>CM033686.1:2881948-4316917 GCA_019514585.1 Dendrobium officinale | reverse complement strand
GATATGCTCATGGGAAATGAACAGCCTGGAGGTGTACACACGGTTAGATTTAATTGCAAGACATTTTAAGCCTTTTGCTTGAGCCAAGAAGCTATAACCAAGGAAAATGCAGGGATCAGACCGTGGGTAGGGGCAAATTTGTGAGCGAGTTTGCGTGGGAAACCAGGGATAGCACAAACAACCCAAACAAACGTAGAGAATTATATGAGGGAGGGGCCGATTATAAACGTCTAGATAAGAGAAAAAAAACTTCATATCATACAATCTTATCACATTTAATATGAAAATAAATAAGTTATTATTAATCAAAAAAGATTAAAAAATATATGAGAAATAATAAGTAACCATTGAATTAGGAATAAAAACAAGATATAAACTTCTAAGTTATTTTTAACGATATTTTGTCTTAAATTAGAATTCTAAAAATATTTAACATATATCATAAATTAAATATTTTATCAAACGAGTTGCTCAATGAATTTGATAAGTTCACGTCACGACTAACTCAAATGTATCTCATTAGCTCATCAAGTCAGCTCAAGATCAACAAGGGTAGCCCAAGTTAACATCATGAGTTGATTTAAACTATATTAGACTCTTACCTTCCATTGGCTTTGGTGGTCTCCAATGGAGTTTTAAATGGACTGCCATAAATTGCATTTAATATCAGATGACTTATAATTAACAATCTTTAGGTAGGCACCAACAATGCCTATTAGAACTGGGGTATCTACTCGTTGGAACTCTCAAAGTTTCGATGGGCCTACCAGCAACCAACCCAACAGGTGCAAGGCCACACAGTTATTTTCTCTCAATTTAAGGATTCACACCGAATGAGAGAGAAATCCTTAAATTACACTCTAGCTAATTCAATTGCTAGCATGACTAAAGCTTCGTTTGGGATGGCTTTCTTCTGCTTCTTAAAACAACTTTTTAGTATAAAAATTAAAACTTTTGTACTAGAAAATAACTTTAAGAAGCAATAAAAAAGCCATCCCAAATGAAATCTAAATTAAAGTCCTCCAGTTGAAAAGAATAAACAAAAAATTTTTATGTTAAAAAATTTCTTTAAAAAGCATTAAAAAAGCCGTCACAAATTAAGGCTTAATTTTGTACCATGATTTAATATACACAGATAAAAATTGTAAAAGATTAAAAATTTTTAACCGGAAAATTTAAGAATGGGAAAATTTAACATCTCATCATGATTTTTCAAAATTTCACTCAAAATTTAAAATCCACAGTAAAATTTTGACGAATGTTTTTTCTTTTATAAAATTTTTAATAATTTCATCATAGCACGGGGGATATTATTAGTCCAATATATATTTTCAAAATTTTAGTAAATTTTAATTTTTGAATATGACAAATAGTATTTTAAATTATTAAACTTTTTAACCATACAGACCTTAATAATAATTTTAAAACTTAAAATAATTAAAGATAAAAATATGAATAAAAATGTTTTTCAGGCATAAAAAAAACATGATATTATTATTTAATATAATGGCTGAAACTTATACTTAACTCTATGGTCTAAGGAAAAAAAAAAAAAACTCTATCCTGATAGGAATGATGAATTAAGTCAGTATTAATCTTCACCCAACGTAATTAAAAGGCTTAATCATCTTCCCAGCTTTGAGTTATTTTTAAGTATTTTTTAAAATAATTTTTTAGTACCAAAATTTTTTAAACTCAAAAAATTTATAATAGAAAACGGCTATAGAAAGCACCAATGAAACTGCTTTCTAAATCAGCTTTCTATTTTTTTTTTTTTTTTTTTTTTGAACTATAATTTTTTTGTAGTAATAACTCATTTTAGAAAATAATAAGAAAGCTGTTAAAAAAAACCTTAATTATTACCAAATAATAAAAAACATAAAATCATTGGAGCTTTAAATTGAAATTTATGCTGCCATAAAGCCAAATAATTTGAATCAAATTTCGAAGACTGCCTTATGTTCTTAAAATTATCTATTTAATTCTTACATAAACCTTTTAAGAATTTTAATTTTTTATTTATAATTTTTAAAATTTGAATCTCTGTTTTATTACAAACCAATATAGCCACACAACATATGTAAAATAAAAACTTTACATTGATTATAAAATCGAAGTAGGCAACACAAAAGGAAACATAATAGTTTCCTAAAACACAGCCAATTATTTGGAGCATTATTAGAGTATTAGAATAGGGAAGTACTTTGTAGCCCAACCTATGGCCCAAAGGTATTTTAACCTAATTAATAACATGTTGAATGTGAGTCACATTAAATTGTATGTCACATGCATCACATTCTTTTTTTTTTTTGGGGGGGGAATTAATGCATCACATTCTCATATGTAGCAAAAAAAATAACAATGGGCTATATTTTCTTAAATATAAACATTTATTTATTAATATAACAGTAGAGTTTGCATACTTATGAATAATTTTGAAAAAAAAAAGCTTTTCAATTCAAAACTAAATTATTTAATTCATATAATATTTAAACTAATTTTCTATTATTAAAATGAACACATAGCATTACGTCTAATTTTAGCTATAATTCTTCATGAAAATTTATGAACAAAATCAAATTAAATTTATAAAAAGATTAGTTAAATGTTGAGATATTATTTTTGACATATTTTATTAAAAAAAAAAACAATTTGTAAATTAAACTCTATCATTGCATGATTGATATTCATTATTAATAGAATTTTATTAAAAATAATATGAATAATATTTTAATGTTAAAATTATAATTTCAATAATAAATTAGAATGTATATAAAAAATTTAAGTGTTAATTTGGAATAGCATTTTAGTTATTTTGTTCTTCATGCAATAGCTATAATTTTATTTAGGTACTCTTTTTTTAATTGACTTTTTCAAAATTTCTATGATAAAATCTATATTTTACAAGAAAAAATAGTTAAATTATTTTCTCGCAAATTTATAAAATACTATAATCATCTCAAATAAACTCTAAATTTAATTTACAAATTTCCCTGATATTGCTTTAAAAATTATTTCTATTTTTATAAAAAAATTTCATAAAAAAAAATAAAGTAAGAGTATCTAATTATTTAATATGCATTCAGCTTTAACTAACAACTAATAGGTTTGGAATTTATCTTAATAAATAAAAAAAAAATCCAATTTATAATTTAAGAAAATAAATCAATTAATATGAATTTTCTCTTCTTTATAATATTTTTTAATATAAGAATATTAATTTGTTTTTATAAGATATGAATTGATTTTGTATTAATAAATATAGGGCTTCCATCATATCCTACCAATCATTTTGATGTGTGATTTATGACATGCCATGGCATTGATATTATTGAGATGATGTTCAATGTAGGGATGTCATGCGCCTAACTCTCCCTATGTATCTACATTTGATAGAAAGGAGAGCCCCTTTGGTAGGTTAATAGGCTTCTAAGCCTACCTTTCTGTCTCTTTGAGCTGTTTAGGCTTTGTCATGTCATGTCAACGCTATGCACATCCTATGGTCATCAACTTGGTGGGCTCCACGCACCAACTCATGTGTCATGACCCATGGCCCACCCCCTCCCCCTTCCTTCATTATACAATAATAATAAAATGTTATTAGTTTTTTAGTGGCTTTGATCAAGTGGACAATCTAAATTTTGAGAGATTATTACGTGCGGAGTTTAGACGAAAAATTATTCAATTTTTGTCCATGTGCATAGTAAAAGCATAATTATTATTCATCGTTGTTCTTTTACTATTCTTCTGCTACGTACACTCATAAAAATCAGATAAAACTTCGATCAAGTACGTAATAATCTCCTCAACTTAAGGAAAGATTTGAGTTATGAATAGCTCAACTTAGATTTTATTTGAGATAATTTATTACTCTTTTTTGAAGTAAATTTAACTTCAAAAATTTTATGAACTAAAAATTTTTATATAAAAAAAATTATTTTAAAATTATCTCAAACAAAATTTTAATTAATTTATATAGAATTAAAGAATTTAATAATACTCTATTTAATTAATACCATCAATTTGAAAGCAAAATTTAAGTAAGTTGAATTTTTTTCTTTTTTTTTTTTGTAAAAGGATAATATATTGATTAAAAATCATAAATTACAACAGCAAGAAGACCTACATTTGCATAGAAAAAATACAGCAAAAAAGAATAAAATAAGTTAAACGCGAGCTCAATATTTGGTTTAGGCTTCTAGCGTCCCAGTCGTCTCGCTCGGACCTTCCAGTAAAGTGTAAAACACGAACCAACAAGCCATCCCAAAAAAACACACCTACGGTTGCCTCCAGCAAAAACGCCCGGAACGCGAGCCCCGACCACATCATAGCTCATAACCATCTTTAGCACCCGAGCGATCAGAAAAGGCGACGAAAATCCGAACATCAGCAAGAAACACAAGAACATCAAAACTCATCTTCTGCGTCTACCTCTCCCCCAAAACTTTCCTCGAGAGCCAATATTTGATGGACGCACAAGCGCAAAAGTAGACTGCGACTGCACCTCAATACCTACCGAAACCACTTCAACGCAATCAGCACCCTTTAAGACTGAACCAACTCCATTCGAGTTCACAACACCCAATATAGGTGATCCAACGGAATCCCTCCTATTCACCGCTCCAGACATCACCTCCGACACCACATTCTCCTTAGAAACCATAATGACGTCTTCCCTAACACTAACATCCAGCCCAATCGATGGAACAAAAGGAGTAGCATTAGGAGATAATAAAAAAACATCATCCACACGATTTACCTCCTCATCTGTTATAACCGTGCCATTATTCACAACCACAGGGGACATAAGATTTCCCAAAACAGATTGATCCACACTAGAATTATCCACATTTACATAAAGAGGGATAGCAGAGTCACTCACCAAAGAAGGAAGAAAACATCCATCCTCTTCAACAACCCTTCCCGATTCCAGAGCAACCAGATCAGTCACACAGCAGCAGCAACATTAGCACATGGTTCAGGAAAATCAAAATTCACCTCATTCGACGGTCTAACCTCAGGGACAGAAACACCCAAAGGAATAGACGCAGAAACAAGGTTAGGATGCAAAATTCTACAACCCTTAATCGAATGACCCAAGGCAGAACAGTGCACACAGAATTCAGGAACTTCTTCGAATACCACATTTTGAACATAACCAATGCACTCCGAACCAATCCAAATTTTATCCGGGAAACTTTTAGACACATTCAGTTCAACCAACACACGCGCCAAAGACGGTCTTGATCCAATAGAAGTAGCATTATCAGTTTTCAAAGGTTTCCCAAAAACAGAACCTAAACCATGTAAAATACGTGAAGCAAACAAATGCGGTCGAAGGTTTGGGAAAGATAACCATATGGGGATGACCGGAGAATCAACATCAATATCTAAAGAGGGGGACCATTTACTCAATTTCATGTAACAATTACTCACAAAATACGATCTATGAGCAAAAAACTCTACAGTAATCCAGATCGTTAAAAAGCTTAATCAAAACATTCCGTTGATTCAAAACCGTAACCGAAACCTCACCAATCAGTTTTAATTTAAAGAAAAAACTCCTAATGGCCTCAATGGAAGGTCTACGACTAGGAAATTTTCCAACAAGAGCAAATTCAAACGGAGCAGCCAAATCATGGATTTCCACCTCAGAAATCAACAGCGCAGGCAATCCACGATGAGAGGAAACCTTCAAATCAGGAAAAACCTTCGGAGCAAAAGAGAGAAAGAGCGTCAATTTTTTTTTCAACTAAGTAAGTTGAATGTCACTTCAAAATGCTTCTTTCTCTTAAATTCTTAGTTAGTCTAATCAGTCCAATACAATCAATATTATAATTATATTTGTCCAAATCATTTTTTTGGGAGAAATTTGGGCAAGGGCTCGTATAAGAAAAAATGTTACAAAATTAAGGAACCAAAGTAAAACAAAAAACCAAAATTACAATCAGAACAACTTCTACCATTTGTCCCACTAAGTGGGGTCGGCTACTTGAATCTTTTTTCGCCATTGTGTCTGATTAAAAGTCAAATTCTCATTTAAATTTAATAAAGAAAGATCATTTCTAATATTTTTTAACCAAGTCTTTTTAGGTCTGCCTCTACCTTTCTCAACAAAAGTAAAATCTAATGCCTCAACTTTCCTAACCGGATCATCGGAAGACCTCCGTTTAATGTGACCAAACCATCTAAGACGACCATTTAAGGCCTCCATTGTCAGGTCCCAAGTCCTGGATGCGAAAAGTGGAGGGTTGCATCAGGTAGTTGACAACCAGCGTAAAACTTGTCGAATAATCATGACACTGAATCCTTTAAAAAACCAAAATTACAACTCAAAAATAAATAAAAAGGATAATGAGATAAGAGTTGGTCAAAATATGACTAAGAGAGAGAGAGAGAGAGAGAGAGAGAGAGAGAGAGAGAGAGAGAGAGAGAGAGAGAGAGAGAGAGAGAGAGAGGCAGATTAAAATCATAAAGTAGGATCGAAGTCAAAGAAGGAAGCCCAAGTTGCTGCTGGACCATCCACAGTAAAATTGGTTGACACGTGGCTCCTTAAGCTCTCCATTTCTTAATAAATTAAGAAATGCTACACTAACAAATATATATATATATATATATATATATATATATATATATATATATATATATATATATATATATATTAAAAACTATTTAAATCTTCTCCTATTAAGAAGAGTCAAATTTTTGAATTATATATATATAAATTATAAATAGTCACTTCATTAAAATTTTTCATTATAAAATGTTTCTGATTTTTTTTTTTTTAAATAGCTCCCTTAAATCTCCTTATGCATAGGATGCATTTTGTTAGTTTGAATTATTTAATTTATGAAGTATTTAAATCAATTAATTTCATATACAAAATTTATAAAATTGAACAAACAAAAATATTTTTTAAATCAAATTAATTTGAAATGAATTTTAGTTGGATAAGTTTGGTTTGATTTTTGATGATTTGAAATATAATTAACTTTAATAATGAATTTAATTATTTTTAGCTTAGTTAATATATATTAAGTAAATTTTATTATAATTTATAATTGTGATATATTACTTATTTATATTATTTTATTAATTTAATACTTAAAAAGTAATCTAATTTTATATTAATTTGATTGATTTTATAAAAGTCGAAATTGAATAAATCATTAAAAATTGAAGAAAGATAAAATCAAAATCAATAAGAGAAGTGTTTGTTACTCCTACGAAGGATTTTTTTTTTTTAAATCACAACTTAATATTTTCAATCTTTTACATAGAGTTATTTCATTTTTTTTATCTTAATTCAATAAAACAACATAGCTCCTTCTATTTATTAATTTATTTACTAAAAAAATGTGCACAAGTTTTTAATATTTTAAATTAGCAATAAGTTGAGCACCACCAATGTTCAAATCAGAGAATCTCTAGCCTTGCCAATAAAACAAATCAAGCATGAAGATATTGTATTATAATAATTTACTCTTATTATATTGTGTTATATAATTCAAATAATATAAAAATAGATTTATCACAACCTTTACAATCTTCAAGCACTTTATCTAAAGTTGCATAGTCCACATATCTTCTTTACATACATTCATAAAAATAAAAATTTATGATATGTTCAAATTTAAAGAATAAAATAAAAGTATAGCATAATTAATGCAAACCAAGCAAAATTTCATTTTATAATCATATATATTTATGATATGTAAAATAAATTTGTTATTATTGAAAACAAATAATATGTAGTTCAATAAATATTGCATTTAAGGGTTGTAAATTCTAAATAGAGTACATCTGTACATAAATAAAACTCAATTTTATCACCTAAAATTTCACTATTTACATGCATAACACTAATAAAAGTATTACCCATCCTTTTAAAAATGTGCACGCCATTCAAATCCGGATTTCTTCATCTTCGCGATCCCATAGTCACCTTTGTAGGCTATTGATTCATTCGCCACCATCGCACACCACCAGTTCACTCAAGTCTATAGCCTTAGACCCTTATGATTTGTGACATCGAAGATTTAATATTAACAAAGTTAAAAGGGTGGTATATTATATAAATAGTAATTGGGTGCTAGTGCATGTATTGCTTTTCCATCACACAATCAACATAATTATGAAAATATTCAACAGAAAAAAAAATGTCTAATAAGAAAATGTAAATGATGCTACTATAAAAATTCACTTGATCAGAACAAAATATGGAAACAATATTTCAAATGAGAGCTTTTAAAATTAAATTCAAGACCATTTGGGCCTTAATTTCAACAAACTTGTAGTTAAATTGAACATCTGGATAAGACGAACCCAACAACACTAAAATTGATCTAATTTATGTCCAAGTAAACTCAAATCAAACACTTGAAGCATATATAGAAACTACACGACATTAAATGAATGACCAAATATTCTCCAAATATAGCATGCTCATAGTCAAATGAATGCATGGTAAGATGAATCAAATGAGAAGATTATTCAATACTGAGATCATAAAGGTATTCAAATGTTGGATAAATTATGTATGATCATGAAGATTAATATAGATCATCCTATAGATTGTTTTTAATTCCAACCAAATTCACCAAAATACATATATCCAAAAAGCTATAAATATAACTCCATTTACTAAAAAGAAAAAAAAAAAACCCATTTTCTACATTAGGGAGATTCGAAAGTTGGGAGATCTTGAGAACTCTATCGCATTGCTTAACGATCATAACTGACAACCACGATCACCTTATTGCTAAAATCAAACTTCATAATTTGACTTTAGTTGTCTGATTGTAGACACATAATCTCTATTACATTATTATTGATTGAGTGATATTATATAATCATCTATGCCCTCTATCACTTCTTATGTAATCACTACAATAAGAATCAGATAAATTTTCTTAGCAGTGTAATATAGTCTCCTTCAATTATATGATAGAATATTGTAAATGGATTACGCCTTCTGATTTTCTCCTTTTCAATTATATCTAACTGCCACAATTTTACACTTTTTGGGTTATTTTCTTGTTACACATTACTAACGTTTATTTTTCAACACTATGGCACATATGATATATAAATATTATAGTTCTAAGAACAATAGCTTTAAGAAAATTACAAATTACAACTTAACATGTTACCAAATTATAACCTAATATGTTAATTTTATAATATTGCCCGTTGTATCATTTCTGATTAAGGGATCATTTGTGATGATTATAATTTTTTATAAAAGAGGTTGTAAAGTTGGAATGAAAAAAATAACTTTTTTTTAAACTTTCATAGAAATCATCTTCTTAGTATAAAAATTTATTAAATAAATAAATAAATAATGATATAATAAAAATTATGATTATAACAAAGCCTTCAGAAAACCATTGCAAACGAAGCTGACATTACAATTTAAATATTACCCTAAATTTCTAATAGCCCATTTGGCAATTTTTAAGTCAGAATGAATTAAAAAAAAAAATATTATGTGCATTAGATGTTATTATTTGCTTAAATTTAATTAAAAAATAAAAATTAATTTAAAATGCCTTTCAATTCCAGGACGAAAATTTTCACTGTAAAAGAAGCCAAGACCATGTGCTTAAAATCGCAAGATCTGCACGAATTTCAACGCTCATACAAGGCTGCCTTTTTTTTCCTGAAATTTTTTTATTCTGATTTCAAACTTTACAAATAACTCCAAAGCCTTTTCAACATAATAATTTCACTTTAATAATCAATAATAATTTAATTTTAAAACTACATTTTGTTACTATTATTATTATTATTATTATTATTATTATTATTTCATATTTTGCATATTATGTTACCAGAAAATAGTCATAATTCTTATTAACTTATTATTTATTAATATTTTTTCTAACAAAAAATTGGAACTTTATTGAAGTCTACTCATGCGTAAAGATTCTTATTCAATAATAAAAAAAATTATTATTTTTTATTTCTTAAATTTATGTGAACATATGGCCTATTTTAAATTTAAAAACCTAACAATATAAAGTTAAAAAAAATAACATAAAGTTAAAATTAAAAGATTGTGTATAAATTTTACAATAAATACCAAATAGTACCCTAATTTTATAGCCATACCGATAGTAGGTATTTAATAGGATTAAGGTGGCATCCATCATAATTTTTATCCAACAATTTTATGATAAAATTTTAAACATGATAAATTACAAAGTATTAAATTTTTTTTAAAAAAATATAAGATAAAAAATTATCACATTTCACAATTCATTTAAAATAAATTAAGAGTTTATTAGATTACATGTATTTAAAAATATGTTATATTCAAAATACAATATAAATAAAATATGGAATTTAAAATATTTATGAAGTTTAGTTGCTTTTAAAAGAAATTAAAATTTTAATTTTTTATTTAATTGCATGCAAAAATCAATATTTTTTAGTTACAATGGCATTGATGGCAAGGGGTCAGTGGTGGATAAAAAGGCTTCCTCTAGTCAATATATTTAAAATTTGTCTAAATTATGCGACTCCAATATCCATTAAAAATAAAATATATAAAATGTTTCAAATATCTCCATAAATTACTATATTTTTACTTTTTCTTCCAACAAAAAATCTAAATTTTTTTTTTTTTGGAATATAAAATCTAAAATTTCAACACAAACGCTTAATAATTTTGTGATCCAATTTAATCACATAAAAAAAAGTAATCTATTTTTTTTTTAATCACATAAAAAATTAATATAAAAACAATAAATCAATTAGTAAAGATTTAGGATTTGTTTTGAACAATTTTTTTATTGCTTTTTAAACACTTTAATATAAAATTTTTAATTTTTTTACTAGAAAATTATTTTAAAAAACAGTAACAAAATCATCACAAAGAAAACCTTAGGCTTCATTTGAAATAGCTTTATTATTATTTTTTTTAAAAGCAACTTTTTAATACAAAAATTTCAAAATTCAAATAAATTTTGCAAAAAAAATTTGCTTTGTAAAGTAATAAAAAAATTGTCTCAAATAAAAGCTTGGAGACCACTGACCACGACTGAACCCCAACAAATAGTCTGAAGTTTGCACAATGGAAAGTTGTAACTCAGTAAAATAATAAGAGTATTTATTTTAAACGAGAGATTCATTTTTTTAATTAAAAAAAAAAAAAACAGAAGAAAATTTTATTCCTTGATTGCTGCTATAAATGACTCTATCAGCTCGTTCGGTGTACAACGAAATATAAAACATAAAGAAAAACATGATCAAATTCTTCACAAAAACAGAACACAGAATTAACATCGCAATAAATTTAACATAACCAATAAACCTTTATATTTGAATGGCTCATAATACCCACGGAGACTTAGGGTGGTTGGTGGACGAGCACAGTTGAGAACCCCCATCCCGGGTTTAAATCCCTTCTACTACGGCCTCGCCTCTTCAGTGGGGCAAAACAATTGTGGGCCCAATGACGGTGGGTAGCCTCACTAGGTTCTGCCAAGGAATTCGTTACGTCATCAAACGCTCTCTTTAAAGTGGCAGGGGATAGATATCTGTTCCAACAAAAAAAGCTCATAATAAAGCTAATTACATCTCTCCCTCTCTCTCTCATCAGAAAAGCAGATTACCACAAGTAGGAATACCAACTACAGTAAACAGATGAACACCACCACACAAACACAAGCATAAAGATCCTTGAAATTGGTAAAAAAGGCATAAAAGGAGCTCAGAGCAGAAGCAAACGATGCAGAAGCTCATGAATAACATTGCAGTCTGTATTAGTAAGGATGTTCAGAAACGCACTGCCTCTATTTTCAGCAATAATCTTGACAGTGACCATCTCTCCAGAATACACATGGCCTTTGGTCCCCTCATTGCCGGCCATTTTCTCACACTGCAACTTGCAAATTATATCACCATATGAGCATCGATGACACAGGTGGCCAGCGCTTGCAGTCGCTTCACCTTACTAGTCTCAATGGTCCCCGAAAGCCTGTCCTCATTTGCAACTAAATTATTACTAGTTTCAACAACAAATTAAGCTTAAATATTCAAGATTACAAGCTCCATTTCCTCGTTTTTGAACGAGTAACAATTTATATTTCATTCCTCCTTCCATCAGAAAACGTGTGCAATCTGATACAGATCCATAGCTACAGTGACATTATTGTACAAGAAAAGTAACAGGAAGAACTTCATTAACCCCACAACCTAACGTCTCCCTAGCTCCCAATGATTGATGAGAGCCTCCCTATCTCAATTTGAACCTGCCGAATCTCCACATATTCATTAGCCCCCACTCTCTCTCATCTGGTACCATTCACAGCCTTTTCACCAGTACTCTCTCTATCTCTCTCCCCCTTTGTGTGTGGATGAGTTGGGAGTGGGTCCACAACCCCCCCCCCATCTCTCTCTCTCTACAAATACATGCTAGGTGTGAAGGGTGGTAAAAATTCAAAAGAAGGGGTAAGGGAAAGCATAAAAAAGCCAAAGCTCAGCTGTTTTTGTAAGTGTCAGCCCTTTGGCATGCACCTAGATGTTAGAATGTGAGTGATGATCACAGTAAGAAGCAGGAGAAGAGATGGACAAGGGAAAAAAGGAAAAGATACCAATCTGATCACCTTCTGGATTGGATCCAATAATGGTGGTGGTGAAAGGAATGGGACAGCCCTCCCTTTAGGGGGAGTTGGGTTTTGCGTTTGGGCCAGGCTCTCCTCCTCTCTCTCTCTCTCTCTATCTGTCCATCTTTGCTTTGCAGGAAAAAGGGAGGCAGCCATCAGCTCTTCAGATCCTTATCATTGTACACCGCTTTGACCATTTGTCCCCCCACCCGTCCTTGCCCCCTCCCCACACATCACTACCACAGCTCCCTCCCTCCCATTTACCATTTCACCATTCAAATGATCATTCAAACATGAATTTTATAAATGTACCCAATGGCCCCCACAATATTCCCCACCTATGAAATAAACATTTCTCATTAAGTAGAGTAACTTCACCCATTTATATTTCAGCTTTACAATTCTATAAATTTATATATTTCCTTTCTTTTACATTTAAGCTTATGACAAATATAACCTATGTTCATGGAAATAAACCAACATGTAAATCCAAAACCCGTGCTTTGCTAAACATTATCTTCTACTACCAAGAAAATTTTGATTTAATAGTGATTCAGTTATCTAACTAAAAAAGTAATGTTTTGACTCTAGGTAGCCGGCTTCTGGACTCAATAGAAAAAGCTTATCAGGGTTGAAACTTTGCCATTTCAGCTAACATATCTTCATTTTTTAAAGTGTTGTTTACACTTAAATATCATAAAACAATGGGGTATTTACATGCATACCACTATATACTATTCTATTTACATATCTAACAGCTAAAATTTTAATATTACATACATACCACCCATAGTTCACTTTCACATCAAATATGGGTGGTAGGAATGAAATATATGCGTGATGGGAATGAAATATGGGTGACATTTGATATTAAAATAATATAAGATGGTATATATGTAATATTAAAGTTTTAGGTGTTTGTTATTAAAAGTCTGCTCGGGATGATTGTAGCGTTCAATAAAGTTGACTGTAAAATTGGTGTGATAAAGTAAATTAGCTAATATGGTTACAAAAACTAATTTTTCATCCCAAAAAATTCTGAAAAACGGTATCCAAATAAAATTATAGTTATTTGAAAAACAAAGTAACAAGAAAGCTGTCCCATACAAACTCTAAGTGATACATTTCAAAGATCTGGCCTTAAGGTAATTTAAGCATTACTTGCACTGCAGGGAAATTGTTAGTATAACATAGCATGCCTATGAATGAACTCAATTTTCTTTGCCGAACGTATTCTAAGAAACTTCTAGTGCCTCTTTGGTTAGTTCAAACCATGTTCACTAAAGATTAATTGATTTCATAAACAAGCAGAATCAAACATTCTCTGGAAGTGTGCGTAGGGAAATTCTATCAGTCAATGCGCACACTGGTTTGGGCCTAATGTGGACAAAAGAAATATCTGAGCTTTGAGCGGAAAACATAGAACAAGGATATAAAATTAAATAACGTGAGGTAACAAAAACCTTAGTCAATCCAACTTCTCTTCTAAAAGGCAGACAAAGTAAGAAAACTTGCATAAAAACATCTTATAAAAGTATCAAATCACTGTATTACCACATTCCAATTACTAATTATCAATTAAAAGGAACCAAAAACACATATTACCACAAAGGTAAGTAGCGTTAGGTAAAAACCCAAAGAGAAAACTCTCTTGGCGAGGAAGAAAAATGCAGTTCATAAAGCAGAACTTTTCAATACAGCACTAACCAACATTTCAAACAACTAGTAGTTTTGATAAGTAATATTGGCACTGCTATAGTCATGTGGATGTAGGACAAATGGGAAAAGTGGTAGGCCATTTCAAGGACAGGAAAGCCAGATGAAAATTACCGGGCAAGTTGCCATAAACACCTGCTGAGAACAAGAAAGCTACTGGTGACAATGAATAGCAGTAGTATCATTTGAATACAAATATATATATATATATATATATATATATATATATATATATATATATATATATATATATATATATATATATATATATATATATATATTTATTTATGGTGATAATTAATTTTGAGTGAAGAACTCATCATGCTCTCAGGGAATTGTGAAAAAATCAACCTCCATCAAATCCACTTCTATTAATTACACATCATCACTTATGCCTTTATCAATATTTCATTTAACGCACTAGTCTGCAACCTTATTCATTTCACACCACGCAATAATTTATGGAATTATTAGTTTTATTTCAATAATCCATTGGCTATTGTAATTATTCTATGATTATTATTTAGCCCCCTCACCAATTTTGAACTATTATAATAATTTATTAATTTTATATATTTTCTATTAAAAAATCTCCTAGGATTGTATAAATATGGCATAAATGTTGGAAAGAAATACTCAAATCAATTCCCTCAATTCTTCTCATGATATTAAAACTTAAAAGCCTCTTCATTTTTTGGGTCTTTTTTTGTTCACAATAATCTTCTTATTTATAGGCTTCATCCCTCTAGTCTTATCTCTATCATTTTTCTCTTTGCAATCAATTACTATCATATTTCTCATTCCTATGTATCACAAAACTACACATGTTCTTTTGGTCTTAGGTTTCGTTTGTAACCGAGACCTGCAACCCAAATCCAACAAGAGATTTATTAAACATTCATTGAAATTTTCATTTTTAAAAATATAATTACCTCAAGGGGTCACAACTAGTTCACACTTTCTTAAACGGAAGATGAAAATTGACAAATTTACTCAGCACTAGACCCTAGTAAGATGATCCCAAATTCAATACTTGGGATAAACAAGAATCAATGATGATGTCTCGATTATTGAACTTTATGATTCTTGAAATTAATGACACTTATGTTTCATCATCAAGCAAAAGAAATTTTGAGATACAATAAATCAAATGTATTCTAAAATCTTTTATGCAACCTAAATCTATGAGATAAAAACCAAAATCTACGCCATAAATCAAGGAGAATAATTCATCAAAGAATACTCCAATATACTATAAGACTATTGGTAAGAGATAGATCATTATCAACAACAAAAATGCAACCCTCAAATTTTTTGTTGAAAAAGATTGAATTTATTATTTTCTTATTGGATTAAATGTTGAGTTTGATGATATAAGGATACAATCCTCAGATATGAGGATTTGCATTCTCTAATGAAGTCATTGCCATCATTCAAAGAAAATAAAGAACAATGGGAGCTATGATCACTAAAAACCCCATATAAGATACAACCCTAATGAGAAAAGTTGCCAACATCAAACACTTTGATTTAAAAATATATTATTCCCGAGAAGCACAAGCAATCAAAGGATGGGCAATAGAGATTCCCTAAGATAAGCATATGGCAAGAAGGCTCTACATATGTAAGGAAATATGTTGAAATTTCATGATAAGCCACCAAGCAAAATTTGGACAACATAAGAGGACAAAAAAAATAATAGAGATATGCATACGTAACAAATATGGAAGAAGGTAATACCAAACAATATCACATTGAGTTCTAGAAAGAAGAAATAGAACAACTAAAAATTTACTGATATCACTATAAAAGACTCCTGTGACAAGTACTTATTCTCTTGCATTTTCAAATATTATCTCATCTTCTCATGCTTTTAAAGTTTTAAAGATGCCCATTCCTAGCTCCTAGATTATTGATTCAAGAGCTACAAACCAGATAATGAACTCTTCATACAAATTTATTCCATATGCTGTCCTAGCAACAAAAAAAAAACAACCATTATCAATGATTTATTACAACCGCTATTGGCCAAGGAGCATTCTTATAAACAAATCTCTCGCGCTTTGAAATTTCTTGCACATACATATCTAAATTATTCACCAACTTATTATCCAACCAAAAAGTACCTATAGATTTTAAATACGACATTATATTTTACCCTTCACATTGTGTATTTAAAAATTAGAGCATAAGGAGGACGATTAAACTCACTAAACAAAGAAAGAATCTCTACCAACTTGAGGAATCTAATGACTAATGAAGCTTCAAACTATCAATTATATTATATTTCTTTTTAATTTTTTTAAAACCAATAAATAAAGATGGCTATGATACCTACATCTTGGTCATCCTTCTTTTATTATTCTAAAAAATTATTATTTTTTTTAATAATTAAAAAATATTAATATGGAAAAATTCCATAGTGATACTTTTTAGTTAGCAATACACAAGTGTACTAATTTTCTAGTATGTAACACAATAATTCAAAAACAAAATTTACCTCGTTCATAGTGACATCTAAAGACCATCCTCTACATCTATGTTGCACCGATACACCTATTTATGAAGGCATGGTGTATCTGATACGCCGATACAAGGATACGCCTCCGATATGGTTGATATATGTCGAATACGGCTTTGACATATCCAATTAAAATACTATTTTATTTTAAAAGGATACACATATCCGATTTGCGTGTCCATTGAAAAAAAAAAAAAAAAAATCGAAAAAAAAGACGTGTCGTATTTACTTCCGCGGCTGCGAGTGAGGTTCTCTCATTTCCAAGATGGATTTGAGTCTCTTGATGATATGAGAATATTAGAAATTGCTAATCTTTTACTTGATGAGCCTGAATTAGAAGCTATGATATTTATTGAAGATGATATAGAAGTTCAAAGACAAACCACTGAGGAAGCTAATCATATCATTCCTTCAATTGAATATTTGAAACTTCATGTGCTAGACAATTTATGTTTATGCTTTTGTTGTTGTACCAGACATTTAATGCAAACTTTTATTTTTATATTATAAGCTACAAAGCTACAAATGATGTTGCTTTTTTTTTTTGTAATTTCAAATATAATGCTTTGATTGCTTTCTTAATTTTTATGAGTGATTTATAAATTATAATGGCGTGTCCGCGCCGTACCCGTATCCTGTATTTTTAAGAATTGATGTGTCCCATGTCCGTATCGTGTCGTATCTGTGTCGCCATATCCGTATTGATACAACATAGCTCTACAATTAATGATTTATGCTTTTTATTGAATATTGCAATCGTGTTTCATGGGTCTTTATGTTAAAAGTTAAAGTGATGTAAGTCTAATCTTCACCACCTTTTTCAATATGATCTAAAAATCAATTTTAAATTGAAATCAAAAGAGTAAGATTTGACAATGCTAAAGAATTTTTTAACTATTATTTTCTCATATTTCAAGAAAAAAAATAATATACATGAGTTGTCTTATGCATGCACGCCTCAATAAAAATTAGGTGGTTGAATGAAAAAATGAATACCTACATGCTACCATAAGAGCTTTTCATTTTCAAAAGAATGTTCCAAAATAATATTTTTGGGAGAAAAGCAATCTCGCTCACATCATAAACTGATTACTTATATGAGTCCTACTCAAGTTCTAGCCAAATTATTTCATCACTTCAACACCTCAAATAATTTTATTCTCAAAATATTAGAAAGTGATGCATTTCCACAAAACACTAGAAAATTTGATCCACAAGTAATTAAATATTTTTTATTGGCTATTTTTCCACATAAAAAGGGTACAATTACTCTTATCCCCACATGAGAAATTAGGTATATGTGTTTGATGATGTCATTTTCACTGAAGAGGATTCATACTTTGAAAGTGCTTAACCCAATAAAAAAACATTCACAAATGAACTTTTTCTGCTACATTGTTCTTCCTTGCCCCCTTGACCAGCAAACAACTCTACTTCAAAACTAGTCACTCATATTTAGATCAACTTTAAATTAGAATCACCTTTTACTCAGCTAATACAATTTACTCAAGCTGGTAGACATCTTAATCGAAGAAATTCCAATCATTCGAATCAATCCCTAACATTGAACTGATGAGAGAATCATTAAGCTTGCAAACAAAGTATTTCAATCCTTACACTTGCTCTTATCATGCAAAAATCTTTTTCATGGACACAAATCCTTCCTTACTAGTCTTCATACTATATCTATCCCTAAAACTATCTCCGAGGCTTTAAATGATCAGAATTAAAATAATTCTATAAGACACAAAATGGAAGCCCTTCAAAAGAACAAAATGTAAGAATTGATGGCACTACTAAAATGAAAGAAACCAATAGGCCTTCTAATGCGGACATCAGATCATGAAAAGTCTTTCAGAGACGTGGCCGACGATCGACGGCCACAATCTATTTCTGAGTCTTCATATGTATTTGTTTTAGTAGCATTTCCCGTTTTGCCTTTAAAGGTTTAGTCATATGTACACCCTAAGGGCAATGTCGTATTTTATTTCCTTTCATTGTAGAAGGCTATATATATGCCCTATATGTTTCTTTTGAGGTTAATGAATAAATTCCTGCAATCTTGTGTATGTGTGAGAGCTTGAGAGCTTTGGAAAGAAATCTCTAGGAGAGGGTTAACGGATCACCCACCAACCTTGGAAGAGTCCGGGTTTGTGGCTATTTTCTTCCTTATCTTCTCTTCTTCCTCCCCTCCTGATGCAGAACAGAGGGGGTGGGGAAAGATAATAAGATTAAAAATATGAAATTAAATTTCAGATTTCCTCTAATCAAGAGATTTAAATTTTGAAATTCAAATAAGATGGAGGGAAGGATAAATAGGTGGTTAATTATTCCTCTAATTGAATTCCTTAACAAGGAGGGAAATAATTAAAATAGGGGAGAGAGAGTGGCCGGCCTAATGAGGGAAAAGAAAATGTGTCCACATACAATGTATGTGGATCTATGCATTAATGGGAGATTGGAGAGTTAAATTTGAAATAATTTCATATTTAATATGATTGAAGGATTTCCTAAAATAGATATAGATTATTTATGAAAGAATTTAAAATTCAAATTCATTTGAATTTGAATTCGGAAACTTTTCAAATAAGATAGGAGCTAATTTAGGAAAGTAATGATGGTGAAATGAAATTGGAATTAAGGGAACTTGGAGGGTGGGCCGGTGGTGGGGTGTAGGGGAAACATGGCCGGTGGTGGGGGGTTTTGAAGAGGGTGTAGTCGGCATGTTGCGTGGTGGAAAACGCTTGGCTGGTGGGTTGTGGTGGAGTGGCCGACGGTTGGAGGTGGGGTAAAGAAAGGGTGGTGGTGTTCGGCTTAGAGAATGGGAGGGAAGAGGGAAGCTTGGTCGGCGGCTATGGAGGGGGTGATAAAAAGGAGTTAATGGAAAGAAAGATAAAACCGTGAACCCGGACACTTCCTGCGGCTGACGAGTGATGTGTTGCCCTTCACCAAGTGACTTCAAGCCACGAGCCTGGACCCATCCTGCGGCTGGTGGAAACTATGATTTCCTCCCATAGGGATCTCACCTAAGTCCTCCCAAGGAACAAAAGTGCAGAACAAAATTTTTATTAAAATTACATCATATCATTACACTAGCAAGGGCCTCTATATATAGGCCTCAGAAAAAAAAACTAAAATAAGACGATCATGCCCCTAGGGCTTACATAAGATTAGACCCCTAAGTAAGGGTAAAAATGAAAAATGCATAATTAAAATAAAAATTTAAGATAACGTAGGATGATCATGACCCTCGATCTTCAGCTCCTCGGATAGGCATGAACGGTTAGAGGTCCGCATCTCCTCCTCCCTTCCTCTTCCTTCCCTTCCACCACCGACAAAGCCCCTACCTATTCCTTCTTCTACCTCACGATTAGCTCTCCCCTTTTTGCCCCTACAATCCCGCCGGCCTCCTTCCCCCACAACATCACCTTGCCACCGGCCAACTCCACGCCTACCTACTTATCTAAAACGCTACTCCCACATTCCCCACCTCCTTATTTCGGTCAGCCCCTACATCCCCCTACCTCCATAACCGCCGACATTAGCAAGCCAAGCCCTAGCCGCCACCCTCCAAACCCTAATTCCCTTCCCTCCACATCTCACACCTCATCAATACTTTCCTTTTGCATAACTCCCACTTTAGAGAGCCTTAATTGCAAATCTTCAATAAATTTAGAAATTATAAATATTTCATAAAATATAAATCTATTTTAGGAAAGTCCCGTCAATTAAGCCTAAATCAAATACAAATTGAATGTGGATTTAATTTCTCTTTCTCAATTAAAGGGTCTTGATTTGGTAAGCCATAACTCCTCCTGCCCAAGCCCCACACTATACATTGTCGCCGGCCCCATGTATGTCCCATACTTGAATTCTTTCCAAACATCAAGTCTCTCTCTTTAGGAAGAACTCAAAGTTTTTCCCTCTCTCCTACCCACCCCCTTCCTCTCTCCAAATCCCAAATAAATCCTTTCATAATTAAAGGATTAATTAGGGGAAAGATTTTATTAATTCCCTCCATTATTTATTTGAAATTCAAATTTCAAATACCCATCTTTACTTGGCCAAATCAGAAATCTAATTTCAAATTTCTCTCTGTGGGCTCCGAAAATTCGGCCCCGGCCTCCGCTCGCTTTTCTTATTCGGCGAGGGAGTTTTAACGAACTAAGTTCCGAGGTAAATTTTGGAAGGCAGATGGGTTTGTAGATAAGACACTACCCAGAGATTTCGCCCTCATTTTGCGAGGACTTTATGATCTGAGTTCTGGTTTCCTATAGGCGCAAGCCCCTATAGTTAATTACCCCTCTCGATCACGGGAGAGAACTTTCGATTAAGGCTAGTCGTCGATCAGATACGTAGAATATACGTATTATCTGGCATATAGTAGCAGCAATGGGCTTGGGAATTTGAGAATGTTAGATTTGAGAATTTGGGTTGAAATATTTGGGAAATTTGATATTTAAAATTAGAAATTTCACCATCTTGCATTTAAAGCGGATGGTGGGGGAATGGATGATAGACCCGATCAAGATCCCATGGTTCCGTCATCCCGGGCCATCGTGGTCCCTGGTCTACTTAGTCAGAGGAGGTAGTCGACCCAACCTGACAGAAGGATCCTTGTCGGCAGCCATGGGTTGCTTCGTCCAAGGGGACCTTGTAGACCGAGGTTGAATGTTTGTCTAAGGGGACAAATTTGAATCCACCTTAGCTAACAGAGGGCTTTGTGCCCTATCGATCATATCCTATTGATTCATATCTCAAGGATTTGATGCCAATAAGGAACGTAACGGCGCTGGCCATAACCGGTATTTCGTGGTGCCATTTGGCGGCAAAACCACTCGGTTCAGAGGGCCCCGGGTCATAACCGTTTATCCTGCGGTGCCATTTGGCGGCAAACCGCCGGTTAGAGGACACGTACCACGTCCTTACTGGCAGGAGATTTTTTGAGAATGGATCCTAGTGATATTTTCGACTAGGCATTTGGCTCTTTGTGAGCTGAAGTAAACTTTAATTTGTCCGCCCCGACAAACTGTTGCGGAGGGTGAATGGATTTGCTTTAAGTTTTTGATGGATTTATTTCAATTTTAAATATTTGAGATTTCTGAAATTTTGGATTTTTGTGGATTTTAGGATTTTTGTGGGTATTTGGGTGGAGTTATGAAATATTTGAAATGGATTTTGGATATTTGGGAGATATTTGATTGGGAACCCCTCCGGTTGAGATCTGCATTCAACACGGCCATCATCGGGGTGTTTGGGGTCATTTTCACTTTATGGATTGAACCTTGTCAACTCTATCGGGCTGTCGACAGAGGATCGGGTTTTGTAGGCTTTTTTTTTTCTTGTAAGTGAATTCTTTTGATCAAAGGCTTTGGAGGCCTGATATGAATGTATTAAAACAAATATACTGGTTCTCTCAACCGTGTATTTGTTTGAGAGTTCGAACCTTGTCGACTCCTATTGATCCGTATAGAAGGATTGGTTTCGAACCTGAATTCACTTGTCAACCCGCGCAGCATTCCTAGACGTCACGTGTGTACCAATAACACGCTCGCCGGGGCCCATGCGGGTTTAGGATTGTATTTTACCCCTTTTTGGTGTACCTATGTGTATACAAATTACAGTGCACGTGCGGGGGTATTCTTGGAATAGACGCCTTCTGTCTGCTTGTACGAATATTGCAGATTCGGTGGCGTAGCGTAGCAGCTTCTGGATAGAATTGTTCGCTGCTTCTTACAGGTAGACTGTCGTGCACTATTTGTTGATTTTCGTAGGCGGGTCATAGTGCACTAACGAGCCTCCTGGCTTTCTCGTAGGTTCTTGCATTTGTTATGATCTTTTGACATTTGTTCGTGAACATCACATCGGGTGTACGACGTGATCTTCTATGATGACTCGTAGGAGTCGACATTCACCATTTTTTTTTGCTATGATAACTTGTAGGTGTGTAGGTATTTGTTTTTTGTTCACATAGCAGTTATATAGTTTTTGTATACGAATAACAAGTCGTATGAATTTCTACACCCTTCAGGGGCCTTTGCACTTATTCCATGTTAAATCCTTCTGCTCGCAAGGGGTTGATGTATTTGCTTATATGAATGACTCGTAGGTGGATTAAACTCACTACGACTCTCTCATTCATGTTTGCTAGTGATTCGTTGAATTCATGACATATGAATTTCAATGATCCAAAAGAGGTCGATGTGTCTATAAGCAGATCGTTATTAACCATCAGGTTGATTGTGTTCATTGTTGATTGCTTCACATGTATTAGCCACCCACTTGCCATATTCATTTAGGTGCCAATTTCCTTGTGCTTATAAGAGACCGGTATATTTTCCTGCATGACAAATCTCTCCACTTGCAAGTGGGATGTTGCAATCATTTCATTCTCTTTATAGATTATTCAAGTCTCCTTAAGTTCTTGCAAGTTCTTATATTTACATTCACATGGAAATCTTATCCACTTAGTACTCAAATCAATACTCAAATTCAAATCAAGTTTGATTTGAGTTTCCTTTCATTCAACCACATTAGGCTCAAAAATCATTGTTATTCGCATCCAAGCAAAACTCGTTTGAGTTTGTTGAAGATTTGAGTTTGATGTCAAAGTTCTTGTGATCTATCCAAGTTTTGCTTGAGTTCAATTATTTAGGTCAAGCTTAAATGAAATTCTTTTAGTTGAGCTTTGATTCAAGTCCTTCTTGCTCAAGTTACAAGTCCCCACGATTGTTCAAATCATGATCAAATGAGGCCCAAATCATAGCATGTCCTTTTGTATTTTTCTTTTAGGCTCAAATTGAATTAAAAACTCTTTATATCATTTTGAAGTTCATAAGTCACCCTCACTTGGTTCAAACCCAGTTCAAATGCATATCCATAAGTTCCTTGTTTGAGTCCGAATTCAAAATGAATCATCTATTCTTGTTTGAGTACAAGTTTTAGTTCTCTTGTTTCAAGTCCAAGCTTATGTTATCATTCAAGTTCATTTAAAGCTTTTATTAATTGCATCAAGTCCACAAGTCCAAATGGTTCCAAGTCCTTGTCTGTATTTCAGACAAAATTTCGGCAGCCTCCCGGCGTCTCCCCCGTTTAGGGGAAAAACCAAGAGACCGCCTACCCGCCACGTCAATAAAGACGTGCACGGTTGGTGTTTGTGAGACACCGCGACAGTTGTATATTTTGTTTTCTCCCACCACGGCCAATAAAGGCGTGCATGGGGTTTTAAAAAGACATTTTTGAAAGATAACAATTGCTTTCCCCCCGCCCGGGGGTACTTATAAGTTACCCCGCTTCGCCGTACGTGCCGCACCGGGGTTCCATCCTACCACGACCAATAAAGGCGTGCATAGGACAGTTCTCCAGTTTGCCACGAATATTGAAGTAGGATTTTGAGTTTAGAAAAGTTCATACCTCCGCGGGGTTGTAGTGGTTGACACGTGGATCGAGGGATCACTCGCCTACCTCGTCGTAGGTGTCGCGCCGGTTGCCCCTCCCACCACGCTCAATAAAGGCGTGCATGGGCAGACCACCGACTCGACACGTTGGTCGAGGTAAGAGAGTGGGGGGAAGCATTTTATTATTTAAAATTAATTTAAAATAAATTAATTATAATTAAATTTAATCATAATTAATCATAATTATTATTATTTAATTATTATTAAAAATATATTTAATATATAATTAATCTGATTATATTTAATTATAAATAATTATTAATTAATTAATAAAATAAAATAATCATTCATAATTAAATTAAATTAATTATAAATGACTATAATTATTCATTAATTAACTATAATTAAAGTAATTAAATATAAATAATTAATTATATTTAAATATAATTAATAATAATTAATTAACATTATGATAATTAATTATAACTAAATTAATTTAATTATAACTAATATGATTTTAATTAATTTTAAAACAATTATAATAATTATAATAAAAATAAAACCCTTCCCTCCTCCCATCAAGCTCTCTGTTTGGGCATTTTTACGGGATTTGGCCGCAAGAAGCACGCATAAAGGGAGAAAGTTAACCTTCACAGCCAGTGAGCTCCCTTGTTATTCCCGATTCAACAAAGAAGGGAACGTCGGAGCAGGGTCGGGATCGGAGCGAGAGACGGCTTCGGCTGGGCGTCGGCTTCAGGTAAGAGGAATTCTCTCTCTCTCTCTCTCTCTCTCTCTCTCTCTCTCTCTCTGGATCAAACTGAAGGAGATCGGGACTGAGGGTGGTCGGCTCGGGTGGAGTTTCAGCAGAGGGAGGAGTTCGGGTCGTATGTGGAGTAGTGTCGAGAGCGGGGGGTCGGCGTGAGAGGGTAGAGGGACGATCGGGTCTGGAGATCGGAGCTCGGTCTGCTCTCTGGACGGGATCGGACGGAGCAGTGGAGCTCCGGTTTGATGGGAGGAAGGGGGATTTCGTGTGTGGAAGCGACGGGAGCAGAGGGAGGAGTTACGGGAGGAAGCAGCGCTTTGGGTCGGTATTTAACGAAGAGAACGGGTCTCCTCGAGCGGGGTTTGAGCAGGAATCGCGGATACAGACTGGAGCGGCGCCGTTTGCAGCAGGATTTGCGGCAGAATTTGTGTATCCGTCGGGTGGAAGGTTTGTACGCGGGATTTTTTTTGTTTTGTTATTCTGAGGTTAACAAATGCCCCCCAACAAATGTGGTACGCGTCTGGAGCGAATCACGTTTGTTGTAAGCTGTTTGGCTTTGTGGATTTCTAGATATTTGTTCTAGATGTCACACAAGGGCTTTTAGTTAGTGGATTTCCAAAAAAAATTTTTTGGATGTCACACTGAAACTCTTATTTAGTGGATCTCCAATAACTTGATTGGATGTCACACTGAAGATCTTCTTTCTCCATGGATCTCTTGGATCTACCAATAGATGGTTGAGATACTGATTTCTTTTGTCCTGTGCTTTGTGCTGCAGACGTTGATGGAGAATTACCTGATTTGTCTTTGTTGACTTGTCAGGTGGTTTTTGTACCTTCGGCCCTATGCTTCTAGCTTTGACGGGCTTGTTGAAGGAGTAGATGCCGGTGACCTAAACCCTTAGATTTGTATTAGGTCGGTGGTGAAAAGTCATCGGTCCAGAGCTTTGTGCATAGCGGACTTGTTGATGACGGAATCCTCTTAGTTCAGCCTTTGGCTTTTGTGAACTTTGGGATAATTTTCTTCGGTCCTTTGCTTTGTGCTTTGGCGGACTTGTTGAAGAAAGATTCCTTCGATCCTCGCTTTGTGCTTTACGGATTTGTTGAAGGATTTGCAGGTTCTGGATTCAGTTGATAGTACCGAACATAGGTAGTATCTTGATCCTTAACCACTTGAGAAGACTTTAATCTGAATCACTTGAGTTCATCAGATCGGGAGAGCTAGAATTTGACAGCTCTTCGTCCTCTGGTTGCTGAGATGGGGGTTCCTCTACTACGGTCTTTCTTATGGCTTGTTGAGTAGACGGAGCTGCCAGCGATCCGGCCATATTTGGGCTTGTTGGATCCGACCTCTTACACCCATTCAGGCTTCAGACTTGAGCTATGGGAATTGCGCTTCCCAATGATGATTTTGCTGAAGTTGACAGATTTAGAGTCATCCTTCGTGGTTTTAGATTTTGGAGCCTTCGAACATTCAGTAGTTGTTCGAGACTTATTCTTCAACTGGAACTTTGATTCTCCAATCATTTTAGAGAACCTTGTAGACTACGATCACTTGAACTAGTCGAGTCAAATTTGCCTTCGTACTTCCTACAGTCCCTACTGACGGGTTGACGAAGTGGGGGTTCCGCTACTACGGCCTTTCTTATGGCTTGTTGAGTAGACGGAGCTGCCAGCGATCCGGCCATATTTGGGCGTGTTGGATCCGACCTTTTACACCCATTCGAACCTTAAGCTTCAGGTTGTCGAAAGACTTCAAGCTTCTTCGGCTCAATTTGTAGGAGTGTGTAGTCACAACAGTCTCTTTCTTGACTTTTGAGTCTTGGTTTGTTGGAGAAGGTGTTGTCTCTATCTTTTGAAAGATCACCTGCACATGCCTTGGAAAACAAATATTTGTATTCTTTAGCACGAAAGAATATCTGAATTGATAATTTTAAATATTTATTCGGGGATCTCGGCATGTAGCGCGATGTCGACCCGAATAAATATTTAAAATGCCCCCTGTCTCGCAGGGACGTTTCAGAATGAAATAGATTTGGAATATAATATTTTAAATATTCATTTGGGGATCTCGGCGTATAGCACGATGTCATGCAGGGACATTTTGGATAGGCTTTGTGTACCTTTGAGATTTTAAATATTTATTCGAGGATCTCGGCACGCAGCGCGATGTCGACTCGAATAAATATTTAAAATGCCCCCAGTCCGATGAGAGATTTTGAAATGCGTTCTCGCTATACAAGAGAATTTCAAAATATAAGCATGCATTGACAACTATGTATATAAAATATTGTTCATCACAAAATACATTAGTTATGGAATTTTTTCAAGCATGATATTTCTTTAAATGTCGACCGTTTATAGGTGGCATAGGCCTCTGACCATTCAGATCAATCAACTGATAAGCTCCTCCTTGGTACACTTTCTCGATGACGAAGGGGCCTTCCCAATTGGATACGAATTTGCCACCAATTTTTCGATGTGGGATGATTGGTCTTCTCAGCACCAGGACCAATTCCCCTTCTTGAAATGATCGAGGACGCACCATTCGATCAAAGGACTTTGCCATTCTTCCTCGGTAGATTTCTAGGTTCTGTTGAGCTTGTAACCTGCGTTCATCAAGTGCGTCGAGCTCTTCCATTCTGAGGCGGGCATTTTGCTCTTGAGTGAGATCATTCTGAATTGCTACCCGGAGTGACGGTAGTTCAATCTCCAATGGTAATACGGCTTCAACACCGAACACCAATGAATAAGGAGTGGCTTTAGTTGGTGTTTTGTAAGTTGTACGATAGGCCCATAGAGCTTCTGCCATCTTCGTATGCCATTCTCTTTTGTTTTTGGTGAGAATCTTCTTTAACAATTTCACCAGCGTCTTGTTGAAGGCTTCCGCCAATCCATTCGCCCTTGGATTGTATATAGATGAATATCGCCAATCAATTTTATGTCGATCAACGAATTTGTAGATTTTTGTACTTTTGAATGCAGTACCATTGTCTGAGATTATTCGGCGTGGCACACCGAATCTGTAAACGACATTATGGGTAAAGAAATTGATCACATGCTCGGATGTGACTTCTCTGAATGGAGCCGCTTCTGCCCACTTGGAAAAGTAGTCCGTTGCTGCCAGAATGAAACGATGTCCCGCTGATGATGGCGGATCTATTGGTCCGATTATATCAGTGCCCCAGCATTCGAATGGCCAGGATACTATTGTTGGGTGTAGTGGATTTGGAGGCTGATGTATAACATCACCGTGAATCTGACATTCGTGGCACCTCTTTGCGTGGTCAATACATTCTCTGACCATTGTCGGCCAATAATAACCCATTCTCTTGATTTTGGCGGCCATTTTAGGACCTGACTGATGTGCTCCACAAAGCCCTTCATGGACTTCTGTTACTACTTTATCAGCTTCCTTGGTCCCTAGGCACCTTAGCCACATTTGATCAAAGGCTCGTCTGTACAACATGTCATTAACAAATGCGTATCTCAACGCCCTTTTTTGAATTTGTGCGGCCGTAGATTTTTCTGTCGGGAGTTTGTTTTCCTTGAAGTAGTCAATGAATGGCTGTCTCCAATCATTTTCGACTTCAATATCTAAACAATGCCACCACGATTCTGAAGCTTGACTAGCTTTACGTCTCTTGGCCACATGATGTTCTTCTGGATAATTCTCCATAACAATCTAATGGAGAGGTCGAGGGTCAACTGGAGTTTCATCCTGCTGACTTGAATCCGAAATTCCTTCTGCCCTCGGGAATTGTAATAGAGCGGGCTCCAAGACCCTACGAGTGTAAACCCCGATGAATATAGGACTCTCCTCATTGATGTTCGCCATCTCTTTGGCTAATTTGGCCAGACAATCTGCTTTAGCATTCTGTCCTCGAGGAACTCGGGCCATTTTGACATTTTGTACTTGTTTCAGAAGCTCGAGGGCTCGTCGGTGATAGTGGGCTAATTCAACTTTGCCAACCTTGTAGATACCGAGGACCTGATTTATCACGAGCTGAGAATCACCGAAGATTTGAAGATGTTGGATCCTGACATCGATGGCAATCTCCGACCCTGCTAACAGCGCTTCGTATTCGGCTTCGTTATTGGTCCGAGGTTCAGTCAAACTGAATGAGAATCACATTATACCTCCCTCAGGTGCTACGAAAATGAGACCGATGCCGGCTCGGGCTCTTGCAATATTTGGGGGTCGGACATGTCTGATAGATGATGCCCCATCAAAGTACATCTCCCAGAACAGTACCTTTTCATCCTCCTCGATCTGCATTATTTGTTCATCAGGTAAATCATCATTTAATGGAGAATCGGCTGGGATTGGGTGTGCAGCGAGGAAATCTGCCAAGGCTTGTCCCTTCACCGCCTTTTGTGGCATGTATATGATTTCAAACTGCAATAACAATACTGCCCACCTGGCTAGACGACCTGTCAACGCTGGTCTTGTCATCAAGAACTTCAGCGGATCGATCTTTGATATCAGCGTGATTTTATGGGATAGCATATAGTGGCGGAGTTTCTGAACTGCAAAAATTAGCGCCAGACAATGCTTTTCAATTGGGGAATAACGGCTTTCTGCTCCAATCAATCTCCGACTGATATAGTAGAGTGCATTTTCTTTTCCTTCTTCATTATTCTGGGCCAATAGTGCTCTGAGGGACTCTTCTAGTGCAGCCGTATACAATATAAGAGGCTTCCCCGGAATTGGCGCTGCTAGAATGGGCGGATTCAGCAGATATCTCTTGATGCTATCAAACGCCTCCTGACATTCTGCATCCCATTTGAAACGGACATCTTTCTTCATTAATTTTGAAAACGGCTGGCACCTACCCCATAGATTTGATATGAATCTCTGAATGAAAGCCAGTTGTCCTTGCAGTGAGCGAAGCTGTCGAAGGTTCCTTGGTGGTGGCATCTCCGTTATTGCCTTAATTTTGTTGGGGTCGATCTCTATTCCTCGATGACGAACAACATACCCCAGGAATTTGCCGGAGGAAACCCCAAAAGCACATTTGAAAGGATTCATCTTCAGATCAAACTTTCTGATTCTCTCAAATACGATTCTGAGATCTTTTAAGTGATCATTTCGGCCAAGACTTTTGACAACAAGGTCATCTACATAACACTCGACCTTCTGATGTATCAAATCATCGAATATGTGAGTCATCGCCCGCTGGTAGGTGGCACCAGCGTTCTTCAGGCCAAAGGGCATGACTGTGTAGCAGAAAATGCCGATGGGTGTCCTGAACGATGTATGTTTTTCATCTTCGGGCGCCATTTTGATTTGATTGTATCCTGACGATCCATCCATAAAGGAGAACATGTCGTAGTTGGACGTATTGTTAACTAGGAGTTCGGATACAGGAAGTGGAAAATCATCTTTTGGGCACGCCTTATTGAGGTCCCTAAAGTCAATACAGATACGAATCTGGCCGTTCTTCTTCTTCACTGGGACGATATTAGCAATCCAGTCAGCGTAATTTTCTTCTCGGATAAAGCCGGCATCAATGAGCTTCTTCGTCTCTGCAATTACCTGTTCTTCAATCTCCAATCTCATTCTCCTTGGAGCTTGTTTGACGGGTGCTACATCCGGCTTGATTGCTAATCTGTGAACTGCTACGTCAGGGGATAAGCCAGGCATCTCAGTATATGTCCAGGCAAAGCAGTCCCTGAATTCACAGAGAAGTTCTTTTATTTCTTCTATTTGATTCTCGGGTAAAAGAGAACTAATGAAGGTTGGGCGAGGGTCTTCCTCAGTTCCCAAGTTGACTTCTTTTAGCTCATCCATAGTGGCCGCCTGTCCACCATCTTCAAGCTCTTCTGGTGCAGGTTCGACTTCTACGGGCTGTTCATCATAATCGTCAGCTTCGTATATCTCTTCAGCATCACCATCTTCGGATTCAATTTTCACGCATGTGATGGCGCGACAAATCTCTTTCCGGGGGAATTTTCTTTTGATGAATCCAATACCTTTATATACATCTGTGTCCTTCTGCCGTAACGGGCGCGGACTCCTTCCATATCAAAGGCCCAAGCTTGTGCGAAGTTGTCGCTTGGTGGTAGGAATATTGACTTGTTTTCGTAGCATTCTCTGGATATTTTTGGTATTGAACCTAGGTAGCCTCGTAGGAAATAATTCATCGGAGTCGAGGAGCATACAATCCCAGTCGTGATTCTCCTCTTCACGAACTCCCGTATAATATAACACATTCTTTGGCACAGTACCATTTTTACGGGGAGGCAGATAGAGAGTGGCGAGTTCTTCAACCTTATGCACCTCACGCGAAATGATTTCTTTGAAGTGTTGTAAAGGAACACGCGTAACTACGAGTACACTATCTGAAATTGATAGACTGTCAATTCTTCTAGAGAACACATTCTGCACCGTGTTCATATAAATGGAGTCGTAGTCATAATCATCATTTGAAAATTCGACCTGCTTGCTCCATTCATCCGTGGACTGGTATACTTTCCGAGATATAGCGGGAGTATCATCATCTTCATCTGTGTCACTTCCCAGATGAGGTATAAATTTCTTCTCTTTGGGAATGGTCGGTGCCTTGGGAAGAGTCGGCGCTGCCTTCTTTCTCCCCACCTGCTTTTTCTCACCTTCTCTTTCAGGTCGCTTTACAGCCTTTGAGTTTGATGCTCTAGCTTCGAGAGAGCTCGAAAACTTTTGCTTATTTGGCATGAAATATCGTGCATCTTCATAAACTGTTGCTTCAAGAACTGTGAAAGGCTGAATGTCACCAGAGATCCTGAATTATTCTCCATCTTTGAGATACTTCATACACTGGTGTAATGTTAACGGGACAATGCCATATTCATGCAACCAGGGGCGACCTAGTAGCGCCTTGAATGAAGTATCCGCGTCAATCACATGAAATTTAGCTTCTGTATGGAGATCTCCAAATACAAGAGGGAGCATGAATGATCCAAGAGTTTTCTGTCCTTTTTCGTTGAAACCATGCACCATTAACTTATCTGGCCCGAGGTGTTCCACATCAAGGCAGAGGGATCTCAGTGCTTTCAAGCTTATCAGATTTATGGAGGATCCAGGATCGATCAGGATTCGACTGATAATCAGCTTATCGCTCTCTGCAGTAACGTACAGAGGACGATTATGGTCTGCAGTTCCGAGCATCATGTCCTCTTCGGAGAAAGTAATGAATGGCTCATTACGAGCTTGCAGAACCTCAGTCAAACTACGTTCAGCAAAATATGCCTCATATCTTTCGGGATCTTTGAGAGCCTGAATCAGAGTCTCCCGAAGGTCTTTAGACATTATCAACGCGTCGTATATACTGAGTTGTGCTGGGATTTTTCTCAAATGAGATAAGATGTTATAATCTATCCCATTGGCTGAAGTCTTCTTTTTCTTAGGATCTTCAGGGATAATATCATCGTTGATAACTATCTCTTTTTCCTTATCTTTATTAGGGACCCCTTTCTTCGGTGGAGGCGGTAGTACTTTGCCGCTTCTTAACTGCACTTGAGCAATCTCCTCCGGTTCAGAGTCATTTAACTGTGAATTTTCTTCAGAGTCAGCCATCGTTGCATCTAGGGACTCATTTGTTGATTCGCCCCCAGGTTTACATGTCCCATCCGAGACGCTATGCTCGGGTCTGATTCGTCTTCTTCTGGGAAATATAAGTCCTCCTCCGAACTGTAATCCATTGACAAAACCATCATACAGGATTCAGAGGGTACTTCTGTGTATTCTTCTTTTATCGAGGTACTCGGCGTCACTGAGATGACCCGACATACTTCTTTGGGAAGAGAATCTTCATCTCCTTCTTCAGCCTCATCGATTTTAAGCTCTGTCATGAAATCAGCGAGCTTGATAGGTCGTCTCACAGTCTGATAATATTCATCCAAACTGTTGATAACTCTCTGAGTTGCAGTCATTTTCTCCTTAGGCTTTTTCAACTTGGTTTTCTTCTTGGATGATTTTTTCTTCTTTTCAGCCTTTGAAGAACTAACTTGATTGGAAAACTGTTTTGAAGTAGAAGGTCGTACCACTGGCAGTGCCTTCAAATCTATCATTGGCTCAATAGGAGACTTCCACTTTACAACTGAAACTCCTTCAAGCTGCTTCTTCAAACATTTTCACAGTCTTCTTAGAGACCGCAGTCTCCCACTGTTTTTCTTGAATTGGTTTCTTTTCTTTTCATTTCTTCTTTCTTCAACCCGGGGTACGGAAGAGGAAGTGACCACCCAAGTTGATTCCTTTCTAGGGTGAGACAACACATTATCGGACAGTGTTAGCTCCCCCTTTTGATATTTTCTTTCAAGCCAATCCTTGAATATGTAGCAATCTTCAATAGGATGGCTGAGTACCCTATGATATGGGCAATAATTTGGGTCACCAGTGTGCTTCGACTCTTCGGGTCTCTTGCATTCAGGCAGTTCTAAACCCGATTTCAATACTTGTCGAAATAATTTGGCGACACTCTCCCTTTTGAATGAATATTCTTTATTCATTTTATCTTTGAGGGATTGGAACATTCTGTCACCAGTTTCTATTGCGTGTCTTTGGCCTCCAGCTTGATAAGTCCTCGGCTTATCATTTCCCCCGAATATCAGCTTCGGTTGGGGGTTGGGGTTGTAGGCCTGTTTGGGCTTTTCTTGATATTGCATCGGCTGCTTGCCCTTGTCTACATTGTAAATTACTTATTTTTCTCTATCAGCTCTAGAGAAGAACGTAGAGTCGGCCTCACCCCTTCTAGCCCCCGGGGCTTTAACCTTCTTGGGCTTATCAGAGTGATTTTCTGATCTAGACAAGTTCAGTTTCTCGAACTTAGCCACTCTATCGAGCAAGTCTTGAAATGTATTGATTGTAGCCATGCACAGGAAGGGTTGCATCTTATCATCAATGTTGCCCATTAACAACTGTACGGCATGTTCCTCCTCTAACTGCTGCTCACATTTCATGCTTAAATTTCGCCAGCGAGTGATGTATTTGGTCACTGATTCTTCTCTTTTTCTTTTATCCAGAGCGAGGTCAGCGATCGTTATCTTCTCAGTTGTACTAGCGAACCTCTTCACGAACATATTTTCCAATTCTGCGAAGGTTTTCACAGAATCATTCGGCAGTTCAGCATACCATTCGAAAGCAGTCGCTGTTAAACTACTAATGAACTGTCGGAAGAGTAGGGCGTCATTTCCTCCTGTATTCCCACAGGTGGCTTTAAACTGTGCCAGATGCTGTCTGGGGTTGTTATTACCATTGAAAGTGTTGAACTTTGGGACCGAATATCCTTTTGGGTACGGTACTTGGTCGTATTCAGCAGGATACGGACGACCTTTGCCCACTAATTTTTCTGCTTGATCAACGGCTATGATAGCCCTGATCCTTTCTGTTATTATTCCTTCCAACTGTGCAGCAGTCACAGGTTCAGAAGTACTTGCAACATTCTGTGGAGTGGGTTGACGGATGACGTTATGAGCCTCGTGACCACCTTCAGGAATACCTCGTACTCCCGAGACTTGAGGCATCTGAAAATTTGGAGGATCAGCGGGAGGATTGGGCATGGCGCCAACAGCAACAGTTCTCTGCATCATCTGCATCATTGCCCCCATTTGAGTCATCATCTCAGTCATTTTCTCATTTAACTGAGAGATTTCTCTATCTTTGGCCCTCATTTGTCGCCTCATATGTCTTTGCATGTCTGCAAGCGTGACATTCTCGTCAGCGAAGTGATTCTCCTCGGCTTCTTCTCCTTCTTCTTCTGCTTGAGAATGACCACCTCTGCCAGTGGTGGACCCAGCTTCACGACGACGGTGATAAACTCGCCTAATCGGCGGTTGTTGATCATCTTCATCTTCACCCTCATCATAATAGGTTTCCTCATTAGTATTGGTGTGTCTCACCATGTAGACCACCTCCATGTCCAGAGTATTATTTATTTCTTGCATTTCTTCTTCTAGGTTTCCCTCCATAAATTCATCCATATTTTCTTCCATATTTTCTTCAATGTTTTCATCCCCTTCGAGGTATTCTTGTATATTTTCACCCTCTTCAAGGAATTCCTCTTCTTCAATGTTGTCTTCCCCTTGTACATTTCCTTCCTCTTTTAGTACTCGGATCTCCGAGCGGCGCCGCCACTGGATTTCCGGTTCCTGATTAGGCACGGGGATTTTTTCAATCAGTGGGCTGCGATCGAAGTTAGTTTCTTCTTTTGGAGGGGATGGAGGGCGATGGGATCCCTTGGAGGATTCTCCAAGGTGTCTACCGTTTGGAGGAATGTCATTATGGGTCCTTTTTGGGGTCCACTTCTGACGTTGTTTGTAGATGGGGGCGGATCTCCGGGAAGCCTCACCGGATGTCACGCCCAGATCAATACTCCTTTCTCTTCTTTCTTTTTCATTTCTCCGAGGCTTTGGCCTCCAGACTTGTTTTCCTTTCCACCGGGACCTTTCAGCGGTGGATCCCTGAACATATGGTTCAGGTGTCACACCCCGATGTTCACCGCGTGGAACATATCTTCTTTCTCTTCTTTCCGCCACAGCAGATAGATGCTCCCTTGGCGGGGTTCTTCTAGTTTCGATCACTAAAGGTCGTTGACACTTCTTCTTCAGACCTTTATCCTTTACAGTCTTCAGGACCCGATAGACCCGGGCTAAGAGAGTTTCAGGTTCCTTTCTCTTTGGAGGAGCTGGGACCTCCTGTCGTTGCTCCCAGAAAGACTTCTTCAGTTCTCCAGTAGAGCTGTTTCTTTTGATCCACTTCAAATCAGAAAACTTGTTCCGGGTAAGAACGTTGGCCTCAAGCTCTTGGGCCGACAGATTGGAAGGATGAATTGGCAGTTGTTGATGCTGAGCTCGGAGTTCAGCATTCATTTTTCTTCTCTGCCTCCTTGTAAGCCTTTCCTCCAGATGAGGAGGCTTCAGCATCATATTTCCCAGGTGCAGATAACCTGGTTGGCAGGGGTGTGGTGTTTGCAGTCACCACAGAAACTCTTCCACCATTTACAATTCTCCTGGTGGTCAGGGCCTCAGGCTGGGATAGCCTTTTAAATACAGAAATTCTCCCACGAGAATTTTCAGCAACAGGTCGTTGTGCCGGCAGATGCACACGACGGATAGGAGCTTCATCAGCATTGAATCTCCTGGCAGACTTCTCAGCATTCCTACCATTCACAGGAATGGCGGCACTCCTTGCAGCAATCGCCGGGAAGTCAACGCTACCAAACTGGATGGTAGCTCCGGTATTTCCAGTCTCAATAATAGCATTGGCCAGTTGGATTCTGGCTCCTTGTCCCAGCTGGACAGTCATCGGGGTGTTCTGTAGATCCATCTGCATAAATGAAAGGCAAGGGTTAGTAATCAGAATCTGATACATCACCCCGCACTTTTAAAATGCAGAGACTTGCACAGAACACAAAAACAGAAATAAAAATAATTTTAAAACTCTATTGAATGCCAAATAAATTTGTCAAATGACCATTTTAGAAAATTCAGAGTTTTGAATTATTAAACGATCATTTTGAAAGACTCAAAATCTTGAGTATGAATTGAAATAATTGCTACCATAGCTTATGAATGACTAGCCAGAGATGGAAAGAGAAACCAATCCCCAGCGGAGTCGCCAGAAATCTGTGAGCTCCGAAAATTCGGCCCCGGCCTCCGCTCGCTTTTCTCATTCGTCGAGGGAGTTTTAACGAACTAAGTTCCGAGGTAAATTTTGGAAGGCAGATGGGTTTGTAGATAAGACACTACCCAGAGATTTCGCCCTCATTTTGCGAGGACTTTATGATCTGAGTTCTGGTTTCCTATAGGCGCAAGCCCCTATAGTTAATTACCCCTCTCGATCACGGGAGAGAACTTTCGATTAAGGCTAGTCGTCGATCAGATACGTAGAATATACGTATTATCTGGCATATAGTAGCAGCAATGGGCTTGGGAATTTGAGAATGTTAGATTTGAGAATTTGGGTTGAAATATTTGGGAAATTTGATATTTAAAATTAGAAATTTCACCATCTTGCATTTAAAGCGGATGGTGGGGGAATGGATGATAGACCCGATCAAGATCCCATAGTTCCGTCATCCCGGGCCATCGTGGTCCCTGGTCTACTTAGTCAGAGGAGGTAGTCGACCCAACCTGACAGAAGGATCCTTGTCGGCAGCCATGGGTTGCTTCGTCCAAGGGGACCTTGTAGACCGAGGTTGAATGTTTGTCTAAGGGGACAAATTTGAATCCACCTTAGCTAACAGAGGGCTTTGTGCCCTATCGATCATATCCTATTGATTCATATCTCAAGGATTTGATGCCAATAAGGAACGTAACGGCGCTGGCCATAACCGATATTTCGTGGTGCCATTTGGCGGCAAAACCACTCGGTTCAGAGGGCCCCGGGTCATAACCGTTTATCCTGCGGTGCCATTTGGCGGCAAACCGCCGGTTAGAGGACACGTACCACGTCCTTACTGGCAGGAGATTTTTTGAGAATGGATCCTAGTGATATTTTCGACTAGGCATTTGGCTCTTTGTGAGCTGAAGTAAACTTTAATTTGTCCGCCCCGACAAACTGTTGCGGAGGGTGAATGGATTTGCTTTAAGTTTTTGATGGATTTATTTCAATTTTAAATATTTGAGATTTCTGAAATTTTGGATTTTTGTGGATTTTAGGATTTTTGTGGGTATTTGGGTGGAGTTATGAAATATTTGAAATAGATTTTGGATATTTGGGAGATATTTGATTGGGAACCCCTCCGGTTGAGATCTGCATTCAATACGGCCATCATCGGGGTGTTTGGGGTCATTTTCACTTTATGGATTGAACCTTGTCAACTCTATCGGGCTGTCGACAGAGGATCGGGTTTTGTAGGCTTTTTTTTTCTTGTAAGTGAATTCTTTTGATCAAAGGCTTTGGAGGCCTGATATGAATGTATTAAAACAAATATACTGGTCCTCTCAACCGTGTATTTGTTTGAGAGTTCGAACCTTGTCGACTCCTATTGATCCGTATAGAAGGATTGGTTTCGAACCTGAATTCACTTGTCAACCCGCGCAGCATCCCTAGACGTCACGTGTGTACCAATAACACGCTCGCCGGGGCCCATGCGGGTTTAGGATTGTATTTTACCCCTTTTTGGTGTACCTATGTGTATACAAATTACAGTGCACGTGCGGGGGTATTCTTGGAATAGACGCCTTCTGTCTGCTTGTACGAATGTTGCAGATTCGGTGGCGTAGCGTAGCAGCTTCTGGATAGAATTGTTCGCTGCTTCTTACAGGTAGACTGTCGTGCACTATTTGTTGATTTTCGTAGGCGGGTCATAGTGCACTAACGAGCCTCCTGGCTTTCTCGTAGGTTCTTGCATTTGTTATGATCTTTTGACATTTGTTCGTGAACATCACATCGGGTGTACGACGTGATCTTCTATGATGACTCGTAGGAGTCGACATTCACCATTTTTTTTGCTATGATAACTTGTAGGTGTGTAGGTATTTTGTTCACATAGCAGTTATATAGTTTTTGTATACGAATAACAAGTCGTATGAATTTCTACACCCTTCAGGGGCCTTTGCACTTATTCCATGTTAAATCCTTCTGCTCGCAAGGGGTTGATGTATTTGCTTATATGAATGACTCGTAGGTGGATTAAACTCACTACGACTCTCTCATTCATGTTTGCTAGTGATTCGTTGAATTCATGACATATGAATTTCAATGATCCATAAGAGGTCGATGTGTCTATAAGCAGATCGTTATTAACCATCAGGTTGATTGTGTTCATTGTTGATTGCTTCACATGTATTAGCCACCCACTTGCCATATTCATTTAGGTGCCAATTTCCTTGTGCTTATAAGAGACCGGTATATTTTCTTGCATGACAAATCTCTCCACTTGCAAGTGGGATGTTGCAATCATTTCATTCTCTTTATAGATTATTCAAGTCTCCTTAAGTTCTTGCAAGTTCTTATATTTACATTCACATGGAAATCTTATCCACTTAGTACTCAAATCAATACTCAAATTCAAATCAAGTTTGATTTGAGTTTCCTTTCATTCAACCACATTAGGCTCAAAAATCATTGTTATTCGCATCCAAGCAAAACTCGTTTGAGTTTGTTGAAGATTTGAGTTTGATGTCAAAGTTCTTGTGATCTATCCAAGTTTTGCTTGAGTTTAATTATTCAGGTCAAGCTTAAATGAAATTCTTTTAGTTGAGCTTTGATTCAAGTCCTTCTTACTCAAGTTACAAGTCCCCACGATTGTTCAAATCATGATCAAATGAGGCCCAAATCATAGCATGTCCTTTTGTATTTTTCTTTTAGGCTCAAATTGAATTAAAAACTCTTTATATCATTTTGAAGTTCATAAGTCACCCTCACTTGGTTCAAACCCAGTTCAAATGCATATCCATAAGTTCCTTATTTGAGTCCGAATTCAAAATGAATCATCTATTCTTGTTTGAGTACAAGTTTTAGTTCTCTTGTTTCAAGTCCAAGCTTATGTTATCATTCAAGTTCATTTAGAGCTTTTATTAATTGCATCAAGTCCACAAGTCCAAATGGTTCCAAGTCCTTGTCTGTATTTCAGACAAAATTTCGGCAGCCTCCCGGCGTCTCCCCCGTTTAGGGGAAAAACCAAGAGACCGCCTACCCACCACGTCAATAAAGACGTGCACGGTTGGTGTTTGTGAGACACCGCGACAGTTGTATATTTTGTTTTCTCCCACCACGGCCAATAAAGGCGTGCATGGGGTTTTAAAAAGACATTTTTGAAAGATAACAATTGCTTTCCCCCCGCCCGGGGGTACTTATAAGTTACCCCGCTTCGCCGTACGTGCCGCACTGGGGTTCCATCCTACCACGGCCAATAAAGGCGTGCATAGGACAGTTCTCCAGTTTGCCACGAATATTGAAGTAGGGTTTTGAGTTTAGAAAAGTTCATACCTCCGCGGGGTTGTAGTGGTTGACACGTGGATCGAGGGATCACTCGCCTACCTCGTCGTAGGTGTCGCGCCGGTTGCCCCTCCCACCACGCTCAATAAAGGCGTGCATGGGCAGACCACCGACTCGACACGTTGGTCGAGGTAAGAGAGTGGGGGGAAGCATTTTATTATTTAAAATTAATTTAAAATAAATTAATTATAATTAAATTTAATCATAATTAATCATAATTATTATTATTTAATTATTATTAAAAATATATATTTAATATATAATTAATCTGATTATATTTAATTATAAATAATTATTAATTAATTAATAAAATAAAACAATCATTCATAATTAAATTAAATTAATTATAAATGACTATAATTATTCATTAATTAACTATAATTAAAGTAATTAAATATAAATAATTAATTATATTTAAATATAATTAATAATAATTAATTAACATTATGATAATTAATTATAACTAAATTAATTTAATTATAACTAATATGATTTTAATTAATTTTAAAACAATTATAATAATTATAATAAAAATAAAACCCTTCCCTCCTCCCATCAAGCTCTCTGTTTGGGCATTTTTACGGGATTTGGCCGCAAGAAGCACGCATAAAGGGAGAAAGTTAACCTTCACAGCCAGTGAGCTCCCTTGTTATTCCCGATTCAACAAAGAAGGGAACGTCGGAGCAGGGTCGGGATCGGAGCGAGAGACGGCTTCGGCTGGGCGTCGGCTTCAGGTAAGAGGAATTCTCTCTCTCTCTCTCTCTCTCTCTCTCTCTCTCTCTCTCTCTCTCTCTGGATCAAACTGAAGGAGATCGGGACTGAGGGTGGTCGGCTCGAGTGGAGTTTCAGCAGAGGGAGGAGTTCGGGTCGTATGTGGAGTAGTGCCGAGAGCGGGGGGTCGGCGTGAGAGGGTAGAGGGACGATCGGGTCTGGAGATCGGAGCTCGGTCTGCTCTCTGGACGGGATCGGACGGAGCAGTGGAGCTCCGGTTTGATGGGAGGAAGGGGGATTTCGTGTGTGGAAGCGACGGGAGCAGAGGGAGGAGTTACGGGAGGAAGCAGCGCTTTGGGTCGGTATTTAACGAAGAGAACGGGTCTCCTCGAGCGGGGTTTGAGCAGGAATCGCGGATACAGACTGGAGTCGGCGCCGTTTGCAGCAGGATTTGCGGCAGAATTTGTGTATCCGTCGGGTGGAAGGTTTGTACGCGGGATTTTTTTTGTTTTGTTATTCTGAGGTTAACACTCTCTTGGAAAGAAGCTGCTTTCCCTAGCCTTGGCAGACCATCACCTTTCCCTCCCCTCCTTGCTCCCGAAGTCATCCTAAACCCTAGCTCTAGGATTGTCACATTGCTGTCCAGAATTATGGACAGTGTCGGGAAGCTGTCCCGCTACTCGGAGATCACCGTGTGCTGCCCGGAAGATTCAGGTTGCTGCCCAAAACGCCAGCCGAGACTAGTTTGCTGTCCACCATCCTGAGATCATCAAATTGTTGTCCCAGGGAAGCTAGGAGTTGTGAACTGCTGTCTACTACCTTTCAAGCACCCAAACATCCGCACCAGAGTTTCATATTGCTTCTCCTTTGGGTAAACTCTTCCTCCAACTCGGCTATTTTCCCAGTCACTTTTCAATTGTGATTTTAGTTTGATTCACAACGATCATGATAATTTTCTCCGCTAAAAGCCTGGTGAATTAGAGAATTACGTGTAGGATCCTTGCATAGAGACTAATCTTATTGTTAGTATATGGATTTTGTTGAAAACCTTCTATGTATGAACCGTTTGATTAATTGACTATTTTAGGATCTTAACTCCCACGCATGTGATTTAACCTAAGCTTGTTTTATTGTCTTATGGTTTTATTTTATTGTTTAAAATCAACAAAAGTTTTGCTTATTATTGTTCTCTAAAATTTAAAACGTACAAATTTCTTATTCCAATCATCTTTGCATTTATGTCCTGCATCACCTTCACTATAAATTAAGTAAAAATATGATGATTCATTTGAAATGTAAATCAGCCTAGTGGCAATAAAACAACAGTCAAACACACAACACTAAAACAACGTGATTGATTATCCTAAAATGTTTACTCCTATCACTACAATGAATACTTTTCAAGTTCCTTTATCATTAATAGCTAATAAAGATTAAAAAACACATTGATATAAGAATGCCTTCTTACATCGTGATCTAAAGGAAGAGATATATATAGAAGTCCCATTAAGGTTTGACTTAAATACAAAATAAAAGATATCTAAATTTAAAAAATGTATTATATGGATTGAAGCAATCTTCAATCACATGATTCATAAAATTTGCCAATGACATGTATAGAAACAGAGTCAAGAAAACCATACATTATTTGTCAAACAAACGACTTCAAAAGGAATTTCTACATTACTAGTTTATATCAACGACATTATCGTAACAGTTGGTGATTTGGAATGTATGGAGACTTTAAAAAAAGGGCTACTCCAAGAATGTGTAGTCAAAGAATTAAGCAAGCTAAAGTACTTCTTAGGCATTGAGATTGTACACTCTCGATATAGAATTTTTATATCATAATAGAAATACATAATAGACCAAATGAAAGAAATGGGCAAGTTGGGATCTAAGCTTATTGAGAGCCCCATAAAATTTTAATCATAATTTTGGAAATGCTGCAAAAGACAACCCTAGAGAAAATCTCTTGAAGATTTATCTACTTATATTAGACCAAACACTGCATATATTGCTGATTTGGTAAGTTGATTCATGCAAAATCCAAGATAATCACATCTAAGTGTTGTAGATTGAATTTTACAATATCTAGAAAAAACTCCAAGCAAAAGAATTTTAATCAAAGGGGGAGGATCTAACACTTGAAACTTATACAAATAATGATTATGTAGGATTTATAGTTGATAGAAGATCAACTTTTAGATATTGCGCACTCAGGAGATAATCTTATGAATTTAGGAAGTAAAAAAAATAAAAGGCAGTAGCAAGGTCGACTATCGTAGAAGCCTAATTTTGACCGATGAAAATAAGAATATGAAAATTATTATGAATAAAAATTATCATAGAAGATTTAATGGTTGAATGAAAGTCTTATTCTTATGAAACTTTATTGTGAAAACAAGTTAATCATAAATATTACGCATAATCCCATGCGATACAAATAAATAAAATATATCACAGTTGATAGACATTTTATAAAAGAAAAATTAGACAATAGTCTAATTTATAGACCGTTTGTAATTATGAACGAATAATTTACAGATGTTGCCACGAAAAGATAAACAGGAACAATATTTTAAAAATTGGAATGCAAACTTGACATCCATTCATTTACTTAAGAAAGAGTGGAAAAATCAATCTCTGTTAAATCCACCTCTAACAATTCTACCTTCATCAATGTTTCATCCAGCCCAACAGTTTTCCACCTTCATTATTCACTTCATGCCACCTCAGTGATGTGATTATTAGGCTTCGTTTGGGATGTCTTTCTAATGCTCTTTAAAGCAGCTTTTTAATACAAAAATTTTAATTTTTATACTAAAAAGAAGCTTTGAGAAGTAGTAAGAAAGATGTCCCAAATGAAACCTTAGTGTCTCATCAATCCATGAATTATTATATTATTCAATAATTATTATAGCATCTCATCAATCTATGAATTATTGTAATTATTCTCTAATTTTGATATTTTATATTATAAGTTGTCCTAAGATTGTATGAATATTATATAAATGTTAGAATGAAGTACTTAACTAGTTCTCCCAAATCTTATCAAGAATAATAACTAAAGGCAAAACTATATGCACATCATATACGCAAGCTACGAACTCAAGACCTCTTGGTTGATATCCAAAGCTCCCAACCAACAAAATAAAATGAACTGCGTCTGTTCTGCTTTCAGAATGAAAAACAAAAGAGGCAACATTAATCTTCCTTGACTACTAAAATTTAAAGTTGCTAGAATACATAAATCGACACTCCAACTATCCATGATTAAATTGGCCCCACATCACATGCATAGGTAGCAGCTGACACGGTAACATTCAAATCAGCTAAATAATACCCTACTCGTGTCTTTTGTACTGCTCAACTTCCAAATACAGAAATAAATAGTTTGGTCCAAAATAGAGCATCTACACAAAACTTAAAGTTTTTCATTCATAAATAAATTCTTTCACTCAAAAATAAATTATTTGATCCAAAAATTATCTAATTCATCGAGTTATCTTATTTCATGTGAACTAGAGAGAGGGAAATTGAGAGCCTTGGCTCAAATTAAATTAAAATAACATCAGTTTACTAAAAAGAGGAAACGTGTAAATATACAAAACATACTGAAACACTATAATCTTGTGAAAACAAAAGCAAGCATACAGTTAAAAAAGGAAGGACAAGAATTTAGACTCAGAACTTCAGTTGATGATGGTTGCAGGAATCAAAAGCGAGTTACAGAGCTAGAGATAGCTGTGAATCTGCACAGTTGCACAACAAGATTCATTAAACCAAAGAGAGCAGAAACAAGATGCGTGGCAGCCTTCTAGATTCTGCTCTTCAAAAACATGGCAAATAGGCAAGTTTATGATCGCTCAAAAAATAAAATAACATGAGGTAGTTGCTACTTGCTAGAAGAGACTCAACAAAATATCAAAACTCGCCATTCAGAAAACTTGAAAATCCACTGGGACGAGAGAAGAAACATAATAAAGCCAATAGGGTGCCCTCCAAGAGATAATAAGTAGAAGAGACAAGAAACCATAAAACAATGGAGGAAAAAAAGAATGTTAACCATACCATAAACAAAAATAGAAAACCAACAACTTTCAACACTATCAAAAAAATGGCTATCACAGCATTAATTTTAGGCTTTTTTGGTGGTTTTAACTACTACTATTTTGCTTGCAACAATTCTAAATCTACTACAAGGCCGCCATGATTACAATTATATGCAAAAATATTTTACGGCAATTTCAAGACTGTCGGGATAGAATGGATGGAGTGCTAGTTATAACAGTGGTTTTAACCGCCACAACGTTACAAATAAGAGGTGGATTTAACCACCGCATTATTGCATCTATTGCAGCGGTAAAACCACCACATCATGTACAGAATTGTAGTGGTTATAACCATAAAAAATTTGCAGCAATGTGACAATTAAAACCACCACAAAGCAGCATAATTTTTTTAAATTTTCTCATCATCCTGCTTTGCTCAAATAAACAAAAAATTACTGTCACAATAGATCAAATCAATCCACATGTAAAATAATAAAAAATGCAATTGTTAATGATGTCACACTCGAGTCAAGAAGGTGGTACACCCCAACAACACAGAACATGAAATAAAGAGCCAATTCATTAATAGAAGTTCAAATAATTAATACATCTAAATAACAATAATTTTGATACAAGTCAACAGAAATATAAATAGAGCAAAAAACAGGAAAGAAACTACCCAATCCTCATATTCATAAACATAATAAACTACAACAAAGTAATAAATACTAAAACAATCTACTGTTAGTAACCGATTGGACCTTACCACTGAAGTTTATGTTTATTTATTCGAGGGCCAAAGAATTAGATAATTGAACATAAAAGTCTAGATATATTGGCAATGACCTCATCCATACCAAGGAGAATACCTACTTTATTGGTTATTTCAGAGATCCCAATAAGATTCCAACAATACAAAGGAAGATTAGGTATCTTGAACAGGAGTAGGATGGAAGAAAACTCTTCTCTTAGCAGTCAAAAAATTAAAATACAACTTTTGCAAAATGAATGACTTGCCAAAGAAAAGTCAGAGCCACCCAACCAAGCCATATCAAAAATATTTTTGGCACGTGAACTTGAGTAGAAAGAAAACATCATTAAGAAAAAGATATCCACAGTATCCTTAAGGGGCTGAGTTTTCTTTATAGTGGCTAGGAGGGCTCTATAAAAGGTTTGTTTTCTAGAGAGTATCCAAGCAAGGAAATTCCTAATCTTTTGAGTCTTCTGATAGTTCATCATCTAAGAAAATAAAGACAACTTTTTCATAGCATTGGACATAACTGAATGGAAAGTATTGAAGGAAGGATTCCGAGCCGTATGGAGCTGATGCAGGCAAACTAGAAAGAAATAGCCAATAGAGGAGAACACTAGGACAAGTAGAACAAAACTCGATTCAATCAAGAATGCAGACATCCAAACAAACACCAAAACAACAACAACAACAACAACAACAACAACATCAAGCCTTTATCCCACTACGTGGGGTCGGCTACATGAATCCTTTTTCTCCATTGTGTCCTATTAAAAGTCAAATTCTCGTTTAAATCTAATAAAGAAAGGTCATTCCTAATATTTTCTAACCAAGTCTTTTTAGGTCTACCCCTACCTTTCTTAACATAAGTCAAATCTAATACCTCTACTCTCCTAACTGGGTCATCGCAAGGCCGCCGTTTTATGTGACCAAACCATCTAAGGCGACTTTCTCTAATCTTATCTTCTACTGGAGCTACTCCAACCTTTTCACGTATATGCTCATTTCGTATCCTATCTCTAAGGGTAAAGCCACTCATCCACCTGAGCATCCTCATCTCTGCCACACTTAACTTAGTATTATGCTTCTCTTTTAAAGGCCAACATTCGGCACCATAAAGCATTGCAGGCCTCACTACCATCTTATAGAATTTTCCCTTAAGTTTGAGGGGTACATTTCTATCACATAACAAGCCCGATGCATTCCTCCACTTCAACCATCCAATTTGAATTCTGCTGATAATATCCCCATCTATTTCACCATCACTCTGAACAATAGATCCAAGATATCTAAAACGTGTGCTCTTATTAATGACTTGATCGCCCAAAGTCACAATCCCCTCACTAGATCTATTACTACTAAAATTGCACTCCATATATTCCGTTTTAGATCTACTCAAGCGAAAACCTTTAGACTCTAAAGTTGACCTCCATAATTCAAGTTTACCTTCAACTCCCTCTCTAGTCTTATCAACAAGAAGAATATCATCAGCAAAAAGCATACACCAAGGTACATCCTCTTGCAAATGTCTAGTGAGAACATCCATGACTAAAGCAAAAAGATATGGGCTTAAGGCTGATCCTTGATGTAACCCAACCGAAATAGGGAAATACTTGGTCAATCCACCTTGTGTTTGAACACAAGTAATAGCTCCTGCATACATATCTTTAATGATTTGAATATAAGCATTATTGACTCCTTTCTTTTCAAGAACTCTCCATAGCACTTCTCTTGGAACTTTATCATATGCTTTTTCTAAATCAATAAATATCATATGTAGATCATCCTTATTTTATCTATATTTCTCCATCAAACCTCTTAATAAATGTATGACTTCCATAGTCGACCTACCCGGCATAAATCCAAATTGATTTTGAGAAACATTAGTATCACGCCGCAACCTATGCTCCAAAACTCGCTCCCAAAGTTTTAAAGTATGACACATCAACTTAATACCTCTATAATTCGCACAATCTTGAACATCACCTTTATTCTTAAAAATAGGAATTAACACACTCATTCTCCACTCATCAGGCATCTTCTTAGTCTTCAAAATAGTATTAAAAAGTTTAGTAAGCCATGAAATTCCTTCATCTCCTAAGCATTTCCATACCTCTATTGAAATATCATCAGGTCCAACAGCTTTTCCACCCTTCATTTTCTTTAAAGCCTCTCTAACTTCAGATTTACTAATACGCCGATAAAAACATAAATCTTTATTTTCATCTAGGGTGCTAAGGTCACTATAGTCAATCTTATTTTCACAATCTTCATTAAAAAGTTTAGCAAAATATCTCATCCATCTTTGTTGAATATCATCTTCTAAGAAAAGTATTTTTTTATCTTCATCTTTAATACACTTCACTTGAACTAAATCCTTACTACTCCTATCTCTTTGTTTGGCTAACTTATATATATATCTTTCTCCCTCTTTAGTATCTAATCTATTATATAAATCACTAAAAGCTAATGCCTTTGCATCGCATATTGATTTCTTAGGATCCTTACGAGCCACTTTATATATTTCCCAATTATCAGAATTTTTAAAATTAAACCAATTTTTATAACAAAGCTTCTTATTTTTAATTTTTTCTTGCACATTAGGATTCCACCACCAACTATTTTTACTATTGGGAGATTTTCCCTTTGATACTCCAAGGACATCTTTTGCAATATTCTTAATATCACTAGCCACTTTCTCCCACATAATATTAGCATCCTCATTCACAGACAAAATCTTAAGATCTAAAATCTTATTTCCAAAAATATTTTTGTTAATATTCTTTAAAAGCCCCCATTTAATCCTAGAAAATTGTTTTACTTTATCCTCAAAACAACCAGCAAGCGGTTTCCTCACATGCAACGAAAAGTAGGCAAAATAAGATAAATGCTTAAGGGCTTGCAAACCAAGGGTTCACCACAGCTACAAGGTCCAACATCCAACAAAGCTCCTCCAGCAAATGTCACCAAATTAGCCAACAACCATCTCAAGGAGTTCAAGAAGAAGGATACAAGTGGAGTGGAACTTGCGGAGAGAAGAAAAGATTAGAAGCCCAAGACGAAATAGAGAGGAGGAAGAGAGAAATGGAACAAGTTCTCAAGCTTTTCCAAAGGAAGAAGAAACCCTCAGGTTTTGTAGAGACTTTGCTCAAATATTCAACAACCTCCTCGTGTCAAAAAACATCTCCAATTTATAAAAGAAAAGGGGGCAGCCAAACAGCCATTCAACCTCCAACCAAACCAATCAAGTAAGGGGAGCTAGAAAGCCACAATTCATTTCAGAACAGCATCCGAAAAGGCAACACAGAGAACTGGGTAAAACAGCCACGGGACCAGCAACCTGGGGAGAAACCGAAGGGGCAGCACAGGAGACCGGAACCAGCACCTAGCAAGGGAGAAGGAACCAGACACGGGAAACAACACAATGAAGAAACTGAGGGGACACAAAGAAGGGGAAAAGGCAAAAGGCAAAGATCCAACTCCACTTAATGAGCTAACAAGAGGAATACCTTTTCATATTAATGAGCTAAACATCAGCTCAAGCATTTATGAGCTAGAACCAAGTAGTTTCAAGAGAACACAGCCCGAACCCGAACAGCCAAGGCCCAACCCGAGAGGCAACCAGCAGCCCAGACCAAAAGAACCCAAGTAGCTAGCACACCCAAGGTTTGTCATGACCAAGCACTACCTACTCATGATCATTGGATGTTTTCCATCATAGGATAGCATAAAAACTAAATAAATATTATAATATTCAAATTACAATAAAAATGAAAATAAACTAAAATTTGCATGCATCAGGAGCCCTTTTCAAATCAAGGTTAACGCATCAGAAAGGTGGGGCAGTGGCCTTTGGAGGATGGAAATTGGCATTGTGAGAGGCTGGGTAAAAGAGCAAGAAAGTCTTGAGAAAAGGTGTTAGGAGATTCTACTTCAATAAAGTAGCTAACTCCCTCAGAGGATGAAACGTCATGTTGTAGCTTGCAGATTTAGCCTCTAGAGAATCAAAGAGAAGAAGTTTGCAAAGAGACGAGGTTGGACCTTGTTAAAGGAGCTTTCCATCAAGGAATGAGGGCGGTCTAATGGAAGAGAATAGGAGTCCTTCGGCCAGATCTGAAGGGAGGAAATATGGAGGGGGAGATCAACATATCCTGAGCTAGAGCCCTTAGAAAGGAGGAGAGGCAGCAGGGAAGCTAGGGGACCAAGGGTTAAAGAGGCATCCATAACCAACAGAAGCCTCACCTCACACCCAATCTGCGGAAAATGAAAAACTAGACATGATAAGAAAGAATATCATCACTTAATCTAGGGAGTGTAGCAGTACTCCACAATAAATGCTGCAAAAAATAGCAAAAAACAAGTTAGCAATACAAAATTTATGAAAAAGTTCAGAAACCTAACATATGCGCGTCTTCATGTTTCAAGCAAACCAGCTAACGAATTCTTTCCACCAGACCTAGAAGTTGGCAACTTGTAGTTATAATTACACACTTGCAGAAACTTTCAAAAATAATTTGCAGGTATAGTTGAACTTTGGTGGACTAGTCCTACATAGGAGGGAACAAAAGAATAGAGACGCCTGGTAGGAAAATACCATGGAAAAAGAAAGTAGTGGGGGGTGGTCATACAACAGTAGTATTTCTGGTTCCAACAGTACAAACAAACTTTGATATGTGTCCAGAAATGTAAGAATAGAATTCTTTTACAAAAACTAATTCTTGGTCCCCAATGATTTCTGCAAAATGTAAAATAGATCGGATACAGTTTGGTTTACTGACAGAGAAAGCACCAGCAAAAAAAATTTCCACTTGCAAATACAAGCCACATTAAACCTTTGAAAAAGAAACTAAAAAGCATAGTAAGAATCCTTGTTCTCTGTATTGTTTTTAGCAGTTCCAGACCATTTTGAATGTGATTATCCAATGCATGCATCAATTAAGCTGCACATACGAAGGATTGGGAGTATAGCTTTGTCTCCCTGTAGAATTTGAAACTAATATAAAATTTCCTAGCTTTAAAGGAAACATCTTTTTCCTCTATCATCGTATATGTTCGTATACTGGAAGAAAAACCTGTTTGTCATCCAGCGCGTTCCACTTTTAATGTTAATAGGTACAAAAAGTAAATAGCTGTCAGAATGTACCAGGGTTACTTGAACCTCCCCAAATACATAAGCAGACATGAATGCAAATATCGGCAATTATCTACATTATAGAAAGTGAAGTTTATGCAATGAGCTGACTGAATAAGCAGCAGTGGGTCATTTCCTTTAGCTGATGGAAAATAGAGTTTATTTCCTTTAGCTGTTTGCAAATGGAGTTTTAGATACCTTGGAACAACAGCTTCATAGTAGGCAAATCTAATTTATCTGACAAGATTCTGAAATACTTATTACCCTCACGTATTGTAACAAGAAAAAAGAAATAAACAATAAAAATGAGATGTTTCACCTACTTTAAGCCATCCATACCTAATATTCAAGTGTGGTGTTAACTAGGCCCCAAAAAATCAGCAGCGTGGCTTTATTTGTCCACCTCCAGATCATTTAAAAGAGGGAAAAAAAGCATATTATCCATAACTACCATTTATTGGTTTACTCCTTTACACCATTTGATTAAAATAAATTAATGATTTTACCTTTTATCACACCTCCAACAAATAACAACAGCAACATCCCTCCAACAAAGTCTAGATATAAATAAAATTAGAATCACACACATGAAAGCGAAAAATATGATATAACGAGGAAAAAAATGAATTTAACAAAATGTTATCATCCCAAAATTCGTTATTCTTTTGAGTTTGGACTCTTTCTCCAAAGCAATCTAGAGGATAGATATGCTTTCCCTTTATGAAGCATCCAAACTTAGCTTCTACATGACTGATGACAAGGTGGCTTCTTTGTTGAAACAAGATGATTGTAGAAATTTCATAACAACAGAGAACCATACTGTTCTGCATGATTCCCCAGAAGATACTCCAGGCAATCTACAGTAGCTAAAAAGAAGTCAAGATGACATCCATTCTTCAATTGCAGTTCTGGCTCCACTCTATCATCCTTTTTCCCAAGACCACCTTAGATTACTGAAGAACTAATTAAAACAGTAACTTAAACGTCAGAAGCATTAGAAATTTTTCAGATGGATGGCTACTGCACAGTAAACCTTCTTCATCATGAAAGCAACACTATGACTTACAAGATCTCGTTGATAGTACATTTCATCAATATTTTATAAGTTGCTTGAGATTGTGTAACCTTCTATCTGTTTGCCAACAATGGAATTCAACGTGGCAACCTCGCATATGACAAACGTAAGTTATACAGGGTGTTTAGGCTAATTTATAAAGCTCTTCCACCTCACCACCATCCCCAAATGCAACTGCTTTAAAAAGTGTTAAATAACACATTTCTTCAAAACCCATGAATTTATACCTGAAAGGAATACCTTGTAATCCACATAGCAATATTCATCCAATGACTTCCTTAAATAACAATCCTTTAGGAAGCATCAGGTGCTCTTTGCATATGTGCTAAACTTCAGTACATTTCATTCCTAAAATGGTTTTATTTTATTTTGTTCTTTTAAGTAAGGTAGACCAAGTCTATTTATTTTTATTAAAAGTATGTATTTATGTGGACCAAGTCTATCTTATCAACTTGGTCTATTCAAGTATAAATAGCCCCTATTGTAATCAAATAAGAAGGAATGAAAATTTATGATTTCTCTCATTCTTTTCCTCCCTTCTATTTTCTCTTGGAGTCTACACCTACTCTAAAAGTGCCCCAGTTCTTGACCTCCAACAAGCATAACAATATGCCTCTCTAATTACTGAGAATTCTAAACTATGAGGGAGCAATCGTATTAGAGAATTACTCCCTTCTTTAGATGCATCAGAGTGCTTCATGGTGATTATTTTGCAAATATATAGGACTGAAGCCAAACATTTGTAACCTTAGCTTCCTTGAGACCACCTGATGTGGATATCTTAGTTCTATAATTACAAATAAGGGATTGAGAAATGTACGAAAGTTATTGGTTCCTTGTATACTTGATTTTTTTTTTTTTTAGCTTGATGCGCAAATCCTTATTCTGGCATTCAATAAAGTGATTAAAGTGATCTAATGAGAGACGTAAGGAATTTCAGGAAAGATACCTCATTGTTAAAGCGTGAAGCTTGCTTTTCTTTTTTTACTATCATGTCACATGAGTAACAAGTAATGCCAGGGAATGTATGTAACCTACTGATCTAAACTTCTTTCTATAATAAGATGGTGTATGTAGAACCACTCCAAGTGGTGCATGTCCAGATGTAGAATTGAGTGCAATCTCTCTTAGTTCCAGAACTTCTTTTTTCATATATTCATTTGCACTTTAAGTTATTTGAATCTTGACTCGAAGATTGTGCTCAAATTTATGAAAATGAGAGACCTCGCCTTCTAATGCAGTGTATATATGCTCAAGCTTAGCATATGGAAGCATTTTCATAGCGCAATTTCAAATTTTCAAATTCATGTAACAAAGTAGTATCATCTTTTTGCAGAGGAGAAAAATCTATCTTTGTTGCAGCATTTTTTTTTAACTTCCTAAAACTAGCATGCAATTCTTCTAAAAATAAAAGTAGCTTCTTATAAAAAATATGTACTTGCTCGATATCCAAATCATCTAATCCTTCTTTTGCTATCAAACAGATATTAATAACTTCTTCCTCAATTTTAATTTTTGAGGAATCTGAATCAGAATTGATCCAGAAGGTATGCTTTGTTTTTCTTTTATATTTTCTGCTTTCTCTTTTCTCCTCAGCTATGTCCTTCTGCCATTGATTCTTGAGGCTTGGACACTCATTTAATATGCATTGGTCTCTTATATTCAAAGCAATGATATCATAAGCAGATTTAATATTCTTCCTAATTTTATGGTTATGAAAGCAATATCTTCATCTTCTACACATTCTGATTTACTATTATCCATCTCTTTTTTTTTTAGTTCAACGACTTTCTCCTTCCATTGATCACCGGCATCTACTTATCCCTGTCTAATTTTCTATTCATAAGCTATTGAAGAGCCAAGTAGATGGTCAATAGAATTAGAAGATAATTTTTTAGATTCAGAGATTGTCGTCACCTTGGCATTCCAAGACACACGCATCTTAAAATTTTATTCTTTTTTTTAGCATTTAAAAAAATTCTCTACCTAAAGCATATGAAGAAGAAAAAATTTTTGTAAACCTTGTGTACATGTCAATGATGCTTTCATTAGATTGCATATGAAATAGTACCTTGTGTACATGTCAATGATGCTTTCATTAGATTGCATATGAAATAGTTCATAATCATACAACAATATATTCATGAAAAATTATTTAACTTCATTAGTACCTTCATATATAATATGTATTTTTTTTCAAATTTCTTATAAGTTTTGCAAGTAGAGACACATGTAATCTTCTCATTTAATATTTAGAATTTAGTTGTATAGATTCTCTTTCATCAGTTGCCCACTCAGTAAGGGAATTTTAACATTCTTTCCATTTTCAAATCTTTCAGATGGAGTGTATCCTATTTAAACCAAATTTTGCATTCTATAGTCAATAGAGTATATAAATGTAATAATATGAACTTTCCGAAAGCTCAAGGAAATGTTATCAAACAATAGTGGTCATATATTAAAATACCCTTCCAATGTCTTCCTATTTTCTATTTATAGAGTTAAAATCTATTGAATAAGTAACCCCACTCTTATATCAATAGAAGTGTGTGGCACACCCAAGAGGGGCAGAATTGGTGTCTTTTTAAAATTAATTTATTTTTTGTTAAACAAGAATGAGAAATAAACTTGTGAAATAAAATAACAAGTAGACTACTCAATTTAAAAAAATAAATAAATATGTGATTCAATTCTAAATGTAAGAAGAACTAATTTAAAATAAAATTCAGACCAAGATATTAATTTTTCCTTCTTTTATTTTTATAAAATACTTAGTTTAAACTTAAGGATGAGATCAATACAACAACAACAAAATCAAGCCTTTTAAGAATGAGATTAATAATTTTTAAAAATAAATTTAGTTTTTCCCTACTCAAACACATCACAAGAGGATATAATTATCATCACATACATTATAAGTAGTAAAAAAATAAAATGTAGACAAAAATGCAAACTAAATTTATAATGACTCGGCCGGCCTACATCCACTCCCCAAGTCTTCTACTTGGGTTCTATTAAACTCTCTCCTTTTGCTCCACATAAGACATATAAGCCTTCCTCTTTTATAGGGATATCAGAGAAACACCTACACCCTTTTCCTCCAAAAAAAAAACACGGCAACCCTACGCCCGCTAGTTTTCACAAACAAGAAGCTCTTTCCCAAGATCAACAGATCCTTTATAATCAATTTACAAATGTTATTTAAATCAAAACTACAGACTCTCAAATTAAAGAATTAAGGACATGATTAGAGCAAATAATCAAAGTACATAATGTCACGCGAGCCTCTTTTTGAATGTTAAAAAGTATCAAAATAAGAAAGGTAGTAAAAAGAAACTCTTTCTCCCCAATCTCTTAAGTAGCAGCAGTCTTTCACATCAAAAATCACATTTTAGGAATTATAGAAGATTATTTACATTGAGGGGCATTGATTAGAAGCCCTAAACTGCTGTTATAAAAATTTTCAGTCAGATTATACAATACAATGCTTATATCGTAAAATAAATGTGATTTGGAAGGCCAAATTCTAGTGCTTCCTCATATTTCTAACTTATTAGAACAGTATGATGGTTTTGAAGGATGAGGTAGGAGGTGATGAAGGCTTACATTAACAATAATTTTACAGTTATTGTGACCTTCAGTTATGATTCTATTAAAATTTAAATCAGTTTAGGTTATTTCTTAGTTTCTTTTATAATTATAAAAAAGTGTTTGACAAATGCACATAAGTCATTGGCTACAAGAAGAAATTTCTAATTGGATGGGCAAATTCTTCTTCTTTCAAGATTCATTTCTTTAATCGACTGACTTGAAAAATTCCTTGAAAGGTTATCAATAAAGGTGTGTCCTGTTTTATTATCTTTTGGTTTTCTTCCTTTTTTTATTCTTCTCCTATTCCTTCATTCTCTACATTTTTAATATATTGATTTGAAAATGAGATTACAATTTCTAAAGCTAAGGTTTGATGGTTAAAATGGATAAGTGTCTTAAGGATTTTGTAAGATAAGAGAGTATCATTGAAGCTTAATGATAAATTTTATAAAATCATAATTAGACTGACTATGTTGTGTAGATCATAATGCTGGGTTGTAAAAAAAAATCATTGATATCCGAGTTTAGTGAGGCAAAAATAAAAAAACAATTAAAATGTATGAGTTGCAAAACTAGGAATGAAAATTTGAGGAATTATTATATTAAAGGAATGCTAGTTTGACATATTTTGAAGGCAATGCAATAGAAAATAGACTTGGGTGATTTGGCATGTACAATGAATATTAGAAAATGCGCCAATTAAACTTATTGATAAAATTAGTGTCAAATGAGAAGGAAAAGGAGTTCACTTGAGATTACATGAATAAAAGTAAAAGTCGTTCAAAATGATTTGTGAAGAATATGTTTAACATCTCATATAATACTCAACAAAAAAAATGAAAATAATGATTCATAAGACCAATCCCAATAGTTTGGATAAGGCTAATGATCATGATAATGAAGGTTTAAAAATGAGATTATGTTTAGTCGAATTAGTTATATAATAGATTTTTGTCAATTGCATGAATTTCAACTACGCGCATGGTTGTCAAGATCCTTAATTTTAGTTGCTAATTTTTTGTAGAAGGTCATGAGGTTTTCATATGAGTTGATTTCTATCATTTTAATCATATAAAAATCCCATAATAATCCCTAACTATCATGTGTAGCCAATTTAGTCCCAGAGCATTATATTGCTACAATTTTAGTTCATTGACTATACAAAATTAATAAAAAATAATTCCTTATGTTGTAATTGTGATATTAAATTGATTTCAATTTAGCCCTCAGCTATACAAAATTGATCCTGATTTCGCCCCAAATAGATCATTCTTTATCAATTTTGTATAGACAAGGGATTAAATTGGAGCAGTATGATACTTAAGGATTAAATTGGTTAATACAAAGTTGGGGAATTATTTTGAAGTTTACCCCATTTAATTTTTCATCTAAAATAGTTGATAATTCTTTTGGTTAAATAGCTTGTATCTTATAAATTTTGTGTTTATGACATTACTTTTTAAATCACATATTAGATATATATTCAAAATCCTAAATTTTAAGACATACTACATCAACACTCCTATCCTAATAATCAATTTGAATTTGACTTTTACATCACCAATGGAAGTGGTGAATTTCATTAGAGTTGGAGGTCTATATTTTATAGTTAGGCCTTAGGGGTTGTTGGCTCAATATTATCGTTGATGTAATGTTATGTTGTTTGTAATAAATAATGTTTGGTTTGATGTTATCTCTTACATTACATCATTAGCAGCCAAGATTGAAATAATCTAAATTAAGGAAAAAAAAATATTAATCAACATTAATTAGTTTAAATCATATTACTATATTTAATTAAAATAGCATTAAACCATACACATTATTATATTTTAAAGATAACATCATTACCTAAATAAAGTTTTATGCAAATAACAATAACATCAAGCCTTTATCCCACTATATGGGATCGGCTACATGAATCATTTTTCTTCATTGTGTCCAATTAAGAGTCAAATTCTCATTTAAATCTAATAAAAAAATCATTACTAATATTTTATAACCAAGTCTTTTTAGGTCTGTCTCTATCTCTCTTAACATAGCCAAATCTAATACTTATACTCTCCTAATCAGGTAACAGAAGGTCAGTGTTTTATATGACCAAACCATCTAAGTTGACTCTCTCTAATCTTATCTGTCATTGGAACTACTCCAACCTTTTCACGTATATGCTCGTTTTGCATTCAATTTCTAAGAGTAAAGCCACTTGTCCATTTGAGCACCCTCATCTTTACAACACTTAACTTAATTGTATGCTTCTCTTTTAATGGCCAACATTTTGCGCCATAAAGTATTACAGATCTCACCAATATCTTATAGGATTTTTCCTTAAGTTTGAGGGGTACTTTTCTATCACACAACAGACCCAATGAATTCCTCCACTTCAACCATCCAAATTGAATTCTACTAATAATATCCCCATCTATTTCACCATCACTATGGACAATATATCTGAGATATCTAAAACATGTGCTCTTATTAATGACTTGACCGCCAAAAGTCACAAAATCTTTGTCACGACCTGGCCAGGCTAGCCCGAATTAATGGGCGGGAACAGACAGTCGTACGAAAAATAGTAAAAACTGACATTCAGTTCAACATAAACATATAATAAAGTTCATTCTAATAATACATAAAAAAACCACTAAACCACACATATACTTATTTTGTTTTTCTCTTTCACAAGTCTTCCATAACATCAAATACTAAACAAGTCAAATACAACAATACCCAAAGTTCTTAAAACACACATTCTATGCCATACACACACAAGACGCAAACTGAAAGAAAAACCTATCACTCCGACTCAGTCCAGTCTTACGACGGTAAGTAAACTGCCTCTCTGCCATCAGATCCTAGATGGTTCTCCTAAAAAAGAATCTCAAAACAATGGGTGAGCTTACTCGCTTAGCAGGTAATTCATATTTCTCATAAAGATTTCATAAACAATAATAAAACATCTTTTTCATACAAATACATAACCATCAAATGAAAAACTCTAAATAACAGTCAATATTGCATAAATTCAAAACCTTTCTATATAAAAGCCATTTCATAACCTTTCCTCAAATATAAACTTTCATTATGCATAGAAAACAAAAATAAATCTTAATATTCATATTTCTCATAGAGTTTGTATTGACCAAATACATATTTTCATTTATTTGACCATTCATTTACTATTGTCTCTAAAAAGACCCTTTACCATTTGGTTCTGAAAAGTCCCTTTACCATTTGGGCACTCCGCATCAACATGCACAGTTTCATATCATAAACTTATAATATATTTTTCAATCAATTATATGCTTAATGAAAAACAATCATTATTAATAAATCATTAGCTCAAAACATGAAAACTACGAATAACATGTAAGTTTACTAACCTATTGAAATAAAGAGATTATACTAACATGTCATTTGTAAAATAAAATTCATAAATCATATAACTTTGAAAACTCTAAAGATTTGCATTGAATAAAAAGAGCAAATATATATATATATATATATATATTTACAAGAGATATGAGTACCTACTTTAACACAAGCACAGAAATTCCGTATAGTGTCGCTTTGACACGCGTCGCTCCCCTTATTGATCACAACCTAACAATCACACATAAAGAAGTGTCAACGATAATTTTTCCTCAAAGTTTTAAACATTTCCAAATTGTTTAAATTCTTCATTTCTCACTAATCAATTCTTATTAAGCTTAAGAAAATTAACATAAATTAATTTGAAGTTTTGGATTTATTAAAATCTCTAATTTTTGGAAACTCTAAATCCATTTATTTCATCAAATCATCAAGCCAAACATTCTCCTAAAACTTAAAAAAAAAATAATCAAGCCAAACATTCTCCTAAAACTTAAAAAAAAAAAATAATCAAGCCAAACATTCTCCTAAACCTAATTAATAATTAAGTTAATTAAATTTCGGATTTAATTAATTAGAAAAATAAGGAAAATACAAATTCTTAAAAAAAATTAAAATTTTGATTTAAAAACATTCCTAAGACCAATAGAAATCACTTTCGTAAAAGCACATACAGAAATTTCAATTTTTAGGAAAAACCCTAATTTTCAAATCTCAATAAATTTAAGAAAACTTCATTTTTACCGTTAAAACATCTCCCTTCTTCCCTATTGATTTCGTAAAAAAAATTTAGAAGAAACAAACATTTTTGGAAAAACTCTAAAATCTTCCCTTCCAAAAATCTAGAGAAAGAGAGGGGAAATGTAGATCCAAATGCATACTTTAGTCTTCCCTTATCCTCCTCTACATTTTCCACAAATTTCCTCGCCAAAAATCGCCGTTGGAGCCTCCCGTCGCCTCTCCCTTCCCCGCCTCTTCCATCTGCCTTATCTCGGTATGGGCCGAACAAAACGATTGAAATGAGGGGAGGGGTTTAGTCTTCATTAATTAGGGAAATAGGGATTTCCAAATGACCAATTTTCCCTCACTTAAAACATCACGGCTTTAGAAATGATTATGGGTAGTTTGGGTATTATAAGATTTATATTAATTTTAATTCCAAAATTAAGCAAAATTAATTATAAGTTCTATACACCAAACTGCTCAAAATTTTGCGTAAAATTTTATAATATTATTTTCGCCAAAATCCATTAACTTTGAATTTTCACTTAAATCTCGTCGCAGCACATCGAAATGAGTGCGACACCTACGATCGTCGATTTTGAGTTTTACAATCTTATTAGAATTATTACTACTAAAATTACACTCCATGTATTCGGTTTTAGATCTACTCAAATAAAAAATTTTATATTCTACGGTTGACCTCCATAATTCAAGTTTACCTTCAACTCCCCCTCCTAGTCTTATCAACAAGAAAAATATCATTCGCAAAAAGCATACACCATGGTACATCCTCCTGCAAATGTCTAGTAAGAAAATTCATGATTAAAGCAAAAAGATATGTTCTTAAAGTTGATCCTTGATATAATCCAACTGAAATAGAAAAATATTTGGTCCAACCTCCTTGTGTTTGAACAAAAGTAACAAGTCCTACATACATATCCTTAATGGCTTGAGTATAAGCATTATTAACCCCTTTCTTTCCAAAACTCTCCATAGCACTTCTCTTAGAACTTTATCATAAGTTGTCTCCAAATCAATAAATATCATATGTAGATCCTCATTCTCCCTATACTTCTTCATCAAACCTCTCAATAAATATATAGCTTCCATACCAGACATACCCGACATGAGTCCAAATTGATTTTCATAAACATTAGTATCACGTCGTAACCTATGCTCAAAAACTCTCTCCTAAAGTTCTAAAGTATGAAACATTAACTTAATTCCTCTATAATTCACACACTCTTGTGCATCACCTTTATTCTTAAAAATAAGAATCAACACACCCCATCTCTACTAATCTGGCATCTTTTTAATCTTCAAAATAGTATTGAAATATTTTATAAGCCAACAAATTTCTTTAACCCCTAAGCATTTTCACACCTTTGTTGTAATATCATCAGGTCCAGCATCTTTTTCGCACTTCATTTTCATTAAAGCCTCTCTAACTTCGATTTTAATAATATGCTGATAAAAAACCAAAATCTATATTTTCATTTAGGGTGTTAAGGTCCTTATCATATTTCTTTGATTGGCAAACTTATACATACATCTTGTGCCCTTTTTAGTATCTAATATATTATATAAATCATTAAAAGTTAATCTTCTGCACCACATATTATTTTCCTAGACTCCTTACGGGCATCTTTATATATTTTCCAATTTTATGAATTTTTACATTTAAACCAATTTTTATAACAAAACTTCTTATTTTTTATCTTTTCTTGCACATTTTAATCCCACAACCAACTATTTTTACTAGTAAGAGCTTTTACTTTTGATACTCCAAGCATATATTTTGAAATAATTTTAATATCATTAGCTACTTTTTCTCACATAATATTAGCTTCTTCATGTACAATCAAAATATTAAGATCTTGATTCTTACTTTCAAAATTATTTTTGTTATTATTATTTAAATGCTCCCATCTAATTCTAGGACAATATTTTACTTTATTTTTCATATTTCATTCCTTAATCTTAAAATCCAAAACTAATAAGTGATGCTGGGTATATAAACTTTCGCTCAGAATAATTTTATCTTTTCAATGTAAACGATTTATTTTTCTTATAAGAAAATAATCAATCTGTATTTTATTATATCAATTCTTATAAGTAATAAGATGCTCGGTGTTTGCAATTTTAAAATTATTAATTAGAGAAAAATCTAATATAGTTATACCACCTTCATTAGCACTCCAAACTCATAACTATCATGAATGCTTTTAAAATCTTTTATCTTTCTACCAACATGTCCATTTAAATTTCTTCTAATAAAAATAATTTCTTCAAGAAGCATCTTTTATATTCATCCTTCTAAGTCATTTCAAAATTTTAATTTTGAACACATATCCAAACATACTTGAGGAGCATAAACACTTATGATATTAAAAATTTTAGCATCAACAACAATCTTTAAAGCTAAAATTCTATCTCTAATTCTATTAATTTTTATCACATTATCCTTCAAACTCATATCTATAACCATGTCTACCCCAATTTTAATACGGCTCCTACCTGAATATCATAATTTAAATCCTAAACTATCAATCTCTTTGGCCTTCTCTCCAACCCATTTAGTTTTCTTGATGCATAGAATATTTATCTTCCTATTAATCATAATATCATTTAATTTCATTAATTTGCCTATAAGAGAATCTATATTCTAAGTTCCTATCATAATTCTATTTTCATGGACTAGCTTTTTTACCAGCATTTATCCGTGATGTGGGAACCCTTGCTTATTTAATATTGTAACTGGGCGTCGTTGTAGTGACCCTTGCACACTTCTCACAATATCAAACTATACATCACGTCATTTCCAGAGAACACCTAGCATTAACACAATGTATTAAAGGATTCATGACATGTTTATTAGACAAGTTTTACGCTGGCTATCGACTACCTAACGCAATTCTCCACTTTTCACATCCAGAATTTGGGACTTGGCAAAAATAGTGTTAGTCTATATTTTATAGTTAGTCTATGAAAAATTATTTAGAAATAAGATGCAAACATACCTCTTGTAATTATGAAGGAAAAAAGATTACATCACGCAATGTCATAAAGCAAGCAAGGTTCAAACAACCAATAAATAGGCATGATTGAAATTTGATTGAGTTGTACATGTACTTGGCCTATCGTAGTAAAAAAAAAACATGTCAACTAGCATTGAGATTGCCAACAATGATTTATTTGGGTAAAATTCAAACCATGCATTTAAACTCTAATCATTATTTATAAGCAAGGTCATCCATATGTTATTTTCCTTAACGACTCAACTAAAAGCCCATAATCGGAAAGGTGGACCCTCAACAAGCACATGCAATTAAAATGAATGGATTGCACAAACTATAGAACATAGATGATCAAATTGGAGAAATGCTATATAACGACCCAAGATCCGTGTAGTGAAAGGATGCATCTGATCGATCATTCATTCTTTTTTTTTTCTTTTTTTTTTCTTTTTCTTTATCCGTTATTCGTATCAATATATACATCCAGAGCCAGAGATAATTACATTACAGAAAAGAAACAGCAGCGGATACTATAATTCACATATAGTACAATCAGAGAACAAACAAAAGAGAGTCCAAAAGAAATAACTACACTAGCCACACAGGCTACAAAAGAAAGCCCACCCAAGGCTACAAAACAAAAAGCTGAACTCGACAGAAAGATCTTCAGACTGGAGGCCCTGCACCTGAAATATTAACCACATATAATGAGCTTACAAAGCCCAGCAGGTCACCAAAGCCTACAACTGAAATCAAAGCACGATCGAAACAATATGCAGGTCAATCGAGTCAAGTCAGCTATGATCAATGAATCTATGCAGGTACGGAAATCAAATCAAAGCGAATCAATCAATACTCAATAGTCAATACGGCGGCAACAGAAACGTCACAGCTATCAAATCAATAAGTGCTTTCAGTCAATATCTATTCATCGTAGCCCTTTTCTGTCAATCAATATTATCAGTTCAATCAGTCGTGTCGTCTAGTCAATTTATTGCATCTATTATATTCATCTTATCAATTGAATATCTATTTCAGTCAATAGCAATCTATAATATCAAATCAATCAATAACTGACTCGTGTCAGAACGTACTCTTGCAACAGTCAAACCAATTATGTTCAATGACACTACGACGGATTCAATAATGACGACGTACGATGCTACAGTAGGGAAATCATCTCAATCAATAAAGCACTTTCCAGTCAATTATATCAATCAGCTCAAGTCCCAATAAACAATCGAATCCAGTACGGCGAAAGATCAATTGAAAATCAAATCAATAGAATGAAATCATCAGGCCAATAGAAATCAAAGAAATCAATTCTACGATAAATCAAATCCATACGGCATTCAGTCAATCCATCGATAAACGGCACGACGAGTCAATGTACGGCACGACGAATCAATGTATCAGTATACCAATAACCTATCAGGATCTGTCGTATCAATAATATTCATATGTCAATATCATATCTATATCAATGTCGATATCGGTATCTATCATCGATACAATCTATATTCATGTCGCTGTCGATATCTATCAATACACATAATCCATATCAATATCGGTGCCGGTGAATCAATACAATCTATATCAATATCAGTGTCAATCTCTATGACTCAATACGCATGATCCATATCAATATTAGTGCCGGTATCTATGAATCAATCAAGTCGAGAAAATCAATCGGAAAAGCAATACGATAAATCAATAAATCCGTCAAATCGATCAATCAATCAAATCCAGTCTATACTATCAAGTCGATCAAATCAATCGGAAGGACAATACGATAATCTACAGTAGCAAGTCGAATCAATGCATAAATCAATGGTATCAATGAATCTATGAAATCTATGCCGTCCATGTGTCCATATCAATATCAATATCAATAATCAATAATCAATAATCAATAGTAGTATCAATGCTCGATGATCAATCAATGAAATCAATCAATGAAATCAATGAATCCGGACGTTAAGCAATCAATTCGAATCAATAAATCAATGCATAACAGGAAATCCATACGATGCACATGCAATTCCATACAATGGTCTTACTCGACAAGCACAAACACTAGCTATGATCAACCAGGTAAACTGGCTATTATCAATAGTGCTGTTGTAGAATCCGTATTGCTGTTGTAGATATCCGCACGTTGGTTCTATCAAGAAGAGTCGTCACTCTTTTGCCCGTCGGCCGCCCGTCGGCATATAAAACTCCTTATAACTCCCAATCGTTATATCGATGATCTATGGTCTATGATTTAAAGGAAAGCCCGTCGGCCCACCATCCTGTACAGGTCAATATCTATCTTCAACCAACGTTCAACCAGGTTCCCACTTGTCTTTCAGTATCAATCAGTCAATGCAATAATCGATGCAATAATCAATAATAAAGAAATCTAAAACGATCATATCAATAGTCATGCACATATCAATTCAATCTATCAATTTCAACCAAATCAGAAATCGTACGAAAATCGGGCAGAATAACGGCAGTCGGTCAAATTTACACACAAAAATCTCAAAAAATTACAATTCAAATCTCACCAAATTAATACAGAACGTGCACAGCAACATTCTAAGACTATTCTCCTACTGCTCAAACCAGTTCGGACATCATAATAAATTGCAGTCAAAATAAAACTCCGCAGAACCAAAACGAACCGGACGAAATCCGCCAGAAAATAATCAAAACGTGCAGAATAATCACGTCTACAACATACCAAAAGTTACGCGGTGAAATCTTTGCCAGTACCAAACCGGGTACGAAAATCGCTTACAAAAACACAAATCTGAGCACCATTTCGCAAAATCTCAAAATCTCTGAAAACAGAAGTAGGGTTCGGAATCCTACAGCGAGACAAACAAAATATCCAACAGCAACGAACGACGAAAATCGCTCCGCGGGCCCCGAAATCGGACTTCTTCCTTTGCTTTTCCGCCCTTTCTCTCTCCTCAAAATATCTGATTTATAAAAAAATGTTTTTTCTCTCTCCTCAAAACGAGCTCATTTTCTTATATCATTAGTGGGATCGGCCCGGCCGATCGTCACATCGTCCCGGGACGATCAGACCAAAATTGATCGTCCTGGACGACTCCCAGAACTATTCTCAGGGACGATATTTTCTACAGTGCAGATCGGCCTGGACGATCTCCAATCGGCCCGGACGATCCTGAAAAAAAATATCACTTTTCCCAGCAGCTACAGCAACAGCAAAGGAACGAGGTCTCACAATCTCCCCACCTTAGAAAAATGTCGTCCCGACATTTCCCTAACGTGTCCGGAACAGAGCGGAACAAAATAAATCCAAGCGATCGGAAAAATCGTACAAATCACATCGAAACAGACAATAAACGAAACTCGTACCAGTCTCATCAGCAGGCACGGAAGGAACATCTTCCATCATGGCTTGTACATTTCCAGTCTGAACAGTCGGAACAGGTCCTTGCCCAGAACTCGGGCAATCAGTCATTCTATGTCCGTATGCACCACATCGGAAGCATTGCCCTGTCCTCCGATAACACTGTCCCAAGTGTCTCTTTCCACAAAACGTACAAACATTAATTCTTGCTTTGCTACCTTCCCCACTTTTCTTGCTACGCCCAGAACGTTTCGCTAGCTTGTCACTCACCATCTGAGCAACCATATCAGCAAATTTATTCATATTTTCAGATGTGAGAGGGAGGTTAGCAGTAGGCTCAGACTCAATCTTTTTGCCTTTCGGATCCATTTGCCTGATCAATTCAAATCATTCAAACCAAATCAAATCACGGAATCAAACACGTAAAACAAAACAAATCACATAATGTAATTATCATTTCTGGATATAATCACATCTTTTCACTACACTCGCTCTGATACCAATTATAACGACCCAAGATCCGTGTAGTGAAAGGATGCATCTGATCGATCATTCATTCTTTTTTTTTTCTTTTTTTTTCTTTTTCTTTATCCGTTATTCGTATCAATATATACATCCAGAGCCAGAGATAATTACATTACAGAAAAGAAACAGCAGCGGATACTATAATTCACATATAGTACAATCAGAGAACAAACAAAAGAGAGTCCAAAAGAAATAACTACACTAGCCACACAGGCTACAAAAGAAAACCCACCCAAGGCTACAAAACAAAAAGCTGAACTCGACAGAAAGATCTTCAGACTGGAGGCCCTGCACCTGAAATATTAACCACATATAATGAGTTTACAAAGCCCAGCAGGTCACCAAAGCCTACAACTGAAATCAAAGCACGATCGAAACAATATGCAGGTCAATCGAGTCAAGTCAGCTATGATCAATGAATCTATGCAGGTACGGAAATCAAATCAAAGCGAATCAATCAATACTCAATAGTCAATACGGCGGCAACAGAAACGTCACAGCTATCAAATCAATAAGTGCTTTCAGTCAATATCTATTCATCGTAGCCCTTTTCTGTCAATCAATATTATCAGTTCAATCAGTCGTGTCGTCTAGTCAATTTATTGCATCTATTATATTCATCTTATCAATTGAATATCTATTTCAGTCAATAGCAATCTATAATATCAAATCAATCAATAACTGACTCGTGTCAGAACGTACTCTTGCAACAGTCAATCCAATTATGTTCAATGACACTACGACGGATTCAATAATGACGACGTACGATGCTACAGTAGGGAAATCATCTCAATCAATAAAGCACTTTCCAGTCAATTATATCAATCAGCTCAAGTCCCAATAAACAATCGAATCCAGTACGGCGAAAGATCAATTGAAAATCAAATCAATAGAATGAAATCATCAGGCCAATAGAAATCAAAGAAATCAATTCTACGATAAATCAAATCCATACGGCATTCAATCAATCCATCGATAAACGGCACGACGAGTCAATGTACGGCACGACGAATCAATGTATCAGTATATCAATAACCTATCAGGATCTGTCGTATCAATAATATTCATATGTCAATATCATATCTATATCAATGTCGATATCGGTATCTATCATCGATACAATCTATATTCATGTCGCTGTCGATATCTATCAATACACAGAATCCATATCAATATCGGTGCCGGTGAATCAATACAATCTATATCAATATCAGTGTCAATCTCTATGACTCAATACGCATGATCCATATCAATATTAGTGCCGGTATCTATGAATCAATCAAGTCGAGAAAATCAATCGGAAAAGCAATACGATAAATCAATAAATCCGTCAAATCGATCAATCAATCAAATCCAGTCTATACTATCAAGTCGATCAAATCAATCGGAAGGACAATACGATAATCTACAGTAGCAAGTCGAATCAATGCATAAATCAATGGTATCAATGAATCTATGAATCTATGCCGTCCATGTCCATATCAATATCAATATCAATAATCAATAATCAATAATCAATAGTAGTATCAATGCTCGATGATCAATCAATGAAATCAATCAATGAAATCAATGAATCCGGACGTTAAGCAATCAATTCGAATCAATAAATCAATGCATAACAGGAAATCCATACGATGCACATGCAATTCCATACAATGGTCTTACTCGACAAGCACAAACACTAGCTATGATCAACCAGGTAAACTGGCTATTATCAATAGTGCTGTTGTAGAATCCGTATTGCTGTTGTAGATATCCGCACGTTGGTTCTATCAAGAAGAGTCGTCACTCTTTTGCCCGTCGGCCGCCCGTCGGCATATAAAACTCCTTATAACTCCCAATCGTTATATCGATGATCTATGGTCTATGATTTAAAGGAAAGCCCGTCGGCCCACCATCCTGTACAGGTCAATATCTATCTTCAACCAACGTTCAACCAGGTTCCCACTTGTCTTTCTTTAGTATCAATCAGTCAATGCAATAATCGATACAATAATCAATAATAAAGAAATCTAAAACGATCACATCAATAGTCATGCACATATCAATTCAATCTATCAATTTCAACCAAATCAGAAATCGTACGAAAATCGGGCAGAATAACGGCAGTCAGTCAAATTTACACAAAAATCTCCAAAAATTACAATTCACCAAATTAATACAGAACGTGCACATCAACATTCTAAGACTATTCTTCTACTGCTCAAACCAGTTCGGACATCATAATAAATTGCAATCAAAATAAAACTCCGCAGAACCAAAACGAGAACCGGACGAAATCCACCAGAAAATAATCAAAACGTGCAGAATAATCATGTCTACAACATACCAAAAGTTACGCGGTGAAATCTTTGCCAGTACCAAACCGGGTACGAAAATCGCTTACAAAAACACAAATCTGAGCACCATTTCGCAAAATCTCAAAATCTCTGAAAACAGAAGTAGGGTTCGGAATCCTTACAGCGAGACAAACAAAATATCCAACAGCAACGAACGACGAAAATCGCTCCGCGGGCCCCGAAATCGGACTTCCTCCTTTGCTTTTCCGCCCTTTCTCTCTCCTCAAAATATCTGATTTATAAAAATGTTTTTCTTCTCTCTCCTCAAAACGAGCTCATTTTCTTATATCATTAGTGGGATCGGCCCAGGCCGATCGTCTACATCGATCCCGGGACGATCAGGCCCGGACGATCCTGGGAAAAAAAACTTTTTGATCGTCCTGGACGACTCACATGCCGTAGAATGACGGTTTGGTAAAATTTTCATCTCAGCTGAATTTCAAAACAACTGCATAAAAATCTAAACCCTAAATTGTCTTGGCCCAAAATTTTGTTTCAAAATCTGAATAAACCAAAACTTTATTTGATCCTCTCCAAATACACATATGAGATAACTGCATAAAAGGCCAATCATCTCAGGATAGAAATAAAGTTTATTTATTGTATCAACTGAATAATGTAATAGTTATGAATTACTTCATTTACGAGCTGTAAATAGACTTAATTGTCTTCTTGGAACGACAGTTGGAAGGAAGGCAGATACAAAAGCTTTCTGGCAAGACTTAGAAGAACATATTGCCCTATCTTCTCTTATTGTACATAGAAGAAAACAATACATATTTAGATGTTTCTCCCACTTTAAGCAATACGTACATAATATTAAAGTGTAATAAAAGTTAGTAGGCTCCACAAGAGCATGATTTTTTTGTCCACCGCTAAATTATTTAGAAGAAACAAAAATGAAGCATATCTATCTGCATCTACCTTTTAATGGTTCACTCCTTTACACTATGGCAATGTCAAGTTCAAAGGAATTCAAAGAGAGGAAATGAAAAAGGAATGAAAATGGAAATGTTAAAGAAATTGAAGTAAATTTGATTTTCACTGGCTAGTTTGATTGAGGGGAGATTGATAGAAAAATGTGTATTTTTTGCTTAAAATTGAGATTTTATTTTGGGCGTCACAATAATAACCCGAACAATTTTTCTTTTTGTTTTTAACCAGGAGTGAACAGGGAAAATAAGTAAATGGAAAAATGCATTTATCCACATTTACTAGGAAAATAAAATAAGCAATCAATTACATCGGAACCAAACACCCAATGTTAAGCCGTGAAGTGCATTTACATTCCCTACAATTCCTCAAATCAAAAACACCCAATATGAAAAAAATAAAATAAATAGTTTTACCTCTTATCGTGTGTCCAACTTTCAATGAAAGCCACATCCCTATGGCAAAGTCTTAATAAAAGAAAACACGAAATAACTCAAAAGAAAAGGAAGAATAAAGTAATACACGAAAAGCAAAAGTAATAAGCAGGACACTAGGCTCTCATCTTCATACTCATTTTCCTAATATTTTCTTTGAATAATTACTACTCCAAAGCTCTGTAGAGGCAAGAGCCACCTTTCCCTTTTCACCTATAAAAAATAGATACTTCAAAATATCTTTCGTGTCCATGTCAATAGGAATATGCCTCCGACATGCCCTGACAGGGGTTAGATACACTTCAAATCTTTCCTAAGGCATTGCTTCCCAAACTTGAGAGAACACTAACCACACATCCCAAAATGAAAGTAAAATGTACAAATTTTTGTTGTTCAACAACAACGGTTCAGTCCATTACTATATCTTGTTTCAGTTTGGTATTACCTCTTAAAAGTTAAAATCCTATTTTGACTCTTATTGGGGCTCAATTATTTTCATTCTCGCCCTCCCATGATCTCATCCAATACGTCCAAATTTACTCGTCGCCTTATCTTGCATGTGATGTTCCATCTCATCAACCCTCTAGGTGGGTCTCACCAATGAACAAGATATCTTGTAATTCCACCAACATTAGTGGATGCAATCTCATAATTCAAAATAGCCTCAATAACAAGTGATATAGAAGTATCTTGTAGAGAAGCAAATGTGGATTCACGAGGAAGAGATGAATGATAGAAGAATTCATAGAATTGGCAACAGATGTATGAAGTAAGATTAAATTAAACACATAAAATATTGAATTAATATAAATATTTTTTAAAATATTCAATTTGAAGACATTAGAACCAATGTGTTATAAAATTTGAAATGGACGTGCCTTTCTCTCAAGGTAATTCTTTAAAGATTCCTAATGAAAACTTCTTTAAGTTTTTAAATGCACTATGACCCATCTCACATTTACATCAGCAGAAAATTCGTAACTGTCATGGTTAGAAACTAATTGCCCATGAATGTTCTTATGCTAGTCATTCATATGTTGTGCGAATGATTTTGCAAATGCATTAGGCCTAGAATCTATCATAAGTTTGACAACAATTATATAATTTCTAGGTTGATACCCTATGACAATCTCATAAGGAGCAATTCCAGCAAAACTATTGGCAAATGGATTCCAATAAATTCCACCAAGGAAAATATCAAATCCCATCCAGATGCAGTCTTTTATCAAACAACATAAGAGATCTCTCAAAATTCTATTTCTCATTTCAATTTGTCAATCACTTTGTAGTGATTAGTCGTTGAAATTTTGCATTCTTAATTTCTTTCAAAAAAAATTTGAAAATAACTCATGAATCTTACAAAAAAATTGTTTAGGTAATCAATGTAAGTTGTACACTTCATTTGAATAAAGTTTAGCTATGTAAGAAGGATCAACAGTCCTATAAAATGGTATGAAATAAGCTATTTTAAAAGCAATCTACTACTATAGAAATAGAATCATATTTTCTCAATATTTATGGTAAACCAATGTTAATGTCATCTCATGTCTTATATAGAATTAAAGTTGTATGCAAGACCTATGTTATATTTCCTACACTGAGAAACAATATTTGTTATATCACTTTTTAGGCTTCGCCAGAAATATATATCCTCAATCAAGATAATGATTCAATCTCTACCAAAATGTCTAGCAACACTGATACCGCATGAGTCTAAAATTAAAAAAATTCTCAAAGATGAATCAAGAAATAAAAAATGAGTATTATTAAATTAACAAGCATCTTTAATCATATAATATGCATTAAGCATAAATGAATTAATGTTTAACTCTTAATAAATCTCCTTAAAATCCTTACAAGTGATATACTCATCTTTTATAACAACAACAACATCATCAAGCCTTTATCCCACAACATGGGGTCGGCTACATAATACCTTTTTTTCCATTGTGCTATGTTAAGAGTCAAATTCTCATTTAAATCTAATAAAGAAAGGTCATTTCTAATATTTTCTAACCAAGTCTTTTTAGGTTTACTTCTATCTTTCTTAACATAAGTCAAATCTAATACATCTACTCTCCTAATCGGGTCATCAGAAGGCCGCCATTTTATGTGACCAAACCATCTAAGGCGGCTCTCTCTAATATTATTGGCCACTCCAACCTTTTCACATATATGCTCATTTCGTATCATGTCTCTAAGAGTAAAGCCACTCATCCACCCTAGCATCCTCATCTCTGCAACACTTAAACTTAATATTATGCTTCTCTTTTAATAACCAACATTCTACGCCATTAAGCATTTCAAGTCTCACCACCATTTTATAGAAATTTTCCTTAAGTTTGAAGGGAAGAAGCCCAATGCATTACTCCACTTCAACGTACCATCCAACTTAAATTCTACTAATAGTATCCTCATCTATTTCTCCGTCACTCTGAAATTTCAATTATCTTCTAACTAGATTCAACCTTAGAAGTAGTATGATACAATACATGAGATTAAAATATTTGTCAATCAAATTATCCTCAAAATCATTACCAATCAAATTATCCTCAAAATCATTAAGTTTCTCATCAAACTAATGAGCATCATCAGAATAATTAATTTCATTATCTTCCTCTATATTTCGTTAAAATTTCTCACTAAAACATCCATCAGCATGATAATTAGTTTGATAGCACTACATAGATGCTTTTGCAAAAAACTTTGACTTTGACGCAGATGGATTTGATTTCCTCTTTGTACTTGTTGATTGTAGTGTTACTAACCTTAGATGCAGTATGTGTAACAAATTTAACTTGATTTCTTTGACGGAATGATGTACTCCATAAATATGTAGGAATCCTCTTAGACAGAACTTTTTAACATCTGTTGAAAATTTATGCAAATTGAAAAACATGATGAAATGTGGAATATGGCAAGGTACTATCTCTCTGTTGATATTAGATCTAAACCTAAAGAGTGTAATTGTAGAATTGTCAACCTTCTTAGAATGCAATAATAGTTCTTCCAATTTGTTCATTTATTCAATAAAAATCTTAGTCTAATGCAATTAAACTCATTAAACAAGCAATCATGATCAAATATAGATAATATTTTTCTTTTAAAAGTTCTTTCATTTCAATTTATGGGATAGTAAGATCCCTTCTCAACCTTTCCCTTTGTCATCGTCTACATTGAAATTGACGCTAAGATTTTCAAAAGTACCATTGCTAAACACCTTAAAATATCTATCAAAATGATTTCCCGGTCTACCATCATAATTAACATTCAGATGAATGGGTTCATCATTGTGATTGAAATCTACTTCAGCTTCATGTCCTTGAAATTAAATAGTATCAAATATATTTATTCGTATTTTAACCATATTTATGTCATCTCATGATTGATTTTATTTTTCGAATATTAAAATAATTGATTTGCAAAATTTTCAAACTCATGTCCCTTTAACAATCTATTAGGTTACCATGATAATTAGCCTCGCTTTTTAGTGACATTTTAACACAACATAGCTCTAATATCAATTTGATGGAACACAATCTAGGTTGAGAGTTTCCTAATGCAACTATTATTGTGCAATATATGTAAAATCACATCAGGGGACTTAGGATTACTAGATAAAAACCACTAAATAAGCAATAACTTGTTTTCTTTTAATATAAATAGTAAATATAAAAATTATAGCTCAAATGATAATATAATGATCGAATAAATTCAAAGAAATCAGCAATTTTAATCACCGTAAATAGATTCTTAGTTGTGTCAAACTTCATAAGAGCACTGAAAATATAACAATAAATTATATAAAAGAAATTAAATCAAGAAAAAATTACCAAATTAAGAAATAAAAACTTCACTTCCATACAAGGAGATAGCTTCCCTTGAAATTAAATAATTGTATTTGTAATGCACTTGAAGGAATCAAACATTCAATTTGAAAATAACATTAAACCTGGAAAAAAAATTTATTCAATCAAAGTTATAAAATTACATGCCTTAATATATATATTTGCAGACTCATCATCTCCTAAACTAGTAGATATGATTGGCATAAGATCAGTTCAACTCAAATTTAAATTAAATCTAAAAGATGAGAATTAAATCCAATAGTAGTTTAAAGCCCATGCATTCTTATCACCAGAAAACCGAACACTTGGATAAAGCCGATGAATACAATATCAACATCCTACAATAATAAAAAACTAGAAAAATTGCACGACATCATGAAGCAATGAAGAAGTAATATGTGACATATCCCACATAACCCATGCAAATGCAAATAATTGGAGAAAATTGGAACCACCAACTGCAACAAACAAAATTTGTTAAGATAAATCCAAATGCGAACGCCCAGGAGAATAAATAAGTCAGTTCAAATTCCACAACCAAAGAATATATCCAGCCACTACACTGCCTCCAATCTCCAAACAACAAATAAATTAAGATGTTATGTAATCTACCGTAAAAACTTACTATGGGAAATAACCTAAATTGAGTCAAAACTAAAACCATGCCAAACCATGTGAACTAACTAATGTTAAGATAAAAAAAATACAACTCTCTCTATCAAGGTCATCATCATTAGCATGTTTTAATTAAAAAAATTGCAAATAAAATAAAATAAATCAACTACTAAAATAAATTGCAATTTATAGATGTTATGATTCCGTTGAGAATAAACATGTAGATTTCCATCACAACAAGACATTAAAGCTTTACTAGAGATAGTCGAGCAAAGCCGAAAGGATATAAAACTCAAGTTAGATTTATTGAGCAAAACCTAAAGGCTATAATGCTTGGCTCGTGATGGTCAAGCAAAGCTGAATGGCCTTAAAGCTCAAGTAAGGTTCACTCAGCAAAGCTTATGGGCCATAGAGCTCGAATCAAGATGATCGAGCAAAACCTAAAGGCCAGAAAAGCTCACAAAATTTATCAAGAAAAGTTTATGAGCAATAAAACTCTAACTTAAGGTGCTCGACCTTCTGTTGAAGTTCGATGTTGTTCTTCAAATTCTCAAGCTCTTTTAATCCATTAGAAAGAAGGCGGCTAGACCCATTTTGATCCTTAAAAGCAATATAAAAATAGATTCCATTTGAGTCAATATCAACAAATTATATGCCCTTAGGCCCCTTACACTTACAAAAATTGAGATTAAAGTGGCTATTGATGCCAAAGTGGCAATAAACACTAATGGTGGAGGTGGAATGGAAGGCATAGTAGGATCATCAAAGGTTGAAATTTCCCCTACCTTGGCCGCAATCCAATGACTACCCTCTCCTAGGGCTCTCCTCCCACTTCATCATCAATGAAAGCTTCAACTACTGTAGTTGCCACTGACGCAGTAGCAATATTACCTTTCTTGAGGAGAAGCAGGACATCAATAGCTTCTCCAACATTCACAGCAAGCTCTAAGAGACAAGGCAAAAAAGGTATCAATTTAATAACCAACGGCAATGCAGATGTATCAACATGCTTTTATTCCTCTTTATGTGAAGGGCTTATTGCATGAATAAGTCTTTGCAGGAACTAATCATGTCTTAGCAGATGATAACAAACAGACACTTTTGTAGAAGAAAGGCTTGAAGGCAAAGAAAAGATGCGCTTTGAACCCTATTCACTTCTCAAATTGGGATCAAAATAATGGAAACTAATGTGAGCCATTGATCAACATCATTGTTTAAAATTGCACAATATAAGGCCCGCCTCTTGTGCAATTTCACTGAACGCCTCGAGGCTTACGCCTCCAACCTTTTTATGAGGCTTGTGCCTCAACTTGGTTGAGGTCCGCCTTGAGAAGCGCCTCGCCTCGCTGGTGAGAGGCGGTACACCTCACCCTATTTATACATTATTTTATTAAAACTTACATAAAACCTTAACTAAAGCCCCAAACAAATCATGCCTTAATGCACCCCTGAGCCACAACTTCCTTAAGACTGCCTCGACCTCTAGCCTACCACCTTCGCCGCAGTAAACACTGCCGTAGCCATTGTTGGGAACTTGAAAGCCGCACACCTGCACCACCTCCTCTAAAAATTTAGGAGTATTACTCTCATAATTATATTGATGACAAATATTTACGAAAGATAAAGATGACTTAAATGAATGATGAAGAACCAGTTTGGGAGGCTTAGACTCTACAGGATGAGGCAGGGGAGAGATCAATTTGTTATGACGATGACTATAATAAAAAACCCTCACTGATGATCGTGCAGATGATTTCTAAGTTGTTAACAACTATTTTAGCTTTCTTTAAGAATTATTTGTGGATGAGTAAAGAAGTGAGAAATAAGGAATTTCAAGTTAAACTTGATGTTATGTGATACTTTTATGCAATTCTTATATTTTATGATATTTTGTTCTTGAATTTCAATTCTATTTCACGTAATTTATCACTTGCCACTTTACATTATGTGCATTTTTTTCATATGTATTAGTTAATAGTTCAATAAAAAGCTAATATGTCATTATTTAACATATTATTTTAATATTATATAAAAAATAATTTTTAACATTTATTTTCACTTCACGCAATTACTGGATTTTGAGGCTTATGCCTCAAAACACCTTGAGGCTTATGCCTCGCCTCACGAATGAAAAACTCCTCAATACCCAATTGCACAATTTTAAACTTTGATCTACATAGAGAACAAGGTATAAATTGCATCCCTATATGCCTATTAAAAGATCAAAGTAACCTAGCAAGGATGACTTGGTTTAGCCAAATGGGCATTAGATACAACTTCAGCCTATCAAACCAAATTGGTTACATGGATCATTAATAACTTGGATAAGGAGTAATATGAATGACTCATCACTGCTTAGCTCGACAATGGCCAACTAGTCTACAACAATCATCAAAGAGTGCTTGAAACATCAAAGTCGATATTGTAATCATCAAGCTTCTCCGCTTCACCAAGTTTGGATAGTTAGACATGCCTTTCACAGATAGTCAACTAAAAGCAAGGCAAGGTGGATGGTAAATAGCATATGGCTTAGAGCTGTCCATGATATATGTGGTTGAACACTCCCAAGTCATCAAGTAGAACATTGTTATGTGTGGAATCTAATTGTATTGATTAATCTAGTATTTCGTTATCTCGGACCTCAAAACTTGTCGTGTACACTTGGGGGTGCGGAGGGTTTACCCCTTGCTTGGGTTTGGGTGCTTCGCACGTGAATTTTTTTTCCCAATACAACGCCTCGGGCGCTACGTACCCGAGCACCCCGGCGTTGTGTTTCCGAGCACCCAAGCGATGAACGATAGAGAGTAAAGCGTCATAGCGACCTAGATATGGCGCCACAGCGGTCCAAGATAGAGGCTTGAACGCCGCCCCAAATTGGCGTCGCAGCACTGCGAGACGAACTGGATTGTTTTCTTTCTCATTTTTTGAAGGGTTACGTCCCTTAGAGTTTATTTATTTTGCTTTCTCTTATATTTTTAGTTAGGGCAAGTGTGAGAATGATGCATGTGAGAAGAGAAGCAAGGAGATAGTGAGGAGAAGAGAGATCTGTACTTATTTCTCCCAATTTTCATATTGGATTTCTTAGTGTGCGATGTGATTTTTTCCGTATTTTGAGTTTTTCCACATTAAATCCTGGTGTATTTTACTTTTCCGTTGCTTTTACTTTCTTGATTGTTTCGTCATTGTGGTGTTTACTCGGCGAAATTTTCGGAAGCAGCGTGAAGGTTGGATAATTTAGCGAAAAGAGCAGGTTTTGGAATAATTTAATTTAAAGCCAATTCGCCAAACCGATAAGCGCACTCTTAGAATGCGTGCAGCTGTTTCGCGCATTCAGAAGAATGCGCCGAAGAATTAAGCGCATTCTAAGAATGCGCTTAATGCTTCGGCGCATTCTTTTGAATGCGCAAAAGAATGCGCCAAGTTGTTAGGCGCATTCTTCGCATAGTAGCAGCTGGCTGATTGAGGTGTTTGGATTTCAGCGGAGACGAGATCCGCGAAATCCGCGGACGGTTGCGGAAATTGATAAGGCAATTATTGGGGGTGGATGGGCGTTGAGCAGATGAGAAGGAAAAAATGTCTATAAATTAGAGTACCATCCGTCGAAGCAATTCACCTCTTCGCAACTTCCTCATCTTCCTCTCCTCCTTTTTCTATTCACCCGAGAGAGCTTTGAGGTGAGTTTTGCATTTTTTTTTTCTTTTCAATTTTTTCTGTCTAATTACTTTTAATTTCTTAAATTAGTTTTGCATTTTTGGAAGTAATAAAATGCCACAAAATGTATATCTCTTTGAATGCATGCTTACCCGAGAGCTTAGTTTTTTTTTTTTCAATTTATTTTGTTTATGAAGAACTTGTAATATGTAGTTAGGTAGTTTGACCTATTTTGAATTTTTTTTTATTTTGTGAGTTATTGTGGTACCAATGATTTAGATATAATTTCTGGTTAATGTTTATTTTATTTCAAGTCAGTGTAATGTAATAGTTAAGACCGATCGGGGATGCATTGAATCATTCATCGATGCTCTGTTTGAATATCTTAGTAAATGGTTTATTTTGTTTAAGTGAAAGTTACTGCGAAATATATGCTATCATTTTGATTGTACTAAGTTTGAAGAATCATACACACACCTTTGGTTGCTGCTGTGGTCAATGCTGAGAATCCAATAACTGATGTGCAACATTATATCCTTTATAAAAGGTGGCATACTAATCAAGATGGATTTCTATCAGAAAAATATAAAGAGCTGAATATTATAGATGGTAAAAAGAAGAAGGAGTTTCTTGACATAAAAGATTGGCAACACATCCAACAGCAGTTCACAACAAAATTCTTATGCTGTCCAACTCTAACCCAACTTCAAGCGCGTATGCGCTTAGTTCTGAGCCAAATGTAATAATACTTTGTTTACCATTCCTCGATTATTATGATATGTCATCCATTTTATTACTGAACTAATCAAGTATTTTCTAAAATTTGTGTTAAAGACTTTTGGCACTTTCATTTCCCAATTTTCTAAAATTATTAGCTAGTTCTATTTTAGATTTAAATATAAAATGTGCTCGAATCTTTTTAAAATTTTTAATTTTTTTTAAAATACTGCTCGAATCTTTAAATGTCGTATTTACGATGCTTGTTTCGAAAATTTGGCCATTAAATAATACCTTTAAATTATCTAATCTAATTCTTTTTTCAATCAGGGAAACACAAGTACATAAAAGTTCTACATTTTTAAATTTTTTTAAGAAATAATTAAATATTTAAATGATGAGATAACAAATTTTATTTCTCAAGTTGATTTCACGTAAATTACTTCTTACTATGATTGTCGCATATATTTTTTGAATTTATACGTATAAAATTAAGAAGATAAACTCTCCATACTTTCACAAAGAAACTAACTAAACTTGGCCAATTATTTTTATACATTTCAACATAACTATACTTTATTTATAAGAAATTTTAATATATATAATTTCACACTTTTTTCTCTCATTTGCTAACATAAATATTACCCTAATTTACTCTAATTATTTATTTTATGGAAAATAAGATATTTTGAGTAATGTTATCAATCCAAAAACAAATAATTTAAATTTTTATTATTATAAAAAAATTAAATAACAAATAATTCATAAGTTACTTCTTCTAAATCTCTTAATAGCAAAACGAATTATTGTATATAATATCAAAACTATTTCTAAATTTGAAAATTTTAAATTTTTAATATTTCACGATAATTTCTTCTTTCTCAAACCAAATTGGAAATTATTTTTATAAAGGTCCAATCAATAAATTCGATACAAATGTTTTATTCTTTAAGATCTCAATAAATCGACTCTTTTAAATATTATATTTATTAAACAAACTGAATTTTAATTTTTAAATTTAACTCAAAAACTTTAAGACCCAATTCCCCTACACAATACTCCCACTCTCAGCATAAAATTATTATTTGACAATCAACAAGATAAAACACACTACATCATCCCATGATTTACAAGTGAAACGGTACAGAGGAATAACATGCGGAACTGAAAACGAAAATAAACATACCTCATACGATGAAAATTATGCACACTGATAACGAGGAAGATCAAAACGTGTAGAAAGCTGAATACGCCGACTGCTTAGGCGCATTTTATGCAAAAAAAAATTAATTTAAAGAATGCGCTGACAATGATGGCGCATTCATAGAATGCGCCGAACAAGATGGCGCATTCTTTGAATGCGCCTACCTATCTAGCGCATTTGATCTTTTCTAAATTTTTTTAAAAATCTGCTTGAATCGTTAAATGTCGCATATAAGATGCTTGTTCCGAAAATTTTGCCTGTTTACTCCCCCTTACCATCCCCACAACAAACATATCCAATCAACTATAGCATATTAGCATGTTTAGCTCCTCTCATATGGTTACAAGTTCTTAAATCAGATTATGTGAAATAAACCTTGAATGTGCAATGCATATCTCGAGATGCATTTTCTCCTCTGCTTGTGCGATAAGGTCAAGACAACCAATAAGTATTGATTTCGAGGGTGATATAAGGATCTTGTTTTGGCATATCTGAAAAACCAAATTAATTTTTTAGCTCTTCACTTCATCTAACAAAGAATCCAAATACAGAAGAAACAAGTCTTCCCACTCAAGTTTCTCAACTACTCTCTTCAAAGTAATATTTCTAATCGATCTTCATCCAACTCAATAATGCAATCCATAAATTCACACCAGTTAATAATGTGACCACGTCCTATGGAAAACCCAACCATAATTAACACTTTATTGCGATTTAAGGACTTCTAAACATCAAATGTCATATCAACTCTCCACATCAAAGATACAGAACAACTCAAAATAACCACTTCCACAGGCTGACATAACCAACTAGTCTCTAAACCAAAGGTACCTACTGATCCTGCATCACATTGAGCGAACAAATAAGAAAAAGCATAACATCCATCAATGCAGCGGCAAAACTTAGCAGATCCCATTAATCAAAATCAAAACTTCATGGCAAACCCTAATTTCTTCATATTTCACCTCACGACTCTGTTAAGAAGATTAAGCTGCCAGATGAGTTTGAAATTAAAGACGGGAAAACAAATTATTTCCTAAAAAATAAAGCGAAGTTACCCTACCTCCTTATTATGTTTAATCAAAAGGGAAACATCTAGCCAAGCGTTCTTCAGCTTTAGGCATTCAGACGTCGGCACGGCAGGCTCTTCGCCGTGCGTCATCCAGAATTCCAGATCCCTTGCAGAAGTTTGCCGGTAAGACGTAGGATAGTTTTTAGCAAAGCGAAATTTAAATTAGGAGAAAATTTGAAATTAGCGCATAAAAAAAATAATAAAGATCAAAATATGAAAATGATTAAGGTTTAAAAAGTATTTAAAAAATGAGAAATAATAATTACACATTTTCAATGATAAATAAAAATAATTTTATAGTATTTTTATTAAATAAAAGATTTTATATTAAAAATAAGTAATAAAATAATAAAATAAATTTCTAAAGCGAAAATGATGTTTTATTTTACGGATTTTAGTTTAGTGATTTATTTTATTTTTATTTAAATATAATTTTTTAAAAATAATTATGAAATACTTTTATATATTTTAAAAGGTGAATTTTCATTAAAAAAATGAAAATATTTCACGTTTTCATGTGCATGAAAATGTATATCAATTTCATAATTTTTATTCTTTTTAAATTTTTTTAATGTGTTACTTTTACTTAATTAATATTAACAAATGCTCCAAATTAAAACTTTACAAAAAATATTGGATGTGCTATGCAAGAATGAGACAAACATTCCGAGTTACCACTCTATATTGTGGATGATTGTAGAGATTTTTTCTTTTAAGCCGAGCAAGATAAATCATAAAATATAAGATTAAAAAATATAATATCACAATAAAATTTATTAATCAATAAATGATAGGTAGAGCCTTGTATATAAGATTTTTTAAAAAAAATATTATTTTAAATAATGAAATAAATTTGATTCAAAATTTATAACTTTGACATATAAATAAATAAATTTGAATATTGGGTTATTTAATTTATATACATTAATGATATCATCTAACCTCTATGGTTGATCAACCACTATTAAACTACCATCATCGAACCACCATTATTATACTACTGTCATTGATTATCCGTTGATTGACGACTTTTGTTGGGCTCCCACCCTTGATCATCGCCATGACTGTTAGGCCATTGTCGCTCATCACTGGCATAAACCCACCATCGACGAATCACCATCATTGAATGTAAAGTGTTTGCCACTATCATCAAATCGTTGTCACTCAATAAACATCATCAAATCAATGTCGCATAACATTTGCCTTCAGGCTTGTGTAAATTGATCACCACCATCTGACCACATCACTTGAACACCTTTGTTCATCCATCACTGTCTGATCACCATCATCAAACCATCACTGTCAAATGATCATCACCCCATTGCCATAGGGTTATCGCCACCTGATTATTGTTGTTGGCATCAACATCAATGCTTATCAACTTCTTCGGCTGATATCACCACTAACATCAATGAATATCATCACTTTTAAGGTCGATGTTTGTCATCAATATCAGAACAAATAATTACTAACTTCATTGATTATTGTCACCACTAAGGTTAACGCATGGCATTCATTGCATATAAGGCTTGTATATATCATCTGCATAAACACTACATGTTGATATTGTTGTCATCTATGACCATCAACATCGTTGCATACCATCGCCTATATGATTGATGCATATCATCAACATTAACATTGATGCCTTTTGAATTCTTTGCACATCATTGCCGCAAATATTGATGCAAGACATTACTTACAAGGTCGATGTACACCATCAACATCAACACAAACTTCCATTGACTTGATTGTCAGTCATTACGAACAACATTGTCATATATCATCCTATAAGGTCGATGCATACCTCATACACCAACATTGGCGCCTGCCATTGCCACAAGCTAGTGTCAATATTCTCAATTGCCTATAAAACTAATGCACATTCTTGACGACAACATCGACTTCTAACGTGAAGACCAATATGTAGATTTGACTCCTTTATTTGTAGCCTTCTTTCTTTAAAGCGGAATGATTGAACAAACCACAAATAATCTATTACAAATAGATCCAATTCTACAAGGCTCCTCCAATTCCAACATAAAATTCATTTTCTACAGTTCATGCTTACTATAAAGTATCAGTATGTTTCCCAATTACAGGAGAGTGTATCATTTATCATTGATGATATATATCACTGAAATCATTTCAACTAGATTAAGAACTTTTTTTTTCCAGATTTTTCACATTAAAAAATATTGATGTCTTTTAAAGTTTTCTTTCATCAGAATGTATGTTGGTTATTCATATAAAATCAACACGTTAAACATTCTCTCTATCATCATAAATTTTATAACATGCAAAAGTAATTTAAATAAGATCAAAGCTTTAAAAGATTTTTAACAACAATCAAAGTCTCCCGAGTCATGAATCTAAAATGGAAATTTCATAAGTAATTTTTTGATTTAAAGTGGTGCATTAAAAGGATATATATATATGGACTAAAGGCATCTTTTAAGATGAATTTTATCGTATCGCTAAGTTGATCATCGAGCCCGGCCGGGATATTGCTTTGAGAGTTGAGCTAATTCCTTCACAATTGATCATCTCGATGTGGCTAGAAATTCAAATCAGGATTATTGGTTGAAGAAATTTGGGGATTAAGATTTCGTTTGGGATGATTTTTTTGCTGCTTCGTAAAAGAATTTTAATTACAAAAATAAAAAATTTTGTACCTGCTTTAAGTAGTAAATAAGTCTTACCAATATCTTGTTTGGGATAATTTTTTTAATATTTTTTTAAAATAAATCTTAAATACAATAATTTTTTGGCACAAATTTTGTAATAAGAAAATACTAAAAAAAAATAGTTAGTGCGTCAAACGGGAGCAATTATTAGGTCCGATGACCGGACGTAGCTCTACGTTCAGTCACCACTGAGATCGCGCCACATGCTCTTACTCTTTACCGCGCGGCCTGACGACTTGACCCGGACCGGAACCCGGAAATGCTATGTTTGCGTATTGCTAGGTATATATTACTCGGTATTTGCTCGGTAATATTGTTTAGTATTGCTTGGTAATAACGAAAAATACCGCTCTGTGAAGACCAATATAGAGTAATACCGAGCAATATCGAGTTTTTCAAGTTTTTCTGGAAAAATTCGGTATTGCTCGGTATTTGTCTTCACATAATGGTATTTTTCTGGTTACCTTGCAATACCGAGCAATACCGGGTTGTCATGGCCGGATTTAAAAAACACACGTGCGACATACCCACTATTCGCCGGGTCGAGTCCGCGGATTTTGTGTCTGCTACGTGACGCGATGTTAGTGCCAGGCCGAACATAGCTCTGCGTCCGTTCACCAGACCAAATAAAAAATTCGTCAAACGGAGCCTAAATTTTCTAGAAGGAAATATGACCACCACTGGCAATCAATGAAATCCTGCGATGTTCATGCCAATGAGGCAATGAATTGTCTCAGAAGTAGGTGTCCCTTATTGGTCAATTCTCATTTCAAGGTCAGCCTAAGACACGTCTAGTTATATTCAATCTTTTTTTATGTATCTTTTTTTATATTATGCTGTATAGCCCCTCATATATCATCGAAGAAGAGGTCAGTGATTGGATGTGTGTATGAAATGTTATACTTTTATCTAAAATTTTATCATATTAAGATTTCGTTTGAGATGACTTTCTTATTATTTTTCAAAATAATTTTTTAGTACAAATTTTTTTTTTTTCTTTACTGTCCCAATCTACACTATAATATTGTTATGATCAATTTCTTTCTTTGTTTTTTTTTCATTGTCGAACTTTGGAAGACCCATTTTATGATTATTTATCTAATAATAGTTTATCATAACTATGCATAATTAAAATTTGAAATGATGATGTTTCCAGTTCTAGAAATACAATTCTTGATATTTATAGTGATTTATTTCATAATTTGCAAACATGTGCTCTTTTAATTATTAAGAATAAATATAAAAATTTGTAACATGTTCCGTGCCATAATATTTATGAATATAGAATGGGAGTTTATCGTCTTAGCATTGTATGGAGATACATCTCACATACAATTAAGAAAAGAGTTGTTAGAGACACAAGAGTTTTTATGTGAAAAACTTGAAAAAAGAAAAATATAGTGTGTCTAACTCAATTGAAATGATTTCACAAGTGTTTGTTGTCAACTACAAATAATGCTCCTTCCCATGATTGGGGAAGTTGTTGATATGGTATAATATATATATAATGTATAGAATGAACAATATTGCAGAAGTTGGAAGAGCCTTATGGCATGAAAGCTATCTTTAAAAGATCGTTCGCCATCTATTTTGGCTATTCTCCTTTGACATACCCAAAATCAAGAAGTTTAGCATACATCTTGGTGCTAATGTTAAGAATCAAAATTGGTGTCGATAATATACATCAATGTTACAGGTGGTGACGTGCATTGACACTATCTAAATTTTCAAATATTTTGCTTTTGGGAATAAGAATTATTTTCTCGTTTACTTAAAACCACACACATTTTACAATCTATCCAACGAAAATTTGTTTAAAATATATCTAAATGTCCAGAGCTGTTATATTTATAATATATAGAAAGTTACATGATAAAAATTTTATGGGTACAAAGTTATCCTCATTTTGCTCTATAAAATTATAAATTAAATAAAAAAATCCCAAAATTATAGTAATTTTGAAATTTGAGATGGATGAAATGTAACATGCTTGGATCTTGATAATTTTTTAAACTGGGTCAACAGCAGAAAATCGACTAGAGCCACCAAAATATCCCACTTTCTTCTATTAAAATCTCTCCCTATCTCTATCTAACCAGGTAAAAAGGGGGGGGAGTTTATTATTTTTGATAAATTAAAAGAAAAAGGAATTTGATATTTTATATAAATTTAACCTAACATCGCAGCACTCGACCCTGGAGTTGCAGCATGAGTTTAAATTCCAAAAATTAGCTTGAGAGTGTAATGCTGCAACGCTGCCATCGCAGCGCAGCAACGCTCCCAAGAAAAATTCTATATTTTCATACGTATGCATACATACTCCCTGGACTCGCTCTAAAATAGATTCAAATATACTCATGTCTACATAACGCTCTAATACACAGACACATACATAAGACATAAATGTATAAATTTCACATCATTGCGCTTACCAGATCATGTCAGAATAGTTGCAACTATGCACATACTCAATAGGTGTTACACGAAGTTTGGTGATTGCGGTCATAGGATATTAGTAGGCCAACGGTGGTTGAAGGAACATAAATAGGTGATAATCATCAAAAGGATCATAGTTTGACAATAATGATTGGAGGATCAAAGTCAAACGAAGGCATTCAAAGGGAAATCAATATGGTGTTTGAAGGGTCATAATTAGGCGACACTAGCTAGAGTTGTATAGTCTGACAAAAGTGATCAACGAATTGTAGTTGAGCAATGATAATATGAGAATACTTATCAAGTGATGGTTCTCAAAGGATTGTACATATATAACATGGTCAAAGATTTATAGTCAAATAATGTTGGGAGGATAATATAGGGCTATGGTGATCAAATGATTGTGATCGACAATGCGATTAGAGGACCATTTAGTAATGAGGTAGTTGCCAGAGAATCTTAGCCTATCAATAATGATAAGAGGATTATAGTTGCGTGATTTGTAGTTAGAGAACTTTAGTTGGTGGCCGAAGTGTGGATGTTTGACGATATTGGCAAATAGTGGCAAATAGTGATGGCCAAAAGAAAAAAGTCAAATGATGGCGGTCTAACGTTAGTAGTTTGATGAATGATAATTCGATAGATCTTTGTGATTCTTTAAGCCTGTAGGTCCTCTTAAATCTAAAGCCAGGAGTCTCCCTCCATTCATATTCATAGATTTTATGAGATGCATTTCCTATAAATATAGCTAAATTTTGGAATGCTTTATTGAACAATTTGTATTTATTCTTTCGATCATTAATCATTCTTTCAGTACTTAACCTAGAAGGTGAATTTGAAACATTAAAAAATGATATTATAATTAAAATTCACCTAATTAAATACTTAAGTCTTTTAAATATGTATATTTGAAATGCATTATACTATAAATACAGCCAGGGCCCTAAATAAAATCGTCATTTGAGTTGGAAAAAGTCCACTAAAGCGTTATTATTAAATTTTAACAGCAGCAAATTTTTACCACAGCTTCTCCGACAGAAAATTATCGACCGCCTAATCTATCTCCTGACCCACCGCCACCAAACCTTCATTTATGACGAAGCCGTTCATATAAATTCTCCAAATTTGGCACAAAAACCCTCAAACTTTCACCCATCACCAACCATGTGCCACGTCGGATTGTGCCTAAATTGTGTGGAAAATTGGGTATACGAACTATTTCCAACTTTATCCGTACGATTCCGACGGTGTCCATTTTGACCCGGAAGCGGCAGTCAGCGCAGCGCCGACGTCAGCGCTCTTTTGCCATTGGTCCGTGTCACCCTGTAGGCCCCACCGTCGACTAGCCGCCGTGCCTTGCTGGCCGCGCCGGTCCCCTGAGTAGCCTTCACCAGTAAATCCGTTCCCACGTCAAATGCCGAACCAAGGAGAAATTATTTTGTGAAGAGATGCGGCACATATCTATGTCCCGAAAAGAAATTTAAGTCTATCTTCGGAGGTTAATCAGGTGCAGCTATTTCAATAGTATTGAGCTGCAGTGTCAGAAAAAATGTAACGTGACGCATTCTGATTGATCTCAAAATGACGTTCGACGTCTGCACATAATAATTAATTCGAACCAAGAGATTTAAAGTAGGAGTGCAAACTCATTCTAACTCTAGCTTGAGCCATTCGTGGCTTAAATTTGTGATTGATTAAGTAATCAAGTTCTAGTTCAAATTTAAGGTTTATTCCATAAATCCAAGCAAGTTTAAGAGCCATCTCATTTATTATAAAAAGAGAGAAAATGATATCATTTAAATAATAATTATTATTGCATGATAGAATATTTGTTGAAGTATAAATTTTCACGTCTTAGTATCGCACGAGCATCCAGCTCACAAACAGCGAGAGTAGAAACACCAGATTTTCTTACGTGAGAAATTTTAAGTAAAAAATCACAGGGTCACACCCAGTTGAAATGAATCAACTAGTGTTTGAATAGAATACAAATGACTGATTCATCCTTGAACTTAAGGACGATCAGATTATAATAGACAACTATCAGGTTAAAATCTAGCGACGAACAAGGATTACACAGAAGTTCGATGATGGTTGATGGCCGGGCATAAATCCAATGTCAGTTAGTGACTAGACATAAATCTGGTGTTAGTTAGTGGTCGGACGGAAGTCCGACAATAATTGGTCGTGACCTGGTGGAAGTTCAGCTAGAGTCTGGCAACGATCGATGGCTGGGCGGTGGTCGAGGAGGAGTTTGGTGACAAGAGAACTATATGTTTTAGCTTTCTTTCTCATCTTCATCCTCTTTCTTACTTGGTCTCCCTCAATGAAAAAAGATAGATCTATTTATAGTTTTCAAGGAATGACATGGCTAGTAAATATGGAGGAGATTAAAGACATGTTGAGAGTAATTTGAATGGACGACCGATATCGATTTCAACGATCATTTATTGAGTATTTGAGTGTCTTATTGATATCAAAATTTAGCGATCTTGGGCTCGTTGGATTTGTCTCGTCGAATCGCTCAATTCGACTGTAAGCATGTCATATTTGAAAGTCATTTGATTGTCCAATTTATAATTTGAACCTTCCAAATGTGCTTCGGTTATTGGATTTGGCCAATTGGGCTCAAATTGAGTTGAATTTAGTGTCTTTAGGTTCGTCTTTTCGAGACATTCAATTCAACTATAATTTTTTTAAATCAAGTTCAGATGGTCCCGGATTTAATTTCGAAAGTTTCCAACTCAAATTCGTCATGAGATTCATGCCGGATCAAGATAAATTTTTGATTATATATCAATTATAATAAAATGGTAAAAATGATAGACATGTAAAAGAAAAATAGAAGAATCACTCTATATATAAAAATGCTTTTTTAAAATATTATTTATAATTTTGTATTTAAATCTTGAATATTAATATTTTTTAAATGAGTCGACTTGTAAGCTAAAAAGTTTAGCGAGGACCGGCTCAAGCATATCTTGTTAGCTCATCTACCTTTACTCATAAGTCATTTACTAAAGTCAAATCTGAGCCGGCTCATAAATTAACTTGACTCGCTTACACCCTTTCATTTGAGTTACAATTATCAACATAATTATAAGCGTTGTGGATCATTTAAATCAGACAGGACAAGAATATTTTAATTATGTGTTTCCCTATTAACCAGCACGTGTCTTGTTTAGTCGCCGTCAAGATCCTCAATATGGTTGCCGACTTTGACCGGACTTGGAGGAGATCTATCTAATAATATCTATTACACCATTACCGGCTTAATTGCATATATCGCCGCCGATATGGCCGGTGATCCGCCGATATGGTCGGTGACCCTTGTCAGCAAAACAATCAGAAAGAGTTTAAGAGTAAGGAAGAAGCGGAATATGGGCTTGCAAAGGTAGAATCCTAATGCTCATGAACAGGAGGTAAAATTGTGAACCAACTTAAAATTTTTCATACCTAAGTGGTGCAATGTAATATCCACTGCAACGCTAATCTAAAATAATCTGACTTTGATCAATTAAGCTCAATATTTTCGCATCTTCTGTTATGTGAATATATATGAAATTATGAACATTTTCTGAATATCTAGATCGAAATGCTTCTAAGCATCTTTCTGTTTTAGAGGATGTTCTTAGATTGTGTGTGTGAGAAATATGTATGTGTGAAAACTTCACTTGGGATCATTGAGGCATTATGCTCTCTATATTTATATTCAAAAAATGAGAAAATGATTTTTGAGTTGGTTGGCAGCTCTGAAACATTGGGCTCTCTGTATTTTTTAATTTTTAGGGTAGCACTGCAAAATTGTGGGTCTAAGGGCATCTCTAACCGAGAACTCTATTTTTCACGTCAAAATACCGCAAAAAGCAAAAATGGCGTGGTGCTGCTCCAATCCAACGCCATTTTTTTGCTTCTGCGCCAAGGTAACGACCCTTCTCCTTTCCCGCATTTTTCCGGTTGACAGAGAAAAATGGCGTGGGCAACCAATTTTAGCGTTGCACTGTTCACCCGCAAGCAAATGGAGGATTTTTTGGCGTTCGGCTGGAGCGAAGGAATGACGCCAAACGCTCGTTTGGCGTTCGGTTGGAGATGCCCTAAGCACCGCAATGTTGCGGGATAAGTTAAATTTTATATAAATATCCAAATTCATTAAAATAATGCCAAATTCAAAGCTCATTTTCACTCTAAAACTCAGCCGACTAGAGAGTGGAAGAGAGAAATCCTAGGGAGAGAAAATCAATTATAGGCCCCTTCAGGCTGTTTTCTTTCGTCGGGCCAGTTCAGTAAATTGTCTGAATCAAAATATGTTACATTTATCCTATCTTAGGTTTTAATAGTTTATAATTTTATGATTTTTTTATTTAAAAAAGTGGGTATATTCCAACATATGGTTAATTTTATCCATGTGATTTTAGATATAATATAGATTATAATATTATGCATATTTTGAAATATTATTTGTGAATTTTTGCTGAGTTGTTTTGATTTTTTACTAATTTAAGCATACCGAAAATTATTCTAACGTTGACAAATAATATTGTAGTATAATAAAAACTTTTAAATGTAGATGCGAATAATGTGTGGTAATTTGATTTTGATTTAAAAATATGGAAAAATTGTGTGTAAATTTTACCTCAAAATTCTTTCTATTTCGCTATCAACAAGGCATTCTATGAAATTCTGCGATAGATTTGATATTGTTTGTACTATCTAAATTAGTGATTATTTTTGTGTTTATATATTCAAAATGTGTAAATCGGAGAAGTTGATGATTGATTGAGAATTTTGATGTTTTATGTATTGAAAGCTAAAGGCCTATAATTTTGAATATGATATTTGTACGGGAGTTATAAGAGCCTAAATTTTTAAATATTTGTCGTGCTAAGCACTAAGAGTTATAAGGGTCTGTTAACTAATGTGCTAGTATAGGGAGTCATAAGTGTATGAATTTTATATTTATTGGAAGGTATAAGGGCCCGAGGGGAATGAATGTGATCTATTTTGAGTAGTTAATGTGATGTGTTTAAATTTATAATATACGCGACATGTTCATTTTTTTGGTTTCTATTGTACGTGAAATATGTGTATTTTAATTAATTCGAGGTAACACCGAATCTTAAAATATATATAATCGAATCTAAAATTATATATTTATCTACTCCAAGACATTCTGGATAAGGGTCTTGTCCAGAGTAATCTTCTTAAAATTTTGTAAGGATAGTTTGCTTTATTGTTTCTAGTCATGTAATGTTATTTGTGTATTATTAAAAATTTAGATAAGTCAAGTGTAGCCAACTGAGCTATGATTTGCTCATACCTATGATTTTGCATACTTTCAGTCCAGGGTAAAGTGAAGGCGTATGTTAAGTAGAGAGAAGTTGCATATTCTAATATATGAGATTCTATATGTATGTTTTATTAGAATTTTTGTATCAATGGCTTTCTATTTTTATGTATCATTTTCTATGTCATGCATTATTTGTAAATTAACTTTTGGATTATATGATTTTGTAGGATGGATGAAATGAAAATCTTGAGTGTTGTACTTTTTATTTTATTTGTTGTTATTTTAATGGCTTTGTATTATGACATAATGAAAAGATAAAATATTCCATCCAAATAGATTTTGGGAGTTATGTGCTATCACAATCTGATAGAATATGATGTACTATATATGTATGATATATTGGGTCAGTTTTGTGACAAGCATTCAAGCAATAACTCATTAGTGTATGGAGTTTTATGGAAGTAAAGTTTAGAAGGTGTCTAGTTGGCATGAAAACCCAAGATTTGCGAGATACCACCATTTATCATATAATTTCAATTGATGTTGTAGGTTTCTATGCAAAATTATTGAGAATAGAAGAATCATTTCTATTAAAAATATGTTGTTGACAAATATTAAAATAAATATGAGTCAACTTTTTTTATTACAATATAAGAGTTTTGAATCAACAACACTTTGAATGATGACATAAGAAGTGAATTTAGCAGACTATTAGTAAGGAGCCTATTTGAGTTTATATATGGCCTTTTGAAGATGACCTACATAATGTGGATGTTGAGCAATCTGACTCATGAAACTGACTTGGTTTAAAGTGGGTTCGTCGATCTTGAATTGGTGTTTTACCCAAGAAAATTTTCGAATGCATCCTTTGGACGGCCCTCTGGGCAACCATGATGCCATGCTCTCTCAATGATTTTTATGATCATTATGTACTTTGTGGTCATTTCGAGATCATTTTTGGGTTTAATCATTATGTACAAATTAACTCAGTTAGGGAGTCTCCAGCCAAACGTCAAATGTGTGTTAGGCATTGATGGTTTGCTCAATTTGATAGCAAAAAAATCACTATTCCGGAACGGCTGATTGGCGTTGCACTGTTCACCAACTATTTTTTTTAAATAAATATATGATTAAAAAATATAAAATAAAATATGAGAAAGAATATATATACACAGAATATTATTTTGTGTGTGTTAGAAAATAGAGTTTTGTTCGGACAAGTTACTGCATTACTATATTTTAGATTCAAATTTTAATTTTTCAGTTGAAGATGGCCTTAGAGTCAGATGAATTATTATGTGCGGGTAGGCCAGGGCTGTCAATATTTGACACGACAGGACAACTCCGACTCGGACCCGACCTGAAAATTTCGGGTTCGGGTCAACCCGAACCCGAACCCGAACCGGGTAGGGTTCGGGTTCGAGTTTTCGACCCGTTTGAAAAACCGTGGAACTGCGCCGCTGGCCTGCCCGCGCCACTGCGGAACCGCTGCCGCCGGCCTGCCGCGCCTCTGCGCCGCTGCGGAACCGCAAAACCGTGCCGCCGCCGCTGCGCCTGCTGCGCCAGGATTTCGACCCGAATTCCGGGTCGAAACGGGTTGACTCGAACCCGAAGCGGGTCGGGTTCGGGTCTAGGATTTCGACCCGTTTGCCTATCCGGGTCGGGTTAGGGTCGACCCGATTGAACCCAGGTCAGTTCCGGGTTCGACCCGAACCCGACCCGTGACCCGAAATTGACACCCCTATGTGCGGGCGCCGAACGTCATCCAAAGTCCAATGAAAATGCACTGCGTCACACCCTACTTGGTACCAAGGCTCGGTACTACTCAATACTGAATGATATGACTGTACCTTATTCACCTTACACAATAAGTTGTATTTGGTGTTCGCACATAATAATCTCTTCCTTAGTCGGCTAAAAAGCCGAGCACAATTCCAATGACGTCATCAATGCAATACGATTCTTCGTCGAAGCCGCGCTGGTTCTCCACTCTTCCACTTCGAGAAGAAATAAAAACCTCACGCGATCTAAAAATCCTATGCAATTAATCGAAAATATCCATGCTGATCTCCCTCGGATGACAATCAAGATTCGGGCAACCAAAATTAAAACGCGCTTCCTAAAGCAGATCGTTGGACAATATTCCATCCACTCCCGACGTGTCTCAATCTTCACCGTACATCCACTCAAGACCAACGTCTTACGATGCACGCAGCCTCTTCCCACTTGCCCTTCTGCACTATATAAGCAAAACCCCACATCATCTTCCATCTCTCTCTCCACCATCTCTAAAACCACGGCGATGACCGACGCCACCTCGGAACCCACCGCCGACTGGGCTCAGTTCTTCAACCGCCCCTCCTCCGTTCATCCCTTCATCGCAACATCCATCCCCGCCGACTCAACGGTCGTCACAACAGCCCCTGTCGCCGCCGCCGCGGCCTCCGGCGGCATCACCCGTTCCATAGGAAAAGCGCCGCCCCGCAAGCGCTCGAGAGCCTCTCGTAGGGCCCCCACCACCCTACTTAACACCGACACCACCAACTTCCGCGCCATGGTCCAGCAGTTTACCGGTGTGCCGACTGGGCCGTACAGCACCGACGGGTTCGGGTTCGGGTTCGAGCCAGACAACCCGATCCGACAACCACCAGCGGCCATGCAGCAACATCAACGGCAATACTATCAGTTCAGGCCACCACAGCAACAGCAACAGCAACAGCAAGATGTGATGCATGCGGGCTATGGAATGGTGGGAGATGGCATGGATGATGGGCAGGTGATGCCGGGGTTCTTCATTGATGGCCTGGGCCATAGATATACTTTTAATGGATGATGATGATGTAAGTAGAAGATTGAGGACATGCTAATTATAAAGGTTATTATTTGATTATGGCTATGTTTAAAGAACATATACATGCATGCATGATGAGTCGATGATGTCTTGATTAATTATTATACATGCATGCATATAGCTAGGTAGCTTGCTAGTTGTCAAGTTTCATATCCTTATCCTTCTATGATTTTTGTAAGCTCTGAATGAGCTTATTGGTCACGTTTAATTCCTTTGAATTTTATTGAAGGTAGCTTGTAAGACAAGTAACTAGCGCGTAATTGAGGGAAGATGTTTGGTGCTATTTGATGACGTTGGAAGCACAGTTTGTATAGTCAAATATATGCGGATTTTTTTTTTAATTGAAAATATTAGTATTGAAGTACATACTTGAGATAAAATTTTAGGAATTAAATTTAATATTACTATGCTTTTTATAGTTCAAACTTCAAAATATTCCATTGGAATATTCATATTGATTGTTTTTGTAATAGAGATTATTTGTTTAATATTTTAATGTTTTAATGATCTTAGAAATTAATTATTTTGGGCTCGGTAGTTTTGTCTTGTCGAGCTAATTAATTTGAATATAAGCAAGTGATATTTAGAGACAAATTGATTATTCAATTAATATTTAGAAGCTTTTAAATATGTATAAAGTGATTGATTTGGGTTCATTTGGAATTAGATTGTATTATTTGTGATGTCAATTGGTTCATCTTGATAACATGTTATGTTTGGTTATGAGCTTGTTAAAATCAATGTTCTAATGGTAATGAATTTAATATCTAAAGTTTCAATTCAAATATTTGTTGTGGATGTAAGATGACAAGATCCTACAAAATAGAGATAGAGAGAGAGAGAGAGAGAGAGCGCGCATGAAAAATGAACAAATAAAAAGAGATAGTTTGTTGATGCAATATTCAATTCATAATGTTTCTTGTTTTTATAACAGACGTTATATATGTCATTTTCCTCCCTATTAGATGTAAGCAAACTAAAGGAATCCTTCGATCGACTACCAGAAAGATTATTGGAAAGAAATATTTCGATCAACTTCATGAAGGATTATTGCCTCAGGCAATATATGTTTATAGGAGTTATAATGACACTAAAACCCCAAATAAACTGCATGTAGAAGTTAGCAAGGCCATGGAAGCTATGGATTTCTGTCAACAAGCGGGTGTTGGCCACTCTCGAATAGTCAAGACTTTGCATGGATCCATGTCAATACCTTTAGCTAAAATGACAAAGCCCAAAAAATGCACAGTTGTTTTTGATATTTCACATTTGGATATGTTTAGAGAAAACTTGTGGCTTCTTAGTAGTACAAATATCCCACTTAAATGATTTAAGTGTTCAAGGAAGAGCTGAATTCAAAAAAAAAAATCATTGAAATAAACTACACAACACTTTCCCAGCAATGGATTTAAAAGCTCATTCATCAAATGCATGAAGGTAGTCGGTGCGTTGCATAATGAATCTAGTTTGTCCTCCAATCTTGGCACTAAAAATTGGTATTTTTATTTGTGATATACTAATTGCACGACTATCTATGCACATTCACAACGAACCATTTTTTTGTACCATAAGAGCAAAGACTGCACACGTACTCAAGCTATGTTATATGAGCTACTTCTGAAGTAGATCATCCACAAAATTTTATAAAATCTGATGTTCTTTGGGATTCATCCTGTAATGGGGAAGGTTTGACAATATAGCATAGGGGCTAAAATCTATTTGGTGCTGAAGTGAATGGAAAGGTGGGAGGCTACTTGGAAGTGCGACAAGTGTAACATATAAAAAACCACAAAATAGTTGTTGTACCTTAGGTGGATATGATTGCATTTTACTCAAAAAAAATTTCCTTCAGTCATTATAATGGCTAGAGCCAATGCTTCCTCTCGTAATGACTACAATAGAGAGCCACCCATGATAATACAGAGGGTAGGTTTGTTGGCCTTGCTATAGGCGGGGCTGGATTTCTGATAAGGTAGAAGGCCTAGTTTCATGTTCTTCCATTCAAATGAATAATAACAATTAAACCTTCCTTGATAAATGACTTCAGTGTCAAACTGTCAAGGCGTTGCTTGGATTAGATGATAAAATTTCATGTCTTGGATGTCGCACAGAACTTCACACATATAATGTTTGTCGATTGAAAAGGTGACCCACACACATTTCAAACACAGGAATGTCTTATGCCCTATTTCCACCAACTTATCTTATATGGATTTGGGTTCTTTGTGGTTTTCAATTTCAAAGCATGAGCTACAGAATTGTAGATAATGTTTTCAGTGCAACCATTGTCAATCAAGAGGTCATATATACTTTACCCTGGATGGCGCATTTAGTTCTAAAAAATTGGATTCCTCTGAGAGTTAGATGGTTGTGGAGGTGCTGTTTTAGCAATCTTTCCACAAACATTGGTTATCCTTCATCTCCAACTAAATATTCTACTTCATCTTCATTATTAGGTTCATTTTCCCAATCATCATGGCCTACATTTTTCCCTTATAATAATAATAATTTTAGTTTCTTGTAGTTTGGGCACTCATTAGATTTATGCCCATTTTGGAACATCTCAAGCACTTGCATGGAGTTGGTTTAACATAGGGATTGTCTCTTCCGGCCCTGATTGTAACTGGATTTTTGGATTCAGTGTGCTGATTGCTAGTGCTTACTTGCCGAGAGGTTTTTGTATTAGCACTCCCTATTGTGGGGGTTTGAGGTTTATTGTTAGCAGTCACATTATCCCATAACTTTGTTTAGGATTGTAGTTGTAATGGTGTCGACTGAGCTGTATCTTTGCCTTCAAATTGAAATTTACTGTTTGCGAAAGAGATCAAATAGAATTTAATTTGAGCTTATCTTGAATCACATCCCTCAACCCTTCAATGTACCGAGCCACCATTTGGTTGCTCTATTCATTTAGATTATTTCGGGTGCTAAGTCAGTAAAATTCTTCTATATATTCACTTACAATTCGGCTTCTTTGTGAACAATGTTGATGGCTCATGAGGGAGGAAATGACATCGCAGTAGTTGCTTCATTTGGCTTTAACTTCTTAAATTTCCCTGTCTTCTCTGCGTTGTGACTGAAGAACTTGATGCCACAAGACACATGCTCTGCCCTTGAGTCTACATGTTTCATACTTAACCTATTTTTCTAAGGTGATATCCATATATTTAAAGAATGTTTCTATAGATCTTCTATGTGCAGTCACCCATCGATGAATGAAATATACATATTAATGCGGAAATCCACATGTCGTCTGGGTCGTTCCCCTTGACGATATTGCACGACACCAAAATGGGGTAAATCCTCATCATTCAAGACATAACCTTCCATCTACTGATGCGATCCTCCTCCTTCTTATTTAGATAACTCTAGTATTGAGGGCTGTGTTTCATCCGTTGTTTCTCATCCTCTAATATCCCATTCTATCGAATGGTAAGGTTCTCAATGCCTCAACCCTCATATTCATTTCACTCATTCTAAGGTTCTCTAAATCATTTTTGCACATCCATGGCGAGTCGCTTAAGATTGTTGGCAAGCTCTTCCACTTGCTTGATGATCTTCGATTGGACTACCCGTAGTGCTTCAAAACTTTGATTAACATTTGGATGTTTGGTGTCCACCCGTAGAGTATACTCTTTACCATCTATACCATCAAAATGAGGTTATGGTATCAATATGTTGTTGTCGCAAGATGACCACAATCCTGCAAAACAGAGAGAGTAGGAAAAAGGAATAAATAATTAGAGATAGGTTGCTAATGCACTGTTCAATTCATAAGGTTTCAAGTTTTAGTAACAAACACTATATATGTCATTCTCCTCCCTATTAGTTATAAGTAAATTAAAGAATAAAAAGACAAAGTATATTCTATATAATATTATGTGTAAGTATGTTCTCTGTGATATATGATATATATATCAGTAGAGTTGTGATACCAAGTAGTGGATAAATAAGTAGTACAAATAATAAACTAAGATGAGGAATGAGGCTATGCTAGAATGAGCCCACATCAATATTGACTTGAGATTTATATTGATAAAGTCACTTTTCTATATATATATATATATATATCATTTGTGAAGCCTTAGAATCAAATTTAAAAAATTATTCTTTTAATAAATAAATATCAAAGCTATATCAATATAAATATCAATGGAAGCAAAACTATCGATCAAAACATCAATATGTACATCTATGTTTATTTCTCTAAAATTTATGTACACTACTTATGACATATATAATCATATCACAACTATTTTATCATGAGTACAAAAGAATAGATAAAATAAAGAGAACCTGAACCTAAAGGAATCTTGATCAGTCTCACACACTCCTCTCTTGCCATGACCTGAAATAATTTAATCACATATAATGAGCTAAAAAGCACAGTAAGTCGTCAAAACCTATAGTTGAATTCAACACAAAGTAAAGGAGTAATATGTATGTCAACAGTTAAATCATAACAATTGTATTCATATGATAATCGAATCAGTGCAGAAATAATAAAATTATATGATATATAAGATAATAAATCAGTACGAGTGTTAAATTACTAAAGCAATCATCATATTAATACTACAATCAATTGAGAAATCATATAAAGTGATAACATCAAATCATTTTAAAAGATTGTCGAAATAAAATAAATATATTAAAATCATATAGGAGTGTTCATATGCCATCTAATTATTTTATATCAATATTAAATTAGTATCTTAATCATTTGCTCAATATATCTTGGATATCACGTGCTCAATGTATATCTAACATATTTTTGTATCAATAAATCAATAATAGTATTAATAATAAATTCATTCAGTAATATGAACAATACATCAATAACATTCATTTTAGTAATCACAGTAAACAAGTAAGAATTGTGGCTATTATATTCACTACAGAAAATTTAGCTATTACCGACAGCTATGACCGGTGGTCCAGTAGCCGTCGGTAATATCGGAGGTTTCGGCTGCATTTTTTTGACAGCCGGTATTAACTGGCGGCAGTCTTTAATAAATCGCCGTCGGAATTAGCGGCGGTTTAATAACCACGGGGGTAAACCATTAGCTAAATAAATAGAGTTGTCACTCTCTAGCTAGCTATCAACATAATAATCATCTTCTTATAACTTTCAATCAGTATTACATGAATTAGTAGGTGATAATATCAAATTATAGTATTTAAAGTAAAGCTCGTTGGCCCACCATTCTATATGGGTCAATCAGTCTCCAAACAATGGGTGAATAAGTTTTTACTTATCTTTTACATGCTTATTATTATCACAATATTATAACAATAATAGTGACATATCCACATTCATCACTAATGCATTAAAGTAAATAAAACATAATTGAGCTTAATTTAAAAATTATCAACATGTTTTGATAGTAGACAAAAAAAAAATACTACTAAGAAAAATTAAAATTTACATTTTAAAAAATTTGTCAAATTACCAGATATCATATAAAATAATATTATGAAGCTTTTATTGAACTAAAACACTATTTTTAAATGTAAAAATAAATTTTAGAGTAGACAAAAATTGTTGTACTTTCATAATCACCCAATAAAAAATATAAAATAAATACTCAAAATGTTCATAATATCAATCTCTATAACATGTAAAAAGTTAAGCGGTGAAAATTTTATCAATACAAAATCATCGTCATTTTTCGGTAACGGAAACACACAAATTTGACAAAAAAAAATATCAAAAATACAAAATCTTTGTACTAAACTATGGTAATGATTCCTTATAGCGAAACAAAACAAATCTACCAACAAGACCAAAGGACAAAAATCACTCCATGACTTTCAAATCTGATCTTCCCCTTTTCTCTCTCCTCTCTTTTTCACACATTTTCTCTAACCATTCTCTGTTAGTCGAATGCTTAGGGAGATTAAATGACTTTTAATGTAATATATTAGTGCTTTAAGATATTTTAATATGATATATTATAATACTTAGGGAGATTAAATGGCTCATTTGATTGGTCTAGTTGGGTTCTTCAATTGATATCATGAAATTCTTTAAATATACTTCAAATGCCTAATTTGAGTTAATTTGGATTCATTTTAAAAAATAATTAATTAATTAATGATGAAAAGCATTTATCTTTTAGTAAAGAAAAAGAGGGAATAATTTGTTAAATGGAATTTATAAAATAAATACCATAAAAGAAAAATTAGAGATCTTGGTGCGCAGCACAGTACAGTATTAACTATTAACGCTGCGCTCGTATTGTAATATACGCACGGATGTATTTTATTTTTAATATTTTGTATTTATTAATAAGGACATGTGAAAGCTTCTAGATCCACGTGCATTAGCTCACCTAAGATAACGACCTTCCAAGTAGTTAGACGTTTGGGTACGTTAGGCATGATTCCATTAAGTGCATTTGTCTTTGATGTTTACCCTTCAACTTTTTTTTTTTTTTTTTTAGGGAGGAGAAAGTATGATAGTGTGTATATGTGTATTCAATATGTTTTCTACGTCACAAAAAAATATCTTAATCGGACATAAATCTTGATGCAAATATGAATTAGAATCGGGTTCAAACTAAACTACGATTTCGATAAACTTATAATCAAATTGAACTCCTCAATGAGAAGAATCCAACGGCACCACCAAATTTGATTCAATCTTAACTCAAATGGGCCCAAATTAAAGGACTAAGACTTATTTAAAAGCTTCAAAGTATTAATTGGATGAGCAAATGATATCCAAAATATGACATGCTTTATAGTCGAATCAAGCGGCTCGACAAGGGAATTTAAACGAGCACAAGGATCATTCAATTTTGACATCACTAAAGTACTTAAAATGCTCAATAAATGTGTTCTATGAACAAGAGAATTAATGTGGGACATCCAATGGAACACTCCAAATTGCCATGAATCTTCTCATTATTTATTAAGCATGTCACTCTTAAAAAACTAATAAATAGACCCTCATTTCTTCACATAAAATGAGGAGAAGGGAAGGAGGATAAATAGAGCTTTAGGGCTTGAAGAATCCTTTTGCTCCACCCCGGCACCATCGTCGACGAATATGTGCCTCCAGACTACCACTACTGAACCTCTGGTCGACCATCGTTGTTGAGCCTCCATCTAGTAGCCACTAATGAGCCTTCCTCCAACACTTATTGCCGACTACAGTCCTTTCAATCATTGTTGCCCAACTACGATCCTTTCGACCTCCATTATTTGTTGACTACGATCCCTCTGATATCTGTCGCCCCAAATGCATACCTACTACAAATTTAATAAAACAAGCCAACACTCTCTTGATGGCAACTCTCATGTCATTGGATTTTCCTAACTCCAACTTTGTAATGTGCTCCATATAATTTTATATTTTTTATATATTGAGTCAACACACCTTCCATGGGGGAAAGGGTATCATTTGTAATCAAACCACCAACATTAGTAGAATCATTTCAACTTGGTAACTGTGATTTTTACCGCTTTTTAGAAATTTTCATATTTAAAATTCTAATGTCTCTTTTGATTTTTACACCTCTCTATTATATATGTCTATGTGTTGGATCTTTGTACAAAGCAAGGACAAACTTCATCTCTCTACTGTCGCGAATGTTCTAGGACGTAACAATGTTTAAATTTATATTTGTAGAAGAAAAAAATAATATAGTGAGATAAAAACTTGATGATATTGTTGTTATAGAAGATAATAAGCTTATCATTTTTTTTTTTTAGGTTTATAAAAATGTGAAAATGTGATGTGAAAAATCTCGAATGGTGAAAGTTGTGGGCCCTTATTCAGTTGACATCGACATTGATATATATGCTCTTCTCTATGACTGGGGAAGACAAAATGATGATTGCTAGTATCGATCGATGACTGGATGATGGATGTTACCATTGTTTGATGATGGATGGTGACATTCACTCCATAATCTTATATATGAGATATTTTTCTTTACTATTTTCTATAACAATTTTTTAGAACAGCTTTTTTTAAGCAGTGAAAAAAAAAAAGTCAAAAGTTATTCCCAAACAAAATCCTAGTTAGCATGAATAGTTTGTAAAAACTATCATTAAATATATTTTATATTTTATTAGTTGTATTAGATACAAAATTATGATTACTTTTATTTAAATCTTAAATATTTGAGTATTAATTCTATTTAAAAAAAATTATAAAGTATAGAAATTTCATAGATTATTATAATTTAGGTTCAAATTGTTGAAGTAGCAATGCGAATAGCTCCATGGCCCAGATGGTAATAACATTTTGAAGAATTTGGAAGGGATGGATTTGAATTCAATGGATGTTCCCTTTGCTCGTTGTGGGCTTTATTTAATGCAAAGAAATTTTTTTCTCTCAAGCTTATGGAATTTAAATTGATGTTTCTTATTACAAATTTAAATAAATATTTTCATACAATATAATTATTATTTTGACAATCAACAAACAAGATTAAAAAAACCACAACAATCTACATCATCCCATTATATATTGTGGATTTACAAGTTGTGAAACGGTTTTACAGTGGAAAGGAAATTAACATGCGGAAATGGGAAAACGAAAATATAAAAATACCTCATCGATATGTGAATGGAAAATTATGCACATGATAACGAGGAAAGGGAAGATCAAAAAGTTTGTAGAAAGAGAATGCTGGGGCTGCTTGGAATACGCCCGACTGCTTAGGCAGCATTTTATGCAAAAAAAAAAAAAAAATTTAATTTAAGATATAGCGTTGACAAATCAATGATGGCGCTATTCTAGAATGCGCGTCCCGAACAAGATGGCGCTTCTTTGAATGCGCCCTCTTACCTATCTAGCGCATATTGATCTTCTCTAATATTTTTTAAAAATTGCTTTGAATCGTTAAATGTGCTCATATAAGATGCTTGTCGGCAAGAAAAATTTGCCTGTTTACTCCCCTCTTACCTCCCCACTAACAAACATATCAATCAACTATAGCATATTAGCATGTTTAGATCCTCCTATTATGGTTTACAGTTCTTTAAATCTGTTTTTGTGAAATAAACCTTTGATTGTGCAATGCATCATCTCGAGATGCATTTTCTCCCTTTCTGTTGTGCCGATAAGGTCAAGACAACCAATAAGTATTGATTTCGAGGGTGATATAAGGATCTTGTTTTGGCATATCTGAAAAACCAAATTAATTTTTTAGCTCTTCACTTCATCTAACAAAGAATCCAAATACAGAAGAAACAAGTCTTCCCACTCAAGTTTCTCAACTACTCTCTTCAAAGTAATATTTCTAATCGATCTTCATCCAACTCAATAATGCAATCCATAAATTCACACACCAGTTAATAATGTGACCACGTCCTATGGAAAACCCAACCATAATTAACACTTTATTGCGATTTAAGGACTTCTAAACATCAAATGTCATATCAACTCTCCACATCAAAGATACAGAACAAACTCAAAATAACCACTTCCACAGGCTGACATAACCAACTAGTCTCTAAAACCAAAGGTACCTACTGATCCTGCATCACATTGAGCGAACAAATAAGAAAAAGCATAACATCCATCAATCAATGCAGCGGCAAAACTTTAGCAGATCCCATTAATCAAAATCAAAACTTCATGGCAAACCCCTAATTTCTCTCATATTTCACCTCACGACTCTGTTAAGAAGATTAAGCTGCCAGATGAGTTTGAAAATTAAAGACGGGGAAAACAAATTATTTCCTAAAAAATAAAGCGAAGTTACCCTACTCCTCCTTATTATGTTTAATCCAAAAGGGAAACACATCTAGCCAAGCGTTCTTCAGCTTTAGGCATTCAGACGTCGGCACGGCAGGCTCTTCGCCGTGCGTCATCCAGAATTCCCAGATCCCTTGCAGAAGTTTGCCGGTAAGACGATAGGATAGTTTTTAGCAAAGCGAAATTTAAATTAGGAGAAAAATTTGAAATTAGCGCATAAAAAAAATAATAAAGATCAAAATATGAAAATGATTAAGGTTTTAAAAAGTATTTAAAAAATGAGAAATAATAATTACACACAATTTTCAATGATAAATAAAAATAATTTTATAGTATTTTTATTAAATAAAAGATTTTATATTAAAAATAAGTAATAAAATAATAAAATAAATTTCTAAAGCGAAAATGATGTTTTTATTTTACGGATTTTAGTTTAGTGATTTATTTTTTTTTTTATTTAAATATAATTTTTTAAAAATAATTATGAAATACTTTTATATATTTTAAAAGGTGAATTTTCATTTAAAAAAATGAAAATATTTCACGTTTTCATGTGCATGAAAATGTATATCAATTTCATAATTTTTATTCTTTTTAAATTTTTTTAATGTGTTACTTTTACTTAATTAATATTAAACAAATGCTCCAAATTAAAACTTTACAAAAAATATTGGATGTGCTATGCAAGAATGAGACAAACATTCCGAGTTACCACTCTATATTGTGGATGATTGTAGAGATTTTTTCTTTTTAGCCGAGCAAGATAAATCATAAAAATATAAGATTAAAAAATATAATATCACAATAAAATTTATTAATCAATAAATGATAGGTTAGTAGAGCCTTGTATATAAGATTTTTTAAAAAAATATTATTTAAATAATGAAATAAATTTGATTCAAAATTTATAACTTTGACATATAAATAAATAAATTTGAATATTGGGTTATTTAATTTATATACATTAATGATATCATCTAACCTCTATGGTTGATCAACCACTATTAAACTACCATCATCGAACCACCATTATTATACTACTGTCATTGATTATCCGTTGATTGACGACTTTTGTTGGGCTCCCACCCCTTGATCATCGCCATGACTGTTAGGCCATTGTCGCTCATCACTGGCATAAACCCACCATCGACGAATCACCATCATTGAATGTAAAGTGTTTGCCACTATCATCAAATCGTTGTCACTCAATAAACATCATCAAATCAATGTCGCATAACATTTGCCTTCAGGCTTGTGTAAATTGATCACCACCATCTGACCACATCACTTGAACACCTTTGTTCATCCATCACTGTCTGATCACCATCATCAAACCATCACTGTCAAATGATCATCACCCCATTGCCATAGGGTTATCGCCACCTGATTATTGTTGTTGGCATCAACATCAATGCTTATCAACTTCTTCGGCTGATATCACCACTAACATCAATGAATATCATCACTTTTAAGGTCGATGTTTGTCATCAATATCAGAACAAATAATTACTAACTTCATTGATTATTGTCACCACTAAGGTTAACGCATGGCATTCATTGCATATAAGGCTTGTATATATCATCTGCATAAACACTACATGTTGATATTGTTGTCATCTATGACCATCAACATCGTTGCATACCATCGCCTATATGATTGATGCATATCATCAACATTAACATTGATGCCTTTTGAATTCTTTGCACATCATTGCCGCAAATATTGATGCAAGACATTACTTACAAGGTCGATGTACACCATCAACATCAACACAAACTTCCATTGACTTGATTGTCAGTCATTACGAACAACATTGTCATATATCATCCTATAAGGTCGATGCATACCTCATACACCAACATTGGCGCCTGCCATTGCCACAAGCTAGTGTCAATATTCTCAATTGCCTATAAAACTAATGCACATTCTTGACGACAACATCGACTTCTAACGTGAAGACCAATATGTAGATTTGACTCCTTTATTTGTAGCCTTCTTTCTTTAAAGCGGAATGATTGAACAAACCACAAATAATCTATTACAAATAGATCCAATTCTACAAGGCTCCTCCAATTCCAACATAAAATTCATTTTCTACAGTTCATGCTTACTATAAAGTATCAGTATGTTTCCCAATTACAGGAGAGTGTATCATTTATCATTGATGATATATATCACTGAAATCATTTCAACTAGATTAAGAACTTTTTTTTCCAGATTTTTCACATTAAAAAATATAGATGTCTTTTAAAGTTTTCTTTCATCAGAATGTATGTTGGTTATTCATATAAAATCAACACGTTAAACATTCTCTCTATCATCATAAATTTTATAACATGCAAAAGTAATTTAAATAAGATCAAAGCTTTAAAAGATTTTTAACAACAATCAAAGTCTCCCGAGTCATGAATCTAAAATGGAAATTTCATAAGTAATTTTTTGATTTAAAGTGGTGCATTAAAAGGATATATATATATGGACTAAAGGCATCTTTTAAGATGAATTTTATCGTATCGCTAAGTTGATCATCGAGCCCGGCCGGGATATTGCTTTGAGGGTTGAGACTAATTCCTTCACAATTGATCATCTCGATGTGGCTAGAAATTCAAATCAGGATTATTGGTTGAAGAAATTTGGGGATTAAGATTTCGTTTGGGATGATTTTTTTGCTGCTTCGTAAAAGAATTTTAATTACAAAAATAAAAAATTTTGTACCTGCTTTAAGTAGTAAATAAGTCTTACCAATATCTTGTTTGGGATAATTTTTTTAATATTTTTTTAAAATAAATCTTAAATACAATAATTTTTTGGCACAAATTTTGTAATAAGAAAATACTAAAAAAAAATAGTTAGTGCGTCAAACGGGAGCAATTATTAGGTCCGATGACCGGACGTAGCTCTACGTTCAGTCACCACTGAGATCGCGCCACATGCTCTTACTCTTTACCGCGCGGCCTGACGACTTGACCCGGACCGGAACCCGGAAATGCTATGTTTGCGTATTGCTAGGTATATTACTCGGTATTTGCTCGGTATTGCTCAGTATTGTTTAGTATTGCTTGGTAATAACGAAAAATACCGCTCTGTGAAGACCAATATAGAGTAATACCGAGCAATATCGAGTAATACCAAGTTTTTCTGGAAAAATTCGGTATTGCTCGGTATTTGTCTTCACATAATGGTATTTCTGGTTATTGCCGAGCAATACCGGGTTGTCATGGATTTAAAAAACACACGTGCGACATACCCACTATTCGCCGGGTCGGGTCCGCGGTTTTGTGTCTGCTACGTGACGCGATGTCAGTGCCAGCCGAACATAGCTCTGCGTCCGTTCACCAGACCAAATAAAAATTCGTCAAACGGAGCCTAAATTTTCTAGAAGGAAATATGACCACCACTGGCAATGAAATCCTGCGATGTTCATGCCAATGAGGCAATGAATTGTCTCAGAAGTAGGTGTCCCTTATTGGTCAATTCTCATTTCAAGGTCAGCCTAAGACACGTCTAGTTATATTCAATCTTTTTTATGTATCTTTTTTTATATTATGCTGTATAGCCCCTCATATATCATCGAAGAAGAGGTCAGTGATTGGATGTGTGTATGAAATGTTATATTTTATCTAAAATTTTATCATATTAAGATTTCGTTTGAGATGACTTTCTTATTATTTTTCAGAATAATTTTTTAGTACAAAAATTTTCTTTACTGTCCCAATCTACACTATAATATTGTTATGATCAATTTCTTTCTTTTTTTTTCATTGTCGAACTTTGGAAGACCCATTTTATGATTATTTATCTAATAATAGTTTATCATAACTATGCATAATTAAAATGATGATGTGTTTCCAGTTCTAGAAATACAATTCTTGATATTTATAGTGATTTATTTCATAATTTGCAAACATGTGCTCTTTTAATTATTAAGAATAAATATAAAAATTTGTAACATGTTCCGTGCCATAATATTTATGAATATAGAATGGGAGTTTATCGTCTTAGCATTGTATGGAGATACATCTCACATACAATTAAGAAAAGAGTTGTTAGAGACACAAGAGTTTTTATGTGAAAAACTTGAAAAAAGAAAAATATAGTGTGTCTAACTCAATTGAAATGATTTCACAAGTGTTTGTTGTCAACTACAAATAATGCTCCTTCCCATGATTGGGGAAGTTGTTGATATGGTATAATATATATATAATGTATAGAATGAACAATATTGCAGAAGTTGGAAGAGCCTTATGGCATGAAAGCTATCTTTAAAAGATCGTTCGCCATCTATTTTGGCTATTCTCCTTTGACATACCCAAAATCAAGAAGTTTAGCATACATCTTGGTGCTAATGTTAAGAATCAAAATTGGTGTCGATAATATACATCAATGTTACAGGTGGTGACGTGCATTGACACTATCTAAATTTTCAAATATTTTGCTTTTGGGAATAAGAATTATTTTCTCGTTTACTTAAAACCACACATTTTACAATCTATCCAACGAAAATTTGTTTAAAATATATCTAAATGTCCAGAGCTGTTATATTTATAATATATAGAAAGTTACATGATAAAAATTTTATGGGTACAAAGTTATCCTCATTTTGCTCTATAAAATTATAAATTAAATAAAAAAATCCCAAAATTATAGTAATTTTGAAATTTGAGATGGATGAAATGTAACATGCTTGGATCTTGATAATTTTTTAAACTGGGTCAACAGCAGAAAATCGACTAGAGCCACCAAAATATCCCACTTTCTTCTATTAAAATCTCTCCCCCTATCTCTATCTAACCAGGTAAAAAGGGGGGAGTTTATTATTTTTGATAAATTAAAAGAAAAAGGAATTTGATATTTTATATAAATTTAACCTAACATCGCAGCACTCGACCCTGGAGTTGCAGCATGAGTTTAAATTCCAAAAATTAGCTTGAGAGTGTAATGCTGCAACGCTGCCATCGCAGCGCAGCAACGCTCCCAAGAAAAATTCTATATATTTTCATACGTATGCATACATACTCCCTGGACTCGCTCTAAAATAGATTCAAATATACTCATGTCTACATAACGCTCTAATACACAGACACATACATAAGACATAAATGTATAAATTTCACATCATTGCGCTTACCAGATCATGTCAGAATAGTTGCAACTATGCACATACTCAATAGGTGTTACACGAAGTTTGGTGATTGCGGTCATAGGATATTAGTAGGCCAACGGTGGTTGAAGGAACATAAATAGGTGATAATCATCAAAAGGATCATAGTTTGACAATAATGATTGGAGGATCAAAGTCAAACGAAGGCATTCAAAGGGAAATCAATATGGTGTTTGAAGGGTCATAATTAGGCGACACTAGCTAGAGTTGTATAGTCTGACAAAAGTGATCAACGAATTGTAGTTGAGCAATGATAATATGAGAATACTTATCAAGTGATGGTTCTCAAAGGATTGTACATATATAACATGGTCAAAGATTTATAGTCAAACAATGTTGGGAGGATAATATAGGGCTATGGTGATCAAATGATTGTGATCGACAATGCGATTAGAGGACCATTTAGTAATGAGGTAGTTGCCAGAGAATCTTAGCCTATCAATAATGATAAGAGGATTATAGTTGCGTGATTTGTAGTTAGAGAACTTTAGTTGGTGGATGAAGTGTGGATGTTTGACGATATTGGCAAATAGTGAGTGATGGCCAAAAGAAAAAAGTCAAATGATGGCGGTCTAACGTTAGTAGTTTGATGAATGATAATTCGATAGATCTTTGTGATTCTTTAAGCCTGTAGGTCCTCTTAAATCTAAAGCCAGGAGTCTCCCTCCATTCATATTCATAGATTTTATGAGATGCATTTCCTATAAATATAGCTAAATTTTGGAATGCTTTATTGAACAATTTGTATTTATTCTTTCGATCATTAATCATTCTTTCAGTACTTAACCTAGAAGGTGAATTTGAAACATTAAAAAATGATATTATAATTAAAATTCACCTAATTAAATACTTAAGTCTTTTAAATATGTATATTTGAAATGCATTATACTATAAATACAGCCAGGGCCCTAAATAAAATCGTCATTTGAGTTGGAAAAAGTCCACTAAAGCGTTATTATTAAATTTTAACAGCAGCAAATTTTTACCACAGCTTCTCCGACAGAAAATTATCAACCGCCTAATCTATCTCCTGACCCACCGCTACCAAACCTTCATTTATGACGAAGCCGTTCATATAAATTCTCCAAATTTGGCACAAAAACCCTCAAACTTTCACCCATCACCAACCATGTGCCACGTCGGATTGTGCCTAAATTGTGTGGAAAATTGGGTATACGAACTATTTCCAACTTTATCCGTACGATTCCGACGGTGTCCATTTTGACCCGGAAGCGGCAGTCAGCGCAGCGCCGACGTCAGCGCTCTTTTGCCATTGGTCCGTGTCACCCTGTAGGCCCCACCGTCGACTAGCCGCCGTGCCTTGCTGGCCGCGCCGGTCCCCTGAGTAGCCTTCACCAGTAAATCCGTTCCCACGTCAAATGCCGAACCAAGGAGAAATTATTTTTGTGAAGAGATGCGACACATATCTATGTTCCGAAAAGAAATTTAAGTCTACCTTCGGAGGTTAATCAGGTGCAGCTACTTTCAATAGTATTGAGCTGCAGTGTCAGAAAAAATGTAACGTGACGCATTCTGATTGATCTCAAAATGACGTTCGACGTCTGCACATAATAATTAATTCGAACCAAGAGATTTAAAGTAGGAGTGCAAACTCATTCTAACTCTAGCTTGAGCCATTCGTGGCTTAAATTTGTGATTGATTAAGTAATCAAGTTCTAGTTCAAATTTAAGGTTTATTCCATAAATCCAAGCAAGTTTAAGAGCCATCTCATTTATTATAAAAAGAGAGAAAATGATATCATTTAAATAATTATTATTATTGCATGATAGAATATTTGTTGAAGTATAAATTTTCACGTCTTAGTATTGCACGAGCATCCAGCTCACAAACAGCGAGAGTAGAAACACCAGATTTTCTTACGTGAGAAATTTTAAGTAAAAAATCACAGGGTCACACCCAGTTGAAATGAATCAACTAGTGTTTGAATAGAATACAAATGATTGATTCATCCTTGAACTTAAGGACGATCAGATTATAATAGACAGCTATCAGGTTAAAATCTAGCGACGAACAAGGATTACACAGAAGTTCGATGATGGTTGATGGCCGGGCATAAATCCAATGTCAGTTAGTGACTAGACATAAATCTGGTGTTAGTTAGTGGTCGGACGGAAGTCCAACAACAATTGGTCGTGACCTGGTGGAAGTCCAGCTAGAGTCTGGCAACGATCGATGACTGGGCGGTGGTCGAGGAGGAGTTTGGTGACAAGAGAACTATATGTTTTAGCTTTCTTTCTCATCTTCATCCTCTTTCTTACTTGGTCTCCCTCAATGAAAAAAGATAGATCTATTTATAGTTTTCAAGGAATGACATGGCTAGTAAATATGGAGGAGATTAAAGACATGTTGAGAGTAATTTGAATGGACGACCGATATCGATTTCAACGATCATTTATTGAGTATTTGAGTGTCTTATTGATATCAAAATTTAGCGATCTTGGGCTCGTTGGATTTGTCTCGTCGAATCGCTCAATTCGACTGTAAGCATGTCATATTTGATTGTCCCAATTTATAATTTGAACCTTCCAAATGTGCTTCGGTTATTGGATTTGGCCAATTGGGCTCAAATTGAGTTGAATTTAGTGTCTTTAGGTTCGTCTTTTCGAGACATTCAATTCAACTATAATTTTTTTAAATCAAGTTCAGATGGTCCCGGATTTAATTTCGAAAGTTTCCAACTCAAATTCGTCATGAGATTCATGCCGGATCAAGATAAATTTTTGATTATATATCAATTATAATAAAATGGTAAAAATGATAGACATGTAAAAGAAAAATAGAAGAATCACTCTATATATAAAAATGCTTTTTTAAAATATTATTTATAATTTTGTATTTAAATCTTGAATATTAATATTTTTTAAATGAGTCGACTTGTAAGCTAAAAAGTTTAGTCAGGACCTGCTCAAGCATATCTCGTTAGCTCATCTACCTTGACCCATAAGTCGTTTATTAAGTCAAATCTGAGCCGGCTCATAAATTGACTTGACTCGCTTACCCCCCTTTCATTTGAGTTACAATTATCAACATAATTATAAGCGTTGTGGATCATTTAAATCAGACAGGACAAGAATATTTTAATTAAGTGTTTCCGTATTAACCAGCACGTGTCTGGTTTAGTCGCCGTCAAGATCCTCAATATGGTTGCCGACTTTGACCGGACTTGGAGAGATCTATCTAATAATATCTATTACACCATTACCGGCTTAATTGCATATATCGCCGCCGATATGGCCGGTGATCCGCCGATATGGTCGGTGATCCCTTGTTAGCAAAACAATTAGAAAGAGTTTAAGAGTAAGGAAGAAGCGGAATATGGGCTTGCAAAGGTAGAATCCTAATGCTCATGAACAGGAGGTAAAATTGTGAACCAACTTAAAATTTTTCATACCTAAGTGGTGCAATGTAATATCCACTGCAACGCTAATCTAAAATAATCTGACTTTGATCAATTAAGCTCAATATTTTCGCATCTTCTGTTATGTGAATATATATGAAATTATGAACATTTTCTGAATATCTAGATCGAAATGCTTCTAAGCATCTTTCTGTTTTAGAGGATGTTCTTAGATTGTGTGTGTGAGAAATATGTATGTGTGAAAACTTCACTTGGGATCATTGAGGCATTATGCTCTCTATATTTATATTCAAAAAATGAGAAAATGATTTTTGAGTTGGTTGGCAGCTCTGAAACATTGGGCTCTCTGTATTTTTTAATTTTTAGGGTAGCACTGCAAAATTGTGGGTCTAAGGGCATCTCTAACCGAGAACTCTATTTTTCACGTCAAAATACCGCAAAAAGCAAAAATGGCGTGGTGCTGCTCCAATCCAACGCCATTTTTTTGCTTCTGCGCCAAGGTAACGACCCTTCTCCTTTCCCGCATTTTTCCGGTTGACAGAGAAAAATGGCGTGGGGGAACAGTGCAACGCCAATTTTAGCGTTGCACTGTTCACCCGCAAGCAAATGGAGGATTTTTTGGCGTTCGGCTGGAGCGAAGGAATGACGCCAAACGCTCGTTTGGCGTTCGGTTGGAGATGCCCTAAGCACCGCAATGTTGCGGGATAAGTTAAATTTTATATAAATATCCAAATTCATTAAAATAATGCCAAATTCAAAGCTCATTTTCACTCTAAAACTCAGCCGACTAGAGAGTGGAAGAGAGAAATCCTAGGGAGAGAAAATCAATTTTAGGCCCCTTCAGGCTGTTTTCTTTCGTCGGGCCAGTTCAGTAAATTGTCTGAATCAAAATATGTTACATTTATCCTATCTTAGGTTTTAATAGTTTATAATTTTATGGTTTTTTTATTTAAAAAAGTGGGTATATTCCAACATATGGTTAATTTTATCCATGTGATTTTAGATATAATATAGATTATAATATTATGCATATTTTGAAATATTATTTGTGAATTTTTGCTGAGTTGTTTTGTTTTTTTACTAATTTAAGCATACCGAAAATTATTCTAATTTTGACAAATAATATTGTAGTATAATAAAAACTTTTAAATGTAGATGCGAATAATGTGTGGTAATTTGATTTTGATTTAAAAATATGGAAAAATTGTGTGTAAATTTTACCTCAAAATTCTTTCTATTTCGCTATCAGTAAGGCATTCTATGAAATTCTGCGATAGATTTGATATTGTTTGTACTATCTAAATTAGTGATTATTTTTGTGTTTATATATTCAAAATGTGTAAATCGGAGAAGTTGATGATTGATTGAGAATTTTGATGTTTTATGTATTGAAAGCTAAAGGCCTACAATTTTGAATATAATATTTGTACGGGAGTTATAAGAGCCTAAATTTTTAAATATTTGTCGTGCTAAGCACTAAGAGTTATAAGGGTCTGTTAACTAATGTGCTAGTATAGGGAGTCATAAGTGTATGAATTTTATATTTATTGGAAGGTATAAGGGCCCGAGGGGAATGAATGTGATCTATTTTGAGTAGTTAATGTGATGTGTTTAAATTTATAATATACGCGACATGTTCATTTTTTTGGTTTCTATTGTACGTGAAATATGTGTATTTTAATTAATTCGAGGTAACACCGAATCTTAAAATATATATAATCGAATCTAAAATTATATATTTATCTACTCCAAGACATTCTGGATAAGGGTCTTGTCCAGAGTAATCTTCTTAAAATTTTGTAAGGATAGTTTGCTTTATTGTTTCTAGTCATGTAATGTTATTTGTGTATTATTAAAAATTTAGATAAGTCAAGTGTAGCCAACTGAGCTATGATTTGCTCATACCTATGATTTTGCATACTTTCAGTCCAGGGTAAAGTGAAGGCGTATGTTAAGTAGAGAGAAGTTGCATATTCTAATATATGAGATTCTATATGTATGTTTTATTAGAATTTTTGTATCAATGGCTTTCTATTTTTATGTATCATTTTCTATGTCATGCATTATTTGTAAATTAACTTTTGGATTATATGATTTTGTAGGATGGATGAAATGAAAATCTTGAGTGTTGTACTTTTTATTTTATTTGTTGTTATTTTAATGGCTTTGTATTATGACATAATGAAAAGATAAAATATTCCATCCAAATAGATTTTGGGAGTTATGTGCTATCACAATCTGATAGAATATGATGTACTATATATATGTATGATATATTGGGTCAGTTTTGTGACAAGCATTCAAGCAATAACTCATTAGTGTATGGAGTTTTATGGAAGTAAAGTTTAGAAGGTGTCTAGTTGGCATGAAAACCCAAGATTTGCGAGATACCACCATTTATCATATAATTTCAATTGATGTTGTAGGTTTCTATGCAAAATTATTGAGAATAGAAGAATCATTTCTATTAAAAATATGTTGTTGACAAATATTAAAATAAATATGAGTCAACTTTTTTTATTACAATATAAGAGTTTTGAATCAACAACACTTTGAATGATGACATAAGAAGTGAATTTAGCAGACTATTAGTAAGGAGCCTATTTGAGTTTATATATGGCCTTTTGAAGATGACCTACATAATGTGGATGTTGAGCAATCTGACTCATGAAACTGACTTGGTTTAAAGTGGGTTCGTCGATCTTGAATTGGTGTTTTACCCAAGAAAATTTTCGAATGCATCCTTTGGACGGCCCTCTGGGCAACCATGATGCTATGCTCTCTCAATGATTTTTATGATCATTATGTACTTTGTGGTCATTTCGAGATCATTTTTGGGTTTAATCATTATGTACAAATTAACTCAGTTAGGGAGTCTCCAGCCAAACGTCAAATGAGTGTTAGGCATTGATGGTTTGCTCAATTTGATAGCAAAAAAATCACTATTCCGGAACGGCTGATTGGCGTTGCACTGTTCACCAACTATTTTTTTTAAATAAATATATGATTAAAAAATATAAAATAAAATATGAGAAAGAATATATATACACAGAATATTATTTTGTGTGTGTTAGAAAATAGAGTTTTGTTCGGACAAGTTACTGCATTACTATATTTTAGATTCAAATTTTAATTTTTCAGTTGAAGATGGCCTTAGAGTCAGATGAATTATTATGTGCGGGTAGGCCAGGGCTGTCAATATTTGACACGACAGGACAACTCGACTCGGACCCGACCTGAAAATTTCGGGTTCGGGTCAACCCGAACCCGAACCCGAACCGGGTAGGGTTCGGGTTCGAGTTTTCGACCCGTTTGAAAAAAACCGCGGAACTGCTGCGCCGCTGGCCTGCCGCGCCGCTGCGGAACCGCTGCCGCCGGCCTGCCGCGCCTGCCTGCGCCGCTGCGGAACCGCAAACCGTGCCGCCGCCGGCCTGCTGCGCCAGGATTTCGACCCGAATTCCGGGTCGAAACGGGTTGACTCGAACCCGAAGCGGGTCGGGTTCGGGTCTAGGATTTCGACCCGTTTGCCTATCCGGGTCGGGTTAGGGTCGACCCGATTGAACCCGGGTCAGTTCCGGGTTCGACCCGAACCCGACCCGTGACCCGAAATTGACACCCCTATGTGCGGGCGCCGAACGTCATCCAAAGTCCAATGAAAATGCACTGCGTCACACCCTACTTGGTACCAAGGCTCGGTACTACTCAATACTGAATGATATGACTGTACCTTATTCACCTTACACAATAAGTTGTATTTGGTGTTCGCACATAATAATCTCTTCCTTAGTCGGCTAAAAAGCCGAGCACAATTCCAATGACGTCATCAATGCAATACGATTCTTCGTCGAAGCCGCGCTGGTTCTCCACTCTTCCACTTCGAGAAGAAATAAAAACCTCACGCGATCTAAAAATCCTATGCAATTAATCGAAAATATCCATGCTGATCTCCCTCGGATGACAATCAAGATTCGGGCAACCAAAATTAAAACGCGCTTCCTAAAGCAGATCGTTGGACAATATTCCATCCACTCCCGACGTGTCTCAATCTTCACCGTACATCCACTCAAGACCAACGTCTTACGATGCACGCAGCCTCTTCCCACTTGCCCTTCTGCACTATATAAGCAAAACCCCACATCATCTTCCATCTCTCTCCACCATCTCTAAAACCACGGCGATGACCGACGCCACCTCGGAACCCACCGCCGACTGGGCTCAGTTCTTCAACCGCCCCTCCTCCGTTCATCCCTTCATCGCAACATCCATCCCCGCCGACTCAACGGTCGTCACAACAGCCCCTGTCGCCGCCGCCGCGGCCTCCGGCGGCATCACCCGTTCCATAGGAAAAGCGCCGCCCCGCAAGCGCTCGAGAGCCTCTCGTAGGGCCCCCACCACCCTACTTAACACCGACACCACCAACTTCCGCGCCATGGTCCAGCAGTTTACCGGTGTGCCGACTGGGCCGTACAGCACCGACGGGTTCGGGTTCGGGTTCGAGCCAGACAACCCGATCCGACAACCACCAGCGGCCATGCAGCAACATCAACGGCAATACTATCAGTTCAGGCCACCACAGCAACAGCAACAGCAACAGCAAGATGTGATGCATGCGGGCTATGGAATGGTGGGAGATGGCATGGATGATGGGCAGGTGATGCCGGGGTTCTTCATTGATGGCCTGGGCCATAGATATACTTTTAATGGATGATGATGATGTAAGTAGAAGATTGAGGACATGCTAATTATAAAGGTTATTATTTGATTATGGCTATGTTTAAAGAACATATACATGCATGCATGATGAGTCGATGATGTCTTGATTAATTATTATACATGCATGCATATAGCTAGGTAGCTTGCTAGTTGTCAAGTTTCATATCCTTATCCTTCTATGATTTTTGTAAGCTCTGAATGAGCTTATTGGTCACGTTTAATTCCTTTGAATTTTATTGAAGGTAGCTTGTAAGACAAGTAACTAGCGCGTAATTGAGGGAAGATGTTTGGTGCTATTTGATGACGTTGGAAGCACAGTTTGTATAGTCAAATATATGCGGATTTTTTTTTTAATTGAAAATATTAGTATTGAAGTACATACTTGAGATAAAATTTTAGGAATTAAATTTAATATTACTGCTTTTTATAGTTCAAACTTCAAAATATTCCATTGGAATATTCATATTGATTGTTTTTGTAATAGATTATTTGTTTAATATTTTAATGTTTTAATGATCTTAGAAATTAATTATTTTGGGCTCGGTAGTTTTGTCTTGTCGAGCTAATTAATTTGAATATAAGCAAGTGATATTTAGAGACAAATTGATTATTCAATTAATATTTAGAAGCTTTTAAATATGTATAAAGTGATTGATTTGGGTTCATTTGGAATTAGATTGTATTATTTGTGATGTCAATTGGTTCATCTTGATAACATGTTATGTTTGGTTATGAGCTTGTTAAAATCAATGTTCTAATGGTAATGAATTTAATATCTAAAGTTTCAATTCAAATATTTGTTGTGGATGTAAGATGACAAGATCCTACAAAATAGAGATAGAGAGAGAGAGAGAGAGAGAGAGCGCGCATGAAAAATGAACAAATAAAAAGAGATAGTTTGTTGATGCAATATTCAATTCATAATGTTTCTTGTTTTTATAACAGACGTTATATATGTCATTTTCCTCCCTATTAGATGTAAGCAAACTAAAGGAATCCTTCGATCGACTACCAGAAAGATTATTGGAAAGAAATATTTCGATCAACTTCATGAAGGATTATTGCCTCAGGCAATATATGTTATAGGAGTTATAATGACACTAAAACCCCAAATAAACTGCATGTAGAAGTTAGCAAGGCCATGGAAGCTATGGATTTCTGTCAACAAGCGGGTGTTGGCCACTCTCGAATAGTCAAGACTTTGCATGGATCCATGTCAATACCTTTAGCTAAAATGACAAAGCCCAAAAAATGCACAGTTGTTTTTGATATTTCACATTTGGATATGTTTAGAGAAAACTTGTGGCTTCTTAGTAGTACAAATATCCCACTTAAATGATTTAAGTGTTCAAGGAAGAGCTGAATTCAAAAAAAAAAATCATTGAAATAAACTACACAACACTTTCCCAGCAATGGATTTAAAAGCTCATTCATCAAATGCATGAAGGTAGTCGGTGCGTTGCATAATGAATCTAGTTTGTCCTCCAATCTTGGCACTAAAAATTGGTATTTTTTATTTGTGATATACTAATTGCACGACTATCTATGCACATTCACAACGAACCATTTTTTTGTACCATAAGAGCAAAGACTGCACACGTACTCAAGCTATGTTATATGAGCTACTTCTGAAGTAGATCATCCACAAAATTTTATAAAATCTGATGTTCTTTGGGATTCATCCTGTAATGGGGAAGGTTTGACAATATAGCATAGGGGCTAAAATCTATTTGGTGCTGAAGTGAATGGAAAGGTGGGAGGCTACTTGGAAGTGCGACAAGTGTAACATATAAAAAACCACAAAATAGTTGTTGTACCTTAGGTGGATATGATTGCATTTTACTCAAAAAATTTCCTTCAGTCATTATAATGGCTAGAGCCAATGCTTCCTCTCGTAATGACTACAATAGAGAGCCACCCATGATAATACAGAGGGTAGGTTTGTTGGCCTTGCTATAGGCGGGGCTGGATTTCTGATAAGGTAGAAGGCCTAGTTTCATGTTCTTCCATTCAAATGAATAATAACAATTAAACCTTCCTTGATAAATGACTTCAGTGTCAAACTGTCAAGGCGTTGCTTGGATTAGATGATAAAATTTCATGTCTTGGATGTCGCACAGAACTTCACACATATAATGTTTGTCGATTGAAAAGGTGACCCGACACATTTCAAACACAGGAATGTCTATGCCCTATTTCCACCAACTTATCTTATATGGATTTGGGTTCTTTGTGGTTTTCAATTTCAAAGCATGAGCTACAGAATTGTAGATAATGTTTTCAGTGCAACCATTGTCAATCAAGAGGTCATATATACTTTACCCTGGATGGCGCATTTAGTTCTAAAAATTGGATTCCTCTGAGAGTTAGATGGTTGTGGAGGTGTTATTAGCAATCTTTCCACAACATTGGTTATCCTTCATCTCCAACTAAATATTCTACTTCATCTTCATTATTAGGTTCATTTTCCCAATCATCATGGCCTACATTTTTCCCTTATAATAATAATTTTAGTTTCTTGTAGTTTGGGCACTCATTAGATTTATGCCCATTTTGGAACATCTCAAGCACTTGCATGGAGTTGGTTTAACATAGGGATTGTCTCTTCCGGCCCTGATTGTAACTGGATTTTTGGATTCAGTGTGCTGATTGCTAGTGCTTACTTGCCGAGAGGTTTTTGTATTAGCACTCCCTATTGTGGGGGTTTGAGGTTTATTGTTAGCAGTCACATTATCCCATAACTTTGTTTAGGATTGTAGTTGTAATGGTGTCGACTGAGCTGTATCTTTGCCTTCAAATTGAAATTTACTGTTTGCGAAAGAGATCAAATAGAATTTAATTTGAGCTTATCTTGAATCACATCCCTCAACCCTTCAATGTACCGAGCCACCATTTGGTTGCTCTATTCATTTAGATTATTTCGGGTGCTAAGTCAGTAAAATTCTTCTATATATTCACTTACAATTCGGCTTCTTTGTGAACAATGTTGATGGCTCATGAGGGAGGAAATGACATCGCAGTAGTTGCTTCATTTGGCTTTAACTTCTTAAATTTCCCTGTCTTCTCTGCGTTGTGACTGAAGAACTTGATGCCACAAGACACATGCTCTGCCCTTGAGTCTACATGTTTCATACTTAACCTATTTTTCTAAGGTGATATCCATATATTTAAAGAATGTTTCTATAGATCTTCTATGTGCAGTCACCCATCGATGAATGAAATATACATATTAATGCGGAAATCCACATGTCGTCTGGGTCGTTCCCCTTGACGATATTGCACGACACCAAATGGGGGTAAATCCTCATCATTCAAGACATAACCTTCCATCTACTGATGCGATCCTCCTCCTTCTTATTTAGATAACTCTAGTATTGAGGCTGTGTTTCATCCGTTGTTTCTCATCCTCTAATATCCCATTCTATCGAATGGTAAGGTTCTCAATGCCTCAACCCTCATATTCATTTCACTCATTCTAAGGTTCTCTAAATCATTTTTGCACATCCATGGCGAGTCGCTTAAGATTGTTGGCAAGCTCTTCCACTTGCTTGATGATCTTCGATTGGACTACCCGTAGTGCTTCAAAACTTTGATTAACATTGGATGTTTGGTGTCCACCCGTAGAGTATACTCTTTACCATCTATACCATCAAAATGAGGTTATGGTATCAATATGTTGTTGTCGCAAGATGACCACAATCCTGCAAAACAGAGAGAGTAGGAAAAAGGAATAAATAATTAGAGATAGGTTGCTAATGCACTGTTCAATTCATAAGGTTTCAAGTTTTAGTAACAAACACTATATATGTCATTCTCCTCCCTATTAGTTATAAGTAAATTAAAGAATAAAAAGACAAAGTATATTCTATATAATATTATGTGTAAGTATGTTCTCTGTGATATATGATATATATATATCAGTAGAGTTTGTGATACCAAGTAGTGGATAAATAAGTAGTACAAATAATAAACTAAGATGAGGAATGAGGCTATGCTAGAATGAGCCCACATCAATATTGACTTGAGATTTATATTGATAAAGTCACTTTTCTATATATATATATATATATATATCATTTGTGAAGCCTTAGAATCAAATTTAAAAAATTATTCTTTTAATAAATAAATATCAAAGCTATATCAATATAAATATCAATGGAAGCAAAACTATCGATCAAAACATCAATATGTACATCTATGTTTATTTCTCTAAAATTTATGTACACTACTTATGACATATATAATCATATCACAACTATTTTATCATGAGTACAAAAGAATAGATAAAATAAAGAGAACCTGAACCTAAAGGAATCTTGATCAGTCTCACACTCCTCTCTTGCCATGACCTGAAATAATTTAATCACATATAATGAGCTAAAAAGCACAGTAAGTCGTCAAAACCTATAGTTGAATTCAACACAAAGTAAAGGAGTAATATGTATGTCAACAGTTAAATCATAACAATTGTATTCATATGATAATCGAATCAGTGCAGAAATAATAAAATTATATGATATATAAGATAATAAATCAGTACGAGTGTTAAATTACTAAAGCAATCATCATATTAATACTACAATCAATTGAGAAATCATATAAAGTGATAACATCAAATCATTTTAAAAGATTGTCGAAATAAAATAAATATATTAAAATCATATAGGAGTGTGTTCATATGCCATCTAATTATTTTTATATCAATATTAAATTTAGTATCTTAATCATTTGCTCAATATATCTTGGATATCACGTGCTCAATGTATATCTAACATATTTTTGTATCAATAAATCAATAATAGTATTAATAATAAATTCATTCAGTAATATGAACAATACATCAATAACATTCATTTTAGTAATCACAGTAAACAAGTAAGAATTGTGGCTATTATATTCACTACAGAAAATTTAGCTATTACCGACAGCTATGACCGGTGGTCCAGTAGCCGTCGGTAATATCGGAGGTTTCGGCTGCAGTTTGACAGCCGGTATTAACCGGCAGTCTTTAATAAATCGCCGTCGGAATTAGCGGCGGTTTAATAACCACGGGGTAAACCATTAGCTAAATAAATAGAGTTGTCACTCTCTAGCTAGCTATCAACATAATAATCATCTTCTTATAACTTTCAATCAGTATTACATGAATTAGTAGGTGATAATATCAAATTATAGTATTTAAAGTAAAGCTCGTTGGCCCACCATTCTATATGGGTCAATCAGTCTCCAAACAATGGGTGAATAAGTTTTTACTTATCTTTTACATGCTTATTATTATCACAATATTATAACAATAATAGTGACATATCCACATTCATCACTAATGCATTAAAGTAAATAAAACATAATTGAGCTTAATTTAAAAATTATCAACATGTCTTGATAGTAGACAAAAAAAATACTACTAAGAAAAATTAAAATTTACATTTTAAAAAATTTGTCAAATTACCAGATATTATATAAAATAATTATGAAGCTTTTATTGAACTAAAACACTATTTTTAAATGTAAAAATAAATTTTAGAGTAGACAAAAATTGTTGTACTTTCATAATCACCCAATAAAAAATATAAAATAAATACTCAAAATGTTCATAATATCAATCTCTATAACATGTAAAAAGTTAAGCGGTGAAAATTTTATCAATACAAAATCATCGTCATTTTTCGGTAACGGAAACACAAATTTGATAAAAAAATATCAAAAATACAAAATCTTTGTACTAAACTATGGTAATGATTCCTTATAGCGAAACAAACAAATCTACCAACAAGACCAAAGGACAAAAATCACTCCATGACTTTCAAATCTGATCTTCCCTTTTCTCTCTCCTCTCTTTTTCACACATTTTCTCTAACCATTCTCTGTTAGTCGAATGCTTAGGGAGATTAAATGACTTTTAATGTAATATATTAGTGCTTTAAGATATTTTAATATGATATATTATAATACTTAGGGAGATTAAATGGCTCATTTGATTGGTCTAGTTGGGTTCTTCAATTGATATCATGAAATTCTTAAATATACTTCAAATGCCTAATTTGAGTTAATTTGGATTCATTTTAAAAATAATTAATTAATTAATGATGAAAAGCATTTATCTTTTAGTAAAGAAAAAGAGGGAATAATTTGTTAAATGGAATTTATAAATAAATACCATAAAGAAAATTAGAGATCTTGGTGCGCAGCACAGTACAGTATTAACTATTAACGCTGCGCTCGTATTGTAATATACGCACGGATGTATTTTATTAATAATATTTGTATTTAATAAGGACATGTGAAAGCTTCTAGATCCACGTGCATTAGCTCACCTAAGATAACGACCTTCCAAGTAGTTAGACGTTTGGGTACGTTAGGCATGATTCCATTAAGTGCATTTGTCTTTGATGTTTACCCTTCAACTTTTTTTTTTTTTTTTTTAGGGAGGAGAAAGTATGATAGTGTGTATAAATATGTTTTCTACGTCACAAAAAATTATCTTAATCGGACATAAATCTTGATGCAAATATGAATTAGAATCGGGTTCAACTAAACTACGATTTCGATAAACTTATAATCAAATTGAACTCCTCAATGAGAAGAATCCAACGGCACCAAATTTGATTCAATCTTAACTCAAATGGGCCCAAATTAAAGGACTAAGACTTATTTAAAAGCTTCAAAGTATTAATTGGATGAGCAAATGATATCCAAATATGACATGCTTATAGTCGAATCAAGCGGCTCGACAAGGGAATTTAACGAGCACAAGATCATTCAATTTTGACATCACTAAAGTACTTAAAATGCTCAATAAATGTTCTATGAACAAGAGAATTAATGTGGGACATCCAATGGAACACTCCAAAATTGCCATGAATCTTCTCATTATTTATTAAGCATGTCACTCTTAAAAAACTATAAATAGACCCTCATTCTTCACATAAAATGAGGAGAAGGGAAGGAGGATAAATAGAGCTTTAGGGCTTGAAGAATCCTTTTGCTCCACCCCGGCACCATCGTCGACGAATATGTGCCTCCAGACTACCACTACTGAACCTCTGGTCGACCATCGTTGTTGAGCCTCCATCTAGTAGCCACTAATGAGCCTTCCTCCAACACTTATTGCCGACTACAGTCCTTTCAATCATTGTTGCCCAACTACGATCCTTTCGACCTCCATTATTTGTTGACTACGATCCCTCTGATATCTGTCGCCCCAAATGCATACCTACCAATTTAATAAACAAGCCAACACTCTCTTGATGGCAACTCTCATGTCATTGGATTTTCCTAACTCCAACTTTGTAATGTGCTCCATATAATTTATATTTTATATATTGAGTCAACACCTTCCATGGGGGAAGGGTATCATTTGTAATCAACCACCAACATTAGTAGAATCATTTCAACTTGGTAACTGTGATTTTTACCGCTTTTTAGAAATTTTCATATTAAAATTCTAATGTCTCTTTTGATTTTTACACCTCTCTATTATATATGTCTATGTGTTGGATCTTTGTACAAAGCAAGGACAAACTTCATCTCTCTACTGTCGCGAATGTTCTAGGACGTAACAATGTTTAAATTTATATTTGTAGAAGAAAAAATAATATAGTGAGATAAAAACTTGATGATATTGTTGTTATAGAAGATAATAAGCTTATCATTTTTTTTTTAGGTTTATAAAAATGTGAAAATGTGATGTGAAAAATCTCGAATGGTGAAAGTTGTGGGCCCTTATTCAGTTGACATCGACATTGATATATATGCTCTTCTCTATGACTGGGGAAGACAAAATGATGATTGCTAGTATCGATCGATGACTGGATGATGGATGTTACCATTGTTTGATGATGGATGGTGACATTCACTCCATAATCTATATATGAGATATTTTTCTTACTATTTTCTATAACAATTTTTTAGAACAGCTTTTTTTAAGCAGTGAAAAAAAAAAGTCAAAAGTTATCCCAAACAAAATCCTAGTTAGCATGAATAGTTTGTAAAAACTATCATTAAATATATTTTATATTTTATTAGTTGTATTAGATACAAAATTATGATTACTTTATTTAATCTTAAATATTTGAGTATTAATTCTATTTAAAAAAAATTATAAAGTATAGAAATTTCATAGATTATTATAATTTAGGTTCAAATTGTTGAAGTAGCAATGCGAATAGCTCCATGGCCCAGATGGTAATAACATTTTGAAGAATTTGGAAGGGATGGATTTGAATTCAATGGATGTTCCCTTTGCTCGTTGTGGGCTTTATTTAATGCAAAGAAATTTTTTTCTCTCAAGCTTATGGAATTTAAATTGATGTTTCTTATTACAAATTTAAATAAATATTTCCATACAATATAACATAAAGCCTATCACTCTACGTGGGGTCAGTTACATGAATCCTTGTTTCTCATTGTGTGTTATGTTATGAGTCAAATAATTTTCAAAGATAAAATTAATTAAATTTATTTAAAATATTTTAAATATGAAATAAGATGAGCATTATAATTGATTTTATTGTCGAAAAATATATAATTTATAGATTTACAATATTTTTAATGGAAATATTGTACACATATTTGCTCGGGGCGGTTTGATCAAGTCTTTACAAGGCTGCATTAGATGCAATTAGTCTTGAATCGTGCAAAGCCAAAGCTACCAAAATCCTTGAATTTTCCAAAGCCATAATAATGTAGGCCACACACGAATAAGCCTTATTTGGATACCGGACGGAGAGAACCGTCTGAATTTGTCTCTGTGAACAATAGAATAACAGCATGAACATATAAAAAGACTTAGTTTGAAAATATTAAGAATATATATATATATATATTTAACAATATGATTAAAATATAACAAACTTATTTAACAATATGATTAAAATATTAGATAAATAAAACTAAAATTTGATAATACAATTAAACTATTAGATATTTATAATTTTTTTATACTTGATTATATATTTTTGTTGTGATTATTGATATGCCTTAAGAATATTCTTATATTCATTTTGGATTTTCTAGAAAAAAATATGGTGTTTATTGTATTATTATTTTGTTATTTGTGTGTATGTGTTAAATATTCATTAAAAACTAAAATGTAAAAAAAAAATTCAATCTCAATTGCCTTGAATTTTCTAACACACCAAACAATTATATTTATGGGTTCCTAATAATTCAGTTTTATATTTTAATTTTTAACAATTTAAAAGCCTTCCAAATTCTAAGTTTAGTAGGCTGAATTTAGGCCCATCTATTAGTTAGTTTTTACCAGCCCAACTAATGATAATATGTGCACTCTTAATTTAGGTTTGATTTATGATCATTTTTTTATTATTTTCTAAAGTAAATTTTTAGCACATAATTTTTTTTGAATTATATATTTTTGTATTAAAAAATTATTTTAAAAAATGATAAGAAAGTTATCAAATAACTTTCTAACATAAAATTTTTTTAAGCTAGAATTTTTTATATCAGATAGTTGTTTTATAAAGCAATAAGAAAGCAGTCCCAAATGAAGTATTAGACTTCGGCTTCGTTTGGGACGGCTTTTTTACTGCTTCTTAAAGCAACATTATAGTAGAAAATTTTTAATTTTTTAACTAAAAAGCTGCTTTAAGCAGCAGTAAAAAAGCCGTCCCAAACGAAGCCTTCATTTGAGACAATTTATTTGTCACTTTTTAAAGCAAATTTTAAGTACATAAATTTGTACTTCAAAATATTTTTTTTTTCTAAAATGATGCTTAAAAAATAATTAAAAAAGTTATCTCAAATAAAATCTTAATGTGAAAACTTGGCTTCAAACGCACATACAAATTAATTATTGATAGTAATAAAATATCACATAGATAGACTTAGATCAATACCACTTACATTAACACTTATCACTAACCCCATTTAACAACCAGTCAGTCCATTGTTGAATGGGCGTATTTCCCATCGGCTGACTTTTTTATTTTTATTTTTAAATAGTTTTAGATATTTTTTAATAGATTTAGATTAATGCTACTTTGATTAAATATAAATATTATAACAAAATATGGATCACACCAGCACTAGTCATATTATTTAATAAAAGTGCGACTATAATATAAAATTATGATTAAAGATGCTTTTGATTATAATTTTAAACAAAGATTTGAATAACGATGCACTTAGAGCCCTTTAATACACTTATTGCAAGATCATGATTAAATAATAAAAATAATAATAATAAAAAATGTATACCAACACGCTGGGTTGTGTAATCTGCTTGGGGCAAATTATTAGGTCCGGTCACCTGACAGAGAAATACATTCATATTTCTCTCTACCTACAGTAAGCGTGGTGAAAGTGCAATCAAAGCGCAATTACTGTAGCAGCTGTGCTTTAACTGCGCTTTGACTATGCTTTTACTGTAGACAGAGAAAAATCATGATGTATCTCTCTGTGAGATGACCAGACATAATAATTTTCCTCTTATTGGTCATCGTCAAAATCCAGCTAGCCATATTGCCAGCTTTTCATGCTCTAACAGACTTATAAAAAACTACGACGCAGTAATTGCGGTCCTTATACAATAACCGAATGCATCGAAGAACTAGCATAGAAATTTGAACTCCCTTCGGAATAGTGGATCCACCTAGTTTTCCACATTTATCTAGTCAAAACTTACCGACAGGACCTCGCTTGACACCCCGTTCAATTCCTGCAGCTGTATGGGAAACCATCATGTTGCGGGTTAGAATAGACGCGGCGATAGAGTTGGAAAATTTTTCGTTTCAATATTATATGAATATCCAGCTTATAAACAGAAAAAAATGTAACACTAGAACTTCTACATGAAAACCGTGGAAAAGGGAAAAATCACGGGGCTACGCACAATTTAAAGGATTACACTAGTGTTTGCTTAGATTACAAGTGGTTGATTCGTCCTTGAAATTGAGGACGATCATATTATAATGATCAACTCCCAGGTTGAAATTCAGTTACAAACGAAGATCTGAAATCCGGCGACGTTTGGTGGTCGGGCCGAAATACGGCTTCAATTGACGGTCGGGTAGAAATCCGGCGTCAGTTGGCTATCAGGTAGAACTCTGGCATCAGTTGAGGGTCGGGCAGAATTCCAGTGTCAATTGGCAATTGGGTAGAACTCTAGCGTCGGTTGATTGCTAGGTGGAAGTTTGACGGTGTTCGAGGAGGAGTCTCTTCCTTTTCTTCTTGCTTCCTTTCTTCTCTTCTTTTCTTATTTTCTTGCTTAATTCCAATTTCAGTTGGTGATTAAGCAGAACTCCGATGTCGATCAGCTGCTAGGTGGAAGTCCGATGATGGTCGAGGAGGAGTATCTTCCTGCCCTTCTCTTTTTCTCTTCTCTTCTCTTCTCTTCTTGTTTGATCCCCTCTCATGTGAAATGAGTGTTCTATTTATAGTTTTTTTAAGTGGCATGACTAGTAAATAAGAGAAAGATTAATGATAAATTGAGAAAATTGATAGTAATTTGAATGGACGGCCGATGTTGAATATAATCCCTTGATCACATGAACCGTTTATTGGGCTCGTTGGATTTTTCTCGTCGAGTCGCTCAATTCAACTATAAGCACGTCACATTTGGAAACTGTTTGGCAATCCAAATTATGGATTGAACCTTCCAGATGCGCTTCGGGTCTTTGATTTGAACTTATTTGTGCTCAGATTGAGTTGAATTTGGTGTCCTTGGGTTCGTATTTCCAAGACGTTCAGTTCGACTGTAAGTTTGCTGAAATCAAAGTTCGGATGGTTTCGATTTAATTTTTGATATTTCCAACTTGATTTTAAGATTGTGCCCGATCAAAATAATTTTTTGATGATACATCAGATCACATGCTACAGCCTGCACTAAACTGCTTGATAGGTGCCAAGTCAACAAGGTGATAAGTTCCTCAACTGTATAGCAACCCAAGCAGAACTTCTATCTCTGGCAACAAAATGGGAAGCAAGAATGGCCTCAACAGTCCAACCATGACAAGGATCAGGAAACCACCTGCTTCGCAAGTGGCAATCCAGACTGACGAAATCTAGGATGCTTTTAATTACTAAATAAATAGAAGAATACATTAGAGGTCCTTTCATTATGTTAGGATTATAGATTTACAAGAAAATCAACTTATCCTTCCATACAAAGCTCTTTTTCTTCCTCTCCAACCCCTTTTATGATGCTAGAAGTCGAGCAGACTTATAACCGGGTCGAGCTCGGCTCGATAGCTGGCCTTGACTCGATCTATTAAATCATGAGCATATTTGTTTGAAACAAAACATCTAAGATGAAATTCTAATGAAAAAACATTTACATCCCCTCATTTCCTTCAAACTAAACAAATTCATAGAATTTTCCTAAGAAATATTTTACAAGTCATTGAATTTTTCTAATAATTTTTTTTTTTAAAATGTAGTTCAATTAAGACAAACTCACACAAACGACACATATATAAGACTCGAACCCAAGACATCTTAATTGATCAGCCGAAGCTCCTAACCAACAGACCATGATGAATTTGATTACCAAAAAAATATTGATAAATATATATTTCATTATAAAACTTCTATCCTACACTAATAAAAAATTATATGGATGTTTTTTGCTCATTTCTTATAAGAAATTAAAAAAAAAACACCCAATTTCTTATAAACAACATAATAAAAATAATTCCATTTAATTTTTCTCAAGGAATAAATAATTGAAAATCAATTTCAATTTATTATTATTATTATTATTATTATTATTTCATTTCATCTTTTCAAACTAGCAACAATTGAGAACTTGTTCACGAGAGGGGAAATTAAGAATTTAATTAAAGTAAAATAAAAACCCCCCCAAGGAGAAATTGGAATTCCAATGTAGGAGAATATAAATGGAAGATCAAATGGTCCCACATTCCACATCAAATGAGTGGAATCTTATCATCCTTTAGTTTTGTTCTTATCATTCATCATATTCCATGACCTAAAAGCTTTATAGTTAATTTTTAAACAATAAAATCTGTTTTAAAAAATAGTAAAAAATTGAATTTGCATTATTTAATATTTAATTGCATCACACAAAACAATTATTGATCGCACGAAGATTACAAAGCCAATCGGCACCGATTAGCTACTATTTCTCAAAATAAACAAAATTCAAATTAACAGTCAAACGATCGCCGGAGGTGTTGACTTCTGCGGTGACGACAGCCGGCGACGACACGTCGGGCACGACCTGTGCGAAAGCAGCCACTTGTCAATACACCCCACATGAAACCCGTGGCCGCATGCCGGCAAAACTCTCATCTTGTCCCCGTCCGTCAAATCAGACAGACATATCGGGCACCGCACAACCGCCGCCGGCGATATCGATGAACCTTCACCTGCGCTGGGCGTCGTCGCAGCGGCAAAGACTGTTATGGGAAGCGAGAGGACGTCCGACTGCCTCAGGCCCGCATTGAGCCGTCTGGCGGCGACCCAGCCCGCTGGGTCGGAGATGGCCCGACGGGTGCAACGGACTACGCAGTGGAGGGTTGTGTTGAGACCGAGCACGCAGAGCAAGGCGCAAGTCATGGCGGCAAGCACGATCACCATGTGTTGGGTGATGAGAGCGGCCGGCGGCGATGCGATGGTGATGGGGGGCGGAGCAGGGGAGCTGGAGAGTGGGTGGCAGGGGAAGCGATGGTCCATGGAGTAGGGGGGAGGGAGTGCATGGGATGGGAGGGAGATGATGAAAAGCGAGAGAGAGGAGGAAGAAGGTGGATGGTGGTGGCTAAGGGGATATGCTTTGAGAGATAAGCTTGCCACTATGATTTGCTTTCTTCTTAATGGAATGGCATCTTCGACCTTTGTGTATTGGTCGCTTTGGTGATAAAAATTTAAGACATGGTAGGGCTAAAAAAATTTAATTTTTTTTAAAGGTACATAAAGTAAATTTCAGACTTCATTCCATGATGATAAAATTTTTGTTATGATACTCTCAACTATTTTTTCTCAATTATCTTTCTAATGAAGATTATGAAATTAATCTTAGTTATTCATCCATTTTAAAATCATATCAACAAAAAGATCAAATCTTATATATTTTTTAATTGTGGTTATCAATCATTTAATAGATTGATATTACATTTTACATTTAAATAGGGGTGTCAAAATAGGTTAATGAGTCTGATTCAAGTCCAACATGAAATTAAGCCAACTCAAATTCCTTTAACTCGAACATAAACAAGTCACATGGTGGATCCGAACTCAACCCATTGGTGACTTGAACCTAATTCAATAAATATTTATTATTATTATTTTTTTACAACTTTTCACTATAGAGTTTAGGTTAAGTGATCAAAGATAATATCCTACCAATAAATAAAAGAATTTAACGAAAAAATTAAGGGGGATTTACATGCATACCACTTTATTTCATGCTATTTACATATCTAACACCTAAAACATTAATATTACATGCCTACCACCCATAGAATGAAATATGAGTGGTATGTAATGAAAATTGGGTTCATGGAATGAAATATTACATATCTACCATGCACAAATATGAGTGCATGAAATGAAATATTAAAATTTATAGGGTGCTATGAGTGGTAAGAATGAAATATAGGAGTGATAAATTTAATATTAAAATTATATATGAGTGGTAAGTATGTAATATTAATGTTTTAGGTGTTGGATATATAAATAGCATGAAATAATGTGGACTGTATGGATTATTTTTTTGATTAAAATTGGGTTCATGGGTCAACCTAAACATGTACTCGACCCATTTAAGAGGCTGGCAACCCGAACCATAATTTTTTCGAATCATATCCAAATCACTTTGCCAGGTCGCGTGCATCATTAATTAACACCCTTAAATTTAAAAGAGGTCAAAATTATGTTAGAATCCATTAAAAAATATTAAATCTAAATCAAGAAAAAGGACTTCCTATTTTTTTTTTATATTATATTATCATCTTGTTGTCCAAGATGAATAAAGAAGTCTCAATTTTCATAGTTGTGCTTATTAGAGAAAGAATTGATGAGTGGAGTGCTCAAAATAGTAATTCATGTTGAACTAAATAAATAATATATTCTAACGAGGAATCATTGTCTATTCACTATAATAAATTGTGATAGGAGATTTTGGTGAAGCCTTATCCATAAAGTAAATAATAAATGATAGCACCAAAGTCTAAATATTTCTAATGGAAGGCCAACAGCTTTGCAAATCTTTAGGGATTCAGTCGTAATTTAGTTGGATTCTTGGGACAAAAAAGTATTGATTTTCTGAGCTAGAAATCACCACCTCCTTCAACTTTAATAACCTTTTGTATGTGATGATGATGAATATTATTATTATTTTATAATTTTTTTTTTGTATAAGATAATGACTTTAATAATTATTTTATTTAGTGGTGTTTAAATCCAACGATGAGAAATTACGTTTAAGCAATCGAATAATTTGTGAAAAATGTTGATTGATGATATAGTTATAATAAATTTTAAAAGGGAAATTTACATACATACCACTTTATAACATCCTATTTACATATCTAACACCTAAAACTTTAATATTACATGAATACCACCCTATATTATTTTAATATCAAATATACCACTTACATTTCTTTCCTACCACTCATATATTTCATTTCTACCACTCATATTTGATATGAAAATAAACTATGGGTGGTATGTATGTAATATTAAAATTTTAGGTGTTAAATATGTAAATAGCATAGTATTAAGTGGTATGTATGTAAATCTCCCATTTTAAAATTATTAGTTTTACTTTAAGATGGATGCAGGATAAAAGTTGATTAGTTATTCATATATTAGATTCATTTTAAAATACAAATAAAATTTCGAATATTCAATTTGACTTAATTGATCAATTAAAAATTATTTGAGTTGACCAAAAATCATATAGGTTAATTAAGAAAACCCTCTGCATAATATTTTAGTTGATCAAATCTTAGTTTTTTCATCGAGTGATTAGTGTGAGAAGAAAAGAAAGAAAGAAAACAAACTATTATGAAGCTGGTGCAGCCGCATAATATGATGCTAATCAAATAGGAGTGTCAGTTTAGGTTGATCTATTTCATTCAAGTCTAAATCGAATTTGAGTTGTCCTAAATTTGTTTGGCCCGGTATCATCTCCTTCGATGTGTTTATCATATAGATTCTACAAATTTTTAGATAAACACGACCTATTTTGTCGTGTTTATCATATATCATGCAATTTTTTCGATAACACAATCCATAACATAAATACAACACATTTAACCCAAATATAATAGATAATCGAGTCAAATTCAGATTTTCAAATCAACCCGAACGTGAAAAAATGATCAGAATCACCATTTTAAACCCAACCCCAACCCAAAAACTAATCTGTTCAACCTTAACCAAAATTTTTTGAGTCGGGTTTACATCAGGTCGTTTTTTGATGCCTCTGTAATCAAAGAGATCATATTATTTGGTAGCAAATAAATATTTTAATGGCCCAAATTATTTTTCTTCCATTAAATTGAGAAAAAAAAGGATGTGGATGATACAACATTTAATAGTTTGTCACTCACTAATCACTATACACAACATTTAATGCAATATAATATGGGCAACTTATTGCAAATTTGAGGAATATTTTAATTTTTTGTAGAACAGAACAATTTTGTTCAGCAATTGGCAACATGTCATTACTTTACAAATGCTTTGTATGATCCCTTAGTTATGAATAGATTTTTTTTTTTTTTTTTTGAAATTATATCCTTTTAATATTCTGAGCTTATCTCATACAATTCTCATATGTTTGTAATTTTTTTTTTGTTTACCTTAATCAACTTTATTTATTATGTTCCTTGAATTTTTATTGTTTTTAGTTATGCATCTTAGAAATATATTTATTATTTTAGTTTAATTTATTATTATTTTTGTTTTCAAAATTATTTTTAATATAAATTTGAGCTACGGCACTTAACAAATTCAAAAACTTTGATCCTGATAGTAATTAATGAGATTAATCATTTATTTGATAATATATTATTTAGTAAAAAAATGATTCAAATGAAATCTTAAAATGGAATTTTTATTAGGTCCGGTGTCCTGATGTAGATCTACGTTTGGACGCCAGTAAAATGGTGCAACGTGCTCTTACTCTTTACGGCGCGGCCCGATGACCCGACCCGGACCGGACCCGAGATTGTTATGTATTGGCTAATTTGTGTAGACCGTAGTATTGCTAGGTATTCCTCGATTGCTCGACAATAACGAGAAATAACATTCTGTCAAGACCAATACCTAGCAATACCGAGTAATACCCCGGTTTTGCTAGATATTGCTCGGTATTACTAGGTATTGGTCTTGATAGAGCCGTATTTCTTGTTATTATCAAGCAATACCTATCAATATCTAGCGATACCGAGCAATACCTAGCAATACCCGAACATAGCAATACTGGGTTCCGGTCCGGGTCGGGTCGTCGGGCCGCGCAATAAAGAGTCAGAGCACGGGGCGATATGTTATTGGCCTCCGGATGTAGAGCTACGTCCGGTGTCCGGACCTAATAATTGTTCCTTATAATGGGGGCTCCAAAAGGGAATTCGGGGAATTCTTAAAAAAATTTATTCAAATTCAATCCAATTTGTCTAACGTAAATGGTGGGCTCTTTTGGGCCTACAGTTGGTTTTGTAATTAGTGGGCTTAACTTTTAAAAATGAATTTGTCCAAAAAATGTTAGTTAATGTTGCACTCTATTATATATATATATATATATATATATATATATATATATATATATATATATATATATATATATATATATATATATATATATATATATATATATATATATATATATATATATATATATATATATATATTTTTTTTTTTTTTTTCAGAAACACCATCATTTGTATGTGCCACAATTTAATGAAAGAAAAAGTTTTAGTTATAAAGTTTTGGTGTTTTTTTTTTAATTATTATAAATTTGAGTGATATTATTAATTCATAATTCCCAAAAAAGTTCAGTTGACAGACAAAAAATTTGATTCAATATTTCTATTGAAATTTTTTTAGAATTAAATTTAGAATCTTTCGAACTCTATTTTTATCAAAATTATAGTTAAATAGAGTGTACAAGATGGACATAATGACACTAAAATATTATGATCCGATTCAAAATAAACCAAATCAATTCATTGAAGCAATGTTAAAACTTCAGAGTATTGATTGAGGGATCAAATAATTCTCAACTTTGCATGCATATAATCAAATCGAGCGGCTTACCGAGATGTATCCAACAAGCTCAAGATCACTAGATTTTAAGGTCATTAAAGCACTCGAATTTTAAAAGAATTATATAAAAACAAACGATTCAATATAAGCTGTCAGATAAAGTATTATGAAAATTTGGTCGAATATACCAAAATAGTATTTCCAAAATACTAACAATAAACCTACATTCTTCATATGAGAGATTTGAAAATCCTAAAACTATACTTGTTCGACATCGAAGATCACCAATAGCTAGTATTGTCACACTATTATAGTTGTTTGATCTATATAGCTCAATTGCCGCCATCTGACCACAGTCTCCCAACTATCGTCATTTTACCACCATGATTTTGATCTTCATGACTCATTCATCACAATCAGACAACCATCATCTGACATGTGTCATCATACCATCATCTCCCAATTCTCATCACCCTCCGATCATCGTCGCTCGACTAACACCATCGAATTACTGCATCTCATTCATTGAAATACAAACTTGCATTATACACATTGTAACATTGTAACATATATATAATTCTAGTCTTAAATTTAATTTTTGAGAAATTATTTATAAAAGCAACCTCAGATAAACTCAAAGTTGTGAATTATAGATTCACGGTTCAATGGTTCAACTAGGGTTAAACTAGATGATTAAATAAATAATAATTTTATTTAAAAATAATATAATTGATATGATAATAATATAATTATATCAAATATGTGACAACATATTAAATAAATTAAATAATTATTAAGCTAAAAATTATTTTTAAATAATCTTAAAAAAAATCATCATTTTTCCCTGGTTCGTGCATTCAGCAAGAGTAAGAGAGGGAGCGGAGTCCAACAGGAGAATATCCTATTATGTTTGTCCGTAGAGTTAGAAGAGATGGACGAAGGCCCTGTATTTTTCGGGAATTGAGAGGGATACGGGGGAAGAGGGCGACTGGGAGCTTCTTCTTTGCATCATTTGGTCGATCGAACAGGATGCAGAGTCTCCTTGTGCGTGCGTTAGCGCCTAGCCGAGAGGGAGGAGTAAAGGCTAGATCTTGCGTGTGACGAGTACTTGTAGTGGTGAGAAGCCTTTGCCGGATTGGGGAACGAGAAGCGGGATGGGGATGGGGATGGGCACTCACATGGGACAGAGGAAGGAAATTGAAATAATGACGGGTGCAGCATTTGAACCGCCCAATTTTTGAAAACCGGCACAAGTTTTAGTGTTCAGCATCCGAACCGCCTGTTCCATCCGATTATAGGTGGTTCTATGAGAAATCGAATCTGCCAAACAACTGAATCAGCAGATCGACTAGTTTATGATTTAATTAACTAGTTGAACCAGTCGATCAAATCTGATTTTTAAAACCTTGGATAATCCCTAAATTATAAAAAAACCACTTCATTATCATGTGAAATATATTGGGTATTTGGGTCAGCTAATATTTAGATTTCAACTTTCTACATTTCTTTCTAATTACAAAATGAATTTCTTCCATCCACGAATATGGTAGATAGAAACGCTTTGAAAATTATGTATTTCTTTTCACCCATAGGCAATATATTGTGATGCGAGTGACAAGTAGGAAGAACTTGATGATTTTAGAGGAAACAAAATTCACATGAGATAGATCTTGAGATAAATTACACCCCATATATATATATAAAAAAAAAAAATATGCTCACATGAGATGAAATTTTTAAGAACAAGCTGGAGGGAGCAATATTGGCATCCAGAGAATATGTGCAAATGCGTTTCATTATGCAAGCTACAGAAAACTGTACAAGATACTAAGGCTTCGTTTGGGACGGCTTTTTTACTGCTTTCTAAAATGGAGTTTTAGTACAAATTTTTTTATTTTTGTACTAAAACTCCGTTTTAAAAAGCAATAAAAAAGCCGCCCCAAACGAAGCCTAAGTGATAATATCTGTAGTATGTAAATCATCCATTATTTTGGGCATATGAACCTGCTCCGCCCGTCCTGATAAAGATTAGCGAAGGGAAAAGAGTAAATGATTTTTTAAGAGAAATTATCATTTCCCTTCAATTTATAGCAAGAAGCACTATTGTGGATTTTAATATTATTAGTTTATTGAAAATAAGAACTTTGATTCATGTCATAAGCATTAGGTTGTACCCTACATCTTTTTGTAGTTAACAATAACATTATTAATGTAGTTAAACATTGTCAAAACCTCATTATCATAGAGCTCAAATATAGAATCATTAATCCAAGAATCATAAAAAAAAGGAGAGATGATTAGTCCTAATTTCCAATAAAAATAAACCAACATTTGATTCTAAAAGCAATCTTACAATTACAATTTCAAATTTGTCAAGAATCATAAAAATAAGCCATATATGAAGTCTAATCATCATTTTAGAACAACTACTAACCATAGTTTTAGTTGCGGATATAGTGATGCATTTGTAAGTCCTAGCCGCTCTGTTAGGGTTTCATGGCTCTGGGTTTTTCCCCCCTCCCCGCGGGGGTTTTCTCTTCGGTGATCTACCGATTTCAGGGAATTGAAGTTCCTATTCTGCTTTTTCTCTTTTGCTTGGAGACTTTCTTAGGTTGGTTTCCTTTACTTTTTCGCCGTCAGTGCCGGCATGATGACTGTTAAGCTTAAGGACCCTGGTTTTTTTGGCGGGGTTTCTCACTCTCGTTCGTTTCTTGAAGCTCTTGCTGGCTCTAAGCCTTCTTTTCTGGATTTGCATACTTCTACATTCCGTGGCTTACCGTCTTTATGGATTTCCGACCAGGAAATCAACGAGCTTGCTGCCGCTTTTCAGTTTTCTTTACTTGGATTTTTTCCTTCTAAAAGACCTCCTCTCAATTCTATTCGTAATTTTTTTTTTTCAATTTGAAGCTTAAAAGTGAGGTATCTGTTAGTATTTTGGATTCTTCTCACATTTTGATCAAGCTTTCAAATGATCTCGATTACTGTAGGGTGTTCTGTCACCTTTCTTATCTTGTCTTTAATTGCTATATGAAATTAACGAAGTGGTCGCCTAGCTTGGATATCGGTGTTGAGTCGCCGGTTATGCCGATCTGGATTTCGTTTCCTCGTCTTCGTCCTCATTTCTTCTCTCCACGGATTCTTTTTGGGCTTGGTGAGTTATTTGGCAAGCCCTTGAAAATTGATGAAGCTACTGCTGTTGCCTCCCGTCCGTTCATTGCTTGTGTGTTAGTAGAGCTAAACATAACTAAATCCTACCCTAAACAAGTTTGGTTAGGATCGGAATCTTTAGGTTATATTCAAGAGGTAGTGTTTGATGAATTTCCTCATTTCTGTGCTGTTTGTAAATGTATTGGGCACTCTCCGGGTAATTGTCGTCCTGCTGCGCCTGTGATTCACAACGTTTCTCCTTGCCCTAAAGCTAATTTAGCCCCTCATTGTGTTGATAATGTTACTGCTCATACTGCTTTGGAGTGTGAGAATGTTAACGCTCTATTTGTATCCGTTGTTTTACCCGCTGTTGATTCACCTTCTTTTTCCCCTGTGGCTGTGGCTGGGGGGGGGGGGGGGGGGGGGGGGGGGGGGGGGGGGGGGGGGGGGGGGGGGGGGGGGGGGGTTCAGTTGGCGGGTGTTAATTCTGAGGAGTTGCCTAGTGCTGTGATCGGAGGTTGTCCGGCCACAGTTCTGGTGCCGGAACCTTGTGTGGTCTCCCTTGTTTTGACTCTTTTGGATCCCGAGCCTAATCTGGGTGTTAATGTTGAGGCTATTCCTGAAGTGAGGCTGAGTGATTCTGGTTGTTTGGTTAACGTTGAATCGTCTGTTTTGGTGGATCATGAACTTTCGCAAAATTTGGTGGTGCCTGTGGTTCCTGTTGAGGTGTGTGATCGTGTAGTTAATTCGGATGTGCAAGGAATGTTGGTTAACTCTCAAAATTTTATTAATGTGCCCGTGACTTGATGGCCCCCCAAGCTCTGATGTACCAGGTGGGTGGGAATTCTGGATTGGATGTTAGGTCACATGGTGATTGGTTGCACTGTTCGTCTGAATATGAATCTGATTCCGATTCTTATTCAGATTTTTGCGGTGGTTCGGATCCTGGCAACAAGTTTAAACTGGTTCGTGATAGACCTCTCACTGTTGCTTCTGGTGGGAAACTTCGTGGTAGATGCGGTAGAAGAAGATAATCATGTTTCAATTTTGAGTTTTTCTTTTGCTGTTTCGGGTTGCCTCGGGTTTGGTTGGTTGGAGGTTTGCGGGGCTATGATGTGGCTGGGGCTCATGTCCTCGTCGTCTAGCTAGTGGCAACCTTGGGTGAGGCCCTCATTTTGGTTTGGTTCGATCAGTACGCTTTAGTCACCTAACTGGATGGTCTTGGCGCGACTTTAGGGATGCTGGGAGCCCCGGCCTTTAACTGAGCCCTCTCGTTGGATTTTTTCTCCTTTTTATTGTGTTTGTAGTTTTTAGTTGGTGTTTTCTGCTCTTATTGTTTTTCATTTCTATAGCTGTTATAACCTCTTTTATTTTTTCTAATATATTGGCTGGTTTTGAAAAAAAAAACCAAATAATATTACAAATGTGTTTCTTTAGGTCATCATGAACTGATTTGGTGAAGTATATAACAAATTTGTCAAGATTAACAACAGGCATGGTGATGTTTTTTAATGTGTCAATGGTAAGATTCTAGTACAAAATTAATTTTTTTTACTACAAAGTTTCTTTAAGAAACAATAAAAAAGACATCCAAACGAAACCTAAGACATCTAATTAATAGAGGTTTAAATATTCTTTCACAAGGATCAATAAATCATCGACATAGATCAGATAAGAGATATTAGTACTATTAGTATTCAGCCATAAGATGAGAGAAGTAGTTCATAATGAATTTAAAAAAGAGAGGGGAAAGTGGAAAGTCATATAGGACTATAGGAGCCCATAAATGAGGTGAAATAGAGTATATTGAAAGTCTATAAAATGATAACGCTTAATGAAAGTATAATAAAATATTAATTTAGTTTTACTAGCTAGGTCAAAATGGGACTTGATATGTCATCAAAATCAAGTTAGAAACTTAAAAAATTAAATCAGAAACTATTTAAACTCCGATTTCAGCAAACTTATAGTCAAACTGAAGACCTTGAAAATATGAACTTAACGACACCTAATTCAACCCAACCCGAGTTCAAATAGGTCCAAAACAAAGACCCGAAGTGCGTTTGGAAGGTTCAATCCATAATTAAATGCGTTTGGAAGGTTTAATCCATAATTTGGATTACCAAACAGATTTCAAATGTGACATGCTTATAGTTGAATCGAGCGGCACGATGGGACGAATCAAACGAGCCCAAGATCATCAAATTTTGATATCGTTAAGACATTCAAATGCCAAGTAAACGGTCCATGATCAAGGGATTCAACATCGACCGTCCATTCAAACCACTCATAATTTGGCTTTGATCTTCCTCATATTTACTGGCCATACAACTCTCAGAAAACTATAAATATACCCCTCATTTCTCATGAGAGAAAATCCAAACAAGAAGAGAAGATAATGAAGCAAGGAAGCAAGAAGAGGAGGAAGAGAGCTCTTTTGCCACCAAACTCTTGCTCGAACCCTGTCGGACTTCCAGCAGGCAGTTGACCGAAGCTAGAGTTCTGCGCGACCGCCAACTAACACCGGAGTTCTGCCTGGCCGCCGACTAACGCTTAAGTTCTTTCGATAGCAGACATCGGATTTCTATTTGACCATTAATTGAAACCGGATTTCTGCCCGACCACTAAATCTCGCATGATTTCCAATCTCTATTTGTAATTGGATTTCAACCTGACGGTTGATTATTGTAATGTGACAGTCCTTAATTTCGGATATGAGTCAATCATTTGTAATCAATTCAAATAATAGTAGAATCTTTTTCAGCTTGGCGTAACCCCGTGATTTTTCCATTTTTCAAGGTTTTCCACGTAAAAGTTTTAGTGTTCTTTCATTTTCTGTTTTGTGCTGGATATCCGTACAATGCTGAGACGAAAAATTATAACTCTATCGCCGCGTATATTCTAGCCCGCGTCAGGACTAAATTGAATATTTATAATATGCTATTTTGACATCTTCAATCAAATCGAGCATATAAAAATTCCTTGCAAAATAAGTGATTTGGTGGCAACATGTCTAAAGAGTCTAAACTTTACAAATAATATAATTACTGGGACCAATCTGCAAATGTTCGAGAGAGAGAGAGAGAGAGAGCACAAGCCACTTTCTCCCTAATCGTTAAGACATCCGAAACCACCAATAGAAAATTGCTCTACAGACAAAAAAAAAGTCATTTGCTTTCCCGATCCAATTCTCAAGTACTTTCACAGCCATGGAAAGCTGATACTAAGACCAATACCTCCTCCCAAAAATGGCGTCTTTTCATCTAAATCTATCCCCGACTCCTCTCCTGCCCATTACCAGGCCTTCACAAGGTTCCATCCGCAAGCACCCAGTACAGCTCTCTTCCACTCTCCTGTCTCCCTCGTCTCTTCTCTCAAAGCTCGAGCCTCCTCCGGTCCTAGAACCTCTCCACGATAAGTCTCCGGCGTCGCAAGATAAGCATGCCACGCCGCCGCTGCGGCCGCGGATGCCGCCGCCGCCGCCCCACGGGCGTAAGAACGACTTCTACCTCAACCTTGGCGTCGCCGTCCGCACCCTCCGTGATGATCTCCCTTCCCTCTTCTCCAAAGACCTCAATTACGACATCTACAGGTCCGTTTCTGAAACCCTAATCCCACTCAAATCTCGTTTCTTGCTGTTTATAACTTGATGAATTTTGATATTTCAGAGAAGACATCACTTTCATCGACCCTCTGAATACGTTTCAAGGGATGAGTAACTATCGGCTCATCTTCTGGTCTCTAAGATTCCATGGACGGATTCTCTTCAGAGAGATTAGGGTCGAGGTGTTCCGGGTATGGCAACCCTCGGAAAATTCGATTTGGATTAGATGGGAGATGCAGGGAGTTCCTCGCGTGCCATGGGGGGCCAAGGGGCGGTTCCAGGGGACTTCAAGATACAAAGTTGATCGGAACGGGAAGATTTATGAGCACAAGGTAGACAATCTAGCATTCAATTTTCCACAAACTATGGCAAGACCAGCAACCGTGTTGGACTTTGTGGGTGCAGCTTGTCCTCCCAGTCCCAACTTAACATTTTGGGGAGATCCGTATGAGGAATTGGCTTCATGCTCATGGCTTGAGCTTTACAGGGCAGTGAGGGGGACTTTAGTTCAGGAAGAGCAGTTTCTGGTTCGTCCAGGGCTTGATAGCTTGGTCGGTTGTGCGTAGGATAGTTGGGAGGAATGGAGGAGGATGGTTATAGGAAGCATCAAGGGGGAATGTTCCGGTGAGTCTACTTGGCATAATTCCAGTGTTATTTCTACAGATATGTTATATACATAAGCTCCGATTCTTGTAGCTACTGTTTTATTTCTAATAAATTACAGAGCGAGATAGATGTTGCATTATAATGAGAAAGCTCCATGCTTTCCTTTTTCTTTGAGGGTTCATTTGCCATGGCTTTTTTATTGCTTCTTAAAGCAGAGAAAGTTGTTTTTCCTGTTTAAATTTTGCTCAAATCCTGCATACAAACTGCCCATTAATTTAAGGCTTGATGTCATCAATACCAAACTAACCTAGTAAATCCTTTTTTCCTCTGCTATTATCTTCTTCTTGAGCAATACTCTAGTTATTCTTTTTTGACATTTAATTCTTTCAAATAAGTTTTATCCATCTTATTGGTGTATTTTCTATCTTTCATCATTTATACTTAAATGATCTAAGTCTATTTCTTGCTATGGTATCTTTAACAAAGTCTTAGTTCTAAGACATCTTTAATATAGACGTTTTTTAATTTATCATTTGTAGTTTGTTACAGTTAATTAGTTATCATTTACATTTAATAATTTAGAAATTAAAGCATAGGAAAGAATTTTCGCATACCCTTTAAATGCATAGACAGAGTTCCAAATGATTGAAACTTGATCTTATTCTTTTTTCACCTAGATACAAACTAGGCAAATGACATATATATAGACACTGATATAGTGTCTTGCGGATTAACTAACTAAAATTAGACCAATCATAATAATCTTCACCTTATTCTAATTTTACAATTAATATGAAAGAAAAAATCATTGCCTCAAAGATTTAAATAGATCTTTATCGAGAATAGGAAATCCTTAATTTGCATCTCCGCCATAGACCACACAGTCATCCAAGGATCCAGCCCGCGCGCGAGCCTCCCTGTGCCCTGCATGACTAGCTGCCGATATCGCCGCTCCTGCCTGCATGAACGTCATCCCACCATCATTCCCCACACCAGCTCGAATCCCCTGCACGCCGCTCTGAGCCACCCTACTAGAGCCAGCCTAAGTTCACACGCGATGCCTGCCTGCGCGTCTGCTCGCTTTCGTATGATTCGACAACAGGCTACGATTCCGCCTCTCGCAGTCTTACGAACCTGGTCCCCACTCCGCCTGTCTTGCTTGCTGCGCCTCCCGATCTCGGCAATAGGCTCCCGCGATCAGGCCTGTGGCTCGCCTTGCCACGTCTCCTTCCTCCCATGCCCGTGACACCAACCTCGCGTCTGAACTCGCACACCCTGCGCGTGTTCGCCCCGCGCCCTGTGTGAATTTCTCCGACTGAACGCCTGAGCCGTGCGACCACCTCCTGCTTCTTGATCATAAGAATACCTTCCTCCTCTTCCTCGTGATCACCTCCACCAATCTCTGAACCAATTTGTTGAGATTCTTGAGAGGAAGATGAATCTTCTTGGATGAGAAGGAGAGAGGGAGAAATGGAAGAGCAGACAATATTTTCTTGGAGAGGGAAAAATTGAACTTGATCTTATTCCTTTTTCCCTTGATACAAATTAGGCAAACGAAATATATATAGACACTAGTATGATGTCTTGCATATTAACTAACTAAAATTGAACCAATCCTAACCGATATTATTATCATCATCAATAGGCTGTATCCAAATATTGAGATCTCTCCATACCAACTATGTCAAGTTGAGATTTTTAATGCTGATATTGTTAGATTGGTATGTTCTCATCAAACGGATTGAGCTTTTTGGTTGAACAGGTTTATAAACTGTGTCATGTGTTCGTTGATGATTGTCTTAGTTCCCCAATGAAGTAAAATTAAACCATGGCTTGAACTGTGCAAAAAGTTTGTGGAGTTGGGTTCTTGAACATATAATAACTTGGTGGGGGATTTGAATATTATGGTGAGAACTCAAACAAATGATGCAGCAAATTCGTGTTGTGGTCGTGTTGATGTGTGCATTAGAGCAATCAGCTTAGAAATTGAGCTTTTATATGAATCTTCGTTCATTTTTGTTTTGTTTGATTATATGAAAATTTCAGGGTCTGTATGCACACGCCTAATATATTACCTATCCTCAACAGTTTCGTTTGTACTTAGGTCTCTATCCTACTGTATATTGCGAAGAAAATTCTCTGAAGATGGCCTGTGAATTTCTCTATTCCTGTGGTATTTTCCTTCCCATGACTCTGTTGATTGGATCCTGTGTTTCCATTGACTTCTCTATGAAACAGTTTTTTTGATTGGATCTTTCCCCCAACTCTATTTATTAAGGCTTCTTTTGGAACAGTTTTTTTATTGCTTCTTGAAATAGTTTTTTTGTTTAAAAATTAAAAGTTTTATACTAGAAAGCTGGTTTATGAAGCATTAAAAAAGCCATCCCAAACGAAGTCTTAAGTTTTGTGTTCTTGCGTTGCTTTTGGTTAAACAGTTATGATGGCTTCTCCTCAGAGTTTTTCTACTAAATGACTTCTCAAACGAAGACTTGGGCTTCATTTGAGACATCTTTCTTAATACTTTTTAAAGTAGCTTTTTTGTACAAAAAATTATTGAACTGAAAATTTGTACAAAAAAGATGCTTTAGAAAAAAATTGAGAAATTGTCCCAAATTAAGCCTTAATGAATTGTAACATCTTCCTATTTTTGTGTGTGACAAAAGGCTTCGTTTGAGATAGTCTTTGGCCACTGTTTTTTTGTTGCTTCCAAGAAATTTTTATTTTAAAAAACTGCTTTCTAAAGCAGTAAGAAATATATCTCGAACAAAGCCAAAATGTTGCAACTCCTTATCAAGCGCGGCTCCTCTATTATCTACAATTGATTTAGGCTAGTTTTTTTTTATTACTTTTATGATCATAAATAGGATTTGAGGCATACATAAACTCAATTAATTTAAGTTTTATTTTAGGAATTTGCCTTATGCACCTTGAGGCATATAGTCTCAGGTTTTGTTTGGAACGGCTTTCTTATTGCTTTTTAAAACAATTTTATAGTATAAAAATTAAAAAAATTTTATTAAAAAGTTGCTTTAAGATACAGTAAGAAAGCCTTCTCAAACAAAATCTTAGTGTCCTGATCAAGGTTCTAATTGTCAAAGGCGTGTTCAATGAGATTGAAATAAATTGAGCCTACAGGTGGAATCCATTTGGATTCACAAGTCATAATTCCTTCAGCTGAGGTTTGCTTGCTCACTCCACAATCCACATTACAGAGTAGTTTGGTCTGTATAGAGAATTATTCCATTAAGGCTTCGTTTGGGACGGCTTTTTCACTGCTTCTTAAAGCAGCTTTCTAGTACAAAAATTAAAAATTTTGTACTAAAAAGCTGATTTAAGAAGTAGTAAAAAAGCCACTCCAAACGAAGCCTAAGTCAACATATCCGACAAGGCATTAGATGGAAAATGATTTCATTGGAATTTTTAGTAATGAGTGCAAACACCGATTACTTCAAAAATACCCTCCTTTTTTTTTCCTTGCATTGCCATTTTTAAAATTTTTTCTAATAAAGATTTAGGCTTTGTTTGAGACAAAGTTTTCACTGTTTTTTTAAATAATTTTTTAGAACAAAATTTTTTTGAATTAGAAATTTTATTCTAAAAAGTTCTTTTAAAAAATAATAATAAAACTGTCTCAAATAAAACCTTAAATTATAGAGGTAATATAAAAAACTTACTAATAAGAGAAATATATGCAATTTCTCCTCTTGAATCTTCATATTTTAAAATAATTATATATTTATTTCATTGTCAACACTATAAAATTGTCCATATAAGTATATTTAATTAGACAAGTGTTCATCCAAAAGTTCGCCATATGTTTGTGCTTTTTTACAATCTTCGTAGTAGTGATAGCTTGTTCAGCAGTTGTTGTGGCAATTGATAATATCAGAGCAAGTTTTACCAGTAAATATACTAATTTTGATCTTATGTTAATGATAAAGTTCTCAGGCTGACTGCCTAATATAATAAACTTTATCACAAAAAATTATATTACTGGATACCAACAAAGCTTTACCACAAAAATTATATTTTAGTAGTTAACACTGCCGTTGCCAGGTCCCAAGTCCTGAATGAGAAAAGTGGAGGGTTGCGTTAGGTAGTCGATAGCCAGCGTAAAACTTGTCGAACAATAATGACATGAATCCTTTAAGATGTTGTTGTTGTAGTAGTTAAAACTTGAGTTCTTAAATTAAAAATAGATTTATAATGCGATGTTTAGAACTTCAATAGTCAATTTGGGGCTTTTTTTGTAGTTTTTTTTGCTCATGAAGTTGTCATAATGCTATTTTGTTAAAATTTTATTGTTACTTTTCAAAAAAAATGTGGTGAGAAATACTTTTTGCAATCAAATTTACTAATGTGTGGTAGTTATAAGAAAATTGTCATTTAATTTTTCAAAAGATAAGTAGTCTATAATTTTTATAACAACTTTTAAAATTTTATTTTTCCTATAATGATTTTATAGTTACTTTCATAGAAAATTGCAGCATTCCTAAATGGACTGCAAATCGCATGGCTCACATGGCTAGCGAATTGATGGATGTATTCTCAAAAAATTATCTTGATTGGGCACGAATCTCGAGGCAAAATCGAACCGGAAACTTCAAGAATTAAATCCGGGAGCATCTAAACTCCAATTTCAGCAAACTTATAGTAAACTGAGCGTCTCGGAAATACGAACCCAATGACACCAAATTCAACTCAATCCGAGCCCAAATGAGTCCAAATCAAGGACCCGAAGTGCTGTTGAAAAGTTTGTACCACAATTTGAGCTGCCAAAAGATCTCTGAACTTAATGAGCTTATAGTCAAATCGAGCGGCTCGACGAGAGGAATCCAACGAGCCCAAGATCTCCAAATTCCGACATCATTAAGACCTTCAAATGTCTGATGAACGGTGCACGATCAAAGAATTCAACATCAGCCGTCCATTCGACCACTCCCTATTTGCCTCTGATCTCACCCCTATTTACAAGCTATTCCACTCCAGGAAATCTATAAATAGACCCATCATTTCTCATGAGAGGGGACCCGAGCAAGAAGAAGAGAAGAGAGAAGAGAAGGATATGAGGGAATAACTCCTCATCAACCACCGCCGGAGTTCTGCCCTATGCCGGAGTGACGCCAGAATTCTTCGGGATGCCCGAGTGACGCCGGAATTCTTTACAAGTGACGCCGGAGTTCTGTCCGACGCCAGAATTCTACTGGACTTGCAAACGACGTCAAAATTCTGCTCAACTTCGGAACGACGCCGAAACTCTCCTCGACGTTGTAATTGATTTTCAATCCTAAAGAGATTCATTGTAATCTGATCGTCTTAAATTTTAAGGACGAGTCAGCCTCTTGTACTTCAAGCGAATACTAGTGGAACTATTTCTACTGGGCGTGGCCCCTTGGAGTTTCCCCCTTCAAGGTTTTCCACGTAAAAATCTTGGTGTTGCTATTTCTCCTCTGTTTGTGCACTAGATATTCGTACAACGCTGAGACGGAAGTGTTTTAACTCTATCGCCGCATATATTCTAGTCCGCAACATTATTCATAAGATGAAAAGTATCACAAGTTTACATGAAATTAAATAGAATATAAAAAAATTAAAAATATTGTTGAAAATTAGAAGTTACACTGCATGTTGGAAATGTTAAAAATAAAAAAGTGATTATAAATTTGTAATAGTAATATATAGAAAAGCAAAGCATAAAAATATTGAGATTAATAGTGTTAGTGATAGGGTGACTCTTAATAAGGGCATTTTAATTATGATTAGTACTTAAAACTCTTCAAGATTTGGTTAACGCCTACACTATAATATATACTCAAGAAAAACAATGAATATTTATTGCAGATGAATGGGCATAGTAGGAGGGGCAATGTGGTCATTCACAAATTAATATGAAATACAATGGAAAAAGCTATTGTTGATTTTTCAATGGCTTATAAATTATAATCATGTAGTAATGAACACATCTTTGGAAATTAGAGAAGCACAATTTATTTGCAAAAGAGAAGCAACCAAATCACAAATTGATTTTTTGGAAAAAAAAAAGGATAATCTCTTGACTAACATTATAGGGGAAATTTATTTATTTTTAATTATTAGATAAAGAAAAAAAATTATGGGGGGAAATTTAACTTTAATAGAGTATTAGTCATGAATGTATATCTTATCTTTATATAAAAAAATCAAAATAAATATTTATTCATGAATAAGTTAATAAAATTTGAAATATGTGAAATTATTTTATTAAGGTATTAGGTTCTAAATTTGAATATTAGTGATGAACTATGAAAACAATAACAAGAAGAAGAAGCAGAAGTCTTTATCCCCCTAAGTGATGTCAGTTATGTAAATTATTTTTCTCTGTTTTGTCATATTAAGAGTCAAATTCTCATTTAAATCTTATAAAAAAAGATCATTCTAGTACTTTCTAATCAAGCCTTTTTAGTTCTATCTTTCATAATATATCTACTCTTCTAATAAGGTCATCAGAAGGTTGATGTTTTATGTGAACAAATCATCTAAGGTGACTTTCTCTGATCTTATTTGTCCCTGAAGCTACTCCAACATTTCACGTATTAGTGATAAATTATGAAATAAGAATAAATTTAGAAGTCTTAGTTAATGGCTCTATTTCTTCTTCATACATTAAGATTTTGTTTAAGAATGTTTTCTTATTGCTTTTTAAAATATTTTTTTAGTACAAAAATTACTTTGAATTAAAATTTTTATATTAAAAAATTGCTTTGGAAAGAAATGATAAATTTTTTTGGAACTAAAAGAGAAAGAGAAAGGAAATCACTTTAGAGGATATTTGGAGATTCACTTTATTTGCAAAATTATTTATTCAAACTTACCCAAAAATATATTATTTTTGAGTTATTTGCTTTGCCAATGTTACCATCGACTTTCCACAAAGCCTATGGAAAAGTTCAGTTTTGCCAAAGGTTTTTTAATTTTTAACCAATAAGAATTTTATATTTTAAAAAAGAAGTATATTTAATGATATATAATAAAAAGAGCAATAGGTCATGAACAAGACATATGAAGGTCCTACATAGCACTGTGGCGCCGAATCTAGAGCGTTGTGCTGCTCCACTCTCTGTCGTTTCTTCCAGCAAACTCTGTAGCTTCGAGACATTGAGTACACAACGTCAGGGCACTCCGATATACAAAATTGGTACAGCAAACCCAAACAGAGGGAGGACCCCCGAAAAAAATTTAAATTTATAGATTTTAAACCAGGAAGCTTTTCTCTAGTAAGATGTGAATACATACATTTATTAATCATATGGTCAAGCCTTCGATGCCAAATACCTCCATCAACATCTGAATCATCTACTCCAATAGAATCTGATCTTTTATTGATAACATGCATGGTGCATTTAATACTACCACGAGGTATAACAATAGCCCATTTTAGCAAGCTGACTCACAGAAACTAAACTCCTATTCAAATAGGAAACGTGCATAACATTCTTGAGTCTCCAAATTGACTCATCCTGCATTATGATATAAACATCACCTTTTCCAACGATGTTTTAGAGCATGTTGTCTCCTAGATACACTTTATCCAAATCACCTTGTGTATAATTCTTGAATGCCTCCTTATTAGGACTTGCATTAAAAGAAACACGTGAATATACAATCCAATATTCAAAATTATTTAGAAATAAAATTAGAGAATCTTACTGATACTATTATGTAGATACATTTACAAAGTCATTTTTTTCTTGACCTCCACCACTGCCCTTCTTTGGAACTGTACAGTCCTTATTCAAGTGACCATTCTTTTCATAGCTCCAACACAACTTTTCCTCTACTTGAAGTAGACTTTCCTCTCCTTTATTTAGATCACCCTTACTAGGATTTCTCTCTAACCCATTTCCTCTTATTTCAACATTCAGAGTAGAATTTGAAGATTCGCAGCTCTCCCTCTTATGAACCACCTCTTGTGAACCTCTTCATTAAGCACTAACCCCACAATGTCCTCATAGTTTAACTTTGAACTTCTTGAAGTGTTACTCACAACAATAACAAGCCCATCCTAGCTTTCTAACAATGAAGATAACAACAATAATGCTCTCACCTCATCATCAAACTCTATGCCAACTGAACACAACTGACTGATTCATTACAGTGTTCAAATTATTCAGGTGATATGCCATTAGAGTGTTGTCCAACATCTTCATGTTGAATAACATCTTCATAAAAAATACTTTATTTAAGGCTGATGGGTTCTTATTCATCTTAGTCAGTGTAGCCATGAGATCGACTCTCTTCTCATTTAAAATGTTGAATGCAACATATGAGAAAAGTGAAAGTTGAATCAAACATAGTGCAATCTAGTCAAGAAGCTCTACTCCTTTATAGTCATAGAATCAAGCTTCTTCGTGATTCCTTCCAATGGTATATACAACTTCTTATGATACAACAAATCTTCAATTTGCATACTCTAAAATGCGATGTTTGAACCGTTGAATTTCTCTATCGTGTACCTTAATATATTAGTCATTACTCTCACAAAAACCAAACAACCTCGCTCTTATATCAGTTGTTGGGGATGGAAGTAGACCAGGTGAAGAAACAAATAAGAAATTAAAAGCATCATAAAGTAAAAGAACACCAGGATTTAATGTGGAAAAATTCAAAATTGGGAAAAAACCACGGAGCCACGCCACATCAAGAAATCCACTATAAAAATAGGGAGAAATAAGTACAAATCTTTCTTCTCTTTCACTCTCTTCTTGCATCTCTTCTCACATAAAAAACACAAGAGAAGGTCAAGCAAATAACACCAAGGGACGTCACTCTTCAGAAAAATGAGAAAGAAAACTGTCAAATCCTCTTTGTAGTGCAGCGACACCAATTTAGAGTGTTGCGGTGCTCAAACCTCTATCATCATTATGCTGTGGCACTCAAACCCGCTGCGCTGCAGCACTACATAGTGCTGTGGCGCTGATTCTACAGTACTGGACACTCCGCTCTCTGTCATTTATCTTAACAAACTCTACAGCGCTGGGGCACTCGGGTGTACGTACAAAACGTCGAGGAGCTTTAAGAAAAAAAATTCAAGTGCAAAGCACCTGAACCCAAGCAGGGGAGGACCCCTCGCACCTGCCTAGCGAGCATGACATATTGATCTGTGGTCTGAGACAATATTACGACCCGATTAATCTACACAATTAGATTTCACGCTGACTTATAATTAAGAATATAATTTCATAAATTGGCTCTCCATTTTTTTTTATTAAAGGTGAGTGGAAGAGGGCAAGATACTGAAAATTAGAATCATCTCATAAAAGGAATGCATTTGTTCCACACATTGCTTAGTAGAAAGAATATAAACATCTTTTGGGATGAGGATACTTTGATTAGAGCAACTTGCTCATATCTAAGGCAAATGCTCTCCCTTGTCATACTCCTATGAAGCGAGTAATCTTCTTGATTTTTGTAACTCATCCAGATTTGCAATAGGATATAAAAATTATTACTTTCCTAACTCATTCATTTCCACCGTTGTTCCACATGCACATAAACGGTCGCCTCCACCTGCACGTTAGACTCAATAACAACCATGTTATCTAACACGCTCCTCAAAGCATGTTTTGGGAATTCCGAACCGGTATTGAGCAGTGCATACTGCACATGATCGATCCGGTTCGGGAACAATAGAACCGGTTTGAAATCAACCGTCCACGTCGTCCCATTCCCCTGCACCGATGCCTTCGCCACCGTCGATCTCACTCGCATGTTATCCACCATGTTCCGCTCCACCATCACCTGATCAACGGCTGTAAACGCCTCGCCGGACTCATCCAGCCGCACGATATCAACACCTTCGCCGCCTAAGCCGGAAAAATGTTATCCACTATATTAACTCCCTTCATCACCCCCTTGACCGATTTAAGCACCACATTAGCATCCCCAAAGAAAAATGATCCGGACACGTAAAGCTGAACCGGGTCCTCCGACACGATATTGGTGTAATCCAAATAGCAGTTCACTATTCGTGTTTGAGTAAGACCTGACAATTTCAAATATATCCCTGTCCCACCAAAAACAGCTGCCTTGTTGTAGCAATGAACGCCGGTGAGGATGTTGGCTTGGCCGGCGACTAATATGCCGATGGCTGCGGAGAATATGACAACGTCAGTGACGATATTGTCGTTGCCGGTAAGGCGGATTCCGGTTCCGGTGAACTGTTTCTCGAGAGGATGGGCGCCGGCAGTGATGTGTTGGCCGATGAATGAATTAGTGATTAGAGTTTCATGGCCAGAGTGGATGAAAATTCCATCGGAAGTGAAGTGGATGATGTAGCAGTTGTTGATGGTGGTGCGAAGAGAATTTATGATGGCGATTCCACCGCTGCGGTAGTTAGCATCAATCATGAGGCCGGAGAGGGTTACAAACTCGAAGTTGTATCTAGAATGTGTGGATTTTGATGAGTTGAAGCCGAGCTCAATCATATAGTGTTCGCAGGGGAAGTCATTCGAGGCTCGAAGGGAGCCGCCATGGATCTAATTGAAAAAAAAAGTTTGTCAAAATAATACATAATTAACAAGTCCACATAAAAATGCTAATTATCAATTATTCAATTTATTTTATAATTTTTTAATAATTCAGCTTTAATTATTATTATTAGAAAGCGTTAATAGTTATGATTGAAAATTGGGCTTATCCTTATTTATCACAAAAATAGATTAATTATCAATTAACTTCACTTGTTAATAATTGATTAATTATCATTTGACTCATAGCTCAATCCCTTAATTTGTCATTATATTATTATATATATGAGAATAGTTTTATTGTTATTTTTTCTTCTTTAAAATTTTCAAAGAGAAGAATAAGTTATTTTTGCTGAACACCTTTTTATAAATAATAAATAAAAAATAAAAAATAAATTCAAAAGCTTGAAATTACTTTTTGTTAAAAGTTAGAACATTTTTTACATCACAAATAATAAAAATAATAAAATAATAATATAAATTATTTCAGAATAAATTTAAAATTGTTAAATTTTCTTTAAAATTAATATAAAATTAAATTATTATATATCTAAAATAGACTCAATTTTTTTCCAAATAATATCAAACATAGGAGTTATGCGCATCAATCACACTCTGAGGATGGTGGGATACAAAGATGAACGGCTGCGATTGGGTTGTACCTTAATGTTTCCAACAGGATTGGAGGGGAGTGTGAGAGGGCTACTGATGAGGTATGATCCGCCGCCGAGATTGAGCTCGGAGCCGCCGAGATCGGTGATTTCGGACATCAGACGGCGATCTTCCGGCGAGCCACAGGCGTCAGAAAGAGCTTGTTTAAATGCTTCTGTAGAATCGGCGATCCCCGTTGGATCGGCGCCGTAATCCATGACGTTATAGACGCGGGATCTCGACTGAGGCGAAGAAGAACTCTGCATCATCCAATTAATTTCAGGTGAATAGTTAGATGAATTTTAACGTGATCATAGAAGGATCGAGAGAGGGTAAGAGGATCAATTACAGGAGTAATGAGAGACAGAGCATTGCCGTCGGCGAGAGCGGACAAGATGCTTTCGGAGCGGTGGCGAGTGGTCTGCTGACGGCGGAGGAGATCGGCGGAAATGCTTAAGTTAGCAGTGACGATGTCGGAGACGGAGAATATTGCAGCGATGCCTAGGATGAACAGAAAGTGATGAGCCGGACGACCGCTCCGGAGCCGTCCGTTCAGTGCCATTCCGTTTCTCTCTTTTCCTCACTAGGTGCTCTGTTTCAGTTTGTGGAGAAACTAGAAAGGGAGGAGGAGCAGAGAAGATTGTGAGGAGAGGAAAGAGAGGAGGATGTCGGAGATGGAGGTGGGAAAAGACCGCTGAAGGGTATTTATTGTTTTTATTATTATTATTTTTGAAATATTGAGATTGATAGCTCAATTTAATTAAAAAACATATCATATAGTTTATATAAAAAATCCTATAGATGAAACGAAAAAAAAAAAAAAAACAAGAGACATTGCTATTAAAAAAAAAAAATGGCCCATATATATATATATATGGAGAACCAACCAACACAAAATTTGTAAAATTAATATTAAATAATAACAAAAAAATTTCTACTCAAATATTTATTGAACTCAATGCAAAGTAAAACATTAAGGGGCTGTTTGATTGATTGTAAAGTGAATGTAATATAAAGTAAATAATTTGAGGTTGTTTGATTGAACTCATATGGCCATACATTATCTGACGAATCAGGAAGAGGCGGACGAACAACATCAAAATTATAACCCCCAAATCCCATCTAGTTGTAATGCCCATTTCGTGAGCCTCAATATCCATTAGATATGCATTCATTCTCCCTTATGCAAGATAAATTGAAGCTGGAGCGGAGCATGCCTGCTTGAAATTGTCATGAAGAAACGTAGCAAAAGCGGGATTTGGCCCAATAAGCACGTGGAAGGGTGAAAGATAGCTACCTTCATTGTGAGCGACACAAAGCTATAGTCATCTTCCACCCTTTCACCAAAACCAAGATTCTTGCTAGGGATAAGAGCACCCGCTAAACCTCATAGAAAAATAAATCGTATGTCTCCCCCTTTTGCGGATTTACGTGATTTGGCCGAAGAAGCACGCGAAAGTGAGAAAGATAGTTACCTTCACAACAAGTGAGCTTATGTAATTGCTTCTGAATGTCATACCTCCTAATCAGGTAGGAAGGGAACATTGTCGAAGGATTGAAGACGAATAGCAATGAAGGAAGAAGAAACAACAATGAGTTATTGCATACTTCGCTCTCTAGCATGCATGATTTCCTTTTTTTGCTCAAAACAAGAGGGTTTATTTTACGTGGAAATTAGCTTGCAACAGGGGGGTTTAAAATTAAACATGTTGAATGGGCTGAGTTCGAGTTATGCAGATTCAGGTTAAGCCAGTTCCGAGTTTGAGTCAAATATTTTGACTTGAAGAATTGGATTTGCATTAATATACCAAAAAAAATAAAAAAATGACAAAAGAGTATAATCAGACATTTACATTACTATCATTATGAGTAATGTACAGTTACACTAATTTGTTCATGTTATGAATATCTTAATTTTCAATTTGACAAAAAAATCCCTGCGAAAATTTCAAATTTTCACAGGCGCCACAAATTTCATACTGAAAAAGAATTTCTGTTCCGTAGCTTCTAAAGAGTAGATGCTTCTTCACAGCTTGGCGCTTTCTAAATGCAGCTATTAAGCCACTTGCAGTCCATATACAGCAAGCGGAGGATCCAATAGATAATAACTAAGCAAAATTCTTTTTCATTAAGTCTTCTATAGCTTGTGATGATACATTATTTTTTGTCTATAGACTTTGAATTAAGCAGGATAAAAACTAAGGCTTCGTTCGGGTCGACTTTCTTTCTGCTTATTAAAGCAACTTTTTAGTACAAAAATTTAATTTTTGTATTAAAAAGCTGCTTTACGAAGCAACGAGAAAGCCATCCCAAACAAAGCGTAAGATTTGATTTGAGATAGTTTTCTTCCTGTTTTCTAACGTAGTTTTTTTTTTCAACAAAGTTCCTTTAGAAAGCATTAAGAAAGCAGTCCCAAACAAAATCGATAATTTGTAACTACTCACTCGTGCGAGCAGTTTATTTTCATTAAAAGGAAGCGACGTATTATATTACGAAATAAGCCTGAAATAAGATATTAGGGTTTTGATATGTAGCAGATACAATATGATATAATCATCAGACTAGCGAACCTACGTAAAACTTTTAGTGCATTTTATGAGTCGATATTTTGAATTAGATATTACCTTAATTTCCGACATTCAACGAGATATTCAATGTTTGTCGATAATATTTATGACAATTATGACTATAACACATTCAAATTTTCTATCAAATTCATATGCAGATTTTGTCATGATGAAAATTTTGAAGTTTATAAACTTTTTATTGTAGAAATTTTCAAGATGAAGTATTTGAGGGAGCACCTTATTTAAATCCTCTCCAATTGGACATCAAGAAGATTATTTCTTGTTGTCCTAACTTCAAATGGAATCATAGGAAGGAGTAATAAACCAAACTTCATATATAGCTTGATAATGTGTTAATATAAGTTTTATTTGCTATATTATTTGATATATGAAATAAAATTTAATATTATTTTGATCATAAAGTTAAATAAAATTATAATGTAATAATTTGTTTATAGTAATTAATTAATCTATAACCCACATTAAGATAATTTAATCCCAAAAACTTTAATTTGGGAGAAGTGATATAAAAGATTTATTTTTTGGGGAAAACTATCGTAGCTTTTTTCAATTAAAATATTTAGTTTTTTCTCATCAATAAAAAGTTTAAATTTATAATATCTAGGAGAAAAAAAAAAGTAAGGAAATGACACAGTCGCTTGCAAAAAATAAAATAAAATTTATAAAAATATCCTGAGCGAGTAGTGTTGACTGAGTGTAAAAACTGATTAGTTCAACTTAATAATATTTTATAATTGCAATTTAATTAATAGATTAATTAGTTTTTGCCATTAAAAAGCATATTCCGCCAATAATAAATGATATTTAATTTTATAACTTTAAAAAAATATAGAGATTATTCTATATATATAAATTTAGCATGACAAGTAAAAGAGAAGGGAGAGGACATTGATGTTTTATGAGTTAGCTTTCTTATTAATTTCTAAAATCATTTTTTAGTACAAAAATTTCTAGTTCATTGATTTTTATTTTTGTCGTTTTGATTCAAAAGGTTGGATTGGACGTCTTAGAAATAAAGGGGCAAATCAAATCGGGTTACATAATTGTTTAAGAGATAGATAACGAGTCTGAGGAGAATCTAGAAAATAATATAAGAGAGAAGAGAGAGAGAGAGAGAGAGAGAGAGAGAGAGAGAGAGAGAGAGAGATAAAGTCTCGACCAACCGTGACAACATTTGGTAATAGATGCTGTCATGGTTGGTCTTTCACCAAATGCTCTTCCTTTTTTTCCCCCTGCTTTAGCATCTACTACTGTAGACGTTGCATCTGATGTTAGAGTAGCTGGAAATCCTCTTATTGAGGTTCCTGTTATTGTGGTGGATTCACAATCCTTGGCTAATCGTTTGGGAGATTCATCTGGTGTGGACATTAGGAGCCATCTTAATTGGTTGGAAGGTTCGTCGGAGTATGAATCAGAATCTGAATTTTCTGATGGCGGAATGTTGTCTCCGGAAATTTGTGGGGGTTCTGATCCTGGCAACGATTTCACATTGGTTCGTGCTAGTCCTAGCATTAATGTGGTATCTCGGGGGAGATGTCGTGGGAGATTTAGTGGAAGAGGACGTCGTCGACGCTAATTTCTGTTGCTTCTTCTGCTTAGACTTTGCTATCTTATCGGGTTTCTATTAATTGTTTATGGTTTGAGGGGATGATTGCGGTGCAGTTAGGGCTATGATGAGGTTAGGGCTCGTGTCCCTGTGGTTCTGCAGTGGCAACCTGGGGCTTGGCTTTTTGGTCGCTATTTACCTTACTGGACGGTCCTGCGTGGCTTCAGGGACGCTGGTAGCTCTGGCCGTTTGCTGAGCCCGCTTTTTGGTTGTATTTTTCAGGTTTTGTTTTGTTTTATTTCCTACATTGTTGTATCTTTTGCTTTTATCAATATATATATTCTGTTAAAAAAAATGTTTAAGCTAATTAAGGTCGGTGTAAGCTTGATTATATAATGATTTATTAAATAAAATTATAATTGATTCTTAAAAACACACTATTGAGCTACAACCGAGCTGTTTAACGAGCATATTCGTAAGTTTTAATGGATATTATTCATGGTCATAAATGAATCAAATAATAATTAAGTTGTTCAAGCTTGTACATATTTCAATTGCGTATTTATAAAAGTGTTTAAGCTTATTTGGTTTGTTAATTAAATTATCATGAAGCTTAGTGAAGAGTACTCTATTGATCATATTGGTTCATTTACAAACCCCTACTCAAGTGAGTTTAGTATCTTAGCACTGAAGGATTAAGGCTAATCCTTGGCTTGGCAGGATGTGCTCCTTGATAACTTTAATACATTATCAACTTGTTAAACTCCGTTCACGCTCCTTTAATGATTTTATTAAATTTAGACTTCGTTTGGAATGGCTTTCTTCTTGCTTTCTATAACAGCTTTTTAGTACAAATTTTTTGTACATCAAAACCGTTTTAAAAAGCAGTACAAAAGCTGCCTCAAACAAAATCTTAGTTTAATGATTCCCTTCTCGCTTAATGAAGTCGATAAGCACAGAAGAATAAAAATTCTAGTCCCTAATTCACCTCAAGGTGACAATATCTCGATATTTCGAAGTAGAGCTAGCATTTTTTTGTGTATTGATTTTCTTTCTTTTTTATTTACTCTCTATAGTTTGAATTAAAGATTGCCTTAATTTTCAACATTAAGCATGATATTCAATATTCCCCGATAATAGATATGAAAATTATGATGACAATATCTGCACAATTTCTTCCAAATTCCTCTGTAGAATTTTCATGTTAGAATTATTCAGAATGAAGAATTTGATGGAGCACCTTATACAAATCCTTTCCATTTGGACATCATGCATCATATCAAGCTTATTTCATGTTGTCTTAACTTCAATTGGCATCATAGGAATGAGTAATAAGGTGGCTTATAGTATTTTTTGATGTTGACCTTCTTATTGGTTTGTTCCTTGTCTATTAGTTGCGGATCTTGTGGTTGTCTGTCGGTTTGGGTTATCTGTGCATTTGGATGCATGTTTGTTGGGCGGTTTTGGTTGGGGGCATTTTTGGTTGTAGGCCTTGGAAAGAAATCAAACAGAAGTAGGCCCTTATGCAAGATTTAGATCTTTTCGGGTTCATGTTGATTGGTTGCGACATCGGACAAAGCTGAGACAGTTTCACTTATCGCCCCCGTGGATGGTCTGGACTTGATTTGGTAACCTTGGTGGACGTTCTCTTGTGCTATTTGGGACATCGTATTGTGGGTTTTTATGTCGCCAATGAATGGTCCTTGGCAATTTGGTGTCGCTATTGAGTCCGACTAGCTTCATGGTCATCTGAATTCTATTTCTATCATTTTGCTTTTTTAAGTTGGCTTGTAATATGCCGTTTTTCCTCCATATATATATATATATATATATATATATATATATATATATATATATATATATATATATATATATATATATATATATATATATATATATATATATTATATATATATATATATTATATAATTTCTTTACAAAAAATTATAAATCAAACTTTAATTTAGCTTTGATAATATTTTATTGTATATTTTATTTTCTATATTGTTTGACATGAAATAAAAATAAATGTTATGCTGAATAAAAATATAATGGAATAATTAGTTTAGAATAGTTGTGAACTAATTAGCAAAAGAGACTCACATATTGCAACATTAGGTGGCCTCATAGAGTTTTTTTATTAATTTATTTATTTTAAAATTGTTGAAGAATATCAAAATACTATTTTAATTTTTTACCTCATAAATTAAGCGCAAGCTACATAAATGGGCTCATCTAGAAGTCAATAATACAATATAATTGATTTGCCATTAACAATCTTTTTATTTTATTTTAATAAGCTTTTAGAGTTTAAATTTATTGTAATAAAGTTCTTGCTTGACTCCACAGAGGATTATCTCATGATATTTAAAAAATATTAGATTTGCTTTAAGATTAGTGCTACAAATGAAAAGTTTATACTACACTGTTCTCTAAATTAATTTAATAATTTTAAGCTCATTTGACATAATTTTTTAATTAGAAAAAAATTGTATAAAATAAATTTTTGTATAAAACAATTTCATCCCAAATTCTAGAAATAGAGAGCAAACATGAAGATGCCCACATTTGGCATGTAGACAATAACATTAAGAAAAAAAATGATAATTGAATTATTGATGCAAAATGTCGCAATTTATTTAAAATAAAAAAAGGTAATTTATGCTCATCATTTAAAAGAATAAAATTATAATAACCAAAAACAAAAGCAATTAAAAAAACAAATGACATAGTCGCATGCAAATATATATGTTATTTCAAATTGCAACATTTAATTAACAGATTTCTTAGTTTTTGTCATTGACAGCATCTGCACCAATGGAGAAAAGAGGTTTAATATTATAAAAATTAAAAAGAAATGGTCAAAGTTGAAGAAGTCAATAAGTCGATATAAGACCCGGCTGAACGATTAACATAGGCTTCGTTTGGGACGGCTTTTCTATTACTTTATAAAACGGAGTTCTAGTACAAATTTTTTTTATTTTTGTACTAAAACTCCGTTTTAAAAAGCAATAAAAAAGCCGTCCCAAACGAAGCCTATAGTCTTCGTTTGGAATGACTTTCTTACATCTTTTTAAAGCTATTTTTTAGTACAAAAATTTTTATAGTAAAAAGAGATTTTTGTACTTAAAAATCATTTTAAGCAGTAGTAAAAAACAGTCCCAAATGAAGCCTTCAAGCTTAGTTCATTTCAAATTATGATTGCTTGAGTTTGCTTCAAACTCCACTCAATAGCTAATCAAATAAGCCTTATCGGGTCGATTTATAAGCAGCACTATCGATCAGTTTATTAGTTAACTAAACAAGCTTTATCGAGCTTATTAATGAGCTGCCTACGGAACTTTGAAAAAAAAAATTAATTCTATAAACTACTAAATAAATAAATATTTCAATTAGCGTGATAAAATAAGTATATACACGAACAAAAGCAATCTAATATATAAAAGGGCAAGGCTCCCAATCATATATTAAATAAAATTGTAATCAAGTCTTAAAAAAAAATGTTTATTAGACCTTAATTTAGCTTCCTAATGAGCTTCTTTAGGGGATATTATTCATGACCATAAATGAAATAAAAACTAAATTGTTCAAACTTGTGTATTTATCAATTGAGTATTTATAAAAGTATTCAAATTTGCTCAGTTAATTAATTAAATCATAATAATGAGGTCTAACTATGCTAAAACATTTTACTTCCAACCTGTTAGGTATTAGTCCTAGATTTATGTTTGCTTTTGTGTAGCTATTTATATAGCTGTAGGTGTTGCTTTTGTTCCTATTAATAGGCTTTAGCTTGTATTAGGAAAGTAGCCATGGAATAAAGGAATTTGCATGATTTGGCTCACCGGCTCTTCTTCCCTCTCCCTCCTCCTCTCTCCCTCTCTATCTCTTGCAAGAATTCAAGATCTCCTCAAAAGATCCAACATTTGGTATCAGAGCTAGGAAGATGGAGGAAGTTCTTGCATTCAAGAGAAGCAGAAGATGAAGTCGGACTCAGGCCCGGTTCTTGAGTCGGACGTTGGAGGCAGGTATCGAACGATTTAGTTCGAGTGTGCAAGCGGAAGGCCGGCGCGCACAGGCGGAAGGCGGGCATGCCCTTGTTGCAGAACAGAGTGGAGCCGGGCGAGCCGGACTTGTACCGCGACTTGATCGCAGACGGAGCGGAGGTGCCGCGATCGGAGTCTATTCGCTGGTTGAGCGAGCGAGACGCGGATCTGCTGTTGGGCCATGATTTCGCGGCTACGAGCGTGATTTCATGCTGGATTACTAGGGCCAGCAGGAGCTCGACGCTTCTGGATGAAATCTGAGAGATGCAGGAGGATTTTGAGTAGCTTGTCAGCACGCAAGAAGTCTCAAGAAGCTGAAACGTGGGCTTCAGGCGGCTGGTCAGGCCGGAGGTGGAGGCCGGTTGGGAGGTCAGAATCGTTACGGGTGAGGGAATTAGAGCCAGGACAATTTCCCGTAGGGATTCTTAATCGGGAGTGTTGCTGGTAGGAGGAAGCAAGGCCTAGAGGAAGGCGGGGCGATCCGTGTATAAGAAATCAGAGAAGATCAGAGGCATGGAAGCTGTTGAGCCAGATTTTTTGCTTGATTTTAAATCAAGTTTCGATCGGTCTTGAAGCAGATTTTTTTGGTTCTTTGGTTGAAAGATCAGATTGGATCTTTGTGGAGTTTTTTGGATTTCCGGTGGAGTCCGGGGGGCACTGAGGTAGTGTCGGCTGCTCTTGGAGAGCAGGGTAGAAAGTGCGGGGCGCTTGGAGATGCGTGGTCGTGCGATGCACGAGGAGTCCGCATAGGAGCGTGGGGCACTGGTGAAAGACACGCGGGGTACTGGCCGGATGCGGCAGTGCGGAGCGTGGTCTTGTGACGAGCGGAGCGCTGGTGAGGGCGCAGGGCTCGCTGCACGGGTGGATGTGCAGGATGTGGTCAGAGAGAGACCACATGAGTGCAAGGCGCGGGCGCGGGCTTGTGGCGTTTGGACGCGAGCTGGAGGCGCAGGGCGCGGGCACTGAGGCGCAGGGTGCTGGTGGATGCACAGGGCGCGGAATCCGGGCTAGGGGTGCTAGGGGATTGGCTGCGTTGGACGCAGTGCGACAGGATATCTGTCGGGAGGTGGAGCTTGAATGTCGGTGGACGTTTTTTTGGCGGAGGAGACCGACATGATCATTCTTTGGCTGTTCTATCAAGAACAGTGGTTATCTTTTGTTTTGTAAAATCTAGACTAAGGGGGTGATTGTTAGGTATTAGTCCTAGATTTATGTTTGCTTTTGTGTAGCTATTTGTATAGCTGTAGGTGTTGCTTTTGTGCCTATTAATAGGCTTTAGCTTGTATTAGGAAAGTAGCCATGGAATAAAGGAATTTGCATGATTTGGCTCACCGGCTCTTCTTCCCTCTCCCTCCTCCTCTCTCCCTCTCTATCTCTTGCAAGAATTCAAGATCTCCTCAAAAGATCCAACAAAGGCGGAACTATGTAGCGCCGAGGTGGGCAATTGTGAAAAATAAATTAATTAATTTTGCCAATTGCCCCCTCTCCTCCCCCTGAGAACTAAGACTGGTTCCACGTCACTTCCGCCCTTGCTCTTAACTAAACATCACAAATCACTACCCTCAATTTTGTAACAATAGCTTAAATATGAGATGCATTGCCTCCATTTGTCATAACTTTCATTAGACAATTAGTATTATTTTTCATTAATCATATTATCAAGATAACAATATTTGTATGTAGCTCTAACTTATTTAAATATACTTGAAAATAAATTTGTATGAAAAAGTCAATAAAAGGTTTTAATTGAATAATTATACATTACAAAATGACATTATTATTTAAAATAAAAAATAAAAAAATGGAAATTAAATAAATTATTACCAATGACATGGTATGAAAAAAGTCTCCACAACAAAGTTGGCAAGTTTCTTTTTTTTTTTTTTAAATTTCATCAAATTTAAATTTTGGTTGACAAAATAGATTATAATTTTTTTTTAGAGAGATGTGTGATTACATATATACCAATATTAAAAAATTCTTAAATTTTCATTAAGATAAAATGTTAGTTATTCAATAAATTTGTTGATTTCAAAGATTAGATCTCCTCCTATTTAAAATCCCATTTAATAATATTCACTAATATTTGATGAATTAATAAATAAAACTAATTTAATAAGTTAGGAAATATTATTAGTATGCAATTTAATTACATTATTGTGTCACAAATTATAAAGTGGTATATTAATTATTATACTGTAATCTATATTTATGTAATGATGCTTTGAGCTCTTAAGCCTCCTGTGGAAGAGTTTGATTTCATTGGGCAAACAAGGAAGGTTGGATTCCCTTCACAAAAATGGCTAAAGTGGACTTCTCCTATGACTTTTAACATTTTGTCTCTTTAATATTTTTAAGTTTAACATGAATTAAAGATGCATAGTATATATATTAACAAATTTTCTTTTTAATAATGATAATGATTTTTGTTTATTTATATATTTGAGGATATTTGGAACAAATTCGAAGCACTCTATTAGAAGGCGCACATTCATTCTTTTCAGCATAAAATATTTCTTTAGCATTTATGTGTCATAATGACGATGTTAGAATCAAGCGATCTAGGCTCAGTGGATTCGTTTTGTTAAGCTGCTCAATTCGACTATAAGCATGTCTTATTTAGGGGTTGTTTAGTAGCATCCAGGATTTGATTTAAGTAGGATTTCATAAATCATTTAAATATGGATTTAGGAAATCATGAGGGGACTAAATCCTAAAAATTGTTTGGTAACCTTCATAATAAATCATAAATTTATCGAGCAGACTCTTCCTCTCGAGCCAATGGATTTTGTAAATCTGACAAAGAAATTGGATTTCTTAAATCCGGGATTTAGCGCGAAAAGGAGAAGTTTTCCTTCTACGGAGAGTTTAATTTTCCGTGAGATTTGGTTTTACATTTTAGGCCGTTTGGCTGGATTTCCCTCAAATCTGTCTCAAATCCGACCTAAATCCTGCTGCCAAACATCCCCTCAGAGATCATTTGTTCATTCAAATATTAATATACTGTAGCTTTTCAGTTATTTTTAGGCTTTTGATTTGGTCTAATTCGTGGACATATTAGATTATTTTTGGTTTCGTTGGGTTCATGTTGTTGAGACTCGCTAAAATTAGCATTCGAATGATCCTGATTTTAATTTAAAAATTTTTTCAATTCAAATATGCATCAAAATTAGTGTCCAACTAAGGCTTCATTTGAAAAAAAAAAAAAATTGAGATAGAATTTTTTGTACTTGAAAACTACTTTAAAAAAATAATAACAAAGCTGTCTCAAATGAAGCCTAAGACAATTTTTGGTGATATGTTGTACTTAACATGCAGTTTTTTTTTTTTTTTTTTTGCTTTATTATTTTAACATATTTAATTATTTATTCAATGAGGCTGACAAGGCAGATTGGGTCATTTGCGAAACCTTAATGGGCCTTGTTTGAACCATTAATTTTAACTATGAAGTTCCTATTATGGGCCAGATCTATTGTTAAAAAGTATGTTCAGTACTGCTAACGGTGGCCCGTTTAATTTTAATATCTGATTAATTGGCCATTTGATCTGTTTATCACAGTTTCATATAAACTTTAGCTACTATTATTCTTTATTAACACGTTTTTTTCTCATATGTTTTTTCTACACTTATGATTAAAATAAAAGTGATTAATTATATTTATAAATATATAAAACCATTTAGCCACATTTTTATAAACTAATTTATTATAGGCACGATTATAATCTACAAATAGTCACAAAAAATATGTGAAAAATGATTTTGATTTCCATCAAAATTAAGAAAAAAAGCAAAAATTTATATAGTTTCAGCAAATGAGTTTATATGAAATTATATTTATAAGAACAAAGCTCAATATAAAAGAAAATATTGGATCCATATCATTGTTTTTTTCAAAATATAATGTAAGAAATATGTTGATTTGAATAGAAAAAATTTGCTCTCATTTAAAAAAGTGTTGATTAAAAATTAATATGAGACCTCTCTCTCTCTCTCTCTCTCTCTATAGTTGCTAGCAAATAAGTTTTAATCATTTCTTTTTTAAATTGTCGATTATATACTTTTGAGTTATATTGATTTTTGGCTAAGAGCTTATGACAATTTTAAGAATTATGTCTTACGTATAAATTTGTTATTAGTCGGTGCCAGTCATATACGAAGAGCAATAAACATATGCTCAACAATACTTATTCTCTTATATAATGGGCAATTGAATGTCAATGATCAATTCTCACATATATATACTGTAGGCAAAATTAGTTCCTTATAAGTCCCGGCAAACACAAATCTAGAGCAGCTCAAAATATGTGCGCGTAGAGCATTAATGTATGACACGACAATATGTAAAGTGAACTTGGTATGTCGTATACCTGTGGCAAATGATTTTGTCGCAACTAGCATTGATGATGATGAAGTTTGTGAAGTTGTGGTGGATCATGCATGCTTTTAGATAAATTCTTATATTGTATGTTGAAGTTGACATGATAGACATCGAAAAGAGCAATGTAAATAATTTGAACGTCCATATTATGGATTCCTGTAACTTCGATCATGTGCCTGAAAGATATCCGATCACTCAAATGCAAATAAAAGATGCCATTCAAAAAGTAACTACAAGTTGATATATATGAAGTTGAGTTTGATAGTATATCGGACCAAAACAATTGGGGCAGTCATGACCCTGACAGAGATTTGTTTCCCCTTACACCACCCAATTATATATAGAAGATGTATTGGGAGACCCTGAATGAGGAACTTTTATTTGGTCTAGTGAACGGACGTAGAGCTATGTTCGGCCGGCACTGAGATCGCGCCACGTAGCAGGCACAAAACCGCAGACCCGAACCGACGAATAGCGGGTATGTCGCACGTGCGTTTTTTAAATCCATGACAACCCGGTATTGATAGGTATTGCTCGGTTTTGCTAGGTATTTGTCGATTTTGCTCGGCAATAACGAGAAATACTATTATGTGAAGATAAATACCGAGCAATACCGAGTTTTTCTATTACTCGGTATTGCTCGGTATTAGCCTTCACAGAGCGGTATTTCTCGTTATTGCCAAGCAATACCTAGCAATACTGAGCAAATACCGAGTAATACCTAGCAATACGCGAACATAGCATTCCCGGGTTCCTGTCCGGGTCAAGTCGTCGAGCCACGCAGTAAAGAGTAAGAGCACGTGGCGCGATCTCAGTGGTGACTGCACGTAGAGCTACGTCCGGTCACCGGACCTAATAATTGTTCCTGAATGAGGCGATACAAAAACACTATAGATGAGAATACTTCTACAGTTGGCTTATAATGCTCGAATCCAGTCCGAAGAACAAGAAAAGCTTATAATGCACGAATAACTATTTTGAAAATAACTATTTTTTTATACAGTCTGAAGAACAAGAAAAGCTTATAATGCATGCTCGAATCCATAACTGCATACATCGATTCTTTTCTAATTCCTTACGGTTTTGTACATGAAGAGAAAGAAGAATGATATCAACGTACGTTTTATCATAAAATATAAATTATTCTTTGGGATATTGAAAGCTTCTTCGGAGAGAGAATTTAACACGATTGAACATACCGTTTGAAATGGAAAATTTCTACGTATCAGCTGTTGCTTTTTGCTTTGAATTGCATGCATGGCCTCATATCTATCACTAATAAATTCAAGATAAAATATTTAACGTTCTATATATATATATAAGTAGTTGCAAATCAATTGAATGTAGTAAATTATTTTATGTTGACTAATCAACTAATCCGTGATAAATTTATTTCAGATTTTAATGATAGTTGTAAATTAAGCAAGTCTATTTAACTCACTGTTAATCATGTAAAGCTATGAATGGCAAAATATATTTCTCTTCGAAGAATCTAAATTATCAAACGAAGGAGAGAAAAGGTTGCAAACACGAGTACATAAGAAAAACTAGTCTTGATTGAATAAATATACATAAGAAAAATAATAATAATTTTTAATTTGCAATAAGATTTGATCATGATTGCAAAATTATTATATATATTTGTGGAAGGGGCCGTCGAGAAGGGAAGAAGCATGCATACCTAGGCACAATTGGTCGAAATTGAGTAGAGAGGTGGTGGAAATAAAAGAGAATAGAGATTAGGCTTCGTTTGGGACGGCTTTCTTGTTGCTTCTTAAAAAAGCAGCTTTAAAAAGTAATAAGAAAGTCGTCCCAAACGAAACATAAGAGTCTTTTTGGGACATCTTTCTCATTATTTTTCCTATCATAATGTAACTACACCTTTCTCATTGTTTTTCCTATCCTAATGTAACTACAGTTTTGCTTGGAAACTACTTTCTAAAATTTTTTGTTGCAGTAAGTTATTTTTTACAGCTAAATTAATAATATGTGGTACTGTAAGAAAGCAACTATCAGCAATTTGTTTTTTGTTTTTAATCATTTATAATTTTTACGTGCTAGAAATTTTGAGTCGGTTGAGTATATGTTTTACGTATCAATGTTGTATCATATCTTCATTTTAAAGATCAAAGTTCCCAATACTCAAAATTACTAAAGTTTGAGAAACTTGTTGATTTCTACATACTTTGCCAACCCCAATTGGAGTTAGAAATTTTATTTTTAAATGTGACACAAAAACAATATTTCCAAAGATTGACTGTAAGGGTCCCCCAAATATAGCATTATATGCTAATTCTTATTTGACTACAACAAATTAAATCATATGTATCTATTGTCGAAGAAATTCACCCAATGTAACATGGAGTGTAATTGTTACTTCAACTCTTACTGGTTGATTAACGAGCTTATATAATGGTCCTGTAGCTGGTTGGAGCTTTTGTAGTTTCCTTGTTTAATTAACCTCTCAATCTCTTCTTTCAACTATTTGTAAGCTTCAGTAGTATGCCTACAACTTCGACGAAAGTGATAATATACTCCTGATTGTCAGTATTTAACCTTAATGGATTAGGCCATTAATAATTTCCTCATTTTGGATAGCCATTAAAGTATTAATATGAGATGTATTCAAGGGAGTATATTCCTTCTTTGACTTATATTCATGATGTTACTGAGAAAGTCGAGATGGAAGATCTTAATTTCTTTGTTGTTCATGCTTCATTCAATATTGATATTTTTGGGCAACACCTTCTTACCCATTTTTTCTCTTGTTAGAAGATTGCTCAAATTATTTTTTATAAGCATTGATAGCCTCATAAGCAGGAATTTATGCTTTCACTCTGTGAATAAGGCCAGCATAGGAATAAATGATCTCTCGCATTAACGAAGAGTAAAATGGTTCATGATGAAATCCTCCAAGAAAAAAAATTCATAATAACTCAAGATCCACTCTTGGAACTTGGAGAGTTTCAGAAAAAAAATCTTTGAAAAATATTTTGTTATGGATTCTCCTTCATTTATGTGGGTTCCTGAGATATGTGAGGAATCTTTAATAATTCTTTGGTTAATAATAAATTGTTTGACAAAAAGTCTTACAAGATAAGTGAAATTGTTGATTATATTTCTAGGGAGAGAATAGAACTAAATACGAGCTTGACCCTTAAGAGTACCAAAGAAACATTCACAAAGAAGTGCATATGAAACTCATTGTATATGTATGATGAACCAATAATGATCAATATGTTGATATGGATCTGATGACCCATCATAGGAATCAATAGCATATAACTAGCTTGAACCCTTCTGGAATAGGAAGTTGGAGATGAATTTTAGAAGATGTGTTTAAGATTAAATTGGTTTATATCCATTTTTGGAATTGTTTTTGCAAATGACATCATAACTCGTCTCATATAACTTTACGAGGATTATTTATAAGTCGAGGTTGAGTTAAATCTAACAAAACAAGTGGAGAATGGGTTAATTTTGCGCCATCATCAACTTATGGATTAGACTATGGGGGAGGCAGAGCATCAATGCAATGGTGATCAAGGTATCCTTCATGAGTAACTTCAAATTGTTCACCCATACTATATTGATGAAATTATGGGGAGGAAACTCCATTATTTTTTTATAACACTTTTATTTGACCAACCTCTTCCAATAGGTGTAAAATTCATGATTGCTGCTATTCCATCATTTGAATCAAGTTTCTAAGATTAGAGACCGAGGATCCACCCTTGCATGATTATGACGTCCATGATTATCAGATAAATTCTTAATTCGATGAGTGTAAGAACAAGAGAATCAATTGTTAGTATTATTTTGATTAGTCATTGAAGAAGTATGATGATAATAAATTTCCCACAAATGGTGTCAAACTATTACTTGCTAAAAATTTTGAATTGCTAGAGTGTATGTTTTCCGCCTCCACATTGTTCAAAAATTAAACATGTAAAAATATGAGTAGTAAGATAAAAAATCTTTTATGGGAAAAATCTAGAAAGGAAAAAAAAAACTTGGGGCCTAGCCCAGATGAAAAAATCACTATATTGTAAGTGATACAAGAATCATCTTTTATTCACTGTTGAAAAAGAGTGGGATAAAATAGACGTATGATTTTTCTTGTGAGAGATTGCATAAATTAAGTATTCAAAGAGGGGCAATTAATACCCAATAATAGGGCTTGATTTCTCCAATATGGAGTATTAAAAATAGGTGTCCATAGACATACAACTATGCCCAACAGTGATGTTAAATCTTATCAGTATTCTAGAGTTGGTGGCAATTTCTAATGTTGATCATCGGTGGCGATGGTGGTTATCCGTAGCAATAGCTAGTAGTAGTCTTCGGCGGTGATAACTGAAAATGCAAGAGAGCTCTATATCTAGCTATTTCAATTCTTCCTCCTCCCCCACGTGGAGAATGGGCTCTATTTATAGACTTTTTTGGATGATCATTTTGTTAATTTGAACTGAAATTCAAAACACTTCATCGTACGACTCATATATATATTCTCTTAATCATGAAGCATTTATTCAGCATTTAAGTACCTTAATGATGCCAAAATTGACTGATCTTAGGCTCGTTGGATTCGTCTTGTCAATCCGCTCGATTCGACTTTATGCATGTCTAACTTGGAGATCATTTGGTTATCCAATTAATATTTGAATTTTTAATTATGCTTCAAGTGTTTAATTTGGGCTCGGATTGGATCACCTTTGATACCATCAAATTCATCTCATTGAGACATTCAGCTTGACTATAAAGTTACTAAAATTAGAGTTTATATGATTTTGAATTGAATTCCAAAAGTTTCTAATTCTAATTTGACCTCGAGATTCATGTCAATCGTGCATATATTTTGTAGATATATCAATAATATCTTTCAAAAAAAATTATTTTTACAATAACTTCACAATCACCTTTACATTCTTTCAATCCCAAACATACCGTAAGACACAAAATGGGGCAAAACAACAAAATGTGGATTTATTAGATATTTTCAACTAGCCTCAAAAACCGTTAATAAATCTCTTCTCAATTAATCCTATAGTGGATTAATAAATGTAATTTTCTAGCAATATCAAATTAACAAATCTAGAAGGGCTTCATGCATGAAAAAAATATGATAGCACATAGACTCTCCCACATATGTTTATTTATTTATTATTTATTTTTACTATATATAAAAAATAGTTCATACTATTATAAAAATTTATTTGTGCTTCAAATCAGATAAAATATAAGCATTTAGTTTAGAAATAAAATATCAATTTTATTACTATTTAAAATATTATAACTTTCTTTATATATCATAAAAAGCCAAATTTTCTTTTCTCTTTTGTTTGTTTTCGGTGAATATGTTTTTATATGACGACCTTATATTTTAAACCTTTTAATTAATTATGACCTAAATCAATGGTTAATAAGTGTTGTCATTTCTCAATGATTATAAAAAAGAATACGACCTTTCCTAATCCTTTAATCTTATACTGTTTTGAATATGACGATAAACTAATTAAGAATTATTTTGCTCTCTCTCTCTCGTTAACCAATGCCACGTGGACATTAGCACAGCCACCTAAGTCTTCGCCTCGGTAGAAATACATGTCTAATGTTATAACTAAGACTTTGTTTGGGACGACTTTTTTATTACTTTCTAAAATAACTTTTTAAAGATAAAGTATGAAAGTCGTCCAAACAAATCCTAAGGTTTCGTTTGTGATGGCTTTTTTCTTGCTTCTTAAGATAGCTTTTTAGTTAAAAAATTAAAATTTTTATAATAAAAAATAGCTTTAAGAAGCAGTAAGAAAGCCGTCCCAAACAAAGCCTAAGCCTTCGTCTTGGATAGTTTTCTTAATGTTTTCTAAAACAACTTTCTTGTAAAAAAATTTAATTCTAAAAAACTGCTTTAGAAAACAGTAAAAAGCTATTAAAAAAAAAAACCTAAGTTTAAGTTGAAGTTATGTCAATAAATAATACATAAGCTGAGTTTAGTGAGTCAATGAGGTAAATTTCAGCCAGTCTCAAGCTATATATATATATATATATATATATATATATATATATATATATATATATATATATATATATATATATATATATATATATATATATATATATATATATATATATATATATATATAAACTTGAGAATTTAAATATTAAGTAATTAAGCATATTTAAAACTTTTTATAATTCCTTTTTATTCATTTTTGTCATTTGAGTCATTGAAGCAAACTCACAAATTTTGAATATAATACCTTTTAGTTAATAATCAAAGCCACCAACCAACAAATGATCATCCCTCACACTCTCATCATGACAAGAAATCCTCTACATACTTGCATGTATTATCTCTACCTCTAGAGTAGCATATGCTTCCTCACCATTGGCGAAGTCGTCATCTTGAGGTGAGTCACTACTGTTCAATTAAATGGCTCATCTGTGCAAGATGTCGTTATTTCTCACATTAACATTCATTTTACTACACAGCTCATTTTAACATGTTGGTTATGAGTTTTGGTTACCAACTAACAGGTCTTAGATTCAAAGCTTGTATATATGATGTGAGTATGAATTTGATTAAACTAACCCACCCACCCACCCCCCCAAGCAGAAAGCTTTACATAGAAAAACTAAGATCCATAAAATGTTGTTACGACGATCTTGCAAGTCATATTCGGAAATACATTAAAACAAAATTTTATTTTAGTACAATAACTTTTTATATTAAAAGTTTTAATAATAAATGAATTGACTCATGAGTTTTTTTTAACTTATAAAATTAAGCACAAATTTAATTAATTAATCAAACTAACGTTAAAAATTAAAAAATGACTCAATCTCAACAACATTTACTTTCACTGTATTCATGTCTTATTGGCCTCAAATTGATGTCTCTATAATGGATTCTATATATGTATGAGTTAAGCATCTTTTTATTGCGGGCAAGAATATACGCGACGATTGAGTTATAATATTGCGTCTTAGTGTTGTACGGATATCCAACTCACATATAGAGAATACAAGATTTTTTATGTAAAAGCCCTGGAAAGAGGAAAAGCCACGGGGTCTTACCCAGTTGAAATGATTTCACTAGTGTTTGGGTAGAATACAGTGGGCTAACTCGTCCATGAGGGCGATCATATTACAAATGTAAATCATATGGTTGAAATCTAGTGACAAACAGGGACAAAAGTCCAGTGTCACTTGGTGGACTGGCAAAAGTCTGACGTTACTTGAAAATTCGAGCATTAGTTGGTAGCCTGGCAGTAGTTTGGCAAAACTTCGGCGTCAGGCAGTGGTCCATCAAAACTCCGGCGTTGGGCAATGGTCTGACAAAACTCCGGTGTCGAGTAGTGGTATGACATAACTACGACGTTGGACGGTGGTGTGACAGAACTCCGGGCATTAGGTGGTGGTATGGCAGAACTCCGGGCATTAGGTGGTGGTCCGGCATAAGTCCATGCCTCATGTGGTGGTCCAACAGAAGTCCGGGCCTCATGTGGTGGTCCGTAGAACTCCAGGCGCCAGGTGGTGGTTTGGGGGAACTCCAGGCATCTGGTGATGGTCCGATAAAACTCCGGGGGCTAAGTGGTGGTCCAATAGAAGTACGGACTTTAGGTAGTTGTTTAGTAGAAGTCCAGACCTCAGATGATGGTCCGGCAAAACTCCAGGCGTCAGGTGGTGGTCTGGCAGAACTTTGGGAGTCAAGTGGTGGTCTAGCAGAAAATCGAGCATCAGGTGGTGGTCCGACAGAACTTTAGGCCTCAGGTGATGGTCCGGCAAAACTTCGGGCACCAGGTGGTGGTCCAGTGGAACTCCCGGCGTCAGGTGATGGTCTTGCAGAACTCCGGGCGTCAAGTGGTAGTCCTACAAAACTCTGGGTGTCAGGTGGTGGTCCGGTAGAAATCTGGAACTCAGGTGGTGGTCCGGTATAAGTTCATGCCTGAAGTGGTGGTTCGGTAGAACTCTGGGTGCCAGGTGGTTGTTTGGCAGAACTCTGGCTTCAAGTGGTGGTTCGGCAAAACTCCGGGCGTCAAGTGGTGGTCCGACAGAACTCCGGGCTTCAAGTGGTGGTCCGGCAGAACTCCGGGCCTCAGGTGGTGGTCTAGCAAAAGTTTGGGCCTCAAGGGGAGATCTGGTAGAAGTTAGTCCTCAGGTGGTGGTCCAACAGAACTCTGGACATCAGGTGGTGTCCCGAAAGAAGTTTGAGCCTTAGGTGGTTGTTCGGTAGAAGTCCAGGCCTCAGGTGGTGATCTGGGAGAAGTCCAAACCTCAGGTGGTGGTCCAGTAGAAGTCCGTATCTCAGGTGGTGATCAGGTAGAACTCTAGGCGGTGGTCAATGATGCAAGGAAGCAAGAGCGATCTCCGATCTCTCTCTTGTTTCCTTAGGCTTCATGGTCCCTTTTCAAGAGGAATGAGGGGTCTATTTATAGATTTCCAAGAGTGGCATGTCTCGTAAATAGAAGGAATATCAAGGGTAAATGGGGAGTGATTTGGATGGATGGTCGATGTTGAATCCGTTGATCGTGGACCATTTGTTAGACATTTGAAGGTTTTAATGATGTCAGAATTTTGTGATCTTGGGCTTGTTGGATTTTTCTTGTCAAGCTGCTCGATTCGACTATAAGCTTTTCACGTTAGGAAACCGTTTAGTAATCCAACGATGCTTCGGATCCTTGATTTGGACCCATTTGGGCTCGAATTGCGTCAAATTTGGTGTCGTTGGGTTCGTATTTCCAAGACGTTTTATTTGACTATAAGCATGTTGAAATCGGAGTTCGGATGGTCCCAATTTTTATTTCAGAAGTTTCCAACTGATTTTTCCTCGAGATTCGTGCCCGATCAAGATATTTTTTTTGATGATGTATCACTTCTTAATCGGCATAGCTCATTTAATTCTCATTGAGCTCGAGCTTGAGCTTAACATGATTAGCTCATTTACTGTGCTCAAACTTAGCACTTAAATAATTTTAGACCGAAGGTCAACACGATTGCTCGAGGTCGTTTGGAAAGATCGAGCTTAACTCGATTATTGAGATTAATTTCCTAATTTTATATTGATTTTTTTTATTTTTTAGAACTTTTTTTTCTACTTTTAATACAGATATAATTTAAAAAGGTTGAAGTACCTTGACGAGCTTACGAGCTTGCAAGATTGAGCTTAAGCTCATATAATATGAGCTTTTGCTCCGATTTATGACTTAATAAACTCGACTCGTGAGCTCGTCAATGAAAAATTAAGTTCAACCAAGCTCAGCTCACTTTCACCCCTCTAATATAGATGCAGGCATGCAAATTATTTTTATTCTGTTCATTAAATTAATGATTCATATCTTTCATGCTAAACAAATTTGACTATGATTTTCAGATTATCACAACTATAGAATATAGCATAAATTTGCACAAATCATTACCCACTTTAGACTTTTAAAGATTCGAAATGTGTCGTCCACAAAATTGTACAGGCAAATATTGTTAAAGATATGTTATCATAATAGGGAATTTACTATACGAGCTATTCATTTTGTACAGCTAAATTTATGATTAACATAATTTAAGGAAGGCTACATGCCCACATCTGATAATATTTTGGTACTGTTGTTAAGTCCAAATTAAATTCACTCTGATTTAATTAGGAGTGTGACAAATAAGATTATAGATCGTTATCTTAGATGATTTGGGCACATAAAATATCGGTCTTCTGATGATCCAATTATAAGAATATATATGTTAGATTTTGTAATATCCGTAGGTAAGAAATTCAAGTAATTGATGTTATTTAAACTAAATGTTTAAAAAAAAAAAAAAAAACATTTGATTTGATTGTTCTCTATAAGTCCCAGACTTAAGTAAGTCACAAAGTGGAATGGGGAAGTAAATTTTTATTCATTAAATTTATTTTCTTTAGTGCCACGACATTCAACTGTCGAATGGGGAGGAAAAAATGAGGGTGCGTTGTAGCACTGGGTGACACCGTCGTGATGCCAAGCCCTCTGATTTTGAGATTATGGGAGAATCTTGAAGATTCTCTAGGAGTGCATCGACACAGGAAAGGTGGTTGCTGCGGCACTAAGTCTAAATTATGATATATATATATGATATATATATATATATATATATATATATATATATATATATATATATATATATATATATATATATATATATATATATATATATATATATATATATATATATATATATATATATATATATTGCTAATCGCCCCACCTCACCCCCTCACAAATCTCTTGCGGGATAAGAGGAGGAAAGGGAGAGAAGAAGAGAGAGAGAGAGAGTAAAAGAGAAAGGTTTCGGAGGCCAAGAAGTTGAAATTATCTGTCAGGTCTGTTTAGGATATTATGGAGGTATATTTCTGAACTCTTATCTTTGATTTCAATTCTAGTGATTTTATTAAAAGTTATGGGTAAAATTGTGTTTTCCTCGATTTCTACGGTGTAACTTTGATATTTTTTTGTGCAATTTATTCCGAACAACTTAACTATAAGAAATCAAATTTTCACTTGTTAGTTTTTCTTAAATTTTTGAGTATATAAGATAATTGAGGATATTCTAACAATTGCATTAGTTATATAAAAACCTTAAAATATTCATGTGAATATCTCTCTAAAGTTGAAATTTGAGCATAAAAAATAAGAAAATATATTATTATACAAACTATATGAATTCTTACTAGCAATTCACGCATCATATAAGCACTTGATTGAAAATATAAATTAATTAGTGTTTGATTTTCATTTACACTAATCATAGCATGACATTATAGATATTGTGATATGTGAAAAGTGCACTATTTGATATGTTATAAGAGCCATATATATTATGTTATGGCCTCATCTGCCTTTTGTAGATATGAGAGAGATTTTGACTTCACTTATTGAAAGCGAATGTGGTGATTGTGTGGCACTATTCTATTATGATTCTATCATCACTTGCTATATGTAGATCTAGGAGATCAAAGTGCGAGATAAGTAAAAGTTGGGTTATTACCAGGTACTGAAACATGTGCATTATAAACATTACGTACATTACAAGTGGAAAGGTATTGTAATTCATTTTTTAATTATTTTGATGTATAGATGACTAACAAAATGGAGTAATGTATATGCTTTGAAGAAATGAAATGATAGGTGTTGAACTGCTTGTATTATCAAATGCGCCTTATTTTTTTTATTAATTATTGTTCTTATCACAAAATGTATCAAAATGTTGTCCCAAATAACACCTAAATTATGAAGGATGTTGTTCAATAGCGAGCACATGTCCAATTAGGGGTGTCAATTTTGGGTCACGAGTTGGGTTCGGGTTAAACCTGAAACTGACCCGGGTAGACAAACGGGTCGGAAATCCGAACTCGGACCCGACCCGGCGGGTTGCCGGGTTGACCCGACCCGACCCGGTTTTTGGTTCTGTCGGCGCCGGAATGTCGAAACTGCAGCGGGCGGCTGGCGGGCGAGGGGGCGGATGCGACACGCGAGGGCGGGAGCAGTAGCGCATGGCAGCGGTAGCGGGCGAGGGCAGCAGCGCTGGGCAGCGGGCACGGGGGCGCGGGGCAACATGCGCGGGGCGCGGACAGCGCGGGGCGTGGGCAGCGGGCAGCTCGGGCAGGGGCAGCGTGGGCGGGGGCAGCGGGTGGGAATCCAAATTTTTTAAATCAAACGGGTTTTCGGGTTGACCTGGCAACCCGCCGGGTCAACCTGAACCCGACCCGTTTTTTCAAACGGGCCGAATACGGGAATCCAAATTCGACCCATTTTGAAATCGGGTCGGATCCAACCCAGATTTTTCGGATCGAGTCTGGTCTGATTTTCGTGTTGTGTCAAATATTTGTCAAATATTGACACCCCTATATCTGATGCCTTAGTAATAAATAGTTTTTTTTTTTTTTCTATCTAACATTTATAAGATTGCTCTGAATTAGTAAGTTATATTTTGGTCCTCAAATAACTAATTCTTGATGTGATTATAATTTTCCATTCTATAGTTGATCACAAAAGTACTCACTTTTTAATTAAATTTATGATCATTAAGATAGTTTTCATAAATATTACCAACCATAATAAATCGCTGATAGATCACAAGTATTTAAAAAGAATTAATTACCAAGTTTTGTGCTGTTTTACCATTAGAGACGACCATAAATTTATTATTTTGCGGGTACATGATGATCAATAGTAGTCAACTATAGCTTTTCTCGACTTTTGATTTACATGTTGATACCCCGTCAAAAATTATCTTGATCGAGCACGAATCTCGAGACACTTTCAAGTTAAAAACTTATACATTATAATTCATGATCATCCAAACTCCGATTTTAAAAAAAAAATATATACTTAAATTGAGCATCTCGAGAAACCTATTTCAATGACATCAAATTAATCCAATTCTCTAACTGAATTTTTCACAAAAAAATTATAAAATCTCTTACAAATTTTATTTATATGTGCTTAATCTTTATTTAAAATTAAAATGTTAAATTCACACTATATGATCATAAATTTTCTAGCCGTAATAAAATTTTCAACATTTTCTTATAAATAAAGTTGAATCCAAAAATTCCAAATATTATAAAACATAATTATTTTAATTAAGCAAGATAATCATCAACACCATAAACAAATTGCTTCATAAATTTTTTAATTTATATTGCAAATCATCCCTTAAATCCTTTCTAAACAAAGATAACACTTTCCCCACCCTTTTTGAGTTTATAATGACAACATAATGTCAACACTCTCCAGTCCCATATGGATTAAAATTTTCTTACTTCAATAGAACATAACACTTTTAGTCTTCTTCGTATAAAGCCCCTTACACAAATAAAAACCCCCCAACTCTTCAATCAACTCACACAAATCTCCTTTCTCCCTTCTTCAAAATCCATGAAGCTCTCCTTTCTTTCCTTCTCCTTCTTCTTCTTCCTCCTCCTTCTCTTCCCTCTCTATTCCCTCGCATCTTGCCAATGTACTCCCAACTCCAAAGACTACGATGACTTCAAAAACTCCATTTCTCTCAAATCCATCGCCCTCGTCTCCATCCTCGCAGCAGGCGCCGCCGGAGTCCTCATCCCTATCCTCGGCCGCTCAATCCCCTTCCTCCGACCAGAAAGTGACCTCTTTTTCTCAATAAAATCTTTCGCCGCCGGCGTCATCCTCGCCACCGCCTTCATCCATATCCTCCCCGACGCCTTCGCGCGCCTCACCTCTCCCTGCCTCCCAACCCATCCATGGCAGGTCTTCCCCTTTGCGGGCTTCGTCGCCATGTCGTCGGCGATGGGAACGATGATGATTGATTCGTTTGCCACTGGCTACTATAAAAGATCGCACTTTAAAAAAGCTCAGCTCTTTGATGATGAAATAGTAGCTGGAGATCGTGAGGCAGCGCATGCAGGTCACGTGCACGTGCATACTCATGCCAGTCATGGGCACGCGCACGGGCCGGTGGCCGGTGGGGGCTCGCCTGCGGAGGAGGTGTCGATGGAGGAGAAAATCCGGCACAGGGTTATATCACAGGTAAACTTTGCAATTTTTTTTTTTTTTTTTGTAGAATAAAACTTTATTTTGGTTACTAAAATGCTGCGAATTTTGTGGAGATGGAAGGTTTTATTTGGATTTTTTTAATTCGGATAAAAAAACACCATCTTTTAGTGCGTTGATATGAACAGTTTAGGTCTGCTGCTCTAGTGCTCTGTTTAGCGCTGTATTCAGTTCAACGCTACTGCTCTGTTTTTCGCGCGTATTTTATAGGGAAAAAATATTATTGCGGATATCTGATATAATATGTCATCGAAAATGAATGATGGCATACTTGAAATTATGAAAATAAATGTTCAAATTTAGAAGATATAAATTAAAATTAGCATTATAATCAATGATTTCACACAAAATTTAAGCTTAGGATTTCCATAGATAATCTCTTATGTTTCGTCATCTTTCTTAGTCCAGAATCATTGATTTAACGGTAGAGTTCTCAACTTTCGACAAATGTATTGCTCTGATTCAATTTGCAATAGCTCAAACTCATAATCATTCGGATATTATCCACTTGGACCTAATGTCTCATAGCTTTGTGCTGTTATTGTAATTTCACAAGATGTCACTCATCCTAGAGATTAATTACTCTGTGAGGATGCAGAACGCCGTCTGGAGACCAACCAGAATGTGTCACGTCTTCCTTTCCCTTAGTTTTGCGGCTCAATACCACTGATGTCGTGCATTTTGGTTGGTCTCCAAACGGTACTTCGCACAAAATAATTCTCCATCCTAGAAGTGTTGGTATACAAACACACTTAACTTTAGAATTTCTTATGAAGAGTTCAGCTTTATTTTCTTAACCATTACATTAAAAAGTGACTCTATGTTTAAGAGTTCAGCTTTATTTTCCTGAGAGATTTCATATTAATGATGCGATCTCGCTTGGGAAGAGAGTTGATGGGATCGACAGTGTGTTAATGTCGAGAATGAAGAAGAAGAACAAACGTCATACGATCACTCTCTCAAGAACTACATTGACAAAACCGGCATTGGCGGAAGTTTGAATTTGAGAAAATTAGTACTTTTTGTATTTAAATAATTAATTTTTTATGTTAGATATATAAATAATAAAACTTTTAAGTGTTATTTATGTAAATCCTTCAATTTAAATATATAATTTTTGAGTATTTATTACTAGGGCATTGTAAATAAGTCTTTGGCAAAACTTTGCTCACTACTCCATGAAACAAGAACTAAATCACAATCAAGAAAAGCATAAAAAAACTCTTATTTTCCATATTTATGTGAAAAGAATGAAAAATTGCAATTCCACATAGCTAAATTGCAAAAAGCTACTTAAAGTTACAGATTATTAATTTCTTCTCTACCGGATGAAATAATTTTTTTAATTAATTATTTTGTAGGTATTGGAGTTGGGCATAGTGGTTCATTCCGTAATTATTGGAGTTTCACTGGGTACATCTGAAAGCCCTAAAACAATTAAGCCACTGGTGGGGGCCTTGAGCTTCCATCAATTCTTTGAAGGCATTGGACTTGGTGGCTGTATTGTTCAGGTAAATTTACCATATAGGCTATAGCTTATGCTAAAGTATTATTTTAAGAGAAATTTCTATATTTATTTTTAATCATTGGTTAATTCAACTATGTATTATAATAAGAAGAAAATTTTATTATCGCTAGTCTATTATTTATGATAGATTCCTTCTAAAAAATACCAGACAACATAATAATATTTTTTAAATTAATTTTTATCTAAGAAATCTTTACTATTAATGTTATAGATTTGCTTTTTCACACTAAATGGTATTCAATTTGAAATAAATAACTATTATCATTAAGAAATTTTTTCATGAATAATTAATAAACTAAGGCTTCGTTTGGGACGGTTTTTTTATTGCTTTCTAAAACGGAGTTTTAATACAAAAATAAAAAATTTTGTATTAAAACTCCATTTTAGAAAGCAGTAAAAAGTCATCCCAAACGAAGCCTAAGGCTTCGTTTGTGACGACTTTCTTTCTATTCTTTAAAGCAGCTTTTCAAAAAGCGAAGCCTAAAAGTATCTTTGGATAGCTTTCTTGCTATATTGACTTTCATATAGTAAGCATAATTTCACTTGCTACTATTCTCTTGCTTTTTTTCACTGTTTTTTATAAATTTTGTGAGAACAAGTTGCTTTTCGCAATATGGTAACTAAGGCTTCGTTTGGGACGGCTTTCTTATTGCTTCTTCAAGCTGTCTTCTAGTACCAAAATTTTCATTTTTGTACATAAAAGTTGTTTGAAGAAGCAGTAAGAACGTCATCTCAAACAAAATCTAAATTAATTTTCTTACAGCAACATCACAATCAACTTTACAAAACACTGCAGCTGTTCCAAACATACTCTAAATTATACATTTTATATAAAATTCAATTCATATTATCATAAATCTATTTTTGATTAAAAAAATAAAAGAAATATTGTAAAATATAAAAAACCTAAATGAAATTTTGTTTCTCTATCACAAGTCTATTATTTCATCATCATTAATTTACTTGACACAACATTTGTCTCTAATATTTGTTCGCATCCTAATTAAGCTTAATTAAGCAGAAAATGATGTTTGTTTTCATACTTAATTAACACAGGCAAACTTCAGAGCTCGAGCAACGGTGATAATGGCTATCTTCTTCTCATTAACAGCCCCGTTTGGAATTGCTCTTGGAATAGCCATTTCTACAAGCTACAATCCAAACAGCTCAACAGCTCTTATAATTGAAGGGATATTTGATGCAGCTTCTGCTGGAATTCTCATCTACATGTCTCTCGTCGATCTATTAGCTGCAGATTTTACAAACCCTAGAATGCAAAACAGTATAAAGCTTCAGCTTGGAGCACACCTTGCTCTCCTGCTTGGCTCTGCTTTCATGTCCATTCTAGCTAAATGGGCATAATAATTAGTTAATATTTGAAATAAAATTTGTTCTTTGTTGAGATTTTGAGTGAATAAATCTGTTGAATTCAAATTTGTTCATTGTCAATGCCTCGGCCCTGGCCTTACTGAGAAGATTGACTACAAAAAGTTGGCAACTAGATAGATGAGAGGAATAGAATGAGATAAAAGCTTTGTGATTTTATTGATCGAAAGTCAGGAGATCGTGATAAACAACTCGTGTAATTTTAGAAAAATTAATCTGTGTGGATGTTGAACGCGGTCCGGAGATCAATCAGAATGTACCACGTCATCCCTTGTTCGATACCGAGGCACGGTACTGCTCGGTATCTCGGCTCGTTATTGCTAACGTGATCCATTCTGGTTGGTCTCCGGACAGCGTTCTGCGTCCGGTCTCCGCACAAAATAATTTCTCATATTTTTATGCTTGCCATCTAACCTCATATTAAGGAGATATTATTATGTGTGGAGTCTGGATGCATCCGGAGATAAATCCAGACGCTCCACATCATCTAACGTACTATGTGTTGAGTAATGTGGCAAGTCCGGACCTTCGGGCACATTCAGGTACCATACATAATAGTTTTTCCCTATTTAGAAGTGGAAATAGAGGCAATGCTATATAAAAAAATTACTTTAAAAGATAAATATAATAATAATAAGTAGGCATTAATTGGTCTATGAGATAAACATTTTTTAGCTAGTTGGGCTGACTCTAACTCAGCATGAGCAATTTAAGATATGCAAAATTCATAATTATTGGATTATATCTAAGAAATTCCAACGTTGTGAAAACCGGACCGGAAGAAGGAGAGGTTCACGGTTCGACTGGTTCGACCGGTCGAACCAGGCTCGAACTAGATGAAGTAATAAATAATAATATTATTAAAAAAATAAATGTTAAATTTTATTCTAATGCATTCATTCTATATTCTATTTTCTAAATTCTAACCAACTTTAACAAAATAAGAGAATAAATATTAGATATACATCTAACAAACTCTACCACCTTACAATAAGAAAGACCATTAAGGCATTAACAGAATATGATAATAAGAAAAAAAAATCAGCACAGAAAATGACATTGCAACAACCATAATCATTTCAGCTGATGAGATCAAACAACAAACCATCAATTGACCGAACAATTATGTGATTAACAGTTACGAGCTTCTTCTTCGGATAGCTTTGTATATGTGAGTGAAGGAGTTCAATGACATCTACAATAATATGATAATTGATACATCATACATGAATGCAATTCTGGTTAGGGCTTCTTGCGAATTAGAAAAACTGAAGAAAATCAGAAAATCCTTCATCTCTCTCGGTCTTGGTTGCAGCAAAGGCGAATGAACCAGATTAAAAAAAAAAAAAACTTAAAATGTACCTCTCTCGCATTGTATTCGAACATCTAACAATGTAGGAAAAAGAAAAACAAAATCGCAACCTCTTTTTTCCCTATCTTGCTCGGACAGACGGAAGCATGCCAAAACAAACGGCACTATTGTCCGGCCAAAATAAGAGACGAAAACGGAAAGCATGCCCTTAAGGTGTTTCGACTCACCTGCAAAAGAAAAAGACAGTCATTCACCTCTCCTAGTCTGAAGTCTCTGTCTTATTCGTTGCTCCCGTAGGGTTTTCGAGCAGCAAACAATATAAGCGAAATGAGGTGTTTCGACTTTCTACTCTCGCTAAATGAAACATAAATCCAATTTTTGCTGTTCGATTTGCGATTAACGGCTCTAATTAGGTTATTTTGAAACCGGTTGGTTCTTTCAACCGAGTCCGGTCCGCCGGTTTAGCGGTTCAACCGGCAATGGATCCGGTTTTTGGCCGGTTTAATTGCAGCCCGATTTAAAGGGATGGACCGGACCAACCACCAGACCTGTTCCCGGTTCAACCGGTTGAACCGGCCGGTCCGGACCGGACCGGTTTTTAAATCCTTGAGAAATCCTTCTTTTACCTCATAAAGAAAAAAAAGGTTTATCTTTTTTTTTTTTATCGATTTTAAAACATATTATTTAATGGTCTTTAACAAAATCTTGATCACTTTTATTATATGTAATAAAGAAAATTTATTTTTTTCTTAAGTTTGGATTGAAACAATGTCAGTAATATTAAAAATATCTTACAATTCATTTTTTCACAAATATCAAATAAATAAATATTTTACAAATTTTTTAGGTGACTTCGAATTTGTTTGCTTATGTGCTTTGTCGTTCCATACGCTGTTTTGTGCATGCAAGGGAAAAATTTATTTAAGATATTTTGATATATTTACAGTTTTTTAATGATTTTATTATTTTATCTGATAATTAAATTGTATTTGTTTTTTTTAATTTAATTACATTGTTTTCATAATTTTTATATAAAATATAACAAAAAAAATTTCTGTCAGAAATTTTTTTTAATAAACAAAGCCGTAATTTTTAATTAAAATAAACTAATTTTTTTGCGTTGGAAATTTTTTTTAGTCAGAATATTGCAATTTGAATTTAATCATTAATTTATTTAATATAAAAAATAAATCTAAAAATTAATTGATTAATCATATACTATATTTATTATAAAATAAATTTTATCCTCATAAATTTCATTCAAATTAAAATTTTTAATCTAAATTTTCTCTCTATTATTATTTGCTAATTATCATTAAATTATAGAATTCAAGAGATATAATTTCGCCCTTATTCAGTTTCATCACAAAGCATTACGAAATGAATCCTAAATTAATGATATCAGAAAATCAGATATGAAGCTAACCCAAATTAGACCTGAGTTTTATGCTTCGTTTGTGACAGCTTTCATACCACTTTTTAAAATGACTTTCTAGTACAAAAATAATTTAATACATGAAAGCTGTTTAAGAAAGCAAGAAGAAAGCTGTCCCAAACGAAGCCTTAATCAAGGGATTGAAATAAAATTAATGTCAATCTGATCTACACTTCATGTGGGATGGCTTTCTTAGTGATTTTTAAAACAATTTTTTAGTATTAAAATGTCTAGTTCAAAAATTTTTATACTAAAAATTTACTTTAAAAAGCAATAAAAAAAGCTGTCGAAGACAAAGCCTTAAACTTTATGTTTTTACAAGCTCTTTTTTATTATAAAATAAATAAAAGAAACCAATTTTTTATATAAGGTTTGTTTGGTTTACTTAAAAATAATGTAAAATATTTAAAATAAAAAAGAATTTGGATTTTTTTATATTTGATATATCATCAAAAATTTATCTTGATCAAGCATGAATCTAGAGGTAATTTTGAATTAGAAACTTTCAAAATTAAATTTGGAGCAATTTGAATTTTGATTTCAGCAAATTTATAATTGAATTGAACGTATCGAAAAGATGAGCTCAATGACACCAAATTCAATTAAATATGAGCTCAAAATGGCCCAAATTAAAGACTCGAAGAGCATTCAGTAGGTTTAAACTATAAATTGGATAAATAAATGGTTTTCAAACATGATATACTTATAGTTGAATCGAGCAACTCGACGAGATGAATCCAACGAGCCCAAGATCTTTGAATTATGATATCATTAAGGCACTCAAATACTCAATAAACGGTCCATGATCAAAGGAGTCGATTTCGGTTGTCTATTCAAAACATTCCTAACATGCCTTTAATCTCCTCCCACATTTAATAGCCACGTCACTCCCAAAAAATTATAAATAGACCCTTCATTCTTCATTGAGAAGGGGGCAGGGGGTCAGACATCTGCCTAGCCACCAATTGTCGTCGGACTTACGCCCGCAAGCCATCGACTAATGTTAGATTACACACCCCCAGCCACCGACAATGGTCCTTCAGACCTTGGTCGCTAGACAACTGTCTTTTAGACTAATATCATCAGTTGACAACGGTCCTTTTTCGACCTCTCTTGCTAAATAACAGTCTTTTTGACCATTATCGCCTACCGACTAAGGTCCTTCCAACCTCCATTGCCAGACTACAGTTCTTCCGACCCCTCCATAGCCATACAACAGACTTTTTGACCACTATCGCCCCCCCCCCCCCCCCCCCCCCCCCCCCCCCCCCACCCCCCCCCCCCCCCCCCCCCCCCCCCCCCCCCCCGACCACGGTCCTGGACCAATTTTTGTTATTAGACAATGGTCTTTCTGGCTGGCCACCATCACCCACCGACTACGATCATTCTGACCTTTGTCCCTAGGTTATAGTCTTTCTGACCTTAGTTGCCAGACTATGGTCCTTCTGACCTCAATCTCTAGACAACAGTCCTTCTGACCTCTGTCACCATACTACGATCTTATTGATCATTGTTCATCTGTCAATTACAATCCTTCCAACATGCATCGTCAGACTACGGTCTTTCCGAACTTCGTCGCCTGCCGACTACTGTCCTTCCAACCTCCGTTGCTAGATAACATTCTTTCTGACCTCCAACATATGTCGACTACAGTCTTTTCGACATTCATCGTCTGATAAGGTCTTTCTAACCTTCGTCGAATGCCGACTACGGTCCTTTCAACCTCCATCACCCAAAATGATCTTTTAGACCTCTGTCGCCCACTGACTATGATCTTGCTGGCCAAACGAACATATCAATACTGATTCTTCTGATTCCCACCATGTAATGCACTTTGTATGATATATATTTGCTACATAAAGTTAAGGACTTTCCCCCAAAAAAGGGTCTCATTTGTAATCGACTGCAAACCACTAGTGAATTCATTCAAATTGGGTCAGGCCCTATGATTTTTCTCCCTTTTTCAGAGTTTTCCACATAAAAATATTGGTGTCTCTCATATAAAACGCTAAACATCTATCTTTCATATGTTTGTGTGTTGGATCTTCGTACAAAACGAATACGTTAAACTTTATATCTCTCTACCGTCACGAATATTCAAGGAGACAATAATATTTAAATTGATTAAAAAGAAATGTATATTAAAACTTTAAAAAAAATTATATGATTCACTTTTTATGTATTTTAAATTTGTCCGCTTTTTGATGAATCATCAATCATGAAAATCACTGTAAGTTGGCACTGTTATTATCATCAACTATCATTTACTATTTGTGATCACTACCACCGTCCCGGCAGCTCCCGCTACTGCTACTGATATGAGAAATTCTTCTTCGAGAAATGCTAACAAGGCTGAAAGTTTCATAAAATAAAATAAATAAATAAATAATCATAAAAAAAATTTTATCCACGTTTTCTTTTTAGAATTTGTTCCACATGCGGATATTGAAAACACCATTACAGAAAAGCGCATAAAAAGTACTGAGTTTATAATATTATCAAAAAATATTTTTATAAATTATTAATCAATTGGCTATTATTTTAAAGGCTTAAGCTTATACATTAAAAATGATTAAAATATACGCCCTTTGATTAAAATTCTTCGATACTTATGATAAATTAATTGATAAGCTTTAATTGTTTGTTAAAATTAAGTAGAAAAGAAGCCATTTTTTTAATAAAAGCATATTATTAATGCGAGCATTATCCATTAATTAATCATACAATTTGAGCTGCCCCACCATTATAAAAGAGAGATTAGTACTTAAGCTATGAAGACATAAAGGGTCATATATATTTTGCTCTATAAATATTCTAATCTCTCTTAAAATCATGCAATTTTATATCTTAAAAGTAATAAAATAGTTAATTTTTTTCTAATATAAAAATACCTGCTTTCAATTGCATATTCATTTTCTCAATAAAATCAATCTAATTCTAAGTATATATTATATGATATCATGAATAAGATAAAAAATTAATTATTTTAGCTTCTTATTAAAAATTATTTGATGAAATGCACATAAAAAATAAGTGAGTTTAGTTGACCAAAATATAGTTGATATATTATCAAAAAATAATCTTGATTGAGCACGAATCTTGAGACAAATTTGAATTGGGTAATTTGATCGTCCTCAATTTCAAGAACAAACCAATCACTTGTAATCTATTCAAACACTAGTTGAATCAATTCAACTGAGCGTGACCCCGTGGTTTTTCCCTTCAGACTTTTTCATGTAAAAATTCGAATGTTTCTTTTTTCTCTGTTTGTGTGATGGATACTCGTGCAATGCTAAAACGTGAAGTTTTTCGTACTTTATTATCGTGAATACTCTAGCCCGCAACAATGGTAAATAATGTAGGGGTGTAAAAATTCTACAAGATATGATAACCCGACACGAACTTGACCTGAAATTTTTGGGTTAGGTTTTCAAATGGGTAGGGTTAGGGCCCCGAATTTTGACCCGTTTGAAATTCCAAGTCGATTTTTGTCAACCCGACAGCCTGATTCTAACCCGTTCCGACCCGCATTGTTTAACCTGTTTTGTTTAGGGCAACAGGCATCTGACACCCGGCATCCATAAGTAGCGTTGCAGTGGGCAGTGTTATACATTTACACTTCGTATCATTTCGCATTAGGGTGGATTTTAAGGAGTGACCGCCCACTCGTTCTATCTTCGTCTGTTTAAAAAATGAAATTTCTTGAATTTTTTAAAGAAGATAGTCGCCTCAGATAAGAAGCAGGTCATCAATAAGCTAAGAGAGAATTCAAGTGAAAAAGATATAATAATCACAAAAGAAACAAATACATTAACATTCTAAACCTAATAATATATGAGAATATATTAGCAAATGCGAGGAGAGAGATGGAAAGAAGAAAATTGAATACGAATAAGAATTTTGAATGTGAGGTTAGTCTACCAAGTCCTATTTATTATGTGCACATATTTGATACAAAATGTTGCCATCGCCAACTAAAGGAAGTGGTGGCTTTTCCCCACCGCTGAATATGGGTCAGCGGTTCTGTTAATAATTATAAGCGGAAAGTAAAAAGGGAAATATGTGGACCATTAATTAGAGAAATTTTGTTCTCATTGGAAGCGAGAAGATGTGGAGAATTTGATCAATGCGCATCAGATACAGTGAGTAATATTCACTCTTCTATACGAGCGGTTGCTATTCAGTATTCGGGTGAGATAATAGCTTTGTACTGTGCTGATTGATGATAATGCGCTGCTTGCCGCATTGCACATCGCACATGCCGCACACCTGCAGCTGATGGCAAATAGTTTTATTATTATTATTATTGTTCTTGTGTCCTGGAGTAATCGCGGCGGTAGAGAAATATAAGTTTTAGCGTCTTAGTGTTGTTCGAAGATCCAGCACACAAATAGATGAGAGAGAGTGTGTAGCGTTCATAAGAGACACTAGAGTTTTTATGTGGAAACCCCTGAAAAGGGGGAAAAATCACTGGGCCTAGCCCAGTTTGAATGAATCCACTAATATTTGTATTCGATTACAAATAAGGCTCTTCTTAGGGAGAAGACCTTGGCTTGATGTCACAAATGTATAGAGCGCATTACATGGTGAGAGTTAAAAATAATCAACATAGACATGTTTGTTTGGTCGGCATGACCATAGTTGATAGGATAGAGGTCGGAAAGAATGTAGTAGGCAGGAGATCAGGGTCAGAAAGAGCATTGTCCGGCGATGTAGGTCAGAAGGACCGTAGTATGCAGGAGATCGATGTCAGAAAGACAGTTGTAGCATGGCGCTACTCTGGTAGAACTCTAGGCATCAGGTGGTGGCCCGACAGAAGTCTGGGCCTCAAGTGATGGTCCGGTAGAAGATTGGGTCTTAGGTGGTGGTCCAATGGAAGTTCGGCCTCATGTGGGGGTCCGACAGAAGTTTGGGCCTATAGTGCTAGTCCGGCGGAAGTCTGAGCCTCAGTTGGTGGTCCGGTAGAAGTTCAGGCCTAAGGTGCTGGTCCAGCAGAAGCCCAGGCCTCAAGTGGTTGTCTGAAAGAAGTTCAGGCCTCAGGTGGTGGTCCGACAGAAGTCTGGGCGTCAGATGCTTGTCCGGTAGAACTCTGGGCCTCAAGTGGTGGTTTGGCAGAAGTCCGGGCCTCAGGTGGTGGTCCGATGGAAGTTTGGGCCTCAAGTGGTGGTACAGCAGAAGTTTGTGCCTATGGTGGTGGTCCGGCAGAAGCATGGGCCTGAGGTGGTGGTCTGGCAAAATTTCTGGCCTCAGGTGATAGTCTGACGGAAGTCAGGGCGTCAGATGTTGGTCCGGCGGAAGTCCAGGCCTCAAGTGGTGGCCTAGTAGAAGTCTGGGCCAAGGTGGTGGTCTGGTAGAAGTCCGGGCCCCAGGTGGTGGCGTGATAGAAGTCCAGGCCACAGGTGGTGGTCCGACGGAAGTCCAGGCCTCAGGTGGTGGTCCGGCGGAAGTCCGGGCCATAAGTGGTGGTCCAGCAGAAGTGAGGGCCTAAGGTGGTGGTATGGCGGAAGTTCGAGCCTTAAGTGGTTGTCTGGTGGTGGTGAGGGCCTCAAGTGGTGGTTCGGCAAAGGAGAGGGCCACGAGTTCGACCCGGTGGAGTTCGGGGCCATAACTGGTGGTCCGGCAGAGCAACAACGCCAGCCAGTGTTCCAGCGGAACTCAGGCGGTGGTCGAGGAGAAGCGAGGAGGCAAGAGCGATCTCTGATCTCTCCCTTTCTCTCTTGCTTGGATCCTCCCTTTTAAGAGGGATGAGGTGTCTATTTATATATTTCATATAGTGGCATGGCCTGTAAATAGGTGGGAGATCAAGGGCATATTAGGAGTGGCTTGGATGGACGACCAAGATTGAATCCTTTGATCGTGAAATGTTTGATTGACATTTGAATGTCTTAAAGATGTCAGAATTCAGGGATCTTGGGCTTTTTGGATTCATCTTGTTGAGCCACTCGATTTGACTATAAGCACGTCATGTTTGGAAACCATTTGGTAACCCAAATTGTAGTTCGAACTTTCCAACAGTGCATCGAGTCCTTGTTTCAAACCCATTTGGGCTTGGATTGAGTCGAATTTGTTGTCGACTTGTCGTTGGGTTTGTATTTCCGAGAAGTTCAGTTCGACTATAAGTTTGCTGAAATCGAAGTTCAGATGATCCCAATTTTAATTTTGAAAGTTTCCAACTTGATTTTGCCTCGAGATTTGTGCCCGATCAAGATAATTTTTCGAGGACGTATCAATTATTATTATTACGCAGCCGGTATTCATTATAATTTAATTTTAATTATGTGGTGTTTACTTTAATTTGAAGTATTTAATAAAGAAAAATAGGTAATAGTGTTATAATAAGGGTGTCAAAATAGGGTCACTGGTTAGGTTTGGGTCGAATCCGATTTTGGCCCATTACTTTTTTGACACAACCTGAATCTGATCTGTGAAAAAATACAATCTGAACCCGACCTGTTGGGTTGCCGGTTGACCTGACCTGACACGAAATCACTTGCGAGATTTGTTTACAGAAGAGCGCGAATGGGAGAACGATGAGCTCCTCTTGTCATCATGTGATAGACGGATGACGACCTAACGAGACGGCTCTCACGCGAGGAGACATCAAATGGACAAAAAGACGGATGATGAAACAGATGCAACAGGGCGAGACGTAAGACGATTCCCGAGTCAATCCGATTTGTTTTCGGGTTTCAAGGTCAACCCAAACCCAACTCGAGTTTATGTTCAAATCAGATTTTTAGATCGTATCAAATATTGACTCTCCAAGATATGAACCGATGATAGTCTTAAATTTATAAAAATAAATAAATTTAAAGAAGAAATTTGAAGTGGAATTAAGAAGGGTGAATAAGTAAAAATTTTAAGACAATTATCTTAATTATATATATTTAAATCATAAAAAATTAACAATAATTCTAATCGTCCTTATGGGACACCATATGTGAAAATCCTCAAATTTGAAGAGTGGTCAACAATAAAATTTTAGTTGAAGGAATTGGAGTACTGCTGAAGCTTAATTTGAGACATCTTTCTTATTAGATTATTTTTTGGATAACAATCATAATTTTTATTTAACCACTATTTATTCACTGCTTTCAATAATTTTTTGTGCTGGAAAAATTCTTTTTTATAGAAATTCTTTTTTATAGCAACTTAAAAAAAAATAATAATTTTCTTCATTATAGCTCTACAACCACAGTTATAAAAAGTTGTAGTCATCTCAAACGGATCATAAATCAAGTTATTAATTGAGTAATTTTACTTGGAAAATTGCTAGTGAGATGAACCCAATTAGTTAGTGAGTTAAATTTAAACTAATCTCATTTGAACTCATTGGATGATGATCAAATGTCTTAAAGAAAAATATTAATATAAAGTACATTTAAAGTAATAAAAAAGAGTAGTAAGCAGAAACTACGTAAATAGAAAAAGAAATGATTTTTTTTTCTTTTTGGATTTGGCCTTCCTTCTGATGTTGATGTCTGTTTGGTTTGATTTGGCTCCTTTCTTTGGAATGTTGTGGGTGGTATTGATGGCCCCTATTTTGGATTTTTTTTCCTTTGGTTGTGTTCTTTTTTTCTTTCAGACTTGAAGTGCTTTATTTGATGGATTGTTTTGGGTGGTGCTGATCCTTTGGACTTATTTTGAATTGCTTGGGGGAATATGATTGTTGTCTTCTCGATTTTGAGCTTTATTTTTCTAATATGAAAAATGATGAGGCTGCACTCTACATGTTGTCTGCGTCTTGGCTTGCTGGCAACCTTAGTGGCTGAGCATGCTGGATATTAAATTGCGGTTTTCCTTTGGTTGCCTTGTGGCTTGCTATCTCCAATGGATGGTCCTTGATGGTGGGCTAAGTGATTGTCGGATGTTTCTTCTTCTTTCCTGAGTCTGACAAGCTCTCACCTTATTCACTGTAGCACCTTCATGCTGTATTATTTTTTAACAACTTTTAGTAAGTTTAAAAAAAAAATGTTGTATTATTTTTTGCTATTTTCTTTTGGAGGTTTTTTTCTCTAGGGTTGTAATTTCGAATGTGCTCTTTTGGGCCTTCCCCATAACTTCTTTACTTTTGAATGAATTTTGGGCATGTCCCTTTAAAAAAAAAAAAAAAAATACTTAAAATAATAAATTTTGTGACTTCAAATAAAAAATTATTAAAAAATCTTTAAAATATTGCTCTCAATTTTTTCTATTCTCAACTAACTTCTCATTAATTTTCTTTTAAATTATATTTTAATGGTAATGCACAAAAATAGGTTTTTTTCTTCTTGTATGGAATATGAGCTTATTTAAATTCATAGCATTAAGCAATTTAACAAGCTAAAATTTGCATCTTAAGGTAAACTTTCTCACTCCCACCACTTATCAAGATGTCTCGATCTTTTGACCGATGCTCCTATAAGATCGTCATGGCTTTATTTTTTACATCAAGAGGAATTAATTAACTCACTAATATGATATTATCCCGAGTCTTTGAATTCCCCCTCCTTAAATAATTCTAGCCTAATTTAATAAATTTCATACTAATTTTATTCAACTTAGGTTTTAGCTTTAATCTAAATATGTTTACAATTAATGAATAACTTATAAACCCTATTAAAAGTTATTTTATTATGGTTTACTATTGATCATAAAAAGTCATGAATAAGGATTCGTTTGGGATAGCTTTCTTACTACTTTCTAAAATAACTTTTTATTACAAAAATTTTTAATTTAAAGATTTTTTGTGCTAAAAAGCTGTTTTTAAAAGTTGTAAGAAAACTGTCCAAAACGAAGCAACCTTCTTACTACTTTCTGAAGCAGCTTTTTAGTACAAATTTTTTTAATTTATAAAATTATTTTATTAAAAAAAAGCTTTAAAAAGCAATAACAAAACCGTCCCAAAAAAAAATCTTAATTTATCCTAAAAAAATAGTCTAATATGTTCTGTAGATAAAAAAATCTTGACTTTCATATGAGTGACAAATTAAAGTATGGTTATAGATTTATTTAAGCATTATTTATATTTTCTCAGTTTAAGAATAATTAAAATATGGATAGGTTATGATAGTAAGTCCACATAATAACTATGGAGTTTTAGGCTTTTTTGGGATGACTTTTTTACTGTTTTTTAAATAACCTTTTTAGTAAAAATAATAATAATTTTTTAATAAAAAACTAGTTTAAAAGTTGTCCCAAATGAATCCTAGCTAAATCATTAATGAATTGCATGCTTTAAGATTGTTTTTTTGGAGAGCTTCTAATTTATGATTTTTGAATACTTAAGCTGTTATTTTGAGCATGAACATAGGCATTCTATCTTGATCAAAGTTAAGTTGATTTATGTAGTTAATTATAGCAGGAATTATGGTATTCTATTATTCTTATATGATTTTAGAAATATATATTTATTATTTTGATCACATGCATGCATCTCCTATTTTTTTTAAAATATAATATGAAGGTTTTAAAGATGCGAAGGATTGTTTTACAGAAAATTCAGTTGAATCCTTTTCAAAAGAAAACGATCATTCATATTGACTTAAAAAACACAGTTCATGCGGCACACTTTGGCTTGTTGGTTGTAAGCTTTGGCTATCAATTAAGAGGATTTGAGTTCATGTCTTGCGTATGTGATGTATGTGTCAGTTTTCCATCCTTAATCGCCCTATATATATATATATATATATATATATATATATATATATATATATATATATATATATATATATATATATATATATATATATATATATAATTTAAGGACAAATAATAATGTGATTTATTGACTACTGCTAAAAATATAAGATTTTTCAACAGTTTTTAGTATTGATTTTAAAATCCCTGCTAGAAGTTGGTATATGCAGCAGTTTTAACCGTTGCTAAAAAGTTATTAAAAAAACTTAATATTTTGATAGCAATTTATAGAGGCGGATTGCAAACCGCCGCCATTATTGCTTTCAATTCAAAATCACTGTTGTATGATCTCCTATTCTCCTAATCTCCCTCTCGTGCCATGGCCTCCACTCGACTTTATCATGTGTTTGCCTCCTAGCATGCCAATGATCCACTGGGGAAGTAACACAGAGACCGCCGACACCGAGCTAGGCAACAAATTAAGGCAGTTGGGGTGAATCATGAGGAGGTGGAGATGTCACGACCCGACCCGACGGGGACGGATCCCGCCCGAGCCGGATCGCGACGAGAGACCTTTCTTAACCAGGATCTGGCTTTGGATTAGGTTACTGAACTGATCTTCCAAATTCTTAACTCAACAGAAGCACACAGAACAACAGAGCTACTAAAAACATCAAATGCAGCGGAACAAAACATCTATCTTTTCATTTCCTCAAAATAATCATCTACAGAACAGTACATGGCTTTCAACAGAAAGAAAGACAGAACAGAAAAGCCATGACTGTACAAAAATCAAAAGTACAAAAGTACCTAATCTGATCAGACTCTGAAACCTAGTCCTGAACTTCCTTGCCCTTCCCAGAACCTGAAAACCACCAGAAAGCAAGGGTGAGCTCAACAGCTCAGCAAAGCAACAAACCACCAATCTAAATTCTCAGAAAACAAAAACCAAATTCATCGGACAGAAATCAGATCAGAAATCGGAACAGAATCGGAAATCAAAACTTACGGACAGATATCAAATCACATCAGAGTCGTACAGATCGTATCAGAACGGAACAAATCAACAGAGTCAGAATCAGAAATCAGAATCGTACGGATCATATCATATCATAATCACAATTTCGTACAGAACAGAACAGATACAGAAAATAGTACAGATGCATATAGCTAAATGCCCTGACACTGACGGAATCTCTATGGATTCCGGCCCCTTATGCCTCCCTTCCCAGACACTGACTGAATCTCATAGGATCCAGGCCCCTTATGTCTCCCTTTGTGCTCACGGCACCAAAACAGATGTGCTTATAGCACCAAAACAGAATTCATCGGATCCGGAACAGAACTGATTTCAGAATTTCAGATTTGAGCTCATTTCAGATTTCCCGTTTCACTAACTGAATCTCATAGGATTCAGGCCCCTTATAACTCCCTTTTTATAGCTTATACACATAGCATTTCAATTCAGAACAAATACGGACAATTCAGAAATTACCCAAAAAAATCGGGCAGCACAACGGCAGTATACGGAATTTACACAAAAATTCCTGCAAAGAAAATTTACCGAATTCGCACAGAATACAGATATCAACATTTCAGAACCTTTATTCTACTGCACAGATAAATTCCAATTTCACAGAAAAAATCTGGTCGACTAAAAAAACACAGTCGAATCAAAAATACCCGGACGAAAATCTTCAAAATATAGTCAAAACGTGCATACCCGGCACGGCAACGATATCCAAAAAGTTACGCGGTAAAAACTGAGCCAATCAACAGATACGGACAAAAATCATTAACGAAGACGAAATCCGGACAGAATATACCGCCAAACACGACGGTTCTGAAAATTGAGAAAGGCGGAATGTGCCTTACCTCGAGCACAGCAATTTCCTCAACAGCCACTTCGGACGAAAACGGCTCCGCGTCGTCCGAAAATCCGCTTTTCCACTTTTTCCTTCGTTTTTCTCTCTCCTCAGCTTTTTCTCTCTCTTCAAAATATCTCATTTCTATATATATCCAGACTGATCGTCCTGGACGATCGAGCTTCGTACCGGACGATCCATGAAGAGAGGAATTTCGTCCAGACGAAAAATGACATATCGTCCCAGGCGAAGGGTTCACGGGAGAATTTTCGTCCAGACGATCCTGATTTCGTCCTGACGAACCATACAGCCAAAACTGATTTTCTGCACAACCTGTACCGATCGTCCCGGACGATCCAACTTCGTCCCGGACGAACCTGGAGCAAAAACTGATATTACAATCTCCCCAACTTAAAAAAAAAAATGTCGTCCTCGACATTATCCAATCCAAACTCAGTCAAAACAAGTACGGGTACGACCGTCTCATATCAGACTCCTTCTCCCAAGTTGCTTCCCGTGCAGTCCGGTGCTTCCACTGAACTTTAACCATCGGAATCTCTTTATTTCTTAACTTTCGGACGTCGTATGCCAAAATAAGCTCTGGCTCTTCCTTGTACGCCAGATTCTCCTGAATCTCCACCTCATCAGCTGACAACTTCTTCCCAGAGTCTGAAACCCACTTCCTCAGAGTGGATACGTGAAACACATTATGCACGTCAGGCATAGAATCAGAAAGCAATAGACGATAAGCAGATTTTCCAATTCTTTCCAAAATCTCAAATGGTCCAACATACCTTGGACTAAGCTTGCTTACCTGACCAAATCTGCTCACACCTTTCATCGGGCTGACTTTGACATACACAAAGTCACCGACCTGAAACTCAACAAATCTGTGCTTCTGATTGTAATACTTCTGCTGACGATCTTGAGCGGCTTTCAATCTTTCTCTTATCAAATTGATCTTCTGAGCAGTTTCATCAGCAAAAGTGGCCCCCAAAGCCTGCCTATCTCCGACCTCCGTCAGAGTCAAAGGAGTACGACACTTCCTACCATACAAAGCTTCGTACGGTGCCATACCAATACTGGACTGAAAACTGTTGTTATAGGCAAACTCAATCAGCGGAATATGATCCTCCCAACTTCCGCTAAAGTCCAGAACACAAAGCCTCAACAGATCTTCCAGTACCTGAATCGTCCTCTCAGACTGTCCGTCGGTCTGAGGATGAAAGGCTGTACTGAAATGCAGTTTCGTACCCAAGCCTTGCTGAATGCCTTTCCAAAGTCTGGAAGTAAAGCGTCCATCTCGATCAGATACGATCACACGAGGCACACCGTGCAATCTGACTATTTCCTTCATATAAATCTGTGCCAAGCGATCAACTGAATCCGTCTGTCTGATCGGAAGAAAATGGGCTGACTTCGTCAATCGATCTACAACCACCCAAATGGCATCATGTCCTTGTCTAGATCGAGGAAAACCCATCGCAAAATCCATCGTTACCTCCTCCCATTTCCACTCAGGGATAGGCAACGACTGCAACAGTCCACCTGGTCGCTGATGCTCTGCCTTCACCAACTGACAGGCCTCGCATTTCGACACAAACTCTGCCACATCCTTCTTCATCCCAGGCCACCAGAACAAAAGCTTCATATCAGCATACATCTTACCACTGCCTGGATGAACAGTATAGCCTGAATGATGAGATTCATACAGAATCTCCCGCCTCAAATCTCCGAACACAGGTACCCACAACCTGTTCTTACAGAAAATAGCACCAGAATCAGAAATTCGAAGTTCAGGAGTCTTACCAGATCCAATCTGAGCTATCAACTTCGAATAATCAGAATCTGACTTCTGGGCTTCTTGAATCCGTGCTTCCAAAGTAGACTGAATACTCATCTGAGCCAACTCCAAATCATTGGAGGAAACCACCTCCAACTGCAATTTCTCAAAATCACGAATCAGAAAGTCATCACAGGTAAGCTGAATACCTGAGAATCCAGAAGACTTTCTGCTCAGAGCGTCCGCTACCACATTCGCCTTCCCAGGCTGATACTGAATAGTCAAATCGTAGTCCTTGATCAACTCGAGCCACCTCCTCTGTCTCAGATTCAGATCCTTCTGAGTAAAAATATACTTCAGGCTCTTATGATCAGTAAAGATCTCACACCTGACGCCATACAAGTAATGACGCCAAATCTTCAAAGCAAAAACTACTGCAGCTAACTCCAAATCATGTGTCGGGTAATTCTTCTCATGTGATTTCAACTGTCTCGAAGCATAAGCAATTACCTGACCATGCTGCATCAGAACACAACCCAATCCTTTCAGTGAAGCATCACTGAACACCTGGAAACCCTCCGTACCTGACGGAAGTGCCAACACTGGAGCTGAAGTCAAACACTCCTTCAATCTCTGAAAACTAGCTTCACACTCCGGTGTCCAAACAAAAGGTACTGACTTCTGAGTCAGTCTCGTCAGAGGAGTCGAAATCTGTGAAAATCCTTTCACAAACTTCCTATAATACCCGGCCATGCCCAAGAAACTACGTACCTCAAATACCGTAGTCGGCCTTGGCCAATCAGCAACAGCCTGAATCTTCTGGGGATCTACAGAAATGCCTTTTCCGCTAATCACATGCCCCAGAAAAGAAATGCTCTTCAGCCAGAATTCACACTTAGAGAACTTGGCATACAGCTGATGCCTCCTCAAAGTCTCCAACACAATCCTCAAATGTCTGGCATGCTCATCCTCAGATGCAGAATATACCAGAATATCGTCAATGAAGACGATCACAAACTGATCCAAATACTCCCTGAATACTCGGTTCATCAGATCCATGAAAATCGCAGGCGCATTGGTTACCCCAAAAGGCATAACCAAAAACTCGTAGTGCCCGTACCGAGTACTGAAAGCAGTCTTCACCACATCAGCTTCCTTCACCTTCACCTGATAATATCCGGATCTCAAATCAATCTTCGAAAATACCGAAGATCCGGAAAGCTGATCAAACAAGTCGTCAATCCGAGGCAAAGGATACTTGTTCTTGATCGTGACCTTGTTCAAATCTCTGTAATCAATACACATACGGAGTGTACCGTCCTTCTTCTTCACAAACAGAACAGGTGCTCCCCAGGGCGAAACACTAGGACGTACAAACCCTCTGTCAACCAACTCCTGAAGTTGAAGGTTCAGCTCAGAAAGTTCTTTCGGTGCCATCCTGTACGGAGCTTTCGATATAGGAGCTGTACCCGGAAAAAACATCGATAGAGAACTCCACATCTCTATCCGGAGGTAAACCGACCAAACTCCTCAGGAAAAACATCGGCAAATTCCCGTACCACAGGGATCTCAGAAACAGAACCAACCTCCAGGTTCAGATCCCGCACCGAAGCTAAAAATACCGGACATCCTTTCTTCCACATCCTGCTCACCTCCAACACAGAAACCAGACTGGAGAGAACACCTCGTAATCCCTGAAATACAACTCTCTCTCCAGCCACAAGCAAACTCACTTGCTTCTTCAGACAGTCTATCTGAGCCTCATACTGACTCAGCCAATCCATGCCCAGAATCACATCATACGAAGAAATCGGCAATCGAATCAAACTCGATTTCCACTTCTTGCCAGAAATCTTGATCTCACACAAACAAAACTGTCGGGCAATCAATGGATTCCCAGCCGTAAAAATCACAGACAAAGAAACCGGTAAAACCATCGAATCCAAATGTAAAATCTCAAAACAATGCTCGGACAGAAAAAATGACTCGCTCCAGAGTCAAACAAAACACGACAGGGCTGATCAGAAATGTAAACCGTACCTGTCACAACATCCGGAGCATCACGAGCCTCCTGCTGACTCAGACTGTAAACTCGTGGCTGAACTGGAGCAGGAACTGAAGCAACAGAACTACTCTGCTCCCTCTGAATCGTAGGTGGTCTCCGCGGTGCAGAACTAGAACCACCACCTCTACCAGCAAATCCCTCAGGGCGAGGAGGAACAGTCCTCGGTCTTCCTGCTGCTGAACCAACAGGTCTAACAAAGCCCTCAGATCGCTGCTCAGAACGCTGATCAAATCCCATCTGCGGACATTCTGCAATCCTATGTCCCGGCTGACCACATCTGAAACAAAGACCAGCTATCCTGTAGCACTGGCCATGGTGTCGCCGTCCACAACTCTGGCACACAGGTGCCGAACTGACAGATCCAGAACTAGTCGTACTGGTAGCAGTACCAGACGATCCTCCGCTCTTCCTGGAATCTCCAGATCCAGATCCAGGAACAAATCTCCTCTTCCCAGAGGAACCACTGCCAGATGTCTCTCCTCCAAACCTCTTCCTACTCGCAGTCCACCGCTGCTGAGTAGCCGTCATGTCATTCTCAATCAGACGAGCTCGCTCCACAAGCTCAGAGAAATCAGTAATCCGGAACGGTATCAGAGGCTGCCTCAAAGTGTCTCGTAAGCCTCTCAGAAATCTGTAGCACCTCTCAGTAGATGTGCTAACCAGCTGCGGAGCGTACCTGGCTAATGCAGTAAACTCAGCCTCGTACTGCATCACCGTCTTGCTCCCCCTGAACAAGTCTCAGAAAACTCTCCTGCATCTGCTGTCGTGTGCAGAAGGGGGAACAAACCAGTCCCGAAATACTTCGGTGAACTCCTCCCAAGTAATCAAAGAGTTCAATCTGCCCTGAAATCTGGCTGCCTGCTGGCCAGTCCCACCAGTGCTCAGCCTCTCCGTCCAACAGAAAAACAGCTAACGGAACTTTCCTGTCTGCAGGACACTGCATCCCGTCAAAAGTCTTCTCCAATCTCCTCAGCCACTCCTCGGCTGCTGCTCTGGGCTCAACAGCGCCCTCAAACCTCGGAGGCTTCAACCTCAAAAAAATAACTGCAGGTGTCGATCAATGTCCTCAGATCTAACAGTCGAAGCTCTGCTCTGAGTCTCGCTCATCATCTGAGCAACAAGTGAAGCAAACTGTGAAAGCATATCAGCACCGACCACTGGGGCTGTACTCCCCACTGGTGCTGCCTGATCATCACTCTGACCGTCTGTCATATCTGGGTCTGGCTGATCCATACAGAAAAATCCAGAAAATCCGGAAAACTATCACAAAACAACACAAAATAACACAATAAAAAGCCAAACGACCCAAAACTACCTCCCAGACAGACTCACTGATCACTTCCTAGAGCTCTGTTTTACAATTCAACCTGTTTCCAAAACCAGTGCTCTGATACCACAAAAAAAACTTGTCACGACCCGACCCGACGGGGACGGATCCCGCCCGAGCCGGATCGCGACGAGAGACCTTTCTTAACCAGGATCTGGCTTTGGATTAGGTTACTGAACTGATCTTCCAAATTCTTAACTCAACAGAAGCACACAGAACAACAGAGCTACTAAAAACATCAAATGCAGCGGAACAAAACATCTATCTTTTCATTTCCTCAAAATAATCATCTACAGAACAGTACATGGCTTTCAACAGAAAGAAAGACAGAACAGAAAAAGCCATGACTGTACAAAAATCAAAAGTACAAAAGTACCTAATCTGATCAGACTCTGAAACCTAGTCCTGAACTTCCTTGCCCTTCCCAGAACCTGAAAACCACCAGAAAGCAAGGGTGAGCTCAACAGCTCAGCAAAGCAACAAACCACCAATCTAAATTCTCAGAAAACAAAACCAAATTCATCGGACAGAAATCAGATCAGAAATCGGAACAGAATCGGAAATCAAAACTTACGGACAGATATCAAATCACATCAGAGTCGTACAGATCGTATCAGAACGGAACAAATCAACAGAGTCAGAATCAGAAATCAGAATCGTACGGATCATATCATATCATAATCACAATTTCGTACAGAACAGAACAGATACAGAAAATAGTACAGATGCATATAGCTAAATGCCCTGACACTGACGGAATCTCTATGGATTCCGGCCCCTTATGTCTCCCTTCCCAGACACTGACTGAATCTCATAGGATCCAGGCCCCTTATGTCTCCCTTTGTGCTCACGGCACCAAAACAGATGTGCTTATAGCACCAAAACAGAATTCATCGGATCCGGAACAGAACTGATTTCAGAATTTCAGATTTGAGCTCATTTCAGATTTCCCGTTTCACTAACTGAATCTCATAGGATTCAGGCCCCTTATAACTCCCTTTTTATAGCTTATACACATAGCATTTCAATTCAGAACAAATACGGACAATTCAGAAATTACCCAAAAAATCGGGCAGCACAACGGCAGTATACGGAATTTACACAAAAATTCCTGCAAAGAAAATTTACCGAATTCGCACAGAATACAGATATCAACATTTCAGAACCTTTATTCTACTGCACAGATAAATTCCAATTTCACAGAAAAATCTGGTCGACTAAAAACACAGTCGAATCAAAAATACCCGGACGAAAATCTTCAAAATATAGTCAAAACGTGCATACCCGGCACGGCAACGATATCCAAAAAGTTACGCGGTAAAAACTGAGCCAATCAACAGATACGGACAAAAATCATTAACGAAGACGAAATCCGGACAGAATATACCGCCAAACACGACGGTTCTGAAAATTGAGAAAGGCGGAATGTGCCTTACCTCGAGCACAGCAATTTCCTCAACAGCCACTTCGGACGAAAACGGCTCCGCGTCGTCCGAAAATCCGCTTTTCCACTTTTTCCTTCGTTTTTCTCTCTCTCTCAGCTTTTTCTCTCTCTTCAAAATATCTCATTTCTATATATATCCAGACTGATCGTCCTGGACGATCGAGCTTCGTACCGGACGATCCATGAAGAGAGGAATTTCGTCCAGACGAAAAATGACATATCGTCCCAGGCGAAGGGTTCACGGGAGAATTTTCGTCCAGACGATCCTGATTTCGTCCTGACGAACCATACAGCCAAAACTGATTTTCTGCACAACCTGTACCGATCGTCCCGGACGATCCAACTTCGTCCCGGACGAACCTGGAGCAAAAACTGATATTACAGGAGATGATGTCCATTGAGAAGGTGTTTGAGGGGAAGAAAATTCCTAGCTATGTGGCATGAGAAACTAACCTTTAGAGCAATGGTGGTGAGCTTCTTCCTCTTTGAACATAATGTTCACCATCATCGTGATGAAGTTTAATCTCACTACCAGTATCATCCACTCCCTCAACGTCGTCGCAGGACTCCTAGGGTTCTTAATTCTTTGTCAAGTTGTGGACGAAGTTCATCAATAATGTCCAGTTTACTCAAGTACCCTTCAATTCACTCGTCAGGAGAGTACCATAATCTAGACTTGCATCTTGACAGCCTATGATATTTCTTTCAGCAGTAATTAGCAAAGCCCTTTTCTCCTCATCCATCTTATTGCACTTTTTCTTGTTCTCTTCCTTCTAGCCATATTTCTCTCAAATGAGTGTTTGATTCCCATCTTCTTGCAAGGAGAATTAGGCAATCGAATAGAACTGGTGAAAGAAAATCATAAGTTGGTATGCTAGAATTTGTAAAACCACTGCTAAAGCCTTTGTACCGAACGCAAATACATCCGATTTGTAGCGGTTACTAAACCACTGCAAATACATTAATAGATGTTTAAATCGCTACAGTTGGTTATAAAAAGTGCTATGAAAATTTAATTTATTAGTAGTGATTATTAGTTCTTGTGTCTGTGACTAACCTCTAGCCTGATTTATAGATGGATACCAGAGTAGGAACTATAGAGAATTAGCAAATTGACACGGTTACATATAATGACATAAGTTTACTCTTAGTAGCTATCTTTGTAGTGGCCAATCTTTCTTGATAGGTCAAAGATGGCTTCTACCAAATAGAAAAGAGCCCTTAGCAATTTCTCTGAATTGAAACTCTCATGGAATTACCCAAGTCGGTACACTAGCAAGTACACCCAATCATCTCCTCAAGAGGAAACCTCTTATCGGCCAACAGGTCTGCCTAACTATTTTGAATGAATTATTTTTTAGATATTAATCTTAATTTTCTTTGTTTATTATTATTTTGCTACTTTCTCATTACATTTTAAAAATATTTACGATGAAAAGTTACTTTTACAATTAGAACAGCTAAGTTGATTTCCTCATATCAACTTTATAACTAGCTTTATAAAAAGCTGCAGTCATCTCAATCAAATCCTTATAACATTTTTAACAATTATTAGACAACATAGAATTCATATTTCAGCCTTGAATTAAATCTTTATAGGCCTCATTTCATTAATGTTAGTCTTTGTAGTTGTAACTTGATTATTTAAATCCATTAAATAGCTGTTAAAATATTATAAATTTGTAATATAGAGCAAACTAATTAGATGATGATAATGAAGTGTGTTGCTTTAAAGTTTAAATATAGATTATAGAATAAGATATAGGCTTCTTTTGGGATAAGTTTTTATTGCTATTTAAAATAACTTTTAGTGCTAAAAGCTGCTTTAAGAAGCAGTAAAAAAATCATTTCAAACAAATATTACTCAATTGGCTATTCTTAAAAGTTTTATAAGCTCAATTTTATGAAAAATTTAGATAAATAATAAATAATAAGACAAATAAAATAAATAAATAAATAAAGAGATCTACATATATAATAGTTTAAATGATCATATTAATATATTTATTATGTAAAATTTATTGTTTAATTAATATAGCACTCCATTAACTCGTTTCCCATCCACATGAAGGAAGAGTATAAGTTGTGATATAATCTTATACTTGGGCTTCGTTTGTGACAATTTTCTCATTGCTTTCTAAATCAGAGCTTTTAACTAAAATACTGTTTTAGAAAGCATGAAGAAAGCTATCCCAAACAAACCTTAAAGAAAATCGAGATAGTGGCATGTGTGAAGAGTTTATAACAATGAGATCTCATCGATGCATTACCAATGGCTTGTTTTATCCTGACTTGAAACTGTCAATGCTAAATGTATAGAAAAAGATGAAATCATGACTAGATCTTCATAAGAAGACCATCAACCATGAAAAAGAGTTGAAGAAGTATCAACATGATCTTACCAAAAAGAGAAGTCACTCGCTCAAAAGTTAATAATAAAAGTGAAGTTTATATTATTTAATGAATTGAGTAAATATTAAATTTTAAGTACTGAAAAATATTAAATTTGATAACTTAACTATAACTAAAATAATAATAACTTACCACATTTTTTTTTAAATGCATTATCTAATAATGATGTTAAAACAAAATTGAGCTTCTTAGTCCATCATCTTAAGTTCTCATCTTCCAAGTCAATATCTATTATATTTATATTTATATATTATTTATATAAAGTTGTACTTGGTTGTTCGAGAACACAGTAAAATTCATGCATGTGACCGCCAGACAGATTCTTCACTGCTTCTCTCTGATCTCACCAACTGTAAAACCCTCCTGTCCTGCTTTCCTCATAAACCACATAAACAAACAAAAAATCCGTCATCGCTATCGATCGAACCTCCATTTTTTTTTTTTTTTTCAATTCCATTAAACCATCAATACATAAATAGTACGCCGCACAGCTCCAAACCCTAAGCGCCCCAACGACTAACACTAGAAAGTTAGAAACCAACTTCACTGTAGCAATCCACAGCCGCAGCAGAAGAAACAAACATCCCATTTCCTAACTACACCATAATAACTACTGCAGTGCTTATATATCATTGGAATGAGAGAGAAGACGAGTCGATCAATCCGATCGCAGGCGTCGCCAGCCGGGGCTCGTAAGCAAACCCTCTCAGCTCGCCGCCGCTGACGCTAGTAAAAGGGCACGGTGGTGCCCATCTCCACTCTTTTGTTATGAAGTCGAAGAGAATGATGTCAGTAGAGCCTTTGATGGTGATGGCGAGAATATCTCCATGACCGATGCATTCGAAGCCTCTGCCGCCTTCAGCTTCGCTGAACTGTCTGTAAATCTCAGGCGGCATGCGCTCGGTTTCCGTCCATGCTTTGGAGCAGGGATGTAAGGACCAGACTCTGACGCTACGCGGAACGCTGAGTTTGCTCTTCTCTACGGCGGCGATGATAAGTACGGATGACGGCGATCCGCCGCGTAAGGCGAGGCTGGGTGAACGGAGGAAACGGCGCATGGGAGCTTGGATTTTGGACCAATCGTTGGAGGCCACGTCGTAAGAGAGAACGGCGAAGGGAGCGCAACTCATGCAGTAGAATGTGCCTTCGGCAAAGACGAGACGGGCGGGGTCGGGACTGCAGAGGCGAGGGAGTTGACTGACGGTTGACCATGGGGAGTAAAAGCCGGTGGCGCCGTCAGCGTGGAAGCATTCGGCGGTGAGGTTTTTGACGGCGAAAGGGGAGATGAGGTCATCGGCTGCGAGGATGAGGGAGAGGGATGAAGGTCCGGCGGTCAGGCCTACGGAAGGGTAGAGGCGGGGGCGGGGAGTAGGGGGGAGGTGGGCGACGAGTTTGGATAGAGGATTGGAGAGGAGAAGCGTTTTGGGACCAGGAGAGTCCGACATGAAGCAGAGTATGCCGGAGTCGGAGGCGGCGGGGGAGAATCCGGGAGGTAGGAAGGAGCTGAGAGGTAGGCGGAGCCAAATATTGGTGGTGGGGTCGAGGAGGAGTGCGGGAGGTGGTGGTTTGGCGGCAGCGGTGGCAGAGGAGGACGTGGTGGAGGAGGAAGTTAAAGGGTTAGTTGAAGAAGCGAGAAGGAAGAAGACGAGCCAGTGGCGGCGGGGGGATAGGCGGAGATTAGCTTCAAGAAAGCTGTCGGAAAAGAGAAGAGAGTACCAGCGCTTACAAACGGCGCGATGACGGAAGAATTCGGCCGGTGGAAGCACAGCTAGAATGCGGTCAACGAGACCAGCTGGAAGATTACGCCATATTCTACTGTCCATTTCAACGGCACCGCTGCCTCCTGCGGCGGCTGACGAGCTCGCCTTCATAGACTTCATTGTCAATGAAAATTAAGTATACACATACATATAGCTATCGTGTTGTTAATTCTGTGGTGAAGAGATGTAAGGTTGGCTTGGTGATTTATAGTAGGAGAGTTCAGTAGAACGGAGAGAGAGGTTGAGAGGGTTGAGAGAGAAAGCAGGGGTGGTGTTCATACGTCCAATCCTGGTCTGAGTTGTGATGGGGCACTTCTGCTTTGGCGTGAGAGGGGAAGCAGGACTGAGAAGGGCACGAGAGACGAGAGAAGAGAGAAGGGAGAGAGAGAGACTGAGAGAGAGAGAGAGAGAAAAAAAAGGCTAAGAAGCTAAGGAGGAAGTGGAATGGAGAAGAGGATTGGAGTTTAGGCTTTTGCCTTTTCCATCTCGAGTCACATTTGCTTGGCGACTCCTCATTCTTTCTATTTTTGTTCACTGTTCATTCTCTTCTGCTGCTGTGCCTTTCAATTCATTTGGTTCGCTTCAAAGGTTATTTATTCATTTTTTTTATTTTTGGGTTAATAAATATGGTGGACTCATCATATGATGAGTTTCATTGGTGTCAGCAGTTGCCAAACAATGCATTAAATGATCTGAAGTATGCCAAGCCTCTCTCATTTTCTAATCTTTTGGGTTCTTTCGCCTTGAATGGGTTAGGTTAATCAAGATTATAAGTCTGGTTTAGCTTGATAACAAACTCGTTTTTTTTTTCTTAATTTTTGTATGCTTTTGGATTTCATTAGTTTTAATTTATTTAGAATTATTGATTGGGGATCCATTCTAGGTTTTAAAATTGAAAAATTTATTTTGTGCGAACGCGGAATATCATCTGGAGATCAACCAGAATGCGCCACGTCAACCCTTCACTTCATATCGCGGCTCGGTACTGGAGCAGTACGCTGACGTGGCTGCACCTGATTCGCCTCCGTACGTAGAGCTACATCCGGCATCCACACAGAATAATTTCTCTTAAAATTGACAGTCTTTTTTTCGACTTAAGTGTGTTTGTTAATGGAGATTTTGGGTTTATTTGGGAGGGCTGCGACATTTTATAAAATTAGTTATGGAGTTCCAATGGGAATATAATTTAGCTACCTCTATAGCATTAAGCAATTTTACAATACAAAATGTTTTGAATGCAATGTGAGCAAAACTAAATTATAGTATTATGAAAAGCAAAGCAGTGAAAAAACGGTCTCAAATAGGCTTTTAAAGTATGTTTGAGATGACTATAATGTTTTATAAAGTTAGTTATAAAATTATTGTGAGAAAATTAACTATTATTATAAAAATAGGTTTCAGCACAAATTTTAAAAAAGAAAAAGTCAAAATAATAGACAAATAAATTTATAGTTGCTATTTGAAAAAAAATGCATCGAGAAAATTAACTATCCCAAACAGACCATTAAATCACACTTAAAAATTTTGAGTTAAGTTCATAAAATTGGAATAAAAATCCCTAAAACTTCTTAATAATCATCAAAGTTCTTTAAAAATTTTTTATTAGTAGAAAAATATCATATTAAAATATTTTATATAAAATACATTCAGATAAATTTTAAAGCCTTGAATTTGTATTAAAATTAATATAATTTAGTATGTGATATATCATCAAAAATTATCTTGATCGGCACAAATCTCGAGGTAAAATCAGGCCGGAAGTTTAAAAAATTAAGTATGGGATCATCTGAACTCTGATTTCAACAAACTTATAGTCGAACTGAGCGTCTCAGAAATACGAACCCAACGACATCAAATTCAACTCAATCCGAGCCTGAATGTGTCTGAATTGAAGACCCGAAGCACTATCGAAAGGTTCAAACCACAATTTGGATTACCAAACGGTTTTCAAACATGACATGCTTATAGTCGAATCAAGCAGCTCGACGAGACAAATCCAATGAGCCCAAGATTGTTGAATTCCTATATCATTAAGATCTTCAAATGTCTGACGAATGGTCCACAATCAAGGGACTCAATATCGGTTGTCCATCCAAACCACTCCTCATTTGTCCTTGATCCTCCTCCTATTTAAGGGTCATGCCATCCTCAAAAAATTATAAATAACCCCTCATTTCTCTTAAGAGAGAACCGGAGTAAGAAGAAGAAGAAGAATGAGAGAAGTGAAGAAGGGGAGGGAAGAAACTCCTCCTCGACCACCGCTGGATTTCCGCCCGACTTTCAAGTGATGTCGGAGTTCCGCACGACTTTCAAGTGACATTGGAGTTCCGTCCGACTTCTAAGTGACGCAGGAGTTCCGTCCGACCTCCAAGAGTTGATTATTATAATCTGATCGTCATAAATTTTAAGGACGAGTCAATCTAGCTCTTGTAACTCAAGCAACTGGTGGAATTCTTTCAACTAGGTGTGACCCAGTGATTTTTCCCTTTTCAGGGCTTCCCACGTAAAAACTATGGTGTTCTTTTATCTTCTGTTTGTGTGCTAGTATCTATACAACGTTGAGACAAAAACTTCCTAACTCTATCGCCGCGTATATTCTACCCCGCAACAGTATGTATATATAATATTAATCTTAATGAAAATCCAAGGCCTAAAAAAATTCATTTTAATGAGTTTAATATTAAGATATTTTGAAAAACATTTTTCATATTATTGAGACGACTCATTTAAATATATATTGAATAAAATTTTTTTTTTTCATTTCTTTAACCGTTTAACGTACTTATTGTCATACTATATAACAGAAAATATTCATAATCAAAATCTAATATAAAACAAGAAATAAAAAATATCGAATTTAAAATTAAATTTTTTTGATGTGATTGAAATTAAAACTAAGTTGTACAGCTTTAATATTCGCATGTAGAATTATTTTACATATACTCAAAATTATACAAAGTCAATGGGGGAACTAAAGGCAATGAGTGCCTATCATTACCTACATTTGAGATTTTATTTAATTGTAAAATATGAAAATTATTATTATTATTATTATATATATTTGACATGTATTGAGAATTGACTGGGTTGTGGATATCGGAAGGATCCGTCCATGAGTCCATCAATTGGCTTGCAACCCTTTTTTTTTTTTTAATCCTATAATTTAAATGATTTCGCATTAGATATAATTGGCTAGCATGTAACTACATTAATTGATAGTTAATGTTAAGGGAATATTTGTTTTTCTATAACAAAAAATGCAGAAAAAAATACAATCAAACCTTAATGCGATATATTTAAAAAAATTATTCTTCATTTGTTTTGAAATAAAATTATTTAAAATATAACACGTCAAAGGCATGTTTATCAGCTTGTGGCCATACTTGATGGTGGCGGATCGAAAACTACTAAAGATGGTGTCCAAATGATAGTGATCAATAGGCTTAGGTCTGTGTTGACGACGGTGGAGATCATCGATGGGCAACAATAATAGTGAGTAGTGGGTGATGGGTTGTAGGGGGTGAATGACAATGGATGATGGTTGCTGATCCTAGCAAGCAATTTACGGGCAACAAGCAGTTAGCGGTAGAGATGACAATGATGGCCAATGGATATGGGAGGAAGCAGGTTGCTTATAGTGACCGACAAACATTTGGAGGGCTCTATATTTATATTTTACCAAAAAAATTTAAATTAAAAATAAAATAAATATGATATTTTAAATATATTAAAATTTTATTCTACATTTACTTTTCTTTCAATCAATCACAAAATTTTCTAAAACACCTCTATACAATATATTTAATTATTTATCAATATACCATAACACGACACGTCACATTTGACAAACCATTAATCACATGTATTAAATAAATTGATCCATCAACAAAAAGGAAGGTTATTTTAAAATTTCAAACTATTAAAATCAACCATCACACTTAAAAATAATCATACAAATTTTTTTTATTTCATATTAAATTGTGAAGCATTGATAACATTTTATTAAAATAATATACCTTTTGCATATTTAACATGTAACTTGATTTTTGTGGCAATCTTACTTTTTTCACATAAAAGAGTATCATCATTAAACTTCACAAATGAGGTATTAGCATTATGAATTATTTAATAAAATTATATCACTATTATCATAATGTAACCTACAACATTTATAAAATACATTTATTAATTGATTGAATTTATATAATATTTGTCTTCTTTGCTTGAAATCACTAATTTTTTTTTATTTTCATAATTTAAATGAAGTCTCACCTAATTTTCTAATAAATATAAACAATTAGGGTGGAACTAAGTTAAATACAAGGTGGATAATTGCTCACCCTCAAATTTGAGTTTTTCTTATAAGGGAGGGTAATTTAAAAATTTTGCCCTGCTAAAATTTTTTTAACCCTATCTTAAAGAGTTTTGCCCCCATCCAGTCCAGATCCAATTCACTTAGGCCCAACCATTCGTTGTTTCTCATGTACACTATTTCTCCTATCTAGTTCATGTTTGTCACCCCCAGAGTTTCTCTATATGCTAGCCATCAATTTTGCCCACCTGACAAAAATAAAGCTGGTTCCACCCCTGTAAACAACTGATATATTTACATTTTATAGAGCATTGACGTTAAGTAACATTTACTAAGAACAATTTTGGAGCACTAAATAACTCTTACCATATGAATATATTTAGAAGGTTCAATTTAACTTAATACAATGAATTTGAATCCAACCCATTTATTAAATATATTTAAATTCTTTACCCAATTTTGACACAATTAAACCCGATATATGTCCAATATGAAAAACACGTAAATCTTAACATATAAACGTTCACCCAATCCTAAATGAACACGATAATTCAATTTGAACACATTTTTAAAAATACAATTTAATTTTATTTAAATAAAAATTAAAAAAACTATTCAAACAAGTTAAGTCATTTTCTTCATGCTAATTTGAATCTGACTCATGTTGTTTTGGGTCTCTTAAATTGACATGATTTTTTTTTTCCCAGTTTAATTGCTCTCTCTCTCTAAATATGGCAAGCCTTTATGAATCTCTCCTCAAATCAACGGTAAAGATCAGATCGCTATGAATATCTCTACAACGAATATAATAATGTCACTCAAAAGTAAAACTACAAGAAGAAATGAGCTTTGTTTTAAAAGAAATTTAAAGCAAAAGACTAAGAACAGATTGATTAAATTAATTTTTAAGGGCAAATTTTCAAAATTTCAACCTCTTAATCAGCACTAAGAAGAACAGAAAGCTAAAAATTGCAACTTTTCAAAGCTGAGCTTTTGCAGGCTGCATAAATTCAGAACCGTGCCCTCCTTTAACCATTTAAGGCAATATCAACTCTATGACAAGCCAAGTTCCATGACAAGATGTTTCCTCTTTAAAACTTGCAGAAACTTAGTAAAGAACCTCACAGGTTTCTATCAACTTCTCTCATATTTAAAGCCTGTAATTCATACAGATATACTGAGAAATATTAGCATTTGTCCTTCTGCTTTGAGTTTAACTGGTATCAGAAACCTTAGAACAGTCCATCACTATCACACACATTCATGAAGCTGCAAGTCTTCGTTTAACAACAGAAGCTATAAGCTTTTGTTTCCTTCCTAAGAGGCTGTTTAAGCAGGATTTTGTAAACCCTCTAAATCCGGATTTCGGAAATCATGGGAGCTCTAAATCTTGAAATTTTTTTGATATAGCCGTATAGAGCGGATTAAATCCCATGTGACTGTTTGGCTATAGAGCAGATTTAACAAGCGGACTCTACCCTCTCGCGCTCATAGAGCCTTAAATTCGGTAAAATAGAAGATTTCAGAAATCCGGGATTTAGCACGAAAAGGCCGGGGGATTTTTCTTCTACTGTGACTTTCATTTGCCGTGAGATTTGATTTTGCATTTTAGGCCGTTTGGCTGGATTTCGCTCAAATCCGGCCTAAATCTTGCTAATGACAATCAGAAATTCTTTAAAAAAAAATCTCATTGAAGGCAGTAGATAAACCGGTGGCATGGAGATGGCTGTGATATATTATGCATGAACAAGTAACTAGCAGATAAACAGTGGCATGAAAATGGTTATGATTATGCTAGAAAAGCAAAACACCTTTCTCATAGAAGACAGAAGAGCAAAACAGCTATGATATGCCAAATTTTCTTCAGTTGTAAAACCTGTCAAAAACCTGCATCAATTTAAAGTAGCTATTTAGTTCAAAAAAAATTTAATTTTAATTTTTTTACTTAATTACCTCTTTTAAAGCAATGCAACAACAACATCAATCCTTTATCTCATTACATGGGCTCGACTACATGAATCCATTTTCTCCATTGTGTCCGGTTAAGAGTCAAATTTTCATTTAGATCTAATAAAGAAAAATCATTTCTAATATTTTCTAAACAATTTTTTTAGGTCTACATCTACCCTTATTAACATATGTTAAATCGAATACATCTACTCTCCTAACCGGGTCATCGAAAGGCTCTTGTTTTATGTGACCAAACCATCTTAAGCGACTCTCTCTAATCTTATATACCACTGGAGCTACTCCAACGGTCCAACCTTTCACGTATATGCTCATTTCGTGTCATGTCTTTAAGAGTGAAGCCACTCATCCACCTGAGCATCCTCATCTATGCAACACTTAACATAAAATTAGTCTTCCCTTTTAATGGACAACATTTTCTCCATAAAGCATTGCAGGTCTAATCATCATCTTATAGAATTTTCCCTTAAGTTTGAGAGGTATTTTTCTATTACTGTATTACACAACAAGCCTGAAGCATTCTTCTACTTAGTCCATCCAACTTGATTTCTACTAATAATACCCCATTTATTTCACCATCACTTATAACAATAGACCCAAAATATCAAAAACGTGTACTCTTATTAATGCCTTGATTGGTTTTAAAGCAATAAGTGAATAAATATAAAAGAAGTGGCACATGTCATAAATGAGTTGTGAATGATTGAACTAAATCATATTGTCATGAAATTCAAGATAAATATTTCTTAATGATGTACAATAAGTAAATTTGCTTAAATCTAGATGAAGGATCATATCACAAAAAGATCTTGCAAAAGCAATTAACATCAGTAATTGTATTTCTCGATCGGTTATCTCATTTACCATATTCACATTTAAGGGGTTATGATGTGGATGGATGCTCATGCTAGTTCTAGCTAATTGGGAAGACAAAAAAGGATGACATAAATAGATGATTCTCTATACTGAGATGATCAGGCTTAGCAGCAAGTGCCTCAATAAGATCAATAATAATGTGTTTAAGGCTTTGTTTGGGACGGCTTTTTTACTGGTTCTTAAAGCATCATTTTAGTACAAAAATTAAAATTTTTATACTAAAAAGTTGCTTTAAGAAACAGTCAAAAAGCCCTCCCAAACGAAGCTTAAGATGATAGTGATGAAAAATATAAAAATATAAAATAAGTGACATGTGTCATGAATAATAAGTGGTTGGTTGAACTAAGGATCTGTTTAGAGTGACTGTAGCATTTTATAAAGTTGTTTGTAGAATTATTGTGGTGAAAATAACTTAAGTTTCTTTTGAAATTATTTTCTTACTACTTTCTAAAGCAGCTTTTTAGCACACATAAATTTTTAATTCTAAAATTTTTATACTAAAAAGTTATTTTTAAGCATAGTAATGCTTTGTTGGGGACGTTTTTTCTATTGATTCTTAAAATAGCTTTTTAGTTTAAAAATTAAAATTTTTATAGTAAAAAAATATTTTAAGAAGCAGTAAGAAAGCCTTCCCAAATGAAGCCTAAAAAAGCTGCTCAAAGGAAGCCTTAGTTATTCTAATTGTAAAAAATAATTTTTATCATACAATTTTTTTAAAAGTGATAGTCATATAAAATTATAAATATTATCTTAAAATAAAACAGCAAAATATTATCCTAAATAAACTCTAAATCATAGGTAAGGAATGATAATAATGATGATAGTAATGGGTTAGTGGTGAAAGTAGGGAGATGGGCCGTGGGCGTAGTTGAGGTCGTGAAATGGGTCACAAACACGACGCGGATCCCAAGCCCAAGGCCCAAATCCCTTAATATCTTCCCAAAAACCCTAAATACGGAGCAAGACTGCTTGAGGTATCGTCATCCTTCAATATGTACGATGCTCCAAATCCAGTTTTCTGCTCGAATTGTTAAGTTCTTCTCCTCCCTATCCGCTCTGCCCTCATCCACCGTCGCCTTCTCTACCTTGCAAGAACTCGCTGCCAACCACAAAGGTTTTATTTTCTCATATCACTTTGTGTTGTCCACACTCAGCCTACTTACTGTTTGCCGATCAATTTAAGTCAGTTACCAGCTTGTAAAGATATGAAATGTATATATTAATTTGTTTATCAAGAAAGCACATTGAAAGTTAAAACTGAGAAGGCAACGAGCATACAAGCTCAGCCTGCATTTTGTTTGATTATTTGCCAGTGAGGACTAGGGGAAGACATGAGCCGTTCGCTCGAAAGCTTTCGGCTTTCCACTCTGAATGCGGGAAGATTTAGGAAAAAAGTGATTTTGGAACTCCTATAATCTTCAAAAGTATATTTCCTTGTGAATGGAGCCTGGATCCATTGCTGCTAATGTTTTTTTTTTCTTTTTTACCTTAGGTTTGGCAAAAGTAATATTGAAGAAGGGAAAGACCCAGCTTTTCAAAGATGGAAGTCCCATGGTTTACAGCGGCGCTGTTGACAGAATAATTGGCCGACCACCACCAATAACTGGAGATGTTGTGTTGGTCGCAGATGGATCTGAGAAACCGATTGGATGGGGTCTATACAATTCGACATCCATGTTCTGCGTTCGCCTTATGCAGCTAGAAGACGAGGCAATAAGGTAAACAAAGCTTGAGTTGGAACGCTAACGCCAATGAGTGAATTGTTGATCAGAAATAACTTTACTTTCCTAAGTGACTTAACCATCCCTGGCAATTTGGTTGGACTGTGCTGATTAAATGCGTGCCTTCTACTCCTTCTGCTTGGCTTAATAGTTGATAACATGTTGAACATTGAGAATTTCTTGTCCTAAAGGCTTTACCTTATTCTGATGGAGCTTTGGAATAATATTTTTTTCCTTACGTGCAACAAATGCTATCATATATGAGCTTCATTAATCGTTCAGGGTTGTGCTTGCTGTAATGATATTCATTTCTTTATGTTTTCTTTCTCTCAGGGATGCATCTTGTGCATTAGATGTGGAAAAACTGCTTGAAAGAAGGTTAGATGATGCCCTTAAATTAAGGAGGAGTTTAGGGCTTCCATCAGCTGATACAAATGCTTATCGTCTTGTCAATAGCGAAGGGGACAGGTCTAATTCCTCCACCAAATTAAAAAAAAATCATCTTCATCCATCGTTTATCTTGTTCTAATTTGCAGGGACTAGCTCATCCAATCTTCTGCCCCCATAACTATCACATTTTCCGACCGTTTACTATGTTTAAACTATTGGCATACTAGTAATCGGCTCATTCTTCTACTTTCTCGAGTTTGGATCCTTTGCCTCTCTAGGGAGTCCGAAAACATCCTAGCGTTACTGTGGCTGCAACCTCTATTGGTGGTTAGGGAGGCTGAATTTTGGTCCAAGAGCTGTCCTTGACTGACCATTAATAAGCTGTAAACACTGGAACCTTGAGGATCTTAATATGGCCATCATCATCTTGAATTTAACAATGGTTGCATTGCTGGAATGCAGATTGTCTGGCTTAATTGTTGATGTTTTTGGTGATATTGCTGTTGTAGCTTCATCTGCTGCTTGGGTTGAGAAATACAGACCTGCCGTAGAATCATCCATTGGTAGGATTAATGCAATATCTCATATTAATTGGAGGCCATCTATTGACATATTAAAAGAAGAAGGATTGAATGTGTCAAATCTCAAGAACTTCAAGGCATGTTCTCATTTGGAAAAAGTTAAGGTGAGAATTAGATATTTAGAAGACCTTCATGAATTAATTCTCTGCTTACTGCATTTTCAGTATATGTATAACTTTGTCAAGTTACAATTACCACTTCTATCTGTGGGTCTCCGAAAGGATTCCGCTCGTGTGGTTCGAATGCAAAGGGTGCGATCACACTATCCCGTAGGACAAAATGGTCGTAGGTCTTTACACCTGACACAAGCAGGCCGATGGAAGAGCAGATGGAGTTATAGATACGATTAGCCATTGAGGATAGCGGCTTTCACCTACCAACCTCGATGGATAATAATATCTATAACCCAAAATTCACGAGATTTCCCCTATTCGATATATCAGCATCGGATAGGGTTTATTTGATTGTGGGGATCGGTTTCCTACGGGCGCAAGCCCCCGTAGTTAATTACATCTTAGACCTCGATCTAAGAAAACTCTCGATTAAGGATGTTGGATTATTCACTTCTTGATTTGGTGCACAGATAAAGTTCCTAAATTCTACTCCAAATAGTCTCTTTTATTTACCCTTAGTGATGATTAGACATTTTTGAATGGATAAAGATATGATTAAAATTTTGAGTTTAGAAGATCAAAGGTTGGATTACTACCCTAAGAGAAAACGACAGACTCAAAACACACCAAAAGTGAAAAGACACACTGAGGGGTGTACAACCTGGGCTTATGCTTGCCTGGAGTGAGCTGCCAGCTAACATCCTAAACGCAATCAAACGTCCTATATGTATGCAAGATAGGAGGCTCTATCCTAAGGAATCAAGGATTAATAGTTCAGAAGACTTAAATCAACGACTCTATAATATGCAGACGAATAGACCTATCGTTGTATGATGCATGAAAAGATGCATAAATAAGAAAGATTCTTAGGTCTACTAATGCAATGCATGTATGTAAGGTGCGTTGTGGAGAAAAGTGTGTAAGAACAGATGTATGCATGACATCCAGAGTACAGAAAAAAATAAATAAACACACCCTAAGGGTACCCTCCAGGCAAGGTTCCCGTACAGAAAATCATCATAGTCATGCCCACTTCGTGTGGGAAAACAGCGATGCCCAATGGCATAAGTAGGTGGCCTACTCTACAGGCCTAAATGACCCTAATGGTCTCAAAGGCTCACAGAAAAAAAAAGAAAAAAAAAGGGAGGGTATCGTACCCAAAACCAGAAGGCCAAAATCCTAGCAGAAAAAAAACCACGATGCCCACTTCGTGTGGGAAAACAACGATGCCCAATGGCACAAGTAGGTGGCCTACTCTACAGGCCTAAATGACCCTAATGGTCTCTATGGCTCACAGAAGGGGGGCAAGCTTTGACCTATAGGGCCAAAGCTTCGTCAGTGAACTAACCTAAGGCTGGCTACCTAAACATGCTAGAGTACCTACTAACAAGCAGTGTGTGATGTGAAGCAGTTTCGATATATATTTTAAAAAAATTTACTTTACAAGTTGCAGAAATTATACCTGACTGTATGTGGCGCTGCCACTTAAAAGCTTATAAACCAGCGGCCTCGTTTAGTTCCCGATCATTTAGCTCCAATGTACCTCGCAAGAAAAGATAACAGAGAAACATATATATGAGCGTAGATGCCGTTCAGAAAAGAAGTGCAGGTAACTAACAAAAATATAACTAATAGAAAATTAAATACAGCTAACAGGAAATTTAATAATTGCATTTATAGAACATGTATATGTAACAAGCATTGAATAACAAGAGAAAATGTAAGCCTGACCTAGAGCTAAAAGTAGTGTTCTAATCAAACATGTCTAAGGTATTTGTGACAGGTTGTATGGCTTTGAATAGGTCCTATGTAGGATAGTTTTAATTATAATTGCTTTCATTTGATTTGTTAAAGGACAGAATGAGGGTTTTGATTTAAGTCTGAATATTAGTACTTTATGATTGATTTTAGAGATTTTATTTTAGGATTTGATTGAATTATTTTAATTGGTTATAAATTAGAAAGAAAGATGAATTAGGTGGTTTATTATCAATTAAGGGGATTAGATTAATTAAGTTTGCTATCAACTGGTTCGTGGCGTTGTGCCACCAGGCTCGAGGAACCAGGCCTCCTTAGGACACTTAGCCCCGCAGCCCGGAGTAGTCCATCCTAAAAACCAAGTTGATATAGTTGCATTAAAAGATTTATTGATTGGTTTTAAGAGATTAGTTTAAGGTTTGATTAGGAATTAGGTGAATTAGTGGATTTGGTTTTTAGAAGATTTTTAATTTAATGAGTTTAGTTCAGGTTCACTCCCCTAATTTAATCTATATCTTTTAAATCTTAGGTTGGTTAGAGATTGATTAAGAAATTAGTAAATGTTGATTTAAGAGATTGGTTAAAGCTCATTTAAGTTCATGTTTTAAGTTAATTAGAGATCGATTCATAAATTAATGAGATTTGGTTTAAATTGTATGTCTTAAGCTTGCATTTTAATAATTAAGTGTTTTAGTATATTTTAAGTTGGATTAAGGTTAATATGTTGGTTAATTATTAATAAATTAAGAAGGTACTAAACCTAGAAAAGAACGTGTCACTAAGTTTGAGTTTTGATGTCTCTACCCTATAAGGAGCATTCATCCTAAGTCTATGTTATCTAAGACTCAGTCCTTAATTTTTGTCCTTAGGTGTCACTAGTGTTATAGGAAACGAAAGGAGATGTTTTTCTAACCCTTCTAGACATTCATACATGTATTGATAGGTTTAGTGATCTACAAGTGAAATAAGACAATAAGTGGGAGAGTAGTAGAAATACAAGAAGAACCAAAAACTACAGAATACCGAAAAGAGAGGAAGAAATGAGAAGACAGAACAATAAATGAATGTGGGCATTTTGTTATTGGACATGCTTCTTCGAAGCCAAGCATGTCTCTGAAACACCCTTTACTCCTATTCAATATAAAATGAACAGGAGAGAAGGGGTTTTAATGCCATTTACTGTCCCCACACTCCAAATCAAGCACTTGAATAAGACTCAACTCAAACAACTTAACTACCCTCTAAATAAAATTCAAAATAACATAAGGGAAATGGTTTCCCAAGATTAGAACCCGACTCGACTACACAAATTATTCCCTATCAAACTCAAAGCAACAAGGGAAACTCAAGTTCCCAAAACAGAACTAAAACAAAATCTCTTTCTACCCACCACATTCTTCCAATCTTACATCCTAGGAGCAAACACTAATAAAGGAGAGAACCTACATAAGATAAAACACTTCATTCCAAAAAGAAAGATCTAGAAAAAAAAAAAAAATCCAACACCAATACACTCCACGAAATTTACCTACTCCAAGACAATATCTTACAAAAATTCTACCAAAATGAACCAATGTATAGAAACCTTTCCATGAGCAATTTATCAAAACAACTCTGACACAAAGACAGGAATCAAGTGCTTCTCTACTTTATTTAAAGTGGGGTTAACATGTGGAAGTTTCTTAATGAATAGGCATTATAATGCCCTCCATCAAGAGACCTTCACGAAACAAAATCACAAAATTTCTCAACGCAAGACAACTCACAGAATTCGTCATAAAGAATCTCAATACAAAACAATTCGCAAAGCTCTTTCAAAAGTCTCCGACAATAGAGAAACTCGTGAAGCTTTTGACACAAAATCAATACGCTTTCAACTTTCCACCCAATTACTGAAATGAAATCAAATAGAATGCAATGGTGAAAATTAACACTTCTTTGTAACAATCCACAGGACAACGAATCCACTCAATATTAGAACTCAAAAATTCTATCAAAACATAATTACCAAAAAGAGAGTTTAATGCCAATCATCTCTCGCAAGTTATGTGAATGACCAAAATCTTTAGCTTTCTTCAAGAGGATATAACATAAGGATCAAATCTCTAATCCACACCAACTAAGCAAAATTTATTTAGCATATGAACTTCTCAAAAGAGGAATGACTTTGGTAACCAGAATTTGGTAAAGAAATGTTTAAAGCCTTCAATCTCATATCAAAAGAAGCAAAGAAAAGAGAATTTCAGATTTCATGCTTGAACACCCTCAAAATTCGAAAGAAGCTTCTCATATAACTACCCAACCTCCCTTCATACCACATAGGAATAGACAATGAGAAAATCCAAAACACAAGACTTCCTCAACTCCTACACTTGTACCGAATATATTTAGAAAAGAGTAATGAATCCTTAAGTAATTGTTTTGTTTCCAAAGTTCAAGAGAGAAGTAGCAGGCCATCATCATAATATCGCATTGATTCAAGACATAGAACAAATGATTGCTTTTCAATACGTTTCCAAATCATCATCCAAAAGAAATTGAAAGTAGAAGGGTATTTAAGAATTATTTCATTCTGTCAAAAGCTCAAAATGATGTTCCGATTAGCATAAGGCGATACCATACTTCTGCTTACACAAAATTCATATTTAAAGCACCTGAGCATTCTCCAATACTTCTTTAAAAAGGAACTTTACAAAAGACTCTCAAATGCTTGTCAATACCTTTTCAGAGATGTATTTTAACACAATGTAATTACCCTCCCAAACTTTTCGTGAAACCTCCCAAACATCTTCAAAGCACCACTACACCAAGTCTACACGCATTCTCATAAAACACATAAGATGACATGTAAAATTTCTGATAATACCTATAAACCTTGCTTTTAATATCAAGTGTGTAACCAATACTTGTCATGAATTTAGAATCGACATCATGCCGTTGGAAAGAACGGAAATAGCCATACCCCGCCTAAGCAAATCAAAGCCCAATAACCTAAGAAATTGAAATGAAACATTTGAAACTCACATATCTTGCTTGTTGTAACAAATATAACTAAAGATATCCAGATCTTTCATATGGTTTCAAAGAATGCTTGCATTTAAAACTCCCAAAATCTCATAGTAGGAATATAACTTCAACAAGAACATCCCATTGTCATTCAAAATTGAAAGAATGAAATATAAATTTCAGCACCCTTTTCCTACATAGAATCCATCTTAATGCAAAGAAGACCTCAAACCATCATTTCTTGATTTCTACAATACAACGAAAATAATCAATCTCTCTTTTGGAGACAGGAAACAAGCTTTACCATAAATAATGCGATTGCGTATTTTGATAAGTACAACTCTTACACACATAGAGATGATTTCGAGCAACACAGATTTATTTCATTGATCTCTAGGTTTCATACCAAGGAATGAAACTTTAGCCAGGCAATTTCGACACAACATACATATAGAGAAATGACCCAATCTTCAAGACAAATGCAAGTAAAGAAAAGAAAATTTTAAGAAAAGTTATTTCCACCTCAAGAGAACCCACAAACTTCTCTTACTATCAAACACGCATTACTATAGTTGCTAAGAATTCAAGGACAACCCCTCCCTTTTCTTGCAACATGAACACTCAAAAAGCTTATCTCAATCCCTCATAGAGGATCCGATCATATCAACACCTCGCATCCTTTGGGGAATATAAAATCCATTCAAAAGCATTAAGTAAAACACACATAATTCATGAAGGGATGGCCTTCAATTCTATCCATATTTCATAGAATGAACAAGTCCAATTTCCTTTTAGATTTTTACTGATAAACATCTAAACAACACATTGAGAAATCTTCACATGAACGAGATCATTGTATAGAGTTTCAATGAAAGCAAACTAACTATGACTTTCCCTTGAGACATTTCATCAAACATTTGAGATGCAATAATATAAGGCGAAGTGAACAAGACAACATGAAGGTTGCATTTCTCCGATTACACTCAACCTCAAGAAGAAAGAAGCTTGACTTATACATCACTGTATTCCTCATTTTTAGGGAGCTATAGTTGTCTAAAACCTTGAGTTGTCACTTACATACAAGAAGAGCACAAGCAGTAATAAGTATAAGAAAGGCTAAATGACAATATAATCTATCGGATAAGGAAGCCAAGATGTCATAGCCTACAACTGCAGCATCCATATTTTTTTTAAAGGAATCATATCCAAGCAATAGCTAAGAAGAAAGGGAAGAAATGAAAGGAAGGAGGACAAAACAGGGAAAGAGGATGAAGGAAAAGTAGAGAAGAAAAAGAAGAGGAAGAAGAAGAAGAAGAAGAAAATGCGAAAGTGATTACCTGTCCTAGCGAAGTATGAGAAGTTTGGGTTGAGGCGAGGAGGGCGGGTGAGTCCGACGACGGCGCCAGTTAGGGTAGCGTCGAGTCGGAGACGGTGTTGGCGACGACAGCATCGGATCCAAGGTCGGACGAACGAGAGGGGGGCTTCCGCCTCTTGGTCTCTGCGAACCGAGAGAAGCCAAGAGAGAGAGAGCCGGAGGTAGGGCAGGACGACGTCGGGCTCGGTTCTGAAGGCGGAGTCGGACGGGAGCTTCGCGAATGTAGGCGGGGCTTCCGCCCGTCTCCCTCTCCTGGCGCCGGTTCGGGACAGAGAAAACGAGAGAGGGAGCCGAGGGAAGTCGGGCGTGAGAGAGGGGGATCCGGCGTGAGTGATAGATGCTTCGGCCTTGATTAGGGCACTAGAGCAAGAGAGGGAAAATCGGAGCCGTCCGATCGAATTCTTGATCGGACCGTGGAATCCCAATTGGCTTGGAGAATCAATCAAACCTTGATTAGGATTTAGTTACACCCGATGGACTAAAATCCGGTTCAAAATCGAGTCAAGTCTGGTTCGATCCGGGTCAACTCGACCTCGCCTCGACTCGACCAAAATTAATTCAACAAAATAGGATAAAATAAATCGAAATCAAATTAATATCAATTCGAATCGAATCAGGCTCGACGATGCTCGATCAACATAATCAAACCCAGTCGATGGCGAATCAAGAAAAAAACGAGGTCAACACTATCAGCATGCATATATTCGGTAAATGTAGCATAGAGCTTAACATTATTCATATATCATCATCATCATTCTCTTTAGCCTTAACCGAACCTTTTGGTGATGAAATTATTAATCATTATTCTCTGTTCTTTATTGCTGAGTGCTATAAGAGGCATTGACTCCATATAAGAGCATCTCCAACCGAATGCCAAATATGCGTATGGCGTCGTTCGGTCGCTCCAACGGAACGCAAAATCTTCCTCTATTTGCTTGCGGGTGAACAATGCGACGCCAATATTGACATTGCACTATTCACCAACACAATTTTTTGTCTCAACCAGATTTGCCGAAGAAGCGCGCCAAAGAGGAGAAAGACGGTTACCTTCGCAAAAGCCCGCAAAATGGAGTTCGATTGGAGATGAATCACGATATTTTTTAGTTTCACTGTATTTTGGAGTGAAAAATGGGATTTTCGGTTGGAGATGCTCTAATCAAGTATTTTATAGCTAATGTGCCCCTCAGTCTATTCCTTCGTTCAAAATACTTCCACGCTAATTTATTTATTATTATATTGGTGTGTTTTCTACATTTCTTTGTGCATGCACAAACACCATAAATCTATTTCTCTTTATGTTTCGCACATTGAAGGAATTGTTCTTGTCTTGTTAAATTGTATACCTGATCATCCATTCATGAATCATCACTATGTTTCATTGTAGCTGAAACTAGTTTCCATCAAAGCATCACTCTGCACTTGTCCTTTGGTATGAATTTGTTCATGGTTTTCTTGCTTAGTCACCATGACATTTACATCTACCTTCTACCTCTTTACAGGTAATTGAAAATGGCATATTCTATTCAGTTTCACTGGAGGGCCAGAAAACTGGGTTTTATGCAGATCAACGTGAGAACCGCTGCCTCATACATTCCATCTCAAAGGGACTGAGGGTACTTGATGTTTGTTGCTACAGTGGTGCTTTTGCTCTAAATGCAGCAGCAGGGGGTGCTGATGATGTCATTGGTAAAATACTTCAAGCTTATAAACAATTTTATGCTATCGCTCATTCTTGCATCATCTATTTTTAGTAGCTAGCTTTCATGGAGGTGCATTTCCTGTAAGTGATTAAAAAATATTCTTAGTTTATCTTTTTTATGTTTACCTAATTAGAAAAATATTCCTTGAAATATACTATACATGCTGGATTCTTCTTTTCACACGATGAGAATTCAAAGTTTGAGCTGTGATTTTGATGTTTCAAAGTTTCAACTTTAAGATAGAATTCAAATGATTATAAATTTTACATTTGAGGCTTGTAATGCAGATTTTGGGCTCGAATAAAATTTCTCTTTTAAGTTTCAATCTTGTTAGCACAAATTAGATATGTGATTCCTTTGACTATGGTACAGATGTGACTATCTGATTCCTTGGAATCTCTTTGTACTGTCATAAGGCTTAATTTTGTTAATTATTTATTTTTGTAAATTCATTTTTATGTTATTTCTTCTATGTAATTTATTATTAGTTAGTTTAGTTCTATTAGTTTTAATCAGAAGGCTATGTTGAAGAAATATGATTTTCTGAAAATAAATTCTTTGCTTGCTTATTTTATCATTTTCAAATTCTTACTGAACTTTTTGAATATTTATAATCATTTCATAATCAATTGGGCTTAAAGATCACTATTGCCTATTTTTATTTAAAGATAGGTGCTGAATTGTTTGGTAACTTGTGATATTTTTATTTATAATGCATCATATTAATTGCATTAGAATATCTTAATCCTGCTATGGTTATCCTGAATTGTTTAATAACTTTTTTTGGTTATACTAAAATTTATATTCCATCCCTGTTTGTGCAGGCATTGATTCTTCCTTGCCTGCCTTGGAACTTGCAAAAGAAAATGCTCAATTAAATAATTTTGATCCAGACAGAGTCTCGTTTTTGAAAGAAGATGCTGTAGAATTTATGAAAAAGTCTGTATCCCAAAATGAAATGTGGGATTTAGTTATTTTGGATCCTCCAAAACTAGCACCTCGACGAAAGGTATTTATCTTAGATGTAACTTGTAAGTTAATTCTGAGCAATGTGGTAACTAAAGGTCTTTATCTACTTCTACACTATTTAGATTTATCTCTTTATTGATCCAAATTTGATATATTCATATGTTCTTTTGTTTTTGCTCTTAAAAACAAATGTAAAAGCATTAGCTTAATCCTCATGTTTGCGAGAGTTTCAGTTTCAAATCAGTTAATGGATTATTCTCAGTTAGAGAAATCAGAGTTGCTTTATGGCAAATTTATACCATTTTTGCTGAATAGGTGGCATTTAATCTGCAAAATATAATTTTACTGAAGCATATTTGTTTTTCATAATTAACTGTTGCACTCTTAACTCTCTTTTTGCTCTATCTAATTGATGTTAGTAAGCAATGGTAAGCTTTTGATGTATGTTAGTGGGACAAATGTCTTGATTAGTTGTATCCAACCTTAGCTTTTTTCGCCAGTTACTGAGGTTTCCTGCTCGCCCCTTCTACTGCAAAAGATATTCCTTTTCGGATAGATCAATCTAAATTTATTCGGCATTCTTTCCTTAATGTATTGAACTGTTTATGTTCTCTTCGTTTCTATCAACTTTCAGGTTCTTCAAAGTGCATCTGGTATGTATAGGAGTCTGAATTCGCTGGCAATGCAAATCACTAAAAGAGGTGGTCTTCTCATGACATGTTCTTGTTCTGGAGCTATGACTCAAAGTGGTTTATTTCTACGAAACCTTCAGGTAAGTCATATTTTCAGGAGTTTTTTGACTGATTATATCTTAAGATGAGGTGTGTATTCCATGAAACACTTCTGAATAGTTTGTCTGAGTGAATTTGATCTCAAACTCAAACACACATCTGTGAACATTAGATCTCAAACTTAAGATTTTATGGTTTAATCCAAAGCACTTGACCTAGATCAAAATGAGCTGCATAAAAATTTCTTTTCTTTATGCTCCACTAATTCCCATCCAAAGAAATGGTGAAGTTAATGGCATTTTCAGCTTTAATGAGTTAATGAACTAAATTGAATACTTAGAAAAGTTAAATATTAAAATTGATACATATAAAATGTTTGAAGATCATTTTGGTAATTTGCACCTACCACTTGCTAATGTGACCTAGAAAGTGCTGGTTTTCAAGGGGAAGATTGCCGGCTAGGGGTGTAAACGAGTCAAGTAATTGCACTATCGAGCTTGGTTCGTCAGTCAGAAAGTCGACTTGAATTCGAGCTGGAGCTCGACTAAAGCTCAAAAGGCGAGCTCGAACTTGAGCTTGTCCTACTGTAAATGAGCTCGAGTTGGCTCGCGAGCCTCAGTAGTTCGGGACTGGTTCAGCATCGTTCGCCTTCCGTGACCGAGAGAGTCGTTTGACACCACGTTGTCCGCGGTCCGAGTCCCGCAGTCTGCACGCATAACCGCGTTTCGTCTCCGCGTTGTCCGACAATCCGAGTCCCGCAGTCCGCACACGAGTCCAACTGTTTGAGTCCGCCTCCGCATTGTCTGACAGTTGGAGTCCCTCAGTCCTGTAGCGGGATTTGATTCAAATTTAGGCTTAGGCGGGATTAAAAAATGTTTATTATTAATTTTTTAGAATATTCACATTTAATAAATAAAATAAAAGTTATTTTAAAAATATTAATAGTGATTCAACCTGGCTGGCGAGTAGGCTCGACTTGCGAGCCTATAAATTAGTCGAGCTCGAGTCAACTCGTGAGCTGGCTCGGCTCACTTACACCCCTATTGCTGGCCAATTGTTTCCTGTAACAAACACAATCAACATAAAGAAATTCAATGATCCAATAGTAACTTTTAGGCTTTGCAAACTGCAAGTAATGTGTTAATTGGCACTGGAACTCCTCTGAGCTCAGTATTGGACTACTCCATTTTTATTCAGGAAAGCAAGTATGTTACCGACTTACTGATTGCATCACAAATATAGCTTACATAACAAAAGCATAAAGAATTATTCTACTTGAGCAAAATTGTACTGAAAATTCGGATCTAGATGGTATCCAGCCTTTAAAATTTTCAGCTCAGCTAGTAATGTTATACAGTTTCTTATTCTGATTTTTTTTTTTTTTTCATGTCCTGTAAACTCTACTAAAGTCTTATTTATTTTCTTGAATAACTTGTATTCAGGGAGCTGCAACAATGGCGGGCAGAAAGATAACAGTGCTACGCCATGCAGGAGCAGCTTGTGATCATCCAATCGATCCATCATATCCAGAAGGAGCATATCTCACCAATTACTTGCTGAGAGTTCTGTGAAAGGATCCTTCTTCATGCCTAAGAGAGTACTCATGACCATCCTGTGATGTTTTCTTTTATACAAAATTCAAAGAGAATTTTGTATAAAACTCCCTATAATTTTAGTTTTGTTGATGACATTTATTTTAAACAAGGCGAGTCATTTTTCCTTCTTTTCTAAATTAGAATAACTAACTCTACAAGATATATATATATATATATATATATATATATATATATATATATATGTATATAATTAACATTTTCAATATAAATTATTAAGAAAAAAATATTTTCAGAATTGATAAAAAGTGAATATTCTTCAGATTTATAATAATTATGAGAAAGTTAAAATGATATAAAAAAGGATGGTTAGCAAAGCGAGATAATAGACAAGTAATTAAGGTGGAAATAGGAAAATATAAAACAACTAAGTTTAAATTAGGTAAAAAGTTTTAAGAATGATTATAATAAGATTGGAAGTGATAAATTAAAAATAATTAATATTTCAAGAAAAAAATAAAATGATATTTATTGAAAATAAAATGATTAATAATACATAAAATAATTTGAATATGACTAATGGATGATAGAAAATATTCATTGGAGCTAAAAAAATAATCTCATAGTATTAGGAAGATAAAAATAGATTTTAAATTATATGTATAATAAAAATAAAATTAAAAATTAATTATAAAATATTAAAATTGTAACTATTAAAGATAAATTAATTAAAAAATAAATTAAGAATGTTTAAATATATACAATAAATTAATTGATAAAATTGGTGTCATGAATTAAAAAAAAAAGTATAATCAAAATCACAACAACAACAACAACAACAACATCAAGCCTTTATCCCACTACGTGGGGTCGGCTACATGAATCCTTTTTCTCAATTGTGTCCTATTAAAAGTCAAATTCTCGTTTAAATCTAATAAAGAAAGGTCATTCCTAATATTTTCTAACCAAGTCTTTTTAGGTCTACCCCTACCTTTCTTAACATAAGTCAAATCTAATACCTCTACTCTCCTAACCGGGTCATCGCAAGGCCGCCGTTTTATGTGACCAAACCATCTAAGGCGACTTTCTCTAATCTTATCTTCTATTGGAGCTACTCCAACCTTTTCACGTATATGCTCATTTCGTATCCTATCTCTAAGGGTAAAGCCACTCATCCACCTGAGCATCCTCATCTCTCTCACACTTAACTTAGTATTATGCTTCTCTTTTAAAGGCCAACATTCGGCACCATAAAGCATTACAGGCCTCACTACCATCTTATAGAATTTTCCCTTAAGTTTGAGGGGTACATTTCTATCACATAACAAGCCCGATGCATTCCTCCACTTCAACCATCCAACTTGAATTCTGCTGATAATATCCCCATCAATTTCACCATCACTCTGAACAATAGATCCAAGATATCTAAAACGTGTACTCTTATTAATGACTTGATCGCCCAAAGTCACAATCCCCTCACTAGGTCTATTACTACTAAACTTACACTCCATATATTCCGTTTTAGATCTACTCAAGCGAAAACCTTTAGACTCTAAGGTTGACCTCCATAATTCAAGTTCACCTTCAACTCCCTCTCTAGTCTTATCAACAAGAAGAATATCATCAGCAAAAAGCATACACCAAGGTACATCCTCTTGCAAATGTCTAGTGAGAACATCCATGACTAAAGTAAAAAGATATGGGCTTAAGGCTGATCCTTGATGTAACCCAACCGAAATAGGAAAATACTTGGTCAATCCACCTTGTGTTTGAACACAAGTAATAGCTCCTGCATACATATCTTTAATGATTTGAATATAAGCATTATTGACTCCTTTCTTTTCAAGAACTCTCCATAGCACTTCTCTTGGAACTTTATCATATGCTTTTTCTAAATCAATAAATATCATATGTAGATCCTCCTTATTTTCTCTATATTTCTCCATCAAACCTCTTAATAAATGTATGGCTTCCATAGTCGACCTACCCGGCATGAATCCAAATTGATTTTGAGAAACATTAGTATCACGCCGCAACCTATGCTCCAAATTCTTATTTTCACAATCTTCATTAAAAAGTTTAGCAAAATAAATTTATAAAAATCACGTGAATAAAAATTCAAAAATATTTATAAAAAATTAATTTGACATGAAAAATAATAACTCTTGATGCTAAATAAAAATAGGATAAGGCTAATGATGATAATTTTATAATCAAATTTAAAATAACTTTTGAAAAGTCAAAATAAGAGAAAAATTTAAACAATAAAAGTTGTTTCCTATTATAAATTTTTTTTGTTAGAAAATTATTTTAAAAAGCAATAAAAGAATTGTCCCAAACCAAATATTAAAGCTTCGTTTTAGATGACTTTCTTATTGCTTATTAAAGCAACATTTTAGTACAAAAATTATTCTTAAAGCAACTTTTTAACGTAAAAAATTTAACTTTTATCCTAAAAAACTATTTTAAGAAGCAAAAAGAAAGTCATCCTAAGGCTTCGTTTGAGACAGCTTTTTTATTGCTTCTGAAAACGGAGTTTTAGTACAAAAATTAAAAAAAAATTGTACTACAACTCCGTTTTAAAAAGCAATAAAAAAGCTGTCCCAAACGAAGCCTAAGTCTTCAGTCAGAGTTTAGGGAGATTTGGTTAAACATTTGCAAGCTGAGTTACTATTTGGAACACCAAAACTGCATCAAAAGCTAGCAGAAGATTATCAAAAGTAAAATTCATACATTTTTCTGCAGAAAGAATGATAAACTTACAAGAATTCTAAGCTAATTACACATTCACACTGTCAGATTGTCTTCAAATAAGACAAATATACAAAATCATATAATTTTAAAAAAGCAGAAATGATATACACACATGAATAAACAAACAGGACTGGCCACCAGCATATGGATCTACTGAATTCCCGAATTTCTGCTCCATGATAAGAACGAAGGATCTCCAAGTTTCCTGTAAAATTAGGAGGAAATAAAGATAACAGAAATTTTCTTCAGTATACAAGACATAGAAAATGGTTGCAGGACTTACCTAGGCGTTACCAAATATAGCACAGTGAAGGCTGTTGCAAGAAAGAAGCACAATCCACCAACAGAGAGATATGCAATGCCAAGGAAATCATTTTTTCCTCCAAGCCAGGTTGCAGTTGAAAGCACAAGCTTTTTCTTGCCACCAAAACTGTATGTGTTGTAGTTGTTTTCTAGCTTCACAGTAATGATGTCGTTCTCCTTGAGATTCACCTCTATTCTTCCATACAACTTTCTAAAAGTTGGAAGGGCTGCAGTACGCATCCACACAATGAGATCCTCTTGCTTGCTCAACTGTCAAGAATAGGAATGACAGTTAAAATAATACTACGAATTCAAATCTAGAGTTACAGTAAGGTATCTATGAATTTCATTATAGTTTAGCGCATAGAAAGAAGCTTAGCAATTTGAGATCACTTCAAGAAATTGATTAAATTGGTAATTCCATAGAGCCAGCAAATAATCAAGATTAGTAATAATATGTTAGACCGGTCCACTGGACCAGTCCATTTGGTCCATACAGGACTGACTTGCAAAACAGAGGCAGTATCTCTGTCTTCTGCGGAGATCGGGCAATCCAAAAGCCCAAGCGGAGAGATTTAGGAAAGTTTTTTGAGGGATTTGGGAGGGCAATTTGAATGTAGGGATTGTTTAGAGATTTCCTTTTGAATTGTATGCATTAAATAGTTTGTTTTCTTAGGGTTAGGACATCTGGAATTTGGTTGAAATTTTAGATTTCTTAGATTTAGGTTTTCTTTTGGGCTCTAGCGGCCTCTAGAGATTTGGGAGAGGTCGATCATCCTCTCGAATAGAGGATCAATTGTATCTTGCAATTTTTTTATTTCCCTTTCATCAAATAATACAAATTATCTACGGTTTTCATGATTTTGTGCAGATTTTTTTTGGAGGATTTTCGTTGTTTTCTAAAGATTGATAGGAATTACTTGAGATCTTCAAGTGTTTCCTATCACAATCACAAACCACATGAATCACTTAATATACACGAACCATCAATTCTGATACTTGATAGAGATTGTGGACCAAATAGGGAGCAAAGTTGAACCTTTCAACCCAAAAACTTAAGTTTATGGGAGAGGGGCAAACTAATAGGTGCTTCAAAACCAATATATTTTTCGCTTATAAGATTTTGGACTAAATCCAATACAACTACATGCCATGACACATTAATGGCTCAGGGTCAATTTGATGTTAAACTAGAAGTCTAGAACAGAACTAGTTCACTTTGACACTCTACATACAATATCAATTAAAAATCACATTTCTTACCAAATAATCTAAATAGAACGCCTAACTATCCATAAACTGAAATCCCATGCCGAATTGAAAGCAATCAGCAGTAAGGAAAAACGAACTATAGTTGTTATTGAAGGACAGAATTGCAAAACATAATAAAGCAATGATGGTTATTGGTAATATAATAAGTTAAAAAAGCTTCCTCATTTGCAACAATGATATTATTCTAAGAGAAAAAACGATAGACTCTAAACAGAAAGTTTTGAATCGCTATATATTCTACATAAAACACTAAGAGCATGTTGTAATGCAGTAAAATACGTACAGGTTTCTTAGAATCAAGCTTTCCACCACCTATCAGAGCTCCATTCTGGAAGTTTTTGGGATACACATCAGATCCAAACTTGTGATCCCTGTCACTCTTCCAGGAAATATCCTTCTTGTTCACAATCAATGATTCACCATTGCCATGGGTGAAGCTGTATGTATCATTGAACAAACTCCATGCTATAAGCCCACAAGGAACAATAGGAGTTCCATCTACAGTGGTTTTTTCCGGGTCACAACCACTTGTCTCATAAGCTTTGCTAGCATCCCTCAACTGCTTATCATTTCGGCTCTTTACATACCTGAATTTTATTAGCAATTAAAGATGAGAATAATTTCTTCCAAAATCAAACTACTCATTTCACTTTTCATACACTTACATCTCTAAGGCTTCGTTTGGTTATCCGACACTTTTGTAAATGATAGTTTTAAGAAACATCGGTTCAGAGAAATGAGTTTTCTAATGGAGAAGCACATATAAAAAGATTTCTTAAAACCACAGAAAAATGAAAAAAAAATGGTGTTATTGAGAACGTGGTTTGAGGAACCAAATAATAAATTTACGTTTTTAAAAAAGAATAAGCACCAAAAACGCCTAATCAAACTAAGCCTAAAAGTGATATCATTGTATGGAAAGATGAAATGTCATGGACCTAAAATTTTAAAGATTCTAACCTACCAGCTTAAATACATATGGCACAGCGATCCAAACTAGCACAAAAAGTGCTTAATAAGCACCAAAGATCTGTGTATATAAACTATGCTCGAAATATGACCAACAAATGATTACTTCCATTTAAATACCAAAAACAAGGTCTTTGTGCATACCTCCTGTGATTCTGATAGAAGTTATCAAGCTGATAGTACACATATATGGGCTTGTCCATGTCCTTGGGTACCTGCAAGAGGGAAGACTGGTATTATGCTTTGTAATTCTATCAGTGAAAGAAACTCCCATGGAAGATGATTATTGGTTACAACCTTGGAAGAAAATTATTGCTGTAAGGAAAGGCTCTGAGTTTATTTCCAATAAGAAAACCACCACTCTATGAAATAATAAAACTTCTTCTCAAAGGTAAGTGCAGCAAATAAAAGTGCTATTTTGCATTTGCTGTTCCTTTCCTTACTGATCCTAATAATTTAAAGCCCAATGAATTAACTAAAAAAAAAAAATTATTGTATCATTACCATAAAACATCAAAGGGTATAATTATTATCTCTTATTTTGCACATTGTAATTTTCTTTTAAAATCAACAATAATTTCTAGGAAGGCACTTTGCAAAGCCTACCTTGAGCACCCGAGCACAAGCTTTGCTGATGGCTGGATTCTGAATGTACCCAACCTTATCATTAATCATGCTGGGTGGAACGCAGGCAGTTTCATACCGATCAACAATTTCAACAACCTAAAAGTGGGAAATTTTGTCAGGAAAACATAAAAATCTGGTCAAAGGTCCATAGAAAATAATCCATTATTACATCGTTGGAAGCAAGCAGCGAAGCTAGGCCAATAGGAATGAAGATTATGCCAACCAAAGTGAACAATGAGATAACCTGCAAAAGATAGGAGGTGCTGAATCAGAAATAATTCGTAGCTTGCTGTAAGAAATTTCAGGCTTGTGCGAAACGCACCCATAGTGGGGTGAGAATCGGCTTGCAGGCTGGAAGCTCCTGCTGAGTAAACCTCGAATCTGAAACGGAGAGCACAAAATAACGTTATATCAATTCAAAATTTATTGTTGGTGGTAAACCCAACGGATGAAAATATCTAAAGAAATCGAACGAAAAAAACATACATTTGGGTCTCTTGGAATTCCTCCGGTCTCCTGATCCCGAACTCGACCCCGCCGCAGAAGCGCTGACATCGTCCATCATCGTAAGTACTGAACTACTGGCGGAAAGAAAAGCTTTGTATCTCCCTTTCTATAAATGTCTCTTCCCTGCTATCTCCCCTTTCTCGCCTCCTTACCTATATAGCTCTCTCTCCCGGAGACAAAGAGGAGCGCGAAGCGATCGAGAGAGGCGACCGCGGAAGAGGAAAAACCGTTAGCACCGATGACAAGCTGACCCTCACCGCGCAGACGCGCTTTTAAGAACGCGAGTCCGGTCCAGTTCCTCTAGAATCCGGAGCAGGATTTAATTCAAATAAAATTTGAAAAATTCCGTAAATTCAGATTTAACAAATATTGAGAGAATTAAGATTTAATATTATTTGCCTATTTATTTTAATACTTAATCTTTATTCAACAAGTCTCATCAATATTGATAATTTAGAATTAGTTCAAATTAATTTATTTTGTAGCGAGTTTCAATATAAGTAGGAAAAAATTATATGAGAAAACTTTTCAAGTATATTTTTTTAAATAATAAATAATTATAATATTTTTTCATGACATTTACTATGAGGCATATATAATGAAATTATCCGTTGATATAATAAGTTTGAAGAACTTTAACTCATAATATTGCATATAATGTTAGTTTGCGTGGAGCTTTATTCTGTCGATCAATTAGATTATATTGTTGACTCAATCCTTAGTTTTGTTAGTTGAGCTTGACAGGGCGTTGTAGGGGACGCTACGCTCCCGTACTTAGGGTACGAGGGCCTTGCCCAAGGAAAATTTTCCGTACAGCCGTAGAGCATTGTGACGCTGTACATTAAAGCGTTGTAGCTATTTATATTTGTACATTCTATTAGAATATAACGGCTAGTTTGTACTTAGGACATTTGTATTTACTTCCTTGCCATCTCCCTGTATCTATAAATACAGGTTACTGTAACCGATTCAAGTAATGGAATAATCTTGTATTTTCTTATTCCCTGTTTCTACACCCGTTCCTTTCTGCTTTCTCCTCATGGTATCAAGAGCCAATAGGGTTGATCAAGAACCCATGGACTCTTCAAACACCACCTCCTCCTCCACCACCTCCACATCCTCCGGCGTGTCACCTAGCATTCCCCCCAATCTCAAGTTTCTTGTCTCCAACATCAAGAATCTTGCACCTCACCCCCTGACCGCCGACAATTATCACCTTTGGAGTGTACAACTGCTCAAGCAATTCACGGTCAATGGCTTCGCCGGACACCTCCTTGGCACGGTTCAAGCTCCGCCGGATGAACAATCTGCAGAATACGCCCAATGGCTCGTCGTCGACATCAACCTCCTTTCAGCCCTGTTTTGCACGGTATCTCAATCCATTCTACCGTATATCATCACCTCCTCCACCGCCCACGAAGCGTGGACTGTTCTTGAGAAACGTCTCCAACCGACCAGCCGATCCCGCGTGATCCAGCTCAAGAACGAACTATATCGCACGCAGATGAAGGATCTTTCGGTTCAGCAGTATCTCACCCGCATCAAGACGATCGTAGACAACATCTCCGCCTCCGGATCCAAGATAGAGTCGGAAGATGTAATGCTGCACATCCTCAACGGGTTACCACCCATATACAACTCATTCAAATCCACCATTCGCAATTCACTTCTACCCATCGATCTTGATACATTCTACGCGCTCCTCTGCAATGAAGAAATCCATCTGCAGCAAGAAAATCTTCAAGAACAGTCCAACACAACCGGCAACATTAATGCCTTATACGCTGCCTCGGTTAACTCCTCCAGACCTCGCAATGGTAACAACCGCCGCTTCAACAAACCCAAACCTCAACCACCAGCTCAACCGTCGACCACCTATCCGCCCAACCAGCAACCGGCGACAAGGCCTCTCTGCATGTGGCAAAATTGGTCATATCGCGTTAAATTACTGGCACCGCAATAATCAGAAATATGCACCAACTGACACAAGGCCCCCACGGGCTCTCTTTGCAAATCCTTCTGCCACCGTAAGCCAAGACTGGATTCTTGATTCTGGCGCATCTACCCACCTTACACCAAACGCGAATCAGCTGCACTATTCGACGCCCTATCAAGGTGCCGATACGGTCTCGACGTCAAACGGTAACTCCATTCCTATCAACAATGCAGGTCAAGGCATTCTTCCCCTCCCCGACACGTCTTGTAAATTACAACTCAACAATCTTTTACACGTTCCTTCTCTCACGCATAACCTGCTATCGGTATCAAGACTTACTACAGATAACTTTGTTTCAATTTCTTTCGATTCTAACGGTTTTCTAATCAAGGATCTCCGGGACCATCGTCCGCTGCTTCATGGACGCCTTCGGAACGGTCTGTACCATATTAGCATTCCCTCGAACAACACAAACAAGGCACTCACTGCAACTATCTCTTCCGCACACATCTGGCACTCCCGTCTTGGCCACCCCAGCAAAGAGAAACTCACCCTTCTGGCTCGTCAAAATCCGGCTATCACCACTGTACCGAATTCTTTTATTTGTAACTCTTGTAACCAGGCCAAGAGCCACAAAATTGTGTTCAATAAACGCATTTCGGTTTCTCAAGCTCCATTTGATCTCGTTCACACTGATGTCTGGGGTCGGCTCCTTACAATTCTATTGACAGTCACCGTTATTATATAATTTACATTGATGATTACACCAGATTCTCCTGGCTATATCTTTTACACAATAAAAGTGACTCATTAAATACCTTCAAAAATTTCTGTAATCTTATCAAAACCCAATTTAATCTCACACCGAAAATTCTTCGCTCTGATAATGGCGGCGAGTACACCAGTCATGCCTTCCGCTCTTACCTACAGGCAAACGGCATTCTTCACCAATTGTCGTGTCCTCACACCCCTGAGCAAAACGGGATGGCCGAGCGAAAACACTGCCATTTGCTCGACCTCACTCGTGCTTTTCTACTTGAATCCGGCTTACCCTCAAAATTTTGGACCTCTGCTCTTTCCACTGCCCACTACCTTATCAATCGCCTACCGTCCAAATCCATCTCTAACAAAATCCCGTACCAACTCCTCTACAAGCACCCGCCGCTCTACGATCATCTTCGCACTTTCGGCTGTCTGTGCTTCCCCTGGCTAAAGCCTTACTCCGCCGACAAATTATCCCCGCGATCTCAGCCCTGCATCTTCATAGGGTACTCCGATCATCACAAAGGTTATCTTTGCCACAACATCACCACCGGTCGCACTTATGTCTCTCACCATATTCAATTCTATGAACAAAATTTCCCTCTCAAACAATTCGTTTCTTCAACACCGATGGCAACAAACCGACCCTGTGTCAATCTCCCGCCTCTTCTTCTTACGCCAACTTATCCCACCTCTCTTACTTCTCCGTCTGTGGTGAACCCCGTTCAGAACCCACCCAACCATTATGATCTCCCTAGTTCGATCTCATCTTCACATCCACCCTCTCCTGTTCCCTCTTCCTCGGCATTCAGGTAACTCGCTCCTCTATCGGTTTCTTTCTATCACAGGAACACTATGCTACTAAATTGCTCAATGACGCAGGTTTTAAGGACTGCAAAACAGCCCCGACACCAATTACTCCCACGAAGAAACACCAAGACCCGAACCTTCAACCATTCACAGATCCCTCCCTCTATCGCCGCCTCGCAGGTTCCTTACAATACCTGTCAATCACCAGGCTGGACATCGCATTTGCAACAAACCGTATTTGCCAACACATGCAATCCCCGACTGTGCACGACTACAAGGCCCTCACACGCATACTAAGATACATCAAGGGCACGTTAAGCTTCGGACTACCTATCACATATCTCCTCTCAGAATCAAATAGACGACATTTTAACCAAGCCGTTTTCGATCACTCGCTTCCAAGAACTCCGTACCAAATTAACCATTCGGGAACCGAATGCTTAATTTGAGGGAGGATAGTAGAATATAACGGCTAGTTTGTACTTAGGACATTTGTATTTACTTCCTTGCCATCTCCCTGTATCTATAAATACAGGTTACTGTAACCGATTCAAGTAATGGAATAATCTTGTATTTTCTTATTCCCTGTTTCTACACCCGTTCCTTTCTGCTTTCTCCTCACATTCTAACGTCTTAGGATGCAGCAATGCATGGCTATAATCTTAACATAAAGATAGAGAGCGGAGCACAGTGGAGTTGCAAAGCCAGTTCTCCAAATTTAATAAAAAAATTAAATTACAAATTCATCCACACCAAACCTCTTGATTAGTAAAACTCCCAACAAACAAATCAACATGGGTTGCATTAATCACTAAACTATTGCTCTATTCTTTTTCTTTTTCTTTTTCATCAATCTATTATTCTTGGAACAAAAGCATATAAAAACCCATTGATAAAAATAAATATAAAATTTGATAAAAAAAATCAATCTAATTTTATACAAGAAAGTTCTATCATGAAGACAACAGTTAATAAAAAAAATAAAGAACAATGATATAATATTTATAAATTATTTTATTTCTTGAAAAGCTATGAAAGAGAACTAAATGAAATGGGTAGGTGGACATTTAAGAGAAAAGATATGCCTAAAAATATGTTCATTTTAATATATATATATATATATATAATTAAATATTGACTAGCATTAGACCTCTAGAAGGGGTGGACAAGTAACTGAAAAGCTATAATTAAGAAAGGATTCCATTAATCATCATCATCATATCTTTTTTTTTTTTTTTTTTTGTGTATTGTGCAAACAAAAAAATAATCAAAGTCAAGAAAACAAATGCTACAAGTGAAACAATCTCTGAAATAAATGTAAACTCAAAACAATAGAAGAATTTTTTTGAAAATAAGAGCTTAGAGTATGATACATTGATAATTTTATCTACCATATTTAAGTTATTCAAAACAATAAGGTCATCAATGAGGACATAATAATATCAAGAATTAGGCTTCATTTGGAACGGCTTTATTATGCTTCTTAAAACAGCTTTCTAAATTTTTGTACTAAAAAGCTGTGTTAAGAAACAGTAAGAAAACCGTCCCAAACGAAGCCTTGAGACGGTTTTCTTCATGCTTCTTAAAGCAACTTTTAGTAAAAAAAATTAATTTTTTAATAAAAAGCTACTTTAGGAAGTATGAAAAAAACCGCCCCAAACGAAACCTTAATCTGCACAGAAAGTCCACAGCTAATATCAAAAAAGTGACGGATCAAACATTGAAAATAAAAAATGAAACCAATAAAATGGTCAATCAAAGCTTCATTGATGTATGCTGATCAAGATTAATTCTAGCTCAAGCAAGATTCTATGATTGTAGATTCACAGTAAATAAATAAGCTTGCCTACATCGACAGGCAACAGTCTACCTCAATGATTTGTCTAAGTAAGAGAATACCAAGGAGCCAAAGAACTCCATCTCTCTAAAAGAAAAAAAAAAAAAAAGCTTAACTGTGCTTTAACTCCTCACTGAACTGTGATTTTTTTTAATCCAGAATACCTTCACCTGTCACGTCTATTGTTGTTTGGGACAGCTTTCTTATTGATTCTTAAAACAACTTTCTAGTAAAAAATTTAAAAATTTTGTACTAAAAAAATTGCTTTAAGAAACAGTAAGAAAGCTGTCCCAAATGAAACCTTAATCTTCTTAGCAGCATATATTGCTGAGAGAATTTTCTGGTTCTGATATCAACAACAAAGAGCAGGAGGCTTCATGTTTTTTCAAAATGGATACTATCTTTAAGCCTGGTTTCTCAGTTAAATAGAAGGTGCCTCTTCAAATTCCTCAATGGATGGATTGCCTCAAAACCAAGCAAATGGCATGAGATGCACCAACTGAGACTGAAAGCACTTGATGGGAACCCAATCGCTCTTCATCCATAAGGAATTTCACTTGGACAGGTAATGGCTGAACGTCAGGAAGCCCAGGAACTCCCAGCTGACTGTCTTTTGCATTTCCCCACATGTATAACACTCCCTTATCTGATATGTTGCCAACAGTGTAACAATAAGATGGAGACTAATAGATCCGGCTTATTAATCATGAAATATTAACAGTATATTGAACAAAGAACAAAATAAAATTATCATAGCACAGAAGGAAGTCAAACAATCTCCTGTTCTCATTTGAATCACAAATGTAGTAATACATCATGCATGGTATCGCTATGACTAAAAGCATAACATACAAAACGGTCAAAATATATTCGTTCATTATATGTCAACATAATATAGTAGTGTCGTGAATTAATTAAGATATTGAATACTACTTTGAGGCATGATATTAAAGATCCTTATGAATTCTATATTAGAACCTAGTTTTGGCTCTATGGTGGCCCATCGCAAACAATAAGTATATACTTGTAGGAAGAGCTAATTAGGAGTTACTGGAAAAACCTAAATCCTTCTTTCTAAATCTGTTGGGATGCTTTCAAGACATTCATATATGGAGTAGTGACCGAATGCAAATTATCGGAGCCCTGCATTGGGTACTTATACCCACACCCACCAATGTACTCACCCATATATGAGTACACCCATGACCTCGTGGGTGAGTATGGGTGAATACTCAAGATCGGGAGCTAAACAGATTTACATTGCTAATCACCATATGTCATATATTACCGCAATCCTCCCAATCATAGCAAAGGGCAACAAGCTTCAAGGCTATTAATCCGTTGTGGACTGCATTCAAAAAGCGTGGAAAGTGGATGGGTATGGGTGGATACGTCATCCAAGAAGTCACCATGGGTGGGCGAAGCCCGCTCGCGCAGAGCATGGGTACCCAATGGATATCCAACCAGGACCCCATATAAGACTTTGCAAATTACAAAGCATGAATATAATTTTCCCCGTCGGTTTCTAATATAATACAAGAAAAACATAAATTCAAGCATAAACAAAGTCAGTAGTAATGTTCCATAATAGCTTTTGCTTGTTAATTTTGAACTCAAATTGAATATCATGCAACTAACACAGTAGTGGCTCACACCGAGTAACTCTAAAGAATAATCCTTACCGGTAACAGCAGCTGAAGATGAACCACCACATGCAATATACGTAATATGTTCCTGAGTCAATGCCTCAATGACGGTTGGGACCTTCTGGATCTGAATGGAACTATGACCCAATTGACCATGACCTCCATGGCCCCAAGAAAACACTTCACCTTTATCTAAAAGCACATAGCATAATTATACTCCGTTAGGGAAAATTTGTAAAAGAGATCAAACATTATTTTATTCTTAAGGTCAATAATTTGCTATCAACGAAACAAAAACTAAATCCAGCCCAAACCATACCAACAATGCCTCAGTTACAACTTCGGACTTCCTAATTAATGGATTCATTTTTGGGGATATTTTGGTGAATGCGTCAACATCAGTTAATATCATCATCACCAATAAGTTTACCCCAAGTGAATATTAGATAATTGGGAGATTTACATACATATCATCCTATACTACTATTTACATATTTAACACCTAAAATTTTAATATTACATACATATCACCCATAGTTCATTTTCATATCAAATATGAGTGATAGAAATGAAATATATGAGTGGTAGGAAAAAATATAAGTGGTATATTTAATACTAAAATAATAAGAGTGGTAGGTATATAATATTAAAATTTTGAGTGTTAGATAATTATGTACGAGTGACAGGATAAAGGAGCTACAATTTTAGAGATGACACATGCACGCATAATGTATTATCGAAGCCCAAAACCTTGACAGAGAAGTTTTCTCTTCTAAACTTCAATGATCTAGGATATTGAATGATCTCAGGATATTGAACGGTGGAATTCATTAGCAGTTCTTGAAGTAATTAAAAATAAAATTGAGTCTACAAGAATTTCCTTTATAATAAAGGGCTTGTAATGTAGATGTAATGGGCAGATTAATAAGATGTTTGGTTGGGGGGGGGGGGGGGGGGCGAGATGAGACCCAGCCAACCGGTTCAGCAAACACCGAACCAGGGAGAGGGAGGTGTCGGCCCCCTTTGTGGGGCCCAACTAAGTAATAATTTATTATGTTGGGAGGAGGAATAGAGAGGGGTTTTTTTTTTTTTTTGAATTCAAATTGAAAAGCGAATTAATTAAGGAAAAAGGATCTTTTTGGGGGGAATTAGAGAGAGCTTATTTAGAGCTAGTTATGTTGCTTATCTTCATTATATATATTTTGATTTTCTACTGTAGTTCTTTTCTTGGAGACTCCTAGCCGCATATAGACTGTTTGGGAGATCTGATTAATTGTAGCTCACATGTATCTTGTTCTTTTTGCTTTGAAGGATAATCCAAAACCAGTCATTGCTTCAAGTAATCCAGCATATTTCTACTATTTCTTCGCTGATTTTACTTTAAATGCATATCAAATTGGTATCAGAGCGAGGTAAATGACAACAAAGAAGATGTATGCATTGGAAGGTGAGATGGAACAACTTAAGGCCAGAATGGAGGAGAAATAAAGTGGAATGGAGGGGAAGTTCTCAACTATGGAAGGAAAGCTCTCATCTATAGAGAACCGCTTCAAGAACTTGGATGATATGATGAAAAAGATGATCCAAATGCAGTCAAAAGCTTCACAGACAATTCCTAGGGTCGAACCAAACATAAAGGAAATTCAAGAGGACGATGATGAAGTGGAGAGTGTTTTCGTCATAGACCACCATGGGGGGCTCTGATGGGAGATGGATTAGGGCATTTCAAAGAAAGGAAAAGAAGGGGGGAGGCCAAACGCTTTGGGAGAACACCAAGACATGGGGGGAGGTGGATCATAGGAGGCTATGGTTGGGCCGAGCCATGGGGTCCAAATCAGCCAAGTGAGGAAGGGAGAGAATTGCACCATCACTACATGGGAGGAACTAATGGAGTGAGGAACCATTGGGGTATGGGTGTGAGATCAAGAAAGTTAAAAATGCTGATTTTTTAAGGCGAAATGCTTAAGGATGGGTGTATTGGTTGGAGCGTTACTTTACTATCAATTGAATGATGAAAGAAGAAAGCTCTCATGACGTCGGGGCTATGTTTGGAGGGCAAAGCCTTAGCTTGATTTCAATGGAGGGAGGCAAGGCATCCAATATATTCATGGGGAATTTAATTTAAGGAGTGTTTCTATTCAGGAGGAACCTCAATGAGCATTTTTAATGCCTTTAACTTAGGAGGGAAGACATACGAGCAAAGCAACTATCGAAGGTATTGAGGCCTATGGGGAATTTCAGGGAGATGATGGAGCTAGCACAAAGGGTGGAAGGAGAAACAAAGGGGTAAAGAAAAAAAGAAAAAAAGCCAACCAGAGCAGCATCATGGGAGGGGCTTAGACGAATACCTCCACGACCCTAGCATCCAGGACTCAAACTATCATTTCAGAGGAAGGTGTTAAAGGAGAAGAGCATTGGAGTTCATCCTAGAGGCAATTTCAAGCACCTTATAGAAGTGGAGGTAAAAGACAAGAGGGAAAAAGGGCTATGCTTAAAGTGTGATGAGAGGTTTACACCAGGACATAAGTGAATTAATCGAGCCCTTCAAGTTATGATGGTCTTTGAAGGCGAAGCGAAGAGCGAGGACAAGCTGGAGGATGTCATGAAGAAATGCAGCAGTTACATTTAGATGTGACTGAAGTGTCCTTGACCTCTGTGATCGGATTTACTACAAATCATACCATGAAAGTGAGAGGGAAAATCGGGGGAGCAACCAGTGGTAGTTTTGATGGACAGTGGGGCTACACATAACTTTATCTTGAATCAGGTCGTGGACCGATTGAGGTTGAAATTGGAGAGGATTGAAGGATGTGGGGTGATAATGCAGACGGGTACGATAGAGAGATGGGGGATATGTAAAGGGGTGGAGATGACCCTACGGGACATTCAGGTGGTGGAAGATTTCCTTCCCTTGGACTTGGAAAGTATGTATGTGATTTTGGGGATGAAGTAGCTATAGACCATGAGGGATATGAAAGTGAACCGAAAATCTTTGACCATGGAGATCCAGTTAGAGGGGAAGAAGGTAGTGCTTTGAGGGGATGCTAGCATATGCAAAACCATGGTATCACTTAACATCATGATTAGGATCCATGGTGCAAGCCTGGGGTAATTGGTGGAGTTACATAGCATACAAAGGGGTCTAGGAATAGGCGGCAAGAGAAATTCCAATGAGGGTTCAGCATATTCTACAATAATATCATGACGTATTTCAGCCATCTGTCGGGTTACCACCACCATAAGAGCACAAGCACGCCATCAACCTAAGAGGGCACCTCTCCTATAAGTGTCAGATCATACCGTTACCCCCTGAATTCAGAAAGATGATATAGAGAGGCTGATCAAGGAGATGATGGAAGCAAGGATCATTAGGCCTATTGTGAGTCCTTTTTCCAGTCCAATTATGTCGGTAAAGAAGAAGGATGACAACTAGAGGATCTGTGTGGGTTACAGGTCTCTAAACAAGGAAACATTGCTAGATAAGTTTCTCGTTCCAGTGATTGATGAACTCTTGGATGAGTTATTTGGAGCAGTGATCTTCTCCAAGATTGATTTGAAGTCGGGATATCATTAAATAAGAATGAAGGTAGCTGATGTGCACAAGAAGGCCTTTAGGACACACATGTTTTATTTAAAGTAAAACAAAAAAGGGCACTACGAGTTCTTGGTGATATCCTTTGGGCTCACCAATGCCCCTTCCACCTTCCAGTCCTTTGGCCATTCAGAAGTTGTGACCCTATATGTTGGGGAAACATTTCATAATCAGGACAAATCAGAGGAGTCTGAAGTATTTTGTTGGAATAGCAGATGGTCACTGAGGAGCATCATATATGGCTATCCAAGTTGCTTGATATGATTGTGAGATCCAATACCGACCGAGCTTAGAGAACAAAGCAGCGGACGCCTTTTCCAGGAGTGTGGAGGAACCCCAATTGGCAGTCTTGTCAGTACCAATGATCTTAGATTGAGAAGCATTGAGGCAGGAGAGAGAGCAAAATGAAGGGCTGGGGAAGATCAGAGAAGAGTTGTTAAAGGACCCGGACAATCATATAGGTTATGCTCTAAGGGGGGAATAGATACTCTACTAGAGGAGGTTTGTGCTACCACGAACCTAATGACACATTCCCAAGCTACTGCAAGAGTTTCATGACAGTGCTTAGGAGTACAGAAGACATGCAGCAGATTATCAGCTGAGTTATATTATATTGAGTGTCGGGATGTGAAAGATATGGTAGCAAGGTGTGATGTGCTCCAGAGGCATAAGTATCTGACTATGGCACTGGGAGGTTACTACAACCCTTAGCTTTACGTGAGAAGGTATGGGAGGAGGTGAAGATGTTCTTCATTAAGGGTTTGCCATGGTCGGAGGGGTATTCTGTGATACTGGTGGTGGTAGATCGACTAACAAGTATGCCAATTTGATTATGCTGAAGCATCCCTACACTGTTATATTAATTGCCATAGTCTTTATCTGAGAGATAGTGCGCTTACATGCCATTCCAAAATATATAGTATTCCAAAAGGAGTTTCTCAACCACTTTTGGAGGGTGTTATTCAAGATGCAAGGGATGATCCTAAAAAGGAGCACGACATATCACCTATAGACAAATAACCAAATGGAAGTGGTCAACAGGAGCATAGAGACATACTAGAGTTTGTTTTGTATCTAACACACCAAAACTATGGGCCAAATGGTTATCATGGGCAGAGTGTTGGTACAATACATCTTTCCACACAGCCGCACGAACTACACCTTTCAAGATTTTGTATGGGAGAGACCCACCTCATCTGATACACTACGGGCAGAACATTACACCAGTATCCAATGTAGATCAGTGATTGAAAGAGAGGGATAGGATATTAGAAGAATTCAAAGGACATCTACTGAGAGCTCAATAACTTATGAACAAAAAGCTAGATGAACACAGACAGGAAGTGCAATTCAAACCTGGGGACATAGTTTATTTGAAACTGAGACCATACCGGCAGAAGACACTAGCCAAGAGGAAGAATAAGAAGTTATCTCTACATTACTTCGGGCCTTATGAGGTGACAGAGCGCATTGGGGCAATAGCTTATTGTCTAAAGTTAACCAAAATCATCATTGATACACCCAGTATTCCATGTATCACAATTGAGGCATGCTATCGGAGATCACACACCCTCACCCTCACTATTTGCGACACTGACTGAGGACATGGAAATGATTATGGAACCCATGGAGGTTGTGGGGTTACGATCAAGGATGATAAGAGCAAAGGAAGTCCTAGAGCGTTGGAAGGACCTACCGTATTATGAAGCTACATGGGAGTTGTATGAGGTGATCAAGAAGCAATTTCCATCATTCCACCTTGAGGACAATGTGCTTTTTTGTGTGTGTGTGTGTGGGGGGGGGGGGGGGGGGGGGATATGGCAGGAGCCGTAAAGGGGGGCAGACCAAGCCAATTGGCCCAATAGGGTCCAGTCCAACAGAAACCGAAATAGGGAGAGGGGGTTTTGGTTTGTGGGGCCTAACAAAGCAATAATTTATTATAATAGGAGGATGAATGAGTACAGAAAGATTTTCTATTTGAATTCAAATATGAGAGGGGATTAATTAAGGAGGGTCATTTTGGGGGGAATTAGGGAGAGCTTATTTAGGGCTAGTTATGTTGCTTATTTTCATTTCGTATGTTTTGATTTTCTGCTGTAGTTTTTTTATTGGAGGCTCCTAGTAACGTCTAGGTTCTTTAGGAGAGCCAATCTACATCTCTAATTGTAGATCACTTGTATCTTGTTCTTTTTTGCTTGAGTGATAATCCAAAATCAGCCATTGCTTCAAGTAATCCTGTACATTTCTATTATTTCGTTGCTGATTTTACTTCCCAGGCATATCATTAATTTACTTTATTCAAATTTATGATGCCACCAAATCTAATTTTGATTGCTGAAGGACAAATTAAACGGATACCGGTTTTGCTGGTTTTGAGCAAAAAAAAGGCCAGTTGACTGCCTTTGATATGTCGGAAATCAATATTAGCATGATCCCCTGTTTTTGGAAACAAATTCGATGGATCCATGTCCATGAAATAGCTTGAGCAAAATTTGCAAGGCACACTAATGATTTTGTAGGAGAGGTACTCGTGGCATCTTGTACATGACAGTTTTAGGTTATATCAATGGATAATTATTGGTTGGATAGACCAACTTTAAAAACAACAGTTATTGTTTGGCAGGGCCAAGACTTCTTCTAACAGCTTATTATGGCTTCCTGTGCAGTAGAACATATTGAACTCCAATACTAAGGGAAAATTTAAACTCACTAATGAATCGGGAAAAAAGAATTGTATGAACAGCTATCAGAAAACAAAACTGCATCTTAAAATGACAGTGTAGAATGCTGCAGAAAAGTATACGAGTATGTTTAAGGCTAATATACTTCTTTCGGAGATAAGGGTAGTTAAATATAAAGATACCACACAACTGAATGGTTTAGAAAAAAAACTGCTCATTAAATATACCAGTTAATGCTAGAGTATGATACCCCCCACTAGCAATCTGAACTATACGAGTATCTTGAAGGCTAGGTATCGGCTTTGGTCTCCAATCATCAGCACTGTCACCCCTTCCCAGTTCATAATTTGAATTTGCTGCAACAGAAGCATCATCTCAACTAATCAATCAGAAGAGTAGACACGAAGAGATAAAATATTCAACGGAATGAACAAATCATGCCAAGTGCCAACTACGGATTCATTTGGGACGGCTTTTTTATTGCTTCTTTTTTCTAGTAAAAAAAATAATTTTTGTACTAAGAAGAGGCTTTAAGAAGCAGAAAGAAAGCCGTCACAAATAAAGTCTACAAGAGAGCTTGAATAGAAAGTAGCTGCTCATGTTTCCAGAGGGTTAATAAACATTAAAGAGGCCAACCATACAACCTACTTCATAATAAAAGATCAATAAGAAACAAGATTGGTGTAGACAGTCTCAAATTAAGGGTAAGATACAGAAAACAATACAACAATCACACAAATTGTTGCTGCTAAATAGATAAATCCTAATATTATAGTAGAATTGCAGAGCCCACGATGCAAGTAATGATATCAGAAGAAGCCCGGGACACAAATACCAACAAAGAAAGAGGGTTGCATTCAAAACAACAAAAAATAACAGACATCGAAAAATAGCTGTGAAAAGAAGGATTGTAGGAGCCAAGGAATCCCAGAAAATCCAAATAGAGGAAGGATCTCAGGACAAAATTTCTTGAGAAATTCGCAATAAGGCAGATAATATATCCAAAATAAAGAATCAACCTAGGCAGCTACTATTAGAGGCAAAGAAAACAGGGTGAAGTAGATCGAGTATTGGCATCAAAAGAAAGCTGCAACTAAATTAATTTCTACAAAATATGCATTCATAAAACTCAATAATCCCCTAACCTCCCCAACTCCATAGCTGACCATCTGCGGTTAATGCCATAGTGAAAAATCCACCACAACTAACTGCTGCTACAGGCACAGGTAATGCATTTACTCTGGAAGGAGTGGCAAAAGACCCTCCTTCACCCGGACCTCCGCCACTACCAAGGCCCAATCTACCATCGCCTTGATCTCGACCCCAGGTATAAAGTTCACCTGTTGTGCATACATCATGTTAAATAATGAATTTCAAATTTTAAAAGAGATTAGCATACAAACAAGAAGTTAGATAAAAGAGATCAGTCAAAACAAAAATGAAACCATATTTCATAAGAATTAATCCTTACGATGGTAGTACAGGGATTTTCTTTGAATAAAAACAAGTTATGTGCTTCATTAGGCATTGCAGAGTGCTTCTTAATGCAAGGAAATATTTTGCAAAACAATGAAACTTCTACTTTTAATGCTTCTTTCTACAATCTTAAACTTTCTATCAATTTGGATATATTTGCTATTCATTCATTAAATGCAGTTTTATTCATCAAATGCAAGATACTACAGAAAAGAAAGATGCACAACCCCATGCACTAGGCAATTTCAGTAGTAAGTTCTAGGCTTCCAGCAAAACAAGAAAAGGTCTTGAAAGAAGCTTTAAATAAATAACAGAGGTTGCATTTGGCCATCTGGAGAATTGAATAGTAACAACTCATAGGCTAGCCAAACATTATTAGTTTCCAGCCTCTGATTACCTTGAGCCCTCAAGAGATTTGACATATTCCAAATTGATATGACTAATCTGGGTCTCTTATGCTATGTAAATGCTCTAGATAGGTTCCCGTCATTTTCAAAAATGCTCAAATTCTTTGTTTATGCCTGCAGAGTTGCAAAGTACAATGGAGAGACTAACTGGTGACCCTTAAGGTTCCATCTGGGTCCGTTTTAATTTCTGAAGTTTAAATGATTTTTTTTTCGTTGGTATTTTCTTCTCTGCAAAAAGTTTCCAAGCATCTGAATGCATGTGCAACATTCCCTTTAGGGTGCACATTCCCTTAGATTTGCACCGTCGGCCCAACCCTAAGTGTGCCTCTTAGTGGTTAATAAAAATTTCCAACACCGAAAAATATTATGGATGGAACTAACTTCTTAAAAAGAGGTGTATAACAAATTTTCCTTAGTTTACAGCCAGCAGGAAATTAAATGATTGAGCCAATCACCAATGAATGAGATTCTAGAAAATTACATGTGAGTTGAATTTTTGAAACAAGTTGGGCATAAGTGCAAGCTCATGAACAATTGCAAAACTCGGCTTCTTGTTCGTGGTATTCTTTTGTAGCATAATTATGATGGTTGTTCATTTTGACAATGTCATTGCATTTGGCTATTTGGTTTTTGTTAGACCGGTCCAGCCAGTCCATACAGGATCGGCTCGTGGAGACACATGCGGAACTCACCCACTCCACTGCATGCCGCTCAAACTGTTAGACCGGTCCAGCAGTCAGAATAGGAAGGTTTTTGGAGGGATGTAAGAGGAAAATTTGAATGTAGAGACTGTTTAGAGTTTTTTTTGGGTTGTATGCATTAAATAGCTTGTTTTCTAGGGTTAGAGCATCTTGAATTTGGCTAAAATTTGAGATCTCTCTTAGGTTTTGTTTGGGCTCTAGTAGCTTCGAGACAATTGGAAGAGATAGATTCTCCTCTCGTATAGAGGATCAATTGTATCTTGGTATTTTCCGTTTCCCTTTCATCAAATAATACAAATTATCTACTGTTTCCCTGGTTTTGTGTGGATTTTTGTGGAGAATTCTCGCTATTTTCCGAAGATTGATGGGAATTACTTGAGATCCACAAGTGTTTCCTATCGGTTTCCTTTTGTTCTCGGGTATAGCACTGTAATAAGGACTGGTATTAATTGCAGTGTTAGAAATGGGATTCCAAAGTTAGAAACTTACCATAGCGTTGAAAGTTGAAACTAAGACTGAAAACTTGCTACTATTGCAGGAATCCAAGTGTACTGACTTGAAGATTTGAAAAAGTTTTTGATTTTGGGTTTTTTGAATTAAGAATATGGCCTCTAAGAAATGCAAAATTCATTGAAAGGGTTAAGTACACCTGCAAGCAAACAAGTATAGTTGATGTACAATTTGATACTCATTCAAATAAGACACATTCAATCATTTCTATTTGTTTATTTATGCAATTAAATAAGTTCAAACAAAAATTTAGAAGCTCTTCATATAAATGAACAAATTTAAACATTGACATGCTTGTTCATTTATATTTGTGAACATAATTATTTGATATTTAACAAGTACAACAACAACAACAACAACAACAAGCCTTTGTCCCATTACGTGGGGTCAGCTACATGAATCCTTTTTCGCCATAGTGTCCGGTTAAAAGTCAAATTCTCATTTAAATCTAATAAAGAAAGCTCATTTGTAATATTTTCTAACCAAGTCTTTTTAGGTCTACCTCTATCTTTCTTAACATAAGTCAAATCTAATACCTCAACTTTCCTAACCGGGTCATCGGAAGGCCTTCATTTAATGTGACCAAACCATCTAAGGTGACTCTCTCTAATCTTATCTTCCACTGGAGCTACTCCAAGTCTCCAACCTTTTCACGTATATGCTCATTTCGTATCCCATCTCTAAGGGTCAAGCCACTCATCCACCTAAGCATCCTCATCTCTACAACACTTAACTTAGTATTATGCTTCTCTTTTAATGGCCAACATTCGGCATCATAAAGCATTGCAGGTCTCACCACCATTTTATAGAATTTTTCCTTAAGTTCGGGGGGGGGGGGGGGGGACTTTTCTATCGCACAATAAGCCCAATGCATTCCTCTACTTCAACCTTCCAACTTGAATTCTGCTGATAATATCCCCATCAATTTCACCATCACTCTGAACAATAGATCCAATATATTTAAAACGTGTACTCTTATTAATGACTTGATCGCCCAAAGTCACAATCCCATCACTAGGTCTATTGCTACTAAAATTACACTCCATATATTCAGTTTTAGATCTACTCAAGTGAAAACCTTTAGACTCTAAAGTTGACCTCCATAATTTGAGTTTATCTTCAACTCCCTCTCTAGTCTTATCAACAAGAAGAATAACATCAACAAAAAGCATACACCAAGGTACATCCTCTTGCAAATGCTAATGAGAACATCCATGACTAAAGCAAAAAGATATGGACTTAAGGCTGATCCTTAATGTAATCCAACCGAAATAGGAAAATACTAGGTCAAACCACCTTGCGTTTGAACACAAGTAATAGCTCCTGCATACATATCTTTAATGATTTGAAAATAAGCATTATTAACTTCTTTCTTTTCAAGAACTCTTCATAGCACTTCTCTTGGAACTTTATCATATGCTTTCTCTAAATCAATAAATATCATACATAGATCCTCCTTATTCTCTCTATATTTCTGCATCAAACCTCTCAATAAATGTATTGCTTCCATAATAGACCTACCCGGCAAGAATCCAAATTTGTTTTGAGAAACATTAGTATCACGTCGCAACCTACGCTCCATAACTCGCTCCCATAATTTTAAAGTATGACACATTAACTTAATTCCTCTATATTTCGCACACTCCTGTGCATCACCTTTGATATTTAACAAGTAGCTCAATAAAAAATAAATGAAATGTGCATTAAATGAAGGCTTAATTTCTTATTTAACTGTTCTCATATCAATTTTTCAATATCTTATACATTTTAAAAGTTATGCATATTATTAAAGATACAGTATGAAGAAAATATCATATACATAGCCGGATGTGTAGATTTAAATCTTATTCATTAATTTTTGAAGTACATGAGAACCTTAAATAATACCCAAGAAATTATGCCAATTTTGATTAAATCTATAAATCCTATTAAGTTTAGTAATTAGGCTATATTTTTTAATCATTAGCATCAAACATAAAATTAGTTAGGCTTGATTAAAGCTCAATGATAATTCAAATTCAACAAGAAATATAATAAACAAACTTGAACAAGATTTTAAAACTCGCGTTATGTTCAAACTTTGAACAAACTCAATAAGAAAGTAAATAAATGAACTTGATAAGATATTACTCACCTTTAGTCAGTTCATATACAACTCAATAGTTAAATAAAATGTATTCTTTCAATTCTTATGTGCACATTTTTAACTGTGATGTATTCTTCAAGCACTTTGCAATACTTGACAACAACTTTCAGTGCACAATTCTCCTCATTTGATTGCATGAATCTCCCAATTGGTGATATCTATTTTTTTTTCCTATCTAAATCAATATGTGATTGGTTTATATGGTTGATTGAGGATTTTGTTTGCCTTAATACTGGGATCAATCATGCTTGCTCAAATCAAGTTGATGTTTTAATTAAGCATTGATTAACAAAAATTAGCTTAATGGGTTTTTACAGAACTAGTTCTTTCTTTGTTTTTAAGTTATTTTTAGATCATTTAATTAGGTTTGAAAGAAATTAAAAAAGGGTTATATGACTTAATGGATTAGATATGACCCTAACTTGAGCTTTTATTGTTCATTTCTGCCCAAACGGACATCAGCCTCTTCTAATGATGCCCTAGTTGCAATGACACCTACTCCCTCCACAATGTATGCCACAACCATATAACTTGATGCCCCCTCTCTCTATCTCCTCTCTCTAAACTTTTTTTTTTCTCTCGCACATCATTCTCCTACAAATTGCTCACTCTCCCACATATCTCCAATCCACGTCCGCAACATCTTTTGCTATCCATCTCTCTCATGCACTACACCTCGCTGTTATCTCTCATATTTTTTTCTCTCCAGCTAAGTGCTCACAAGTGACTATGATTCATAAGATGAGACCCTCTGCTCTAGATCTCTCTCTCGTTCGCTTACTCTTACTCACAACTCTCCCACAAGCTAACGAACTTCAAGCCCACACAATGATCGCCATGAAAAACCTCTGCGGGAGCCAGCATCCCGGCGGTTTTGTGAGTGCAATAAACCCCTCCGGCCGAACAAGACTAGTGGTAGGTGGTCCCGCGGAGCTTTCGGAGAAGGGTAGCCTAGTGTGTCAGCAAAGCGATGAACCGCGGCGAACCCTCAGACGACCCATCTAAGATATAGGGGGAGATCCTCAGTAGTGGTGACCCTTTGACTCTTCCACGGACTTATACATGTACCGAATGCTCATACGGGAAAGTGAACTCCTGGGTCTGGAACCAGGGGGGTTGCTCCGAGAAATCCTTTCTTTCTCGTCCACTCCAGGGGGTGCAATTCTTACACAAAAACAAAAATAGGAAAAGAACCATAGGTTCGATACCATGTTCTTGTTAGAGTTATAGGCTTTTGTTATCTAATTCGTGCTTCATAGAAATCTCAGATAGAATCGACGAATGAAACAGGTTCATTAACAATTCACATCACGGATACAGAATGAAAAAAAAGAAAGATCCATCAGGTGAAAAGAGAAGATATAACCATCCATATCCTATTGCCTCTGGATGTGTGGTATTTCGCCTGTTCCTATCTTTCTCTTTGAATGAGATCTCAATTTCAGCTACGGTTTCATTAGATATCTGACAACTAGAATCCCTCTTTTTTCCGATCCAGTTCCTCCACCACCGCGAACCCCGGTTAGATTCAGGCATGATACGCTTTTTCTTTCTTGGGAGAACCCAAGTACTCTCTTGCGGATCCATGAAACAACTCTCAGAAATCTTTTTCCTTTTTGGAAGATACAGGAGCGAAACAATCAACCTATTTCTAGCTGGGGCATGCCAACATGAAACAACTTTTGTGCGCATTGCCAAGCTTGTGAGATTGTAAAGCGAGCGAAAAGCCCCTACTATACTAAGTAAGGACCTCCTCCGCAATAATGAAGAGTGATGGCGCCAATGGGTCTCCCTGTCGCAATCCCCGTGATGACTAAGCGGGGCCCTTAGATTGTTAGCTCGTTTGCGCCTGAACCGCTCATTGCTACGCACCTCGTACTCTTATTGAACCTATTCTCTTTATTCTTTCTATATACTCATATAGTCTAAATCGCTTTTCGTCGGATGAGTCAATCTGGTTGAACATCTTCTTTGCTACGCACCTCATGAGACCGCCCACTATTACTACGAAAAAAGCCCTGCTTCGCTAGACGGAGAGTAAGCTACTTCTATTAGCTTCTATTAGCGCCGGACCGTCGAGTCGAATTGATCGTGTCATGTGCAACGTCCATCAATGATGGTTCATTAATGTCCATTGATTTAGACTCCTTCCCCTTTCCCCTATACGAAAAAGATCGAGAGGGGCCCGAACCAAACCAAGAACGGAAACTGGTTCGACTCACTCTCGTATGGCTCACCCTCGAGCCCTGGGCGGGGCGACTGGGTCTTTCGCTTTTGCCGGATCTATAGAGATATTACGAGTCCTCCGTACCAGATTCATTTCTTTCCATTGTTGGACTTCTACCTAACGCTGTCCTTCTGATCTTCGTCGTCAGACTACAGTCCAACCAGGATTTGTTAACACCATTTTTACCAAACTTCTATCTTCCTTATAATTATTGCATATCTTAATAATATTTTTGTCTTTTTATTATTATAAGCATTTTTTCTAAACAACCTAGTATAGTTCCCAACTTTGAAATCACTTTTTCTTAGATATTATCTGTCTAAACTCCCCTAAAACCTCCATGGTAATATACTTAATACAATTAGTCATTTTAACCCAAGCCAAGGTTGGCTCAACTTTCAATTTTTCATTTAAACAATCTATCTTGAAAGGGAAGTTCTCATATTTTACTTTCATTATCTTATCTCAGAAAAATTACTTCTATCAGACTTCACCTTATTAATGGATAGTTACATTTTTAGTAACTTTCAATAAACTACTACGAAATAGGATCCATACATAGTACTTCCCTTATGTTGTCAGTAAAACCTTCAACTAAAAATTTTCTCTAATGACTTAGTAGCTCTATTTTTTAAAATAACATGACTTCCTATTAGTTTCTTTAAGTATGTGCTTTTTATTGCAAGATCAAGCTTCACCGATTTTCTATCTATATCATATTAAATACCCCCCACAATCCGTCTAAGAACCCAACCAACATCTCAATTCAAGAGAACTTCAAAAGTAGTTTTTAAAATTTTCTTCTGATTCTATAAGTATCAGCACTGAACAAATAATTGGCATCCTTGATAATAACTAATTTTCTAGAATCATCTAAACCCTAACCTTATTCACACAACAATTCTACCTTCAACACTTGACACAATATCATACCAACTTTATTCCTATTTCACTACAATACACACTACCTATACATTACTAATTTGATAACATGGGTGGCCAACGCATACTTGAATATGAATCTAATGTACAAGGGAATCCATTAGATGCAGAAGCCATAATTGCACTAATCACCGACAGAAGTTGATATCCGGGAAGCCTTAATTGCCTTGTGAATATGTTACCAAATAAGCCTGCACAAAGTCATAAGCCAAAACCTACAAAACTTAAATTACATTAAGAAGCCCAACTGAATTCCAATTCAACACACCTGCAACAAAAGATCCAACAGGGACTCTTTTTTTTTAGATGGCAAATGTGCTCGATCAACAATCTTTTCATTAATATAAAAGAAAAAAAAAAAAACCTTAGTACTTCCCTTATTCCAAAGACTAATGGTATCAAATTATTAAATTATCAATTTATTAAAGAAGTAAAAAGAAGTCAACAGATCTTATACAGTTCTCAGTATAAAATTAGCCAAATCAATTAAAATCTGGCTGAATAAAATAGCAACTTTATAATATCAATGGCATTAAAGCACCCTTTAGCGTTCAATTTTGATGGCAAGAAGAGTAACCTGAATCAGTAATAACAGCAGTATGAGCGCCACTAGTAGCAATTTGGGATATTTTTCCCATCCAAGTACTCTCCACAAGTCTAGGTAGAAGCTCCCTGTGATAGACAGAATGGCCTAACGCTCCAAATCCACCATAACCCCTGCAAACTTTTGCCAATTGAGTAGAGGAGTCACGTTGATATTCAAGAAGGTAGAACTTTCTTGCTGAGTAGAAAGGAAAACATGCCATTTCAGTTTAATACAGGTGTTAAACATATATGGCTGAGAAAAAAAAAAAAACTTTTACTTGTCCCATTGGCCTTATTTTTTCTGAATGGCATAACTTCGTAAAACCCAATGCTTGCTTCATACTCGAGTCAAAACTCAAAACTGCTTAGCCTTGATTTTTATAATTCAAGGGGATTTGGTTCACTAAAATTTCTAGTCTTTTAACGAAATTCTACCTGCTTTTTTTGGTTAAAAATACATTTTCAAGTCATGACCTGCAATCTATAAGAGAATTTACAGAAACATGGTTTGGCATAATTTGCATGACAATTCAAATCAACTAAAACGTATATAAAGACACACTCGGCAGCACCTAAGAAATTCCAACAACTGACCATGTGAAAACCTCGCCGGAACGGGTGAGCGCAGTAGAATGAAGGCCACCCAGGGCGATGCACCGGACCTCGTCCAGGTTAGGATTAGGAGTCGGAACAAAGACCGGATTCTCATGCCCAAAGCCAAGCCTCCCTCCATCACCCTTGCCCCATATCCAGAACCGCCCATTAACCAGAACTGACGAGTGGAACAATCCGCATGAGATGCCCACCTCTACATCGGCGCCACCGTCACCAGCGGCTGAAACATTGTAAAAGTCGAGTCGACCGGAGGTGGGGGAAAGGCGGAATCCCTTCGGAAGACGGAGAGAAGCTACGGGGGTCGGGTAGAAGCGTATCTCCTCTTTTCCGCCGCCAAGCTGGCCTGAACTGCCTCTACCCCATGAGAGGATCTCGACGGTTGATTCCCCACCAAGTTCTTCATTTTCGGATCTCCAGAGGAGGGGAACGCTGGCAGGAGAGGAAGACGAGGAGAAGAGGCGACGAAGAAAGAAAAGGCGGCGCTCTCGAAGCGCCATATCTCGGCGGGGCCGCGCCAAGACAGAATTTGACTCCTTTTGGACCGTAGAGATTGAACCGGACCTGGCCTACTATTTGGTTAAAGACTTTGTTTTTTTTTTTTTTGTTTTTTTTTTTAACAGCAAATTATAAAAAACATAATTTATATTCTTTTTAATTTATTTTATTAAAGGGGTTACAAGTGTAAAAATTTAGCCCATTTCATTACGTTAGAAATGTAAACATTTTAAAATAAAAAGAAAAATAGAAAACTTATAAGCTATAAAAGCAACATGGTCGCCCGAAATAAATGGACCTAAACCCACTACCCAAATGATTGTGAGAACAAAAAGAACTTAACAACCTAAAAAGAAAAGGTATAGCACCAACCTGTAAGGAACTAGGAAACAAAACTGAGCAAAATGATGTTAGGACTCATATATCAAACAGAGAAGCAATTAGTAATAATAGAGAGCCCACATGACCCAAAATTGATCGAAAGGCACAAGCAACAGCTAACATCACGGAATAATTGAGTAACCATCGGGACAAAGAATAGAAACAATGCTAGAAGCCGCAGATGGCGGAATTTGATTATTGTTCTCCATATGAAAGGAGATAGAGGTGCCTTGAAGATAATCAAATTAGTTGTGAAGGGACAAGGAATCAAAATCTGGGATATTGCCTTTAGGAGAAGAAGGTTGGGTAGTGAGATTCGTGATTTTTTTTTTTTTTTTTTTTTTTGCTTTTAAGGAAGGAGGCTGTGAAGTGGATGAGCTAGTTCTAAGGGAGTTATGATTAGTAATATCAACCTTGAAAATGCCAAGGGGATAGACTTGTCCAGCAAAATATAGGGTAGCCCCCAATTGGGGCACTGAAACATGATTTACCTGGTTGGATTATTAGGGGATGGGATTAGGTTCGATTGAGTGGGGTAAAGAGATAGGGGGTCGAGGGGGCTTGCCTTTAGAGGAAGATGAAGGTTTAGTTGCTCTGGATTTAGGGGAGTGTACAATACTTCTCTAGTAGCTGGTAAAATTACGACCATGCGAGCAGTTATGTCAAGGATATTTGGTGGAGGCAATATGATCATCAGGTGAGGTGTTTGAAGGACATTGAGCATGGGAGTGTGCAAAGAAGCCACAACTGGGACAAGGCACTGGTTTCCAATTGTACTGGACCTGCAACTGGACAAGTTCACCATCAAGGAAAATTTTAAGCAACTAACAATGCTCCGAGGGAGTACCCCACCAGAGATATGTTCCATTTAGCTGAAACTTCATCAAGCTGTTGAGAGAAAAACAGGACCACCTTGTGAGGAGGGGCAGGGGATAGTGAAAGAAGATACGGGGTGAAAGTTGAGTTTCTCTCAACAAGAAGATTATTTCAGTTAAGTTAAGAGGAGGCGAACAAGCTTTGGGTGGTGGAGGTGTGGGATAAAGCCATGAGCAAAAAAGAAAAAAGGGAGAGCGGAGGCGACGAATTTTTATTGCGTCTTCCCACCTAACGCAGCTCTACGTTCGGTATGCAGTAATGCGGCGCCACGTAGCAGCCCGTTTACCCGGATTGACCCGATGGAAACCCATATTCTTTTGCAGTTTTTTAAAATGTTTCGGGTATTCTCGTCTAGTTGTAATAGAATTGGGCGGGAAATGTAAAAAAATACGCTGCTTTTACCACAGGTATAATAAGCTTTTGTGTACTACACGTAAGATGTTATCCAGTCTTTAGGGTTCTAATACTGTAGGAGAAGAAATCGTCAAGTGTTGAATGAGATGAGTACGAATGTTGCTTTTGCCTTCGAAGATTTCGATGAAACCCCGACGTTGAATTTTGATGAAGTGTTTTCTAATGTAATAAAGGTAATTCCTTAACATTCGGTATAGTTTTGATGTGAGTCGGTTTTAATCGGTACTACATAGTGTTGCTCGGTATGAAATATTTGCACATAATACTTATGAAGTATTACCGAGCAAATACAGCTTATACCGAGCAAATACAACTTAGTACCGATCATTCAACCTGCTCGGTATTAGCTCGGTACTGATTTGTATAGCTCAGTATAAATTCATAGCACGTTAGTACCGAGCAAAGACAACTTATTACGTCCTAGTACCGATCATTCAACTTGCTCGGTATTAGCTCGGTATTAAGTTCGGTATTGATAGGTGGATATAATGCTAAACCAGAAGTTTGAATCTTTTTTCACAGGGTGTTTACAACTCTGAGAAGGAAGCATATGAAAAGTATTGTCATTACGCGCATTCAAATGGATTTAGTGTTCGAAAAGAACATCACCATTTCTGGCCAAATACTAAGAAAATCAAATCAAAGGATTTTGTTTATTCTAAAGCATGTTTCAAGAAGGAGACTGAGATGGGTACGAAGGTAAAATATCAAAAATCTTGTACACGAACTGGATGTCCTGTCATGGTAAGATTTGCTGTGAGTCAAGATGGGATTTGGACGGTGAATAAATCTATAGAGAGTCACAATCACGAACTTGCTAGATCGGATGATCAACATTTGCTCAGGTCATCTAGGAGCATTAGTGATGAGAATGCAGCTGTTTTGAAATCTATGTCAGAAGCTGAGATAAGAACTGTCGATGCATTTACATACCTATCTGATGAAGTTGGAGGTGTGGGTAATCTGGTTTTCACGAAGCGGGATGCATACAACTACATACAAAAAGAAAGAAGAGCCAAGATAGAGACTGGAGATACTAATTCACTCATCAAGTTGTTTAAAGAACGGACAATTAATGACAACATATTTTCCTGGGATGTACAAACTGATGAAGACGGTTGTTTGTTGAATTTCTTCTAGGTTGATGGTCTTAGTATAATTGATTATGACTGTTTTGGGGACGTGATTATATTCAATACAAGTTATCGTTTAAATAAATATAACTTAGCCTGTGCCCTTATTGTCGGAGTTAATAATCGCTGGAAAAATGTTCTATTAGGAGTTGTTTTTTTATCTGATGAGACTATTGATTCTTTTACCTGGCTTTTTAGAACATTTCTAAAAATTATGGATAACAAACATCCCATAACTATTTTTACTGATCAGGACCAAGCCATGGCTAGGGCAATAGAGATTGCATTGCCTAATACACATCATCGATTGTGTCAATGACATATGTATAAGAAGGCACCTTCAAAGGTATGGTGCTTTAACAGCAACAACATAGTTAAATTCTTATTTTTTTATTGTTTCAAGAAATGTGATTCTGTGGAGGAATTTGAGAGAAAATGGACTGAAATGATCTCAGAAGGAAACCTGCAAAGCCATCAATGATTGAATGATCTCTACAAAATCAGGGATAAGTGGTATACTGCATTCAACAAAGATTATTTTAACCTTGGCATTTTATCAACCCAACGTAGTGAGTCCACCAATCATGTATGTCATGGTTGTTCCAAGCCAACAAGTACTATTACTGAGTGTTTCCTAGGAATTGAAAAGATGATAAGGACATGGCGTCGGAATGAACAAGATGAAAAATTCAAATATAGTCAAACAGATATAGAACCTTACATGAAAAGTTGCTCAATTTTGAAGTAAGCTGCAAAATTTTATTCAAGAAAGTTGTATTCATTTTTTGAATATGAGTTCTTACATGAACTTGGTAGACTATGCATTGAACATTCCTCACTGGATTTATCAAGGTTTTCCATAACGAACATAGACAACTCTACTGATTTACACAACTGGATTGTCAATTTTAATTCCTTAGAAGGTATCATTCAATGTAGCTGTGCAAAATTCGAAATGATGGGTATATTATGTTCTCATTGCATGAGAGTTATGAGACAGTTAGATATTATTAATATTCTCGTTAAATATCTACTCCCAAGATGGTCAGCCATTGCTCAAAAAGATTTATATGCTAGAGGGAAGATCCCATGTCTCGGTATCAATGCTTGCCAACCTATTGAGGGGTCCAGCAACTTGATGTTCAGAAATTATATCAATCGATTTGCATATAAAATTAGCACATAATTACAAGGTAATGAGGAGGCTGAAATGTGTGTGATAGATGATCTGAGTACATTGGCTGCAAAAGTACATTCCATCAAGATTGGTAGGAAGAATAAACCAATTTCTGGAGCTGATAATGAATCTATTAAAGATCCTAAGAAGTGTCGGCCAAAGGGCGTATCAAATGCAAGATTAAAGGATCACTGGGAGAAAAGGAAGACAAAAAAAGTTAAACCTATTGAGAGGAATCCTCCAACAACCATAAACTTTACAACTGGAGATTCAGGTAGTCAATCGTCTTTCATGTAATTTGTGAATTTTGAGATATTTGTATTATGAATGTGACTTTCTGATTGTATACGTGAATTTCACAATTTTGTGATCTTTGTAGTACTGCTATAAATTGGTAATATTAGTCTAATACTGAGTTATCAACTAATACCGAGCAATACCGATTTGTATCCAATTGACTTCTGTAAATTGTTACATCTCCAAACTCGAAAATAGTATCGTTCCTGGATAATTAAAAAAACATAAATTAAAAAGTCAATAAAAATAATATATGAAAGCTCGGTATTACTCGGTACTGCTCGGTATAATACCTTAAAATATATGAAACGTAATATAAATCAAATGATTGATATAATACCGAGTATATTTAACATATTACCGAGTAGAACCGATCATTAAAGCTTGGCATTACTCGGTACTGCTCGGTATAATGCCTAAAAATACAAGAAACGTAATATAAGTCATATGATTTATATAATACCGAGTAGATTTAACATAATACAGAGTAGAACCGAACATTAAAGCTAGGTATTACTCGGTACTGCTCGGTATAAACAAGAATTTTGCTCGGTATTGACACGTTTTGGTCGGTATAAGCACAATACTCACTTATCCTTGAATTGTTTCAGGCGATTATCTATGAATATACGTTTATCTTTAGTTAATAGTGATCGTCCAGGGTAATCTATTTCTTCAGGTGCAGGACGCAATTTAATCTCTTTTGTATCATCAATTTCATAAACAATTATAGATTTCTCATGACCCGTAGTTGACTCATCCATAGAAGCCGGAGGATCAGGTACACGAGCAGGTTTAGGCTCCGTAATGTGTGTAGGAGCTGGTGAGACAACTCCAAAAAATTTAGTAGCCAGAGATGGTTCAGCAGAAGGAACAGGAGCAGTTGCAGGAGTTGGTGTATGAGGAGGAGCAAGTTCAGGTGATTGGGCAGGAACATCACTTGGAATTGTCTCACTTAACTTATCTTTGGATGAAATATCTTGTTTAGTTTTTTTTCTGCCTAACACCGGTTGTAAAAGGGGTAGAGACAACTTTCCTCTTTCTATCATTTCTCTGCTGAACTCTTCTTGTTATGCCGATTTCTAAGGATGGATCAAATTCCTCATCCTCATTCGGGCTAGCATCCTTATAACCAATTTTCGCATATTCTGTAGCAGATGAAGAACATTCAGCTGACACTTCATTCTTGTATTTTTTAAAATAAAGAGGAAATTGATCTTTGAAGAACTGCAACATAACACGATCTTTTCTTTTGATCTCCTCTTTCAACTCCAAATTCTCCTCTTTCAACTCTAAAATAGAGTGCTCCAAGTTCAAAACACGATTTTCAAGTAATCTATTTGTTGCTTCCACCGAAGCTACCTTCTTCTTCAAAAATTTGTCTTTCTTAAAAAACTTGTATATAGCTTGATTTAATATCTTGAGGTTTGTTTCCTCTGTTATTGGATTTGATTCAAGCGGAGTATGGGCAGATGAATCAGTTTTTCTTGGGCTTGCCACCTTGTATGGACTAGCTGGTGTTGGTGGAGATGAATCATGTTTAGGTGGGCTCGCCACCAGGATTGGACTTGCTTCCCTAACTGGACTTGGTACAAAGACTGGACTGGCTGGACTAGGTTGAGATAGAGTGGACGACTTAGATGAAATATTTGAAGGTCTGTGCAATAAAGCATTCTCATCATCTGTTATTCCTCTTAAATGTGGGAGAATCTGTATAAAATTCAAAATTTCATCTAAGTTAAACATTAAAATATATAATTTTTTCAAACATTTAAATGAAAAAATGTATTGAAGCTACCTCATGATCCTGAAGGTCAGCAAATATACTATTTACATCTTTTTCACTGTACATAAAATTACCATCCCAATGAGTAAAACGTGGGCGGGATAGTTCATCCTCCACGGCATGAATGGTTGTATGTTCAAGAAACCAAATCTGCAAAAATTAAGACAATATAATTTTGTTACATAAATTGGAAATTACAAATGATCATTTGAAGAACTAAACAATACTCACAATTATAATCATGACGAAACCATTTACATAACCCAGTGCAGATCCTTTTGTTTGTTTAGTAGCAACATTGTTGAATTCATTTATTAGGAAACTCCTTATTGATTATGGCCAGTTGTATGTTATAAAACTATCTACATTTTCAATAACTTCCATGATAGATGATGGAATATAGAAGTTCGTCATTGGATAAAAAATGTTCGATAAGAGGTAAAGGACAAATCCTTTCACTACATCATCCATCTGGGTTGAAGTATCCATCCTTTCAATGTCATGGCGAATGTCATTGGATGTTTTGTCAGTGGATCTAGCACTGCCAACGTCAAATATATTACCTATGTTTGGCAAGCTTATGATTAAGGCAACATCATCAGATGTGAATTCTAGCATATGTCCTTTAATAATAAAACTCTCAGTCTTCAAATCCCAATTCGTTAGCACGTGTATATAAGTGGAACATTATGAGGCATAAGAGGAAGCCTGGGGAACTGACTGATTTGCAACTGACGCAGTCTTTCAAACAACGGATCTCCAAATCTCCGAATAAGTTGATTACATACTTCTCTGAAAGTCGAAGTTCGGCATCTGAAATGAATCTTTGGAGTATATCCATGCATAATAAAGGTAATACCGATGAGTACCGACTTCATATCAGGCTTTAGACTACTAAAGCAAGCATATACCGAGTTAATGTTTATAAAACCGTGCAGTACTGAGCTGTACCGAGCTGTACCGATCAACATACCGAGCAATACCGAGTGTTTATAACTGCCATAATCGCTCGGTGCAGAGCAGTACCGAGTGTAAGGAATGATTTAACTCGGTATTGCTCGGTATTATCTTTAATGTTTTTATCTAAGCTTATACCGACCATTAAATGCCAATATCGAGCAATACAGTGTTTATATCTGCCCATGTCGGTCGGTACAGAACTAAACCGAGTGTGTCAAATGATTTAACTCGGTATTGAATCAATAATATCTTTAATGTTTTTATCTAAGCTTATGCCAACCATTAAACGCCAATACCGCTCGGTACCGAGCAATACCGAGCAGTACCGATAGTGTATAACTGCCAATACCGCTCGGTACCGAGCAATACCAGTGTATAACTGCCAATACCGCTCGGTACCGAGCAATACCGATAGTGTATAACTGCCAATACCACTCGGTACCGAGCAGTTCCGAGCAATACTTATTTGTACCGAGTAATATAGGACTTCATCCGTAATCCCTAACCCTAATCCCCATTCACAAAGAATCAGATGAGACATTGCTTATCAATAAAGGAACTAACCTGAGGCATTGTTTCTTCTCGAAATCTTCAAACTTGGAAGAAGATGAATAGTTAACGGAAATGCGGGGAGCTTCGAACTTGATAATGCGGGGAGCTTCGAACTTGAAAGAAGAAGAATAGTTGCCGGATTCAAATAAAGAGAGTGATCTTTATTTTGCAAATTAAACAAAAAATTCAGGTCCGTCGGGATTTTCTTGGGTTCGCTTGCCGGACCGTCAAATTCAAATATCGCACGTGCCATAAACCCAATATTCTCCGGGTCGGGTCTGCGAAAATGAGCCTGCTACGTGGCACTTGATTAATCTATGCCGAACGTAGAACTGCGTCAGGTGGGAGGACGCAATAACGACAGCCACCCCAAGGAGAGAGGATTAGAAAACCCAACGGGCAATTAGGGTCGAAAAAAATCCTAACAGAACACGATTCATGTAATCATCCTTCCATATTACGAGTTTTTTTTAACTTTAATGGTTTGTATAGAACATATTTTTGATTGCTTTCATTGTTAAAGAAATCGTTCATAAAATATGATATCCATTCGAAAGACAATTTTTTCATTAATATTTCAAAGTTTTTCTTTAAAAACTTATTTTTGAAAAAAAAAACATATTTAAAACTTTGGCATAAAAAAATTCTAAAGATCCTCTTGTCTCATTACTCAAGGTGGAGATCAACTTCAACTCAAAAAACGATTCAATGCAGTACTTTATACGTTCTACAGATTTGATTGACTCATAATATTCAGAATACAGTTTTGCCATCTCACAATTACTTAGCGAAGACAAACTGGCAACTTCAAATTGAAGGCTTCAGTGTGAACTGCTATGCTTGCTTATCGAACAAAGCACAACTAAAGAGCCTTTGAGCTCAAAACAATTCCTTCACCGTAAAGCTTCAGATCACGACCATAATGGCTGTATGGTTTTTTGCCTTTTTTGAAATTCCAAGAAGCTTTTTCGCTCACATTAAGACTTCGTTTGGGACGGCTTTCTTACTGCATCTTAAAGCATCTTTTTAAGATAAAAATTTTACTTTTTTATTAAAAAGTTACTTAAAGAAACAGTAAGAAAGCAGTCCTAAATGAAGCGAATATGTAGAAAAATGGAGAAGAAAGGAAGCAAATCTAAGAAAATTAGGTAGCTTCATCCTTCCTTTGTCTGCTCCACCTTGGTGTGATCTCAATGAGTTGGTGAGGAACAAGCTGCTTCTCCTTTCTCGTAAGCTTCTTGTAGTTCATAACTCTCAGTTTGGCAATCTTGGCCTCCTCTTCAGGGGTGGTCTCTCTTACCACCACAGTCAGGCGACATTTAGGCCTAACCATTATCCCAGACCTTCCTTTTGCATGGTAAGATAATCTCTTCAGATAAATTCCTTTCCCAACAAAAGCTTCAGCTTCGGAATCAAACATTTAGAAGAAGATTTTAATCAAATGCATCAAATATGGTTTTAACTATATAACTGATATAAATGTGCCAACTTACCAACTATTAGCTTGTCAGGATCCAGACCATGATTATGTGAAGCATTGGCACGGGCAGAGTGGATGACCTAAGCCATAAGAGAATATATGAACCTTGAGAGGATTGTTTTTCTGCAAAAATGGATATAAAGAATTGATTCAGGTAAGCCTTCACCTGATAAACAGTCTTTGCAGCTCTTTTAACCAGAACTTGTAACTGTAAGAGAGCATCTTCGACGCGCATTCCTCGAACCAGTTTAGCCACTAAATTTACCTTCTTTGGGCTCTGAAACCAGTATTCATGTCAATAAACAAGGTATAAGCTAACTGTTGGTAGGATTTACATACATATCACTTTATTTCATGATATTTTTATATCTAACACTCAAAACTTTAATATTACATTCTTATCACTCAAATAAAATTTTAATATCAAATATAACACTCCTATATTTCAGTCTTACCACCCATACCACCCCATAAACTTTAATATTTCATTCCATACACTCATATTTGTTCTATGGGTAGTAGGCATGTAATATTAAAATTTTAAGTATTAGATATGTAAATAACGTGAAATAAAGTGATATGCATGTAAATCCTCTAACATGGATGTTGAAATTCAACACGTACACAGGACAAATTTTCTATCAACTATGGTATATGTTTAAACCACCTAAATCTATTTTTAATTATCTTATTTGCAATCACTCTTTCTCTAATATAAGTATTCTTTAATTTCTTCTTCTCAGTTCTATCATTCATCCATCTTGACATTCTCAATTTTTATCACATTTAACTTATTTATGGACAAGAGTTTGCAATCTCTCACCTATAAACAATACATTCACAACTTAATCAGACTTTGATTAACATAAATAGCTAAGACATCACTCACAAGTCAAGAACTTAATATATTTATAATGAAAAAAGGAGCAATGATTCCGAAGGCTCAAACCAAGATTAGTTTTGTTTGAATGAAGAAGGCAAGAGAATTTATAGATAAAATTATTAAAAGAAGAATAAATATTGAGTGTTTTCAATGAACTAAATAGAAAGAGATACTTTAAAGACATTGAGGAGGGTTACAATTTATTTAATGTGAGGAATGAAGTTAAGGTTAATAATACGAATGAAGTTGAGGATATAATAAAAAAGGATCTAAAAGATAAAACTATTAAGATTAATAGCATAGGTAATAAGAATATTGCTATTGAACTAATTGTGGGCAAGGATATTAAATATAGCAACTCTTCAAATTTGATTAAAAGGATATTTTCAAGAACCAATTTTGTAAAGAAATGAAGGGAAAACTATGTGCATTTAAAAAAAAGAGGATAATTATTACTCATAACTTAAAATGGAAAAGCAGGTACTATTAGAATATTACTTTGGAGTTGTGAATACAACAATAACAATGACAAACCTTTATCCCACTACGGCGGGCTACATAAATCTTTTTTTTTTTCATTGTACCCTATTAATAGTCAAACTCTCATTTAAATATAATAAAGAAAGTTCATTTTAATACTTCAAAATCTTTTCAGGACTATCTCTATCTTTCTTAATACTTAGGTTGAATTTAGCACATCTACTCTCCTAATATGATCACCAAATGACCAATGTTTTATGTGACCAAACTATCTAAGAGAAAATAATAACCTAATTAATTTAAAAAAAGAATAAAATAATATAAAAAAATTGCACAAAAGAAAGGAAAAGTTTTTTTTTTTTAAGAAAGGAAAAGTATCATTTAATATTAGGAAAAAAATTTACCGTTCATAATATCGATGAATGGCTTTACCGTTCATAATATCGATGAATGGCTTAGAAGTATAAAAATAATAATAATAAATAACAATTGGCCAAGGATTATGCTTGAAATAGACTAATATATATATATATATATATATATATATATATATCTTTCAAGAACAGTTGTTATAGAGGTAAATTGAAACTTAAAAAATTGAAATAGATATGATGTGGTCTAAAATAGCTAGATGGTTCATAAGAATGTTAAAGTTTCGCAAGAGTCTAAAAATAGATCATATTATGTGCAAAATAGGCTAATATATATATTCTAAGAATTATTGTTATATATATATATATATATATATATATATATATATATATTTATTTATTTATTTATTTATCTATCTGTTAAGAACTGTTGTTACAGAGGTAAATTGAAACTTATAAGTTGAATTAAATGTGATATGATCTAAAATAACTAGTTGGTTCATATGAATGTTAAAGTTTTGCAGGAGTCTAAAAATAGTTCGTTAGATCGTGCTTAAGGTAGCTTGTTTTAGTGAGATTATAAAAATATATATTAGAAAATAAAATCTGCATTTAAGAATAAAATAAGTGCAACGAGACAAAAAATATGGGAATTTAAATTTTGCATAGAGGATAATGTGCAGTATCAAAGCTATAAATGTACAAATCAACATGACTAATCCTTATTATCATACTTTTAGAGAGTTTGAAGAGTTAAGCATTTCTTTCTCTTGATCAAGAGAAGAGTCGACTGACACTCGACAATTTCCACATCAGCTTCCTATATCTGTAACTAAGGGGAGATTAAGTCTCGAAAAAAAGAAAAAACAATCATGCTATTTTAAACTCTCAATTCAAATTTCCTCTATTTTTCATCCCCCCTTCTTCATAAACTTGAATCTTTGGAGCATGAAAACAATAAGTCTAAATTACAATATTCAAACTTTAAAACAACTAATCCACACTAGTAAAGAATAATGGATTGTTAGTACATAAAAACAACCGCCCATAAAAATTTCAAGTTCAAGGGTAATAACACAAACAATGATTTTAGTCCTCAACTTCTATCCAAAAGAGTGGACGCCATATGAGTAAAAAAAACACTTCATTTGGGTTAAAAGGACACATCCTTCAGGTTTGGCACCAATGTAATTAGACTAATCTATCAAGATAATAATGTGGTGTCAATATAATCAAAGAAGCAAGATGCAAGCATTGTGGAACTGCTCCTTAAGAATAAAAACTCACTGTAGGTTCTGAGACTTTCAAGGCCAAAGCAGGTGTGGTTTTAGGAAAGCTGATCGTTTAATAACTCCTCACATGGAGTATGGTGAGCATAGCCAAGGCAAGAAATGTGATGTGGAGGAAGAGATAAAAGAGAGAAAGTAAAACAAAGAGATAAGTTTCTAACTGACGATGATGATGCAAGCTATGCTATTATTGGGTCAATCTTTGAAGAGTTTCCATTTTATCCTTAACGTTAAGAAATGAAAATAGTACAGCAGAGAATATGGAAAGACATGAAGGAGATGATAATGGTGCTGCAACAAAATCAAAAACTTTTGGACCAAAAATATCCTTTGGGAGGAAATATCTGTGCCGCTAGTATGCAGAAAAAAAGCTGCATGTCAAGGGAACAATTGCAAAGAAAAGGAAGCAATTTTTTAGCATTGACCTCAACACAGATTGTTAACGGATAAAATTGGACAATAACTTTCAATTGATGAGATAATCTGCAGACAAAATTTCAAGAAACTTTCTTATAATAGTTGCATACATTAAGAAAAGTATTCAGGTAGCTTGGTTGCAAATATTGATAATAAAATACAAAAGAAGACAATCTTTCCTATTCATAAAGAAATATTTTGGTACATAATTTAAGAATAACATAGATGCTCAAATTTATGATAATTATACGAAAAAGAATCGTAAGAGGCTAAAATGAAGCAAAAAGAGAGGTCATCCATCCATAGTCTTAAAAACCTTGTTTGTGCATAATCAAATTGATTTTGATACTAGGAAGATCTAATATGGAACAATTTTCGTGCTAAACAAATTTATGGAAAAGACAGAGCAAAATCTTCATCAAGCCAAAAAAAAAAAGAAAAAAAAAACATAAAGATATTTTTATGGTGTATACTGAATTTAAAAGCCATATGCCCTCAACTATAATGAGACTTGATGTGTTAAGAATTAAAGAGAAAAGATGTATATCAAAATACTGCACGATTATTAAAGACATATAACACACGCGCACGCACATATATATATATATATATATATATATATATATATATATATATATATATATATATATATATAAGGCTACTATTAAAAGCAATTGTGAGGTGGTCAATAAATGTTTAATCACAATAGCGTTACATTAATTATTAGTTACAAGTCTAAATACATACTTTTTTATATTGATTAAAGATATCCTCACCAAAAACATTCAAAATAAGGCATATTGATATATGATTAAATGGTTTTGAAGTAGGAAACAAATTAGAATGATAAAAAAAGGAAAAAAAAAAAACTTAAAATTGTTAAAAGAAAGGTAGCATATATGATATGTAATTGTAGTGCGAGCTAAGGATAATCATCAAAATATTGTTATATGATTAATTGATGCCTAGGGGTGATTGGTCAAAATTTTATTTGATCAATTATTCCAACCAAAGAGGATATATTATATATATATATATATATATATATATATATATATATATATATATATATATATATATATATATATGTTGTAACTTCTGAAGTTAATGATAAAAAATTGAAGTGGAGGACTACCTCAAAAATACTGTGATAAGAATCATATGGAGACTTAAATAAGATAACAAAAGAATAATGGGTGGTTTGAGCACGTAAACAATATACTAATAAGACAAAATATATATATATATATCATTAAGGAAACATAAATCTGGCCCATAATAATTGTTATAAGGCTAATAATAAAGATCATTATGATGACCCAAGCACAAAAATTTTCCAAAAAAAACATATCCTCGTATAGCATGCTATGAGTTTGGTAACACTCCGAAAACATGGCTAAGTTAAAAGTTCAACAAAACACAAAACGTTTACTTCCTGTAAGGGCAAAAATAAATGGTAATAATTGAACACTTGATAAGCCTAGCATTGATTTTAGAAGTAAAACTGATAACACGTACAAGATAACACTATGGATGATAAGTTAAGTGTACCTGTCTTATATCTTTTTTAATAGCCTGAACCGTCGAAGATTTAGGGCCCAAACCCTTATTGTTAGCTTGTCCACTATCTCCCAAAACTGGTGTTAAAGGGGAAGATACAGGCTCCATGTTTTCAGCATCTGCTAATAAGTTCCTTGAACTAAAAAACCCCTGCACAACCCAATACAACTCTTAATCTCCCATGTAATTCTTAAGGAAGTAGGTGAATTATGAGTCAAATCAACTATCAATATTCAGAAGGAAAATAAAGCTAGAAGATATGAAAAAATGAAATTACAATAGCCCCAGCTTGTTGGAATAAAAAATTTATCATTTCGTTTTCCATTGCTCACCCATGCGTTTCACATTTTTCATTAATAGACTCATACCCTTCACATTCCAAAAAGGATCATAAACCAAAAGGGAAACTCATTTTGCTATACAAATTTCTCATTTAAACCATCAAAATCGTTGCATTTATTCAAACTATTTTGATCAACTAATGAATCATTCATAATTCATTCTATTAAGTGTTGCATGCCATATGTGACAATAGTTCACAAAAAGTTTCCTATAAAACTCTGGCCAAGTTAATTTTGACATGGTTCCCATACTCATGAAAAAAAAAAATCTCTCTCCAATTACATATGGGTTGGGTGAGCATTTAGTGCCCACATGATTTTATAAAAGAAAAATATTTCAGAACAATGATTTAGGTTGTTTGAGCATGTACTTTGAAGAACCAAAGTTGGACCAATAAGATTCAAGGAGGTGTTGATGTGAATGTAAAGAAGTATGAATTTAGATTAACTTGGCAAGAGTTTTACAGCATAGCTTAGGATTATATCTTTGCAGTTTCAACATAATTTTAACATAATTTCTACCTACAAGATCTTCTCTTCTCTCTATAAGATTTATTTATAGATAGGAGAAACATCCCCATTTGTATTTTTGAAGATGTCAGCAAATGCCCTAAAATAAGAAAAGGATGGAAGATTGCTTGCTTAGGAGCAGACGACACATAATGGGAAACCACACATTTAAGCGGTTGCATAAAAAATTGGGCAATTTGAGCCAAACATAATTACACATATAGGGCATGTAACTATCTGTGCACCTACATCCTTGATTTATGTTGTGAGAGCACAGTTGGCCATTTTGACTGAAATATAAGGTGCTTTTTCCTCGAATAAAGACAGTTAAATTTGCAACCACTCTCTCACAACATCAACATGGAACTTCTCTCATGATTACATGCCAATCGAATAATTAAGAGCTATGGCTTCATTTGGTGTCATAATTGTGTAGCTTAATGGATGCTAAGAACTCTATGCCATTAAATCCTATATTATAGTTTTGGCTCTTTCAAAGGAAATACAATATTTTAAATGAAGACAAAAGGATCTACAAATATATGCAAGTAAAAGGAAAATTTTTAAGCTAAAAGGGTGCTATTTCAAAAGCATTCTCAAAAACTATGCAACTTCTAGATTTTGAAATAATGCATAACTCAAAAATATGATGACATGGAAAATCCAAGAAATTTAATTTAAAGTCTCATTCAAAGCAATATACAGCTAAGTAAAAAGCTAAAATAGCTTAAATTTTTTCATCTTATTCTTGGAGGCAATTAAAATCGAATAACAGCATACCTCATGTTGGAAGAATTGAAAAAAAGGCCCAGGAATTCTTCTTGAGAAAATGTCACATACTTTGTTGGTATGAGTTAATTGGTCTGCACAGATAAAGTTAAATTTAAAAAAATAACAAGAAATAATTTATACAACAGAAATAGTGAAGAAACATAAGTTATCTGTAATGGAAACATACAAAAAATAATTTCAGTGATTTGGAAACCCAAAAATTCCTTAAATTTCAGCAAATAACAACATTTCACAAGTTCAATACCAACAATCCTATATTAGCTGATCTAAGTATAAAGAAAATGCTAGACCTCCATGAAAAGATTACCACAGCAATATGCCACTGGAAAATACTAAATACACATGAAAACAGCATGTAACAAAACCAACTGCAAATGTGCAATCTCCTAACTGAATAAATATCAATCCACTTTGGGTGGCCAGGATTTAATGCAGTTTGATTTCACAAAATCACTTTCATTTAATGCAGGAAAAATCAGAGTGATTTTCAAAACTAGCCGGCATCAAATCCCAACCATCCAAAAGTGAATCGCTTGGTTGTGAAGAAGCAACTGCACTTCGAGTTACCACCTCAAATTATCAAATAAAAAATTATAGATCAATGTGTTGAATTCAGAAGAAAATGTCTCAAATTTAAAAGCAGAAAAGTGACAAGTCTCAACTCCCAACCCATATAGCTAAAAAATAGATATATTCTCCTTACCATGTAAAGGAGAAGGCTTTGTAAATGTACTGTGTAAAAAGACACTATTGCACCGATTTTGCTCAATCTTTAAGCCAACTTGCCGAATAACCGAACGAAGGCACCTATGCCACACAACCATCCCTGCGAATCCTGAACAGGTTTCAAAACGGCATCAGTTAGCACAAAATATTGCAGAATGGACACCAATGACAAGTTCACGAGAACCCGGATAATATCAAGCAAGCACATAGGTTACAAAAATGGCAAGACACTGTATGAGGCGTCAACTTAGAGGATACCCTAACGACTAAAATCGGCTTCAACAAAAGCCTTGGCTATGCGAAGTGCCGACTCCCCAATTGCATCACTGTAGAACAGAAAATGACACGCATCACGTTCAAATCTCCTCTATAAGCATACGCACAATTTCTAAGTCCGCAGAAAGAGCAGGAGCAAAAAAAATTTGGGCGGAAGAAAGCGAAAGGCAGTTTACCGTGATGGGACAATCGGATCTCGGTTAACTCTGCAGCAACGGCGGCGGCGGGCAACCTGCTGGGACTTCTCTACGGCTCAGGGAGAGAACGGGGTGCACGGTGGGGATGGGCCGGCGGCTGTCTCGCGGGCTGGGTTGGGTCTGCTTGTAATCCTTGAGAACTTCTCGCTACTCAAATGAACATTACTGATTTTTATCTTTTGTAAGTATTAAAAATTGTTTTACTACTTAATTTAGAGCTTTAAAAAAATTGTTTATGTCAGTATCATTTATTTAATTATTTAAAGATTTTATTTTTTATTTTAATCATCAACATAGTGTTCAAAAATGGCATTAATTAAAAAAGTCAAAATTTTAGTTTTTTTTTTATTAAATTTTGATTAGATAAAATTTATATCTATAAAATTTATTTGACTTAATATAATATAAATTTTAATTAATTACTTATGATTAAATGTATCTTAAATAATTATGAATCATTAATTATATTTTAATTAAATTACTTTAACTCAAGTTTTTGCTAATTCAAAATTGATAAGTGTGGGTGAATTTGTGTCATATTGGTTGAAAATTTTAATTTATTCAATCATAAATTTAAATAACATATTTTATAAATTTATTGCTCATTATTTTAAAAAATAAATAAAATAAATTTCTCTATTTTATACACTTACTTCATGTGTCTAATAAGATCTTAATGTAGTTTTTTTTTTCCCGAAGAAATTGGAGCCAACCTTTATATATATATATATATATATATATATATATAAATCTTAAGATCCGAGAATAAAACCTTTCAATATATATAACAAAATGGGTGAAATTTTTTAGGTCATAATATATTGAAGTAAAGTTGATCAAGATTAATTTTCTATTTATCAATAAGTATAATATATGATTAGTTAATTAAAGCATATATAATATTTATTTTAAAATAAATCAATAAAAAATAATATATCTTAATCATATTTCTAACTCAAGCTTCATTTAGACACCTTTTTAGCTACTTTCTATAACAGATTTTCAATACAAAAATTTCATGAAAACAATAAAAAAACAGTGGTCAAAAGCTCTCCCAAACGAAGCCTCACTTTTTCTTCAATCAAATCAAATAAGCCATTCTCTTTAATTCCTCTTTTATTGTTTTCATAATTGACATCAAATAAATCATCTGTGATATACATTTACATTCTATTAAGTACTACTAAATTTAAGTCAAAGTTCTATGGTAAGATCCTAAACTTATTATATTTATGGCAACAATCAACATTAGCAACTGAAACAATTGGCCCTGCCTTTCCTTTCATTTCTTCTCACAGGTAAAATTTGTAGAATGATTCTGTATTCTGTAATCCTGATAATGCAGCAACAAGCTTCCACACTCCATAGGAGTTCTGTGCTAAAACTCTACTGTTAAATATACAAACTCCCTGCAATATACGAAATCAATCTAATTATAAGAGAGAAAAACACCATTAGAATGATAAATAAGAAAGGAAGAAGAAACTATACTGTATCATATGGTGGAATCTTGTCGCAGAGGTTGGGCCTCATTGTGGTGGTTGTCAAGAGGCATGTACTGAGACATGATAGACATTATCTCTGAGTCCATGTAAGACTGAAAGAAAGAAAGAAATGGAGTATGCTACTTGAATATGGATGGAAATGGTATGGTTGGTTTGAGGATTTAGGAGAATAAAACATACTCTCAGCCTGTATTTATAGAAGATATAACCAGCTATTCCAGCACCAACTACACATGACAGAACCAGGAGTGACAATAACCATGCAAGTCTTGATGAATTCTTAGCTGCGTTATATGGAAGATGAAATGTAAGTGAGATGTTTTGATAATGGTAACATTTGTTTTGGAAAACTATGTAAAAATCATAATAGTTTTGCTAAAACAAGGACTGCCTGCACAAATAAAGCCTCCAGCTGGATTTTCCCCAATAACAACGCTGTTGTCATGAGAATGATCTAAATGGAATTCAGCATCGTTTTTTTTAGTTAGATTATCGTTATGAAAGACAAATAGGCATAGGCTAGCTTCGTTTAGGACGGCTTTCTTACTGCTTCTTAAAGCGGCTTTCTAATATGAAAATTTTTATACTATAAAGCTGCTTTAAGAAGCAAGAAGAAAGTTGTCCCAAACAAAGTCATAGAATTCTTTCTAAGAAGATTATGACTTATGAAATTTCAGATGTTCATTGAATAGAAAATTTATTAGGCAAAGATAACACACATGCAGCAATCAATTGAAATGTTGTATACAGCTGTGTACAATATTTTAATTAATGGTTTTTGCTCTAATAATTTTAGGCACATATCAAAGTTTAGAGGGGGGAAAATTAAGCTCCAAGAATTATTTACACATAATGAAGTGGCCAACAAAAACAAAGGATTTTTGTGCACATAACATGCATCAAAATTATCCGTATTTATAAAGTTGACACATTACTTTTTTTTACTATATAAGTCTGTGTTTTTTTTTAATGTCACACTCAAATCATAGATGTTTTGACAAAAAAGAGAACTCAATTTGGAATTTTATTGTGAATTTTAATATTTGGTTTGGGATTTAAGAATAAAGGTAGAAGGAAGTTAAGTGTGAAATTCCCCCCTAAAATATAAAGGATCTCATTACATATATAACATGCAGCCCAAACTTGATATTTTCAAGCCTTTCTCCATTGACATTAGATCTAAAACCTCATAGGGATTCTTTCCTCCATCAGCTAAATTTTGATGAAGCATTAACACCTTTTTTTTTTAAGCATTAACACCATGGATCTGAAGATAATCATATTAACCTGCAGGTTCATTTTGAAACATCCTTGCGCCCATTACCCAGCTAGTGTTGGTGCTAATGAAATCAGGTTTAATTCTACGGATCCTAATCAAAGATTATCTATTATAAAATTTTATCAGCAAGAAACTTTTACATATTAAAAATTGGAAGATACCAGACATGCAATAGTTACATATTAAATAGTTCAAGAACCAAGAATACAAATTTTGCCCAACTGACTTTTTAGTTCTTTCATGTCATTGATAAATTAAACAAGAAAGTAGAGGCCAACCATTAGTATGCATCATTGTAATATCTTTAAAATAACAAAATTGAGATTTTCAGCACTAACTGGAAGCGTGTAGCCTAAAATATGAAGGGAAAATTACGAGGTATCAATGTTATCATCTTACTGTTAAGTTAAAACTATTACCTATACAAGTGTCCTCTCCCTTTATATAAAGAAGATTTCCTTTGCACTTGCAATCAAATCCACCCCATGTATTTTTTGCAGGAGCAACCATCACACTGGCATGCAAGTTTTTCCTTGCATTCATCAATATCTGGCTCGAAAGCAACAAATTATAGTATTATTGTAGTATAAGATCATTTTTCTGTTTTACTCTTCCAGTGAACAAAAGGGAAAACATATTAGTTCTAAGCATATAAAGATTTGTCAATGTCAATCAGAATTAAGAAATTCACCTTCGCATTTATAGCCATCACCATGGAAGCCAAAAGGGCAGCGGCAGCCACTCAAATCATATTCCTTCATGCATAAAAAAGACAATGTGAGCAATAAAATTTTCGAGAACAAAAAGAAAAGAAACATGTTAACATTGGAAAGGGAAGAAATGACAGAACTGAGCATGCAGAAAATGTTTGCCCGTTCTTGGTTTCTGACCAACAATCACCATTACCCATCGCACACCTTCCAGGTCCAACAGCTGTAAATAAATGGAGAGATATTATAGAATGTAAATCAAGCAAAAAGCAAAAGTGCAAGAACCATAGGACACAAGCAGCTACAAAATTAGGATTTAAAGACAAAAGCGATCAGACCAACACCTACTAAAATAATCAAAATTATAAGTTTTAACTTTCTGAACAAACATAAATAGAGTTAAGATTAATCAAATTATAATATCCTTTTTCAATATATTTTATTAATGAACTTTCAAAAAAACCGCCTTTCACTTTATGAAAACGCTAATTCAATTATTGCAATTAAAATAAGTAGAGTTAAGATTAATCAAATTATAATATCCTTCTCGATATATATTATCAATAAACTTTCAAAAAAAGTCATCTTCCATCTTATTTCACAACTTTATTTAACAATCTTCATTGTTGAAAATGAAATCAAAATAAGTAGAGAAAAAATTAATCAAATTAGTTGATCAATATATTAATATATGTCAATTTTCATGTATTTTCCAACATTTGACATTGATTGAAAATTCTAAAGAGATAATGAAAAGTTATGTCCTTCACTCCTTCCTATGATGAGAGGATCTTTGGAATCTAGAGTATGGAGTATTCCTATCTTGAGTACATACAACTTACATATCACAAAATAATTAATTAACCATTTAATGCAAAAGAAAGAAACACATCCTCCCCCCTCCCCCCCCCCCCCCCTCCCCCTCCCTCCCTCCATCTCTCTCTCTAGTTTTTCGAAGAAAATGTATGGTTTTGATATCAAATACAGTGCAATCAAGAAGTCATATGACTTTCTCTGTAATGTTTGACCAAAATCATATGCAATTTCTTAATTTTTTGTCGTAAGATGCAAAATAAAAATAAAATTAAATAAGACCATTGCATCATAAACTCTATCAACTTCACTTTTCACTTATTTGAGCAATGAATTTCTATCTTTAACAACTTCTTGTAAAACAACACAAGTGACATCATACATGCTAACAAAACTATGGAGAGAACTCCTATGCGACTCCCAACAAGTATCTCCAACGTGTTAAGTTGTCTACTTAATTTTATCCCTAATGAGTCTTTAGTTCATCAATTGCAATTATTTTTAAGTATGCTTATCGTTATGCTACTTATACATAAGTATAATAAAATACAATAATTTGATTTAGATTTGAGTTGTGAGCTACAAAAGTTTAAACCTTGAGAAATTTCTATTTTTGCTGATTGATATAAAAGAGTAAGGTTTCAAATTGATGATTGTGAGAAGACTTGTCCAATTGTTTTATGGTTACTTCATGTAAGATATTCAATCTCTGATCGATGGAGTAAAATTTTTAAGTCTTTTGCAACTAAATTTTGTAAGTAATTTAGACTTAAATGTAAACAAGTTACCCTAGAGCCCTAGACAAAATCAAGACGAGCGGTTAAAAATATTGTTTATTGCTTCAACAAGCAGCACCATAGAAAAGTCGGTTCATGAAAACTTATTTCATTATTTTTTAGAGACCAGTCTGATATCATGTAAATTATCATATATATGAACACAACATCTAAATGAACCTTTTGTATTCATAAATATTGTTGGGGGGTGTGAAAGTAAACCATGCAATGAAAAAAAATAAGAAAATATGGAATGCAACGGAAAGTAAAAGACGCCGGAATTTAGCTTGTAAAAACCGAAATTAGGAAAGAATCATGGAGCCATACAACACCAAGAAATTCACTATGAAAATTGGGAGAAATATATACAAATCACTCTTCTCTCTCGCTCTCTCCTTGCTTATCTTGTCACCTACACCGTTCTCACTAACCAAACAAAAGAGAAAAGCCTCTATATACCATCAAGGGATGCCACCCTTGAGAAAAACAAGAAAGAAAATTGTTCAGTCCGCCTCAAAATACCGCGACGCCAATTTCAAGCGTTGTGGCACTCAACGCTCTATCTTCGGTCCACCTAATAGCGTCGCGGCACTGAATTTAGAGTGTTGCGGCACTCTACTCTCAGTCTTTTCTCCCATAAGACTTTGCAATGCCGAGTAGCTCAGGTACACAGCGTTATGATGCTCGGGTACACAACGCTGTGTGCTCGGGTGTATAGCACCGAGGGTTTGTGCGGAAAAAAAAAAATTGGTGCAATGCACTTGAACCCAAGCAAGGGGAGAACCCCCACAGCATCCAGCAAGCATGAAAAATTGACTTGAGGTCCAAGACAACAATACAACTGAATTGATCGGCACAATCAGATTCCACACAGACTTACAATTATCACTTCTTTTATTTATTTGAAAACAAAATTTTAATGATTACTGCTTGCTATAAATAACTTCAAAAAAATGTCATATGAAGAATGCATATAATTTGGATTTAGAGAATAGTTTTGGTGAGAAATAGAGTAAACTGAAAGTTTAAAAGATTCAATGCTCAAGTTTATTTATAAGCAAGCAAGGAAAAGAGCAATTATTGTAATTCACGAGATCACGTAAAACATGAATTCAACAATCAAATTTTACTTATTTGCTAATGCAAATAAAAGAAGTACCTTTGCACGAAATATATCCATCTCCCTGATACTGAAACACCCCTCACTGTAGGGCATTCACAGATTCTTCCTCGGAAAGTATCCTAAAAAAAGAAGATAATATTACTAAGATTAGTTATTTTCTGCCTTAGCAGTCTCTAGAAAAGCATTAAAAACCCAAATAAATGATATTCGCATAGTAAAATACCTTGCAAGCTGTTACATTCATTCTCAAATCCTGCCAGCAACCACCATTCCTCTCAAGGCACTCATTAGTCTCGATATCTACAAGAAGAACAACAAGTATCAATTAACAGTTTAGATAACGCAGAAATGTGAACATTAGATGCATTTCATTTATGAGGAAAGGCATTTCTATGTAAACCTCCACTTAAGCAAACAGGAGGTTCTGTTGCCTCTTTGAATCCAGCGCAGATTGCTTTTAACACAGCCATTCTCTCAAGTATTCCTGCAGGAAATAACTAAAGGACTTCTGAACACAAAAATCACAAAACAATAAAATACCAAATGGAGCGGAGGCTCTTCCCTCACATATGGCAAGCCATAAAAGATCCAAGAGAAAAAAAATGAAACATACCGCGATACTGAATGTTGTTTATAACAAGGGTTGGCAAAATGGTAACATCTCCACGTGCACCACGACCAACCTAAACAAATTATTTTAGAACTAGCCATACTAACTTGTTCCAGAGTTTACAGGACTGTTGAATATAGTGAAATATCAATTATGGAAAATGCTCAACTTAACCCTCTACTCTCGATGGACTGTTTTAAAATTTTGAAAATTTGATGGTATTATATATATTATTAGATCTTTGTAGTTCATATATATATATATATATATATATATATATATATATATATATATATATATATATATATATATGCAGGGGCGGAACTAGCTTTAATTTCAGGGGGGATAAACTTATAAGTAAAAGTATAGAGATTTCGCAGATATGTCAGGGGTTCAAGGGGGCAGCGCCCTTGGAACAAATTTTGGTTGCAATGGTGTTTTTAGATTCTGTTTACAATTTCTCTTGTATTTGGTTCATCGTTCCCTAACAATAACACCTCTGCACAATGTGTTTAATTATGCCGAGGGCAATTTCCTAAAGAGCATAGTATTTTAAAACTTTTGGGGGGGGGGGGGGAGTTGGGGCGGGGAATTGCCTAAAAACACTTATAATAAAGACTAAAACATAGATGGCAAACGACAAATTACCTACAAAATCATATAAATTTTTTTTTTAGGGGGAGCAATTGCTTTCCTGGGCTCCAGGTAGATCCGCCCTCGTATATATGTATAATCATTTTATTATTATTATTATTATTTAATGACTTGAAATTTTAGCCACCTTAAAAAAAGGTGCTGGTTAAGCCCGTGCATGAATCCACAACATCAACATCAAATTTGTCATATTACAAGAAGGTTAAGGAAAGGTTATTAAGCAATTGTTTCAGCTGGAAAATTGAACAAGGAGAAAGATGTACCTGAAGTTCTTGCTCTTTCTTCAGTACAGGATTCTCAACATCTGCTTCAGGATCGCCCATGCATTCTTTGACTTTATCAAGAGGCATACCTAACACATTGGAGGGTCACTATTCAATCTTAACTTACAACTCAAAGCTAACAGTAAGAAGACCAACTGAAATTAAAGTTCGGGAACACACCCAGAGATTTAATAACATCATCAGCACAGTCCCGGCTATACTTCTTCTCCTTCATAGAGCATCTAAGATGAAAATCTGTTACATAATCCCACCAAACCCATGACCTGTTATTCTCATTAGCTACTCTGTGCACACAAAGCTGCCTAAGGTTTTCAATGACCACATCTTTGCCTTCGTACCCCTCTGTGAAATCCTGGTCAGGATCAGGAGCACAATATCTACCATGGTTTATACATTGTGTCTGGCACTGTTTACTACGTATAAAAACCTCAGGGCAATACCAAGTGATATAGTGAGGAGTGAAGAGAGTATATCCTCCTCTCTCAAGAATTTGAGCATGGCCCTTAAAGTTTTGTACAAAATTCATTTGTTCATCACATCTGGTGCCGCATTCATCATTGCTATTGGTCCAGAATTCATACTCCACCCTCTCATCAGGATGAGGCATGGACTCTCTCCAATCCAACTTCACAACAACTTCCTCCGAATCCTTCGCCGCCGCCATCTTAAGGGCCATACCAAACTCTCGGTTGATCAGAGCTGATGGAATCCTTATCTTTTCGACGTACTCATCATCTTTACTCTCTTCAGGAGTATCCATGGTAATCAATGGTTCATCTATGCTGTCAGCAATCAGGACTGCAGCAGCCCCAGCAGTCTGCCCATTCCATGCCTTCAAAGCGAAGTAGCAATCTACATAAGGTGTAACAAAGGCTCAAAATGATACCACCATCACATGATTGAGACCACTAACGAAAAAAAAACTTTAAGCACATAAGAGGTCTAGCAAATATCAAAGCTTCTTCAAGAAATAAAGATAAAAGAACTGCTAGCATAAGCTAGTAAAAAACCAAAGGCCACATGGTACTAGAGTAACCCCAAACCTTAACCCACCCACACCCTTCATCTCCTTCTTTATCCAAATCAGAAGAAATTACTTAGGCTTCATTTGGGATGGTTTTTTTATTGCTTCTTAAATAAGCTTTATATTATAAAAAGTAAAATTTGTTAACTGAAAAATTACTTTAAAAAGTAGTAAAAAAGCCGTCCCAAACGAACGAAGCCTTAGTAGGAGCAACATCAGTTTCTTTTATAAAGAGCTAACCTAGGGTTCACTGAAAAAGCTTTCTCGCAACTTTATTTTTAGAAAATTATCATAATTCTGTTTGACAGTAATTTTCTTACTATTTTTCAAAAATTTATATGACAAGAAGCAGCCTTTAACGATCAAATTTATCATAATATAGTAGCCGTATAGCTATTGTCTAACTCTTTCAATTAAAAAAAAGTTTATAATATTCATAGCAGCAATAAAAAAATCTATTTTTCTTATAAATCATTTTGATATATACAGTTACAATCATTATAAACGATCCCTATGCAGTTGTCACAACGGTTTCTTTCCCCAAATATTTTCCATTATAAGGGAGAAATTGCTAATCGGGGAAAAAGTTGGTTTATTTAGAAAATGAAAACCTCAGAAGTTAGAAATTCCAAGGAATTGCTCAAGTATCATTTTGGGGTTTCAATCTACTAGAGAAGCTGGAAAGATATTCCGAAAATATCACAAGTTCTATCAGCATAGATACAGTAAAACTGTGAGACAGACCTTCTTATAATTATCCCTAGATAAATAAAATATCTCAAAGGATGTGTTTGGATGCAAAGAATTTAAGCTGAAGGAGGGGGAAAAAAGGATGGAAAAGCTTAGATGATCAGCTTGCAGAATTATAATCAAGCCATAAATTTGTGGTATTTCATTTCATTTCCTTAACTTTACCTTCGATCCTCAGAAGGACAAAATGAAGTAGAATAATCATTCAGATTCTTCCCAGTAATAAGTCGATAAAATTTTCCCAAAACCACTATACTCAGCTACATGAAACTTCATAAATACACATCCGACCTTCAGCAAAAATCGGAAGCAAAACTTCGCATATAAATCAATCAAAAATAAGAGCCCCATCAACGATTTCCAAGTGGTCTCGATTGATTACCTCCGCGATCGAGCAGAAGGATAACGGGGCGACCCGAGCGAGATTTGAAGTGGGCACCATCAAAGCGGCTGCAACCTGTGGATCCCTTCTCGGGGTACACAACAACCCCACTAAGCGTGCCCCCGTAATTAGGGATTCCAAAGTTAGCAATTGCACTTTCATGTCTCCCCCTGATATGTTCAGGCCGCAGAACACGGATGCCGCTCTTCTCCACCACGAACATTCCAGCCACCGAGCTCAGAATCATCGCCGCTGCCCATAAATGACAGAGCGCCGCCACCCCTCCCCGCCTGGACGCCATCAGTAGAGAGAGAGAGAGAGAGAGAGAGAGCGCACGGCCGGTGAGGTGAAGAGTGGAGCTAGATTCCTGTCAAGTGTCAACGGTCTGCAGTTGGGATATTTGAGAGAGGGAGAGCGAGATAATTACTTTGTTATTACGCTTAGCAAAAAAAAAGTTTTATCTGTGACGTAAAGTGGAAGATGACCGGCGGACTAACAGGACAGGAGGAGTTCGGTAGAGAGAGAGAAAGAGAGATAGGAACAAGGAAGCAACCGCCTCCTGAAAGTTGAAAAAATGGCTTTTTGGACGATTTTGGGCTTCTCCTGGTATTTATTGCCAACAGTCTCCATTATCCTCCTCCAAGCACAATTGTTTTTATATATTTTTTATATGAAATTCTTATAATTTTATCATTATGATCACCGATATTGAATCTTTGTACAAAGCTAAGATATAAAATGTTCTATCACTGAAAATTTTTTTGTATATAATATTTAATTTTAGGGAGATTTACATACATACCACTTAATACTATTCTATTTACATATTTAACACCTAAAACTTTAATATTACATAAATATCACCCATAGTTCATTTTCAGATCAAATATGAGTGGTAGAAATGAAATATATGAGTGGTATGAAAGAAATATAAGTGGTATATTTGATATTAGAATAATATAGGGTGGTATGCATGTAATATTAAAGTTTTAGGTGTTAGATATGTAAATAGGATGTTATAAAGTGGCATGTATGTAAATTTCCCTTAATTTTATCATAAACTCACCTTAATTTTTATTTTATTTTTATGAATAAGTCAGTCAGAAAATTTTGACTTTAGATTACTCATAATACATGTAATTGATCAAATATATACACTAAATATTTATTTGGATAAATATGTCTGAAAGTTCATTTTGGATAAAACTACCGCAAATGAGTGATAATGTCTTATATTCTCAAGCTGCTCATTGGACTCATAAGTCATTGGAAAATGGCTTGAGCTAGTTCAAATTTGAATTGATTCAAACTGATTCAAGCTTGATATGAATCTTGTTTGAACTTGATTTGAATCATGAGCCCATCTTTCTTTCACGTGGCATTAGTCACTTGATGCTTGCCCCGACAAGCTCCAATTAAAAACTTTTTTTGTCCTTAACATGCCAATGATTGTGTAAATACTTGCGCTCAACAAGCTCCAATCACGAACTCTTCTTCACTTTTACACGACAAACATCTCATCAATGTCTGCCTAGATTTAGCTCTCATCATGAATTTGTCTTCTTCTTCACACCCATTAGTCCCAACAATGCAACAAAGAGCTCTCATCATGACTCCTCTTCTTCTTCACATGCCGACAATTATGTTGAAGCTTATATGCCCCCATCAATGCTTGCCCCCAGTAAGCTTCGATCACTAACTCTCTTTTTATTCACATACTATTGATACCATTGATGTCTTCCTCCGGCGAGCTTCGTCTCTAACAATTCCAAGCAAGGTTTATATCTTAGACCAAACAAAATTCAAATTAGTTTAAAATTGAACCGATTCAATCTGAGTTTAATTACAATTTATTGAGCAATTTGTAAATACAATAAGTTATCTTTTATTTAAAATAACTTCATCTAAATTAAATTTTATGATATATTTCACCAAACAAAATATATTCTGAGGATATTTAGCCTAAAAGTTATATAATGACATATTTTAAGTCAAATTTTCCTTTGCTTACAAGTTATTGCATGCCCAACACTTACAACTACAATAACACAATCAATTTACTTGCAACATATTATGATTTTTTCTCTTAAACTTTTATGATAAGTTTTTCACTCTTAATAATCTTATGCTCTCTTTTATCCCCTGTCATCTCTATAGTCACTTATAACCATCCATTTAATATATATACAAATAAGATCATTAAATCTACCACACATTCAAATGTTCATTAATTTATCATTTAGGATTCATTATTATTTCATTAAAACCTACCATCGTTATATTTCAATTGGTTTTTCAGCATTTATACGTAATTTAATTTGATCTGTTGGTTGGGAGCTTTGGCTACAAATTAAAAGGTTTTGAGTTTAAGGCTCGTTTGAGACGTCTTTTTTATTGCTTCTTGAAGCAGTTTTTTAGTATAAAAATTAAATTTTTTGTACTAGAAAGCTGCTTCAAGAAGCAGTAAAAAAACTGTCCCAAACGTAGCCTAAGTCTTATGTGTGTGATGTCTGTATGAATTTATCTTAATTGACCTAAATATCCCTTTAAAAAAAAAAAAACTTTCAACATTCTTCAGTAGCTCATATTTACTAAATTCATATCCAAAATATTTATATACTATCTGTTTAAATTTTTTATCTTCTAAAAATTACATATATTATCCTATTTTTTAAAATTACTTCAAAAAAAATCATTTACTGCTATTTTATCATTTGTACATACATCATAACAATTCATTTTGAATATTCTTAATATGTATATTAATAATTATTTAATGGCAATTTTTTATGTGAAAAGAAAATCTTTAAACACTCCACATCAATGAATGTCTGACATCTCTCCAATAAATATACTTATAATAACTTAAATTTTCTTTCAAGCAACAACTTTTCTCCTTGTCAAAATCATGGGTATCCTTTAGTTTTATTTTAATTTTTTCATTAATTGTCTTTATAAAAATGCCTATTATGATAGATTTTTTTACATAAAATTAAATATCTCCGCTAATATTTTATATTTTTTTATAGACTTTATATACTAAAATTTATCACAAATTGAACATCTTGGGTTATTAAATTTCATTATAAAAATACTTTTACAATAATTAGAATTTTCTGATATTACATATTTTATTAAAAATAAGTATTAATTTTGAAGGGATGTAACCCAATTGAAATGATTCCAATAATATATATTGTAGGCCCTAAATAATGTCATTTAGTATCATTGGAGAAAAGATTAATATAATATAGTAGATATGAAATATGCAAGGTAAATTCTAAGGTAGAATTAGATGAGACTCACGTCATTTGGTTATTCGGTTATTTTTATGAGATCATTTATGATTTGTTTGATATTTGTTTTTATTTTTTTATGAGAGAAGATTATGGACCAAAAATTCAAATATTAATATTAATGTTGGGTCAAGAGTTAAAGTTGATGTCGATGACATTTATCGATGTAATTGATGATGTCGAGCTACGAAGTTGGCAGATATCAGTGTTAGTGCCAATGACATGCATCAACTTTATAAGTAATGACATGCACCAACATTTTTTGCGACGGTGAGTAATGAAGTTGATGGCATGCATCAACATTAAAGGCGATGCATGCATCAACATTATTGGTGATAGAATGCGATAAAATCAGCATACATCAATATTTGTGTTGACAACAACATGTATTAGTTTTATAAATGATAGTGTGAATTAACATTATTAGTGATATTTCGCGATGAAGTCTATGGGTGTTAACAATCACATGTTGGTGGCTATGCAATGATTAAGAGATCATACTCAGATAATATTGATTAGATGATTGTGGTTTGTCAACATAAGTTAGGCAAATGTAATTAGGAGATGAAGCTAGAACGATGAGAAATGGGCAATGCCAATTGATAGTAATGATTGTTAGTATCAAATGTAGGGTATATATATATATATTCCCTTTAATTTCAAGTCAATGTCCACGCTACCAAGTCCTCTTTATGTAAAGAATAACTATTTATTATTAATTTTCTTGAGTAATATTTAGATAATTCTTATAAAATTTTCTAAATACTAAATCAGACGACCGATGTAGATTCCTTTAATTATAGACCATTCTTTTATCTTTCAGTGTCTTAATAATCTCAAAATTGAGGGGTTCTAAGTGTATTGATTTCCTCTCATTAAGACGTTTAATTTGTGTATGAATATGCCAGATTTGAAGATTATTAATTAGTTATTCAATAAATATCAAAAAATGCTAATTACGCTTCAATTGGTTGATAATTTGAGGTTCTTTGAGCTTTAATCGGTATCATTGTTGATGCTGTTGTGTTTGTCTTATTGAGACGTTCAATTTGGATATAAATTTGTTGGAATCAAAATTTTGAAAGTTTTCAATTTAAGGATTACATCATAGTTTGTGTTTAATCAGATGAATTTTCTAATGACATATCAAATTTAGATTAGAATATGGGTAATTTTATAGCATATATATCATTAATTGCAAGCATGTGTGTTATCTCTCAATACAACAAAACTATTATACAATAAAATACAATAAAACAAAATTTACAAAATAAATGCAATTAAATTATTACATCTAAAATATTAAATAAACAGCTTAGCAATATTATATTTATGAATATATAATAGCTTCATTATATTGTCTATCAATTTATTTCTATTTATCTTTTTAAATTTAATTATATTATTTAATAATTTAATTATATTAAGATATAATGAAATGAATGAGATGTATAGAAAAATCAATCTCATCTTAATACAAATTATATTAAAATATCCACATAAAACTTTTTTTTTCTAATTTTACTCCTCTAAAAAATTATTTTAAAATGTCTTCATAGTTTAATAAATATATTTATTAACTTAATTTTTAAATAATTAAACTCCATAATAAAATGTAGATCTCATTTGTATTAACAATTTTTATTTTTATTTTTGTGGGGAAGTTAATTTAATATTTCACCCTTCAATAAGAATCTGATATATTGTCGATTTGTCGTCATCCAGCTAAAGGCTGCTCAACTCATTTGCCATTTCTTAAAACTACCATGGGCTTTTTGGGTATTTCAGAGGTTTGTAAAGAATTTCCATCAGGACCGTTGAGATTCGCTACGAACCATTTTACAACATTACCCATCGCCGTTAAATTCGTTGCTTTGGATTAATCCAAACCGTCCATTTAGTGGTCTCTATTTCAGTGACGCCACGCTACAACCGCTATCGGTTTTGCCATTGACGTTCCAACTACCGCAAAGAAATAGTACAAATTAATTTTTTGGGATTTTTACATACATAACACTTCAAACTAGTATAAATACATATTTAACACCTAAATTTTTGTATTTACTAATATACCACCTAAAACACCAACTTTCATATATTCTACCACTCCGTCCAAAGTCCCGTCAAAAAGGGCGTCTGAACAACTTTCGCACGTGACAAGGGACGACAACGCAGGAGAAGAGAATGGGAGCGATCTCGATGAAGGACGACGGCACGATCTCAGCTGCTGCTCCGGCGGCCCATTTCGTGAAGAAGACAACTACTGCTCTGGCCCATTTCGTGAAGAAGACATAGATCTTCCTCACTGAAAACTTCCCTAGCTTCACCCTAAATTCACACCGACATTTTCAGCACTTGAAGATACACTCCTGCCAACATCTTTTCTCTTCTTAATCGGTGGGCTTGCACTCTTCTTTACTTAATCCAAAGTGCTTGAAGGCTTGATACTTTCATCGATCTTTCTATTCTTAGAAATAATTGGACTTGCATGCTTTTTGGAGTTTACGTTATTGGTTCTGTTCTTACTGATAGAGCAGAAAAAAAGCAAGAAGATGAACAGTAAAAATTCCTTGATAACATAAAGAGATGCATAGTAATGAGCTCCCATGGTCAGTACGAGAGACTCACGTACCATTCATCTCCTGAACGGCGGCAAGGAGGCATCAGAGCTTTGGTGAGGAGATGTGGAAGAGGAATGGGGAGAAGGGTGAAATTATTTGCAGTCGAGGATGCTCCGCGGGCAAATTGTGAAGATTTTTGACGGAATCTTAGACGGAGTGCTAGAATAGATGAAAATGAGTATTTTAGGTGGTATATTAGTAAATACAAAATTTTGAGTGTTAAATATGTATTTATAGTAGTTTGAAGTGTTATACATGTAAAAATCCCTAATTTTTTTTACCCAAAAAAAAAAAAAAAACTTCTCATATCTCTATCAGAACTACTGTTGTGTTAAAAAAATCTTTAAAAGAGGTTATTTTTAAGGGAAAATAAATTAAAAAAAAAAACAAACCCATTATAAAAAAAATTAAACAAATCAAATAGATCATTAAGACCATGTGAATATGTGCTATATGTGCGTGTTTGCAAGAATCTTTTAATATTTTTTCTAACTATTTTAAAAATTGAAAAGTTATATTTTTTGGGAGGTGAGTCAAAGAAAATTTGAAGTTAGTACGTTCTATTATGGGTAGTGGAGAAGGAGAGACGAAACTCTTAGTAATCGAACAATTAGTTGAGCATGAAAACTTATAGTTTGCTCCAAAAAATTTGAAGAAGGAAAATTAATCATTTTTTCAAAAAATGAATAAAATTAAAATTTCCAAAAAATTATTTAGAATTTTTCTTTCCTGCCTCATCACTTGGCTCTATAAAAATCATCATTATGACTACCAGAGAAACACAGTTTCTCACACATGACATAATTTTCTTTAGACATGATGAAAATATTATTCTGCAGGAGCCCAATAGTCAAAGTTTATCAAGGCTCATCAACTTTATAGCAAGGCTCTGATCTCCTTTTAAGAAAGGTGTCGACTTTCCTTAACAGATATCAAATTTCGCTGCCATCAAGGCTTATATCCCTAAAATAGGGCTTAGGTGTTCCCTTGAAAAAAAAAGTAACCATCTTTATTGATCAGACTAAAATTAGAGATGATCAAGATTTGCAATCCGTACTGACTCTTCGGCCTTTCATTGAAAAAATGTGTCGACCATTCTTGTTAGCCGGAACGAACTTTGAGCCCAGCCAAGTTCTTCACCGTACATTTACTATCTAATTTTCTTTCCATATAAAGATAATTATCCTTAAAATTTGACCAAAAATATAAAGATGAAAGATAATGTCACTGTCAATCATTGATGAAGTAATGCACAAATGCTCACAAAAAGATGTTTCTCCAAAAATATTAAGAATTTATTCAACACACTATTTTTTCTCATTTTGAAGCAACACTCTTTCTCAAATTTTGCACTTTTTTCTCAAAAATTTGCACTTTTTAAAAAGCAATAAATTAAAAAAAATATCTCAAATAAATCTTTAAACTGTCCTAAATAAAATCTTAATAGGATCAAAATTTCATGATTTTAAGTGCTTATTAATCATAAATCATATCAACCTAATAGGGCCCACCCACTCATCTACCCATTTCTTTCAAATTAAAGAAGTATTCTCTTCTAGAATTCTACTTTTTATTTTCTCAAAAATCTTCCTACTTTTTCAAAGGACCTCATCATGATTTAAGAATAAAAATAATGATAATCTTACATTATTTATATTAGAATAAGCTTAAAAAATTTTAAATTTATATTAATAACTTTTTAGCTTATAATATCATACAGAAATACTAATTTTAACATAATTTTATCCTAATATAAATTGGGTTAAAATATCACCACATAATTTTTTTCCTGATTACTTCTATAATTAATTAAAAGTCTTGCTAATTGTGGGGTCATTTGAATCATGTTGTTAATGAAGACATTAACAACTAAATATTGAACTAATTAAAAATTAAAGGATTAATTAGGTTTAGCACAATCGTAATTGCTACTTTAAAAGACCGTTTACTTCGCACGTTTCAAACCATGCATTTCTGAAAAAAATATTTTATTTAAGATAAAAAATATTTTTTTCATATGACCTTTTTTAATAAATATATTTTAGGATGACAATCAATGAAATTATTTGTTTAAAGTGTATGGTATCAGATCCATATCGTACGCAGGACAGGCTTTAATTTATAATCATATTATAGTTGTTGAATTTGACATGAAAGATTAAAAAATAATAATGTTTATAATAAATTTGAATATAAATAAAAAAATATTTATATGAAATACTAAATTAATATTGAGATAATTTCTCTGCAAAATATTTCATTAATACTATATCTCATCATAAAATGTCATTCTTGAGTTACAGTCGAGTAGGATCATATTAGTTTCATATATTAGATTTGAATATCTTAATAAAAAAAATTTTAAGGTTGTTTTGGGATTGATGTAATTAATATTCAATTCATAGAAGTTTTATTCTAAAATAAATTAAATAATTGTTGCGTCCTAGAATACTCGCGGCGATAAAGAAATATAATGTTTAATGTCTTAGCTTTATACGAAGATCTAACACACAATCATATATAAGAGATGGTGTAGCATACATAAGAGATACTATAATTTTTACAAAGAAACCCCTGAAAGGGGGGAAGACCAGGGGGTCTGACCCAGTTTGAATGAATTCATTAGTATTTATAGTCGATTATAAATGAGGCCCTTGCTTGGGGGGTAAGCCTTGACTTAATGTAGCGAAAATACATCATATAGAATTCATTACATGGTGGGAATTGGAAGAATCAATATTGAAATATTCATTTGGTCGGCAGGACCATAGTCGGTGGGCAACGGAGATCTAAAAGACAGTAGTCTTGCGACAGAGGTCGAAAGCACTGTAATCGGTGAATGACAAAGGTCAGAAAGACCGTAGTCTGGTGACGAAAAGGTCGGAAGTACCGTAGTCAATCGTAGTCGTCGGGTGACGAAGGTCACAAAAACTGTAGTCTGGTGACAGAGGATGGAAGGACCATAGTGGGCGGGCAACAGTGGTAAGAAAAACTGTTGTCTAGAGACGGAGGTTGGAATGATCATAGTCGGCAGGCGACAGTAATAAAAAAATCATTGTTTGGCGGCGGATGTCAGAAGAACAATAGTGGGTAGGCGATGGTGGCCAGAAAGAGCGCAATTAGGCGATGAAGGTCGGAATGACCGTAGTCGGCGGACAATAGTGGTCAGAAAGATAGTTGTCTGACAACTGAAGACGAAACGACCGTAGTCGATATGCAACAGTGGCCATAAAGATTGTTTTTCTTCTTTGGATTGTAGTCGAAAGGACTGTAGTCGGCGAGCGTCAGTGGTCAGAAAGTTCATTATCAAGCGACGATGGTAGGGTAAAAGTTCGGCGTCAATTGGTGGCCGGGTGGAAGTTCGGCGTTAGTTGGTGGCCAGACAAAAGTCCGGCATCAGTAGGTAGCCTGACTGAAGTCTGGTGATGATCGGTGGTCGAGGATGAGTCTGGTGGCAAGTGAGCTTTAGTTTCTTTCTCTTCTTTTTCTTCCTTATTTTCCTTCCTTAGGTCCCCTTTTCATGAAGTATGAGGCGTCTATTTATAGTTTTTTGAGAGTGACATGACCAGTAAATATGAGGGAGATCAAGGGTATGTTGGAAGTGGTTTGAATGGACGGCCGATATTGATCCCCTTGATCATGGACCATTCACTGGCATTTGAATGTCTCAATGATATTAGAATTTATTGATCTTTAGCTCATTGGATTCATCTCGCCAAGCTATTCGATTCAACTATAAATACGTCACATTTGGAAACCGTTTGGTCATCCAATTTATAGTTTGAACCTTTTAAATGTGGTTCGGGTCTTTGATTTGGTCTCATTTGGGATCGGATTGAGTCGAATTTGGTGTCGCTAGGTTCATCTTCTCAAGATGTTCAGATTGATTATAAGTTTGCCGAAATTGGAGTTCATATGATTCTGAGTTTAATTCGGCAGCTTCCAACTCAATTTTGCTCCGAGATTTGTGCCAGATGAGATAAAATTTGATGATATACCAAGAATTTATCCCATAAAAATAATAATAATAAAAAACTATTTCAAATAAAAAGTAAAGGTGTGTTAGGAGTAGCTTTTTTACTGTTTTATTTTTCAAATTATAATTAGAATTTTATTTGGCTAATACTTTCACTGACTTTTAAAAAAATTTATATGATAAGTTGTTTTTACTTTTTACAACCATAATTATTAATATTTGCTAGCTTTTTCAATTTTCTTTTTAAAAATAGAATATTATTATAACATCAACTACAGCTTCTAAAAAAAATGATTTTCGCCCTGTCGATTTACAATCAGCTTTACAAAATGCTATAGCCATTTCAAGTGAACTCTAAAACTTTCTAGATTTGTGATGATAAGCCCATAAGAGTATTTTGAACATTTCATAGCTTAATCAAGATGGCCATTAAATTCTCTAATAAATATTAAGATAAGCTAATTCTTAGTTAATTTCAAGTCAATGCCATTGAATTCCATGACAAATATTACACCAATGCCCTCCCTTTTTCTTTTAGAAAACTAATAAAGAAAATGACTTATAATGGTTCAATTTATTAATATTTAGAATATTATATATATAATTTATTAGAAAATTTAATTTAAATCCAACTAATTAGGTACTGTGAACACCACTAAAATAAGGTACACAGTCAACTTTCAAGATAGGCAAGAAGGTTGCCTAATCAGTTCTATCATTTCACTAATATAAATTTTATTTTTCTTAAGAGATATGGCAGATAATGTAACAATTATTTTTAATTGCAAAAGTCTTCTACAAGTTGCAGATCTCAACTAGAGAGTTGAGATGTTCGATGTCAATATGAAATTTATTATTATCACTAAGAGTTTTTTTTAAGGAAAAGTGACTATAAAAATATTCCATTCGATGTAGATTATCAGTCTATTTGGTACCATGCAGCATTTTATAAATGCATAAATAGGCTCTTTTATATGCACCTTATTTTGATCTATTGGGGTGTCAATATTTGACACGACACGAAAATCGTTCACGGAAATTTCGGGTTGGACTTGAACCGTTTGAAAAATGGGTCGGATTCGAGTTCCCGGATTCGACCAGTTTGAAAAATGGGTCGTATTTGGGTTGACCCGACGGGTTGCCAGGTCAACCCAGAAACCCGTTTAGAATGAGCTGCCTGCGCTGCCCAAGGCTGCCCACACCTGCCCTGGCTACCCGCGTAGCTGCCCCGGCCTGCCCGCGCGGTCGCCAAGGTTGCCCGCGCCCTACTCGAGGCTGCCCGAGCCGCGCTGCTGCCACTTGCGCCCCTCGCTGCCAGCTCACGCCTACGCTACCTGCTTGAGCCCGTTTGCTTGCTCGCGTCCTAGCGCCCGCTTGCGCGCCTGAGTCTGCGCCCCATAGCAACTGCTTCCAGCTTGCGCGCTCGGGTCCCGCCTGCGTGCACGTGTCGAGTTGGGTCAACCCTGCAACCCAACGGGTCGGGTCTGGGTCCAAGTTTTCGACCCATTTACCTACCCGGGTTGGGTTAGGGTCAACCCATTTACCTACCCGGGTCAGTTACGGGTTCGATCCGAACCCGACCCATAACCTGAAATTGACACCCCTACATATAATAGGCACGATGTTTGCGTCAGCAATTATACAAATTATTCTAATCAGGTCTTATGAGCGCTTATAAATGATTATATATCCAAATTCATTTCTAAAAGCCAAAACATTTAATTCTTGTGAAATTCCAAACAATTAAAATCTCTCTCTCTCTCTATAAGGAAAAAAATAGTAGGCTTATTTTTTTAATAGACTTTTGAGCCAATTAAAATAAATTTATATGTACATCACATGCACAAATTCCATCCTTTTCGTAATATATCCCTTCTTGACTATAATATAAATAAACTTAAAAGATAAATTTTAACAATAAAAAAAAAATAAAAAAAAAATAAAAAAAAATAAGTCAATCCAAGTATAAATATTTAACTTACTTGAATCGAAGATCGAATCCTCCTCTTGATAGCCTACAAGACTGTAATTTACACAGTTTAACCTATTTTGTTCAGTTATTTATCTAAATTAAAATTCATTTTGAAATCCGAACAAGAAGTATTAATTTTGTGCAGTTATATATCGAGATGGACTTATAAACCTATTTTTCTTACACTTACCTCATCCTAACAACAACCTATTTTATTTCATTTATTTCCAAGCTATGTTTAACCTTCTTTTATTTCCTTACTAAAATATTTTCATATATGTTTGATATGCCATCAAAAAATTATCTTGATCGGGCATGAATCTAAAATTTTTCAAAATTAAATTGGGATCATCCAAATTCCGATTTTGATAAACTTATAGTCAAATTAAACATCTCAAGAAGACGAACCAAATGACGCCAAATTCATTTTGATCCGAGCCCAAATGAGCTCAAATCAAAGAATCAAAACATATTTGAAAGTTTCAGAGCATCAATTGAAAGACCAAATGATATTCAAATATGACATGCTTAGAGCCAAATCGAGTGGCTCGACGAGACAAATCCAACAACCCCAAGAACATTCTATTTGACATCATTAGGATGCCTAAATGCTTGATAAACTCTCTTTAATCAAACGAACTAATATTAGTCATCCAATGGAACACTCTCAACCTACTCTTGATCTTCTTAATATTTAGTAACCATGTCACTCCCAAAAAATTATAAATAGCCCCTCATTTTTTACATGAAAAGGTAAGAAGAGGAAAGGGAAAAAAATTGAGAGCTCTCTTGCTCCCTCCATCTAACACATTACACAACCATCGTAGGAGTTTCTGCCCACTACAATCCCTCCGACCACCGTTGCTCGTCAACTAAGACAACTCAAGTCAATGTCGCATGTCAACTACAGTCTTTTAAATTCGACCACCGTTGTTTGTCGAATATGGTCCTTGCGACCCACCATTGCACGCCAACTACGGTCCTTTTGATCACATTCGCTTGCCAACTATGGTCCTTCCGAACACTATCGACCATCTATTACATTCCTTCCGACTATCGTCGCCTACCAACTACGGTTCCTCTGATCAATATCGTTTGTCGACTAGGATCCTTTTGACCACTATCATCTGTCGACTACAGTCATTCCGACCACTGTCACCTGCTGACTACTATCCTACTAATCAAACAAACATGCAAACACTCTTAAGAACAGCTGCCATATAATGAGCTCTGTACAACATGTATTTGCTACATTAAACCAACACCCTCATCCAATGAAGGGTATTATTTATATACAACCATCAACGCTAGTAAATTCATTCAAAGTAGGCCAGATCTTGTGATTTTTTTCTCTTGTTTCAGTGTTTTCCACGTAGAAATCTTGATGTTTCTTATGAATATTGCACCTTATTCTTTTATTTGTCTTTTTGTTGGATCTTCATACAAAATTAAGATGTTAAAAATTACTTTCTATATCAGTTTTATAAAACAGTTAAAAGCTGTTTCAATTGACACCTTTATTTCAAATTAAAAATATATAAAAATTTTACTCCAATACCTTAACTAAATGCTTGATATGCCTTAATTTCAAATAAATCTTGATGCTATTTTAGCATAATTAAACAAAATTAGTAGTTGCTTTCATATATAGTTAAGTGAATGTTACCTTAATTTTGGTGGTTAGTTGCGGGAGTATTAAATTTAATAAATAAGATAATTAAAAAATAAAATAAATTTAGCAATATTAATTAATGATTGACCAACTCCTACACCTAAAACCTTGCATTTTTTTGACTGAGCATAATTTTAAAATTAATTTATCTAACCTAATTTTGATCTTTTTTTTGTTAACATTCCATATTATAAATATTGGAATATGAATTAAGAGGTTGTAAATTTATAGTTGAATTGAACGTTTCAACGGGGCCAACGTATCGATGCTCAAATCAAGCATTTAAATCCTTTAGAAACTTCTGAATATAAATTGATGGATCAAATAACCTTCGGTTATAGCATGTTTATAATCAAATCAAACACTTTTAATTACCACATTAACTATTGTTATTATTTAAAAAAAAAACAACTTCTCACCATAAAACTTTATAATAACAAAAAAAAAAAGCTAACTATAAGCATCGGCGGAGGGAGGGGGGCCAGGGGGGGCACGTGCCAATGCAATGCTTTTTGTTAAACATGCTATAACAGGTTTTTCCATTTTATTAAGTCTTCAATCCAACTTCACCCGGCCAATGCAATGCTTCAGGTATAGAGCCCGCTGCCGCGACCCGCTCTCCCGGCAAAACCCACTGCCGCATCCCGCTTTCCTGGCGAAGCCCGTTCACACTCCCACTCTTGCAGCGAAGCCTGCAACCCTGACCCAGCCGCTCTCACGGCGAAGTCTGCTCTCGCTCTCGTGTTCGGGCTACTCGACGAGCTATCGAGTCGAGCAGTCGAGTGTTCGAGCTTGATCTCGATTAGTCGTTGAGCTAGAACTCGTGTTTGAGTTCGACTCGTCGAGCCCAAGCCAGCTCGCGAGCCGGCTTGACTCGGTTGCACCCCTACACATGGCAGATATTTATGCCTTCTAAGCTCTAGGGACCATGTTATTTGCTTTTTTTTAATTTTAATCTTATAGCTCTCTTGACACCGATAATGAGATGACAAACATAACTATTTTAATTTAGGCCCCCTTGAATAAAATTTCTGGCTCCGCCACTGACTATAAGTATAATAACAATTACAACACTTATAAAACCTAAGTTTTAAGTTCAATATTAAAATTGCCCTCATATTTCCTTTTAAAAAAACGACATAATTAATTGTGTCAAGCACTAAAGCCCACAAAAGGAAATAAATAAAAATTAAAAAAATTAATTAAAAAAAAAAACTACAAAAGATAAAAACTCTAGAGGGAGGGCTTGAACCTCCGACCTTGTGGTTAACAGCCACACGCTCTAACCAACTGAGCTACTCCAGCCACGCTATCGATTGCCGCCATATAATATATATAAAGATTCCGAATTAGATAAACTGGTCAAACTTCCAATAGAATACGCACTTCTACTGAAAAAATTACAATTTCTTGAATAAAAAACTTAACAAAAAAGTGAGCATTACAAAAGCAATAGTCAAAATTTGCATTGATCAATCAAACTACAGCTCTCAACCCCTCAAACTGAAAAGATATTCGTTTTGAGCTTAATTTAAAAACTCTTGAGCTAACAGCCAATATTGTGATTAGTTTTAAAATTAATCATTACAAATCACAATACTAACATTCAGCCAAGAAATTTTTAGGCCCGGCTCATAAAAATCTCTCTTTAATTTTTCTTAAAACTACAACAAAATAGAAGAAATCTGTAGCAGCCTCTTTATATACTAGAATCTACTCAAAGCTTCACTGTTCTAAGGCAAGCTGCTTATGCCGGTGGAGATCAATTAGATAACTCGAACAAGTATAATCTTGAAAGTCGTTGACATCAAAGAGGGGCAGCCTCGGCTTAGAAACTCTTCCCATCAACTACTGTGTTCTTACCTCTCCTCTAAGGAGCTGAACAGTTAACTTGCATTCTAGGACCAATATCAATCTAGTCATGAATGGTTAATCGAATGAGCAACCTCACCGGCTCCTTTCCCGATATCATCTTCGAAGCGTCACTGCAAATTCTCTGCAGGCGAACGCCAGCTTTGATTGCAACATATGTCACGACTTTGTTTCCAATCCAGTGGTTACTCTCTGCGGCCATCTCTGTTGTTAGCCATGTATCTACTGTTGGTTTCATCCTACCTCAAGCAATAACCATTGCCAGTGCCCCATCACCCTAGGTTCTACCAGACACAAATGGTCGGCTATGATATAATCTGCAGAACGCAACAACCAGCTATTTTGTTCGAATATCGCTGTCTCAACTTGGTCCTAGGTCCACGAACGTTTGTACCGACTCCACACCCTGCTTTGTTTTCTTCATGTGGGTGGAGAATGATGTAGATCATCTTTGTTAAAATGCTCCTTAGACATATGTGATTTAGTTTGTTATAAGTTTGTTATAGGTTTGTAGAACTTTCTTGATTTCTGTAGGTTTCTCTTGCTAGCTTATAAGTATAACAGTTGTAAGATGAATAATGGAAATAATATATTTTTGAGATTGATTGTTTTCACTATTTTTGTGTTCTAGCTCCGAGGAGCTTTTATTTGGGATGATTCTTCGATGATCTCCCTACATCATATACCACATTGTTCAGGAAGTTCTGAGATATGTCAATCTCATTTCCTATGGGTTCTACTAGTGATTTTTATTTTAAAAAAGAAAACTATGAAGAATGTATGATGTTGAAGTACCAAGATTATCATCCAAATCAACACAATGAAGCCATCTTAATCGGTTCTCCTAGGCTTAGATTCTATGATTTAAAACTCTAAATTAGTTATTATAATTGGAATATTACAAAGTTTATTTTGACAATTTGAAGTTTGAATGCAATACATATATTGAATGTTATACCATGGAGAATGGAAGCCAAACTTCACTGTGGAGAGAATTGGAGAACCATGTGCAATCCTCCCTCAACACTAAAGCCAAGAAGCTGTGCAGCGTTTGCATGATCAACATGAGCAATGATTCCAAGCTCAGATAAGAAATAACAAATTCTCTCATCTTCTTTGTCTTTCTTACTTAACCTCTTGACAGCCACAAGTTGACCATTAGGAAGGCAACCTTTGTAGACCTCTGCATGCCCTCCTTTTCCAATCAAATTTTCTGCCAAATTTGGCAACAAAGAAAATTACTGGAGAAATATTGAACTAGCAACAGATAAAATAAAAAGGGAAGAAAGAGGATGGATGCATCTAATTTAAACAGAACAAACAATATATTTTAATTGAAAGAAGTTCGTAAGGGTATTAACATTTTCCTTGGTGCCAGAATCTATAAACTGACATAATCTATCAACAACTTCAACTCTGATACATGCAAGTTAATTTATGCTCCAAGAAAACCTACCAACACTATACATAAACTTGAAAAGCTGAAACCTGCAAGATATAAGTCCCACAAGTAGATCAAGCGATCATGAAGAAAATAAATTTGTCAAGTGGTTAGGAAAACAAAACCAGTAGAGTTCAAAACATGCAAGCCACTGGTATAGAAATCATGGTGTAAAATTCTTTACTTGAAGCTTGCAAAACTGTAAGAAACACATGAGTATACAATTATCAGTACTTTCTTTCAGTATACAACGTTTCAATTCATTTGAGATGCACTTGGCTAAGACAAGATGACGAGGAAGATGTAGATACCTATTTCGCCTGAAACCGAATGATCGGGGGGGGGGGGGGGGGGATGATAATTGTTAAGGACCAACGGTTTATGTCCTTCTTGCCACGTCAGTCTGTACTTTCTTGCTTAGTACATTACATTGGGTCTATATATATGGTTCCTAGACTGTAATAAGTGATATCAATGAAATCAATTACTTTCCTCTGTTCCTGTCCATCGTCTCTGTCTTCTGCTCTTCACCTGGGCATTCCTCCCAGCTGTTGAAGAACTTTCACATGGTATCAGAGCCGCTAAGCTCTACCTCTTCGATTCTTGTTCGTATTCCTCTCGCCTCTCCTACTTGCAGCCGCTAGCTCTATGGCGGACGAAGACACAATTGGATCACGCCGGTCTGGAGCGGAAGGCAGAACGATGTCTACTACCTCCAATCAAGATTCCGACCTCCTCATTCCCCCTCAGCTAAAATTCTTGATCTCAAATGTCAAGAATATGGTTCCAAATCCTCTCACATCCGACAACTACTCCATATGGCGTCTGCAATTGTCTCAACACTTCGCTGCAAATGGATACGAAGAGCATCTCACCGGTCAGGTCGTTAGCCCTCCGGACTCGACTCCTCAAGAACAAAATCGATGGAAGCTCGTTGATCGAAATCTTGTTTCCGCTCTCCTAGCAACTATTTCTCCTCCAATTCTACCGTATGTGATAAATCTTGGCTCCGCCCATGAAGTTTGGACTGCTCTTGAACGACGTCTTCAACCCACCAACAGATCGCGCGTCATTCAGCTCAAGAACGAGCTACATCAAATTCAGATGCGTGATCGTACTATGCAACAATATCTTGATCAAATCAAGACAATCGTAGACAACATCGCGGCCGCCGGTTCCACCGTCGATACGGAAGACATTGTACTCTACATCCTCAATGGGCTGCCGGCAGTCTACAACTCATTCAAGACAGCTATTAGAACCTCAATGCAACCCATTCATCTGGACGATCTTTATTCACTTCTCAGCAGTGAAGAAATCATTCTTCAACAACAGAGTCTTAAAGATCAAATTCAACAATCTGAGTCCACGGCTCTATTCTCCAATCGCAACTACAAAGGGAGAAAGCCAAGAGGTAGGGGTTCTTTTACAAGACAACAGACAAGTGAAAGACAGACGCAGCCCATAGAAGCGTCATCGTCTGCGCGTCCTCCTTCTCAGCGCCCGACCTGCCAGATTTGCGGCAAGCTTGGTCATGCAGCTCTAAACTGCTGGCACAGATGTAATCTTAATTACGCACCGCCGACAAATACCAGAGCGCTTACGGCACAACAACAACAAGCCAATACGCACGACTGGATTTTGGACTCCGGGGCCTCATCTCACCTCACTGCGGGCGCTACACATCTTCAGCATTCGGTCCCTTACGTCGGTTACGACTCTGTGTCCATTGCCAACGGGAGCAATCTCTCTATTCAGAACTCGGGCCAAGGCATTCTGCCTCTACCCGAGCATACTCGTAAGCTCTATCTACGAAAAATTCTACACGTCCCACACTTAAAACATAATCTCCTCTCCGTTTCTAGTCTTACTTCCGATAACAACGTGTCAATTTCTTTTACCGCTAACGAATTTGTGATAAAGAGTCTTCAGGACAATCAGGTGCTTCTCCGGGGACCCAAACGCAATGGATTGTACCACATCAAGCTCCCTACCAAGCATAACGAAGCAGCTCTTACATCAAATCTGCATTCCAAGAACCTATGGCACGAACGGCTTGGCCATCCTCACAACCGCAAGATTAGCATTCTTGCGAAAACCATTCCAGACGTAGCAAATTTTTCTACTAACATCATTTGCATCTCTTGTAATACATCTAAAATGCACAAACAGCCCTTTCCTGCTAGCAATTCAATTTGTAATAAGCCCTTCCAACTTGTCCATTCGGACATTTGGGGGCCTGCTCCTTGTTCTTCTAAACATGGTTACCGCTATTACGTTACTTTCATTGATGACTGTACTAGATTCACATGGCTATACCTGCTTCATTCTAAAGACGAGGTGTTTAGTAAGTTTCAATTATTCCGTAATCTAATCAATAATAAATTCCAAACTCAGATTCAGACTCTCCGCTCCGATGGTGGAGGAGAGTATACAAGCACCATATTTCGAAACTACCTGGCTGCGAATGGGATAACACACCAAATGAGCTGCCCTCATACCCCGGAGCAGAACGGTATTGCCGAGAGGAAACATCGACACATAATAGAAATGACGCGGACACTCCTCCACAACGCTAATCTTCCTCTTTCATTCTGGGCTGAAGCCACTACAACAGCTGTGTATCTTATAAATAGGTTGCCGTCTTCAGTCATTCACAATCAAACTCCATATCACAAACTGAACGGAAGCCACGCATCCTATTCTCACCATCGAATTTTCGGATGTCTATGTTTTCCCTGGACAAAGCCGTATGCCCCGACCAAGCTGTCGCCTCGATCTCAAGATTGTGTGTTCATCGGTTATTCTACAGAACACAAAGGCTACCGGTGCTATAACATTCAACAAGACCGTGTATATATTTCACGAAACGTCTTATTTTTTTGAAAACCAATTCCCCTACAAGATCTTTCAGTCAGCTGTGGATACGTGTACCCCTCATCATCAGGATTACTCATCTCCTCTTCTACTGGTTCCGCCATCCGCAGTGCAACCCACGCGGTACCCCTCCTCACAACCGATGCCCATTCCACCTCAACCCGCTCGCGGGGTCCCTCCAGCACAACTTCCAGATATAACATCTATAAGCCAACCCAGTACAACTGAGCCCATTCGGCATCATATGCAGACTCGTTTGCGGTCGGGCATATCTAAACCAAGACAGATTATGGATCTCTCAGTCACCACCATCCCGACTTCAGCACCTACATCATATGCCGAAGCTTCAAAGCACGCGGAATGGCGCTCGGCCATGTCCTCTGAATATCTTGCATTGATCAGGCAAGGAACATGGTTCTTAGTCCCACCACCCGCAGACAAACCAATACTGGGTAGCAAATGGACATTCAAAACAAAACTCCTTCCGAACGGTCAAGTCGAGCGATACAAAGCTCGCCTTGTCGCTCAAGGGTGTGCTCAAGAATTCGGCATTAACTTCACCGAGACATTTAGTCCGGTGGCCAAGATGGTTACCATCCGAATGTTAATCACCGTGGCTCTCAATCGCAACTGGAAGATAACTCAGCTGGATGTGTCAAACACCTTTCTACACGGCGAACTGGACGACGAAGTGTACATGAAACAACCTCGCGGGTTTGAGGACGCTCAAAATCTGACACACGTTTGCAAACTTCGTAAATCCATCTACGGATTAAAACAATCTCCCCGCCAATGGTTTAAAAAACTAACAAATTTTCTTTTTCAATTAGGCTTCACCTTCAGTAAAGCAGATCCATCCCTTCTTCTACTAAAGCGTAATAACACCACGATCTTCATTCTAATCTACGTCGATGACATACTCGTCACAGGGAATGACCAAGAGAAAATTCAACTAATTCTTCAACGGTTACACTCCTCCTTCAGCCTCAAACAGCTAGGCGACATTTCGTTATACCTCGGCATACAGGTTATTAAAACTAACTGTGGCTATTTTCTTTCTCAATCCCACTATGCACATGAGCTCGTTCGCAATGCATGTATGTCCGAGTGTAAGCCAGCACCATCTCCAGTAACAACCAAAGAACCAAACCATATGGACGAAAGCCCCTTCAACGATCCGAAGCTGTTCCGCAAGATTGCCGGATCACTCCAATACTTGTCAATCACGCGACCCGACATCGCGTTCGCCACAAATGCTGTTTGTCAGCATATGCATAACCTGAGGATCTGTGATCACCTAGCTCTCAAACGCCTCATTCGATACATCAAAGGCTCCATAGACTATGGTCTTCCTATCACCCACGGCGAACTCACTCTAAGGAGCTACAGCGACGCGGATTGGGCGGCAAATTCAAAAGACCGAAAATCCATGTCGGGATACTGCACATTTCTCGGTCCAAACTTACTCTCCTGGTCAGTTAAGAAACAAACGGCTGTTGCACGCTCGTCGACGGAGGCAGAATACCGCTCGTTAGCAGCAGCGACTTCGGACACGATTTGGCTTCGTCGGCTCGCCTTAGATTTTGACATTCCAATCAACTCCCCGACACAGCTCTGTTGTGACAACACATCTACAATCGCTATTGCTAATAACCCCATTTTTCACGCCAGAACAAAGCACATTGAGATCGACTACCACTTCATAAGTGATCACATTCGTCAAGGCAACATTCGAGTCGATCACATTTGCACTACCGATCAGCTGGCGGATATTCTCACCAAAGCATTACCCATAAACCGATTCCATCTCCTACGATCCAAATTAACCATCTGCTCCGAGAATGGTTAATTTGAGGGAGGGTGTTAAGGACCAACGGTTTATGTCCTTCTTGCCACGTCAGTCTGTACTTTCTTGCTTAGTACATTACATTGGGTCTATATATATGGTTCCTAGACTGTAATAAGTGATATCAATGAAATCAATTACTTTCCTCTGTTCCTGTCCATCGTCTCTGTCTTCTGCTCTTCACCTGGGCATTCCTCCCAGCTATTGAAGAACTTTCACAATAATTAGGTCGATTAAGACAGACTCATACACACATCGCATACACAAGATTCGAACCAAAGACCTCTTATGACACAGGGGCTTATAGAAAGAGCCGCTCTTGTTCTTTATTTTCTTTTATTTGTGTAGCTAAATAAGTTGCTCCCTTGTGGCCTTAGGCCCTTGCCTTTGTATATAAATTGAAGTGGAGATCTTAATAAAGACCATATTGATAGTTGGTAATTTTGCTACCTTTGTTTTCCTAGTCTCGTTGCTTGTTTCCGTTCTATGTAACTTGGCTTGGCCAAGGAGTGAAACGGTACAGGAGATAGATGCTTAGGTGAGGCTACTTAGCCGAGAGAATTGTTGCCGTTCCTTCTCCTTCAGAGTTGAGAATCGGTGTCATTTGGTATCAGAGCCGGGAATATGCCGCCTCGAAGAAATCTCCAACGGCCCGTCGGCGACATCGTGGTTGAAGATTTGCAACGAGAGGTCCACCGATTGCAATAAGAGTTGGCCCCAAGAGAGCAACAAGATGCAGAGAGCCGCCAAGAAGAAAAAAATGTTAATCCTTTCCACCAAGAAACCTCCAACGAAGAAGAAGACAACCACCGAAGACCCATGCGGGTCCGTCCTTCCTTCAGGGATGATGGCGGGATTAAGATCGACCTTCTCGAATTTGAGGGAAGAATCGATCCTGATGAGTTTTTGAATTGGATGCATATTGTAGAACAAATTATCGAGTTCAAAGAAGTGGCCGCCGAACGAATTGTCAAGCTAGTGGCGATCAAGCTCCGGAAGAACGCTTCCCTTTGGTGGGAAAATTTGAAGCGCAATAGAGCCCGAGAAGGTAAACACGAGATCACCAACTAGGACAAGATGAAAAGCAGCGCAAGTACCATCCGGATCAATACCGACAAGAATTGTTCTTGAGGCTACACCGTCTGCAACAACGATAGTTGTTTGTTGAAGAATACGTAGCTGAATTCGAACAGCTAACTTTAAAATGTGACCTTATCGAGCCAATGGAGAACACTATCGTAAGATTCTTGGATGGTCTTCAACCTGCTATTGCGCATGTGGTGCAACTACAACCTTTTTGGACACTCCAAGATGTGATTAATTTAGCTCTGAAGGTTGAAAAGCAACAAAGAACCACACATTCTAGTTATCCCCGGCCCAGAGAAGTATGTGAAGGCAAACATGGCCAGAACTCCAAGAACGGGGCATCCACATCTCACGAGAGGCCTTCTACATCGCAAGAAATAGAGGAAATGAGTATCTTATCCAACTTATTTTATTTATCATAAAGAATAATTATTAAAATATTAATATACTAATTGTTGTACTCGAATATGGGTCTAGCAAAAAGGAAGTATTGATCCCCTTCCCTACCAAAAGGATGGCTCATACCGATGTCATAGATTATAACTTTACTTGCACTTATCGAAGATGATTGAGATATAAGATGTCAAAAATGTGAGTATATCCGGTTGGTGCAAGATCTAGGGACGGCTTAATGTGCTATGTTGGTGGCGAGGTTCGTTGTTGGCACAATTTCACATGATGGTGAAGAGCTTATAAATGAGAGGTTGTGAGACTAGGGTGAGAGATGTTGTCAAGAGCGGGGCATGGTCACAGGGTTGATACAAGCAAGCAGGTAATGAACGAGATTAGGTGCATAATGCATGGTGAGGTCAACAGTGGGAATGAGAACACAAGGAGGTCCAATTCTTCATTAAAAACAGATCTATTTAACTATCAACTAAACACACATACATGACCAGTTGTATAAAGAGACAACAGATGAATTTGATAAGTCAAGCTTAGAAAGTAACCCCTATCCATCAAAGCATAAATGACAAAGGACTAAGACATGCAATATAAATAATCAAAAGGTGTGAGTATGCTTACAAATGCACCAAACTATGTATCATTGTACCTTAAAATGATTTATCAATCAAGTGACTAATCCACATCAACAAGCACCATAATGGTATAAAAACATCATCATTGAGGCGCTAGTTAATATGCAAACATCTAGTGTATATAACGATAGTTGGTTTGTCAAATACTCATCACTAAAAAGGTAAATGCCATCCCCAATGAAATCTAGTGATTTCTATTAAGTCGTCACTCTAGGGGCTTGTCAGCCTTGGCTAGCTAATAACCAATAGGATTCTACCAACACACAACAACACATAAATTATATTATTTTCCAAAACTGTCTATAAACAATTTTTAATAGGTTTTATAGTTTCAATATGGCAAATGTTATTTGATTTTCCAACATACTCATTTATTTCATTCAATAAAAGAGCGTACATGACAATATAAAAATTGATATACATGACTTTCACAGTGATAGAGAAATATATATATATATATATATATATATATATATATATATATATATATTGCGTCCTAGAATATTCATGGTGATAGAGAAATATAAAGTTTAACATCTTAGCTTTGTACGAAGATCCAGCACCCTATCAGATAAAGGAGAGGGTGCATCGTTTACAAGATATACCAGAGTTCTTTATGTGGAAACTACTGAAAAGGGGGAAATCACGTCGCCTGACCTTATTTGAATGAATCCACTAGTGTTTACTTTTAATTACAAATGAGGCCCGTCCTTTAGGAAAGGTCTTGGGTTGATGTATCAAATATACATTATATAAAGTGCAGTACATGGTGGGAATTAAACGAATCAATATTGACATGTTTGTTTAGTCGATAGGCGACAGATGTCAAAAAAATTAGTCGGCGGCCGATAGAGATCGGTAAGACCATCATTTTACAAAGGAGGTCGGAAGGACCGTAGTCGACGGGTGACAGAGGATGAAAAGACTGTAGCATTGGGACAAAGGTTAGAAGGAACATTGTTTAGCGATGGAGGTCGAAATAAATGTTGTCTAGCGATGGAGGTCGGAAGGACAGAGGTCAGGGGACAAAGGTTGGAAGGATCAAAGTCGACAGGTGACATATGTCAGAATGATCGTAGTTGGTCGGTGATAGTGATTAGAAAGACCATTGTCTGGTGATAAAGGTCAGAAGGATTGTAGTCGGCGAGCGACAATGGTTAGAAAGACCATTGCCTAGTGACGGAGGTCTGAAGGACTGCAGTCGGCAGGCAACATAACTCAGAAAGACAATTGTCTGGCAATGTAGTTCGAAAGGATTGTAGTTGGTGGGCGATGGAGGTCTTCTGACCTCTATCATCAGGTGACAATGGTCAAAAAGACCATTCTCAAGCGACGTAGGTCGGAAGGATCGTAGTCGGCAGGCAACAGTGGTCAAAAAGACCATTGTCTGGTGACGGGGGTCGGTAGGACCGCAGTCAGCGTGCGACGGTGGTTAGAAATACCATTTTGGAAACGGAGGTCAGAAAAATCATAGTCGGGTGATAGTGGTTGAAAAGACCGTAATCGGTGGACGACGTTGGTCAGAAAGTCCATAAATTGGTGATGAAGGTCAGAAATACCTTAATCGGGTGAAAGTGTTCGGAAGGACCGTAATTGAGCAACGAATGTTAGAAGGACCGTTGTTGGTGGGTGATGGAGGTCAGGAAGACCGTAGTCATCGACAATGATGATGAGAAAAACCAACGATAAAATTATATGAACTATTTAACCGAGAAAGAGAAATGTTGTTAGCTTTATCTCTACATCATGAATGCATTTTCTTTATGTTATTAGTTAGTATAAAGTTCATGACTTTCTATAAGTTATAATGTTTTCATGTAAAATTTATTAATGTATTTGCCTATTTATTCCATATTACTATATAAGTCTACATGTATATTAACTATCTTAATAATTTATTTTCCGATGTTCAATTGGAGGAAAAAATTATAAGATCTCATATAAAAAATTTGGATACAATACAACTATACAACTACAAAAAGTCAATTGGTTATAAAATAAGTATATTTAATTTTAAAATTAATGAATTTATTTATTTTGTATATTTTAAGCTTCACATAATGTCCAATTTTTTTATTAAATATGTGAATCATTTGCACATATAATCACATATAATTATATTTATAATTAATGAAATTGGGCTATCCTCATAAATTATAAAAAAACAAAAACGAAAACAATCGCGGGACTCTTTCCTAGCAAGCCGATCACTGCCCAATCCCCATTGTATCTCCCAATTCCAATTGATCGCATCGACGAATCCCTAAAACCAGAAGAAACCTTCTCAATGATCAATCTTATCTCAGACCTAAATGGACGCAACCTCCCCCTCCCCTTTCCCTTCCCCAACCCCTCTTCGTTACCCTCTCTCCTCTCCTACCACCCCGCCGCCCGACGATCTCGCCGACACCTGCTTCCTCGAATTCATCCTCCGACAGCCCATCCCTGACTTCCTTGCCCAGGAAATATTCCTTTCCGTCCCCTAAATGGCCGCACCCTCCTCCTCCTCCTCCTCATTCCCAACCCTTCTTCGTCACCCTCTCTCCTCTCCCACCACCCGGCCGCCGGCCGACGACCTCGCCAACACCTGGATCCTTGAATTCATCCTTCGACAGCCCATCCCCGATTTCCTTGCCAACGAAATATTCCTCTCCCTCCATTTCTCTTCCTCCAATCTCCACCCCCACCTCCGCAAAACCGTCCTACTCCGCCGCATCTCCTCAGACCTCCGCCGCCGTTCTCTTTCGGAGCGCACACTCCACTCCCTTGAGCTTATTGTGGAGCTCGACCGTCATAGCGGCTCCCGGCCCTCGCACCGCTTGAAGGCTGCGTACTGCGCTACGGCCGTTGAGTGCACCGCCGCGGCTTTCTTCAGGAGCGGCAGGGATTCCATCGACTTTGTTGAGAGATTCTGGATGGCAGAGGCTGCGGAGGGTCTCGTCTCCGAGCAACTCATTGAGTGGCGGAAAAGGATGGAACGGTGTCTCTCGAGTGGTGAAGGTGGCGAAGAGATTTTAAAGAGGGACGCAGAAGATGCAATGAGCTCGGTAAGGGATTATTTGGAAGAGGCGTTGCAAGATATGGGTCCGCCTTTTCTCGAGATTGCGGCTGCAGAGTTTGTGGGGAAAAGATTGGATTTGAATGCAGTTGTTGACAAAGTAGGGAAGGTTTTCACTGAAATGAATGTTTGTTTTGAGGAATTGGATGAAAATGACGACGAGTTGGAAACTGATGGGGGTCGTATTTCGATGGGGATCATGGAAGAGGGTGGGGTTGTAGAGCGATCAGGGGGTATGACAGATACTTCTAGGAGGGATCTGAGAGTTGGTGGGATTAGAGAGGAATCTGATGGTCTGGGTAAAGCTTCAGCTATGCAAGGTGCTGACTTTAACGGTGTTGTGGGATCGGGCTTCGACTCTGTGGAAATGAAAGTTGGTATTGATTTTATTCTTGAATTATTGCTCTTTATATGCTTCTATGTTCTATCTCATGCTGTTTAATGTTTGAGTCTTACTAGATGAGGATATTATTAATAGAATACAAGTTGGATGGTTGAAGTGGAGGAATGCATAAGGCTTGTTGTGTGATAGAAAAGTTCACTTCAAACTTAAGGAAAAATTTTGTAAGATGATGATGAGACTTGCAATACTTTATGGTGTAGAATGGTGGCCATTGAAAGAGAAGCATAATATTAAGTTAAGTGTTGCAGAGATGGCAATGCTCAGGTGTATGAGTGGCTTTACTCTTAGAGACATGATATGAAATGAGCATATACTTGAAAAAGTTGGAGTTGTTCCACTGGACGGCTTAGATGGTTTGGTCACATAAAACGATGGCCTTCCAATTATCCAATTAGTAAAGTCAATGTATTAGATTTGGCTTATGTTAAGATTAGTAGAGGTAGACCTAAAAAGTTTTGGTTAGAAAATATTAGAAATGATGTTTTTTTATTAGATTTAAATGAAAATTTGACTCTTATTAGGACACATGGGAGAAAAAGGATTCATGTTGCAGATCCCACGTAGTGGGATAGGCTTGATGATATTGTTGTTGTTGTTGCCGCTGCTGCTCTTTTACTATATTGCATTTTTGAATTCAATAAACATGAAAATAATTCATTTTCTTATGTCATAGAAGACAACGAAAAAGGTGTGAATATTGGTGGGCATTATATTCCTGATCATAGTGGATGTAACATTCTTCAAGTTGCTCCTGATGAAGTAAGCAAAGTGAAGGATGCCCTAAAGAAGAGCTCTTTTGATCTAAAGAGGATGGTGGAAGATCCCCTCCCAGAGGCACAAGCTGTCGCAGCTGCAGTATTGGATAGCATATCTCGTGTTCATGACAATGAGGCCGAAAAGCAAATTTCTGTGGAAGATCCAGTCTTGCCAGTTTCTCCTGTTGATCCCGTTGCTGGAAACCCCCCTGGAATGGGCTGTAGCACTGATGACTTGGAGAAAGAGAAATGGAACTTATCTGTTTTTAAGCAAATGGAAGGATATCATATTGATGCTGGGCCAAGCAAGCGGAGAGAAGTTGTGGCTAATCATGGTATTTCTGAAAGGAATCCAACTGCTCATATTAGTGAGGTGATTTCTTCGCACACATTCTATTATGTGATTGTTTATTCATTCTTACAGTGGTGTAATGCAATCAAGTTTCTCATAAATTTCCTTTATTAATCTACAAATCAGTTGAATTTAATGATTGTGTGAACATGATTCTTCCTTCTTTTATCCACCCTAACCCAAATCAAAATTATTAGCATGACTTCTAGTGACTAATTTTCTTTATCAAGTCGTTGATCAGATGTTCTTGAAGGTTTCTTGCATGATATTATTCCACTAGTTATCCCCTGGACAATATGGCATGGTCCAGATCAAAATGTTTTATGCATCTTCTTTGCGGCTTCAAGCTACATTATATCATGATTGAATCTAGGGGAGCTATTATTCATTATGTAAGGAGTAATCAATGGGAACTGTTTGAGAAAGTTCTTAATTAAGGGGAATATTATTTAGGAATGTTTCTTAGAATATGTTAATTGTTTAGGAAGATTTCTTAAATCATGTTTAATTATTTAGGAATTCTAAAGTATATTTAAATATTTAGGAAGGTTTCCTAAATCATGTTTAATTTTTTATGAATGTTTCATAAATTATGTTTAATTTTTTAGGAATGTTCTATTTATGATTTTATATTTTAGGGCTATTTAAGTGGGAGTTTTATAGGGATTAGGATATGTTATTGCTGAGTTTTATGTTCTTAGTATTTTGTTGTGAGTTCCTAGCAGTATCTTGGTCTTGTCGGAGAGGCGATCTACCTCTCTAATAATAGATCACCTGTATCTTGCTTTTATATTGCATAAATAATACAAAATCAGCCACTATTTTGGGCATTCCTGCAGTTTTCCATTGATTGGGTTGCTGTTTTTTACTTCCAAGGCATATCAGCTTTGTTTGGACCGAAGGAAAGTGAAGGAAACAAAAGAGATCGAAACATTGAATTTTGTTATTTTCTTTCAAGTTGAGACAGGTTTTTTATCTGCATATAAAAATCCAGCCACAATATATGAAACTTATTACACAAGTGCATATGATCCCTAGATATACAACTTACACATATACATGCCTATGCAGTCATTCATTTTCCTTGTCTTGGAACATGATATAAAATATTATTGCATAATACATGCAACAGAAAGTATAGCAAAGGCATCTATAATTACTTCCGTGCCTTCACTGCCCACCGTATGCATTCAGTGTACCTGAAAATGTTACTGAAAGAGGTGCGAGTCCACTTACTTGGTTGATGATCCTTATCAAATACACGAAGCATTTTTCATTACCACAATCACTTTGTATAAACACAATGACTTTTTATATGCACTAAACATGATGTACTGATAGGATATGGATTAGCATATAACATGTTATAATAACTATGCATGATTAAGCATTTAGATCATGATATAGCATGGCCTTAGTTTTATCATATATCATTTATTATATCAACAAAGCAACACATATAATTCCATACATTATTTGGCATGACATGTTATCATTTTTCTACTTTGTCATCATTTAAATGTGTCATAATTCATCAGTTGGAGGTTTTCACCTAAATTCAATAGATTGCTGCCTTAGTTTAGTAAGGGCCTGTTGATCCTATTCAAGTTCTCATGATTCCACTACTTGTTACAACAACATTGATGATTTGCTATAATTTATTGGGCAGGAGGCCTTCATTTAAGTTCAACAATAGGTCATCGCTTTAGTTCAAGAGGAGGCAATTTCTCAATTTAGTAGGATGTTGTCACCATAGCTTGAGCTTGTCATGTATTCCATAGATGGCTAACCAACATCGTTCGTTGTGAACGTAAATATCGTTCTCCATTTTTTTCTTATTATTGTTTTTGTCTTTTTGTGGTTATTCAGATCATACCTTCACTGCCATCCGAAATTTTCATTATTTTTTACCGGCAAGACAAAAATGGTCTCATTTCAAATAGTTGAGGGACCAATAATATTCTGGACCATTTTGGCCCCTCCCAAAGAGTTAAGGAATCATTTTGATCCTTTTCTCTAGATATATCTAACATTTAAAACTTTTTATTTACTTATATAACACATAAAACTCTCTTTAACACCTCAAATATATCAGTCTCCTTCCATGTACATAAATCTCATTAACTCCTCTTTGGCATAAGTTCTATCTCATCTTGCATGACTTTGAATTTCTTCGGTAGGAGCTCAAGCTCTCAATTCTCAGGCAAGTTATTCTATCGAAGTGGGCAAGACCGACAAAGGTCCATGCATTGTGGGAGGCGAACAAGGTAGTCTGGGGTTAACAAAGCAAGTAAGGGGCAATGAAGGAAGCTAGGGGATGAAAGGTGAGAGGTCTAGAGTAGAGAATAAGAAAAGCTTGCACAGGAGAAGGCAGAGCAATGAGCTAATGAAGATGATTCAACAGGAATAACAAAGATCATAATAGAGGGAGACTGCGTGATATGTTTGTGATGTTAAAACTTTCAGGTGCTCTATAAGTAAATAAGAAGTTTTAAGTGTTAGATGTATACATATAGATGCATTAAGTGTTATTTATGTAAACCCGCAATAATAATAATAATCTAGTAGGTGTACTCACCTTAATATCCTAGCCCTATTCCCAATTGATTTGTCATCATGTTTGTAATATGTCCAATATTTATAATTCCATCTCTTTTAACTGGTATTTCAGCTTTATCATATTGGTTAAACTGTCTTTTTGTTCCCAAAGATTTTCGCTGGCTATAATTTATTTTTAAACTCGTTCTAAACCCCTCCTCAGTTCTAGTATGTTTTTAATCAACTAGTTCTTTAGCAACCAAAAAGAGTCATAAAGGATAATGCTCTTTAGTTATCATTTGCCCTAATTTTTGAATGTGCAACAGCACCATGCACCGAGACTTTACAAAACATTTTGTTTTTTTATTGTCCCTTTAACTAATTATCTCTGTTTAGCAAGTAATTATATGGATTATAGAGTGCACTGCTCTTGCACATGTAACCTAATTATGACTGAAAATTCTCGTTAGGGCTTACTAGAATAAAAAAATTGTCTCATAGAATTGATACTTTTTGCAGTGGTGTTTGAATTCAAATTAATTATATTTTTTGTTTCATTTTTTCAGTCGATCGAAGATTCCCTGGAGTCATCAGTCCCTACGGAAAAACTTCAGTCGCCCAATCCAACTTCGAGGGGAAATTCTCTAGCTAGGTTAGGTAAAGGAAAGCTTATCAAAAGGAGAGCTGTTAAGAGATGGACTCAGCTGGAAGAACATACCTTGAGGGAAGCTGTAGCAAAGTATGTTCCATGCTGATACTACAATTGATATTTAGGCTTCGTTTGGTACGGCTTTTTATTGCTTCTTAAAGCAGCTTTTAGTACTAGGAAGTTGTTTTAAGAAGCAGAGGCTTCGTTTGGGACGGCTTTCTTACTGCTTCTTAAAGCAGTTTTTTAGTATAAAAATTTAAACTTTTGTATTAGAAAGCTGCTTTAAGAAACATTAAGAAAGGCATCCCAAACGAAGCCTTAGTCAATTATTCTTGCTAAATTATCTGAAAATGTTATGGCTTTTTGTTTGTTCTCATTCTTTCTATCTGATGCTAAAATTGATAACCTTTTCTGTTACGTAAGATTTTTATTTATCAAATTTATCTGCACATTAGCACTTTGATTCCCTCTTCTTTTGTGAACAAAGGTATGGCAAAGGAAACTGGAAATTGATTCTGAACCGTCATTCTGAAATATTTGGAGAGCGAACAGAGGTAGGATGTTCTACCACTTTGCTTTTTTTTTTCTTTTGCTACTTGCATGAACTAGTTTTATATGAGTTTTTTTTCTTAAACAGGTTGATTTAAAGGATAAGTGGAGAAACATGGCTCGACATTTATTGTAGGACTTTCAGTTGCAATTTCATCTTTTAGTTTTCTGGTTTAGTGTGGTCGCCCTCATCAGCTCTAATCTTATCAAAATATTTAAGGTCAGCTGCCTTTACTGTCATTTATGCTTCCATATTTTGTGTCTACTTGTTTGTCATGAATTCTTAGATGTTCAGGACTTGCACCGTATTTGGATATCCTTATTATTATTTTTTTTCTTTTTAGGTGTAACGCAATCATGCCCTATTTTTGTAAATTTCTTCGAAGCAATGAAGATTTTTTAAGCTGTTTTTACCCTGCCCTTTATTTGTTATTCAACAGTCATTTTCCTAGTCGAAGGTGTTTGATTGGAGAAATTATCACGTGCAAAGTCCGGATGTAGAGTTGTAATCAGACTCCAATCAAATGTGAACTAGTTACCAATATACGATTTTTATGTTATCATGTATTAATTGTGTATTTATTTTGTATTGATCGGATACAAAATGAGCATATACGTCATAAGGTTGGAGTAGCTCCAGTAGAAGATAAGATGAGAGAGAGTCGTCTTAGATGGTTTGGTCACATAAAACGGCTGCCTTCTGATGACCCGGTTAGGAGAGTAGAAGTATTATATTTGACTTATGTTAAGAAAGGTAAAGACAGACCTAAAAAGACTTTGTTAGAAAATAATAGGAATGACCTTTATTTATTAAATTTAAACGAAAATTTAACCTTTAATATGACACAATGGAGTAAAAAGATTCATGTAGCTGACCCCACATAGTGGGATAAAGACTTGATGTTGTTGTTGTTGTTGTTGTGTTTATTAAATACACATTCAATATATAATTAATAAACATTAATATAAAAAAATTATGTGTTGGCCACGTGTTAGTGTGCATTGGCCACGTGTCCTGATTTGATTGGAGTCTGAACACAACTCTACGTCCGGATTCCGCATGCAATAATTTCTCCTTTGATTGTGGGCTATTTGGCTGCCATGTTTCTGTTTCTACTGCTTCATATTTGTGATTTGGATAATATCAAGTTTAAATTTAATGGTTATCTGGAACTGAAATTGACTGAACTTGAGCCAATCATATATACTATCATGGGGTCTAGAATGATTGGTATGAAAAGATAATTTTTAACGCATCATCTTTACTTGATTTTTGATGCATTTGATGAGTTTTTCTGGATCTCAGATAGGCGATCTCGCATTCAATACTTGGGATAATATGACTCAATAATGATGTCTTGGATATGAAACTCTATAATTCCTGAAATAAGGGATGTCTACATGTTTCTTCATTGAGTAAAGGAAGTTTGGGATACAATAAATCAAATGTATTCTAAAATTCTTGTTGCGGCCCCAATCTAAGAGATCAAATTCAAGATCTTGACCTTAAAGCTAGGAAGATGATCCATCATAGAACACTACATTCTCATACAAGGCCTTGGCAAGAGATTGATTATTATTATCAATACATTCAAAAGAAATGCATCAAAGATGTAAACCTCCTTTAAAAGTTTGTTGGAAAATATCAAATTTATAATTTTTTTGATAAAATATTGAGTCTTAGGCTTCATTTGGTTCTTCCTCTTCTTTTGCAAAAGGTTATATTGCACCGATACATTTATTTACGAAGGTGTGTTGTATCTGATACACGGATACGGCTCTGATACGTGTCGGATACAGCTTTGCCGTATCTAATTAAAATACTATTTAATTTCAAAAGTACACGCGTATTTGATACGCGTGCCTGTTGAAAAAAAAACTGAAAAAAGACTTGTTGTATTTACTTCCATGGCTATGAGGGAGGTTCTCTCATTTTCGAGATGGATTTGAGTCCCTTGATGATATGAGAATATTAGAAATTGTTAATCTTTTACTTGATGAGTCTGAATTAGAAGCTATGATATTTATTGAAGATGATATAGAAGTTCAAAGGCAAATCATGAAGAAGCTAATCATATCATTCCTTCTATTGAGTAGTTGAAACTTCATGTGCTAGATAATTTATGTTTATGCTTTTGTTGTTATACTACATATTTAATACTTACTTTTATTTTAATATTATAAGTTATACACGGCTACAAATGATGTTACTTTCATTTTTTTTTTTGTAATTTCAAATATTATGTTTTGATTGCTTTCTTAATTTTTATGTATGATTTATAAATTATAATGTCGTGTCCGCGCTGTACCCATATCCTGAATTTTTAAGAATTGATGTGTCCCATATCTGTATCATGTTGTATCCGTGTTGCCGTATTCGTATCCGTATCGGTGCAACATAGGTAAAAGATAGTTTTAGAAATATTGGTTAAGGGAATTGAGTTTTCTAACGGAGAAGTAAATATCAAAAAAGTTTCTCAAAACAGTAAAAAAATGAAGTTCCCTAAAAAGCATTTTTATAGAATCATCGCATCCAAAATGTGATAAAAAAATAATTTTGTTGTTTCTAAAAAAAAAAAAAAGTGCCAAAAAAAACCAAGGCATTTGAAAGGAGGATTGCCTTTTGTAGATGAAGTCGTGATCATAATTCAAATGGAAAAATGGAGTAGGGGAATTATGATATCCAATAGGCCCATAAAAGATTTAATTTCATTTGAGATAGTTTTCTTATTATTTTTTGAAGTATTTTTTTGATATAAAAATTTTATAGGTAAAAAAAAAATCTATATTAAAAATTTACTTTAAAAAAAGAGTAAGAAAACCGTTTCAAATAAAATGTTAGGCTTGATGACAAGTGTCAAAGCTTGCCGACATCAAACTACTTGATTGAAAACTCTCTTTCTGAGGAGCGCAAAAAGCCACACCAAATAAAGATGGTTAATATAAATTTCTTATGGTGCATATTACAATAAGTTTCAACATACAAAAAAAGATGTTGAAAGTTTTATGACAAGCCACTTATTCTCTTGCATTCTCAAGTATTATCTCATCTACTCATATTTTTACAGTCTTAGATTTTGTTTGGGATAGCTTTCTTATTGCTTTGCGTTTCACATCATAATCATAATTTTTATTTGATCATTATTTTTTTGCTAATTTTAAAATATTTTTTACTCGAAAGTTGCTTTCAACAACTTTAAAATTTTACTTTATCTATAATATTTTTACAAAATAGTAAAAAAGTTGTCTTAAATGAAGCCTTAGAGATGTCAAATGGGAACATACAATATAATTATTTAAATATGAGACATGATCGAGCTACAATATAGTTATGGTGATTATCACAATTAAATGGTCCTCAATTAGTTGATGAGAGTTGTTACTTCAGACTTTAAAGAAAGAGAGTTTGATGAATATAAAGTATAAACACTCCAATGAAAAGGGATTATAAATTTCTACTTACCTTCTTAACAACTCAACGTTTAAGCATGATCTCCATAAAGGTATATATATATATATATATATATATATATATATATATATGAACAACTCTATTTAGCACAATAATTCAACACAAAATTGTCCTTCATTTGATTGATGAGTTTAGGTCATCTCTTACTGAACTTTAAATGAGCGTTTGTCATCTGCCGCCAGCTTAGGGATGTTAATATTTGAAACGATCCAAAAACCTGACTCGAACCTGACCCGAAAATTTCAGGTTAGGGTCAACCCGAAATGGGTCTGATTCGAGTTCAACAAATCAACCCGTTTAAAAAATTGGGTCAAATTCGAATTGAACTGATAACTCGAAATGGACTCATTTTGACCTGAAAATCCATTTTGACCCGGAAGCTTGAGATTGACCTTTTTTTATATATTTTTGATCATAATATGGGAGATTTGTCCTTTTTTTATCTAAAAACTAACAATTTTTTGTTGGCCCCGAGTCGTGTCGGGTTAACCCGGACCCGAAGTGGGTCAGGTTCGAAGTGACTCATATAGTGTCGGGTCAGTTTCGATTTTGACTCGAACTCGACCCGTTACCTGAAATTGACACCCCTATGCCAGCTCCACTCGAATGCCAATTTTAGCGTCGTCTTGTTCACAAAAGCATTTTTTTCTTTTGAAAAATTCGAAAAATTAATAAATATAATCAAAATAAATATTAAAAAAGAGATGAGAAAGAACATATATAAAATATTCTTTTTTTTATATTAAGAAATAGAGTTCAGTGGACTATGAGTTACAAATGTGATTATTAATACATTTTAAAGTGAAGAATAAATCTTTTGGTTGAAAATGGCCTAAGCCCAAAAGCCCAATAATAATTGGGCTTGCTCTAGAGAGGCTCAATTCCAACTCTAACTCAAACGAAAACAAAAAGTAAAAGGCAAGTCATCATATACCACAAAGCAGACAACAAATGGAGCTTTTACTAAGCTGATCTCATCCTTCTCAAAGTTGATGCAGGAAGGCAATAAATTCATAGGAAAATGAGATACCTTGTGAGGGATCATACATTATTAAAGGGCAAGTGGGCTCTGCAGCATGCAAACTTCAAACGTACGCGACGAAGGACATTCTCTATTTGAAGTTTGCATGCTATAGAGCTCAAATAAGATCCAAATCAAGTACCTTATGCAAATGGAAACTCGAATGTAAGAAAAGGACTTACGAGGTAAGAACTCGCTCATCTGTCTAGAGTATTTGAAGATCAACTAAAGATTCTCGCCGGAGAATTTATCGATGGTACTTGCTCACAATTTGAAACTCATAAACTGAATTTGGTCTGTTGGTTGGAAGTTTTGGCTACTAATCAAAATGTCTTGGGTTCGAGTCTTGGATATATGATTTGCATATGTGTTTACTTTAATTAGTCTAAATTCCCCCTAAAAACTTATTCATTGTTTTGTAATTGTATCAACTCTAGCCATTAGTCAGACTCAAACATACAAAATCGGTTTTTTCTTTTGCTATGAATTGTCAAGGAGAGTGAAAGTACCATATATGCAAAAACATGTCATTAAGATTCACAGATGGGTGGGCACGTGTAACGATAAGACAAACATAACTATTTTAATGTATTATAAAGTTCCATATGAGACGGCAAACCACCGGAAAAATCGCTGGAAAATTTCGTTGGTAATGAGGGATTTTTCTGTAGTGTTTAATTTAGACCCCTAAATAAAATTTCTGAGCCACTGAATTCACATATGCTTAAATATAACATCATTGAGTTTTAATCCAATAATATTACTTAAAAAAAAACCGACACCATGGGATCGTCTTCCATCATTATATCATGTCCATACCAGCAGGACAAATTGACATATGGCTCACTATCATCCACATAGTCAACATCAACAAAATTGTATATCCAAGCTTGTACTTAATCTGTGTAGAACATTCATACACATAATTCCTCACATAAAAAACACAAATTTACACTGAAAGAAAGCTTCCATTTGTGAAACAATCTATACTTTAGCTAAAGAAGAGAAATTTCTTCAGCAAACGCCAAACACACAAAGCAAGGGAAGTTTCATCTCTCAGTAAAGACTCAAAATACCTGCAAATAACTAATTAATTTAAGAGCCACCTCTCTTCGAGAGGGCCTCTGCTATTCTATAGAGTATAGAGCTAACCCACCATCACAGTTAATGATGGCAGGAGACCAAACTGTAAGATCGAAGAAACAAGAAATTGATGTAGAAAAAGATAGGACTTAAGAGTGTGAAAGAGACAGTATCAAACACTCACATACCAGTTATGGTCTCCAATCTTCAGCAAATGTTAGCTCTCCAATCTTCTATGGAGTCTGTGATCGGCTTCCGAAACGACACGATATGGCTGCCAACCATATACGCAGTTACCCTCTCCGAAACCCTAACCTCCTCCATCCTCATATCCTTCAGCCTCTGTGCGAACTCCGCCGCGCAAGCCAAATCCCATAAAACACCTATCCCTCCGGGGTTCAAAACCCTGACCACTTCCCCGATCCCCCTCCCCCTCTCCACTGCTGACTCGCCCTGGCGGCCGAGGTACACGGCGGAGACCACGACGTCGAAGTACCCGTCGGGAAAGGGAAGGCGATGCGCATCGCCCTCTCGGCAAGTCACGTATTCCTGAACACCCTCGGCGCCGGCGCGAAGGAGGGCGGAAACGGCCGTGTCTCGATCGCGATCTAGACCAACGACGCGGCCAGAGCTGCCTTCCTTCTTGAGCTGGAGGGCTACGGCGTTGAGGAGGATGCCACGACCGCAGCCGAGATCTAGGGCGGTTCGGACGGCGAACCAGTTGGGGACGGCTGCGAGCATGCGTTGGGCCATGAGCCAGCGCAGGGGTAGGGAGGAATATAGGACGTTGGCGGCGGCGAAGAGGAGACAGAGGGAGGAGAGGGATAGGACAGAGCCGGAGAAACCGGCGGCGAAGCGGAGGAAAGGAAGAGGGAGGGAGGGGAGGAGGGAGTGAATGGAGAGGAGAAACGGGTTGAAGTAGATAAGGAGGAGGAGGGAGAGGAGGGCGAAGAGGAATGAGTGGAAGATGAGGAACGCTACTGTTTGCCATTCGTCGGTGCCGTAGATCGAGTAGATCTGCATCCAATCCCGGCCGCATGGCTTTCCCATTTGGCTTCGCCGATCGATTTGATCGCCGGAAGAGAAGGATTTTGCGCAGGAAACACGAATTGGAATCGAAATCCTACCTTTTTACTCTCTGTGTAGCACTCTTTCCTGTGTGATGATGAAGAGTGAGTGTAGGGGGTGGAGGCCAGTGATGACTAAAGATGGTTGATTTATAGTGACGGACGACGGCGTTAACCGAGAGGGGATCCACCGGAGATGTGCTGACCGGGAACAACCAGTCACCTCGCAGGGTATTTTTTAATTAACCGTCGCCCGTAAATAAAAATTAAAAGAATTCAAATAAGCTTGTTTAAATATGTGATTTAAAAATTCACAAAATAACGGGAGAGAACAGACAAATTATTAAGTGCAGACGTAGAGCTATCTCTAATCTCCGGATTTCAATAAAAGTGTGATGTAAGCTTGTACATATTTGATATAATTGAGTACATATTATGTATAAGATATATATAATTGTGTATAAGATTATACACATTGTATAAAAAATTATACATATTATATATAATTATGTATAAGCTTATATATAGTACGTATAAGTTTATACAACATGTATAAGCTTAAGTGCCACGTATTTATTGGAGTCCAAACATAGCTCTATGTCCGCACTTCGCACGTAATAATTTTTTAGAGAGCGATGGTGTTATTGGCTAGAATCGTTTTGATAGTTCATTGAAGCTAAATTTGAAATATAATTTATATTTTTTAGGACATTTTGGCCAATTAAGGTTAACTCACACACACATCATATAAGTAAGTCTTGAACCCAATACCTTGTGGTTGGTAGTCAAAACTTCTAACTAGCATATAAAGATAAGCTGCGTAAATAATTTATAAGTTGATGAGCTGAATGAGTTAAATTTGAACTAATTCAGATTTGATCCATAAGTCCCTAAGCTAGCTTAGTAAAAAAACATTAATATATAATTTATTTAAAATAGGTATGATTCTAAAATATTCATATGACCATCACACGAATCTAAAGGTAATTTTTGAATTGGAAATTTCTAGAATTAAATTAAAAATCAGTTTCAACAAACTTATAATCAAATTAAATGTTCAAAATGAACCTATCAACATTACAAATGATCCAACATGACTACAACTAAACTCAAACTAAACATTTAATTTATATTTGATATTTTCTATGTATTAATGGATGGAACAAACACCTTCAATTATAGCATACTTGTAATCAAATTGAGAGGTTAGACGAGAAGAATTTAACGAGCTCAAGGTCACTTAATCTTAGCATCAATAAGACAGCCATATGTTTGATAAACTATTTATGATTAAGGTGATCAATATGGATTGTATGATGGAGTGCTTTGGACTATAACCAACTCATCTCAAAAATCCTATAAATAGTTCTTTGTTCTCTATAGAGGAGGAGATTCAAGGACCAAGAGAATTAAAGAGCCCTCTTGTATTTTCTTGCTATCACATCGATAACTATCACTAGTAGTTCCCATCAACATCGTCAGACTTTTGTCAAAACTTAACATGTTGTTAAGTTTTAATCTTTTTCATGTGGATATCAAATTTCTATAATCATAGCTTTTCAATTGTGAAGATGAAAGGATTGTTATATCTCCAATTCTACAGTGATTTGTTGTAACTCATAGTTTTTTTCCTTATTAGATTTTTCATGCAAAAAAATTCCAATCTCCTATAATTTTATATGTGCATTGGATTTTTATAAAAAAAAACTAAGATATTAAATATCAACTTTGTTGTCGAAAAGTTTTATAATTTAAAATTTTAAGTATAAAATTATAGAAAATGTATTGCTGAAATGAAGTAAACTCTTATTTACTGATAATATACTATTTATTTCTAGTTTATATATTTTATAAAATTTATAAATATAAAATAATTACTCCAAAAGTTTAGGAACCGACAGCAGCACAAGCTAGACCCGCCGCGCATTGCTTCCGGAGTCCACAAATTCTGCAAGAAAAGTGACCGGTTACCGGCAAAATTCAGTGGCCGAGTGTAGTAATGCAATTAAAATAACTAGAATAATTTCCTGCTATATTACTGATTTAAATGCAAAATTAATCTAATCTCCGGTCCCACCCGTGGTCGGCTTTTGGAAATATTGGGACTTTTACGTAGCATGAACAGTTCAATCGATGTGATTCTACGCGTTGACATCATCATTCACGAAGTGCATTGGTGGATCCAACAAGGAAAAAGAAAATCTATTAAATTTATTTTTTAAAAATGTAAGACAAAGCTTAATTAAATTTACCGATATTATTTTATTCTTAAAATAAATTCAATTAATTTGATTTTTTTTCTAATTAAGTTTTTTTTGGAACAGGGGTATCGGACCGTTGCCACGTCAGCTTGTGACACACTTAGCGATGTCCACTTATTCCTCGGCGAGTCTACCAGCAACCAATCCCACAAGTGCAAGACCTACAGTTCTTTTCTCTCTACTTTAAGGAGTGGTGCTGTATGAGAGGGAATTCGAACTTGGGATGGGGGGTTCCCAACCAAGCACGCCCATCAACCCACCTAAGCCCGGTGGGGTCTAATTAAGATTACATTAGGTTATTTTGAAAGCCTCGACTGAACGAAATAATAACGACGGACTAAAGCTTCGTTTGGGACGGCTTTTTTATTGCTTTCTAAAATGGAGTTTTAGTACAAAAAAAAAAATTGTATTAAAACTCCGTTTTATAAAGCAATAAAAAAGCCGTCCCAAACGAAGCCTAAATCTTGACTTTTGAGGTCAAGTCAAAATCTTGAAACTCTTGCATGTGACGAGAGTTAATATCAATGGGAACTTGCTAGAGATGACATTGATGCAAAAAAAAAACTCATGGGAAATGGCCTTGATGACAACGAACCTTATTTAGAATTGACAAGGAGAACTCACTCTGGGTGAAGTGAGGAAGTTAAGACTACGAATCTTGGGAGATCATATTGACTTGCGTTGAGAGCTTGCTAGAGAATGACGTGAATGAGACGAACATGGAAATCATAATGGGAGTTCGTTGGAGGGGACATTGACAATACTAGAAATACTTGAAGAAGAAGGGGAGTTTGTGACGCGAGAGTTATGGGATTGACGGTGCATTTAAATCGATTGGAGGAGAAGAAACTAAATTAGGAATTTATATTCAATCATGCTAACTTGAAAAACAATGAGCGGAGTCTCGTCAAACACAGACTCGAGTTGTATAATATATTAATTTTAATCGGAGGTCATGTTCAAGCTCACTAATCCAGAAAGCTTGATTCACAAGCTTATTAATAAGTTGCGTTCAAGATGGCTTGTAAGTCGACTCGGTTAATTTCTAACCCTACATAGGTCATACTTAATTGACTCGTTCAACTTCACTAAAAGACAGTTGATAACCCAATGATCTATTGATTCAATTTTTATTTTATAATTAAAAAAACAAAGCCTCAAAAAGACAATAGAGAAGACATAGTTTACTTAGCATTGTGTTGATCTTTGTTGTAGATATAATTTATTTTTCTTTAATAATAATACATTATTATTATTATTATTATTATTATTATTATTATTATTATTATTGAAATGAACACAAATTCAAATAAAAAATTTTCTTATTGACTTCTCAATTTTCACTTATTTTAGTTCAATCTCAATGATAAATTCAAAGTATGAAAATTGCATTAATAAGTAAAGTGATTCATCTTTAATTTTGTGATTGAATTTTTAATTATTAATTATTTTAAATATATATGAGGAGTTTACATGTGCTAGAGTTGGCATAGTAAATTTTATTTTTCTTTAATTTTTCATTGGGAAAAAAAATGATCCAACTCCTTATTAAGGCTTCGTTTGGGACGGCTTTTTTATTGTTTTCTAAAACGGAGTTTTAGTACAAATTTTTTTAAAAAAATTTGTACTAAAACTCCATTTTAGAAAGTAATAAAAAAGCCGTCCCAAACGAAGCCTAAGTGCCAAGTGTCACTTACCAATATCGTAATTCATCAACATGTAAGTTAGAGCCAAACCCTACAATTCGGTCATATGCACCTCTTTATTGACACGTGTCTTCCTTTTCGACTCTTTTATTGTGCTCGAAAGACCCTTTAAAACAGGACAAGCAAGTGTGTAATTTTGATAAAAAAAAATATAATATATTAAACTGTTGCGTCCTGGAATATTCGCGGCGGTAGAGAAATATATAGTTTAACGTCTTAGCGTTGTACGAAGATCCAGCACACAATCAGATAAGTGAGAGGGTGTAGCGTTCATAAGAGACACCAAAGTTTTTACGTGGAAAACCCCTGAAAAAGGGGGAAAAACCACGGGGCCTGGCCCGGTTTGAATGAATCCACTAGTATTTGTAGTCGATTACAAATGAGGCCCTTCCTTAGGAGAAGGCCTTAGATTGATGTAGCAAATGTACATCATATAGATTGCATTACATGGTAAGAGTTACATATACAGGTTTGTTTGGCCTGAAGGACCGTGGTCGGCAGGAGACCGGAGTCGGCAGGAGACCGGGGTCAGAAAGACCGTTGCCTGTTGATGGAGGTCGGAAGGACCATAGTAGGCGACAAAGGCCTGAAGAACTGTAGTCGGCAGGAGACCGTAGTCGGCCGGAGACCGTAGTCGGCAGGAGACCGTAGTCGGCCGGAGACCGTAGTCGGAAGGAGACCGTAGTCGGCAGGAGACCGTAGTCGGCCGGAGACCGTAGTCCGCAGGAGACCGTAGTCGGCCGGAGACCGTTGGCGGCCGGAGACCGTTGTCTGGTTATGGAGGTCGGACGGACCGTATTAGGCGACAGTGGTCAGAAAGACCGTAGGCGGTAGGAGATAAGGAGTCAGGTGTTAGTCCCAGTGTCGCTTGGAAAATCGGATGTTGATGGTCTGGCCTTGAGTAGGACGTCGGGTCTTAAGCAGGACGTCAGGTCTTCAGCAGGACGTCGGGACTTAACTTCAGGCCTTGAACAAGGCGTCGGGTCTTTGGCAGGAAGTAGGGACTGAGTGTCAGGCCTTGAACAAGACGTCGGGTCTTTGGCAGGATGTAGGGACTGAGTGTCGGGCCTTGAACAAGACGTCGGGTCTTTGGCAGGACGTCGGGGATGAACGTCGGGCCTTAAGGTGGTGGTCCGGCGAGGTTTTGTGGTGGTCCGGAGAGGTTCCTGCGGTGGTCCGGCGGTGGTCCGACGAGATTCCTGCGGTGTTCCGGCGGTGGTCCGGCGAGATTCTGCGGTGGTCGGGCGGTGGTCCGGCGACTGTCGAGGAGGAACTCCTTCCTTCTCTTCTCTTCTTCTCTCTCTTGCTTAGATGCTCTCTTGTGAAGAATGAGGGCTCTATTTATAGATTTTCTGGAGTGGCATGGTCCGTAAATAGGTGTGAGATCAAGGGCGAATAGGGAGTGGTCAAATGGACGGCCGATATTGAATCCTACGATCGTGCACCGTTCGTTGGACATTTGAAGGCCTTAATGATGTCGGAATTTAGTGATCTTGGGCTCGTTGGATTCGTCTCGTCGAGCCGTTCGATTCGAGTATAAGCTCGTCAAAATCGGAGTCCGTTTGGTAACTCAAATTGCGGTTTGAACCTTCCAACAGCGCTTTGGATCCATGATTTGGACCCATTTGGGCTCGGATTGGGTTGATCTTGATGTCGTTGAGTTCGTATTTCCGAGACGCTCAGTTCGACTATAAGTTTGCTGAAATCGGAGTTTGGGTGCTCTCGGAATTAATTTTTGAAGTTTCCAACTAGCTTTTGCCTCGAGATTCGTGCCCGATCAAGATAATTTCATGATGCCGTATCAGCTGCCCCCCTATTTTCGGACGTCGAAGCTCCAGAAGTCCGAAAATACTTGTTCCGAAATTTTACCTTGGCCGAATCGCAAAAAATTGCGTTCCGAAAATTAATGGCTTGCTCGAACTTGATCATAGAGGCCCCGTTGAGCTCCGAAAGTGCCGAAATCGAGTCCGGAACGTCGAAAAACGTGTCCGGGGACCCCAAAAACGTCCGAATCGGACCGTCCGGGCCGAAAATCGGGCCCGGAACGCTTAGGCGGCCGAACCGGCCGGACGGCCGGCCGGCCGCCCCCGCCGCCGCTCGCCGGCGGCAGCTGGCCTGCCGCGCGCCAACAGGCGCGTCCCGCGCGTGTACCGCGCGGTTAACCGTGCGGTTATATTGATTTTTTTTTTTTTTTTTTTTTTTTGTGGGACCCACATGGATTAAAAAATCCGAAAAAATTCCAGAAAATTCCAAAAAATTCCAAAAAAAATCTGAAAAATTCAGAAAAATTCAAATTTTTTGAGAATTCTAGAAAACTCTAGAAACTTCCTATCTTCACTCACAGAAACTATAAATAGGCCCCATAGGCCTTTAGAAAAATTGTCCTTCTCCTCTTCTCTTTCTTTTCTTCTCTTCTCCTTCTCCTTTCTTCTTTTCTTCTTCTCTTCTCCCTCTGTCCTTTCTATTGAGGCCTTCCCTCGATTTTTCGAGGCCCCTCTCTTGGCAAGGAAGTTCGGAGATTTCCCCTCATTCTCTTCTCCCTCTGTCCTTTCTATTGAGGCCTTCCCTCGATTTTTCGAGGCCCCTCTCTTGGCAAGGAAGTTCGGAGATTTCCCCTCATTCTCTTCTCCCTCTGTCCTTTCTATTGAGGCCTTCCCTCGATTTTTCGAGGCCCCTCTCTTGGCAAGGAAGTCCGGAGATTTCCCCTCCTTCTCTTCTCCCTCTGTCCTTTCCATTGAGGCCTTCCCTCGATTTTTCGAGGCCCCTCTCTTGGCAAGGAAGTTCGGAGATTTCCCATCCTTCTCTTCTCCCTCTGTCCTTTCTATTGAGGCCTTCCCTTGATTTTTCGAGGCCCCTCTCTTGGCAAGGAAGTCCGGAGATTTCCCCTCCTTCTCTTCTCCCTATGTCCTTTCCATTGAGGCCTTCCCTCGATTTTTCGAGGCCCCTCTCTTGGCAAGGAAGTCCGGAGATTTCCCCTCCTCTCTTTTCTTCAAGAGATCTTGTGGAGTTCCAATGTTTGGTGGTTGGCAATGGAGGTCGGATAGACCGTTGTAAGGAGAGAGGTTGGAATGACGGGCAAACTTCCAGCATCGGGGAGAAGTATGATGACAGGCATGAATTCAACATCGGGTAGTCATACAGCGTCGGGTAGAAGACCGACGAAAGTCTATTAACTGGTAGAAGTCCGACACCTGGTAGAAGTACGAAGTCGGGTAGAGGTGCAGCTTCGGGTAGAATACCGCCAAAGGTTTGTCGACGGGCAGAAGTCCGACGACAAGTAGAAGTCCGCTGACGAGCAGAAGTCTGACAACAGGGAGAAGTCTGACGTCATGTAGAAGTACGGCCTGGGGCAGAACACCGATGAAAGTTCGTCGACGGGCAGAAGTTCGACGACGAGTAGAAGTCCGCTGACGAGCAGAAGTTCGACGACAAGGAGAAGTCTGACGTCGCGTAGAAGTACGGCCTCGGGCAGAAGACCGATGAAAGTTCGTCGACTGGCAGAAGTCCGACGATGAGTAGAAGTCCGCTGATGAGCAGAAGTTCGACGACAAGGAGAAGTCTGACGTCGCGTAGAAGTACGGCCTCGGGCAGAAGACCGATGAAAGTTCGTCGACGGGCAGAAGTCCGACGATGAGTAGAAGTCCGCTGATGAGCAGAAGTTTGACGACAGGGAGAAGTCCGACGTCGTGTAGAAGTATGGCCTCGGGCAGAAGTCTGATGAAAGTTCGTCGACGAGTAGAAGTCCGCAAACGAGCAGAAGTCTGACGACATGAAGAAGTCCGATGTCGGGTAGAAGTCCAACGACAGGCAGAAGTCCGTAGTCGGGTAGGGATGCAGCGTCAAGTAGAAGACCGACGAAGGTCCGTTGACGAGCAGAAGTCCGACGTCGGGTAGAAGTCCGCTAACGAGCAGAAGTCCGACGTTGAGTAGAAGTCTGTTGACCAGCAGAAGTCCGACGTCGAGTATAAGTCTGCTGACGAGCAGAAGTCCGACGTCGGGTATTAGTCCGATAACAGGAAGGATTTCGGCGTTGTGTATTAGTCCGTCGAAAGTCCTGCAAGGCAAAAGTTTAGCATAGGAGGAAATTCAAAATTGGGAAGAATTTTAACATTATGGAGAAGTCAGATAGAAGTCTATTGACGACATTCTAGCAACGTTAACCAAGGACGTGAGACTTTTCCGAGGTTGTAAGTCGGAGCCCTTGCTCGACGACATTAACCTGTGTGGAAGAGGTCGGGAGAATCCACTAAGGATGTGAGACCTTTCCGAGGTTGTATGCCGGAGCCCTGGTCGACGACGTTAACCTGTGTGGAAGAGGTCGGGAGAATCCACCAAGGATGTGAGACCTTTCCGAGGTTGTATGTCGGAGCCTTTGCTCGACGACGTTAACCTGTGTGGAAGAAGTCGGGAGAATCCACCAAGGATGTAGGACCTTTCCGAGGTTGTATGTCGGAGCCTTTGCTCGACGACGTTAACCTGTGTGGAAGAGGTCGGGAGAATCCGCCAAGGATGTAGGACCTTTCCGAGGTTGTATGTCGAAACCTTTGCTCAACGATATTAACCTGTGTGGAAGAGGTTGGAGAATCCACCAAGGATGTAGGACCTTTCCAAGGTTGTATGTCGGAGCCTTTACTCGACGACGTTAACCTGTGTGGAAGAGGCCGGGAGAATCCACCAAGGATGTAGGACCTTTCCGAGGTTGTATGTCAGAGCCTTTGCTCGACGACGTTAACCTGTGTGGAAGAGGCCGGGAGAATCCACTAAGGATGTGAGACCTTTCCGAGGTTGTATGCCGGAGCCCTGGTCGACGACGTTAACCTGTGTGGAAGAAGTCGGGAGAATCCACCAAGGATGTAGGACCTTTCCGAGGTTGTATGTCGGAGCCTTTGCTCGACGACGTTAACCTGTGTGGAAGAGGTCGGGAGAATCCGCCAAGGATGTAGGACCTTTCCGAGGTTGTATGTCGAAACCTTTGCTCAACGATATTAACCTGTGTGGAAGAGGTTGGAGAATCCACCAAGGATGTGAGACCTTTCTGAGGTTGTATGTCGGAGCCTTTGCTCGACGACGTTAACCTGTGTAGAAGAGGTCGAATCGAATCCCCCTGGGATCGATTTTACCTTGATTGGGAGGGGGCGAATGCCTCGTGTATCCCGAATCAAAGGTGAAGAATGGTCTATTTTTAGACCGTTACTGTCTTTTTGAGGTCGAGGTTAAGACCTTGCCCAAGGAGTAGAAGCCCAACATGGGACTGTTTAAAGCTTGCAATTGATTTGAAGTATCCTCGCATTTGCTCGAATATTCCTGAAATATCATCTTGATATATAAAGCATTAGAGGATCTTTTTGACCGGAATTGTGGTCAAAGTTGCCCCCCAGTCCGCGTTTGATGCAACAATGACTGATGTCAGGAAGTTGATAAGAGCGATCTTTTGAGATTGGAGCAAAAGTTGCCCCCCAGTCGGGAATCACTTTCCCACAGACGGCGCCAAACTGTGAAGAATGAGGGCTCTATTTATAGATTTTCTGGAGTGGCATGGTCCGTAAATAGGTGTGAGATCAAGGGCGAATAGGGAGTGGTCAAATGGACGGCCGATATTGAATCCTACGATCGTGCACCGTTCGTTGGACATTTGAAGGCCTTAATGATGTCGGAATTTAGTGATCTTGGGGTCGTTGGATTCGTCTCGTCGAGCCGTTCGATTCGAGTATAAGCTCGTCAAAATCGGAGTCCGTTTGGTAACTCAAATTGCGGTTTGAACCTTCCAACAGCGCTTTGGATCCATGATTTGGACCCATTTGGGCTCGGATTGGGTTGATCTTGATGTCGTTGAGTTCGTATTTCCGAGACGCTCAGTTCGACTATAAGTTTGCTGAAATCGGAGTTTGGGTGCTCTCGGAATTAATTTTTGAAGTTTCCAACTAGCTTTTGCCTCGAGATTCGTGCCCGATCAAGATAATTTCATGATGCCGTATCAGCTGCCCCCCTATTTTCGGACGTCGAAGCTCCAGAAGTCCGAAAATACTTGTTCCGAAATTTTACCTTGGCCGAATCGCAAAAAATTGCGTTCCGAAAATTAATGGCTTGCTCGAACTTGATCATAGAGGCCCCGTTGAGCTCCGAAAGTGCCGAAATCGAGTCCGGAATGTCGAAAAACGTGTCCGGGGGCATATGAACTCCGATTTTAGACCAATACAAATTGTATTGGTGTATTTTTTGCGATTGAACGTCGAAAAACGTCTGTATTTTAGACCAATACATATGAACGTCGAAAAACGTCTGTATTTTTTGGTGTTTAGACCAATACAAATTGTCGACGCATGTATTTTCGGACTCCTGGTGCTTCGACCTCCGAAAATAGGGGGGCAACTGATACGTCATCACAAAATTATCTTGATTGGGCACGAATCTCGAGGCAAAATCAGTTCGGAAACTTCAAAAATTAATTTCGGGAGCATATGAACTCCGATTTCAGCGAGCTTACAGTCAAACTGAGCGTCTCGGAAATACAAACCCAACGACACCAAGATCAACCCTATCCGAGCCCAAATGAGTCCGAATCAAAGGTTCGAAGCGCTGTTGGGAGGTTCAAACCGCAATTTGAGTTACCAAACGGTCTCCGATTTTGACGAGCTTATACTCGAATCGAACGGCTCGACGAGACGAATCCAACGAGCCCAAGATCATCAAATTCTGAAATCATTAAGGCCTTCAAATGTCCAATTAACGGTGCATGATCGAAGGATTCGATATCGGCCGTCCATTCGGATCACTCCCAATTCGCCCTTGATCTCACGCCTATTTACGGGCTGTGCCACTCCAGAAAAACTATAAATAGAGCCCTCATTCTACACCAAAGGGGCTCAAGTGAAAGGAGAAGGAGAAAGGGGAATAGGAGATTCCTCACCTCCTCGACCACCGCCGCTGGAGCTCTTCCTGTCGCCTGAAGACGCCGGAACTCTGTCGGATTTTCAGCAAACGCGGGAATTCTGCACAACTTCCATGGGATGCTGAAATTCTTCCCAATTTACAAGAGAGTTCCCTCCTGATGTCGAAACTCCACCCAAGTGAAGCAGGAGTTCTCCTCTGCCACCAAAGACGTCGGACTTCTGCCCGACGTCGGACCTTCACTCTTCGCCAAGTTTCTACCCGATGCCGGACTTCTACCGGTTATCGGACTTCGCTGCACGTCTATGAGAAGATGCATTTCTTTCCTTTGCTAGACTTCTACCTGACGCTGTCCTACTGATCTTCGTCGTCAGACTACAATCCTTCCAACCTCCGTCGCCAACCGACTACAGTCCTCCTGACTTATGTCGCCCGTCGACTACAGTCTTTCCAACCTCCATCACTCGCCGACTACGGTCCTCCTGACTTATGTCGCCCGCCGACTACAGTCTTTCCGACCTCTGTCGCCCGCCGACTACGGTCCTACTGACTTACGTCGCCCGCCGACTACAATCCTCCGTCGCCAGCTGACTACGGTCCTCCTGACCTACGTCGCCCGCCGACTGTGGTCCTTCCGACCAAACGAACATGTCAACAATGACTCTTTGTATTTACATCATGTAATGTACTCCATAAGATGTACATCAAGCTAAGGCCTTCTCCCAAGGAAGGGCCTCATTTGTAATCGACTGCAAATACTAGTGGATTCGTTCAAACTGGGCTAGGCCCCGTGGTTTTTCCCCCTTTTTCAGGGGTTTTCCACGTAAAAATCTTGGTGTCTCATAAATGCTAGACCCTCTCTCTTATCTGATTGCGTGCCGGATTTTCGTACAATGCTAAGATGATAAACTTTATATTTCTCTACCGCCGTGAATACTCCAGGACGCAACAATAATATAGATAAATTTATACATGCTAAATTATGTAAGAAGATAAGAAATTATGTTTGGAATGATAATGATAATAAATTCATTTAATTGAATTATCTTAATTCTAAAATCTAAAAAATTAATTAAAAAATTTCGTTATATATTGGAGAATAAAAAAAAAGATTTTAAACTACGTTGGCTCAGTACAATATAAATTAACAATATAATTTTTTTTAAATAAATTACATTTATTTAATCTATGAGTTTAATAATTTTTTTTTTCTTAATGGCAGAGTGCAATATTTGATTACTCTGTTTGCAAATTTAAAATAAATGAATAAATCAAAATAACAAAAAAAAAAGTATTATATTAATTATTAAATGCATAAAAAGAAATAATGTTGAATAATACGATAAAAGCCTATTGACTCAATTAATAAGGCGTTGAATGGGAAAATTCATCAAGCTCATTAAAATTGTCAATTAAGAAGGGTGCCATTGAGGCAACTTTCTCCGGACATTCAAACTATTGAGCTTTAAATAGTTTGAACAATTGGTAGCTCTACACCCAATTATCAAATAGAGCGAGTCAAAACAGGTTTGTTAATCAATCAATGACGTCGGTTCAAATAAGCAAAGCTTGGGGTATCAATATTTGGCACGATCAAAAAATTTGATCTGAATATGATAAAAAAAATATTAGGTTAGACCCGACCTGATTTTAAAATAGGTCGGGTTAGGTCTATAAATCTGACCCGTTTGAAATTTTGGATGATATCCTACTTCTTAAAGCTACTTTAAGAATCAATAAGAAATCCATTTGAAATGAAGCCTATTTGTATACTCTTATTTATTTGGACGAAATTGATCAAGTCAGATCCTTGTCACGAATCATGTTGGTGATAAAGTCTTGAATTCCCATCCCAAGTGATTCTTCTCTTTTTAGTTGTTCCTTAATTTACAGTACTGAAAAGTGAAAACTTGATTTCTTGTCCTTAGCATCAACTCATGCTCTCTGGATCAAGAGGATGCTCTCTGCATCAAGAGGATGTTAACTCAAAACAAAATAGAGAAATAGAGTCGCACTACGAAAGCTAGAGGAAATATTATACTTGCTCTTAAGGATCTCAAATACACATTTAAGACTTTTCTAATATTGGGTTGGCATGCATGAACTCGTTGGCTAAATTTGCCTTTCTTACACAGCTCACCTTGGTCTGTTGGTTGAGAGCTTAGTGTCACGACCCAACCCGACTGGGACGGATTCCGCTCGCATCGGGTCGTGGCCAAACTCAAACTGACTGAACTGATTCCAGGATCTGGCTTTGGAATTTGTTTCAGAACTTACTTCCAAATATTTACACACAGAAACAGACACATAGAGCTACTATAAACATTAAAATACAGCGGAACAAATCATCTATCGTTTCTTCCTCAAAAGAATCATATACAAATACAGCTCATGGCTTTTAGACAGAAAGAAAAACAGAACAGAAAAGTCATGACTGTACAAAAATCAAAATTACAAAATACCTATAACAGATCAGACTCTGAACTCCTACTCCAATAATTCCTTCCCTCTCCCAGAACCTGAAAACCACGCAGAAAACAAGGATGAGCTACAACAGCTCAGCAAGACATCAAACCTCCAATCAAAATCCTCAGAATCCACAACAAACACATCAGACCAAATCCGTACAGAAATCAGATCAACAGAATCGTATATCAAATCAGAATAGAACAAAACTTTAATCAGAACAGAATCATACTGATCAGATCAAATCGGAACAGAATCATACAGATCAGATCGAATCAGAACAGAATCGTATCAGAATCATAAATCATATCAAAAACGTACGGAAATCAGAAATCATATCAATTCAGAACCTATCAAAAGTCAGAACATATTCCTTGACTCTGACAGAATCTCAACGGATTCTAGCCCCTTATGCCTCCCTTCCCAGACACTGACAGAATCTCTCGGATTCTGGCCCCTTATGCCTCCCTTTGTGCTCATGGCACCAGAACAGATGTGCTTATAGCACCAGAACAGAACTTATCATCGAATCCGGAATAGAACTTGTTTTCAGATTTCAGAGCTCATTTCAAATTTCTCTGACACAGACAGGATCTCACAGGATCCTGACCCCTTATAACCAGGGGCGGAACCAGCGTCAATTTTGAGGGGGGGCAACAAAATATAAAAATAATTAAATATTAAAAATAATATATATATATATATATATATATATATATATATATATATATATATATATATATATATATATATATATATATATATATATATATATATATATATATATATATGTTTATTTAAAAAAAATTAAGCAAGAAAAATAAAAAAAATGTAATTAAATTGTCATGAAAAACACGAAAAAAAAATATTAAAACTAAATTTGAAGAATAATATAGACATTTTAGGACAAGTTAGGACAAAATAGTTTTTTAGGGGGGGCAAAAGTAATTTTTTAGGAGGAGCAAAAAAATTTTCTCTATATAAAAAAAAAATTCTCTTATAAAAAAACAAAAAAAAAATTTTGAGGGGGGGCAATTGCCCCCCCTAAGCACAACATGGTTCCGCCTCTGCTTATAACTCCCTTTTCATAGCACACAATCATATAATGTCATTTCAGAACAAATCCGGACAATTTCAGAAATCGTACAAAAATCCAGCGGCATAACGGCAGTATACGGAATTTACACAAAAATTTCTAATTTCATAAATTACCAAATTAGCATAGAATATTCACAACAATATTGCAAGACTTTTATTCTACTGCCCAAACAATTTCAGACATCGTGAAAATTTACAGTCAACAGAAAATGCCGCCAAATCAAAACTATCCAGTCAAAAATCTCCAGAAAATAATCAAAACGTGCACACTCGCCACTTCAATAACATACCAAAAGTTACGTGGTAAAAACTGAACCAGTCGGAAAATACGGACAAAATTCGCTAACGAAAACGAAATCCGGACAGAAAATCCAGTCAAACTCGACGGTTCTGAAAATTGAGAAAGGCGGAATGTGCCTTACCTTGCGTACACCAATTTCTTGAACTGTCTCGATGGACGAAAATGGCCCGGCGTTGCCCAAAAATCAACTTTTCTTCTTTTTCCCTCGACTTTCTCTCTTCTCAGAAATTTAGATATTTATTTTTGATTCTCTCTCTCTCTTCAAAATGAGCTGATTTCAGCTAAATAACCTTCTGATCGGCCCGGCCGATCGCACGATCGTCCAGGACGATCAGAACAAATTCACTTCGTCCTGGGACGATTTCTCAGGACGATAATTAATTTTCTTGGACGATAAAAACCCTTACTCTCTGACTTGTGCATTGCTCTGATCGTCCCGGGACGATCCCAAATCGGCCCGGACGATCCTGGGAGGAAAACTTTCCTGTAACTTCTGTACAAAATCTGGAGCAAAAATTCAACTGATCGTCCCGGGACGATCCACGATCGGCCCGGACGTTAGGAGCAAAACTGATGTTACACTTAGTCTACCAACTAAGTCTTGAGTTCGAGTCTTGTGTATGCGATGTGTGTGAGTCTGCCATAATTGACCTAAATGTCCAAAAAAAAGAAAAAAAATCACCTTTCTTGGCCGAGTCTCTATGAATTGTTATGCTGAAGCTTTGGATGGATCTGTCTAATCAGCCTCTTGAGTTGAGTAGACAGACAAGTTGCTTCGAATACTTATGAACATTTTTAGTATTGTATTGAATTATCTTGTTGGCAAGTTCACCATGCTGATTCCTACTCCTTTTAGTTTGTTGATGTAGCCTTTGCTCTTGATGAGCTCAATCCGGTAGATCTTGAGAGATGTGGACAAGAAATTTTGGTTGTATAAATCAAGCTCGGGAAATCATCAATCACTTGAATAAATTGGTTGAAGACCTCAAGTCATCAATGGAGCATTCATTAAAGTCTCTTAGATCTATTTTCCATAAATATGAAGTTGACAAAAGAGATGATGTACTCATCATAAAACTCAACAAGTCCTCAAGTCACCTAAAGCTATATGCATACTCTAAATGAGAACCTACTATGGAACTTTTGTCACGACCCGACCCGATCCGGGACGGATCCCGCTAGCACCGGGTCGCGACACGGAACGAACCGAACTGACTGACCAGGATCTGGCTTTGGAATTTGCTTACTGAACTAAATCTTCCAAATATTAAACATACAAAACAGACCAGAGCTACTATGAATCATCAAATGCAGCGGAACACTTCATCTATATTTTTCTTTCTTTCTTTTCCTCAAAATAATCATCTACAAATACGGTACATGGCTAACAGAAGAAATACAGAAGAAAGGTCATGACCGTACAAAAATCAAAAGTACAAAAGTACCTATCACAGATCGGACTCTGAACTCTAGTCCTGGACTTCCTTCCCTTTCCCAGAACCTGAAAACCAACAGAAAACGAGAGTGAGCTCAACAGCTCAGCAAAGCAACAAACCTCCAATCAAAACTCCCAGAATCCAAAACCAAACACATTAGATCCAAATCCAAATCAGAAATCAAAACAGAATCAGACAGATATCAGAACTTTCATACAGAAATCATAATCGGACAGTTCATAACAAAACAGATCAGATCAGAACAGATACGGACATATATCAAATCAAAAACAGATCAGAACGGAACAGATCAGAACAAACAGATATCAGATATCAGATATATAATTAATAGCTAAATTCCCTGACACTGACTGAATCTCATAGGATCCAGGCCCCTTATGTCTCCCTTTGTGCTCACGGCACCAGAACAGATATGCTTATAGCACCAGAATACATATATAGTGCTTATAGCACCTAAACAGATTTTTTCGGATCCGGAACAGAACAGAATTCAGATTGAGCTCATTTCAGATTTCCCAGACACTAACTGAATCTCATAGGATCCAGGCCCCTTATAACTCCCTTTGTATAGCATATACAGATAGCATATTAATTCAGAGAAATCCAGACAAAATCAGAAATCAGACAAAAATCGGGCAGCACAACGGCAGTATACGGAATTTACACAATTTTTTCCTGAAAATTAAAATTCAACAAATTTGCACAGAATATAGATAATGACATTTCAGAACATATATTCTACTGCACAGATAATTTTCGAATACACAGAAAAATCCAGTCGAAATAAAACCCCGTCGAATCAAAAATACCCAGACAAAAATCTTCAAAATATAGTCAAAACGTGCACACCCGGCACGACAACAATATACAAAAAGTTACGCGGTAAAAACTGAACCAATCAAAAGATACGGACGAAAATCGCTAACGGAAATAAAATCCGGACAGAAAATACCGCCAAACACGACGGTTCTGAAAATTGAGAAAGGCGGAATGTGCCTTACCTTGCGTACAACAAAATCCTGAACAGTCTCTTCGGACGAAAATGGCTCCGCGTCGTCCGAAAATCCACTTTTCCACAAATGCCCTCGACTTTCTCTCTCCTCAAAATCAGATATTTTTATTTTTTGATTTTCTCTCTCTTCAAAACGACTGATTTCAGCTTTATAATACACAGATCGGCCCGGCCAGATCGTCCCGGGACGATCAGACCAATTGGATCGTCCTGGACGGTTCCCAGAACTAGTTTCAGGCCGATATTTTGAACAGTGCCAATCGGCCTGGCCGAAGCCTTGATCGGCCTGGACGATGCTTACAGAAAATCACCTGGAGCAAATCTGGGTAAATTCTGGAACAGATTCTCAACTGATCGTCCCAGGACTATCCCAGATCGTCCTGGACGATTCTGGAGCAGATTTTGATATTACAACTTTCTAGAGAGATCTAAAGTAAACCTCTTCTCAAATGTTCTTATTCTCAACTTTATACTTATACATCAAGATTTTCCCTTGGTCAAGATCTTGTTGGGAAGTAAACAGCGTCGGATCTACAGTGGGGACCCTGAGGGCACGGCGGCTCCCACTGGCCCAACAATTAAATTCAATTTATTTTAAATTAAATTAATATAAAAAGATTAAATCTAATTTCTAAACTAATAAGCCATCCGCATCCACCTCTGCGCTCCGCCTTTTCTCCATTTTTTTTTTCAGATGACGTGGAACAATTTCTCTGTTGTTGTCTCTCTCTCTCCTTTATCTTCCCGCTCTCTCCCTCTATTTCTCATGGGCTCTCTCTCTCTTACTTTGTATTTGCCCAAGATTATCGCCTCATTATAGCGCTCTTTTTTGGTGAAATTAGACTTAATAAGAAAGAGATGTGCTGCATAAAAAGGCAATAAATTAATTAACAAATAAAAAGTTTTAGTAAATCTTAGTAAGTAATTTAATTAAAATAGGGTTAACTTTAAATTTTTTTATTTATTATTATTTTAACTAATGTGAATCATTACATCAAATTAATTTAGAAATAGGTAGAATATTATCTTATAATTTAAATATAGTTAATCTAAATATAATTTAAAATTAAGACATAATTCAATTAAATCAAAAAAAATAATCCTAAGTATAAAATTAATTTATTTGAACTCAATTCGTTAACATTCTTAATTTCTTAATGAATGATAAGAAAAAGAGTGATATATATATTCCTTTTTAGATCAAATATATATTTGATTGTATTTTTTAATTTTTAATTTAAAAAATCTCATGATTTGTAATTACATTAAAAAATGATATTTTGAAAGTAATTTAATGACTAGTACTAATTTGTGCCCCCATTAAACATTTCTTCCCTGAAAGTAAATCTTGTAGCGAACACAAATAATAAAGAAAAAATGCAATAAAAAAGAAATAAAATTAGGATTTAACGTGGAAGAAATTAGAAATCAGAAAAATAACCACGGAACCATACCATGAAATCCACTAACAAAATTGAAGATAATTATACATATCTCACTTCTATCCCACTCTCTTATTGTCTCTCTTCGCTCTTGCATCATTCTCTTTCAGAACTACAAAGAGATATACTCGTCAATAACACTGAAGGACAACCCTTCAAGTTAAATATGAAAAATAAAAAAGAAAACAACTTAGCTCGACTTGCAACGCAAGGATTGGAGCGTTGCAATATTCCACTCTCTATCTCCAGTCTAAGGGTGTGTTTGGGATGGATTTTTCGCTGCTGTAACCAAACGCAACTGAGAGGTGGTTTGGGACGGCTTGATCGTGCTCAGTTCTCAACAATTTCATGTCTTGTGGTTGCTTCTCACGTCCGGAAGAAGCCTCCTACGGTTCACCTGCTTCCCATTGTTCGTATATATGATAAATAGGATAATGCCCTTAATGCCTGCAAACTGCACAATTTCTTCTTCATCCTCACAAAGTTCCTCTATAACAGGCCACTCCTCCTCCACTTCCGTCTCATCTCACTACACTCGGCATTCGCTCGCCTTTTTCGTATTTCTCTAAAATCGCCGCAGCGACAACTCTCGCCTTCGCCTCCTTCCCTCTTGACGGATCTGAAGTCACACCTGAGCGAATATAGGAGCTTGCTTGTGGCGAAGGTTGGCTTTCTTCCTTCCTTGTAGCTGTCAACTCCCAAGCCTTAGCCACTCGTCTCCGCCACCCTCGACAACGTTTTTGCTTGTTGGCTCGGAAGTTAAGCAAAACGAGAGTTCGCTCACAGTGACGCGATCGGAACCAAGACCAACGATAGGAGGTTTCTTGCAGTGAAGGTAGCCTTTTTTCCTTCCTTTAGCTATCAAACCCGAAGCCCTAGCCGGCTGTCTCCGCCTCCCTTGACAAGTTCCTGTTTGTCGGAATGGAAGTTAAGCAAGGGAGTTCGCTCACTGTGAAGTAACCATTCTTTAGCCCTTTCACATGGAATTTAAAAAAAAAAAAAAAAAACGGGTTTTCTTTTAGGTGTTAGATTTCTGTTAAATTGTGAAGGTCACCAAAATTTAAGTTCTTGTTCTTTTTTTAATACATATCAGTGAATCAGAGGCACAAGCTTTCCGTTCATTGAATTTTTACTGTTTCAATCTTTTTCTGATAAAAATCCAAACTTCTGTGTGGATATATTCATCATCCGATAAAAAAATGAGAGGATCTCTGCTCCCATCATCCATACAATAATCTATCCTCTTCCTGAACTGTATCTCGATAGGTTTGTAAAAGCTACATCCATACAACAAAGACGACAATCTTCTCATCTCCATAACTCATATAAGAATGGTGTGAACCCTGTATCAACAGTACCCAATTTCCTGCAAACAAGAAACGATGAGCAGAACAGAGGAAAACGAAAATAGCTAGCAAAGCTAAATTGGTATATATTTCTTTTCTGCTTTCTATCTTCCATCTGAGTTGGTATATATTAGTCTCTATTTTCCATATCTATTTTTGTCTAAAGGTAATAGCTAGATAATAAGTGCTATATTACTAATAAGAGTAAAAAGGTAACTACGGTAGTGGATGTGTCTTATCCTTGTGATGCACAGCATCAAAGAATCTCCCTCATTATGAAAAAGCTTGGACAAGTATATTATGAGAATAACAGAACATGTTCATTGTTGCATTACATGTATGCTTATGACTAAACCTTACACTCCGCACTTCGCTTAAGACCAACAAAATCGCTTATGTTTTAATTTTTTTTCAAATAGAGATGCATGTCTCTTGTTTGCAATTTTTTTTTGATAGTTCTTATCATTTTTGATATTGAGATCTGTTGCGTGCTAGAAAATACGTGATAGTAGAGTTTGTAAATTAGCGTCCGAGCGTTGCATGTATATTTAACACACAAACATGAAAATGAAAGAACACAGGGATTTATACGTGGAAAACCCAAGAAGGAAAAAACAACGGGGCCTCGACCAGTTGCAAAATTTCACTAGCGTTTTTGTAAATTACAAGAAACTGATTCGTCCCACAAATCGGGACGGTCAGATTACAACTTGAAGCAAATTTACAAATTTTGCAAAATCCCGTCGTTTCAAGAAAATCCAGCAGAGTTCCGGCGTATTCAGGCGGCAGGAAGAGCTCTAGCGGTGGTCGAGGAGGAGAGGATTCGCCTTTTCCCCTTTTCCTTCTTCTTCTCTTCTTCTTCTCTGTCTTCACTTGAGTTCCCCTTGTGAAGAAATGAGGGCTCTATTTATAGTTTTTCTATAGTGGCATAGCTTATAAATAGGTGTGAGATCATGGGCGAATAGGGAGTGGTTTGAATGGACGGCCGATATTGAACCCTTCGATCGTGCACCGTTTGTTGGACATTTGGAGGCCTTAATGATGTCGAAGTTCAAAGATCTTTGGAAAGCCTACGCCATCCCTTGGGACCGCCTTCTTACTGCTTTCTAAAGTAACTTTTTAATTACAAAAATTTCTAGTTCAAAAATTTTTTGTATTAAAAAATTATTTTAGAAAAGAGCAAAAAAGTTGTCTCAAATGAAAAGAAAAAAATATATATATTAGAAACTTTATTTTACCGTACAAAATTTAAGAAATAAATAACTGTTAGCATTTAGCGTAATAAACTAAACCCTAAACTTTAATTGCAAAACAATTTTCTATAATTTGCAATAAAATAAATTTTTATCTTTCAAAACTTCATTATTTATAACTTGCTAAATTATTATCAGTGAAATTGAAATGAATATTTTTGTGATTCGATGAAAATATGTGACTCGAAGACTACGTTATCTCACTAATATAATCAAATGATTATATTATTACTTTTTCCATTCATTTAAAAATTATTTAGTTACTAATCATTGACTTGAAAATAGTTAAATAGTTAATCTCAAATAAATATTTTTATTACGATTTAAATTGATACCATAGTTAATAGAATGGTAAATAAATGTTTTTGTTTTTTTTTTTTGTTTTTTGTTTTTTTTTTTGTTTTTTTTTTAACGATGTCATTGTTTTGATATAAAATTAAATTAAAAATTGCAACCTCAAAGATATCCTAAGGATCATTTGGAATAATTTTCTTGCTATTTTATTTTTCATTATGTAGTTATAATTTTACTTAGTTATTATTTTCATAATATTTTTCAAAAATTTATGTGATGATTTTTTTTCTTCATAATACTTCTAAGTGATAGTTAATCTCGTTTGAGATAGCTTCTTATTGTTTCTACGTTAACTTTCTAACACAAAAAAAAAATCTTCAAATAGTGAAAAAATAGTTGCAAAAAGCTGTCGAAACCTAAGATTTTGTTTGATATGAATTTCTTGTGGTTTCTTAAAACAGTTTTTTAGTATAAACATTTAAATCTTTATACTTGTTGCGGCTTGAAAGATTCGTGGCGGTAGAATGAGTAAACTGTTCGTTTTAGTGATGTATGGATATCCAGCACACAAACAGAAAGAGAGAAGCAAAACACCCGATCTTTTTTATGTGGAAAGCCCGAAGAGGGAAAAACCACGAAGCCTCACCCAGGTGAAAATATTTTACTAAACTTGAGTGAATTACAAGGGTTGACCCGTCCCTCGATTTAGAGCTGGTCAGATTACAGTAATATGAGGATCTAGTCAAAGGCTTGGTGGCGAACGACGGTCGGGCGGTGGTTTGACGATGGTTGGGCTGAAGTACGACGGTGGTCGACAACCGGGTGGTGGTCCGACAAAGGTCGGGCTGAAGTCCAGTGGCAGTCGGCGACCTGGCGACGATGGTCGGGTTGAAATCCGGCAGTGGTCCAACGAAGGTCAGGCTGAAGTTCGGAGGCGGTCGGAGGCCATCCGGTGGTCCGGAGACGATCGGTGGTCCGGCAACTGTAGGCGGCCAGGCGGAGGTCTGGCGGGGGTCGACTGCCGGGCAGTGGTCCGACGAAGGTCGGGCTGAAGTCCATTGGTTGTCGACAGCCGGGCAGAGGTCCGGCGGCAGTCGGTGGCCGTGCGAAGGTCCGGCGGCACTCGGCGGCCGGGCGGTGGTGCTAGCGCTCTCGAAGCTTTAGAGCTCTCTCCAATCTCAAGCCAAAGGTCCCCCTCATGTAGAGAGTGGGGATCTATTTATAGATTTTCATGGGTGACACGCCCCGTAAATTTAGAGAATATCCTAGGCAGGTTCGGGGTGATCCATCGTATGGCTCGTATTGATTCCCCCGATTGTTGAGAGTTTTTCAACTATTTAAGTGCCTTAACGATGTCGAAATTCAGAGATCTTGGGCTCGTTGGATTCGTCTCGCTGAGATGCTCGATTTGATTATAGGAATGCCATATTTGGATATCATTTTGTCATCCAAATAATATTTTGCTTCCAAATATGGTCTGACCCCCGATTCAGACCCATTTGGGGTTGGGTTGGACCAATTTTTGTGCTGTTTGGTTTGCCTCTTTGAGATGCTCAAATTGACTATAAGTTTGTTAAAATTGGAATCCATATGATTTAATTTTGAAAGTTTCCAACTCGAATATGCCACGAGATTCATGCTTGATTAAAGCAATTTTTGAGGACGTATTAATTCTAAAAAGCTGCATAAAAAGTATTAAAATAATACATTTCAAATAAAGCCTAAGTCTTAACTCTATTATAAAAACAAAATTCAAGTGATTATATTGGCGGACCGAACCTGTTGGCCTCTGTCTACTAATTTGAATCCAGGCCATAGTGAAGGAAATTTTATCTTTACTTTTTTTTGTGACGAGGAAGCACTATATATTCTTAGGCCAGTGAAAATTCCGATAGACCTAGCATGCAACCCACACCAATTTACACGGGCCAAGTTGGCCCAACTTGGCCCGTGTAAATTGGTGTGGGTTGCATGCTAGATCGACCGGAATTTTCACTGGCCTAAGGACAGCGCTTCCTCGTCACAAAAAAAGAGTAAATTTTATGTTTATTTATTCGTTTTTTTATATATGCTTAATTTAAGCTGCCTTCTTTATTTTTTTATTTTTATTTAAGGGTCTCTTTGACTCGAAGTAAAATGGGTGTTAAGCAAATTGAATGCAATGGTTTTGAAAAGTTTGATGTTTGGTTGGATGAAAAAAAAATATAAAATAAAGTATAGTAAATGTAGTGTAAAATAATTTATCTAATTTTTAAGATAAATAATTTTTGCCCAATTTTAAGCGAGAACCTTTTACACCATAAGCAAAGTAGGCCACAACTGATCGCCGTCACCCGTCGGTGCCGGCCGCCACCCATCTAGGGGCGGAACCAGCCTTTCATCTTGGGGGGGGGGGGGGGGGGGGGGGGGGCAAAGTTTTCTTAGTATAATAGCCTAATAAAAAAAAAAAAAAAAAGATGACATAATTCAAAGTGAAATCATGTATTCTATTATGATAGAAAATTGAAAATAATTACAATTTTATCAATCTATTTTGCATTTTTTTGATAATATTGGATAACATCTTCATTGGGAATCAAATCAAATACATCTTTTTCAATGTAAGACACAAGACAATCGTTGAGCCAATCATCACCCATCCTACTACGCAATCGATGTTTGATAATTTTCATGGATGAAAATGCTCTCTCCACCGTAGCAGTTGAAATTGGTAAGGTTAATGATAAAGTAATAAGTTTGTAAACTAAAGGATACACATCATTCTTCTTGAACTTAACAATCTGCTTTGCAAGATCAGCAATGCTTCTTAGAGAGGAGAACTCTTCACTAGTCCGCATATCGATAATGTACGTTGCTAATTGATTTTTAAGAGCAATAACCTCAATTGTAGAAAAATCACTTGGATATAACTCTGCTAGACATATCAATTTCCTCTCATCATAAGCACGAAAAGAATCACTTGGGCTTAAGCATGACATACACAAAAGTAACTCAACACTTGATTCAGAAAAGCGATTATTTAGCTCTTGAAGTTGCATGTCAACTACTGTATAAAATGAGTTCGGAGCAAAGCAGAGCAGGAGCAGTGCGCGGAGATGCAGATTCAAGTTTCAAGAACAAAAAATCAAATGAGTTCGTTCGGAGTGGAGTTATCGCGACTTCGTTCGGAGCAGAACAGTGGCAGCGCGATTTCGTTCGGAGCATAGCAGGGGCAGCGCGCGGAGATACTCGTTCGTTCGGCGGGGCAGATTAGAAAAATTTGATATTAGGGCAAATTTTAACTTATTGAAGGGGCAAATTACCTTATAGCCCTTAAGACTTAAAAGGATTTTACATTTTTTGAGGGGGGACAATTGCCCCCCGTGCCGCTATAGTGATTCCGCCCCTGCACCCATCGTTGCTATCGGCGACCACCCACCGTCGACGCTGACGTCCACAACAGCTACGATAGTTAGCCACCATCCATTGCTGGCCACCGTCCACCACCGTAGCTACCACCCTCCGTCCAAAGTCGACCGCCAACCACATGCTACCATGCCTTTGGTCGTTGCTACTCATGAGTTGTCATCAACTTTAAATTTTACATTATAGTTATTTTATTTCAAATCAAAAAAAAAATTATTCACCTAAATTTATTTTATTTTCATCAAAAAATCTAAAATTAGTCATTTTATATTGCATTTCCTTTTTAACAAACCAAAGGTCCAAAAAGGATCCTAAATAAAAAGAAGATCGTTGATTACTTCAATGCTATGAGCCCCTAGAAACCATTGGCTAACTAGAGCTTCTCCTTTCTTTCCGCCCTACAAATAACGCGCACCCTCTCTTCCCTCCTCTTAGAGTTTTTTTAGGAATAATTAAATCAATTAAAATAAATTTATACAGATTATATATTCAAAACTCTAATCTAAAATATTTTGATTGATAATCAAAACTTCCATCAAAAACAAAAAATCTAGAATTCCTTTAGGACTCCAAATCCCAAAAAGAAACAAGAAAATGTTCTCAACTCCACACTTTTCCGAGTGCTTCAATACCCCGACGGAAGAGCAGAAAGTCGACGAACTCCGCGCCCGACAGCACCACGAGGAAGAAATCTCTAGCCTACCTCGGCATGAAGGATGGCGACAGCTGTCTCTCCGCCTCTACAAAGGTTTCTGGTTCCCCGAAGCCATCCTCCCCGGCGTTCTCTCCCTCCGCCACCACCTACGCCCCACTTCTTCCGACATCTTCCTCGTCAGCTTCCCGAAATCCGGCACAACCTGGCTCAAAGCCCTCGCCTTTGCCATCAGCACCCGCAAGCCTGAATTACTCCAATCCCGCCACCCGCAGGACTGCTCCCCTAATCTGGAGACCTTCTTCGCCGGCCCCCGCGTTCCTGACCTGGATGCGTTACCCTCCCCAAGGCAGTTGAGCACCCACATCCCCTACTCTGTCCTGCCCAAATCCGTCCACGACTCTCCCTGCCGTATTATTTACCTTTGCAGAGAGCCCAAAGATACGCTCGTCTCAACCTACCACTTCGTCAATGGAATGCACCGCCCTGAAGCAGTCCCACAAATGCCGTTGACGGAGGCGGTGGAGCTGTTCTGCAAAGGGCTGACAATGTACGGTCCGGTGTGGGAGCATCAATTGGAATACTGGCAGGAGAGCCAGAGGCGACCGGAGAAGGTGCTGTTCCTCAAGTACGAGGATTTGATGGCGGATCCAGAGGCCATTGTGAGAGCGATGGCGGAGTACATGGGGAAGCCCTTCTCGGCGGCGGAGGAGATGAATGGGATGGTTGGGGAGATTGTCAGATTCAGCAGCTTTGAGAAGCTTAGTGGATTGGAGATTAATAAGGTCGGATTGTGGGGGAAGCAGTTCGATTTGGGCCATTTGGCTATAAAAAAGTCATCTTTTTTTAGAAATGGGAAGGTAGGAGATTGGACGGAGCATTTCACCGCCGAGATGGCTGAGAGGTTTGACGCCATTGCTCGGGACAAATTTCATCAGAGCGGATTGACCCATTCGCATTCATCTGTTTAATCCCTTCAGATTTTTAATTCGCATCTCGTTCATGAAATGTAATAAACTATAAGTATTCTTTCTTTATTCCTTTTTATTGTACTGAAATCGAGCGTTCCTTAATTCTGAACTTTTATTAGGTCCTATGACCAAACGTAGAGCTTCGTTCGGCCGTCAATAACATGTCGCTACGTGCTCTTAGTCTTTACCGTGCGGCCCAACGACCTGACCTGGACCGGAACCCGGGAATGCTATGTTTGCGTATTACTAGGTATTACTCGGTATTGCTTGACTCTGTGAAGAGCAAAACCGAGTTGTACCGAGTTTTTCTAGAAAAACTCGGTACAACTCGGTATTGCTCGGTATTACTCGGTATTTGCTCGGTATTGCTCGGTATTGGTTATTGCTGAGCAAAATCGACCAATACCTAGCAATACCGAACAATACCTAGCAAAATTGAGAAATACCGAGCAATCCTGGGTCCGTTCAGGGTCGGGTTGTCGGGGCGCGCGGTAAATAATGAGAACGCGTGACGCAATTCTACTGGCGGCCTAACATAGAGCTACGTCCTGTGACCGGACCAAATAAAAGTTCCTTAATTCTTGTACTAAACTCTGCTCATTATCATCTCTGTTTCCGAATAAAGGTTCAAAAAATTAAAATCTAAATAAATAATAATGTTCTGAAGCAAAATAAAAAAAACGAGTTCAAAAAATTTGTAATGAAGTTTTAGGTATTGTTTGGAATATTTTTTTTATTACATTCTAAAATAGTTTTTCCATACATAAAATTTTAGTTCAAAAATTTTTTGAAATAAAAAATTATTTTAAAAGCAATAAAAAAACTTTCCTAAAGCTTAGTTTGAGAGAGCTTTCTTACCACTTTTAAAATAGATTATTGGTACAAAATATCTTATAAATTAGAATTTTTGTAAAAAAATAATTTTAAAAAGTAACAAAAAAATTTCTCAAACAAAATCTTAGAAGTATGAGAGTGGAACTCCATTGGACCTACTTCACTTCTCAAGCGGTCACCTTTGGGGCTATGATAATGACTAGTTAAACATTAACAAGGCTCCAAATAAAAATAAATAAAATACAATTATGCATGGCAATAGTGGTTAGAGACTCATGGTCAAAGTTGATCTATTCAAACTGGTCAAAGTTGATCATATTAACATGAAAAGATCTTCAAATCTTCGAAGTTGTTCTGCTTCTTCAATTAGTGGTTTTGGTGTTAAGTAATTCAGGAGGATCTTTGAGAGCTCATCTTGAGCTCTTCTTGCAAGAGAGAGAGAGAGAGAGAGGAGAGAGAGAGACAGAAATTTGGAGGTGGAAAACTACCTACAGACTTATTAAATTTTCCTCAATTCCTTACATCACATAAGACCTCTATTTATAGAGCTTTACAAAGTTGTGATAAAATGCAGGAATAACATAACTAAAACTGGACCAACACCTCACATTTGGCTATGCTGGGGTTAGTTGACATGGCCTTGTGATATTTAATACATTGTCACATCCGATATCCATATGGTGGTTCCCATGGAAACATTGTGTAGAATTAGAAAGCCTCAGCCTTTTCAACTTTTTTGTATTAAAGATTGTTAGGATCTTGGAAGATGTTTTTGAGAGAGAGAGGGAGGGAGAGAGAGAGACAACAAATTTGGAGGAAATACAAATAAGCTTTTCAGATTTTTCCCTAAATCTTACATCAACCCAAGGCCTCTATTTATAGAGCATTACCAAGGTGTGATAACATGCATGAGCAATATAGCCTAAAACTAAAACAACTCATAACAATCTCCACCTTGATTTAGTTTTACAAAAAAAAACAAAGAACCACTTGTCACAAGAACTCGAACTTATTGCAATCCAACCGATCGCCCTGGACACCCGTGCGCGCTCCTACCTGCGACTTCACACGATTCACCCGTCCACCGAGCCCTGCGCATTCACCTGCGCTCTGCTCGTCACAATCCCAAGTTCGCGACCATCTTGCCTCCACGAGGTTCTTGATGCTTCAACATGCTCCTATAATTCTCCACCTTGATCGAATTCAAGATTAAGAGTCTCTCTCTCTCCGCCTCTACAACTGTATTCCGGACTCCACCTCAAATTGAAGAAGATATGATCTCTTCTTTATTACTGCAAAAGGTAAACCAACTCAAGCATTCAGATCCACTTGAATCCACCTAGTACCCGTGCCGGCAAGCTTGCATCAACGTCATCTGACCGCAAGAAATCCTTGAATTCACGTCTGCCTTCTCAACATAAAAGATGACTACGTACCGATGTCACCATGACATCATCTTCTTGCATAGAACAAATCCCACACAAACAAGCTGCTCAGGACTTTCAAGAATCACAAGCCTTGCACGCCCATGCCTTCCGCATCTCGTTTCTTGCGATCAAGACCGGACTCCGATTCCGCTCGAAGCCTCCAGCTCCAGTCCGCCTCCGATCGGACCTGTCCCACACTCGGATCACCGCTCCAATCCGCGATCAAAAACTCACGGGCTTATCCCGCTTCACCCGCACAACCTGTGTGCGGCCTTGCCGCCTGGTCTATCTCGTTGCCCGACCGAACCAAGTCCGGCCTCCACCTCCGGCCTGACCAGCCGCCTGAAGCTCGCCACTTCGCCTTCTTGCCTTCGGTTACGGGAACAGAGCCCAAACCCGACGCCACTCGGCCCCGATCTATCCTCTCTTGCTTGACTGAAAGAACTAGCTTCCTCCATCTCCCTTTCTCTGATACCATTTGTTAGGATCTTGGAAGATGTTTTTGAGAGAGAGAGGGAGGGAGAGAGAGACAACAAATTTGGAGGAAATACAAATAAGCTTTTCAGATTTTTCCCCAAATCTTACATCAACCCAAGGCCTCTATTTATAGAGCATTACCAAGGTGTGATAACATGCATGAGCAATATAGCCTAAAACTAAAACAACTCATAACAAAGATCATTGGTTACTTGCACAAGAGAAGCTTCATTGGAAGTAAATCAATTAGAAAAAGCAAATATTATACATTATAGATGCCCAAGCATATGTTTTTCTTGGCTGAAATAAGAACAAGTTGAGATTTCTCAAGTGTAAGCATGATATAGCAACTTTTAAACCAACAAAAAAACATAAAGCTTTGGTAACACTAATTCTTCTTACGTGATATTTATCGCAGACATGTTTGACCTGAAAAAATTATGGTTCAATTTACGTAGCCTTCCTTGCCTAGTGTTTGCTGACTCTTCGATGGTGTTTGGTTGTCAGTCAAGCAACATTGGCAATTTCTCGATCATGAAAACATTTAAGTGTGGGTAAACAAAGGCTTATGAAGAAAATGGAGGTTGCCTCAATGGCTTTGCAGGCCATTTTGGTGATGATTAGTGAATGGAATAAGTTTTAGTGAAAGAATAACCCTGTAAGAAAATGATCTTTTACAACAAGTTCACTGAGTTGGTTGGGGTGGCAGAGCACCAATTGACGTAGTGAGCTGTGTCAAACAATCTTGCTGAAGTTAACTCACAATGTTGATTTTCTCTCTCATAAATTGTGGTAACGAAGACAATTGGATTGGATGTTAAGCCCCTTCATGTGCCCTTATTATGAAGAGGAGTTCATCCAGTACTATAATCTAGATTCTGAGCCTCTATATCCCCTTAACATTATTTTATATCAGTCTCTGAAATTCAGGAAAAAATCAAAAACTTTTTGGAATCTTCAAAGGTCCAGAATTTTTAAGCAAATTATTAAAGTAATAACTTTAATTTTTTTGTTTTCTTTATATCTCAAAATTATGAACCTATTGCTTTAAAGACAAGTTATTTTGAATGGGTTATTAGGTCTGTCCTGTTCGTTGTTTAAGCATTGATGCCTGTGCTTTGCAAATTGCAAGCTATAAATTTCTCTTCCAATTGTCATAACAGAGCATTTTTTTGCCCTAAAGCAGCCCTGCGGACTATAACTTATATTAGATAGACAGGACATTGGACAATGGTGATTACGTTTTTTTAATGATTGATATTATGGTTTATTTATTTGAATTCCTTATATGAGCAAGTGTTCCTTATTTGAGAGCTCATGTTTTAAGATTTGTTTTAAACCAAACAGCTTATATCTGATGCAGTGCATACTCGGCTTATACAGTTCCAGGGAGTATCTTACCTCCTTTTTAATATTTGCTAGCTTGTTCTGTTATTTTGAATTCAGGTTCCACTACCTAGTTGCTTTAGTTAGTTACATAGCAGCAGAATGTCCTTTTTCCATTACCACGTTATTTTTAGCAATGACTGGCATATATTAGCCAGAGATGTAAGAAGGTAGGCAGTTTTTCCATTTTTAAAATCAATACTATCAGCTCCAAGGGAACCTGGAGTTCTATCTTGCTTGCTTTCTCTTGCCCGTCTGTTGATAACAGGTGTGTCGGCATCATAACTGGTATCAGAGAGAGGATGGCGGAGGGCAGCAAACGGTTGGCCACCGGTGAAGATTTCAGCCTGGAAGCTCTTTGGGAAGGGCACCGGAGTTTAGTGACCCGGACGGAGTCGCTGGCTACGGAGGTACAACAGTTTTTCGGAGAAATGCGCCGCGAGTTGAGACAGATCAACGCTCGCCTGGATAGGAACAAAGACGTACGGGCGAATGTGCCGGCAACCACACCGGTAGCTAGACGTGGGTTCTCGACGGACCGGGGGCGTTTGAGGGAAACGAATCAGTGGATGCTATCGGATTCGGAAGATGAGGTCGGAGCGTTCAATCAGTTGGAGATATCGGATTCAGATGAAGAACCCGAACTGATTCGCAGAAGGAGGTTTAACGAGAGGGGACGACACCACAGCGAATTCCGTGTTAAACTTGATATTCCATTTTTTGAAGGCAAGCTACACATTTAAGATTATTTGGATTGGGAAAGGCTCAAGGGAGGCGCAAGTGCGTGGTGGCAGCAGACGCTATAGTCCCGTCGGCGTGAAGGCAAAGGCACGGTTAAGAGCTGGTTTCGTATGAAACAGCTGCTGCGTAGTCAGTTCCTGCCGATCGATTTCGAACAAATGCTATATGTTCAGTATCAACATTGCAAGCAAGGAGGAAGGACCGTGAATGAGTACACTGAAGAATTTCACCGGCTCAGTGCCCGAAATAATTTGAATGAATCGGCTAACCAACTGGTAGCCCGATACATTGGAGGATTACGGGAAATCATTCAAGATAAGCTGGAGTTAAATGCAATCTGGTCGCTGTCCCAAGCCATCAATTATGCCATTAAGGTAGAAATGCAACAGAGTAGGCATCAGGCGAGCCGACCCCAGCGACGCTCTTTTGACTATCACACTGAAGGCGGCAAGACAACCACACAATACCAGGGCCAATCCAGTAAGCCGGTGTCGACTCCTAAGGATTCCATTTCGCAAGCAGCTGACAGCTCAAAGGGCCTAGACAACAAGCAGCATCCAAGGAACAAAGCTCCGGTAAGAGATAATCCTTATGCTAAAAATCCTAACATCAAATGTTTTCGATGTTTCCAGCAAGGACATAAATCAAATGAATGCCCCACTCGCCCCCAACTGCAATTACTGGAAGGAGAAGAAGAAGAAGATTGGGAATGTACCGGAGAAGAAGAACTGGAGGATGTAGTAGCTGACGAAGGAGAGCCAGTGATATGTGTCCTTCAAAAACTGCTCCTAACGCCGAGACAAACTCCCAATTCGCAACGAAACGCGTTGTTTAAAACGAAATGTACAATTCAAGGAAAAGTTTGCGACCTGGTAGTTGACAGTGGATGCACAGAGAATGTGATATATCGTGCAGTGGTGCAGGCACTACAGCTAAAGACATCCAAGAACCCGAGCCCATATAAAATTAGTTGGGTAAAGAAAAGGGGTTGAACTAGCCGTAACGGATTTGTGCAAAGTGGCTTTCTCAATTGGCCGGCACTACGCTGGCGAAGTCTTGTGCGATGTAATCGATATGGATGTCTGCCACCTTATCTTGGGTCGGCCATGACAATTTGATGTGGGAGCTATCTATGACTGTAGGGCTAATACCTACTCTTTCGACTGGAAAGGAAAAAAATTGCGGTTATTGCCTCGCACGTCTGATCCTGAAGTGAGCAAACCGAGTACAAAGACGGCTTTGACCATAGTTACTGCAAAGACAATGCTCAATCTTTGGCGAGAGAACCACCAGATGCTGGTATTGATTGTGCAAGAGCCAAATAATCACACTGAGCCTTCAGAAATGTCACCGGAAGTCAGTAAGTTATTACAACAATATGCAGATGTGTGCCCGCCCGATTTGCCGAATGAGTTGCCACCTATGCGGGCTGTACAACATCAGATTGAGCTGATTCCTGGGGCTTCATTGCCTAATGTACCCCATTACAAAATGAGCCCAAGTGAACACCAAGCTCTTCAACAAATTGTTGATGAGCTACTGTCCAAGAAAATGATTCAACCAAGTGTGAGCCATTGTGCTGTGCCGGCTTTGCTCGTGCCCAAGAAAGACGGCACATGGAGAATGTGCATGGACAGCAAATCGATCAATCGGATCACGGTGAAATTTCGGTTTCCAATGCCGAGAATTGAAGACATGCTAGACAGAGTTTCGGGAGCTACCATATTTTCGAAATTAGACTTGCGCAGCGGGTATCACCAGATTCGCATTCGTGGTGGTGACGAATGAAAAATGGCGTTCAAAACTCGCCAAGGGCTCTACGAATGGAAAGTTATGCCGTTTGGATTGTGCAATGCGCCGGCGACCTTCATGCGGCTCATGAATGAAGTGCTCAAGCCGTTTCTGAACATATCTTGCGCTGTCTATTTTGACGACATCCTGTTATTCAGTGCAAACAGAGAAGCCCATCTGCAACATCTAAAGGCTCTGCTCGACACTCTACGAAAAAACAGGCTCTACTTGAACCTTCCAAAATGTCAGTTCGCGACAACCCAGGTTGGTTTCCTGGGCTTCGTAATCTCCGCAGAAGGAATCAAGGTTGATCCCAGAAAGGTAGCAGCAATCGAAGACTGGCCGGTTCCCCAGTGTTTGACGGATATCCGAAGCTTTCACGGCTTAGCTAATTTTTATCGCAAATTCATTCGTGGCTTCAGTAGCATAATGGCGCCAATTACTGATGTTCTCAAAAGACCGCAGTTTTTCTGGACTGAAGAGCAACAGCAGAGCTTCGACGCAATTAAGTTGGCGTTAACTACCGCTCCTGTTTTGGTCTTACCCGATTTTAGCAGGCCATTCACTGTCGACACCGACGCTTCTACTATTGGCATTGGAGCAGTATTATCCCAAGGTCAGAAAGCAGTGGAATTTTTTAGTGAAAAATTGAGTCCACTCGTCAACGATGGACAGTCTACGAACAGGAGTTGTATGCAGTAGTTCGAGCTTTGAAACAGTGGGAGCACTACTTATTGCATCAAGATTTTGTACTTCGCAGCGACCACAAAGCATTACAATACATTAACTCCCAGAAAAATATCAACCTTATGCACGCGCGCTGGATCATTTTTCTACAGAGACTCACTTTCGTAATTCAACATAAAAGCGGTGCACAAAATACCGTTGCTGACGCATTAAGTCGACGAGCTCTTATTATTACCCGGCTGCAGACTGAATTCACGGGTTTAGCTAGCTTAACCGAGCTGTACGCTGAAGATGAATATTTCAAAGAACCATGGGCTAAATGCTGCAATCACGAGCCTGCTGCTGATTATTCAATTCGCCATGGTTTTTTATTCAAGGGCCATTTGTTATGTGTGCCCTCTTCATCATGGCGGCAGCATTTCATCAAAGAAACTCATGCCGGTGGGCTAGCTGCACATATGGGTCGGGATAACACTATCGCACAGCTACAACAACGTTTTTTTTGGCCTCATTTAAGGCGAGATGTCTCCAAGTTTGTCGAAAGATGCTCTATTTGCCAAACATATAAGGGAGGTGGTCAAAACACTGGGCTTTATCAACCTTTACCCGTTCCCGAGTCCATATGGGAGGATTTAAGCCTAGATTTCATATTAGGCTTACCGAGAACCAAACATGGCAACGACTCGATTATGGTAGTAGTCGACCGGTTCTCCAAAATGGCACATTTCATTGCGTGTAAAAAAACATTTGACGCCCTCAACATTGCCAAGCTTTTCTTCAAAGAAATCGTGCGCTTACATGGCATTCCCCGTAGTCTCACCTCCGACAGGGACGTTAAATTCATTAGTCATTTTTGGAGGGAGCTTTGGAAATGCTTACATACTCAAATCCAACTCAGTTCGTCCTATCACCCGCAAACCGACGGCCAAACTGAAGTGGTGAATCGCACCTTGGGCAATTTATTGCGTTGTCTGGTTCAAGAAAATCCAAAACTATGGGACGAACTCCTTGGTCAAGCTGAATTTGCATTCAATTCAATGACCAACCGGTCCACTGGTATGTGCTCCTTTAGCATTGTTTATACCAAAATTCCCAATACTGTTCTGGATATTGCAGTCCTCCCGAATTGCAAAAGCAAATCCGCAGCATCCTTGGTGGCGAATTATGCAGAATTTCTATCAAATATTCGCTTAAAATTACAAGAAACCAACTCCAAATACAAACTGGACGCTGATGTCCATAGGCGGGAGAAGCTGTTTCAACCCGGTGACTTGGTTCTTGTAAGGCTGAAACGTGAACGTTTGCCAGTGGGAGAATATTCAAAATTGGGAAAGAAAAAATGGGGGCCTTTTTTTGTTCTCAGTAAAATTAATGATAATGCTTACACAATTGATTTACCGGCTGATTTCAACACATCGCGCACGTTCAACGTCAAAGACATATATGAATATCACCCACCTGATGAACTTGATAGTCAGAATCAACCTGTTGGTACAGATTGTATTTCTAGTGGGGGCGAATGATGCAGTGCATACTCGGCTTATACAGTTCCAGGGAGTATCTTACCTCCTTTTTAATATTTGCTAGCTTGTTCTGTTATTTCGAATTCAGGTTCCACTACCTAGTTGCTTTAGTTAGTTACATAGCAGCATAATGTCCTTTTTCCATTACCACGTTATTTTTAGCAATGACTGGCATATATTAGCCAGAGATGTAAGAAGGTAGGCAGTTTTTCCATTTTTAAAATCAATACTATCAGCTCCAAGGGAACCTGGAGTTCTATCTTGCTTGCTTTCTCTTGCCCGTCTGTTGATAACAGGTGTGTCGGCATCAATATCCTTCAATGCTGAACCTACTTAAAAAAAATTTATCATGTTATAATCAAAAGAAATTTAAGCTACTAATCAAAATCATACTCTACATGTCGATTGATTAATAAATATTTTGCATCATATGGTATGGTGTATTTTTAACCATTGAAACTTGTATTTTTAATCTATTAATGTTAATATATCTTTTTGATTCATTGTAATGGTTCAGTTTAATGTGTATGTATGCATCTATGTGTGTATATATATATATATATATATATATATATATATATACACGCTCAGCCTTCTAAAGAAACTAGTTAAGCGTTCAAAGCAATGAAATACAAATTAAAAAGAACAGCATCTTGTTGCTCATATTGTTTTGAACAACGTTTAGATTAGTTTTTATTGGTCTTGCTTGTACTTTCTATCATTTGACGAATTAAATTGAAAAAAAGTATTCACTGTATTCTGTTTCTTTTTTGCCTGATTTATTAAATTTTGGACATTTTTCAGATTTTTTTGGTGATAATTATATTTCATCTTATTTTATGGATTCATTTTTAACTATTCATGTTTTGTGACCTGTTTTATTGGCATCCAGTGAGACATACCGTTACTTTGATCTCCCCTACTGTTCACCAGGTTAGCTATTTCATTACCTCCTGTTCTCCATCTCATTTCTTTCTTTAAATTATCTTTTTCACCTCTCTTTCATGTTTTATAACATATTCTTCTTGTTTCAATTTTGGAAATGTGGCAGCACCTGTGAAAGATAAATCAGAAGCTCTTGGCGAAATTCTGAATGGTGATCGCTTAGTTGATGCTCCATATAAGCTTGAGTTCCGTGTTGATCATGATTCAAAATCCGCGTGCAAAAAGAAGCTTACTAAGGAAGAAGTGGTCAAATTCAGGAATGCAATATATCAGGATTACTACTTCCAGATGTACTATGATGACCTTCCAGTTTGGGGTTTCATAGGGAACATTGACAAGGAAGGCAAGACTGACCCAAGTGAGTACAGATACTTCCTTTACAATCATATACTTTTTGAAATCCTCCACAACAATGACCATGTGATTGAGATCTCTGTTCGTACGGATACCAATTTAATGGTCGACATTACTGAGGATAAAGACATAGAGGTGGAGTTTATGTATTCCGTTAAATGGAAAGAAACAGAGATACCTTTTGAGAAGAGGATGGAGAAATACTCTGCACGCCACTTGGAGACTCACTGGTTCTCTATAATAAACTCATGTGTCACAGTTCTTCTACTGACTGGATTCCTTGCAACAATCCTAATGAGAGTTTTGAAGAATGATTTTGTTAAGTAAGTTTTATTTTAAATCATATAAACTTTATTCCATCTTATTTCATGCATTTTTTTTGAAGTTTAAATAACTGATATAATATAGGTATATGTACAATTGTACATAGTATGTTTATTTGAAACCTCTTCAGACTTTTTTATTCATTGCATGATAAATAAACTACTTCTCTTTCCTTTAAGCCGTTCATTTGCTAGCAAACCTCTTTTTGGGTCAGAACCTCTTCGGCTTTGCAAGCAGACCATACAAAATTTACTGTTAGGACTAACCTTGAACATACATATACTCTTTCTAGCAATACTTTCAAATTCATTCGGAGGGATTTGTTCGGAGGAACCAAGGATTCCTATGGAATAGGAAGAATCTTGATGGAGTGGCAGTGGTGGATAGTCAATGCACAAACTATCAGATTTTTTATCAATAGAATGCATGAACATATTGAAGTGATGATCCAATGGAGGCAATTTGAACATTGGCTTGCTGTATAGATTTTTGGATTTTGGCAAATTGCAATTCTTGATTGATTTATATCATTCGAAGAACTTCTACTAGATTGGAGTTTTTCATTTTGCTTGATTGTTGAGGGCTGATTGAAGTTGTGCCAAGGTGGTTTTGTTTTTGAAAAAAAAAAAAAACTAATGTGTTCTTTAAAAGAAGAAGAGAAAATTGGCAAGTCGTAATATCCACGATGCAGTATTTGGCACTGGTAGTGATGATGGTTCCTTGTTGATGGAGGTTATTTGCAAGAAACAGTTGGTTTCAACTTGCTGATCTTGATGGCTGCTGTTAAAAACAGCAGGGGAGAAGATTCTTGCTGGTGAATTCGGCAGAGGAGGGCTGTGGCTAAATGCTGTGGAGTGGAAAAACGACAACAGGTTGCTGATGCTGTTAGAAGACCTGCTGAGCTAGAAACAGCTGTTTTTTGGACTGTTTTAGGGTCGACTGATGGAAAACTGTGGTTGAAATCAAGGGTTGCAGTTGCAATCTGTTAGACCGGTCCACTGGACCGGTCCGCACAGGAACGGCAAGTCGCAAAGAGCGACAGATCTCCGCCTCCTGCGGAGATCGATCGGCCCGACCATTAGAGCATTTTAGGAAGCGTTTTTTAGCGTTTTGAGAGGGAAATTTGAACGTAGGGACTGTTTAGGGAATTCCTTTTGATTTGTATGCATTAAATAATTGATTTGGCTAGGGTTTGAGTATCTTGAATTTGGCTGAAATTTGAGATCTCTTAGATTTAGGTTTTCTTTGGGCTCTAGCGACGTCTAGAGATTTGGGAGAGATCGATCCTCCTCTCGAATTGAGGATCAATTGTATCTTTGCTGTTTTATTCATCTACTAGTGAAATACAAGAGTTTTTCTTCGTTTTTTCTCAGATTTCTCTTGTAAAACTCCTATTTTTCTCTGTTTTTGGGCTGTTTCCTGCTGTGGACAGCAATAAATCTGCTGCAGTTTATTGATTTTGGCTAGGAACACTTGTGAATCCAAGTGTTTCCTATCAAATTGGTATCAGAGCATCGATTCGGGACCACCGGCGGCTGAAATTTGGAAATTTCAGCAAGTTTATCTTTTCCGAAAGAAGATTTTTTGGGATTCGTTAGAAGAAAGATGGCCGGAAAGAAGGTGGAAGTATTAGAAGGCGAGTTCGGACAACTGAAGACAGATCTGGAGGGAAAGTTCCTGGAAATCTCCACCAACAATGACAGGTTGGAAGGGAGGTTCGCGGCTATGAAAGAAATGATGAAGAAACTATTGGAGATGAAGACCTATCCGACGGCGTCGAAAGCAAGAGAGACTGTCAGCGATCATGGCGTAGGAGGAAATCCGAACCCGCTTCGGGGGAGGAGGAATCCGACAGTAGAGATCCTTGAGGGAGAGGACGACATGCCACCTCCAGAGCCACTTTCTAGAGAGGAGATGAGCATGGGAAATGATCGAAGATGTGCAAATTTTGGCGGTAGAAGAGAGGAATTCCAGCGTCGAGGTGCTGAATTTCAGCGTCGAGGTACGGAATTTGAAGGTAGAAGAGAGGAATTCCAGCGCCGAGGTGTTGAATTTCAGCATCGAGGTGCGGAATTTGAAGGTAGGAGAGGGGAATACGACGAAAGTGTTGATTTTGGCGGAAGAAGAGAGGAATTTCAGTGCCGAGGTGCTGAATTTCAGCGTCGAGATGCTGATTTTGAAAGGGGAAGAGGGGAATATGACGACGGATTCGGATACCATCGTCGGAGGGAGGACCGGGACACTTGGGGAGCACCTCATCTTCGAGGAATGGGAGGTTATGGAGAGTACCGGAGTAACGGAAGGGATCCGAAGGTGAGGAAGTTGAAGATGCCCATCTTTGAGGGGGAAGATGGTCATGGCTGGATATACAAGGTGGAGCGTTACTTTGCAGTCAACGGGTTGACAGATGATGAGAAGCTGACGGCGGCAGGATTGTGTTTGGAAGGGAAGGCGTTGGCATGGTATCAGTGGCGTGACAGGAGGGAGCCCATCCGGAACTTGAGAGAGTTCAAGGATTGCTTATTAGAGCGTTTCCAATCCGACGGGGAAGGAGACTTCTATGAGCAATTCTTTGCCTTGACTCAAGAAGGGACTGTGGCAGATTATCGGGATCGGTTTGAGTACTTGGCTAGCAGATTGGATCACATTTCCGAGTCAGCCTTAGAAGGGAACTTCATGAAGGGCCTGAAACCAGAGATCCGAACAGCAGTCAGGGTACTGAAGCCGAGGAACTTGGGAAAGGCTATGGAGCTGGCGCAGTTGGTAGAAGATCAAAAGAAAGCAGAAAGAGGGGCTCGAGGAAACTGCTCAGGAGGCTCTTACAGGACGACGACCACTCTTCTAGCACCTAAGGGGTCTGCATCAGGCAACAGTAATGAGACCACCCGGGAGAAGCCAGTAGGAGGGAGTGGGGAAAATTTCAAAAGGCTGACCGAAAAAGAAATGCAGGACAAGAGAGCAAAGGGCTTGTGCTTCAGATGCGATGAGAAGTACATGCTGGGGCACAGGTGCAAGGACCGAACTCTTCAGGTTCTCCTTGTCTGTGAAGATGAGGAAGACGAGGAGGGAGGAGGCAGCAGATCTGACGAGGAGGAGGAGGAGAAGCTGCACCTGGATGTGGCAGAAGTCTCCCTCAACTCTGTAGTGGGATTCACCCTGAGTCACACTATGAAAGTGAGAGGAGAGATAGCTGGCCGCGAGGTGGTTGTGTTGATTGACAGTGGGGCAACCCATAATTTATTTTCAACTAGATAGTGGAGTCATTGGGGATGGAGTTAGTGGATACCGGAGGCTATGGAGTGATGATGGGCACGGGGAAGGTGGAGATGGGTAGAGGAGTCTGTCGAGGAGTAGTACTGAAGATTCAAGGGATCCAGGTAAAGGAAGACTTCCTTCCCTTGGAATTGGGGAGTACGGATGTCATCCTGGGGATGAAATGGTTGTAGACCTTGGGGGAAACCAAGGACAATTGGGGAGCACTCACGATGGAATTAATTGTGGATGGGAGAAGGGTGTTCATAAGGGGAGATGCAGGGCTATCCAAAGCCTAATTCAATTACTTTCCTAAAATAGAGTAGCTAAATTAGGAAGGAACTTGAATGCAATTTCAAAGAGATTTGAATTTCAAAATCATCCCAAATCAATCCTCAGTCCGGTTAGGAAATTCAAGGGTGAAGGGGGATGGTTGAGGCCGGCGGATTGGGTGTCATGGCCGGCGGGTTGGGGCCTTGGCCGGCGGCCAAAATGAGGACGGGTGGTGGTGGTCGAGGTTATGAGGAATGTTAATGGAGCTTGTTGTGTGGATGAAGTTGAGGGAAATTTGGTGGAGTTGGGCGTGACGACGATGAATGAAAGACGATGACAAGGGAAAGTGAGAATACAAAGAGGCAAACCACGAACCCGGCCGTCTCCAATGTTGGTGGGTGATTCGTTTGCCCCTCTCTAAGGGACTTCACGTCACGAGCCCGGACCCATCCTGCGGCTGGTGAAACTCTCGATTTCTCTCACAGAAATCTCACTCTCGTCCTCTCTCAAGAAGAACACAAGTGCAAAACGCAAATTTTTTATTATAATTCCATCATGCCAAATACAAGAGAATGAGCCTCTATATATAGGCCTCAAAAGAAATTAAAACACAGATTAGCCCCTTGGGCTTACATAAGACAAAAGGGTAAAAAAGGGAAATTTCAAAATTAAATAAAAATTACAATTAATAAAATAAGATAAAATGAAGGGATCTCAGCCGTCGATCTTCAGCTCCTCCTCGGATAGGCATGGACGGTTGGATGTCCGCATCAGCTGGAGATAGCTGCTGGAAGAAAACTGCTGTAAAAAGCAGCAGTTAACTGCTGGGACAGCAGCTAAAAACAGGATCAGGTGCGGCCGAATGATTCTTGGACTTGATATGCTATGGCGACTGTTAGGAGCCTGAAGATAGTGTGTTGAAAGAACTGTACAGAACGTTTCTTGGGGGCAATTTGTGGCTGCAGGAAGATGAGACGTAGAGAATTTGATTGTTGGCTGTGGGAAAAGAAGAGGAACTGTTGAGAGAAGAAACATCTTGCAATGGCATGAGGTCGGTCTCAACGAGAGCACCATTGATATGCTTCTTGATCCATATCAAGAAGGGGAAGACATATTTCAAGTAGGTGTAGACTCCCCAGAGAAGAAGAATGGAAGATATAGACCAGAAAGGAGGAAACCATAATTTTATTCATTCCATGCCAAATCTTTACAACTAGAATAGTATTTAGAAAGGACAGAACCTGTTTAGCAACCCTATGTGCTAGGTTCATTCGCCAAGGGTATTGAACTTGAAGAAGTGCCTTGCCTTGGTGCTAAGAAAAGCTCGTCATTTATTGAGTTAGACTTTGAGCTTTGTGGATCCAAATGAAGTTAGTTGGCACAACTTCCCACCCCAATACTTCTCAGATTGTAGATTAGTTACTTTGGTACGAATCACTTCGCTTCCAAGGGGTGCTCATTTTAACATCATTGGTAGTTTATGTTCCGTGACTGAAAAATGTAGGAATTTAGGTGTTCTGTTAGCATCTGTAGCATAATAGCTGTAAAATTGACATCATTGGAGTATTTTCGGTTGTTTAAGAACTTGCTGATGCAGATAGGTTCCTTGAGCAATTATAGAATCGCAAAATTGTATTAGTTTCTTATGTCTATTGCCTATTTTTCTGATCCTTTTCCTTCGATATTTCTTATATTAAAATGCAAACCAGTTTTTTAGATGATATGCTGTTGACCTATTGAGCTATAACAGAATCACAACATTGAATATGCATCTCGTGCCTGCAGCTCGTTTTATTTAATCTATTTCCTTCAATATTCTGATATTTAAATGGAGACTAACTTTTTTGTTTTTAATTATTAGAATGTGCAAGTATAGCATATCCTTAATATTTGTTTCATATGATAAAAAAAAAAATTGTTTCATACATTCAAAGACTTCTTAATGTTATGTTGGCTGCAGCTTTTGCAATCCTTATTATGTATTTTTATCTGAAGGTATGCTCATGACGAGGAGACAGGTGATGACCAAGAAGAAACTGGGTGGAAATATGTTCATGGTGATGTCTTCCGGTTCCCCAAGAACAAATCTTTGCTAGCTGCTAGTCTTGGCTCGGGCGCTCAGTTATTTGCTCTGTAGGTATTCATGGTAGATCGTTTGAATTTTTGTTTATTCAAAAGCATATGCGTATGAATCTTTATTGTAATGTTTTTATTCGTTTACTCCCACGTAATGCTTTATGGTGGAAATATGTTCAGGTGAGACTTGTAATGCTTTATGGTGTCGAATGTTGGCCATTAAAAAGGAAGCGTAATACTAAGTTAAGTGTTGCAGAGATGAGGATGCTCATGTGAATGAATGGCTTTACCCTTAGAGATAGGATACGAAATGAGCATATACGTGAAAAGGTTGGAGTAGCTCCAGTGGAAGATAAGATTAGAGAGAGTCGCCTTAGATGATTTGGTCACATAAAACAACGTCCTTCCGATGACCTGGTTAGGAAAGTTGAGGTATTAGATTTGACTTATGTTAAGAAAGGTAGAGGTAAACCTAAAAAGACTTGGTTAGAAAGTATTAGTTATGATCTTTATTTATTAGATTTAAACAATAATTTGTCTTTTAACAGTAAGTACACAATGGAGAAAAAGAATTTATGTAGCCGACCCCACGTAGTGGGACAAAGGCTTGATGTTGTTGTTGTTTACTCACACGTAATGTAGTATTTAGTAGCGTAAAAATTACATCTATTGCTAATTGTCATTCTCAATTCATCAATTATCTATTCTCCATGGCATGTCTTTGCAGTGCAATCCTCGTTTTTGTCCTAGCACTAGTGGGGGTATTCTACCCTTACAATAGAGGAGCTCTTTTTACTGCCCTGGTTGTTATTTATGCACTAACTTCAGGCATTGCTGGTTATGCTGCAACATCCTTTTATTGGCAGCTGGAAGGAACGAACTGGGTATGTACTAACTTTTCTTTCCTCTTCAAGATAGTTTTGGCGTCTGCATGTCGAGAGATTATTACGTGCGGTGTCCGGACCATTCGCAGGCGAATCCAGATGCGCCACGTCACCCGAATGCACCGGGCCCCGGGTGAAGTGGTGCGTCTGGATTCGCCTCCGAACGAATCCGGACGCCGCACATTATAATTTTCCCTGCATGTCTTTTGTATAATCATAAGGTTTTACTGCGTGTGATTTGTAAGCTTGTGTAAAGCTGGTTTATTACAACTTCAAAATTTGTTGGCAGGTTAGGAATCTGCTTTTGACGGGATTTCTGTTTTGTGGACCTCTATTCCTGACGTTCTGCTTTCTAAATACTGTAGCTATTGCATATAATGCTACGGCTGCACTGCCATTTGGTACCATTGTTGTTATTGCTCTAATATGGGCACTGATAACATCTCCTCTGCTTGTTTTGGGCGGGATTGCTGGCAAAAATGGCAAAGCAGAGTTCCAAGCCCCTTGTCGCACTACCAAATATCCTAGAGAAATTCCACCTCTTCCTTGGTACCGAAGAACTATACCACAGATGGCAATGGCTGGTTTTCTTCCTTTCAGCGCTATCTACATTGAGTTGTACTACATATTAGCCAGCATGTGGGGCCACAGGATTTACACGATTTATAGTATTCTCTTTGTGGTTTTCATAATCCTTCTTATTGTCACTGCATTTATTTCTGTGGCAATGACCTACTTTCAACTTGCTGCTGAAGACCATGAATGGTGGTGGAGGTAGGCTAAATCTTCAAGAATTTTTTTTTTTTTAGTATCTACATTCATCTATTCTTGTTTCTATTTCGTGTAACCTTACTGGTCTTATATTTAATATACTTATTACATTGGGGGTGTCCCTACCCTCTTTGCTTTCTTGCCTATTCATTAGAGTTTGCTTTGACTTACTGTATTTGATAGGAAATACTTGAGTTCGCAAGTAACCCTAGCAATAATCTGTAAAAACAGCGATAAATATGCTGATTTTAGAGAGAAGACAGCAATAACGATGCAGGAATTTCAGAATATTAGAGAGAAACACAAGGAAAACTTCTTCTATTCAATTCACGAACAAAAAAAGCAATACAAAATACAATTATCTTCAATTCGAGAGGAAGAAAAGACTATCCAATTCTCTAGCAAAGCCTAGAGCCCAAAAGCACAAACTCTAGATCTGAGATCGATTTCAAATTCAAGATGAAACTCTAATTCTAGCATTAGCAATTAATTAAAGCCAAATGAGAAATACAAAATTCTTAAACAGCCCTTAATTCAAATTTCCCTCCTAAACGCCAATTTAATTAATTGTTTGGGCCCACTAGGGCATCCGCCCCTCCCCCTTGGTTCTGCCCCCTGATTTGGGCTGCCGGCTGTAGAAGTGAACCGGTCCAAATTGACCGGTTCAGCCGGCCCCTCCTGGGCCGGCCTAACAATATCTTCTTTTTTTTTTCTTTTTTTTATATCATCTATTATCTTTTGCTTCAATCATTCTCTTATTGTAAATCTTGTCCATCTCACCATTCCTTTGTTGTCTAATTTGAATGTACCTCTCATGATCAATGATTGGAAACTTGGAATGTCATTTTTGAAGTTCAGTTGTCAAGTGGATTGGCTAAATTTTCTGATTTTCTGTTTACTTGTGTTGATTTGCTACAGGGCATTCCTCTGTGGAGGATCTACTGGTTTCTTCATCTACGCATATTGCTTTTGCTATTACCATACTCGGTTAAACATGTCAGGATTTATGCAAATATCCTTCTTCTTTGGCTACATGGCCTGCATCTGCTATGGTTTCTTCCTCATGCTCGGCACAGTAGGTTTCTGTGCTTCACTGCTTTTTGTTCGCCACATTTACCGGTCCATCAAGTGTGAGTAGTCCTTGGCAACCCTGATTGAGGCTTCATTTGGGACGGCTTTTTTACTGCTTCTTAAAGCAACTTTTTAGTATATTTTTTTTTTTGTTGTACTAGAAAATTGTTTTAAGAAGCAGTAAAAAAGTTATTCCAAACGAAACCCGAAACAAATACAGTTAATTTGATTGGAGAGGCAAAAAATAAAAGGATGATGAATTTAGTATTCTCATGAGCATTATGGGCCACCATGTAATTGAGGTTTTAATGTTGTGAAAACCGGACCGGACAACGAACCGGAAGAACGAGAGGTTCATGGTTCGACCGGTTTGACCGGTCGAACCGGGGTCGAACCGGATGACGTAATAAATAATAATATAATTAAAAGTAATAAAATTAAAATAATAATAATGACAATTTATTCTTAAAAAATTTCTAGTTCTAAGAATTTTTAGACAAAAAAATAAATAAAATTCATACATATATAATATATTACATAATTTTAATATTAAATATAAATAATTATTATATTTATGTTATATATTTAAATATAATTAATTACTAATTTTAAATTTAAATATAAACATCTTCAATCTTCGATTTTAATTTATATTTAATAAAAATTTAGTTTATATATAAATATATAAATTTGATATAAATTATTATTTTATGTTATATGTTTAAACATAATTTACATATATAAATTATATATAAATTTTATATTATAAAATTTTTTATTTATAAAGTCATACAATATTATTTTTTAAGATTTTTATTTTTCTATCATTTAATTTCGCATTTAGAAAAAGTTTTAAAACTTTAAAAATTGTAAATAATTTTTTTATTTGAATAATTATAAATATATAATTAATAATAAATTTAAGAAGTTTAAAAATTATTATTATGATTTTTTTTTTTGAATATCCTACAAAAAAAAATTCCAACAAGTTCTCATTCAAACAAGTGTCATGTACACATTGTTGAATGTTGAAACAAAAAACTACAAGTTGTTTAGTCCCACATCACCTAGGAGTTTTATGCTATGTTGTTTATATACCTTTCCTTGTACCCTTGGGCTAATAGCTTTCATGGTATTATGGCATCATGTGAGCTAGATTACTTATATTTAATGTAATATATAATATAATAAAAATTTTTGAATCATATTATTAAATAAAATATATGATATTTAAATTAATTTAATTTAATATTTAATTAAACATTTTATATAAAAATAAAATATTTAAATATCTTATTAGTTGAACCGGCCGGTTCTTTAAAAACCGACCGGTTCAACGGTTGGGCGGTTGAACCGGCGGTTCAAACCGGTTTTGACCGGTTCATTGCTAGTCCGGTTCTTAGGGAGGACCGAACCGGCCGTAAGACCGGTTCACGGTTGAACCGGTCGGACCGGCCGGTCCGGTCCGGTTTTCAAAACAATGGGTTTTATGCTCTTTAGCTGGAGGTAGGTAAAACTTGGTAATGAATGAGTTGTTTGATTAATTTACTGAAACATTATCGTTCTGTACTTATTATTTTTTGCCCCCAAATCATCGCTCGTTTCTTTCGCGCCTTCTCAGACGAGTTCGGTAGAGAGAAAGAAATGTCGCAAGTGAACAGTGTGACGCCAATATTGGTGTTGCACTGTTCAACTGAGATCAAATGGCATAAAAAATAGCGTTCGGTTGTGACGTTTGATGGCCTCCATTCGGCTGTTTGCCGAACAGTTGGAGATGGTCTTAGCCTCCCATCCCTCTTGTCAAAAATAGATTAATCCCCTTGTCAAAAATAGATTAAATCATATAGATTAATCCCCTTTGTCATATTTAATATAATATTTGATATTCAATATGAATATATAGATTAATTTAAAATAAATATTAAAAATTTTGATTTATATTTAGAAATTTTTTTCTAATAGAAAAAAATATAACTTATAACATTTGTATTGTTATGTTAAAATTATAATAAATATGTTTTTATAATTTTATTATTAAATTTCAATAAATATATGATATTATATCTTTTTAAATATTTAATATAATAATAATATTTAATGATATCATTATATTAAATATTTTATCAAATATTATATTAAAAATTATACATCATTATTATTTAGTATTTATAATTAAATTCAAAAAAGCCACATACAAGCTGCTCTTGTACAGTCCTATATTCCCCCATGCCTTGCTTTGAAGAGCAGCATATAGGTGAAACGGATTGAAGCAGCAGCTCTGATTCAAAAGAGACTATTGATTTATTGTAACTCGTATTTTCTAATTTAGGGTTTCTCTGTATAAAATCAGGAAGACAGAACAAACCAATACAACTGAATTCAGTGCAGAATGGCATTGCGATATCATTTACTCTCAGAATCTGGATTTATATCCATAGCATTACTGAAGCTGATCCATGATCAAGTTGAACAGCGATCAACAGTAATAGTATGAAGGATCAAATCGATGTTTCCTGAGCTCGACTCTCTACCTCCACAAGAGAGCCATCGCCGAGCTCCCTTAGCATCGCCACCACCTGCAGCATGCTCGGCCTCTTCGACGGAAAGTCATCTACGCACTTCAAAGCAATCTCAAGAAATCCCTCCATTTCCTTCAACTCTATCTCCCCAATCCCATTCACAGCTTCAGTCAGCAGCTCCTTATCCAAAACCTCTCTCCCCTTCCCCTCCCCAAGCCTAATCTTCACCCATCCCACAAGATTTGTATCGCCAAAATCCTCCTTATCGGTCGGCCGCCGCCCGGTGATGATTTCTAGCAACACTACTCCGAACGAATATACATCCCCCTTGGCCGTGCACCGGAAGCTCTGGTAATACTCCGGCGGGACGTAGCCGGGCGTTCCGGCCAACGTGCTCACGCTCAGATGAGTGTCGAGAGCGCTGATTAGCCTCGCCATTCCGAAATCTGAAACCCTCGCTTCCATCTCCCCGTCGAGCAGGACGTTACTCGATTTCATATCCCTGTGTATAATGTGCGGAATGCAGTTGTGGTGCAGGAAGCAGAGTCCCTTAGCTGACCCGCGAGCTATCTTCTTCCGCTCATCCCAGTTCAGTGCCGTATCCCGCTCCCGCCGTCTCCCGTGAAGCATGTCCTCGAGGCTTCCGTATCTCATGTACTCGTATACCAGCAAACGTTCTTCGCCGACCTTGCAGTAGCCCAACAACAGTGGTACTAGGTTTCGATGCTTGATCTTTCCCAGCGTCTCCATCTCTGCGGTGAACTCCCGATCCCCTTGGTAACTCAAGTGGATCAGCTTCTTGATGGCGACGCTCGAACCGTCCTTTAGCGTGGCCTTGAATACCTCCCCGAACCCTCCGCTCCCGATCATGCTCGCGGCGGAGAATCCGTTGGTCGCCTCGATCAGCTGTGAGAACGTCAGCTTTCGTAGCTGGCGTTGGAACGTGGCAACGTTGATGCTGAGCGGCTCCTTCTCTTTCCCGATCTTCCAAGTTGTCGCCGCGTGCGCCGCGTGGAGGCTGCCGAGCATTTTTGCCTCCTCCGCCTCCCGCCGCCGAGCCCTCGCCACGATCGCCCACACGATCACAACGCAAATCACTGCCACTGACATCAACACCCCGAGCACCACGCTGTTCGCCCAGGCCGCTGCGGCCGGCCGGTTGCTCCTCCTCCCTAAATTCTCTCCAGCCGCCGGCGGGAGTTCACGGCTCACCTGGCAAGGGGGCAGCGGGACCCCGCAGAGGCCCGGGTTATTCGCGTATTGGCTCGCCGGCAGAGTGCTGAGCTGCCCCCTTGTTGGGATCGGTCCCGTCAGGTTGTTATCTGACAGATCGATTTGAACCAGAAAGGAGAGATTCGAAAAGGAATCAGGTATCTCACCTTGGAGTTTATTATGCGACGCGTCGAAAACTCCTAGATTCCTCAGTCGGCCGAGCGACGCAGGGATCTCGCCGGACAGTCTGTTGTGCGCGAGGTCGAGCACCTGGAGTACTACCATGTTCCCAAACTCATCGGGTATCCACCCGTGTAGCTCGTTATAGGAAAGGTCGAGGTACTCAAGGGTCTGGTAATGTGTCCAGTCATTCAGAGCGGCACCGGAATAAAGCCTGGTGAAGTCGCACGACTTCAGCGTCGGTACCTGGAGGAGCCTCTCCGGCCGGATACCGGCGAACTCCAGCAACCCTCCCACGCCCTTGCATAAATTCCCCACATTCCGCACAAAAGCCAGCGTGTTGCCTGACAAAATGCCGCTGAGAGCCCTTTCTCCCAGCTGCCGGCCAAGGCGTGGCGGGATCTCCCCTGAGAGTCTGTTGCTGTTGAGATCCAACCACACAAGGCTGGTGCAATTACGGAGTTCTGGCGGAATCTTGCCCCTGAGGCTATTGTTGGCCAGCTGCAACACGGCAAGGCGCGAGAGGCGGCCCAGCTCACTGGGGATGCTTCCGGTGATGCGGTTGCTGGTGAGAGATATCCACTCCAGATCGCTGCAGTTGAAGAGCTGCAAAGGTATGTCGCCACTGATGAAGTTGTTGTTGAGGATCAGGTTCTTCAACTTTGGGCACAGGCCAAGTTCTGCAGGAATGCTTCCGCTGAGGCCGTTGAACCATAGCATCAGCAGTTCCAGGTTATGAAGGCGGCCGAGCTCTGGTGGGATCAAGCCTTCAAGGTTGTTTATGCTGAGATCAATTGTCCTCAGCTGCGAGCAGAGGGACAATTGAGATGGGATATTACCGGTGATCATATTGTCTGGGGCAGAAAGCTCTTCTAGGGAGGTGGCTCCTGGGCAGATATTTGGCGGCAAGGGACCAGTGAGCTTGTTTGAGCTGAAGTCTGCTATCCTTAAGCTCTTGCAGGCAGAGATAGAGCTTGGGAATGACCCTGATATAAAGTTATTGCTCAGCAATAAACTCTCAAGGGATGAGAGGTTTTGTAGAACGTCTTCTGGAATTGGACCAGAGATGTTGTTGTTGGCTAAGTCTAACAACTGGAGGGAGGAACAGGAGGAGAAGGAGTTTGGTATTGAGCCGGAAATGTTATTTGTGGAGAGCTTCAGTTGTTGAAGGGATCCACAGGCATTGCCTAGTCCTTCTGGGATTGAACCAGTGAAGTGATTGCCAGAGAGGTCTAGCCTCTCAAGGCTTCGGAGTAGGGCAAAAGAATCAGGTATCTCCCCAGCTAGTGCATTGTAAGAGAGGTTCAGGAATTTGATGCTGGTGCAATTGGACAAGGAGTTTGGAATTCTACCGGTTAGGTGATTATTTGAGAGATCCATGTGCAGCAAGCTCTTGCAGGAGTTTCCAAAGTTTAGGCTGGACATGGTGTTTGATATGTTGTTGAACGAGAGGTCAAGGAATTGAAAATTCTTCAATTCAGCAATGAGATTCTCTGGAATAGCTTCGATTAAGTTGTGTGAGAGATCAACATGCACTATATTGGCATGAAATGACGGAAAATTTTGGGGTATGATTCCAGAAAGCCCTGCAGAGGAGAGATCAAGCTTTTGCAGTGCATGAGGGAGCTGAACTAGGCTAGTGGAATTGATGGAGAAGGAATTGCTGGAGATATTGAGGAAAGAAAGCATGGTAAGAAATGATAGAGGGTAGAACGAGAGTCTTCCTGAGAGATTGCATCCACTGAGATTTAGCTGTGTTGTTCGGCCAAGAGTGCATGAGACTCCAAACCAGTTGCATGGGTTTCTTCCAGGCTTCCAATTGGAAAGAACTCCACCAGGGTCCTTCTCAATTGTCTTCTTGAATAGAAGCAGAGCTTCTGCATCTGTTTTGATACTTTGGTAAAGCTCATAGTTTTGTTCAAATATTGATGACAAAGACAAAGATATCATACTGAAAAGAAGGGTTAGAAGGATAGAAATATAGAGAACTTGGATATTTTTCTTCTCCATGGGAGATTTAGTGAGAGCCTGAGAGATAAGGCGGCAGAATTCTTGTTTTAAGAGGTCACAATGCTGGTGAATGGGGAAAGCTAGAAGGGAAGGGGCAGAGATGCTTGTAGTGATGGGCTTAGGAGTTGGTGAGCTATTTCTCAGGGTTTTGTATAAAGCCAGCGAAGTATCAGTTGAAATATCTAGGGTTCAGGACAAATAAGGTGATCCAACAATGCTTTTTCTGAACAAAAGAGAAGAAGTGTTTTGCCTTCAAAGGGGATCCCAAGGACTACATTGTGGACCTATAGAAATGATATATATATATATATTAGTCCATCCAAAGGTATTCAAGCTTTGGATATGGACATGCTCCAATGCTTGTTCTGGTACATTTTGGTGGTCCCCACCCCTCTTTTCCTTGTCCAATTTTGTTATTATTTTGATGGTTCTGCCTGTTGAGAGCATTGGTAATTTTTTTTCCAGGGGTCTAATAGAAGGGAAAATATTGGGTTCGGACATCGGACACAGCTTACCGTTCAGAGACTAATTAGGTGCAGCCACGTTATCCAGTCTCGAGTAATACTGAGCTCGGTATTGTGAAGTACTAAGTTCGGTACTGAGTAGTATCGAGCTCAGTACTGCTTGGTACTGTTCAATACCGAGTAGGGGATGATGCGGCGTATTTTCATTGGGCTCTGGATGGCGGACATCACCGAACCAATAATTTCCCCTATAGAGGTATGTTTAGCTTGCGTTGGAGGCACAACTTTAATGAAATAAAGTTGAAACTGCATGCATCAGGATAGGCCCTTATGTTCCCCTTCCACAAAAGTTGATGACCCACCACAAGAATAAAGCATCACCGGTCTTTCTCCTCTCAGGCACTCATAAAACAATGGCATGCCATCTAAGGTGATTATGGCTTCTTTTCCAGACTTCACTGTTTCTTTTCATTCATGCTTCTTAACTTCTTTTAAGTTGTGCTTTTTCTGTAAAGGTTTGGTTTTTCTATATTATTAACTTTTTTGGAAAACAGAACCAAATTTGCTCATTAGATGAACCCATTAATTTAAAATTCTACGGTCTCCATAAGAATTTTGTGCCATAGAGTTGATTGACTGCTAGATCATATCTTTTAAGGGGTATCTACTACTTTTAGAAAGCTATTCTTAGTATATTATTTTTATGGTATTCCTTGTAGCTCTCGCACGCATCGCCAATAAGATGGCATGTTCGACAGTAAGGTGAGATCAAAGAAACCCCTTTGTGATAATGTTTCTCCTATGTGATGACAACCCACTTAGATTTGAGTGGAATTAGTCATTATGGTAGTAATATCCCCGATCAGTTCACGTGTGATCATAATTATTCTGACATAAACACGCACTAAAAAGTGGGGGTTCCAGTAGTTTAGATAGGAAGGCACTGGTTTCGATTCGCATTAGTGAAACACTTTACTTTTCGATTCTCATTAGTGAAGCACTTTACTTTAAGGTCTTATCTTATTGAAGTAGATTAGAAATTAATTATTTTTTTCTGCAACTGATTGCCTTGTGTTGGGATGGAAGTAAATATCGCGATAAAATAAAGAAGAAAAATAGAAAACAGCGAAAATATAATGACACTAGGTTTTAAGGTGGAAAAATCCAAAATAAGGAGAAAAACCACGGAGCTATACCACAACAAGAAATTCACTATGAAAATGGCGAGAAATAAGCGCAGATCTCTTTTCTTTCTTATACTGTTCTCACACTCAAAACATAAGAGACAACAACAACAACAACAACAACATCAAGCCTTTATCCCACTACGTGGGGTCGGCTACATGAATCCTTTTTCTCCATTGTGTCCTATTAAAAGTCAAATTCTCGTTTAAATCTAATAAAGAAAGGTCATTCCTAATATTTTCTAACCAAGTCTTTTTAGGTCTACCCCTACCTTTCTTAACATAAGTCAAATCTAATACCTCTACTCTCCTAACCGGGTCATCGCAAGGCCGCCGTTTTATGTGACCAAACCATCTAAGGCGACTTTCTCTAATCTTATCTTCTACTGGAGCTACTCCAACCTTTTCACGTATATGCTCATTTCGTATCCTATCTCTAAGGGTAAAGCCACTCATCCACCTGAGCATCCTCATCTCTGCCACACTTAACTTAGTATTATGCTTCTCTTTTAAAGGCCAACATTCGGCACCATAAAGCATTGCAGGTCTCACTACCATCTTATAGAATTTTCCCTTAAGTTTGAGGGGTACATTTCTATCACATAACAAGCCCGATGCATTCCTCCACTTCAACCATCCAACTTGAATTCTGCTGATAATATCCCCATCTATTTCACCATCACTCTGAACAATAGATCCAAGATATCTAAAACGTGTACTCTTATTAATGACTTGATCGCCCAAAGTCACAATCCCCTCACTAGGTCTATTACTACTAAAATTGCACTCCATATATTTTGTTTTAGATCTACTCAAGCGAAAACCTTTAGACTCTAAAGTTGACCTCCATAATTCAAGTTTACCTTCAACTCCCTCTCTAGTCTTATCAACAAGAAGAATATCATCAGCAAAAAGCATACACCAAGGTACATACCTCTTGCAAATGTCTAGTGAGAACATCCATGACTAAAGCAAAAAGATATGGGCTTAAGGCTGATCCTTGATGTAACCCAACCGAAATAGGGAAATACTTGGTCAATCCACCTTGTGTTTGAACACAAGTAATAGCTCCTGCATACATATCTTTAATGATTTGAATATACTCAAAACATAAGAGAAAGTCAAATAATATTACCAAGGGACACCATCCTTCAGAAAAACAAGAAAAAATCTGTCTAGTCCGCCTCGCAGCACTGCGGCACTGGACAACATTGTGGCGCTCAAACCCGCAACGCTGTGCTGCAGCACTACATAGCACTGAGGTGTCAAATCTAGAGCGTTGCGGCGCTCCACTCTCTGTTGTTTCTCCCTGATAACTTTGCAACACAGGCGCTCCATAACACAGCGCCGAGAACACAGTTCTGATTGATCGACACAATAAGATTCTAAATAGACTAACACCTTGGAGTATCTGATTTTTAATCATGGTTGAATTCTGTGATGCAAGTTTTCACATATTCTTACTGTTAGTTCAAACAAATATTTACCGATGCAAAGATGTATCATAACATATCTAAGGGTTGAAGAGGTTGGCCTGACATGAATCTACCTGAATTTATATTTGGGCTTCTCCTAAGTTCAGCTGACCTCTCATCAATAATTTCTTTCGAAATTGTTTGCAACTGGTGATGGAACATGCAATATGATTGAAAAATCCATCATGAGGAGATACATGAATTGTCATGAAGAGAGTGATGATCTTAGTTCTGATATCATTCTCATCTTATTGTAAAGGTATCTTATAGCACCTTATTAAGCTGGTTTGTACTGCTATATTGTTTTTTGTTCATTTATATTGCCAAATATGTTGGAATAAAGACGACGACCTGATGCCGAAGATCAAGTTCTGTAAAAAAAAAGGCTATGTGTGGCATCAGCCACTGTCATATATAGCATAGGGCAGCGGGTAAGAACTGGGTCAAGGACATTATTTTAGAAGGTAATGAATGATAAAAGTAGAAATACGACAAGCATGGAGCTAATAACTTTATTTCTTCCAATCCCTTAGATTTATGATAATTGGATGGAGTAAATATGGTGGTGAAAGGATGGTGACTGCTAGACCGGTCCATATGGGACCGGCCCAGGCGAATAGAGGCGGAACTTCTCCGCCTCTCCCGCAGAGCCGATCAATCCACAAGTTTTTGGGAGCCAAATAGGAAAGAATTTTGGGGGAATTAAGAGGGAAATTTGAATGTCGTGACTGTTTAGAAATGTCAGGACTGTTTAGAGATTTCTTTTTTATTTGTATGCATTAAATAGTTTGTTTTCCTAGGGTTATGGCATCTTGAATTTGGCTAAAAATTTGAGATCTCCGAGATTTAGATTTTCCTTTGGGCTGTAGCAGCGTCAAGATATTGGGAGAGATCAATCCTCTCGAATAGAGGATCAATTGTATATTGGTGTTTTCCGCTTTCTTTTCATCAAATAATACAAATTATCTACTATTTTTGTGGTTTTGTGTGGATTTTTGTGAAGAAATCTCGCTGTTTTCCGAAGATTGATAGGAAAAACTTGAGATCTACAAGTGTTTCGTATCAGTGACTTACCCAGTTAGATCATGGCTTATGGTGGTTGATTTCCCATAAGAGAAAGCAAAGAACTACACCCATAGGAGAAGGATTTGCGAATTAAGAACGTAAATACTAAAGATAAAGTAAATTAAGGCCTATTCATGAATCAGGATTTAGGACAGTGGGAATATGCCACGCAACGTGGTCCTCTTTAGCTTGATTGGTGGTGATTTCATGAGGATGTCGGAGCGTGACTTTTGACGCAACCGCACGAGGGTCTATGAGGTTTAGTTTATTTGCTGGACCGGATTACTGTATGGGTTGCCAAAAGCATTAGCAGCTGCTTTGCACTTTTGTAAGTGTATTTAATAGTCATGTAATCATGTAAGACGCATAATTTATTTTTGTTTCCCGGACAGATTATGAGAAATCTGATTTGTGGAAAGCAATGCACGAGAGGTCTTATTAGTTAAAAGGATTGTTCTTTTACGATAATTTAAGTCCATGCTCCAGTTTTCAAGCTGGACCACCATGTTCCAGCTTATATCAATTCATATTTAGCTTGCTAGCAGATAAATCTCTGATACACATAGAATCATAGAGGATTACACTCATAACATGAACATTGTGTAGGATCATATTCCTTTATTTATTCACCTCTCTCTCTCTCTCTCTCTCTCTCTCTCTCTCTCTCTCTCTCTCTCTCTCTCTCTCCTATATATACATGATGCATTATGAGAAGTAACTGTTAGGGGTGTCAAAAATTGACCCGACCTGGAAAATTTTGTATTCGGGTCAACCCGTATATCATGCGGGTTGGGTTCCGTTTTTTGACCCGTTTATAAAATCGGGTCCGGTTCGGGTTGACCTGAAAACCCAAACTCAACCCGGTTTGATTCGAAAACTTGCACCGTGCTCGCTCACCTCGCCAACATCGTCGTCCTCGTGTTCGTCCGGGATCAGGTTTGCCTCACGTGACTCGCGTTCACAATCTCACGGCTCAACTGCTCAAGTCTACCGCTCGGTCCGTCCCAACTCCACGATACGCCTCCTCCTGCTGCCTTGTGCCTCACGTCTAGCCCACGTTCGCCTCGTTCGGTCCGTCCGAATTGGACTCCTATCACCGCCGCACAACGCGTTTGTTCAACCAATTTGCTCTGCCAACACGACCTGCACAGCGTGTCTGGGTTTGTTGTTCGTGTGTCAGGTCGGGTCAACCCGACAACCTATGCGGGTTCATATTTGGGTTGACCCCTAAATCAGATTGGTGTGATGAACCTAAACCCGACCCGTTGACTCATTCTGGCACCCCTAGTAATTGTTATGATTTAATATCATCTAACATGTAATTGCAATGATTGTCGTTGGTTTCTTGCAATTCCTTACAGTTCTATTATACATCGTGCAAATTGTTTTGAAAGGATGGGAGAGATTTCATCAAAATTTTGAAAAATAAATTTCAATCATGCAGAAAACATTTGATGATCGGAATGGGAGGCTGAGGAAGCGCGGTGGCCACCGCAGGTATTAATAATGGGTGCGTTTGGGACGGCTGCAGCTGTCGGTAAAGTAGGTTATAAAGTTATTGTATAAAAAGTTACTTTCAGAAATTGCTGTACATAAAACAGTATATTTTGTTTGGGAAGTATAACTGTTAAGTTGCTGTGCTGCAGCTATATGTGAATAAATTACCTTTATACCCTTAACATATTGAGATGAAAAAAATGATGTAAAATGTCAGTTTTTTTTCAAAAAAAATATTACGCTAATAAATATTTACGACGTAACAGGGGTTTCATCCTCCTCGTCTTCCTCTCCATCACCATACCTGTAGATTTCATAGTGATTAAAAAATATTACGCTAATAATATTTCCGACTTTGGGCTTTCTGCGCTGCCAGAGCACCGCAGCGAAGACGGGTTGCTGGTTACGGCTTGTCGTACACCTGCTTATGCTGCGCCCGAGATTGGTCGGCGGAGACCCTACGATGGAGCCCGTGCCGACGCGTGGTCCTGCGGCGTTATCCTCTACGTTCTCCTCACTGGATATTTGCCATTTGATGACTCAAATTTGACTGAGATGTATCGCAGGATACACCGACGAGATTACAGGTTCCCTTCCTGGTTCTCCCCAGCTGCAAAACGAATAATTTCTCGTTTGCTCGATCCTAATCCGGAGACTCGAATCACCATTGATGCTGTAACCGAGCTTTCATGGTTCCGAAGGGCTAATAGTCTTGGGGATAGCCTCATCCACTTCAGTGACGTGCTTTAGCCGGAGGCTGTGACGCCGATGCCAAGACCCTTCGAACGCAATCGACGACACCCTTGTATGGGCTGCTTCCCATCTGCAGACGCTGCTTAACGGTGTCCATTGGAGCGTAAAGCGTGGCGAAGGCCGGGAGGCGGGTACTGCTGATGCCGGAGGGAGAAGGTCGGGGGGGGGGGGGGGGGGGGACTTGGGGGACGCGTCGGCCATGCGACGGAGCATCTTGCACGGGTGGAACTGTATGCCGGGGTGTCTGGCTGTGCCGGCGGGGAGAAGAGATACGGTGAAAAGGAAAAAGATGAGCGATGGAGACGGAGATTTAAGTCATTTTTCCGCCGAAAGCAGCGGAACGCAGGACATGGGGAAAGGTCGCGAGAAGCAGGTATGTGCCGCAAAATTTTTTCTGACGTCGTTCTGCCGCAATCCCCAAACGGCAATTTAATAACTTTTTATAAAGCAAAGCAACTGTACCGCCGTCCCAAACGCACCCAATATTTGAATGCCACAGCTAGAAAAGGAGAGTTGAGCTGCGCTGAATGATGAATCCTTCAGCACCACACACGATCTCTCATAATTGTTCTGCTGTACGTACCATCTTTGCCTTCTTTGTGAGAAGTTCATTGCCTCTGTTCCTTTTTCTTCGATAAGAAAGTTGAGCAATGATGAAAATGGGATGGGAAGCAGCATCAGCGTGTTGCCTTCCATTGATTCCATTCACTATAGAGTAATTATTTCCTATTAGCCACTATGGGCCTGTTTGATTTTTTTTTTTTTTTTATAAAGAAGAGCATAAGAATTTTATGAGATTTTTTTTTTAATTATTATAAGTATTATAAATTATTTTTAAAAAACCTAAATAATACTTTTGAGTAGCTACTACTTTTTTACCACAAAATTTTAAGGGTCCTAAGAAAGCAATAACTGAGTAAATATGTGATAATAATTAGAAATATATATACCTCAAATAGATTCAACAGAAGGTAGTGGGAAAAATATAAGAACAATTTTGGGTTATTTTCTATATCATTTGTATTATTGATATTCATTAATCTGGTATGAATTTTAACAATAAAAAAAACTTTGTACTAAAAAATTACTTCATCAAATAATAAAGAAGCTATTCCAAACGAAGTCTAAATTAAGAAACAGGTTCCTAAAACCGATATCAAAGAACATTGGTTGAGCTCAATTTCATTAAAATATCAACACAACAAGCTTTTCAGCAATCCTATCCAAGCCAATGATGTCAGATTCCAAGCCTATTGTTGTTTGCAGAATGACAAATAATGCTGCCTTATTAAACACAACTTCTAAGAATCAAAGTGAAACTGTTCAAAAAAGGATACCTAATGGCCTTCGCCTCTTTCACTAGTCAAATACTTCCAACTTTAAAGTCTAATATAACAACTTTGTCACTAAAAGCTTGTTTGATGAGACTTTCTTGTTACTTCTTAAAATAATTAAGTATAATAATTTTAATTTTTATACTAAAAATTTACTTTAAGAAACAATAAAAAAATCATTCCAAACGAGATCTAATATATCTCATCCATTTCATACCTACTATAAATTATCTTACAATACATCATACTAAAACCTATATAATCATTTTAAGTTATCTTCAATATTTATCCTCCTTGTCCTATAAATGTGTTGCAATGGTTCATCTTTGTCTTGCCAAATTCAATTTTCAAATTATCTTCAAGTCCAACTAATGTGCAAAACTACTATTAATATTCATTCTTACTGCCAATACTCCCAACATAAAATAGATAATATGCTTCCTAAAGTTCTTGATTTTTTGACCATTCACATTTAACCTCCTATTCCTTCTCCCTCTAGGCTTCGTTTGAGACCGCCTTTTTTTTACTTCTTAAAGCAACTTTTTAGTACAAAAATTAAAATGTTTATACTAAGGCTTCGTTTGGGACGGCTTTTTATTGCTTCTTGAAGCAGCTTTCTAATACAAAAATTTAATTTTTTTACTAGAAAGCCGCTTCAAAAAGCAGTAAAAAGCCGTCCCAAACGAAGCCTAAAAAATTACTTTAAGAAGCAATATGAAAGTTGTCCCAAACGAAACCCTAATGTTCATGTCCACAGCTCAAATTTCAATTCAGAGTACCTTAATTCCATACACTAAATCTGAAGTTATAGCTAATCAAATCATGCCCACTTTTCTCCACAATTAGGTTAAGCTATGTTGTGCAATTGCAAGTGACATCCTAATCTCTACCAAGCCTACATAACTTACAAGCGACTTGTCATTACCTAGTCCACATTAAAGTATCATCTTTCAGGTAAAAACCCTAGCAACTGCCAAGGCTTAATGATCATATTCTATGGTGCAAGGCGTTGCCCCCTACATTCACTTAAACAAAACATATTGATTAAGTCACCTCTATAGGACAAACTGCTATCTGAAGTATTGACTTATAAACCAATTTCTAGCAATAATCTTTAGATTCTGCAAACTAGATATCTAACATCACCAACATATCCAGGCCTTCTCAATAGGGTATGCAAAAGATGCTATGGTAGCAGTCTTTTTAGGGAGAAATAATTATGTGCGGACACCTGACAGTCCGGAGAACAACCAGAACGCGCCACATCACCCAGTACCCAACACCAGTACCGAGCAAAAAAAAAGTGGCTCGTTCTAATTGGTCTCCGGACGCCATCCGGGGTCCGCATAGAATAATTTATCTTATTTGAGACCTAGTTTACCAAGGTGGAACAAATTTAGTTTTTGTTTGGACAAGGAAGAGAGAGGGATGAACATAAGAGAAGAAGAAGAGTAGAAAATGGGTGGAATGAAGTTGGGGTGTAGTTATATGAAAATGTAAAAGATGGGGCAGAAATGCAGACGGTTGAAGCAGATCAACTTAGAAGGTGAAAAGGGGTAAAAAAAACGAAAATTATCACAAAAGATAACGCATAGGAATGAAAAAAAAAAAAAAAAGACTAGGATAGAACACTAAAGAACAGTAGTCTTTAAAGAACAGTAGTGTTTTGCACCCCCTAAGAAAATTGCAGAAACTGCTTTTTTTCCCAATTTTGCAATATGTTTGATCGATTCAAACTGGTCAAAGTTGTTCATATTAACTTGAAAAGATCTTCAAATCTTCGAAGTTGTTCTGTTTCTTCAATTAGTGGTTTTGGCTATGCTGGGGTTGGTTGACATGGCCTCATGATATTTAATACATTGTTCAATGGTTACTTGCACAAGAGAAGCTTCATTGGAAGTAAATCAATTAGAATAAGCAAATATTATACAAGTGTAAGTAGATGAAGGGTGTAGAACGGCTGGGTCCAGAAGGAATTAACAAACTAACTGAAAACACATATGGTAATCAAAATTTTATTGAATCTACACCTTCATAATCTCTGCATAACAGTAGTGAAAAAAGACTGGTCCTTTTGGATCTACACCATCAGCTCGATTCGAAGTATGTGATTATGTTTTAAGGTAAGGGAATCAACACTAATCTAAAAGCTTTAACTAGAATCTGATAATCTAAGTCAGATCAACATCTTTAATACTATCAGTTCAAACCTTCTATTTATCCAAAGGGTATGATATATCAATTCCAATTCTAAATATGAGGTGTTTTGGTCTACAATCATTTGATCAATTAAAAGATCAAAATGCCTCCAACCAAAACATTATTTCTGTTAAGCACATAGATCTGGGAGTTGCAATGTATCAACCATCTTTCACCTCATCAAAAGTATCAAACAAAATTCTGCTCAAAATGTATAAATGCCTCATAGGAGAAAAGTAAAGAAGAAATCCAAAGCACCTTCATTTGTTAAAAAAAAAAAAAGCTATGTGGAGCCATCATTTCCTCCAAACATGTTTACTGACTTGGGCATTGAAGCGTTTTCTTTTAGGAAACACTGTAAACTCGCTCGTTCTTTGATTGCATGAGGAAAAAAAGTGATCGTTGTAAACAACTTACCCTTAAAGACCTCAATCAAAATCCAACAATTTTTCAACACAAAACAGTTTGGCATTACTTACAGAAAGTCTTCTTTCCACAACGGTTAATTAACTATCTTATTGTCAACCGGCATGATATGTAAACATGTTGAGGCCTCACTCTCACTCACCTAAAACATGGAATCACTCCGCAAATTACACGAGGCATCAACCATTTTCTATAGTGGAGAAACATACCTGAAGTAGGTATCTCTACTCCTCTGGAAGATGGAATGTAAAAGATGGAGAAAGAGCTACTAAAAATCCCAACATCCTTTGAGGATTGATAGGAAATACTTGAGTTCATAAGTAACCCTAAGGGAAATACTTGAGTTCGTAAGCAAATCTAACAGTAATTGGTGAAAAACAGCGAGAAAACTGCAGATTTCAGAGAGAACTCAGCACTACGATGCATAATTTTCAGGAAATTTAAAAGAAGAACACAAGCAAACTTCTTCTATTCAATCCACGAACAAGAAAAATAATAAATGATACAAGTTTCTTCAATTCAAGAGAAAGAAACAACTCTCCAAATTTTTAGTCAAGCCGAGAGCCCAAAGAAACAAACCCTAGATCTCATATTTGATTTCAAACTCAAGATGAAACTCTAATCCTATAAAAGGAACTAATTAAAACAAAGAAGACATACAAAATCCCTAAACAACCCCTAATTCAAAATTTTCCTCCCTAAACAAGTTTAATTAAGTTGTGGGCCCCATCTCTCCAACCGGACTCTCTCTCTCTCTCTCTCTCTTCCCCTTGGTTAGGCCCCCTCCTCTTGTAGCAAAGAACCGGTCCAGGTTGGACCAATTCAGCTGGCCCTAGGGTCGCCCTAACAAGGATCTAGCCAAAAAACTTGAACACATTCCATTGCTATCCATAACAAATTTTCCCTTAATCTAGTGAGCATCAAGGAATATCATCCTAAAAATACATGCATACTGATCACACCATTGGGTCTTGGTTTCACCTCCATCTCTTCAACCTCAAGATGACAACCTAGTTGACACTGCCAGCTCAATGCATCCACCTCCGATAAATTAGGTTTAGTGCAATCCTCTAGCTAGTGCCAAAGAGGCAAAAAAACATAATTCTTAAGCAGGATCATTCATGAGGCTTCTCTGATTTTAGCAGTTGTACTAAGCATCATATCCTCTTAGATTCAAGATGCCTGCTATGGCCTTTATGATAGTTCAATGGATCCCTACGAGCATGTGGACAATTTACCAATCTATTATGCATATTGAGTACGCATAGACATGCTTGTTTGCTTAGAATTCGCAATTGCGCTGAAGGGAAAAGCCCAAATATGCTTCCATTCCCTTATAATTCGCAATCTGAGCACAATCTCAAGCCAAGCTCAAACAGTGAGCTCAAGCTCGACTCACCAAAATAGCAAGCTCCAACTCAAGTCATGAGCTTGAGGATCCCAAAATCTTGAAAACACCATGACGAGAGTTCGCTAAAATTGACAAGAAATCATTGGGCATGACATCAGCTGAAATCGATGGGTGAAGGAAGTCGCAACAACAACTCGATAGAGATGCCATTGATGGCACGCGCTAACTCGCAACAAGAGCTCGTTGGACAAGGCAATAACTTCAATGAGTGATTTGCATTGGGGCCTTGTAAAATGCATCTATGGGACCAATGGGGAGGTCGCAATAAGAGCTTGTTGGACAAAGCATTGATAACAACACTGACATTTGAAAAGGTGAAATTTAGGGCTAAGAAGAGATAGAAATTAGGAATTTGGATTTAATCGAACTTTCTTGGAAGCCAACATGTTAAGGCTCATCAAATTCAAACTCAAACTTGTATAATGAGCAGCAATCTAGACTTGAGTTTGAGCTTACGGCTCAATAAACTCAACTTGCAAGCTAGTTAATAAAATGAGTTAAAATCAGCACACAAGTCAGCTCAATTCACCGACACCCCTAGTTAGAACCACCATGTAGATTCCTCCAATATCAAAAAGTTTATAGAAAGAGTAACTAGCTTGAAGCAATGCTCACCACAAGCACAGAATCAAATTGTGGATAAAATCAAAGCCATCACCAAAGGTCCCTTTCTCTCAAAACAAGTCTTCCTCATTACTCCCAAGCAGCCAACACCAAAAAGGACTCTCATGAATAATTACCTTCGCTTTGATGATTCCAACCTAGAAGGGATATATATTTCAAATCAAGATATGTTGGTCACTAATGCTGGGATTAAGAAACCATTATTTAATGTCAACAAGATTCTAGTTGATAATGGAAGCACTATCAATGACATTTTCTATCGCACATTCTTCAACATCAGCCTTTTAAAAGAAATTCTTCAATCTATTGTTGGACCCCTCTATTGCTTCAACAGTAGTTCCATATGGATTGAAGGCATCATCGATTTATTATCACCCTAAGCAAGTCACATACATCATGAGTTGGTCAAATTCCAGTGTCTATAATACAGTTTGTTGGATAATGTAGATGAAAATTCCAGACAGATCTAGAAGTGCATTTAAGGCAACTCTAATTACAACCCCATCAATAATTTGTGAGCTGAAGCAAGAAGGAACAAAACCGTAGTTAATTTAGGCTAACATAATCAGGAAACTACTTGCTACTAATTATAGAAGAAATAAGAAACATTATATCACACATGGAAGGGATATTAAAATGGATTAATTCAAACATGAAAAGAAAGATGATATGGATAAGTAATCATGTTGGCACTGTTCCAAAAGAAAAAGAAATGTTTCAATTTTGTAAATTATTTTTGCAGTGATCATAGGAGTAAATTTTGAATTATTTCCTAAAGAAGAATAGTCTCATCATGCATAAATACATAGTCCCTTTGTCTCATAAAATCAAGCCTTGAGATAAATAAAATTTCTTCAAAGTATCAGAGCTTGATTAGGGTTCTATTTTTGGCCAGCTTTCCAAAAACCATAACATGTGCTTCTCTTGATTGGTGTCCTTTTTCTTCACCGTGTTTAAAAATTCAAATTTACCTTCAAGAGATCCTTCCACCATGGATCCCAAAATCTAGCTACTCTAGTCAAGGGAAACTCAATAACCTCCTTGGTAGCCCTAAAACTCTAAAAAACAAAGTTCACATTTTTGGGTGAAAAAAAAAAATCGATGATTAAGTCCCTAGAAATGGAATTTCATGATGCAAGAAGAAAACCTATATGTTCCTATCAACTACAAAGGAGTTTTGAAAGGCTACAAGATAAACAACTCGAAAGTCAAATATGTTGCACTTATCTATGAAACTAAAGGGTTGTTTAGTTTGAAGTAAAAGGGGTGTTAAATATTTCAAATGCAGGTGTTTGGAGAATATCAGTGTTTGGTTTGAAGTGAACCAAATGTAGTATAAAATGTTGGTGTATTTAGAATTCACCCTCTAGTTCATTTTTAATGTATTTGAAACTTCAATGATTTGGGTGATTTCCAAATACACTGAAACTTCATTGTTTTCCGCCGCCCACTGTCGTCAGTTGTGTCGCCGCTCGCCATCACCACCACCGACCGCCATCACCACTAAACCCCAATCTCTTCATCCGCCCCCATTGTCGGCCAACACCATCAAAAATACATGAAGGGAATTCAGCAAAAACATTGGTCCACGATTCCTCCAATTTTATCTCAGGTGTGCCCCATATGGAACATCCACAAGAGAGGGGGTGCGCATTAGTTAGGGTGATCATCTTGCATAAACCACAATTTATGCATGCAACTGCCTCATTTGTGGAAATAATTTATTTATCGCCTTATTTGAGGCAATATAATAGCCTAAGTGAACCAACTTGCCACACACAATTTGCCCTACCATGCAAGCCATTGGCTCACACCAAGTCCCTCTACAAAAGATTGAATGGACTAAAAGCTTGCAATGGACTGCAAAATCACAAACCTAAGCCAGCCCATCGACATGAAGCTCGACCACAAGAGCTTGCATAGTCTACAATGTTTTGACTCATCTTGGCTAAAACAAAACTATTCTTTTATTACAACAACAACAACATCAAACCTTTATCCCGCTATGTGGGGTTAGCTACATGAATCCTTTTTCTCCATTGTGTCCTGTTGAGAGTCAAATTCTCATTAAAATCTAATCAAAAAAATTATTTCTAATATTTTATAATCAAATCTTTTAAGTCGATCTCTACCTGAACTATTCTTTTATTATACCTTAAAAATTAAGCACGCTTTCAACAAGACAACAAAATAAAACAAACAACCTATGATGATCCACAACTAATCCATTATGCGTTCAGCTTCTGACATCTCAAACAACAGCTATAGAGAATATCCATACTAAGATATTGGAAGATTTCAATTCCAATAAAATAAAAGTTCAACCAGAAACTTATAATCCAATAGTCAAAATTTCCCAAAGCTTGCAAAAACACCCAATGCAATGATATCCTTCGAATAATATTTTCAATTCTTGATAAATAACCCAAAAATAGGCACGTAAATGATATGGCTTTAAGAAAGCGATGGTTTGTCGAATTAACAACGTCAAGATGCTTCTTTGACAATCTCCATGTAACAATAGTGGAACAAGATAATTATCCCTCTAAATTTATTTTGTCATGTCACTTCAATATTTGTGGTTACTTTCAATCAAATGCAAGGGAATTAACATTAATCTTAAAACATTGCCTACAATCTAATGGTTTAACTCAAATCAACTCCCCAATAATAATCTCAAAGCTCAAAACTTCCATCAATCCTTATATTACTCCTATGGTCATGTTAGTTAAACTCCAATCTTAAAGACAAGCGCATGGGTCCACAACCTTCCAATCAAGTGATGGATCAAATACCACCAATCAAAAGGGAATTTATGTGCAGCACATATCTCAAATACGAAATGTCTTCACTATATACCTTTTTTTTTACTAGCAAATCCTCCACTTAAGCGATTATAAATACTCCAGATAGTGAGATAAAGATGGATTACAAAACTCTTTAATTCTCTAAAGAAAGCTTGTCAATCATCATTTCCTTCAAACATGCTTTCTTATTGATTGTACTTCAAAGTATCTTACCAGGGAAACACTCCCTCTGATAAAACTCAACTTTCCCTTGGTTGTTCAAATATAGGAAGCGATTGATCATTATGAATGGCAAACGTGAAAGTATTGACCAACTTCCAATCATTTTTAGCACACAAGAAGCTTTATCCCAAATTGTGTTCGGCTTTCTGAATTCTTTTTTGTATTTGTTCTTGTTTTGAGATGTTTAAGATGTTAAACATATTCTTCGCAAATCACTTCCAAAGAGTTCTATCCACATGTTACCCTAAGTGTATCATTTTATTTTATTAAAAAAAAAAAAAGTGTATCATTTTATTTCCTAGTTCTTCAACACTAAATTCATCTACCAATCTAATGGATTATTTTCTATCTTTCATTGTGCATGTGCAAGCCAGCTAGGTATATTTTCAGCTATCTTACTTTCAATAGATGTAACAACCATTCTTCTAATGTAAATATTTATTAATTTATCTTCTTTAGTTTTTTTAATATATTCATCTTAGAATTACCAATTCTGCCACACTTTAGCTCTAAATGATTTTTAACTACTAAAATGTAAACCAAAAACTTGCTTGGAAATTAAATCAAATTTGACTAAACACAATTTCAAGTCAATTTTGAGACAATTCTGACTCAAACTGTATTCAAATTTTCCAATTTTCACTTGAATGTAGTTTGACTCAATTCAAAATTGAGTTAAAATGAAAATTTGTCTAAAATATAAAAATGTATTCGAAATTAAAAATAAATGACATATAGTTGAATATAAATAAAAATCAACTTCGAGATCACTTCAACTAAGAATCGAATTAATATGAGTCAAGCAAGCTTTAACTAAAAATGAATTTGATCTCAAGCCGTTTAAAATTGAAATTTTTTATTTTAAGTTGAGCTAAACTTGGTTAAACTGACCTCAATATCATCCATAATTAGGATTTTATACAATTTAACTTTAAATCTCCTAATACTCCTGATGTCTTTGATATTTACCACATTTCTAAGCTTGGTGCTAGACTTAACTATCATATATTTTCTTCGTGAAACAATAATTATACATTTAGTGCAATAACATAATTATATACACAAAAATTTTAAATGCGGTCCTATCGAACAAGATATAAACCCTAAAAGGTCTAAACTAATATGTTTTCAAAGAATGGTAAAAAGGACCATCAACTTAGAAAGTAATAGGACCTATTATTGAAAACATAAACTTAGATCCTCCTTTCTACAAAACAACCAACTTAGATGAACAAGCATCGTCAATGAGATTGCCTAATGCTCATAAATGCTCTGTTACTAAAAACTCTCCTCAAATCCTACTAGAATTCAAGGAAGTGTCACCATATCACCAACAATACACTACCCCAATCACAAATTGCATTGGTCACTGGGACACACTATTGATCTAACTACTTCAAATCAATAATAAAATATTTAGCTTTCTTTTTTTTTTTCATGACATAGATGTCCCACTAAAAAACTTTTAAAAGTACCTACATGCTTAGAATGAAAACATAATGGCTAACATAAGATTACTCGAAAATGTAGACACCACTTATAGGAAACACAATAACACATGTAATCCAAACTTACACTTACATATAAAAGGCATGTGTTTAAATGTCCAGAGTTTAGATCACCTTATAGACAAAGTCTACAAGTCTAAAGAATTCTACTACTACCACAGGTGATTTGAGGATTGGATAGGGTGGATAGCTAATCAATCCATCCATGATAACAATTTGAGCGTTAGATCTTGAAGAGATTAAATCATTAAAGCAATCAAGATTAATGATATTTAAATGGTTTGATATATTGATAAAGAATGCCAATAGCATGTGTAGACTGATTATACGATTTTTTATGATTCTGACGGTTTTCATCATGGCTTTTTGGTTTTACCGATTATACGTTTTTTTACTAATTGATAGTATTGATTCATCGACTGCTTTATTAATTCGACATACATACTAATTTACTAGTTCCCCACCGCACTAATTTACTGGCTTTTGTATCATATCATTTTATTGTTTACAGACTTTATTGCTACTGTATGTGAGTTTTACTGCTTCTACATTGATTCATGATTATATAAATATTACTGTTATGTTTTGACTACTGACATGCAAATTAATTATTTATCGTGTTTGGAATCAATTGTAAGATTTGTTACTTGTTGAGTTCTTAAACTCATTATATGTGGTTAAATGATTTCAAGTCTAAGCAAGGGCACAAGGGTGTGAGATTAATCAGGATCCTTCAAGTGTAGATTTTTATTATTTTAGCTATTCTTTTGTACTCATGACATATTTGTTGTGATATGATTGTATAAATCCTGGTTAGTGTATATAATTTTTGAGGAAATGAATACATATGTATATATTGATGTAAGACCAATAATTTTATTTTCTTTGGTATTAATATTTATAAGAGAATTTAGGAAGATTTGATTGTTGCAATTTAAAAGATAAAAGAATAATTCTTCCAAATTAAACTATGGAGCATCACACCACTGGAGTTGCTTCAACCTTTTCACGAATAAACTCATTTCACATTTTGTTTCTAAGAGTAAAGACACTCATCCGCCTGAGCATCCTTATCTCTATAATACTTAACTTAATTTTATACTTCTCTTTTAATGGCCAACATTCTACGCCATAAAGCATTGTAATTCTCACCAACATATTACAGTCTAAAGTTGACCTCCATAATTAAAATTTTCCTTAAACCCTCTCTCTAGTCTTATCAACAAGAAGAATCTCATCAGCAAAAAGCATATAATAGGGCACATCCTCTTGCAAATGTCTAATAAGAACATCCATGATTAAAAAAGCTGATCCAAGAGAACAAAAAGATTAAAAAAAATATATAGGAAAACAAAGATAAGGTACCCTCAATTGCAATTTTTAACATGAACATAATTATTATAACTTGTCAGCATGAGTCTATTCTAGAACTGGTCTCTTGAATGGTTGCAAAATATTTGACACTATAGCATCTATAATTATGTCGGATGAGGGAGAGATTAGCAACGATGGAGTTATAGGTTTTGGAGGTTGACAAGTGGCAACACCATGGAAATTTATAAATGAAAATATATTAGTAGCCAAGCTATGGTATAAAGAAGGCTGCTAATGAAGCTCAGTTCAAAAATTAGGAAAAAGAAATTATCAAACTATGCTTACATCAGCCAAATTTGATAAAAAAACAAAGAGTCTGAATGAAAAACTCAGAAACAAATATGCAAATACAAATGGGTACATCCGAGAGATAAGCAGAAATGGATGCTCAAGTTCAAACCTTAAGACCATTCAATTATAAACTAGTGGCACAATTTCAAACAAGAAAAGAGAATATGTTATCAAGAAAAAAATACTAGTAAGCATTATTATAAAGTCAAAGATTAAAGTAAGTTTAAACCAATTATATACTAATTTATTTATAACCAATACAAGTCAAAAATATCACTAGACTATGGAGTTGGTGGAGAAATTGATCAAAAAGTTCAGACCAAGCTACCCAAATCAAATAGAGACACTCAACTGAGACATTTTTTTTTCATTTAAAGAAAGAAAATGAATTCTATGGATAAAAAGGAAATATGTAAAGAAATCTAGTCAGCTATCAAGATTTCCATGCTAAGCAATCAAGAGAAAGAGTTTTACAGCTAAACAAGCTCTTTGTCATTCCTGCTTTGGGATAGTTTGTTTTGAGATGAGTGATTGTGATTGGAAATCACTTTTGGAAGTGAGTTGAACCCGCTTTGAGAAGTGAGTTCAAGCATTTGTTTGAAAAAAAAAAAAAAGAATCAAAGTGAGTTCCTATTTTTGAGCCAACCTGCATAAAGATGGAATCATTTTTTATTTTGTGGGATCATAAATCGCATCCATTTTTGCTTTTGATGTTAATTACAATAGAATAATATAAAATTAGTCACATGATTGGTTAGAATATTAATTTTACTCATAATAATGATAAAAAATTTAAATTTAATGTAGGTAAAATTAATCTCAGTGTAGCCCAAACACAATAACCAATTTATAAGAAGTTAGATTTTCAAAACAAATAAAGATCATTGAACCTCACTTTAATGAAACTCAACTCCATAATTTGGCTCATATCACTTTCAGACACTTTCACAGAAACAAATGAACAAATGGGCCATTTATGTAACAGATCAAATCAAGACGTTGAAGCAAACAAAGTTATGTCAAAGCAGCAATATCCAACATGCATCAAACATGATGACTCACCTATAGTGCTTCAAGGAAACTTTCACATGAAAGAAGGCAAATTAGTGCTTCAAAAACAGTAAGAATAGAAAAGAATTAACTCCTCAAACTTAAAATCTAAAAGTAAATAAAATACAAACATCAACATGAGAATTAACACTGATCTCACTTGTTAAAAAAGACCTGCTTTATAGTATAAGGCAAGTAGAAAAACTTTTTGTGAAGAAATTAAAGAGACGGAGTACTACATCCATTTCCAGTTAGCCAGAATTTTTAACCTTGAACTGCATGCATATATTAATAATAAAGAAATCCAAGTACAACAACTATTGCAACGGTCTTTCCAAGAGTATCAGCAGTAGACTACATGTCAATATGAACAGCCAAAGAACATAATCATCAGACCCTCCATAGAGTGGAGGTGAATCCTACCAAAGTAAATTAAACAATTTAGACCTTTACCTGATGGTCACAAACTTGTTTGTGCCATGCTTGGCCCAAAATAGTTTCAAGTCAATCGGGCTACTAAAATCTTCACCTTCCCCTGCTAGCTTCTCCAACACCTTCTTGAACGCCCCTTGACTCATCTTCCTCCCAGCAATCCGCGCCCCTCTCCTCTTGGTGCTCATTGGTAATGGGTACAATGAAATACTTGTAGTGCAACACGCAGACTGCCACCCACCGGCACCCCACCTATAGCACTGCTGAGGTTGGCCTGTGCAAGTGCAGACAGGTGTTGGCATCCCTGATAGATCTAAATCGATACCATTTATCACCATATCCATGCTCTTCTTTACCGACCTCCCTCTACCAGAAGGATTGACGGACTCTTCCCTTGGGGCCTTAGCCTTCTTGGTCTTCTTCGGCTTCAAGGTCTTGGAAGAGCGCCCCTGGCCCTTTGATTTCTTCTTCAATGGCTCTGCATCAAGTTGAGGAGCAACAGGCTCCTCAAGGAGCGGTGCCTTCTCCTCCCTCGGAACTTCTACCTGCTGCAGCATCTGGAAGGAATGTGCGGACGCTTCGGGCAGAAGTGCTTCGTAATTGTGAGAATGCTGATGATGGTTCCCCTGAAATACATGAAGCATCTTGCTGCTATCTCTGTTGTTATGATACCACATATCCCTCGTAAAGTCCATCGGCATGGTGGAAGGCTCCGTGATTCCGCATTCCCGGTGGAGGTAGCCACCTCCGGCTTCTACGCCAGAGAAGAACGACTTGGTATTCCGTTCTCCGACGCTGGACATGAGTTGCAGACCAAGATTTCCTTTCATCGGCGGCGTCCGATAATACCCTCCCCAGTTTTGAATCCCAAGTGCAGCGTCTTCGTCCATCCAGATCTTGCTTTTGAAAACAGAAACAAGGGCGGAAAAAGATTGAAATGTGTGCGGAAAAAATGGATCTTTGATAGCTGCCTGATCTATCTATAGGGTTTCACTCAAGTCGGATCTCCGGAATTGACAAACCATTCCGACTACACCCGACCGAATCGAATCCAAGAGGAGCACAAAAGAAGACAATTCTAGAAAAAGGAGAAAGGGAAGGAGGGGGTCCTTACTTTGGGGGCTTCTTTCTAGGGTTCTTTGCCGCGACTCGAGGACGAAGAGCAGACATTGACCACCGGATCAAATTTTTGTGCGTATCTATTTAAGAACATTTGTTGATGTACAAAATAATCTACGATTTATTTACATCAATATTATAACGAGAGAAAATATAAATTTAAATTTAAATAATAATAATAAGATAGCTTTTTCTAAGGTCGGCTTTCACAAAATTAAAATATTTTTTAACTTTATAAAAAAAATTTATTATATATTCATTTGATTAATTTAATACTTTATTTAATACATATATCACTCAAAATATTAATATAAAATAACAAATGACACATCTCTCTTATCCATCTTACCAAATCATCACCCGATCTGATCATTGCTTTCATTTTTTAAAGACTTTTAAGATTTTTTTTTTTTGACAGATAGGGGATTTTGGATGAAATCAGGAGGAAGGTCTTCCATCAGAGTTTTTATTTGGTCCGGTGCAAGGACCTAGAGGAAGGTTCGGTTTTGCCTAAAAAAGTGCAAATACCGAGTTTTTTGAAAAAATACCGAGTTTTTCAAAAAACTCGGTATTTGCACTTTTTACCTATTTTTGACTAAAACCGAACCTTCCTCTACATCCAGTGAAAGGACCTAATAATTGCTCCTTCCATCAACCATCAGGTCACAAGTCCGATCTTGACTTTTAAGTTAATTAAGACAAATTTACACACACCACATATTCAAGTTTCAAACTCATGCATTTTTATTTAATGGTGAAAGCTCATAGCCAACAAATCAATATGAGTTGCATATCACTTGTTTCTTTACAATTTATATATCCATAGTTGTCGTTGTTGCCCGCCTCTCAAAAAAAATCTTATCCAACTAATCCTCCGTTGATTTTAAAAATCGAATCGAACCGGCTTGTTCAATCAATTAAACTGTGAACCGGTCGGCCACCCAGTTCGGTTCCCTTCCTCAAACTGCCCTCGCATAAAATCGTCAAAAAAATTGCTTGAACCATCGATCGGACCGCTGAACCGACAAACCGGCACCAATTTTTAAAAAGGCATGCAGTTCGAATAGGGAGAAAATATGATATTCCTAGCTACTAATTTCATCTCATTTCGCAAGCTCTCTCCCTCGTGACAAATTAGTATGTGCGGAATCTGGATGTCATTCAAAGACCAATAAAAAACGTCATGTCACCTCAAAAATGTACCGCGCTCGGTACCGAACACGACACCAAGCTATACCGTACTAGGTGCTAAGCGGTATCAGACAGTTCTCATATGGTGTCCGCACAGAATAATCTCTCCTCCCTCGCAAGCTTGGAGAATTTTCGTCTCTCCTTTCCCTCGACCTCCCTCGACCTTGCAACAACTCTCCTTCCCTCTCCGACCTCGATCTCTACGACAATAACCTCACTGGCTCTCTTCCACCTTCTTTATGGAACCTTTTGCGACCGCCTTGTCTCCCTCCACCTCCACGATAATACTCTCTCTGGCATTATTCCTGGATTCTATGACCTTGACCTCAGCAACAATCGGCCAATCTTGGTAAGAGATGCCATGACATCAAAAAATTATATACTTAAGCTCAAAATTTACTTAACATCTTCATAGTTATAGAAAAAAAAAAACTTGAAATTTGTTCACCTTCCCCTCTTCACTTCATACGAAGAGCAAATTATAGGTGCGCATTAGGGCTATCAAAATCGGGTTTTGAGTCGAGTTCAGGTCAAACCCGAAATTGACCCGGCACTATTTGGCCCGACTCGAACCCGACCCATTTTTTTTTTTTAATGGGTTTAGATTCTAAGAACTGACAACTGAAATCAAAGCACGGCGATGCTATCAATATGCATGTCAATCTATCAATCTGAATCAGTCAATGGTCAATGAGTCTATGCAGTGGAAATCAAATCAGTAGTCGATGCAATCCGAAAATCAATAGTCAATAAAACCAGTCAATGCAGCGGCAGGCAAATCAATCATTTCAATTCAATCAATCAATATCCATCAATCAAATCAATACGGTCAAATCAATGAAATCAGTCGAGAAAAGCAATACGGAACAATGAATCTATACGACAGTCAATACGGTACAGAAACAGTAGGCAGTAGTACGATGTCCATGTTCATGCTATCAATACAGTATCTATATCTATCAATGTCCATATCAATGCTCAGTAGTATCAATGTTCAGTAGTCAATCGATGAAATCAGTGAAATCGTACGATACAGTAAACCCGATCAAATCCGTAAACAGTGCACAACTCGATCAAAATACAAAATCTTCGAAAACAGAAATAGGGTTCGGAGTCCTTACAGCGAGACAAACAAATCTTCTAACAGCGTCGTCGGACGAAAAGCGCTCCGTGGCCTCCAAAACCAAGCTTCCTTCTTCTCTTCCTTCTCTTTCTCTCTCTTGCCTTTTCTCTCTCTCCAAAATGAATCCAAAATATCTAAAATCCGATATTTATTAACACTGATCGTCCTGGACGATCCAAATTTCGTCCTGGTACGATGGGTTCTCTGGACAAATTTCGTACAGACGAAATCCAAATTCGTCCCGGGTGACTTGCTCTCTGGACAGATTTCGTACAGACGGATCGTCCCGACTGCTCCAGGTTCGTACAGACGAAAATGGCAGATTTCTTCACAAATTTCTTCAGTTCGTCCAGTACTAAATCCAGTTCGTACAGACGAACTACACTAAAAAAAATCAGCTTTTTGAAGGGTTTTACAATCTACCCACCTTAAAAAAATGTCGTCCTCGACATTTCCCTTAAGGGATCGAATGCAAAATCGATACAAAGCAAATCCGTCCAATCAAAACTCAAATCAAAATCAAATCGAATCAAAATCAAAATCAAAACTCGTCGGAATCCATACAAATCACACAATCCAGTCAATCACATGTCATTCAATATGTATGCAAAACGATGCACGTGAAACAATCCATTCTACCAAACTATCAATCAAACCCTTTCACTACACTTGCTCTGATATCAATTGTGACGCCCCAGGCATCCATAGTGAAAGGATTCGTCGACAGTCTTGATCAATAAATCCATTCCTGCTCCCTTGCTCGGACCTGAAATTTTAAACCACATATAATGAGCTTACAAAGCCCAGCAGGTCACCAAAGCCTACAACTGAAATCAAAGCACGGCGATGCTATCAATATGCATGTCAATCTATCAATCTGAATCAGTCAATGGTCAATGAGTCTATGCAGTGGAAATCAAATCAGTAGTCGATGCAATCCGAAAATCAATAGTCAATAAAACCAGTCAATGCAGCGGCAGGCAAATCAATCATTTCAATATCCATCAATCAAATCAATACGGTCAAATCAATGAAATCAGTCGAGAAAAGCAATACGGAACAATGAATCTATACGACAGTCAATACGGTACAGAAACAGTAGGCAGTAGTACGATGTCCATGTTCATGCTATCAATACAGTATCTATATCTATCAATGTCCATATCAATGCTCAGTAGTATCAATGTTCAGTAGTCAATCGATGAAATCAGTGAAATCGTACGATACAGTAAACCCGATCAAATCCGTAAACAGTGCACAACTCGATCAAAATACAAAATCTTCAAAAACAGAAATAGGGTTCGGAGTCCTTACAGCGAGACAAATAAATCTTCTAACAGCGTCGTCGGACGAAAAGCGCTCCGTGGCCTCCAAAACCAAGCTTCCTTCTTCTCTTTCCTTCTCTTTTCTCTCTCTTGCCTTTTCTCTCTCTCCAAAATGAATCCAAAATATCTAAAATCCGATATTTTTTATTAACACTGATCGTCCTGGACGATCCAAATTTCGTCCTGGTACGATGGATTCTCTGGACAAATTTCGTACAGACGAAATCCAAATTCGTCCCGGGCGACTTGCTCTCTGGACAGATTTCGTACAGACGGATCGTCCCGACTGCTCCAGGTTCGTACAGACGAAAATGGCAGATTTCTTCACAAATTTCTTCAGTTCGTCCAGTACTAAATCCAGTTCGTACAGACGAACTGCACTAAAAAAAATCACCTTTTTGAAGGGTTTTACAATCTACTCACCTTAAAAAAATGTCGTCCTCGACATTTCCCTTAAGGGATCGAATGCAAAATCGATACAAAGCAAATCCGTCCAATCAAAACTCAAATCAAAATCAAATCGAATCAAAATCAAAATCAAAACTCGTCGGAATCCATACAAATCACACAATCCAGTCAATCACATGTCATTCAATATGTATGCAAAACGATGCACGTGAAACAATCCATTCTACCAAACTATCAATCAAACCCTTTCACTACACTTGCTCTGATATCAATTGTGACGCCCCAGGCATCCATAGTGAAAGGATTCGTCGACAGTCTTGATCAATAAATCCATTCCTGCTCCCTTGCTCGGACCTGAAATTTTAAACCACATATAATGAGCTTACAAAGCCCAGCAGGTCACCAAAGCCTACAACTGAAATCAAAGCACGGCGATGCTATCAATATGCATGTCAATCTATCAATCTGAATCAGTCAATGGTCAATGAGTCTATGCAGTGGAAATCAAATCAGTAGTCGATGCAATCCGAAAATCAATAGTCAATAAAACCAGTCAATGCAGCGGCAGGCAAATCAATCATTTCAATTCAATCAATCAATATCCGTCAATCAAATCAATACGGTCAAATCAATGAAATCAGTCGAGAAAAGTAATACGGAACAATGAATCTATACGACAGTCAATACGGTACAGAAACAGTAGGCAGTAGTACGATGTCCATGTTCATGCTATCAATACAGTATCTATATCTATCAATGTCCATATCAATGCTCAGTAGTATCAATGTTCAGTAGTCAATCGATGAAATCAGTGAAATCGTACGATACAGTAAACCCGATCAAATCCGTAAAATCCGTAAATCAATACATTAAACATGCAATCAATACGATAATACTGAACAATGTATAATCAATGGTCATGTTGCTATTGTAGAATTCATATTGCTGTTGTAGATATCAATACATTGGTTCTATGAAAAGAGTCGTCACTCTATTGCCCGTCGGCCGCCCGTCGGCATATAATCTCCTTATGACTCCCATCGTTATATCCATGATCCATGATCTATGATTTAAAGGAAAGCCCGTCGGCCCACCATCCTGTACAGGTATCATCTCCAACCAATGTTCAACCAGATTATACGTGTTTCAGTATCAATAAGCAATCAATAATCAATATTAGAGCAATCATATCAATAATCATAGGCATATCGATTCAATCTATCAATTTCAGTCAAATCAGGAATCATACAAAAATCGGGCAGAGTAAATAGTAGTCTATCGAATTTACACAAAAATCCTGCAAAAAGACAAATTCTGAATTTCTCCAAATTACAACAGAATAACCACGGCATCAATACAAGACTATCAATCTATAGAATCCAAATCAAATCAAGTCCTGATAATTTTCTATTCAATTAAAATCGCGTAGAATCAATTCCGACCGATAAAATCATCGTAGAAAATAGTCAAATCGTGTACAATATTCATATCTATAACATACTAAAAGTTGTGCGGTGAAAGTCGTGTCAATACAAAATCAGGTCAAAAGTTCGACTACAAAAACACAAAACAGTGCACAACTCGATCAAAATACAAAATCTTCGAAAACAGAAATAGGGTTCGGAGTCCTTACAGCGAGACAAACAAATCTTCTAACAGCGTCGTCGGACGAAAAGCGCTCCGTGGCCTCCAAAACCAAGCTTCCTTCTTCTCTTCCTTCTCTTTCTCTCTCTTGCCTTTTCTCTCTCTCCAAAATGAATCCAAAATATCTAAAATCCGATATTTATTAACACTGATCGTCCTGGACGATCCAAATTTCGTCCTGGTACGATGGGTTCTCTGGACAAATTTCGTACAGACGAAATTCGTCTCGGGCGACTTGCTCTCTGGACAGATTTCGTACAGACGGATCGTCCCGACTGCTCCAGGTTCGTACAGACGAAAATGGCAGATTTCTTCACAAATTTCTTCAGTTCGTCCAGTACTAAATCCAGTTCGTACAGACGAACTGCACTAAAAAAAAATCAGCTTTTTGAAGGGTTTTACAGGTGTGGCGGTGTTGCCGCGTGGGATGAGGTCAATGAGCGACTCGACCAGACACGTGGGACGACACAACGACTCGAGTCACTTAACCAAACACGGGGTCACAACTCACGACCAACGTTGCAACGACTCTACTAAACGCACTCAGTTTTGCAAATGGAGGACCCTAACCCAAAATTTTAGAGTCGGATTTTCATATATGCCAAATATTGACACCCCTAGTGGACATTGAAGCTCAAATTATATGTATTTCTTCATTAATGCTAGATATACATTGCTACACAACCTGATATAATCATGTATGATGCATGGGGTATCAAAAATAGTCAACTGGTCTGGTTTGGGCCCGACCCGGAATTGACCCGACCTGAATCCAATCAACTCGAGCCCAATCCATTTAATAAATGGGTCAAAAAGTTGTACTCGAACTCGACCCACTAATAACCTCTACTGAACCCGATAACTCATTATAATTTTAAAAAAAAATTATTAGCTTATTAATCATATATTTTAGGTTAAATAATAAAAAATAAGAAAAATATACATATAAAATAATAAATATTAAATGAGTCAATTTCGGGTTGGCGAGTCAACTTAAATCCGTCCTGTTTAATAAATGGGGAGAAATGCACAATCCAAATCCAACCCATTTATCAAACGAGTTAACTCGAACCTAAATATTTTTGATCGGGTTTAGGCCGATGGTGGGTCTAATCATTTATTAACACTCTAGACTATGATATATGCATCATATTATACAATCACTCTTAAAATACAAAAAAGTACTTAAACGCGCCACCACTTCTCACAATTTGCAAAACCTGCTTAGATTTGAAATTTTGATGGTTGGTAGGAGCCAAAATAAAATATTTTAAATTATAAATAATTTTGTAATCGACTGATAGCTGGAGTAGCTCAGTTGGTTAGAGCGTATGGCTGTTAACCATAAGGTCGAAGGTTCAAGCCCTTCCTCTAGCGTTTCATTTTTTATACATACAAATTTCTTGCGTATACTTTATTATAATTAAAGTGGTTGAAATTGTATGTTTTTTATATTAATAAATTAAAAATAATAAACATATTTGATCTAAAATAAATGAGAAATAATAAAATATTAAGTTCTTTTTATATAATTAATAATTAAATTTTATATGTGTTAATTCTTTTAAATCATTCTATAACATTATATTATAAATTTTTTATTTAATTTTTTTTCTATTCACAAGCACTAAAGTTTCTTCCTCTTATGAATAATAATTAGCAAGCATAGCATTCGATTATTTTAACAAATATGCATTATTTCGAGTTATTGGAAGTCGTGTTCTATGATATTCTTAGATAAATTTAGTTAAATACTTAAATATTTTATTTTATAAGATAAAATAAAAACCATTTTAAAATATTAATTTTCATAGAAAACATTATTTTATTAAATATTATGATTTATTAGTTAAAAATTGTGTTGAATATTCTCACTATTATTTTCATAGTGTAGGTATTTATATTTTTTAACACTATCAATTTATTAGATAAAGGTACAAAAATTCAATACACATTGAACACTTCAATTTAAATGTTTAAATATGTTCATTGTAATAATTTATATTGTAAAAAACTTGCAAAGTAAAATATTAAGAATATACTCATAAGAGTAACGCTCATTGAACAATTTTAGTCGTGTTCAAATAAGTCAAAGATCTTTAATCCAACATCAAAGATAACTTAGCCCCATTGACCTAACATACTCGGCCCAAGGGAAGTAGGCCAATTACCCTAAAGCATGTTTGCAAGCTTGTTGATGCTACGTTAAAATGCATTCGTTTTTTGCTGACTACTGCGTTACGACCACAGTCGTCTGACTACAACCCTCTTTCCACCGTCACTCGATTGTGACCCTCTGAATGTCGTTGACCCACTATCTGCCACTGACCACCATCACCCATCTTCATTTCTCCAACCTCTCTATCAAGCCCCCCCCCCCCCCCCCCCCAAGATCTAAATCAGAATAACTGCATCTTTTTTCATTTTCTTAATTAAATTCAAAGCTACTAGCTTCAGTTGGAAGCAAAAAAATCCAACAAAAAAATTTCATTTATCTCCAAGCATTTATATACAACACTGCTCAAAATCCAATATACAATAATCAAAAGCCAAGCTTAACACAACAATCTATCCATAAAATTTTTATTATAAAAGAATCAATAAAAATAAAATAATAGTCATGAGAAATTTTGAAGACGATCAACCTCACACTCATGAGCCGGAATATCTTTCTTGACCTAAAATCAATTAACTATATATAATGAGCTTACAAAACTCTATAGGTCACTAAATCTATAATTGAATCAAAGCATGAAAATGAAACATTATGTATGAAATCATTCAGTTCATAACAATACCCATTCATATGGTCATTGAATTTGTGGAGAAATAGTAAAAACATGTGTTGAGTCACTAAATCTGTATAAATCATAATCAATTGTTTATAAACCAAAAGCCAGATTAATACAAGTCAAATCAATGAGGGAATTATATCAATTGATAAAATCAAGGCATCTGTACAACATATATGGAATATGAACACATGAAGTTAAAGTCCCATATAATATTATAATCGTTGTAAAATTTTCAAAAAATATTCAAAATGTATATAATCGTAATATCTAATATATAAAGAATAGTGTGGTGGAAGTCTTATAAGTGCAAAGGTATTCTCGTTTTTTGCTAACCGGGGTATAAATTTGATCGAAAAATTAGATACAATTTTTGTACTTTTTAAAATTGAGATCGATATAATATGACATACGTCAATCGGAACAATACTCTGAACTAAGTTGACGGCTAAAAAGGACAAAAATGGCTACAAAAATCCTCCGTTTCTCCCCAAATCCTCTTCTTGCAACTTTTCTGAATCGAGTTAGAACAGTTTAATCCAGATGTTGAACCTGTACGTGCCACGGGGCCAATCTCCATGATTTTTCATTTTATTTTATTTTATTCACATAAAAACTCTGATGTCTCTTACAGTTCTTGCACTCTCTTCTTATATATGCGTGCGTTGGATATTTATACATAACAAATATGTTAAATTTTATATCTCCCTACCGCCGTATATGATGTAGCACACAACATTGATATATTAATTATGCTATAAATATTTTTTAATACAATAAAAAGAAATCATAAATATTGTATGATCTCTCCAATGTATGATAATTCAATCTACCTCTCATTGTAGTATTTAATTGATACGCATATATCTTTTATTTGATAAATTATGAATATGCATGTTGTCTTAGTCTTAAAGATGTGTTTTATTAACCTTGTTATGTTCTATAAAAGTTATGATGTAGAGTTGGTGTTTATTATCTTAGCCGCTAACAAAAATCTCGCTCGCTCGGAAAAAGTTGTAGGAGGCCAACATTTTTTTTATATGTAAAACCTAGAAAGAGAAAAACCCACAAGCATACACAGTTGAAATAATCCAAGATCAAATAAAACATAAGAAGATGGGAGCATTTATAATACAATTTTTTTTTTTAAAAAATTTTTCTTGTTGGGTGGATATTTAAAAATCTAACAATAGAGTTACGTCTTGATTATAGATTATTTTTTAAAAATTTGAATGCTTAAATGATATCATAATCAAGTGATCATGAGCACGTTAGATCCACTTCATCAAGCAGTTCAATTTGATTATAAAAGTTCGTTTGATCCATCAATTTATGTTCATAAGTTTTCAAAAGTAATTTTAGTGCTTGATTTTTCCTCATTTTGAGTTAGATCAGATCATTTATAGTGTCAATAGTTTCATATCGTCGAAACGTTTGATTTGATTATAAATTTACTAAAATTAAAGTTTAGATAATATTAAAATTAATTTTTTAAAAATAATTAAATAATACCTCTAATTTTGAGCCAATCATGTGGATTTTCTAAATTGTATCAATTATGATGATTTAATACATTCTTACTAACAATTCAGTGGACCCCACATTATAAGCACTCCAGTGTAGCTATCATTAAACACTTTCACAATTTTAAGAGTTTATCTGGTTTTGAAAGTACAACTTAGGGCATCTCCAAGGGAGAACTCCATTTTTCATGGCAAAATACAACAAAAACTCGAAAATGCCGTTGTGCTGCTACAATCGAACGCCATTTTATGTGCTTATGTGAAGGTAACGATCCTTCTCCCTTTCGTGTATTTTTTTTGGTTGAGAGAGCAAAATAGCATAGGTCGCACTGTTCACCCACAAGTAAATGTCGGAAGATTTGGCGTTCGGCTGGAGTCACTGAACAACGCCATACACTCATTTGGCGTTCTGTTGGAGATGCTCTTAAGTGGATTAGGCTGTGGCTCGTTGGTCGTCGGCAAAATTTTTGTTCCACATGATCCCCATTCGATGTCCTTAACTACCCAAAAAAAATTACAGCTTAATTTGATTCACATTAAAGTGTTGAAAATTGTTTGGCTTGCGCTCTACATATGAGGCAAAATGCCTTCCAAACTAAAGAATCCAAAGTTTTAATTTTTTAGTAAATAATTGAGAATAAATATTGAAGCAAATGGATCATAATTTTAAATAATAATAAAGAGAATCCAAAAATATTTTTACGACGAATCCAGCCAAGGGGCGCTGCTCCCTTGGATCCATACATATCTGCGAAGCATACAACGATCAAGGATATGAACAAATAGGGGTTGAGCCAAATTCTACAGTTACTTATAAATTTGCCCCCATAGAAAATTAAGGCTGATTCCGCCATACTAACGACTCAAATTTTATAGCACGTAGCATTAATTATAGCAAAACAACTTCAAATAAATATAATTTTATCTCTATAAGGATATGGAGATGAAGAATTGATTTAACATAACGAAATCGATATTTTCTGCATAAGTAAAAAAAATATATTAACCCTAATCTATTAAAAATATGTTAGTAAGAGTTAAAATATTAGATCTGTAAATCGGTAATTAAAAAAAAGGTGACATATAAAAAAAAATCATAAATTTATGGTTGCATACAATTAATTTATTATAAATATATCCTTAAATAATTATTGTAATACAAAAAAATCTTGCAGCTGGATTAATTAGTTCCTAATCCACCACTGAAGCAGACTAATCCAAGTTATTCCCGCCTCTCATGGCCGCGCCGCTTCCTATGTTCCCTAAACACCACTTCGTTCCAAAAACCCTCGCAGGGTCCTTTACCTTCGCCGGTGGCAGGCCTGCGCTTGTTCCGGTCTCCTCCCAGAGTAGGATAAGTTGGTCACTTCTACTTGTTCTTTGATCTTAACTCTAAATATTTCTGATTACTTTGCGGGGAAACAGGGGGTGGAGACAGTTTGGTGGCGTGGAACAAGGGCTATTCGTTGTACCGGAGTTGTTCTGCTGTGAAAGCAGTGGATGGGGTTAGGGTTCTTGAAGCGGCGAAGGATGAGAAGCCGATCATTGTTATAGATAATTACGATAGCTTTACTTATAATCTTTGCCAGGTGAGTGCGATAGCTCTTGCTTTTATTTTGTTATTTTTTTCCCATGCTTTTTTTATTTGTGGTTGCCACTTTCGCGCTGCCGTGCAATTATTAAAAAGAGGAAGAGGAAGCACATTGATTTTTAGTGTAGCAACAAACTTATGGATTTTTTAGCAAAGATGTGTTCACACAATTTCTCGCAGAGGATATTGTCCTAAGTCTAAACAAGCATTATGGCTTTAGGAGTTATTTTGGAGAGCTGTAAAACAGTAAGAACCACCTGATAAGGAGCATCTTCCATGCTTAAGTTCTCCTAATACAAGTAGCTACCAAACATTCCCTTTCTCCAATCCAAGATTTATTAATTCTTTCTTATTGCGTGTCCCATATTAGTTTTAAATGGGTTCTTAATGACTCTATAAGCAGTTCATTCCACGGCTATTGACATTATGCTGAATGACTTCATCTTACATGAATGGTTCTTAACTTGACCATGGAAATGATTATTTTAAGTGACGATATCTTGCAGGACGGCGAACATCTATTGTGTGTACGTTGTTGAAATCAAGTCATTAAATTCCATTGATGCTTAGTTGAGAGTTGAAATTACAATATTGATGGATCTGCTAAAGTTATGATTGATGTAATACCAAACTACCGAGCACAAGAAGGAATATGGAACACCACATCCCTTTTTGTTTGCAGGTATGGCTAAATGGATCTAGCATATGATTGCACCCATGCATTTTGCATAAATTTTAACTCAAAACAAGAAAAAAATGTCAAGGATAGAAATTAATATGTTATTCACCTAATCTAGAGAAAGATTGAGGTTAATTGTTAAATGGAAGGCCAATTTTAAAACTTATGTCAAAATTAATGAAATAAATCTAAATTTGAATTTTTTGTTAGTGCTAAAATGTTCCTTTCAATCAACAGCCCACAACCTAATCTAATTGTAACTAGAAGTGGGAAAGTGTTTGCTATGGCATTACCCTTAAGTCACACATTGCAACCTAACTCCATTGAGGTGAAAAGTGGGCAAACACACCACAACTTAACTTGATTGTGGGTTGACTATATTTAAAATTAAGTTTAAATTTGTTGCCTGATTTTGAGAGTTTGAATGAGAAGATGAGAATTGTGAACACAATAATTAGAAGAAAAATAAGAAGAACAACAACAACATCATCAAGCCTTTGTCGCACTACGTGGGGTCGGTTAAACACAATAATTAGAAGAAGAATAAAATTATTTGTTTACAAAAAAAATAAATGAGAAGGGAAAAAATACAAGTATTGTAGAGAAAGTTATAAGTTGTTGTATGTTGAAAAGGTTAGTAATATGAATATTGTTGGGATAGTAGTTGATAATTATTTAAAATATAAAGTTTGTGATAAAGTGATGCTTATTAAGATTATTATTAGTTGGGATGTTATAAATATGGCTAGAACCATCATGTCAGATAAAAAAGATAGATTTAAAAAGAAATAATTGGAAGAGATGGATACTAACACTATAGCCATCAACTCCCTCTCATAGATTGACTTCAGTCTTGCCCTAGCTATCAACACTTGGCTGAATATGCTATGGGCCTGTGTTTCTACCTAAGCACCACCCCCCCCAAGCCATATCAAGCATGGCTAAAATCTGGTAGGGTCATGATCGGTACCGTGGTCATGGCGTGCTTCAGTCTCAAAGGCCTGGGCAGCGACTTCTCCCACATAAAAATATCTATCTTTAGTTGCTCTGTTAATGGCCAAGTTATAGTATTGTATCCCCTCACAAACCTCCCGTAGTACCCGGTCAACCCTTAAAAACCCCTCAACTCCTTCAGAGTTCTAGGTAGAGGCCTCAGTGGCCACCCCTTCTGGGAGAAATTATTCCGTGCGGAGTCCGAACAGGAAGAACCGTCCAGGCATATGAGTGTATAAATTGTGCACAAATTTGTACACAATGTATATCAACTTTTTGTACACACTATTTATACATAATGTTTACACTCACAATTGGGATGGTTCTTCCTGTCCGGACTCTGTACGGAATAATTTCTCCCTTCTGGGATACCACATTCCCAAGTAGTCCACACTAGGCTATACAAAGCAACACTTCTTCAGGTGCCATCAATTGATACTCCCGTAACACCTCCAATACCACCTTTACATGCTCTAAATGCTCCTCATCCGACTGGTTGTACGCTAGGTTGTCATCAAACAACACCAGCACAAATCTCTGTAGTTATAGTTTGAAGACCTTGTTCATGAGGGATTGGAATGTAGCTGGTGCGTTAGTGAGATCAGATGGCGTCATAAAGAATTCATAGTGGCCCTCATGTGTCCTGAATGCTGTCTTCGTGACTTCCTCCCCTCTCATCTTGATCTGATGGTACTCGGACTTCAAATCCTTTTTTGTGAACACCACAGCTCCATATAGCCCGTTGCCCTCGTCCAACAACTGATCAATCACTAGAATATTATGTAGGGCCCTATAGTCCACACAAAATCTCCAAATTCCATCCTTCTTCTTAACTAGCAAGATTGGGCTAAAAAAAGTATTCACGCTTGGCCTAATGATCTCGGCCTCCAACATCTCTCATATTAGCTTCTCAATCTCATTATTCTAGATCTGGGGATATCGATAGGGTCTAACACTAATCAGTGACACCTCCTCTCTCAAGATGATGACGTGCTCCTGCTCCCTTGGTGGTGGAAATCCTTAAGGTGGTTGAAAGACCTCACTAAACTGTTGTATCAGCGGTTGTACTGAGAGAATAATGTCTCCCCCCTCCTCCCAACCCGAACCCCGCCAAGCGCTACAACTCCATCGGAAATCCTCCCACGTCCCCCTGTATGGTCCTCACCATGGTTTTGATTGAAACCATGGATTTGGATAACCCTGCATCTCCCATGATCACCACTCTCCTTTCCTCCACCATCGCTTCCATCATTAGTGCTACCCAGTTGACCTTGGTGTCTCCTAGGGTCTACAGCCATTTCATCCCTAAAATAATATCAGTGCTGCCTAACTCTAATGGAAGGAAGTCCTCTCTCACCTGGACCCCCTATAAGGTCAGAACCACCCCTACACACTCCTCTGTCTGTCTCCACCTTTATGGTACCCATCATCACCCCATAGCACCTAGTGTCCACCATCTTCACCCCCAATTGTTCCATGACCTGGTTGGGGATGAAATTGTTGGTAGCCCCACAGTCTATCAATACCACAACCTCCCTGTCTGCTATCTCGCCTCTCACATTCATGGTATGATTTGGAGTGAATCCCACCACGAAGTTTAGGGACTCTGCATGTCTAAATGTAAATGGGATGTTTCCTCTACGACCTCCTCCAGCTCGTCCCCGCTCTCATCTTCTCCCTCGCAGACCATCAAGAACTGAAGGGATCGATCCTTACACCTATGTCCCAGTGTTAATCTCTCATCACACCTGAAGCATAATTCTTTTGCTCAACTTTCTTACACCTCTGCATTTGTGAGGCGCTTGAAACTACCCCTAGGACGAACTCTAGTATCCCTCCCCTTAGAGGCTTCCCTCTGGAATGACACGGTCTGGGTCTTCGGTGCCAAAGTGGTAGGGTACTCCTGTAAGCCCTTCCCATGATGTTGCTCTCGCTGGCCTTCTCCCTCTGATATTGTTATTCCACTCTTTGAGCTAGCTCTATCGTCTCCCTCAACCCTCTAGGCCTCAACACCCTGAGCTTTGCTCTTATGTCTCACCTAAGGCCCTTCATGAAATTCCCTTCAAAACCCTTCCTTTGAAATCTCCCTTAGCCTTCTCGACAATAGTTTAAACTTCTCCTTATATTCCATGACTATCCCCTCCTGAGTTAAAGCATAAAACTTCTCGTGGAGGTCTCTTTCTCGAAAGGCTTGAAAATGTTCCAACAAACAATCCTTAAATTCCTCTCATGAATATATCAGGTATCTAGACTTCCTCCACTAAAACCATGCTACGACTTTTCCCTCTAAACATAACCTTGCCGCCAGGGGTGTCAGTTTTGGGTCACAGATCGGGTTCGGGTCGAACCCGGAACTGACCCGACACTATTCAGGTTCGAGTCAACCCGACCCGTTTTTACAAACTGGTCGATTTTTCGGACCCGAATCTGACCCGCTTCGGGTTCGGGTCAACCCGACCCGACACGCTTCAGGATAGGTCCTTCGGCATTTTTTTGGCAGTAGGACACGACAGCGGTCGCAGGCGGGGCAGCGGCAGCTCTGCAGCGGTGCAGGCAACGCCTGCAGGCGATGACATGACTCTGGCAGGCGACGCACGTCACGCCCATGCGTCGACGCGACCCTCGGCCCGATGCGATTCGACGCGAACCACTGCACCACGCGGTCATGTGGCAGCCGGGGCAGGCAACGCGGGGCAGCGGATAGACAGGGCAACCGGGGCAGGAAACTCAGGGCAGCCGTTTTCCAGGTCATTCCCGGGTTTTCGGGTCAACCTGAACCCGGCCCGGTTTTGCAAACGGGTCGATTTTCTGAACCCGAACCCGACCCGCTTCGGGTTCGGGTCAACCCAAACTCAAAATTTTCGGGTAGGTACCAATATTGACACCCCCTACTTGCCGCCATGAGTTTTTCTCCATATGTTAGCCATTGATAGCAAAGTAGGGGTGTCAATTTCGGGTCATGGGTCGGGTTCGGGTCGAACTCGGAATTGACCCGGCTCCATTCGAGTCAACCTGACCCGCCCCGTTTTTGCAAACGGGTCAATTTTTTGAAGCGGGTTCAGGTTAACCCTACACGACCCGTTATCCACTGAAACATGGCTTTGCGGGTCATCAGCAACAGGTGACGCGAAGCTGGCGGGCAGTTTTGCAGCGGACAGCTGCGCGGCGGTCTGACCATGACCGCTTGACCGTCGTGACTCGCGAAGTGAGACTGAGCAGCAGAGCTGTGGGGGTCGCGATGCGCGTCATGCATGATTGCGACGCGGGCAGCTTTGGTCATGCCAGTCAAGGCGGGCAGCGGGTCATTCCGGGTCCTATCCGGGTTTTCGGGTCAACCCAAACCCGACTTGATTTTGCAAACGAGTCGAAAACCTTAACTCGAACTCGACCCGGTTCAGGTCAACATGAACCCAAAATTTTCGGGTCGGGTTCGAGTCGGGTTTTTGGGTCGTGTCCAATATTGACACCCCTATAACAAAGTAACACTACACTCGATACACCTAACCCTGAGCATATTCTCCTTCAAAGATTTAAATCTTTAACTTCCTTGATCTCGTATCCATCCCCCAATGGTTTCTCCGTCCATTAGTTCTTCAAGTATAGTGATGGTGCGATTCTTTTCCTTCCTCTCTTGGCTTATTTGGACCCCATGGTCCCCTCACATGTCCCATTCTTTTTATGTTGCCTTTCATCTGGAAACCCAATCCACCTACCCTCGAAGCCTCCCGCTATGGTCCTTGTGGGTACACACTACACGCTTTCCACTTCATTATCATCCTCCTGAATTTCCTTTCGCCTTGGATCAGCCCTGTAATTGTCGTTAAAACTTTTGATTGCATCTCAAGCATATTTTTCATTATATCTTCAAGGTTTCCAAAGTGGTTCTTGATAGCTGAGAGTCTTCTCTCCACCTTGGAATATTTTTCCTCTACTCCGGCCTTGAGTTGTTCCATCTTGCCTTCCAACGCATCCGTCTTATTTGCTTCCATTAACTTGGATATAGGCTCCAAGAGAAAAAATCAATGAGACGACGTGTTTTTCCGTCTAAGAAGGTGCTCTGATATCAATTTGATAGGAAGTAGAAAAAGAAATTGAATAAACACCTTGCCAAAAATCTGATTTCAGTGAATCCAAAAATTGGCAAGAGGCAAATTTGAAGTAGAACTCTCACAAACTCTTGTAGATTGAAAATTTTATATAAAAAAAAAAAAGACAAGATACAGTTGGATCTTCAATTGGAAAGGAAGATCCGGTTCTCCACAAATCTTAGACGCCGCTAGAGCCCTCACAATCTAAACCAAATTCCCCTTTCAACAAATACAAGCATGAAGAAAAATTGAACCCTAGGAGTATCTATTTTTAGCATACAATTACAAAATCCCAAAACAACTCATTGCCTTTCCCTCCAAACCGCCCCCTCCCTATTCAAATTTTTACTGTGGGCTCCACTCTAGAGGGGATGAGATTAGCCCCCCTCTTCTATTCGCTGTCTGCCTGACTTTCGCCAGGTGTAGACCCTAGCCGGTCTAGGATGGACTGGCCCAATGACTAGTCCAGGGAGGATTGGTCCAACATAGTGCTGAAATCCATGTATTAGAAATAATACTAATTTATTTTGTTAAAGAGTAGTTTCTAATTAACAAATTATATTAGTGAATGACTTTTTGTATAGAAATTTGGGTCCTAGGTATAATTTTAAATGTATATATAATGTATGAATTTTCTGTTATAAAAAATATAGTTTCTATTATATATTATCATATTCTACATTGTAATTGAGTTGAGTCTTTGATTTAGAATGGTTTAGGGTTTAGGATTTCTTATGCAGCTATGCAACTTGATGGACGAAATCATATAAATTGGATTCTAAGCATTGCTATTTCAAATACCAAATTTCTTAATTTTCTTTTGAAGTAGACCCGAAAATACTAGGAATCAATACCAAATAATAATTTAATGATGGCCCAAGTTAAAGAAATTTCACTAGAAGTTGAAAACCCTAGAACTAATGAGCTTACTAAAATTCACACTTAAAAAAGAAACCTAGTTGTAATGGATATGATAAAGTCAATCACAATCCCAAAACTCATAATGAATTGTTTAGAATAAAAGAGAGTAATGAAAGAATTAACCGAGTATAGAAGTTTAGGTCTAAGACTAGTGTAAGGAGATGAATTTTTCTAGAAATTGCTAATTGCTCTTGCACCACAGTTCAAGTAATCTATATCCAAGCCAGCAGTAACGAGCGAACAAAAATTCAAAATTTTTATTAAATAAAAGCACTTTAGGCCTCAAAATTTACTATTTATAAAGATCAAAACCTTATAGTTGGTAATCGTTAAAAATTTTCCAATTTTAACATGCTATTAGGCTCTTTTTTTAGATAAGCACAAAAATAAATCAACCTAAATATCATGATATGCTAAGGAATTAATGGCAGGGAGTTATGATAGAGTGAAAATTGGAGCAACAAGACCAAATTAAGCAAATATAACTATACCAAAGGAACCATCCAACAAGATCGAACGAAGAAATCATGAACCAACATTCAAGTGAATGGGTTCACTGTTTACCTTGAAGATTTGCATCATTACCTATGTGAATATTTTTACTATCTTCTACCTGTGTTAACATTCAAGTGAATATATTCATTATTATGATTAGATTAGATTCTACACCAAATTTATGCATATGAACTTGTTTGATTATCAAAATTTTAATTCGCGCTTTGATTGGTATTGTCATTCATTTGATTTTTCTTGTTTAATAATTTAACCAATTTATTTTGTAAAGTGGCTAAAATCACTTTCTTTGATGATCCATTAAGTGACCCTAATATGAGTCCTACTTATGTGTTACATTGACAAAATACTTCAGATTTGATATCAATTTGATGTTGGAAGTTTTGGAGTATTGGATTCTTAATGCAACCAAGTGATGTAATGCATGAAATCACACCCATTAGGTTTAAAACTCACAATTGTAAAGATCACCAATTGAAGCAATAATTCATCTTCTATTGATGTAAATTAGAAAATAAAAAAAATTGCACCAAATGATAATTTGATTATCATCAAATAAAAAAAAAATGAAAGAGAAATTGAAACCATGAAAAATCATTTGTCGATTATGATTCAATCTTGTGAATTTAAAAAAATGTTGAATTTAAAAATGTTGAATCTAAAAATATTGAATCTTAATCAACTAATTGTTTTGGATGAGAAAATCAATTTGATGTTGGGCCTCTTGGAGTCTGTAGTTCTTAATGTAATTAAGTGATGTAATGGATGAAATCACACATATTAGATTTGAAATTTACAGTTCCAAATAGCACCAATTAAAACAAAAATTCATCTCTTTTGATTTAAACTAGAAAATACAAGAAATTTGTGGCAAACAATGAATTTTTTATCTTCCAAATAAAATAAAAATTTAAGGAGAAATTGAAATCCCTAAAATTCATTTGTAACACTCACAAAACCTGTAACAAATTATGTAGAATAAAGGAAAATTAGGAAATAATTAAGTAATCAGAGAAATTTGAGCCTTATGTTAATACATGAAGATGATTTTCCCCGAAAATTGGTATTCACTCTGGTACTGTAATTGAAGGAATGAACATCCAACTCAACACTCGTGGTTGAACAAAAATCTAAAACTTTACCAAGCAAAAGTTCCCTTATACATACGTTATAATTTACTATTTATAAATTTAAAAAATCCTACTGTTGGTGGTCCCTAAAAATTTCCCAAATTCAATGTTATGAGGTTCTACAGATAGGCTCTAGCAGAAATTACTAGAAATATTGGGATATTGCTACAAAATCATCGACAGGGAGTCTGCAGTAGAATGGAAACCTTTAACAACATTGTCAAATCACTCAACAAAATGGGAAACAACATAGGCTGATAGAACCTGCAAACCATCTAATTTGAGAAGCAATAGAGCCCCTGAACTAGCAACTGAACTAGAGAACCATGAGCCAACAATTGAACCATGGAAATTTTAATAAACTGTATTAACCATTGAAACTGATTGAATTAGAGAATAAGAAAATTAGAGAACACATCCTATTTTGATAGGCATCATCATAGCTATGTTCCAGTTAAATTAAAATAAAAAATTACAACATAAAATAAACAGTCCTCAAAGTATCAATTCGTTAATTTGCTCATTTTAGCACGCATGCTAGCGAACATTGTAAACGCTCATATATCCATTAGTTTCATAACTTGCAAATTTATATATTTTAACATTTTTGTAATTGCCTGCAGCGCATCCTTAATATAGGTGGTACCTTTGGTTGGCAGAATTGTGGACTGGTTTTGTGTTTTTTCCTATCAGAAGGTTAACTTTTTATTTAGGTTATTGTTCTATTTTATTTGATTCATTATCTGCATCATCGCCACTCAATCAAGTCTTTTAGAAACTACTCATCAGTTGGCATATATTTCAACTATTACTTCCACTCATTCACCAGCAAAAAAAAAAGCACTGCAGAGTTCAGTTAGTTGAAATGATTCCTTCAATTTACTTTGCCTTATTTTGATTTCTTTTTTAAATGAGAAACGGCACATGCAACTAGTGTTAGAAGTTTGTTTATCTTTGACCATGGCGTCTTATTCTTTAATTTTTATGCCTTACAGACTATACATCATATTGTCACAATGTTAAATGCTTTGCTGTCTTAAAAAAATTAACTTTAGTAGCTTTTTTAAAATTTAAAGTACATAGGAGAGCTTGGAACTAACTTCAAGGTCTACCGTAATGATGAGCTCACTGTAGACGAAATAAGAAGGTATAATTTGAAGTGTCTTCTGCAATATACTGTATAATGAATTTACTATCAAAACATTTTTTTCTGTAACACGGGTGAAGGTTGATCATGACTCGGTTCTTCCAGGATGAATCCTAGAGGTATACTAATTTCTCCAGGGCCGGGTGAGTGTATTTGAAATATTTTATGATTAATTTTTTCTTCTATAACCCATTAATGTATCTAAATTCTTTTCTACAGGTGCACCGAAAGATTCCGGAATATCCTTACAAACTGTTCTAGAACTTGGCCCCTCTATTCCATTGTTTTGAGTTTGTATGGGCTTGCAGTGCATTGGAGAGGCTTTTGGAGGTATGGATAGTTGTTAATGCATCCTCCAGTTGGGAACTTATAATGCAACATTTAATCTTTCTAGGGACCTGCAGGAAAAATAGTGCGATCTCCTTATGGTGTTGTACATGGTAAAGGCGCACTTGTTTATTATGATGAGAAGCTAGAGTATAGTTTATTCTCTGGCTTACCGAAGTAAGTGTTTTTCTCTTTACTTGTTTCTTTCTATATCTTTTTGTTTTTTGTTTTTTCTATTTATTGCTTATCAATCAGCTACCAGCATTATACTATTTTTTGAACCCAATTTTAGGAGTGTCTCTCTTTTCAGCCAAATCGCAGCTTATCTAAAACCCCTGCTTATTGTAAAATTGATTTTCAATCTTGTTAGCTATAATGTACTATTTTTATTTTATTTTAATCATTTTGGATCCCAGAAATGTGTTACAAGGTCTTATCATTGTAAATCTGATCAATTGCTTATGCGTGGCATCGCTTTTTAAATTTAAATGTGTAAGTGCCATTTCCAATGCATCCAAGCATATTGGAAGTGCATCACGGTTTCCTGTAGCACTTGGTTAATTCTTATTTAGCTTGAGCAATTAATCATAATTTTATTTTTTCAATTTTCGTGATGACAGTGCATCTATTGCACGTGCCATTATTTATAAGAATGGTGCGATGCTCAAGCAATCAATTTTGGTAATATAAATGTGTTACTACCAGCTACTGATCATTGCAACTAGCTTGTGAATATTTTTACTGTAGGATTTTATCTGGAATATTCTACTCGGATATGTACGGCATTACCTGTGGGTTAGTGAGTAATGTAATGAGAGAAAGAGGTTTATGTATGATAGGGAAGGGATTGATAGTCATGTTAATAAGGTTTGCGCCGCCAAAATTAGAAATGATCAATGTGGAAACTATTTTCTGTTTCTTATGTTCATAAAGCTTTAGTTAGTTTCATAAAGTTAGGAAACATATTTTGAAAGATTCTCGCTAGTTTCATTTTCGTGTTGGATAAAATAACCATTGGATTAAGCTCCATTAAACCCTCTTAAAATTCTCTCAAAAACAGTCATGTTTGTACAGTTTGTCTCCTTAACCTAAGAAAATTTCACATTCCATACTGTTATATAATAAGTTTTGAGTTAATCACTTTGCTATTCTAAATTTATTAACTTCTATCAGTCTTTTTTGTGAATGATTATTTCGTTCTATTGACATCTGATCTTTTTTTTTCCAGCCCTTTTAATGCTGCTAGATATCATAGCCTTGTGATTGAAAATGATAGTTTTCCTGACGACATTCTGGAGATTACAGCATGGACTGAAGATGAACTTATTATGGGTGCTAGACACAAAAAGTATAAGCACATCCAGGTAACCATTTTCTATTCATTTATTTAGGTTACTGCCATTTCTATAGGGATATTATTTTCAGTAAAATGCCTTTGGATTATGAGTTTTATTATCTAAGTTGGAAATCTAAATAAGCCATAGCAAATGATCTGGAATGCAAACCATTAGATGCGTGTTAAAATGTTAAGAAATTGTGCAGATCATTAGGTCCGCCTATCATATGTGATTGAGATCAACCCCAACTTCTAGACTGAGTCGGGCCTTTGGCTAATGCTCTTTTTTCAAGTCATGTAACTAATCGAATTTCAGGAATCACTCAGACACTCACTCAAATATTGTGAAGAAACAAGAAGCTTTAACTCTGTAGTCATGCTATTCCAGAAATACTCCCTACAAACTAGCAGTTGAAAGTTGTGTTAGTGAAGGTATCATCAAAGGTTTGTTCGTTTGACTAGAATTTGGTCCTCGGTTAACGTCATGTGTAAGGCTTCATTTAGGACGGATTTCTTATTGCTTTTTAAATTAGCTTTTTAGTATAAAATTTTTAATTTTTGTACTACAAAGTTATTTTAAGAAGTAATAAAAAAACAGTCCCAAACAAAGCCTAAATTAGTGGTATTCCTGTATTATAACCTTATTTTTTTTTTGCCCTTTCAAAGAACTAATGAAATGCCGGAAATGACCATGCAGTTTAGTCTGTAATACAATAATTGCCAAAGCGGGGTTAAAAAGGGCCTTGATAAAATCTACAGTTCGGACAAAGTATTTAACCAAATTACCAAATGCCCTGCCACAAGCCCATAATTATGTCTTTGCAAATCAAGTATGGTACATAAATTGTATGGAGCAATCATGTTCCATCATTTATGCGACAAGTGATTATATTCTACCCCTACCTGTACTTTAATTGCCTTTGTTGACCTTTCTCTAGAGTTTTCCATCCTCTTGTACTCAAAGCAGTGGTGGTTGGCTTTCCAGTCAAACACAAAGGCCGTAAGGATAGCTATAGTCTGAGCATTATATATTTTATTTAGGATCTAATGCAATAATGCTATTACCACTTAACTTCTATTTATTGTATTTTTTACTATTAATCTTTGTTATAATGCATCAAATTTCAACAACAACATTGCCCACTACGTGGGATCGGCTACCTGAATAATTTTTTTCCATTGTGTCTTGTTAAAAGTCAAATTCTCGTTTAAATCCAATAAAGAAAGATCATTTCTAATATTCTCTAACCAAATCTTTTTAGGTCTGCCTCTACCTTTCTTATCATAAGTCAAATTTAATGCATCAAAATTTCAATATACGTTAATTTAATGCTGGCTATGATCTCTTCTTCATGGCTCCACGCCATAATGCCCCAAATTTGGCAGCCGGCAGCCCTTCAAGTTCGGTTTCCACGCCTTGTGTTTGCTTTTATTGCTACAATGATTCAAGTCTCTCCACTTGCTGGAAATTGTCAAAATCGCTTTAAAAAGCTTCTTGAAATTTGGGTTTCATCAAAGTTGGGGAGCAAATTCTAAGCATTGTTTGTCAGCCTGGTAGGGACATTCCATGTGCTTGATGTTAGATTACCACAAACTTGCCAATGTATATGGAGATCAGTACTCTAGTGCCATTATTCATCATCTTTTTTCAACAAATTTCTGAATTTATATATCATTGTTAGCATCTAAACAAGTTTTTACTTTTTGATTGTTGTTGTTGATTATTTTATTAATCTACTTCATATTGCTATTTCTAATAGTGGTTAATGAATAATGATGATCATGGAGTTTCTAATAGCGGTTAATGATGATCAGGGAGTGCAGTTTCATCCAGAGAGTGTCATCACCACAGAAGGGAAACGAATTGTTCACAATTTTCTCATGTTGATAAAGGAATTTGAGGCCGAAGAGAATGCATAGTGATTTTCTCTCTTAATTGAAGAGACTTCAATCTGAGTTCAGCCTCAGACTTTATGTGAACTTTGAGATAATTTCTTCGGTCATCTGCTTCATGCTTTAGCGGACTTGTTGAAGAAGAATTATTTCGATCATCACTTTGTGCTTTATGAATTTGTTGAAGAATTTGAAACCATCATCATAAGGTAAATTATAAAGGAATTTGTGGCCAAAAAGAATGCATAGTGATTTTCTCTCTTAATTTCTCTTCTGAATTTCTATTGGGAGTTCAGTTTACAAAATGTCTCATAATTTTCTGCAAGAAATCTATATTATTTTGCAGTATATTAAACAATTTGATGTCCCATATGTTCACTCGCATCTTATGTTTTGTCTTCATCTGTTTTTCCTCTTTGAAACCAATAAAAAAGAAGCATATTGTATCAAGCAAGGTGTGGTGGTGGCTCTTCATTCAATATTATTAATGGATTGGATACTGAGATGAACATTCAATCTAGACAAGTTCAGGTCTGCAAACTTTGGACAAGCCAGTCCTGCCTGTGATTGGTCATGCTGCCTTGAACATATAAATGCCTCTGTGCAGGTTAGTTTTAAAATTTTAATAGTTTAATTAATTTAGTTCAATATGAATGTTTGTTCATTGTCAATAGCTGATCCTGCCTTGAACAAAGAACCTTGAACTTTTTTTTAAAAGAACCTTGAACTTGCACATAACCCTAATATGACTATAGTTCTGAATATTTTTTGGGTACATTTAAGTCAACTAAAACAAACGTATAAATACATCAAGTACGTAAGATTTGAATTCAAGATCTCTTAATTGATAGTCAAACCTCTCAACTAATAGATCAAGATGAGCTGCGTACAGGCCTGAATCTCAAAGCTATTGATTCAAATTTTGTTTAGAATATTTTTTTTATTGTTTCTAAAACAAATTTTAATACAATTGATTTGAAAACTGTAAAAAAATAGTGACTAGTTTGACTTTTATAGCATATTATTTATAGATGAGAATGATGTAATACAATATGCATTGTCATTGTCATTATGGCTTTATTTGGGATGATTTTTTTCCTTCTTAAAGCCGTTTTTTACTATAAAAATTAAAGTTTTTGTACTAATAAGTTGTTTTAAGAAGTAGCAAAAAAGCTGGCCTAAATGAAGCCTAAAATTAGATAATTTTTAGGAAGATTTGAGATTTGAAACTAGGAAAAATTTTAAATTTTAATTTTTTAAAAGTATTTTAAAATTAATATTACATTAATATTTATTTATCATTTTACTTTAAAAAAAGTTAAAAAGATGACAATGTTGATCAAAATGTTCTCATAAATTGTTTTATTTTCTGAAAAAAACTCCTGTTTGGCTATTTTATTTCATTGTAAATTCCAAAAAAAAAAAAAAAATTCAGATGAGTGTTGGATGCAATATTTGAAAAGTGTGAACTCCGCAGAGGAAAAGTGCTTATAAAAGCTGCGAAGCAGAGCAAATATCCTTTAATTTCGATTATTGCCGAAATATTAATGGCCAAATTAGTTACATTTCACATCAGTGTATAAGAAAAAGGCTATGACAGCTAATTTCTGCAATCAAACAGACCATTCAATTTCACCATATTTGCTTTACATGTAAATTGTATTTAATGTGGTTTACAGATAGATAAATGCAAATGAACAAAAATTGCAACATAAATATTTTTGTTACATAATATCTGCAGATTGTCTTATTTTAGAATTACATATTTTGTCAATAAGGTTTCACATCTGTAATTATATAATTTTTTTAATTTAATGTGTTAATTATTAAGTAAAATATGAACTAACTTCATTAATAAATTAAAATATATTATTTAATTCAACTCATGTATTACTCAGCCGAACAGAAATATATAAATAGAAAACAAAGGCTCATTTTAGATCATCTTTCTTACTATTTTTTAAAATAATTGTTTAGTACAAAATTTTTAGAAATAGAAAATTTTGTACTAAAAAACTGCTATAAAAATAGTAAAAAAGCCATACCAAATGAATCCAAAGTAAATGAAAAAATTATTACGTGCGGTGTCCGAACATGTCCGGAGGTCAATCCGAACGCGCCATGTCACTCAATGCGCATTGTATTGGATGACACAGCGCATTCTGATTGCCCTCCAGACATGTTCGGACTCCACACAGAATAATCTCTCAAGTAAATGACCATCATCTTCTTTGCTTAATCGCTTTTGGTGAATTAGAAGTATCATATTCATATAGTCCATGCCTTATAAATTATTTGATATTTTTTATAAATAACAAAAAAATGAATTTAACATATAAATTGCTCCTTTTATCCTACTGAGCAAATATGATCACAAATTTATTATGGTTGCTAATTAATTTAATTCATGAATATTTTAAATATTATCATCAGAAATTAAAATAATTTTATCTGAACTAAATTTAAAACATATAAGAAAAAAAAATCATAAATCATCAATTAATACAATCTGGCCCATCCATTCCCAATCAGAGTCAAGATTCCTCTTTCCCTGGCTTCCACTTCTGAGAGAACCTTCTGCATTTCAAATGAATAAAAAAGAACCTCACACCTTCCACAGCACATGAAGAAAAGGAGATTGTGGGGCAAGCAATAATAATTTGAAGACTCACAAATCATCACAATAGAACTCTTATTTATTAAATATTTTGATTTAAGAGAAGATGTGGAAGATTCGACATTGTACATACATTTTTATTATTGTAGCAAATCAATTTCTTAACTATCAAGATAGTATCCACTTTTACATAATAATCTCGTAGTTTTCTTCTGTGATTGATGTAACTTTCAAGGAGGTCAACCAGGTTCCTTAATTTTCATGGGGAGGGGGGAATTTACAAGTAAAACTGTAGAGATTTTTTTTTTTTTTTTTTCATATATGTTGGAGTTGCCTTGAATTTGGCTCAATGCCTATTTGTTCATATCCTTAAACATCGTATGCTTAGCATATATGTCGGGGGTCCAAAGAGGTAGCGCCCCTGGTGGGGTTTGACCTAACAATAAAATGATGAATTCTCTTTACTATTTCTCTTTGTATTTGGTTCATCGTTCCATAATAATAAAACCTCTACACAAAGTGTTAAATTATGTTTCTTTTTTTTTTTGGGGGGGGGGGGGGGGGTGGGGGGGGGGGGGGGGGGGGGAAGGTGAATTGCCTAAAGATCATAGTATTTTAAAACTTTTATGTTGGGCAATTGCCTAAAAAATCTTATAATAAAGACCAAAAAATAGATAGATGGGGACAAATTATATAAAAAATCAATTGCCCCCTTGGGCTTAAGATGAATCCGCCCCTGAGATGAACCATCTTAAAAATGCTAATATATGAACACATTTGACTAAAGTTTCATAATATTTTAAAACTTTTAGGGCGGGCAAATTACATAAAGCATCAATTGCCCCAGACCTGGGGCTTAAGTTGGATCCGCCTCTGAGGTCAACCATCTTAAAAATGCTCCAATATGAACACATTTGACAAAAGTTTCTAATGAAATTTCAACTGTTGCATCGAAAGATGACTCCATATTTAAGAATCAAGCCATTTTATATGAGGAGTTTCATAATTATAAACTATATAATTGATAACTCATTTATTTTTAAAAAATGATGATAATTTTGCTAAATAATTTATAAATGAAATGAAGATCATTGTACTTCACTCATAATAATCTCATCATTTTCCATAGCCATTATAGAGAAGGCCACAAATTTCACATTTAAAAGAAAAATCCCACCTTTAATTCAATATTTATTTCAGGTGCAGAGATGAAGGCATGAAGCATTCATATGAACCCAAAGATTTAACACTACAAAAGGAAATATATAGAAAGAAAGAAGATATTTGACTGAATAATAAATCTCTCTCCATATAAATATAAAAAGATCCAAATAATCATAAATCCATCAACTTTTCAGAGTTCTTAGAGCTTCCTATACACCCCCTGATTCACAAAACAATCACCTCCCCCAATATCAAATGCAAGAATTACAACAAGTTAACAAATTTCTCCATACTACAAATTATAAGTCCTTTGCGGCCACGGCCGCCGCCGCACGGTGACGACGCTTTCCATGGCGTCGCCGGTGACCAGACCGGCCGCTTCCCGCACCCTCAAATTGCTCGGCCTCACGAGCATCGGCCGAGCACTCGGGCGGCGGTGTCGGGTAGCGGTCGCCATCATAGCAATAGGAGTAAGTCAAGTGCTTTCTCCTCAGCTTCTTCATTGCAGAGAGTTGGTCGGAGGTGGCGGTGATCGAGTCATAGAGCTTAGTTTCGTGGCCTCGACATGTCGAGAGATGGTCGATGGGATCGACGGCGCAGCCGTGGAGGATAAGGTCGGCGAACTCAGCGATATAGGGAGCGTATTTGTAATTGACCTTATAGCGGCCGCCGGAAGTAGCCCAGTTGGAGCCATCCCAGATTGTGGCATAGAGAGACATAGGCTTAGAAGGGAAGTGAGCAGCCATGGCTTCTGTTCTCACCACCTCCCTAATAGGGATGTTATCGATGTAAAATCTGTTCAACCAAAACAAAATTACAGCACAAAATGATCAGAATGTTGTAATCTAACGGATATAATGCGACTTAATTGAAACAAACAGCTGATATCTGTGCTGAAAATGAGAGATTAGATAGCAGATTTTCAAAGTAGAATCCTTGATTTACGGGAACTAAAGGGATGATTTTTATGAAACATTGAAGTGGAATTGAAAAGATTTGATTACAAGATCCGGTTTTTGCTCCACAAGATGGAATAGTTGTGGAAATCTTCAGTAGGATCAAACCAGAACTGATATCTCTCCTCTCTTCCAAATCCAGTGCTGCCATTGCCATAAACGTTGGTCTGAACTCTCCATTCTCTTCCTCTGATGTTCCCCAAGAACTCAAAATCTAACTCGTCATGGTTCTTCTCGAACACATCTCCATTGGACATCTAAACCAGAAATTAAAAAAAAAAAAAAAAAAGAATTTTCATCAGATTGTGCTAAACCGGATAAATCATAGTGTTTGTATGTGCGTGTGTGTGTTTTCAAAAGCAAGGAAACACGGAACGGTCAGAAAGAAAAGGATACGAATGATATTCTAAATCCAAATAGGAGAAAAAAGCACAAACGAAACGAGATTGTTGTGAGGGATTCTTAATCCGTCAAGGAAAATAAATCTATAAAAACCAAAATGATTTCATCTTTCTCCTCATAAAATCCCCAGAAACACAGAAAGGAGCAAACTTTGATACAATCAGAAGAACCGCACATAGAAAGCGACGACGACTCCGGCGGCATAATCTGAGGGAAGCTTTATTGAGGCGCTGAAGAATCCATGGAGATAGAGATCCTGAGAAGCGAATCCAGAACCTGACCATTTCAATCGACGAAGCTTCAGACACTTAAAAACAAAAATAGTCTAGAAAAGCATTAAAGATTCAATCTTTACCAGTTCTCTCATCAAGCGAGATGTGAACAGTCTTTCCATCGCGGAGAAGCATGAGATTGCTGTCGCCGAAGAGCTGCGTATAGGCATCTTCAAAGGAAAGCGCGGTCAAGCTCTGCAGATTAACCGGCAATGGAACTCTGTGGGAGTTGAGAAGCAGCAGCAAAGAGGAGAAGATAAGGAAGAAGATGCAAGAGAGCAGTGATGATTCATAACCCATTTTCTCTTTTCTGTTCTCTGTCTTCTTTCTCTCTACTCAATAAAAAATTTTTTTTTTCTCTTTCGGAAAATGTGGAAGAAAGAAAGGTATTTTGGAGCAGGAAGAGAGCAGGGGAGATGGCCTTTTATTGGAGACAGCTTCTTCGCCTTGAGAGCAGACCTTAAACCTTTTTGCGCAACTTTTTAAATTTTTCTACTGAATGCATTTAAGAGATGTGTTAAGTAAAACAGATGGTAATAAAGTAACAAAGAATAGACCCTATCGAACTTAGCTGGGTTGATGGACGAGTTTGGTTGTCTTAGGAACCTTCCATCGGAGTTCGATTCCCCTCTCAAACGAAAAATTATTGCGTCCTCCCACCTAACGTAGATATGCGTCCTCCCACCGCCAAAAAACTCGGTTTTTGCTCGGTATTGCTAGGTATTATTTGATAATAACGAGGAATATCATCATGTGAAGATCAATACCGAGTTATACCGAGCAATATCGAGCACATACCGAGTTTTCTCTAGGAAAAACTAGGTATTTTTTTGTATTGCTCGGTATTGCTCAGTATAGCTCGGTATAACTCGGTATTGGTCTTCACATGATGATATTCCTCGTTATTGTTTGGTATTGCTCGGTATTTGCTTGGTATTTCTCGTTTTTTAGTGCGATTTTAGCTCTGGGAGGACGCATCTCTACGTCAGGTGGGAGGACGCAATAATTTTTCCTCTCAAACGGCACGACTTCTAGTTGATAGAAGATAAGTGTGTGGTCCGGTACCCGTGTGACTGTTTGCTGCTAGACATACTGAGGAGTTAGTTACTCCGTTAAACATCTTCTCTGTAGGATTGTTAGCGGATAGATACCCCGTTCAAAAAAAGAACAAAGAACAAAAAGATGTTAAGCAAGAGACAATAATTTTTAAAGTAATCCTTGAAGTATTAACAGAACAAAAATGTTATACTTATAAGAGAAGCATAATTTCATAATTAATAATATGCATACAAATTTTTATAATATCATAATAATTTTGAAAAAAAATATTTTTTATGTTTGATAATAATTTTATAGACAACTTATAAAATTTTAGCCTTTTGATTAATCTATGTCTAATCCTAGGGTTTATGATAAAGTAGACGTTGGTTTTTTGATATTATTTGAAATTTTTGGGCTTTATTTTTTTCAACTTTTTAAGAAAATTTTGAAGAAATAATAATTAATTTTTTGAATTTTAAATGCCAAATTTGTTTTCTTATTGCACACATTGAATGATAGAATTATCAGTTCTTAATGTTTTACAAAAAAATAAAAATAAATAAAAACTCCGAACAAATAAATTTTCAAAATTTATTCTTAAACTCAAAACCAGCGAGGCCTTAGATTCTATATGAAAAATAAATGACATAAATATTTCAGTCGCACAGGACCAGACTAAGAAAGAACTCAGTGTGTGCAATAGCATTCCTGTAATTTTTCCTCTAATAAAATAATAGTTTTAACTATTTAAACTATTTTATATTGATACGTCTGGCACGAATCTCGAGGCAAAAGCTAGTTGGAAACTTCAAAAATTAATTCTAGGAACACCCGAACTCTGATTTCAGCGAGCTTACAGTCAGACTGAGCGTCTCGGAAATACGAACCCAATGACACCAAGATCAACCCAATCCGAGCTCAAATGAGTCCAAATCAAGGGCTCAAAGCGCTGTCGGAAGGTTCAAAGCACAATTTGAGTTACCAAACGGTCTCCGATTTTGACTAGCTTATACTCGAATCGAACAGCTCGACGAGACAAATCCAACGAGCCCAAGATCGCCGAATTTCGACATCATTAAGGCCTTCAAATGCCCAACGAATGGTGCATGATCAAAGGATTTGATATCGGCCGTCCATTCAAAACACTCCCAATTCGCCCCTGATCTCACTCGTATTTACGGGCTATGCCACTCCAGAAAAACTATAAATAGAGCCCTCATTCTACACCAAGGGGACTCAAGTGAAGAGAGAGAAGAAGAAGGGAAGAAGAAGAAGAGAAAGGGGAAAAGGAGAATCCCCTCCTCCTCGACCACCGCCCGAGCTCTTCTTGTCGCCCGAACACACCGGGATTCTGCGTGATATTCGGGAGAACACATGAATTCTTACCAACTTCCACATGATGCTGAAATTCTTCCCAATTTGCAACAGAGTTCTCTCCTAACGCCGAAACTTCGCCCAAGTGAAGTCGGAGTTCTCTTTTGCCACCAACTGACGTCAGACTTCTACCCGACGTCGAACCTTCACTCTTCGCCAAGTTTCTACCCGGCGCCGGACTTCTACCGGTTATCGGACTTCTCTGGACGTTTACGCGAAGATGGATTTCTTTCCATTGTTGGACTTCTACCTGACGCTGTCCTTCTGATATTCGTCGTCAAACTACAGTCATTCTGACCTCCGTCGCCAGCCGACTACGATCCTCCTGACTTACGTCGCCCGCCGACTACAGTCTTTTCGACATCCGTCGCCCGTCGACTACGGTCCTCCTGACTTATGTCGCCCGCCGACTACAATCTTTCCGATCTCTGTCGCCCACCGACTACGGTCCTCCTGACTTACGTCGCCCGCCGACTACAGTCCTTCCGACCTCTGTCACCAGCTGACTACAGTCCTCCTGACTTCCGTCGCCCGCCGACTACAGTCCTTCCAACAAAGCGAATATGTCAATAGTAGCTCTTTGTATTTACATCATGTAATGTACTCTATAAGATGTACATCAAGCTAAGGCCTTCTCCCAAGGAAGGGCCTCATTTGTAATCGACTGCAATACTAGTGGATTCATTCAAACTAGGCTAGGCCCCGTGGTTTTTTCCCCTTTTCAGGGGTTTTCCACGTAAAAATCTTGGTGTCTCATAAATGCTAGACCCTCTCTTTTATCTGATTGCGTGCCGGATTTTCGTACAACACTAAGACGATAAACTTTATATTTCCCTATATTCTTCTATTTTATTGTGCATATCATTATCATACTTAAATTTAATTATAATTTTTGTGGCCTTTTTCCAAAAAAAAAAAAAAATCACAATTAAATTTAAAGTGCACTAACTATGAAAAAAAATATAATTATTATGTGCTAGAAAATTTGAGTCGATAGAGTATGTGTTTTACGTCTCAGCGTTGTCTAAAAATTTAGCACACAAAGAAAAAAATAGTAAGATTAGATATTTTTTACATGAAAAATACTGAAAGAAAGAAAAAATAGTAATATTATAAAACATTCAATGTGTAGTAAGTAATATAGTAATTCTCATTTTTTTCAATGGCTAAAGAAGAGGGGGATTATTTGAAAACAAACATATGATTTTTCCTATGAGAGATTACATAAATCAAGTGTCCACTAAAAGCAAGTTAGCACATAATAACATGGCTTGATTTTTCCAATAAGGATTATAGAAAGTAGGTATCCACAGGCGGACTGTAACATCATGATATCTAAAATAGAATAATTTTATTTCTTTTGTAATTTATTATTATTTTTTAATTCATTAACAACTAGACATGACTGATTCTATTTAGAAAAAATACAAACAACAAAAAATATAATTACAATATTACAGTTAATATTTACATACTGATTAAAGTCCGAAGTAATATATACAATAACTGTAACTTGCTACAAAAGAATATTATATATATATCAATGTCTAGCCTCAGTGTGCAGGTTTCTTATCTTTACCTGAAATCATATAAAATCATGTAATTAACACTTTATGTGATGACCTAGAATCTAAATTGGAAGAATTATTCATTTATCCTTTAAATAAACAATAAGTACAATTTCACATGAGCATGCTCGTTGGGCGCACTGATAGCGATCGCCTCCTCTCTTTATTGATTACAAGAACACCTTCTTCGAGATCATCTCCACCAAGCTCTTATATCACTTTGTTATGCAATTCTTTGGAGGATGAAGAAGCTTCTTGGAAGAGAGCGAGAGAGAGCTTACATTAATTTCCTTTATTCCTCTTCAATTGGCCTACAATCACTATTACAACTTCTTCTATTTATAGAAAAGTGAACCTACTAAAATAAAAAGATTCTAAGGGACAAGTAATCTAAAATTTGACCAATACATAATAGTTCTATTTAATTTTTATCCTCCTTATGTAGAATGAGGCTTTATTTATATGCTTTTTGGTTGATTTTTTTTTTTTTTAATTTGAACTAAAATCCAAAACACTCGATCGTACGGTCTATATCAAATCACTTCTTTATGAAATACTTTTTCAGAATTTAAGTGCTTTAATAATGTCGGAATTTAGTGGTCTTAGACTCGTTTGATTCGTCTCTTCGAGCCATTCGATTCAACAATAACCATGTCATATTTGATGTTCACATCATCATGATTTTAATTTCAAAAATTTCATATTCAAATATTGTCTCAAGATTCGTGCAAATCATATGATTTTTTTCAGCCATATTAAATTGTTTTATATTTTTTAGATAAGTTTCACAGCTAAAACTCAGATCTATCAACGAATAAATTTTTTTTTCTTTGAATAAAATATTTAATGGCCAATTCTCTTACACTTTGGTTTCATGCAATTACAAAAACAAATAATTATATAATATATTAAAAAATAGAGCCATATCATTATCCTTTAGGATATAGTATTAAGATTGATTTATTTAACATAAAAAAAAAATCCCAGCAGCTTTGTCGTTACTGATATCCACTAAGAGCCAAAACATCTCAAAGCTTTAGTTCTCGTGATTCTATTTGTTTGACAATACGCTGTCAAATAAGATCGTGGCTTGTTTTCTTCTCAATATTTTCTAATATTTTTTATTTGTGTTAATATATTAATTAAATACTTAATTAATTCTCTTAACTTAATTTCCAACTTTTAAAATTTAGGGTTTATTAGACCTAAAAGTGTCAAAATGTGTTTTCAAATCCGATTCAACTTGATCCGATCCGAAATCGACCTGATTTGAATTCATTCGAGCTATTTAATAATTAGATCAAAATCCTGGACTTAATCCGACCTGCCAACCCATTTATATTAAAAAAATTGATTTTATTGGGACTCTTTTGTAGGTTGAAAAATACAAATATGAGCTGCTTTGTATGTTGAAGTATACATGACTTGAAATGTATAATTAGATTCCAGATTCAGGTTAAATACTGGTTGATAAATCTACTCGAACTCAACCTGATATTGAAAGGGGTTGAAAAAATTAACCCTAACCCTCATAGGCGAATCCACAGTCAAATGAGGGGTGGGCATTTGCCCACAAAAAAATCATTAGAGGGCTTTTTCGAAATTTTGGCCCCCCTTAAAGAAAGAACATTTTTGCTTTAAATTTATTAATCGTGTGACAGTTTTGCCCATCTTGCCTCCCGTCATTCACAGAATCACAGTCGAAGGATCAAAGCCCTCTCATTCCGTCGTTCGAGTTCGCAATCGCAAGAGCTTGCTGGTCTTCGCCTTCGCAAATAGCAAGAGTTTGCCCACCCTAAGAAAAATTGTCTGAATCCGCACCTGCTAACCCTATTCGTTTATTAAAGAGGTTGATTTGAGCATAAAATTTTCAAGTGAGATTCATGCTGAATTTTTATGTCACGTCATATACTAATACCCTTAATTAGAACTAAGAGTAAGGAAAATAAATAAACAGTGATATAACCTACAATAATTGAACCACATTATAAATAAAAATCATATAAATTCTAACATTGTTAGAGAGAATATAATATAAATAATCAATAATAGTTAAACATAAAATCTCAGTCCACTATCCCAATCTATTATCACCAATTACTTTATCTTCATCTTCACATGTCCTCTTTTTACACTACAAGCATTAGAGGTCAAACTTTGACTTGTTCTTATCCCTTCATCATAATTTCATTAAAATAATATATATATATATATATATATATATATATATATATATATATATATATATATATATATATATATATATATATATATATATATATATATATATATATATATATATATATATATATATATATATATATATATATATATATATATATATATATATATATTCTTTTACCCCAAATACTCAATCTTCTCCCCAATTTGCTTTAGTCTTACATTTCTTTCTTGTGAAAGTGCACTCATTGGATCTTATGACATTGATAAAGCCAAATTGGACACTTATAGCTCAAAGATTTTTTATATTTTTTATTTTTATTAAAAAAAATTGTTCTCTATAAAAAAATGATGGTAATTTTAAATTAAAAATAAAATGATAATAAATTAATACTATTTTAAATTAAAAAAAATAGTGAAACTTCTATGCATTATTGGAGAGCAGATAATAATAAGAATTATTTTTTCATAATACAAAATAAATTATAAAATATATGACTTAAATTTATGATTTAGATATGCAATATATTTAATCATTAAGAAAATTAAGTATTATATAAAATAAAAATATTCCATTGGAGAGCCAGCATTATTTAGTTATGATGGACTAGTTTACTTTCCCAATGCCGTTGAATCTCATTTCCAAAAATTACTTTAATATTTATTTGCCATAAGATTGCTCTAATGAGTAATGATGGAAATTTTCCCTATTTAGAAGAAAATATAAAATTGAAATCATCTAATTAGTTAATTTTTTTTCTCATTATTTTAAAACAAAATTAGATATTTATGTAAACTATTAGAATTGATTTACTTTTTTTAATAATAATATATGATATACATTAATAAAATAATAAATAAAGTATTATTTTTGCTTATAGTAAGAAAAATTTAAACATAATAATGAGATAATGAATAAAAATCATTTAAACCCAAATAAATGTAAGAACAAAGTTTGAGCCCTCTTATATATATATATAAGAATCAAAATAATACCCTAAATCTTTACTAAAGATCAAAATGGTCATTGATTATTTAAAGTTTTCATTTTAGTATATTCCATTTTTAAATAATGATTTAAATAATCCTATTTAATGTCAAATTTGATTCATATTTAATTTAGAGAGTAAAAAATTTAAATTAATAATTTTCATAATCGAAAATTATTTCAGTAAGTTCCTTTAAAAAAATAGAGGATAAATTAGATTATTTTCTCTAAACTATTGATACATCACCAAAAATTATCTTAATCGTGCACAAATCTAGACACATATTCAAGTTGAAAACTTTCAAAATTAATTTTTGGGATCATATGAATCCAAAATTTAGTAAATTTATAGTCAAATTGAATTTCTCGAAGAGACGAATCCACATTTTATAATCAAATTTTAATATTTAATTTGATTATATATTAGTATGTTAAATTTATCTATGCTCTATTTTTACAAGTTAGGATAAGTACGTATTGACAATTTTTGCAAATACTTGCAACGGAAGGCGGCTCCTAGCCGTTAGATTGTCATTGATAGTTGAAATAGAAGGCAAATCCGCAAATATAAAGCAGATTTAGGAGGTTTTTTACTTTTAATGGCAACTGCTGCATAGGATTTGTAATCAAAATGCAGAGGAATGAAAAGGAAATAGTTCCAGCGCGTCCCCATCAACGTGGCGCGCCGTGCCACGAGATCGGCGCGACTGCCGCGTGCCTCATAGGGGCCCACATCGCCACAAAGGTCGCCCCCATAATGGACTATATTTGATAGGAATAATAAAGAAGTATATTATTATTATTATTATTATTATTATTATTTATTATTGACTATATTATCGCTCAATTCATGCACGAATAATCTTGGACTTCAATAATATTAGTGGTTAGAGGAAATCAAATCACATTATAATATTTTTCATTTGAATAGTTTCATCAATTTAAATATTCAATAGAGATCTTAATTTTGACTATTTTTCTTAAAATATTATTTGTCATATATTTATTTATTATACCTTAGTTAAAATATTATAGTGAATTTTTTATGATGATTTTTTAAATATATCAATGAAATAGAGATAATAATATTCTTTTGGAGATTTATATACTTAGTTTTTTATAATTTTCTCATTTACATATTTAATAACTAAATTTTAATATTTATAGCATCTAATACATTTCTTTACGCTATTAAGTTTGTCGTAGCGAGCTTTATTGTAACTTTTTTCTCGATGCCAGTTTCGCTAATTTTGTTGCCCTAATAAACTTCGCCATGACTTATATATTCAATTAGAAGGGCTTCGGGAATTAAAGAGATATTATTATAGTGTGTTAACATCATATCTGGATTGATAACATTCAAAAATATGCTAAATTCAGATGGGATTTTAATGACATGATTGGATAAATAATATTTTTAATAATATTTGAAAATTTAATTATTATATTATTAACTAATAAATTTTATGTATTAAGTATATTAATCAATTTTTTTTTAATATTATGCATGTAAATCCCACTAATCATTTTTATCCTACCATTCATAAAATTGAAAAGAACATCCGATCATCATAGAAATGATAAAATTATTGATGAATATTATCCTGATAAATTTATTTAAAAATAAGTACGGCATAACATACAAGAAAATAAGGAATAACTTTTTTTTTTTCTTTTTAAAATTTTTTTTTGAAATTTGAGATCAAACCTTGTCTATCAAATTTATATTTTACACTGCAAAAAAAATTTATCAAATTAGTTTATGTATGTAATTTATATTTCACAGTGAATTATATATCAAAGGTCACGAGCATAACACGTGGAAATGGCACGAAATCGAGGCGATAGAGGAGCAGGTAGCGGCTTGTCGCGTAAGCAAAAACTACCCGTTGGCAGCTTGTTTGGAGCCGTAAAACGCACCAACATAATTTTATTGTAGGATGAATTTCCATTCGTTTGATTTATATCACACGGTGATATCTCAACATTCAGATTCCCAAAAGATTTTTAGATCAGACCATGAATCCCACTTTGAACGGCTGCGATCAATCTTCCTAAGCCCGTATTTGTTTTCCCACGTAAAACGATCCGACATCTGGACCATCCAGACCAAGATCTACGACTGAGCTAAGTTGGCAATAACTCCCCGTACCGCCTTCACCTTGGTACGATATTCCTCATACATGAAAATTACGCTATCCTGTTCCATTCCACCGCAGCTGACCGTTATTGTGTACTTGCAGTGACCAAAGCACTAACGGTCATATCGTCAGTAAACATAAATACATAATAATAGTCTTTGATTTTTTTTTTTTGGAAAATGTTAAGTTAATGCCGTGGGAAATTGATCCCAAAATTTTTATAATAATTTGTATGAATATCAGCTAGATGGATTTTAATGAAAGATAACTTCGTATTAAAATTTTGTAGCATATTGATTATGGATTTAACAATATTTATCTCATATGAATTAGCACATATTATATATTATTCAATTATATATGAAAAGTTATAATTTCAAGAGATTGAATCATATTGTTCAAAATTTAAAATGGTAGTGATATAACAACAATACAATAATAATATCAATTATTTATCTCACTTTCTGGAGTTAGCTACATGAATCATTTTTCTCCATTGTGTCATGTTAAGAGTCAAATTGTTATTTAAGACTTCGCCTGAGACAATTTTTTGCAACATTTTAAAACAACTTTTTAATACAAAAATTTATATTTCACGAATTTTTTGTACTAAAAATCTATTCTAGAAAGCAGCCAAAAAGCTATCCCAAATGAAGCCTAAATATAATAAAAAAGGTCATTTTTAGTATTTTCTAACCAAGCTTATTTAGCTCTACCTCTACCTTTCTTAATATAAGTCAAATCTAATACATCTACTCTCAATAGTATAATGCAACAAAATAAAGATTGATAAATTTGATTTATGTCAACCTAATGATAAAGATTGATGATATATGACTAAGTTTCAAAAAATATAGCTTTAACTATGATAGAAATTTAGCTTAAAAATAGTTTTAGCTAGAAATTTTGTACAATGGTTTAGATGGCCAATGACAAATGATATCTCTATATTTCAAATATTCAAATATTGAATTAAAATCATTTAATGACCCGCCTATAAATAAAACTCATTATAAACATTGAAATAAATTTAAATAGTAAGATTTGACTATTTAATTTTATTTTTTAAAGCGAGTGTCACTCTACTTTTAGATTATGTAATTTATAATTTTTCAAAAAAAATAAAAGCTGGTCATTTATCTCTCTTATTTTATGGTTTATTATATGTATTATATAATATCATATAAGACAATACAAGACAATAAATTTCACTTAAATTTTCTAATTTTTTTATCCATCTAACTCACTTGTTTTTCTATTTTTTGTACTTAATTTTCATAAATAAATTCATAGTGGTGCATGGAAAGTGTTGGCCAATTTTGACTATGAAATGGAACAATAGAAGTACTGAATTTCCATATTTATTACAAAAGGTACGTTTATCATTTCACACATTTTGATAAAAGGAGTTGTAAGGTTAATTGCATGGCCATTTTCCCAACTTAGGTTAGATTAAAATAAAGTTTATTCTCATAACTATCTTCCACTCTACCGTTATAAATGAAATAATCACTTTTTTAAAATATATTTTATGTGAAGATTTAACAAGATCAGGCATATGGAAGGAGCATATTAGATTATTATAGCAATTTTTGTTTGATATTTTATATTTATTAGATACAAATTTGTTTGTGAATCATATCTGAATCATACTTCCAAAATTAATATTCGTAGGATGGTGTGTTTTGAATTATGATTCAAATTATAGAAATACTTAAAGCCTATAAATAGGGCTCTATTTTCACATGAAAGGTAGAGAAAGAAAGAAAAGAACTAAATTGTTATATTATATATTCCGGCTATTGTAGCCAACAATCACTATCAGTAATTGCTACCATCTTCAGAATTATGGCAACTTTTAATCGTGTTGTTGGGTATAATTGTACGCTTATGAACACCTGCTTGATATAATTCTTATTCGGAAAATCAAACTCTTCTGTTAGGTGTTAATTGTTCATCTGCGAACTCTTTATTTATGTTAACACATATAAGAGAAATCAAACAACTTATTTTCAAATAGTTCTCTTCTTCTTTAATTGTAAGGAAATGAGTATTGTTTCTTTTGATATATAATAGATTTTTCATATGTGTTATGCCTCTCGATTTTTTCACTTTCCGGATTTTTCATATAAAAATTTTCTTATCTTACTATTTTTATGTGTCTGTGCTGAATTTTTATACGAAGCTCAGATGCAAAACACATATTCCATTAACTCAAATTTTATAGCAAACAACAATTATATTATTAAATCCAAGTGCTACAAATTACTTCCTCCTCTTCTTTTAAAATTACACTATTACCCTTTATTTATAAAGTTATGAGGCTACATGAAAAACTATATAAGAAAATGTATTCATTTACTAAAAACTTGTAGCACAAAAAAAGATGCAGCCATGCAGCTAAGAAAATATAAAAATATATATGAATAATAAATATGTGGATAGTCCTATTAGGGAACTAAAGTTTGCAAGAAATGACAATGTGAATATCATTTTTCATTTGTTTTTTTTATGAATTATTTCAATTAAATCTAAAAAAAAGATCATTGCCATTGCATAATAAATAATTTGTTTTAATGTTGTAAATAGGTAGCTGTTTAATATATTATTTTTACCTATTTTTCTAGTAACATGCTATGCCATATAGACATACTATTATTGTATGTGGAGCACTTTGTGTTCCTTCTACCTATAATTAGTTTATTTTAAAATTAGACTATTAAAATAATAAATTTGAGGATAATATCAAAGGAATTCATACTATCTTAGGCTTTGTTTGAGCCAACTTTTTTACTACTTTTTAAAATAATTTTTTAAGTACACAAATTTTAAATTTTTTATTAAAAAGTTGTTTTAATAAATAACAAGAAAGACGTCTCAAATGAAATCTTTGACTATGTTTGGGACAAAATTCTTATTACTTTTAAACCAATTTTTTAGAAGAAAAAATTTTAAAACTAAAATTTTTTGTTCTAAAAAATTACTTTAACAAATAATTAAAAAGTTGCCTCAAACAAAGGCTTAAGATTAATTAATCAAAAGAGCAATTACATATAAAACACTCAATTTTTTTACTATTTATAAAATTATTATTTTTTGCCTCTGTTTTTGACATTTTTATCTAAAAATTTAAATTCACAATAAAATTTTAACTCATATTTTTTTAGTATCTTTTAGGCTTTGTTTGGGACGGCTTTACTACCGCTTCGTAAACCAACTTTTAATGCAAAAATTTTTTAAACCAAAAAATTTGTACCAAAATGCTATTTTAGAGTAATAAAAAAATTATCCCAAACAAAGCCTTGATTAAATTGAAACGGTTTAATTGTGAAATGCACAAATATTTGATACATCAGTTAAACAATTAAAATTACAATGTCGGGCTTAGCCCGCCGCCTTCATCTTCTTCCGCCCCTTTCTGTCGAGGGGTTTAGCTATGGCGAAAAAGCTTTTGGATCCTGGATTCCTCGCTGGTAAGCATCCTAAATCGTTTAGGGATGCTTTGTCTGGTGATTCCATCATCTCTTTTCCGGATTTCCGCATATCTTCGAACCGAGGTATGCCATCCTTATGGTTCTCGGAAGAGGAATTTCTTCACCTTGCTAAACCGTTTGAATTTGCTTTGGTTGGGAGATTTCCTCTCAAACGCCCCTCTTTAGACTCTATCCGTAAATTTTTTTTCGGTTTGAAATTATCGGGAGAATTTTCGGTCACTCTCTTAGATCAAACTAATGTTTTGATTAGGCTTCATAATGATTTGGATTATGCTAGGGTCTTTGCTCATAGATCTTACTTGGTTTTTGGGTGTTTCATGAAAGTTATTAAATGGTCCCTGTTCTTGATCTTGCTGAGGAATCACCGGTTGTGCCTGTTTGGTTGTCTTTTCCTGGTTTACGCCCTCACCTTTTCTCTTCTCGCATTTTGTTCGGTTTGGGTTCCATTTTCGGTAAACCGATACATACTGATAATGCAACTGCAGTTGGTTCTAGACCTTCTGTAGCTCGTATTTTGGTCGAATTAGATGTTACCAAAACCTATCCAGATTCTGTTTGGTTAGGGCCGGATAAATTGGGGTATGTCCAGAAGGTTGTCTTTGAATGCATGCCTATTTTTTGTTCTGCATGTAAAACTTTAGGCCATAATAAAATGGAATGCTCTAACCGGAAATCTAATATTCCCACGTCTGAGCCTATAGCTGCAAATTCTCTCAAAGAACCTATTTCTTCTGTTGATCCGGTTATTTCTCGTGATTGTGATGAACTGGGTAATGCGGAAGATGCTTCTTTAGCTAAAGATGCTATTGGTTGTGAAAATCCTATTAGTAGTAATATGGATGATGCTGAGCAAGTTGCTTTGCCTGTTATTGTTGGTCGGATTGATCCTATCGACCAAGCTGGTGTTTCTATTAATGCTGGTGGAATTAATGAGACTGAGGTGGTTGTTGGGCTGGATGTTGACACTGTTATTGGTGGTGTTGGTGGGATGGAGAATGAAGTTAGTTGTGCTTTGTCTCCTTATGCTCCTCCTTTTGTTCCTCCTGTCTTATTTTCTAATTGTGTTGAGGTTGTTAATGTGGCTGCTTCGGTGGGGGTGTCTCATGATGTTATTTCTCCGGAACTAAATTTAGCTGTTGACCCTAAATGTAATGAGGGTATTAATTCTTTAGTTGATGTTCCGGTTAATGTTGTTGATTCGCATTTTGCTGGAAATTTTTTGGGTGATGTTTCGGGAACAAATGTGCGGAACAATTTGAATTGGTTGGAGTCGTCGGAGGGGGAATTGGGTTCTGATTCTGATGATGATTTCATACCTTCGCCGGAATTCTGTGGTGGTTCAGATCCTGGTTTTGACTTTAATCTTGTTGATGTTAGGCCTGTTTCTGTAGTTGGCTTTCGGGGCAGGGCCCGCGGTCGTGGTCGGGGTCGCCGTCGCCGTTAGTCTTTTGTTTCTGTTTTCTATGGTTTTTGGCTTTTTGTGGAGGTTGGTTCAGTCAGTTGGTTTTGCGTCGTATTAGGGCAATGATGGGTTGGGGCACATCATTGCGTCGTGCTTGTGGCAACCATAGCTGTGGGTTCATTTCGGGTAGCTTCGAGGTGCTATTGGATGGCCCTTGTGACGTGTTGCTGGTGTTTGCCTCAACCGCCCCTGAGCCCTCACCTTATTGTATTTTCCTTTTCTTCTTTTTTTCCTTCTCTATCTCTCATATTGTATTGTTCTCTTAATTTTTATTAATAGAAGTTTCTGTTTAAAAAAATAATAATAAAATTACAATGTTAATTTTACAGTTTTACTCAGTTAATTAGATATGTAAAAAAAAAAAAATTTATGGTGATAAATTTTCGTGAATCAAATTAAAAAGGGCTATATTGGTAATATTTGATGCTTAGGATTAATATTGAAAAAACTATCTCATTAAGTACATTTACTTATCTCAAAGCGTCTAAATATTTAAGTTAAAAAATTCTAAAATTAGTTTCAAGACCTTCCAAAAATCTATTTTTGATAAGTTTATATCGAAATAAGAGTTTGAGAGAGAATAACACAATGAGATAAAGAATATCTTGACCTAAGTCCGAATAGTCTTAAATTTATTTAAAGTCGAAAACTGAGTTAATAGAGTGGTATTTAGACGAAAGGAATGATATTTAGATGGTAGATAAGTAAATAGTAAGTTTTAAATATTAGGTATGCAATTAAAATAGTTTTAGGTGTTATGTATGTAAAAACCCCTATTTATTATTAGGATTTTTTTTGAAGAAGAGAGTTGAGTGGCCACCACTTGCCACGCCAGTCGCCCAGGTCACCGCTTCCTCTGCTACCCATAGCCCTTTCGGCCGCCTCCATTATTGTTGGCCAACTACTACTCTTTTTGGACTTTAAGAATTCATTTGTGATGATTTTCTTACTGCTTCTTAAAATAGTTTTTTAGTACAAATTTTTTAATTGTTGTAATAAAAAACTGATTTAACAGGCAGTAAGAAAGCCGTCTCAAACGAAGCCTAATGCCTTGTTTGAGACCACTTAATTTTTTAAAAACTTTTTTAGTAATGACTTCTCGGTTAGAAATCTCTATTCTCTCAAACAAAAATTTTAACCTGTCTTTTATAAAGGCAGCAGATAATCAAACGAAGCCTTAAGTCAAATAAAAAAAATTAATTACCTGTATTTATTTTATACTTATTTAAATGACTTTAAAATATTTAATGTTGCATTTTTTTCTAGCAAATGAAACAATCCCATAATTTATAATTAAACACTCAATTTATTAAAAAAAAAATAAAATAAATTATAAATAAAAACAAAACTAAGTCAAGTTGATTCTCCTCATCCATATCTCGTACGCGTTCCCGTCCGCACGCGACTTTTATGCGTGTAGGGCTGGCAGACAGTTCGACGTCCATAACCTGAAAGGTTTATGTGCCTCGTCGCCAGATCACCGTCGAATTAAATTAAGGGTCCAGATCGCTTCTGCAGTCCACGCGTTAGGTCCCGCTTATCAGGAACTTCACATGCACCCGTCCTTATCCCACCACCACATACTCCGTTATCATCGTTTCCTCAATAGAATAATCTGCAAAGAAAATGACAATTTTACATATTCTATAAAACCCTAAATTGCACAAATTGTCAGAAAATTTGCATAATTCTCCCTTCCCAATTCCCATTGCATCGTAATTTATAAAAGAAAATAATTTTAAAAAACTTCATAGAAATAGTTCAATTTCTATAGCTTTTGCTATTTTTAATAAATTTTTTTTAAGAGAAATATGCTCAAACGTATAGCACAGCTGTTCCATGTGCGGAGTTGGTATCCTCACGCAATATTATTTTTTTTTTTATTTTTTTATTTTGACTAAAGTAGATAGCTATTTATATATTAATAAAGATAGATTGTATGAGTGTTAATATGAATAGGGATTCTGATCACCAACTTTATAATTAATTGTGTTTGTTGGCATAAATCCAAGATTTTGTTTAGGGCTTCTTTTATTTATTATTTTTTAAAGTAGATTTTTATTATATTTTTTAATAGAAATTTTTGTACTATAAAGTTGCTTTTGAAAGCGTTAGGAAAGACGTATCGAACAAAACCTAAGCAGCTTTCAATAGCAATAAAAGAAAAAAAAATGTGATAGTGTGTGATCTTTAATTACTCTTGTTGAATAGATGATTGAATGTAGGGGTGTCAATATTTGACACGACTTGAAATCAGATTTGAAAAATTCAGGGTTCGGGCCAACTCATTTGACATACGAGTTGGGTTCGGGTTCAGCAAGTCAACTCGTTTTAAAAATTGGGTAGGATTCGAGTTGACCCAGAAACCTAAAAATGACCCGATTGATCCATTTAGAAACTACGCCTAGGGCTAGGTTTATTCAGACTTCCGCACACCCTAAATTCGTCACACCACAGGTCCACAACGCACACGACTTGAAATTCGTCTGGCACAACCGCCTCTTCCCTTTGTCGTCTGCTCTGTGATCACACAACTTGTCTGCCCTTCGCCTGGCACGGCCACATTTGCCCTCACCGAGGCGTCTGCACCTGTCAGTCTGCCTGCTCTTGCGACTTCCGCACACTCTAAATTCGTTCCTCACAGCTCCTCCGACGTCCGCAGTCCGCACAGGCGCATAGCTCATACCCGGGTTTACGGTCGGGTCGGGTCAACTCAGTAACTAGTGCGGGTCAGGTCCAAGTTGGATTTTCTGACCCGTTTGCAAAAACAAGTTAGGTTAAAGTTAACCCGTTTAGATTCGGAAAAATCCGGGTTCAACTCGAACACGGCATGTGGACCCGTTTTGACACCCATAATTGAATGAATTTAAGATTTGTTGGAGATGATTGTAATATTTTATAAAAATTATTAGTGAAATTGTTGCGGGGGAAAGGAACTTAACTACTCTTATTGAAACAAAAATCATAAAAAAATTTCTAAAAACAATAAGAATGTTGAGATAACTTTCTTATTATTTTATTTTTCAGATCATAAACCTAATTTCTATTTGGGTACATTATATTTGTTATTTTCAAGATTTTTTTTTTATAAAAATTTTATATAATTGTTTTGAAGAAGTAACTTTTTCATAACAATTTTATAATCATTTTTTTAAAAAAAGTTCAACTATCAGAAACAGATCCTTAATCACCATCACTAAAAAAATTATTTTGTATATGTATTTTGAATCAAAGTTATTTAAATTATTATTTATGACATTTTATACATGACCTAAAAAATATTTTTAATTTAAATAATTTTGTATCATAAAATTAATGAATAATTGATCTTATTATCTAGCACACCTAAATTAATAATAATATTTTTTTGTATGTGTTTTCTGATTTTCATGATCTAGATTTAATTAATTTTATTAATCAACATATTCACTCTCAAGTAGCGAAAATAGTCTGTCAGTATCATAAACCCTAGTTATTGACACGTTTCTTTTCAATTTTTCTCGTATGGACTAGGGTCGCATGGTAAGCTGGAAAAGACACGAGAAATAATAAAATTTCATCACGTCGGCAGGTCAACACGTGGCACTATTTTATTGGCGTCCGAACTAGAGCTATATCCGGACTCTGCACCAAATTATTTCTCCTACTTCTGGGTCTGTTGAGCATTTGCAGATTTTTTTTTTTATGCAAATGAAGCATTCGAATCGAGCCGAAATATGACTGTTTGAGCTCGAGCTAGTTTAGCCAAAGCATGCTCGAACTACGTTGGAGCTTGATTCGAGCTTTCATGCTTGATTGTATTTTGTTAGTTTATTTTTGTGAAGCTCCTCGTTTTGTGTTTATCGAGCTTCTCGCTCCGAGCTTATCAAACTATAAACATGCATAATGTTTTTTAAGATAAATGAGCATTTAAATATTAAATTTATTTTAATAAAGTTTTAAAAAATATAATTTAATAAGTTTAATATTTCTACTTGTTCCATAATAAATATGTATAATCTTATATAGTGGCGAAAAAATTGCCCTATAGGTTTCGTTTTGAGATAACTTTTTTATTATTCTTTTGTACTAAAAATTTATTTAAAAACATTAAAAGTTTAGTCCCAAGTCTAAGCTGAGATTACATCCTCTTTTTTGTTTTAATTTTTTTTAATTATTTTTAGTTTTTTTTTTTAGATTCACTTACATCCTTTTTTAAATTATTTTTTTATTTATTTACATCCTCTTATTGATATTATAGATGCATCCTTAGCATCTCCAACCGAACGCCAAACGTGCGTATGGCATCGTTCGGTCGCTCAAGCCGATCGACAAATCTTCCGTCATTTACTCACGGGTGAACAGTGCGACGCAGATATTGACGTTGCACTGTTCACCTACGCTATTTTGCTCTCACAACCGAAAAAACGCACAAAAGGGAGAATGATCGTTATCTTCGCAGAAGTACTTAAAATACAGTTCGATTGGAGCAGCACCATGAAATTTTAGAGTTTTGCTGTATTTTGCCGTAAAAAATAGAGTTCTCCGTTGAAGATGCCCTTAGGAAGGATGATGATTTTATTAAAATGATGACTGTCACATTAGCAGCTGGCAGGTCTTGTACAATATTGAAGGGCTCCATAAGTCATATATGATCCAAGCTAGCCCTACAATGAAAGTCAAAAAGGCTACCCATAACATTAATTTATCATAATGCTTAGTGCTCTCTTTTCATAAGATGAAAATTCAAAATAGTACTGCTTAATTATGCAATCAATTTTAGACCCATTTGAGACAGATGCATCTTTTTATAAAGTTAATCGTAAAATTATTGCGAAGAAAATTATTTTTTGAGGATTCGTTAGGGTTTGTTTTCTAAAATAATTTTTAGTACAAAAATTTTACAGTAAAAAAATTATTTTAAAAAGCAGCAAAAAAGCTGTCCCATGGAATCATTGCAGCATAAACCATTACTAAGCCAAGCTTCACATAATCACCTAAGTTATGTTAATTCTATGTAGGATTTTAGAGGTATATACTACAGAAAAATCATCAATTTGCAGCCGCTCAATCCGTCGAAAACTTTCAAAATTCCACCGATAAATAAGTATACTGGTGGATTTCCTACGAAATCTCATCCATCGCCAATAAACACATATGAAATGTATTTCTGCTGAAAAATATTCCGATTGCTTTTCTTGTTAACTAGCGGAATATTTTCCGACGGAATCCTAAACTATAGCGGCAGAATTTCCGATGGACATGCCCTTGAATTCATGATGGTGCAATGTGGGTTTAGTTGAAAAGCATATTTTATTGTTGTGGTTTATAAATTAAATGAAGCCAGCTAAGATTACTTGGAAACTACAAATAAATATTCATATTTGAGTTCTAAAGCTTCAACCAACATATTTTTTTAATGCTCATTATATTTAGTTGTTTGTGAATAGAAATAGTTTTTATAAAAACAATATAAAGGTTAAATTCACTATTTAGTTGAATGTAATTAGGCATAAATATTGATTTTATACTTCAAAAGTATTTATAATTTTTTTTTTAAATATGATGAGTTCATTTTCACGCTCAAATTATATTTGCTATTTAGGTTTCGTTTGAAACGACTTATTTGCTGCTTCTTAAAGCAGCTTCGTTGTATAAAAATTTAAATTTTTATACTAAAAGCTGCTTTAAAAAACAATAAGAAGCTATTTAAATAAAACCTTAGAAGTAATCAAATAATAATGCCAAGTAATTAAGCATAGAGTGAAACTCAGAGAAGATACTCAAAATATTATTAAGTTTCTATAGTGTATTAGAAATTGCGATCGATATATTCCAGATTTCCGTGAAATATTTATATTTGAAATTGGCCTACCAATTTCGCTAAGTTTGGAATGCACATAAAGGTTTCGTTTGGAACGGCTTTCTTATTGTTTCATGTACTAGAAAGCTGCTTTAAAAAGCAACAAGAAAGCCTTCCTAAACAAAATTGAAATCACAGTAAAAGAGAAGAAAGATAACAAAAAAATGCAGATCAAATAAAGCTCATTGAAAATCTGATCCTTTAACAAACACCTATAAATTTACTCATTGGATTCCATCCATGTTGTGACATGCACACACAAACAACTTAAGCACACCATGAAATTAAATAATAATAAAATAAAGATCATGAAAAAGAATAAAATCTTATGACTGCCATTCATAATCATACACGTGCGCATAATTGCAAACGATTCTAAGAATCTCTGTAGCCCTCTTTCATATTAATTGCTGAGACGAAACAATAGCTTATGAATATGTCTGCTTCTTCATGTCTATTTCATGAGGACTTCTCTGTAAGGATTTCAAAATTTGATTCTAAAAATTTTAGGTTCGGGACAACCTGTTTGTTATACTGATCAGGTTAGGATTCGACTATTCGACGGTTTATAATTTCGGGTCGAGTTTGGATTCACCCAGAAACCCAAAACTAACCACAACCCCATGACCAGTCCGAGCGGCTCGTCTTGTGAACGCCCGCTCCGGCAGACTACGGACCCTCGCGCGTATCGCTGTTAGCGCCGACCTGATCGTACGCCTCTCCTAGATTCATCGTCGACTGCATACTACTTACTGTCTCCTTCATATCGCCCTAACCGCGGTCTCCGTTGCAGACTCGTACTCGCTTCTTTTTGAATCAAAACATGTCCACGGGTAGGGTTGGATCAACCCGATATCCTTTGTAGATCGGGTTTGCATTGAAATACCTGACTAGTTTATAAAATGGGTCGAGTTTTAGTTAAGTCAATTAGTATTGGATCAGTTCCAGATTGGATTCGAACCTACCCGTGATCCCATATTAATAGCCTTACATCTATACAACTATTCTCCGCAATAGATAGGGAGTGCAAATTTGGAAAGAGTGGGGGTGGATTCGAAAGACAAGATAGAATGTAAGGGTTGTTTCGGAATTTCGTATTTAGTAATGATTAAAAAGAAAATAACACGTCACCGGTGGACCGCATACTTGCGAACTCTGACTGATCTCTGAATTCTGACACGGGGTCGAAAATTTGGTCCAACGATTGCGTGCGGGTGTTTATGAATCTATATTAGTTATAATAATATTTTAGTTAAATATAATTAGGCTCCAACATTAATTTTCAGTTCCATAAATCTTTTTAAAATTCTCTCCAAAATAATAATTTTATTCACTTGAAATAAATAAAGAATTATTCAATAATTTTATTCCATAAATCTTTTTAAAATTCTCTCCAACATTAATATTCAGTTCCATATATATTTTAAAAAATCTGCGAGCAATAAAACGAGTGAATATAATTTAAGAAAATATAGAAATCATAAATGATAATCGGCTTTTGCACGACTCCTAAAGTACCACGTTTGGGGGTTAAGAAATTTAAGAAAATAGTTTTATTATTAATATTATTATTTAACTAAAAGGAACGTTATTAAAAAATGATTTTACGTTTTCTAAAAAAACATAAAATTATTTTACACATTTGCTTTTTTTTAATATTATTCTAATGACGCTTCTTTTAGTGAAAAAAAAATATAATTAAACCCCATTTTAAATATGTCCATATTATTATGCCAAACTATTTACTCCTGCTTTTAAGCTATAATTTCAGCACAATCCTTGTAGAATAATAATAATAAAAAATTAACTATATTTATTGAATAATAGTTTAATATATATTTTTTATACCATAATATTATGAAAAAAATTATATTAAAATAAACTTAAAATATTAAATTTATCTCCTGATGAATACAATATAAATTATATATATTATATGCACATAGATTCATCAATATTGTTGGTTTAATTTATATATTAATAATTTTTAATCAAAACCCTAGTCGAGCATACGATAAAAGAAAAGGCTTCGTGAGAAGTGCTGGAGTAGAAAATAAAAAATAGGAAAAAAAAAGATTTTTTTTTAATAACATTTTAATTACAATTTGATAGGATCATAGGAAACACTTGAGGAGCTAAAGTGAAAACCTATTAATCTTAAACAAAACAACAAAAAATATCCGCAAACTCTGAGAAAAAAATCATAAAAATAACAATTTATTGCAATAATAAGAGATAATAGAAGGAAAATATCAAGATACAGTAGATCCTCAATTCGAGAGGAGGATCTATCTCTCTCAATCCCTAGACGCCGCTAGATTCCAAGAACGCTAAGCATGAAGACAAAACCAGTCACAAACATCAAGATAACCCTAACTCGAAAATTTTCCTTCTTACTTAAAGCATACAATTAAACAACACAAGCCAAATCCTTCTACAACCCTAGCCACCCCCGTCCCTAGTGAGCCCCACAATTGCCTAGGGTGGCAATTCCCAGGGTGTGGACATGCTTAGTTCACCTCATGTAAACTTGAGCCAGCCCTTTGCTTAGGGCCGACTGCACTGGTCCAACATAAACCGATTTAACGCATTTTCAAGACACGTGTGTCAAAAATACGTGTCGTATTTTATTATTATTTTTTTTAAAATTGAACACATAATAGTCGTGTTTGACACATATCCATATTTGACAAATATTCAACATTACATACATGAAGTCCCAGTGCATCATAAATCTTTACTTTCCAAATAAGTTCACTAACAATAATATATTTTAAATATTATAAAATAAAATTAATATAAACATAAAACCCACAATCTAATTAGGCAACCTAAATTATAACAAAAAAAAAATCACACTTTAAATAAAAATTGCCAGTTTCAGATTGTAAGGCATAAAAAATAAATAGGTACACTATAAACCCTAAACAAACAATAATTAGCATAAAAAATAGATATGGAGTACAAATTTTGAAAGAGTGGGGGTGCATTCGAAATACAAGATAGAATGCAAGGGTTGTCAATTTTTGACACGACACGAAACACGACCCGAACCCGACCCGGAAAAATCCGGGTTCGGGTCAACCCAAACCCGAAACGGGTCGGGTTCGGGTTCATGAAATCAACCCGTTTTAAAAATCGGGTCGGGTTCGGGTTGACCCGCCAACCCGAAATTGACCCGAAAGTGACACAAAAACTCATTTTTGACCCGAAATTGACCCGTTTTTGACCCGAAAACCCGAGATTGACCCGATTTTGACCCGAAAATTAGCAATTTTGGGTCAATTCCGGGTCATTCGTGTCGGGTCGGGTTGACTCGGACCCGAATCGGGTCGGGTTCGGGTCCAGAAACCTGACCCGTTTTTAAAAACGGGTCGGGTTCGGGTTGACCCGAACAGTGCCGGGTCAGTTTCGTGTTCGACCCGAACCCGACCCGTTGATCCGAATTGACACCCCTAATTGTAAGGCATAAAAAATAAATAGGTACACTATAAACCCTAAACAAACAATAGTTAGCATAAAAAATAAAAAATATTTCTTTTACACATAAGAAACCTCTATCTTGAATTTCCAGGTTGGGCAATGGTTCGTAATCGGGTTAGGTCAGCTCATGACCCGACAAACCAATCCAGTTAGATATATAAACACTCAAAATAATCTCTAAATAAATAAATAAATAATAATTAGAACATGGAAGTGGTTATCAAAATTTGCAACAGATCTTTCTTAAATAGATGCTACGGTGCTTTTGGTGTGATTTTTCTTTCACAATTTTATAAACTGCTCACTGACAATTTCTGTTTGGTTAAATTATCATTTTTTTTTTTTTTCAAAATTTCTATGTTGAGAATCTTTCCACAACTAAGGATTCTTTTAAACGGTTTTCTTATTGCTTTGTAAAGCTATTTTTTGAGCAAAAATATATTAAAAGCAATAAAAAAAAATGGTCTAAAGCTATCCGAAACAACTTTTTTACTACTTAAAGCAATTTTTTATATAAAAAACTACTTTAAAAAAAAATAAGAAAACTATCCCAAAGGAAGCCTAAGACTCCGTGTGGAACATCTTTCTTACTACTTTATAAAGCAACTTTCTAATATGAAAATTTTTGAAATTGAAAACTTTTTAAGTAAAAAAACTATTTTAGAAATCAATAAGAAAGCTGTCACAAATGAAGTCAAAATCTTTTAAAATGCAAAACAAGTAAGAAATTTTATGAAAAAAAAAACCTGTAATAATCATAATAATTTTCAAAATTTACATTTTTAACATCAATTTTACAACTAATTTTACAAAAGATATTAAATTTGAAATTCCATTTTCATATAATACAGTGTGCAATTATACAAAAACAGTTAAAACAAAAATTTTCTTTTATATATATATATATATATATATATATATATATATATATATATATATTTTAAATTTCACCGCTGATCTTTGCTAAATCTAAGCATGTGTTTGATGATGCAATATCCTATAATAAGAGATGAGCAAACATACCCCAGCTTGATCTGGAAAGCAGTTGAGCTGTAGTAGTGGGTAGCCCTGCTAGAGATCTCATTGCCTGAAGAAAAGAGGAAAAAAACTAAGTGGAGAATGCAATGATACAAACCTAACCATCATTGAGGTTTCAACTACATAATTGTACCCAAAGCAATTCATCCACAATTATGTAACAGATAAGTATAAACAAGCTTTATGGAATCTAATAATTTTGCTAGCTGGTTTAAAGATGAAACAAAGAGATAATGTTGAAGGGAACAAAGGCACAATAACATTCATTATGGACAGCAATAAAGCAAAGATTGTTTACAATCACTGACAGTCAACTGTGCAATCACATCACATTTGTTAGGAGCAAATTTGGGTCAGAATATTCAAATCATAATTTGATCACCATGTATTTTAATGTTCCTAAATCAATTAAATTTAATGTTTCATTCCCTCCTAACAATGGAGAAAAAGGATTCATGTAGCCGACCCCACGTAGTGGGATAAAGGCTTGATGTTGTTATTGTTGTTGTAGTATTCACTCAAAATGAATCCAATGAAAATTAAATCCATTATGACCCAAAATTTTTCCCATTTGTAGAACTGAGATTACCAGAGATTTAGGGGCTGTTTGGTAGCAGGATTTAGACCGGATTTGAGGCTGAAAATGCAATACCAAATCTCACGGCAAATGAAAGCCGCTGTTGACGAAAAATTTCACCTTTCGTGCTAAATCCCGAATAAGGCGAATATCCGAAATCCTGTTTTTTGCCGAATTTATGAAATTCACTGGCTAGAGAGGAAGAGTCCACTCTATAGCCAAACAATCACACGAGATTTAATAGGATTTATCATGAATGTTACCAAACAATTTTCAATATTTAGGCCTCTCAGGATTTCCGAAATCCGGATTTAGAGGATTTACAAAATCGCACTTAAATCAAATCCTAGATGCTACCAAACAGCACCTTACAGAAATTTAAAAAAATTACATACGACTAAAAGTAAACACTGCAAAAAGGTTTGTTTGCTAATGAATACATCAAGAAAAGCGCATCAATAATCATTTAATGCAAGCATTTGAATAAAAGTTTGAGAAAGGTCTTCCAACTGATAATGCGGAGCTTTTTTATTGGAGAAGAACAGGAAACTTGCAAGCAGAGAACAGAAATGTAACTGGAAAATGATAAAAGCAAAAGAAGCAAGCGTATATTGCATTCTGTATTCATTTATACGTCTCTACATACCTTTACCGTATACAGTATATAAACTGATTAAAGGGGACAGCCATGATTTTGTTCAGACAAAGCTCATATGCCTTTATATGTGTAAGACGTAAATTTCTTGGTTAGTTTTCATCCAATGGTCTCGAGATATCAAGTTAAGGTGGCTTCTCCATTTTCATCAGAGAGAGTGGCAGATCCTGTTAATGTTATCTCAAAGAATATCTGACACCTGATCGGAGGGGGCTTGACAAATCCACGTCAATGATCCGGTGACGGTCTCCGGACACCACTCCAAGAACTCCTTGGAGCAAGAACCACCACCTAAGAACAATCTTAGGATACAAAAATTCACAAGAGAGTAAAACTCTAATTTTATTAATCTCCAAATCTCCTTCTTACAAGCATGGTCTACAAATATATATAGACAAATATCGAAGCATAAAAGGCTATAGTCAATAAAAGAAAGCAAATATATAGCCACATACTATCAAATGGACTTAATATAGCATGAAGTTTAATATGATTGATTAGCTCAGCTCCGACGTCATACTACCAGGATAGGAGGAACTTCAGGCTCATAGGAAGATGTCTGATTGGCCACCATGAGGAGGCGGGTTTGGTTGGCTAAATCGGTCTGGATAATTCCAACCGATATCAATTTGCCTACCAATCTTTAATTTCTCAATAGTAGCATAAGCAGATGAAATTGGCTTATCATAATCCTTGGGATTCAGAAACTCATTTATACCAAGCTTTCTTGTTCCCTCAAATTGATTTGTGGTGAAGTCAACACTAATAATTCGTGATGCTCCGACAATTCTTACACCTTCTGCTACCCCACGACCAACAACTCCCAGACCAAAAATGGTTACAGTGGAACCTTTTTTTGGTTGATCTCCACCTTCATAAAGTAGTTTATGTTGACCTGTAAGTAGTGAACCGGACCCAATATACAAACCTGACCAAGTCCACCTCAGCCATGATCAAACCGACACAACTGCTCAACCCACGACTCAGCTTAACGCTCCCCACGATCGGACATAACCGTTCAAACCACTCCCTCTCACATAAAACAACGACGCCCTCTCTCATTCGGGACTCTCACGCTCTCATACACGCACACAGACGCTCTCAGAATGGTAGAGAAAATAAAGTTTCAGAAAACTTACTTTGGGCTTTCAATTCGTCGCTCTGCCATAGCCGATTGAACTCTGCCGGACAACGCCAATCATCGTCTTTGCCTCCGACGTCTGCCTTCCTCCATTCGAACTTCAACAAGCAGTCACCCTCCGTCGACATCACCTGCTTTGACGTCATCCATCTCCGACTCCAACCGTCGACGCCATCGTGCCCTAGGACCACTTGATTTGCTCATTTGTTCCGGCCGAACCCTCTGCTCTCAGCTGACAACTTCCAGCCTCCTTCACTCGCCGACCAACCCAAAGCCTACCGCCGACGAGATCGACCCCAGCCTCCGTCTGCTCCAGCCGACTCCAACCGTGCGTGACCTCCTCCGCCTCCGACTCCTGCTCGGGCTCTGTCCTTCTCTGTTTCCCGATTCTCCCCTTTTCTCTATATAATATAAGTTATATTATAATAATATAATATATATAATATTAAGTTATATATTATATAAGTTATATTATTATAATATAATACATATAACGTTAAAATTATATATATTATATATAATATCTTACATATATAATATCTTATATTTATATAATATTATATCATATATTAAATTATATATATAATATTATATATATTATTAATAATATAATATTATATATGTAATTAAGAGAGAGAGAGAGAAAGGTGAGAGGATTTTTCAAGCAGATGCCAAAGCAATAAAATTTTGAAGGAAGTCCCGGGGTTGATCCGGTCCCCCGAAGCCCTTGGCCGTCGAGTTAATCCGGCCGAGGGAGCGCAGACACCGATGGACTCAATCGCTCTCCCAAATCTCCTCGCCGTTGATTCACTCCGGCCGAGTCGAGCCACACTATTACCTCCCGGCATCGGGGAGGGAACGCCGGAAGGCTGCCGGATTTTCGAGGGGACTGAAAGTGTTTTTTTTTTTATTTAAATTAAATTGTTTAAATTAGCAGGTCGATCGCCCACAATAGAAGACTTGAAGACTCTTTTTTTTGGGATCGATTCGCTCTCCCAAATCTCCTCGCCGTTGATTTGATCCGGCTGAGTCGAGCACTCCTTTACCTCCCGGCATCGGAGAGGGGACGCCGGGAGGCTGCCGAAATTTTCTCAAAATTCGTGGACTTAAAAAAATTTTGGAGTTATTTGGATTTTTGCACCTATTTGAATTTTTGGACTTAAGTGAATTTTGTAAAATAAGAATTTAATTTAAAACCAATTAATGAATAATTCACTTAATTAAATAATGCAATAAAAAAAAAATCAAATAAGGTGTAGAATGAAAATTTTTTTTTAGTCTGATCTATATACAAACCCTCAAATTGGCAACTATCCTAAAGGCTACAGATTAACTCAAACATAGGAACACAAACTTTCTACATGGCTCTCTCAAACAAATGAACCAACAACACATCTACATGTTGCAAACCAAATTGAAATACATCATGAAGATAGAGAAAATACCTTTTTGGCGTCATTCCAAAGGAGTTCCACACGAAACCTTCCAAATAGGTCTTTTATGTAGCATAGATCAATGTTGTTCAAACATATTGAGATTTTATACATTCATATATTAAATTAGCACTCAAAGGAAACTTGAGTAGTTTGGAGTCTCACATATCTCCATTCAATAGTAATATCAAATGACAGATATATCTTAAGAATGAAGTTTCTTACCTTCACACTCAATTATGCATATTCTTATAAATTGTTTGCCCTGAAAATAATTGCGAGTGTGTAAGAAGTTCACAACCCATGTTCTAGGAGTTGTTATAAATATATGGCATAGGAAAATAATGAGTTAATTCCTATGAAAAGAGAGATGGACTAATTTAATCCCTTCAGTTGTTGGAGAGTTATATAACATGTTTAAATCAATTTTCCATGAGTTGTCAATGCTATGAGATGTCTCTTTTGACTCAAATATACTAGAACACTCATTTGATTGTGATGATCTAAAAAGTTAAAAGCTACGCCAGGGTTATTAGAGGCTCGACAATTACTTGCTAATTCAAGATACCTATTGATATAATAAAGTTATATCTATTTGATTGTGTTGGTCTAAAAAGCTGAAAGCTAAGCCACCGGATCCGCAACATATCTACAAGCGGACAGAAGGCGTTCATAGGCCCTTAAGTGAAATCTCGGGCTATTTTCTAAGTAAAAATCACTAGCGCAATGGATCATGTTTAAATATTTTAAAATGCCCATTATATATTAAATATGATCCATTGAACTAAATACAACCTGCATGTGCTCCGGTCAATGTATTAAAATTACAGACATCAATGACCGAGAATGCTGCGCAGGGTCAAATACCACAACCCGCATGTGCTCCAATCGCACATCTAAGTCCCAAATCTAATGATACGAGAATGCTGCGCGGGTATATATTCAAGTTTCATCCTCCTCCTCAAAAGGACTGGAGTCGACATGACTTGAAGTATAAAATACCTCCCAAAATCCTTACAAAAATAAAAGTGGCCTCGATATCACCCCGATGATGGGCGTGTTGATCGAAAATTTCAACCGGAGGGGTCAAATCTTAAATCAAACAACAATCCAAATTCTTGAAATGAAATCTATTATCTAAAAACTTAAAACTAAAAATCATCCACCTCCCGCAACCGTTTGTCGGAGGTGATAAATTTGAAATTAACCTCAGCTCACAAAGAGTAAGATGTATGTCGGATGTATCACTACGATTCATCCTCAAATAGTCTCTTGCCAACAGGGACGTGGCACGTGCCCTCTGGTCGGGTGGTTTTGCCGCAAAATGGCACCATTATATTACGATCACGGCCAAAGCCCATATGTTCCCTAAAGTCGTCAAACCCTTGAGTTATGAATCATAGGGTATGTTCGATAGGCATAAAGCTTTCTGTGTGCTAAGGTGGATTCAGATATATCGCCTTAGACAAACACCAACCCAGGTCTACAAGATATTCTTGGACGAAGCAACCCATGGCTGCCGACAAGGTGCCTTTTGTCAGGTTGGGTCGACTACCTCCTTTGACTAAGTAGAACAGGGATCGTGACAGCCCGGGACGACGGAACCATGGGATCTTGATCGGGCTCGTCTTCATTCCCCCCACCATCAGTTTTAAGTTTGTGATGATAAACTTTAGATTTCAAATCATTCAAATTCAAAATTTAAACCCTAAATTATTGTTATTATACGATAGGTTCATAACCTATGTGAACGCTTAAACGACTAGCCTTAATCGAAAGTTCTCTCCTGTTATCAGGAGGGGTAATTAACTATAGGGGCTTGCGCCTATAGGAAACCAGAACTCAGATAAAAAAGTCCTCACAAAATGAGGGCAAAATCTCTAGGTAGTGTCTTATCTAAAACCCAATCTGCCTTCTAAAAATTCCCCCGGAACCTAATCTCGTTAAAACTCTCTGTCGTCATCATCACATAAACATTTTAAAAGAAAAATAGACAGATGACGTGGAGAGGATGGGATCACACATTCTAAAAAAATGGAATTTTTCGGAGCACACAGATTTCTGGCGACTCTGCTGGGGATGGTTTCTCTTTCCATATTCGGCTAGTTAGACATAAACTATAATAGCGATAAAGTTATTAAAATTATAATAAGTTTATTATATTTAAGGTTTGAAAATATGAAATTAAATATGATTTTCTACATATATTTTTATTTCTGTCTAGTCTCTGCACTTTGAAAGTGTGGGGTGATGTATCAACTTCTGAGTACTAACCCTTTCCTTTCAATTGTGCAGAATGGAACTACAGAATACGCCCTTCACTGTCCAATTGGGATGAGGTGCTAGCATTAAGCTAGCTAATGCTGTTATCAACACTGGAAACTCTGAAGCCACCATCCGATTTGGAAGCTTAGAGTTTTCTGCAGCTACTGCAAAGGCTGCTGCCGTACCTATTCACAGCATAGCTGTTCGAGGTCATCCTGTGAGACCTAATTCTGCTGATACTTATGCACGACGTGCTCATTCCGTGCAACAACCAGGAGCTGGCAGAACTGCTACTGCAAAGGCAGTTCAACAAAACAAGACCTCAGTCTTCGAAAGACTATCACAACCTAAGGCTTCCGCCACTAAGAGGGTCGTAACTGAAGGAAGAATATCTATAATACCAACCAGGGATACCGCTCTGCCAACCGGGTTATCTGCACCCGGGAAGGATGATGCTGAAGCCTCCTCATCTGGAGGAAGACTTACAAGAAGGCAAAGGAGAAAGTTGAATGCAAAGCTACGAGCTCAACAACCACTACCCGTGCATCCATCAACACTCCCAGCCTTAGAGCCAGAAGTTAATGTTCCCACCCATAATAAGTTTGCAAATCTAAAATGGGTAAAGAGGAATAGTCCTACTGGCGAATTGAAGCAGTCTTTCTGGGAACAACAACGGCAAACTCCTGTTCCTCAGAAAAAGAAATATGAAACTTTATCTGCCAGGGTGCATAGGGTTCTGAAAGTTGCAAAGGAAAATGGATTAATGAAGAAGAAATATAATGGGTCATTTACAAACAAAACTACGAGAATCCCACAAAGAGAGTTACCATCTGCCATGTTAACTCAAGAGAAATCAAGATTAGCTCCACGTGGTGAACATTGGAGTGTGAAACCTAGATCTCGCATCCAGGAATCCGCTTTCAAAAGGTCCCAGTGGAAGGGTAAAGAAATTTGGAGACCGAGACCTCCTGAAAGAAGATTATTTGATAAGAAAGTCGATATAGGCGTGACATCTGGTGCAGCCTCCCAGAGATCCGCCTTTCACAAGAATCTTCAACATTGGGTACCTAAGAAAAAAGTACATATTACTAATATTCGCAATAGTCGACACATTGAAGAATCTTCCAAAGAATCATATTGCCAACCAACTTCATCCTCTCAGAAGAAGGTCAACTTTGATCATACTCCTCCAATTGACGAAGTTCCTATACCACATGAAGAGCCAGAAATCTTTTGGAAACGTCGCTCTAAGATTTCTATACAATAAAAAGATAATGATGAAGACACCATGGAAGTTGAGGTAGTTTACATGGTGGGCACAATGATGAGCCACATCAAACACGTGGCTATAGAAGACGCAACGAAGCAGCGCCTACTTCTTCTAAAACAACCTCTTAAGAAGATCAAGCTCAGCACGAGCAGTTAGAAGAAGAAGAAGAAGTCCCTTCAGATGATGGACAAAATGATGATCAAGAAGAAGTGCTTACTGAGACACTTGCACAAGCACAAAAGCGTTTGAAACTTCAAATGAAAGAGAAGGATAAGGAGATATCAGAGCTGAATAACAAAATGACAGAAATGATGGCGCAGATGACTGCAATGATGCAGTTAATGCAAAAGAACATCATTACTACTCCTGCCCTTGCTCAAGCAATTGATCAGCAAATAACAAATGAGCCAGTTAATCAGCATGTATCGAGTAGTATTCCTACTAATATGCCAACCGATCCAATACCCCAGGTGTCCAGAATACGAACCATAAATCAAGAAGAAAATGAGGCTGATCAACTATATTAATCTACAAACTCATCAAAATATTTGCAAGTGCATCTGAGCCGATGATGACTCCGAAGCTAGAATCAATCATCAACGAAAAGATTAAAGCTGTCATTGCCTCAGAGCATATAGAGAAATTTGTAAGCAAGGGTCGCCCGTATCCGGCTGAGTACGATCAAGTGCCCTACCCTAAGGGTTATTCAGTGCCTAAATTCAATACTTTCAATGGTACTGGCAATCCTAAACAACACTTTGGCCCAATTTAAAGCAACATGTGGAAATACTGGAGGCGTGGATGCTTTACTCTTCCGCCAATTTATTAGCAGTTTGACTGCGATTGCTTTTGAATGGTACACCGAGCTCCCTAATGATTCGGTTAAGGCATTTGCAGAACTAGAAAATATGTTCGTGAAAAGGTTCGCCAGTGCTACCGAAAAGACTACTATTGCTGATCTTGCCTTAGAGAAACGAAAAAAGGGTGAGTCGGTGACAAAATACATCACCCGCTGGCTCAACATAAGTATGAAATGCGAACAACAGTTGGAAGAGGAGCACGCCGTTCAACTACTGATGGGAAACATCGATGATAAGATGTTGCCATTTTTATGCATGGCCTCCATCTGCACTTATCAAGAGCTACTGGACAGAGTAGCAAAATTTGAAAAGTTGAACTTGTCTAAGTCTGAATATTATTTAGATAGACCCCGAAAGAATAAAGCTGCGGACAATAGAAGAGATAAAATCTATTCTACATCATCTTTAAGGATTGACAAAGAAAAACAATATACTCCTAAAGATGATAAAGGAAAGCAGTACACCAAACCCCAGCCAAAACTAATATTGGGAGGAAATGATAAGTCTCAGACTTTTCGTAATGGAGGAGAATATTCAAAACTAAGAACCGGTGACCGAATCACATCCCTTAAAGAGAAAATGAATAGAGAATATTCTTTTAAAAGAGAAAGTGTGGCAAAGCTATTCAAACAAGCACTTAATGCTGGTCTTGAATTACCAGAGTGTAAAAGACCCGAAGAAGCTGATCAGAAAGATGATCCAAGTTATTGCCCGTATCACCGAGTTATCAGCCACCCTATTGAAGATTGTTATGTATTCAAAGATTGGCTGGAAAGAAAGTACAGAAATTGTGAATTCACGTTATCAAATAGCGTTTTAGTTCACCCAAAGAAAGAATCTGTGAAAGTGATTATGATTTCTCATATACCGCAGATTAAGGAAAGAGATAAAATAAAAGAGAAAATAATGCCACGAAGATCTCTGGAGATATACAACCCTTCTCAGTCCACGAAGTAAAAATTTACGATGATGCAAAATACTTCATTCCAAATGAAGTAAAGCCGATAAAATCTTCTGAAACTAAATCATTGAACTCAAGAAGTACAAAACAATTCAAAGAAGTTGAAAAGCTTGCAGGAAGAAAGAGTGTGATACCAAATCTTCCTAAAATAGTTAATACACCTCCTAAATCAAATAAAGTTGTACTCCATCTGGGAAGTGACACGGAGGAAGATGATGATATCTCTGAAATTCATAAGCCTTTGATTAAAGAAAAGCCAAGTGAGAATACTTTTGTAGTTACACTGATCCCTCCACAACACTTTAGAGAGATCGTATCCCGTGAGGTTCATAATATTGAAGAGCTTAAAACATTTTATGTACCTCCCTTACATGGAAGTAGTGGACCGGGAAGCTTATTCTATAAATTTGGAGATTATCAAGAAGATAATATCAATGAGCTTGGAAATTTCGATGAAGATGAAGAGATAATTCATACAGAGATGCCTAGATATTGTCCCAAAAGAATTCAGCAAATGATACGAAAAGCTGGAGTTCATAATATGGTCACTCGACGATGAGCACTTTTCTTTCAAAGAATGTGGTGTCACGAATTATCTAAAATGGGTAATCGTGATACAAAAGGCTTGAGATTTGTGGCAATAGAACATACTGAACAAAATGTGTGTTATGCGATAAATGATAAATATCCTGTTACTGAAAACATGGATATAAATGAAGAGAAAGATGTGGAAGCTAAACCTGCACCAGAAGAACTTGAAGATGGAGGACAGGCTACTATCATGGATGAGCTGAAGGAAATAAATTTGGGAACTGATGAGGACCCTCGCCCGACCTTCATTAGTGCTCTTCTCTCCAAGAATAAAGTTGAAAAGATGAAAGCATTACTCAGTGAATTCAGGGACTGCTTTGCTTGGACATATGATGAAATGCCAGGCTTATCCCCTGATATAGCTGTTCATAAATTAGCCATCAAATCAGATGCAGTACCTGTTAAGCAAGCTCCAAGACGAATGAGACTAGAAATTGAAGAGCAAGTGATAGCAGAAACCAAGAAGCTTATCGAAGCAGGTTTCATTCGAGAAGAAAAATATGCTGATTGGATAGCCAACATCGTCCCGGTAAAAAAGAAGAACGGACAAATACGGATATGCATTGACTATCGAGACCTGAATAAGGCGTGTCCAAAAGACGACTTCCCACTTCCAATATCAGAACTATTGATTGACAATATATCCAATTATGATATATTCTCATTTATGGATGGATCGTCGGGATATAATCAAATCAAAATGGCACCTGAAGATGAAAAACACACTTCTTTCAGGACTCCTATTGGCATATTTTGCTACACAGTCATGCCCTTTGGCTTGAAGAATGCTGGGGCTACATACTAAAGAGCCATGACGCATATATTTGATGAGCTTATCCACCAGAAAGTTGAATGCTATGTGGATGATCTTGTTGTCAAAAGTATAAAACGAAAAGATCATCTTGAAGATTTAAGAATTGTATTTGAAAGGATCAGAAAATACAATCTCAAAATGAATCCACTCAAATGTGCCTTTGGAGTTTCTTCAGGAAAGTTTCTTGGATATGTTGTACGGCATAGAGGGATTGAAGTTGATCCTAACAAAGTTAAGGCAATTATAGAAATGCCGCCTCCAAAAAGTCTCCGTCAACTTCGTTCTTTACAAGGACAACTTGCATTTATACAGCGGTTTATCTCAAATCTATCAGGCAGATGTCAACCATTTGCAAAGCTGATGAAGAAAGATGTTCATTTTAAATGGGATAATGAATGCCAAGAAGCTTTTGATAGTATTAAGAGATATCTGTTAAGCCCGCCCATCCTTACAGCACCAATTCCAGAAAAACCTCTTATCCTATACACTACAGCGTTGGAAGAGTCCCTTGGAGCATTGCTAGCTCAACATAATGAAGAAGGAAAAGAAAATGCACTCTATTATATAAGTCGAAGATTGATTGGAGCAGAAATACGCTACTCTCCAATTGAGAAGCACTGTCTGGCGTTGATTTTTGCTGTCCAAAAGCTCCGCCATTATATGCTGTCTCATAAAATAACATTGATATCAAAGATCGATCCGCTGAAGTTCTTGATGACAAGACCAGCGTTGACAGGTCGCCTAGCCAGGTGGGCAGTAATACTTCTACAGTTTGATATCACGTATGTCCCCCAAAAAGCAGTGAAAGGGCAAGTTTTAGCAGATTTTCTTGCCGCACATCCCGTTTCCGCAGACTCGCCACTCAATGACGGTCTGCCCGATGAACAAATTCTAGTTGTTCTAGAAGAAGAGAAATCACAGATGTGAGAAATGTATTTCGATGGTGCATCATCAATAAAACCTGCCCAACCTCCAAACCTCCCCAAAGCTCGAGCTGGTATCGGTCTTATTTTCATAGCACCGAATGGAGGGATAATGAGATTCTCATTTGGTTTAACTGAACCCAGAACGAACAATGAAGCAGAATATGAAGCCTTAATAGCGGGTCTTGAGATCGCTATTTCAATAGAAATTCAAAATCTCAAAATTTTTGGCGATTCTCAGCTCATTATAAATCAAGTACTGGGTATTTATAAAATCGGCAAAATCGGTTTGATTTACTATCACAGACGAGTTCTCGAACTCATGAAGCAAATTACAAATGTTACGTTAATCCAAATATCTCGAGCTCATAATAGTAAGGCAGATTCTTTAGCAAAACTTGCTAAAGAAATGACAAGCATGAATGACGAGCCGGTGCTAATCAGTGTCAACACTCGTCGAGTACTAGAGCCAGCAATTCTAAGTTCCCCGCAGGAAGAGGGGTCATCGAATTCAAGCCAGCGGGATATAACTTCAGTTGTTCCTCAATCTCCCCAACAAATTATTCCTGAAAATCAACAAGATAAACCTCAGAAGTTTACAGGAAGAAAATTTGGTAGAACCTCTGAGTCTTGGCTTGAATGCCTAGATGTTGAAGAGCAAAATGATTGGAGGCAGCCTTTCATCGACTACTTCAGAGAAAATAAACTTCCCGCAGATAAATCATTAGCTACACAGATCAAGAAGAGAGCATTACGATATGCGTTTGTCAACAATACGTTATATCGAAGGTTATTTGAGCAAATGTGGCTACGATGTTTAGGGAGGGATGAAGCTGATAAAATTATTTCTGAAGTTCATGAAGGACTATGCGGTGCACATCAATCAGGTCCTAAAATGGCCATTAAAATTAAAAGGATGGGTTATTACTGGCCATCAATGGTAAAGGATTGCACAAATCATGCAGATATATGTCATGAATGTCAAATTCATGGCAATATTATACATCAACCTCCAAATCCTTTACATCCCACTATAGCATCCTGGCCATTCGAATGCTGGGGGACAGATGTAATAGGGCCCATTGATCCACCATCATCTGCTGGACATCGCTTTATATTAGCGGCAACAGATTATTTTTCTAAATGGGCTGAAGCAGTTCCATTCAAAGAAATCACTGCTCATCATGTGATTAACTTCTTTACTCATAATCTCAGATAACGGTCCAGCTTTCAAAAGTTTCAAGATTTATAAGTTCATTGAGCGACATAAAATCGATTGGCGATATTCATCAATTTATAATCCAAGGGCAAATGGATTGGCAGAAGCTTTCAACAAAACGCTCGTAAAGCTGCTCAAGAAAATCCTCACTAAAAATAAAAGAGAATGGCATACTAAAATGGCAGAAGCATTATGGGCATATCGTACTACTTACAAAACACCAACGAAAGCAACTCCTTATGCATTAGTGTTTGGAGCTGAAGCTGTGTTACCACTTGAAGTTGAACTACCGTCACTTCGAATAGCTGTTCAGTACGACCTCACTGAAGAACAAAATACTCGCCTGCGAATGGAAGAGCTTGATGCACTGGATGAAGTCCGACTCCAAGCTCAACAAAATTTAGAAATTTATCGAGCAAAAATGGTGAAATCTTTTGACCGTCTGGTACGCCCTCGAGCATTTCAAGAAGGAGAATTGGTTCTGGTATTGAGAAGACCAATTATCCCACATCGGAAAATTGGTGGTAAATTTGAACCAAATTGGGAAGGCCCTTTTGTCATCGAGAAGGTATACCAAGGAGGAGCCTATCAACTCATTGATCTAGAAGGTCGACGACCTATGCCCCCGATCAATAGAAGATATCTGAAGAAATATCATTCTTAAAAAAGCAAGCTGAAGATCATACCCTATAAAGAAAGAAAATATTTCTAAGATATCTTAGAAATTCTCCCACAAGACGGGGCATTTTTAAGTTTAAAAATGCTAAAAATCTGATGACATATAAAATTTTCCTTCAAGGCAGAGGGCATTTTAAATATTTATTTGGGTTATCATCAAACCCCAAATAAATATTTAAAATCATTCATGAAGCTACAACTGCATAAATACAGGGCAGACGCTATTCTTCAAATTTGCCAAAATTTTGAAGTTCAGATTGATGAGATATTTTCCTCAACAAATCAAATTTGACAAATATGGGTTGTTATAGTACAAGTCCAGTGCTTAAACAAATATAATATTAGTCTCAACAAGCCCATATGCGGCCGAGTCACTAAAAGTTTTACCTACTCAATAAGCCGTGATAAGAGGCCGTAGTAGGAAAACACCTATTTTGTTAGCCCGATGACAAATACTATCAAGTTTGATATTTGTCAAATTTAACAAATCAAAACAGTTCAGATTCTGAAGATTTCTTCAACTAACAAATAAATTGAGGTAAAATTCAGAAGAAGATTCTCAATCAACTCAAAGGCATCAAGCCACAAGGAATATTGTCATCAAGTTAGAGGCATTATCCTTCAATAAATCTGTGAAGCACAAAGCTAAGATCGAAGGAGCTTCTCTTCTTCAGCATGCCCGACAAAGCACAAAGCTTATGACCGAAGAAGTTATCCCACAGTTCTTATAAAGTCATAGACTGAACTAAAGGGTTATTATTATCATCAAAGTCCATCTTGCATAAAGCTTTGGACAAATGATTATGTATCACCGACCTAATATCATTCTTAAGAGTTTTAGATCATCAAATATGGATTCTTCATCAAACCCATGAAAGCACAAAGCTAAGGTAGAAGATATGTTAATGCCTGACAAATCGGGAGGATAAACCAGGAATATCTAAAGGATCCTCTACGTGACATCTAAAAATCTAATTTTAGAAATCCGTATAGTCAACTAGCTTGCAACAAACATAATATGCTACAAGGCGCATATCATATTTGTTGGGGGGCATTTGTTGACCTGTAAGTAGTGAACCGGACCCAATATACAAACCTGACCAAGTCCACCTCAGCCATGATCAAACCGACACAACTGCTCAACCCACGACTCAGCTTAACGCTCCCCACGATCGGACATAACCGTTCAAACCACTCCCTCTCACATAAAACAACGATGCCCTCTCTCATTCGGGACTCTCACGCTCTCATACACGCACACAGACGCTCTCAGAACGGTAGAGAAAAAAAAAGTTTCAGAAAACTTACTTTGGGCTTTCAATTCGTCGCTCTGCCATAGCCGATTAAACTCTGCCGGACAACGCCAATCATCGTCTTTGCCTCCGACGTCTGCCTTCCTCCATTCGAACTTCAACAAGCAGTCACCCTCCGTCGACATCACCTGCTTTGACGTCATCCATCTCCGACTCCAACCGTCGTTGCCATCGTGCCCTAGGACCACTTGATTTGCTCATTTGTTCCGGCCGAACCCTCTGCTCTCAGCCGACAACTTCCAGCCTCCTTCACTCGCCGACCAACCCAAAGCCTACCGCCGACGAGATCGACCCCAACCTCCGTCTGCTCCAGCCGACTCCAACCGTGCGTGACCTCCTCCGCCTCCGACTCCTGCTCGGGCTCTGTCCTTCTCTGTTTCCCGATTCTCCCCTTTTCTCTATATAATATAAGTTATATTATAATAATATAATATATATAATATTAAGTTATATATTATATAAGTTATATTATTATAATATAATACACATAACGTTAAAATTATATATATTATATATAATATCTTACATATATAATATCTTATATTTATATAATATTATATCATATATTAAATTATATATATAATATTATATATATTATTAATAATATAATATTATATATGTAATTAAGAGAGAGAGAGAGAGAAAGGTGAGAGGATTTTTCAAGCAGATGCCAAAGCAATAAAATTTTGAAGGAAGTCCCGGGGTTGATCCGGTCCCCCGAAGCCCTTGGCCGTCGAGTTAATCCGGCCGAGGGAGCGCAGACACCGATGGACTCAATCGCTCTCCCAAATCTCCTCGCCGTTGATTCACTCCGGCCGAGTCGAGCCACACTATTACCTCCCGGCATCGGGGAGGGAACGCCGGAAGGCTGCCGGATTTTCGAGGGGACTGAAAGTATTTTTTTTTATTTAAATTAAATTGTTTAAATTAGCAGGTCGATCGCCCACAATAGAAGACTTGAAGACTCTTTTTTTTTTGGATCAATTCGCTCTCCCAAATCTCCTCGCCGTTGATTTGATCCGGCTGAGTCGAGCACTCCTTTACCTCCCGGAATCGGGGAGGGGACGCCGGGAGGCTGCCGAAATTTTCTCAAAATTCGTGGACTTAAAAAAATTTTGGAGTTATTTGTATTTTAAACTTGGATTTATGCACCTATTTGAATTTTTGGACTTAAGTGAATTTTGTAAAATAAGAATTTAATTTAAAACCAATTAATGAATAATTCACTTAATTAAATAATGCAATAAAAAAAAAATCAAATAAGGTGTAGAATGAAAATTTTTTTTTAGTCTGATCTATATAAAAACCCTCAAATTGGCAACTATCCTAAAGGCTACAGATTAACTCAAACATAGGAACACAAACTTTCTACATGGCTCTCTCAAACAAATGAACCAACAACACATCTACATGTTGCAAACCAAATTGAAATACATCATGAAGATAGAGAAAATACCTTTTTGGCGTCATTCCAAAGGAGTTCCACACGAAACCTTCCAAATAGGTCTTTTATGTAGCATAGATCAATGTTGTTCAAACATATTGAGATTTTATACATTCATATATTAAATTAGCACTCAAAGGAAACTTGAGTAGTTTGGAGTCTCACATATCTCCATTCAATAGTAATATCAAATGACAGATATATCTTAAGAATGAAGTTTCTTACCTTCACACTCAATTATGCATATTCTTATAAATTGTTTGCCCTGAAAATAATTGCGAGTGTGTAAGAAGTTCACAACCCATGTTCTAGGAGTTGTTATAAATATGGCATAGGAAAATAATGAGTTAATTCCTATGAAAAGAGAGATGGACTAATTTAATCCCTTCAGTTGTTGGAGAGTTATATAACATGTTTAAATCAATTTTCCATGAGTTGTCAATGCTATGAGATGTCTCTTTTGACTCAAATATACTAGAACACTCATTTGATTGTGATGATCTAAAAAGTTAAAAGCTACGCCAGGGTTATTAGAGGCTCGACAATTACTTGCTAATTCAAGATACCTATTGATATAATAAAGTTATATCTATTTGATTGTGTTGGTCTAAAAAGCTGAAAGCTACGCCACCGGATCCGCAACATATCTACAAGCGGACAGAAGACGTTCATAGGCCCTTAAGTGAAATCTCGGGCTATTTTCTAAATAAAAATCACTAGCGCAATGGATCATGTTTAAATATTTTAAAATGCCCCTTATATATTAAATATGATCCATTGAACTAAATACAACCTGCATGTGCTCCGGTCAATGTATTAAAATTACAGACATCAATGACCGAGAATGCTGCGCAGGGTCAAATACCACAACCCGCATGTGCTCCAATCGCACATCAAAGTCCCAAATCTAATGATTCGAGAATTCTGCGAGGGTATATATTCAAGTTTCATCCTCCTCCTCAAAAGGACTGGAGTCGACATGACTTGAAGTATAAAATACCTCCCAAAATTCTTACAAAAATAAAAGTGGCCTCGATATCACCCCGATGATGGGCGTGTTGATCGAAAATTTCAAACGGAGGGGTCAAATCTTAAATCAAACAACAATCCAAATTCTAGAAATGAAATCTATTATCTAAAAACTTAAAACTAAAAATCATCCACCTCCCGCAACCGTTTGTCGGAGGTGATAAATTTGAAATTAACCTCAGCTCACAAAGAGCAAGATGTATGTCGGATGTATCACTACGATTCATTCTCAAATAGTCTCTTGCCAACAGGGACGTGGCACGTGCCCTCTGGTCGGGTGGTTTTGCCGCAAAATGGCACCATTATATTACGATCACGGCCAAAGCCCGTATGTTCCCTAAAGGCGTCAAACCCTTGAGTTATGAATCATAGGGTATGTTCGATAGGCATAAAGCTTTCTGTGTGCTAAAGTGGATTCAGATATATCGCCTTAGACAAACACCAACCCAGGTCTACAAGATATTCTTGGACGAAGCAACCCATGGCTGCCGACAAGGTGCCTTTTGTCAGGTTGGGTCGACTACCTCCTCTGACTAAGTAGACCAGGGATCGTGACAGCCCGGGACGACGGAACCATGGGATCTTGATCGGGCTCGTCTTCATTCCCCCCACCATCAGTTTTAAGTTTGTGGTGATAAACTTTAGATTTCAAATCATTCAAATTCAAAATTTAAACCCTAAATTATTGCTATTATACGATAGGTTCATAACCTATGTGAACGCTTAAACGACTAGCCTTAATCGAAAGTTCTCTCCTGTTATCAGGAGGGGTAATTAACTATAGGGGCTTGCGCCTATAGGAAACCAGAACTTAGATCAAAAAGTCCTCACAAAATGAGGGAGAAATCTCTGGGTAGTGTCTTATCTAAAACCCAATCTGCCTTCTAAAAATTTCCCCGGAACCTAATCTCGTTAAAACTCTCTATCGTCATCATCACATAAACATTTTAAAAGAAAAATAGACAGATGACGTGGAGAGGATGGGATCACACATTCTAAAAAAAATGGAATTTTTCGGAGCCCACAGTTTACTTGGAACATTCCCCTCATCAGTGATGGCAAGCACATTCATTGCCTTAACAGGAGCAGGGGTGTCAATATTTGACATGACCCAAAAACCCGACTCGAACCCGACCCAAAAATTTTGGGTTCGGGTCAACCCGAACCTGAAACAGGTCGGGTTTGGGTTCAACATTTCGACCCGTTTCAAAAATCGGGTCGGGTTCGGGTTAACCCTTTGACCGAAATTGATCCAAAATTGACCCAATTTTGACCCGAAAACTCAATTTTGATCCGAAAAAGAGGAGATAGACCCGTTTTTTACCATAAAAAGAGGAGGTAGACCCGTTTTTGACCCGAAAACTAGCATTTTTTTATTGAAAACGGGTCATTCGGGTCGTGTCGGGTTGACCTGGACCCGAAGCGGGTCGGGTTCGGGTCAGGAAAACTGACCCGTTTTCAAAAACGGGTCGGGTTCGGGTTGACCCGAATAGTGTCGGGTCAGTTTCGGGTTCGACCCGAACCTGACCCGTGACCCGAAATTGACACCCCTAAACAGGAGCAATATGCATGCATAACTCCAGTGAGGCGTCTATCTTGCTATGGTCATCGTCATACATGGGATTATCAACATCAAGAACTTCAAATAACATGTCGTCATCGTATACATCATATACAGGCTCATCGTAAAGAGGCAAAGACGACGATTTCAAAAATGGATCTTCAAATTCTTTGAAGCTGAACTCGATTGAGGGTGGGGTGGAAGAGATCTGATTATCTGCAAGACTGCAATGTCCTCGTTGTCGTCGTCGGTTCAAAAGGATCTAGTTGGAACGAAGGATTTTGAATCCGTCATGAAAGCATAATTGTCCCATGATTGGAAACCATCAAATTCTTGGCCGAGGGTGCTCCAGTCTGTCCTTCGTTCAAGCCTTGACAACCGTCGTTTGAGTCGAATAATTTTTTGTTGAAGATCTTCAATTTCAGCTTCTTGAAGTGGTCCCTGCAACGTCGATCGAGAAGGAAACGTGCTCTTTTTTTCTTTGGGTGGACAATATGAGCAGAGAAATTCTGCTGATTCCTTATCATTTTTCCAATACAAAGGCCACCTGCTTTTAGAAGCTTTTGTATTCTGACAAGATCAATGTTTGTAAGCCAATTAGAAGCTTTTGTATTCTTCCTTCTATGAAATTCTCTTATTTGATATGCTTTTACGTGATACCAATTGACACCGTCCCAGTCTTGCGATCAGAAGTCTCCACTGGCTAAGACCGTTGGTTGATCCAAGAACAAGGTAGGGAGACCACCACTTGAAAAGAATCAAGGTATAAAACGTGAGAGAACACCGTCCAAGGCTTGCGATTAGAAGTCCCCACGGGCGGAGACGGTTGGCTACTGGGAACAAGAATCCTGACTACGTCCGTGGCTCCTCTTGCCGGCCTCCGGACTGCACCTTTTCCGTACACGTCCACCTCGGCTCTGGTGTCGTGCCGCTCCGCCTTGCCTTTGGTCTACTTTGTGCGAACAAGGCTTGAGATCTCTGGTCCGATCCCAATCTTGAATCAAGAAGCACCAGTTGCGAGACTGGCGATGTCCACTCCAGGCCTGACTCCCGCCTGCAGACCTGTGCACTCGCTCAACAAGCGACCCAGCCTTGATCCGCCTTCGCTCGCTCCTAGCCGGCGATGCCGTTCTGCCTTCCGGTCGCGGATGTCATCGAAAGTCTCTCTCTTTCTTGACCTATTGGGCAGAGATGTGAAACCAAGAAACCACTTCGAATAAATTCAAGATACAGGAAGAGAGAAATCTCTCTAAAAAAAAAATTCAGGACAAAATTCTCTCCGGTATCTTGCCGGTTCTGATACCAAATGACACCGGATCGGAAGGGGCTCGATAAATCCACGTCGACGATCCGGTGGCGGTCGCCAGACACCACTCCAAGAACTCCTTGGAGCAAGAACCACCACCTAAGAACAATATTAGGATACATAAATTCACAAGAGTAAAACTCTAATTTTATTAAGCTCCAAATCTCCTCCTTACAAGCATGGTCTACAAATATATATAGACAAATATCGAAGCATAAAATGCTACACTCAATAAAAGAATGCAATATTTATATATAGCCACATACTATCAAATGGACTTAATATAGCCTGAAGTTTAATATGATTGATTAGCTCAGCTCCGGCGTCAATATCATTTAGAAATCAACCAAAACATTCTAGTAGAAATTAAGAAGAAGAAATTATAGATCACAAAAGCTATGCATTTTAGCTATAAGGAAATTATAGATCACAAAAGCCATGCATTTTAGTTTAAAGGAACACCAATGTAGCAAAGTGTGTTCAATTGGGTGTGCTGCGGCACTATAAAAATTCTTCTTCACTTAAAACCCACAATCCAAAATGTTTAAGAAAATCAATAATTAATCAATTACAAAAACCAAACGCACAAAAAGTGTACAAACATTTGTGTACAAAATGGATAAGATGTGATAAACTAATATGTGAGTACAAATATTAACCAAAATCAAGATGATATTACACCCTAGAACACACTAGAACGTCCAGGTGCACACTTAAAAATTCCTAATGGTGTTGTAGCAAAGACAAGCTAATATATGTTTGAACAATTAAACTAGCAAGCTCGATGTAGTGTATATATTCAACTACATAAGCTTATAAATCACTTAATCAACAAAACATCAAAGACCCAGAGAGTGTCCCCAAACATTAATGTTGGTGATGTTGGTGATTACAAGATCTTTGAGATATGTATTAGTACAAAACTTTTAGCAGAATTAATTAAATTTAATCAATCACAATGACATAAGAGCATAAAATATAAGAATCACCACATGAATATTCAGGCATATGAAACAATTAAGTAAAATGCAATATTAAAAGATCTGAAGTAAAGAACGATGGCTACAATTTTTTTACATGATTTAGCACCCAAGCGGCCTACATTATGCCTAATCTCCATCAAAATTAGGATTCCACCAACAAACATGCTACCATAAGTCAAAATCCTTCACTCCAAGAGAAGGTGTAGAAAGCTTCACAATATACTTCATTCAAAGATGAGTTCCAACTGTTTTATTCCGACAAAAGCTCATCAACCCAAAAGCTTTACAACTCAGTCTCTTGAACTCCTCCAAGACTTGAAAAATACAATATTACAAATCAAAATACAGGCAAAGTGTAAAGCTTTTGGGTTATCACCTACAAATTTTAGCTATAAAATTTCTATTCTAGATTGCTATAAATACACAAGAAAGCATAAAACGTCCTTGCAGAATGCCTAAGAGAGAGATTGATAGAGATGCTACCAAAAAGAAGCTTTCAAGTATCTTCTTTTATGAACACTTGATTTTTCTCAATAAAAAAACTCTCAAAATTATCATCAATGAAATCACTTAAAATTCACCAATCCATTAGTTATTTCATCTCCATATATGTGATATTTCTGCCCATAACATATTTAAATGGAATTAATAAAGCAATAAAAAATACTCCAAAATGCTTTTTCAAAAAACTCCCAAAGCAATCAACGGCTAGAAAACTAGCTATTGTGATTCAACTTGTTGCTGGTCGAAACAGGCAATGCCTTGATCTCGGCATGTCCACTTCGATACGCGCCAGGTGTGCTTTGCCTTGCCTGTACATGTTCAGCAACAGTGCAGGACAAGGAACGTAAATATAAAGAATTTTATACATAAATAATAACTAATTCTCTTTTAATAAAACATGTAATTATAAAGAATTATATATATATATATATAAATAATAACTGATTAAGTTCTCTCCATCTGCAGTTACTACATGTACAAAGCTTCAATGGAATCATCATAGATGAATGCATTACTCACATCCATTTGAAGTAAAGGACAACCTTGATTGATGACGACATATCCAAGATTTCAAATAGAGTAATAGGCATGAATGAATCAAAATAGTCAATCCCATTGATTTGAGCAAATCTTTTAACAATACAGCAGGCCTTCAACCTTTGAATGGATTCATCTCGATGAAAGTTGATGGTGTAAAACAAGATCTCAAACCCGCTGATTAAGCAAGATATTTCAGTATCTATATTTTATTTCCATCTAATATACTGCAATACTTCCTAGTATGATCTAAAATAGAAATAAAAGAAAAAGAGAAAACAAAGTAATGTTGGAAGAAAGAGGAAAGATATTCGAAAAATACATGAGTGAATAGAATGATGATCAATATGGTACAACAACAACATCAAGCCTTTGTCCCACTACGTGGGATCAGCTACATGAATCCTTTTTCTCCATTGTGTCCTGCTAAAAGTGAATTTCTCATTTAAATTTAATAAAGAAAGATCATGTCTAATGGTTTCTAACTAGGTCTTTTTAGGTCTACCTATATCTTTCTTAACATAAGTCAAATCTAATATCTCTACTTTCCTTAACGGGTCATCGGAAGGCTGCCGTTTTATGATCAATATGGTGCATTTTATCTTTTTGAAGAAAAAACAAACATATGAATATTAGAAGGTTCTTTGAGATAAAGATGCTAAAGTATGTCGGATAATGCATTGGGAGTGTACATGGCTGGTGAGGTCAATGTGTGTATACCTGGAGAGAAGTTGGTGCAATGATTGCAGGAGAAAGAAAAATGGGTGGAGAGTCAAAAGAGAGCTTCATGATGTTCATAGTGATTTCATTAAAGAGAATATCTAAGAAGTATAAATAAAATGAGCAAGAAAAATAAAATATATCTATGAATGTTGAATGGGGCAAGCATAATCCTTTTGTATGCAGCCACATATCTAAAAGAAGAGCTTGATAATAATTTAATATATATATATATATATATATATATATATATATATATATATATATATATATATATATATATATATATATATATATCTAAAAGAAGAGCTCTAGGACAAAAACACAAATAGATATTAAGAGGCAAGTAGAGAGTGGAGGGTTAACAAAATTTAGAACCATCATTATTTTAATGGACAATTAATGTGGTTGCAATGGGAACAAGGAGAATGGACTTTTTTCCAATAACCACGACTATTGCCAAATATACCAACATGACTATGACCAATACAATGCCCTATAACAAGGGCCAATTGGCCAAACACCAGCTGAGGAGACGAGAGCTTAATGATCAAATGAACTATGACAAAGTAGTGGCAATGTTGGGAATGGTAGAATTGGCTATCATTTGTGATTAGATGAAGATAAGAAAGAAATTTGGCAAAAAGAAAATTGTCACTATTTTTACCAAAGAGATGAATCAATGGTAACAAGCATGTACAGTAGAAATTCATCCCACTTCCCTAGTAAGGTACTATAGTATTCATGGAAAGGAAAATTATGCTGCTGAAGAGAAAAAGATCACAAAATATAGAAAATATAAACACAAGAAATATTATTTTCTTGAAAATAATTGGAGTATAGGAAATCCCATATTTTTTTTACAGCATCTTGAAATATGACACTCAATACAATAAGATAGCTCGAGGCTATTGAAAAGCCAAATAAGAGCAATGTAATTAAATACATGCCATTTAAAAAATTTGAAGTCATCATCACGAGTCAGAATAAGCACATCAAGAATTTTAAGTTTACCACAAGATCTAAAAAGGAACAAGAAACTCATAATCACAGAGAATAGTTGGTGCAATTAAATTTGATGGTGATAATGATGGTGAGGAGTTTCAACTTAAGAAGAAGAGATTGAGAGGTCATAACACCATTATAAGAGACGTTCATAGAATCTAAGTGGGAATCAAATCTTTGAGGTGATGAATATTGGGATGGATGAATCCATAGAGAAAAGAGAGAGGCCCATAAGACGAAACAAAGGTGAGCTACAAAGATAGTTGCATGTGCTAGAGACATTAATTGCTCTTAGAGATAGTGAAGGTGAGAGACGAAACAACAGGATAGAAAAAAGAAGAGAAAGCACAAGTGGCACAAGCTAGGTAATGAGCGGTGCAAACACAACAGCAAGCGACCCAAGCACAAATGAGCAAACAAAGATGTGTGTTAGTAAGCAAGCAAGGGCATATATGATTTTTTATGAGAACAAGATAGAGATTGGAGGCTATGAGATTATAACTAGGGTTACCCTAGTCCGATACCATGTGAAAAGGAGAAAACTTTGTTATATTTTATTGATATGCTTATAAATAAGAAAATAGGGTGAATACAATTAGCTAAAAAAAGAAGAAAATATAATTTATTCATAAAATCAAACATATAAAATAATTTGAAGCTTTCCTACAATACTATTCCCAATTTTGTACATTCCAACTCATAACTATATGATGCCTGAAATGTAGCATAAAAAACTATTCATATCAAAGGTTATTTAATAAATCATTCAACCACCACTATCATTCAACCTCCACTCTAATGGCTCAAAATCAAAAGCAAGAAATTGGTTAAGGAGCTGATCTTCACTTTAAAGTAGTAAGGAAGTGATATTCAAAGCTCAGAATTCTCTGTAATACCAATAAGAATAAAGGAAGTAATAACACCTAGACGAAGATAACCTCACACCAAAAAAGGCCAAGCAATTTTCAAGCTACAGACGCTAGAAAGATAGAAGCATCAACTGATGAATTATTTATATTATAGGCTAGATATGACTAAAGTTACTAAAAAAACGAAGAAACTAATGAGGACATCCGACCTGGAGGGTCTACCATAGTCGTGGTCGTCGATCTACGGCCACAATTACGCCACTTTACTTTTGATTGACATTGTATTAGAATTATTTGTATTAGTTTATTTTGTGTTATGAGTTATTATTGCATTTTCCAATTATACCCTCATTTGAGGGCCTAGTAGTGTGTAAGCTCTAGGGGTGGACAAGTTGATCTTTTATTTTTCTTTCATTGTAATGAGGTTATTTAAAGGTCACCTCCTTCTCCTTGGAGGCCAATGAAGATTATTATGAAAAATTTCAGCCATTGAGTTTTGTGAGAGCTTGAGAGCTTCGGAGAGAAATCCCTAGGTGAGGGAATCAGATCACCTACCAGCCGCAGCAAGCGTCCAGACTCATAGTTACTTCTTTTTTCCTTTCTCCTCTCCTCTTTTCCCTTGACCCGCCGGCCTCCTCAACAAAGTCCTCCTAGTCGCCGACCAAAAAAACCCCTCCATCTCTCCTAGCCGCCAACCCTCCCAAGCAAAACCCCTCCTAACCGCCGGCCAACAACCCACCTCCACCTTCTCCTAGACGCCGGTCACCTAGAACCCTTTCTCTAAACCAACAGCTAAACCACCCTAAACTCCACCCCACCTAACCCTAACCCTAGCTGCCTGCCACCCAACCCTAATCTCCTTGCCTCCAAAATTCAAAACCCTTCCAAATTTGGCCTTTTTTATTTTGGGAAGAAATCATAAGTCATATTCAAAATAACTTTTGAATTTGAATTGGTTTCCTAAAATAGTACTCTCTGTTTTTTTAAAGTTCCTAAAATTAATCCCAATTGAATTTTAAATTAGATTGGATTTAAATTAGTTCCTTCCTAATTTAAATTTCCAAATCAATTAAGCATTGATTTCCATCCCCAAGCCCCAATCCCCCCATGAAGCCGCCGGCCCCATCCTCCCCTCTCCCTATTCCACAATAAATTCCTACCCCCTTTGGAGCCCCAATCAATTCCGTAAGCCAAGGAGCACTTTCCTTTTCCCTTCCCTTATTTGAAATTAAAATTCCAAAACCCTAATCCTCTCTTACATAAATCTAAAATTCAATTTAAGATTTCTTTTAGAAGAGGTTTTTCCCTCCTAGCCTTAGCCGACCACCCACCTCCCCTCACCATCATTATTCTAGGTTTGAAGCCTAACCTAGGGAAGAAAAGGGAGAAGAAATCACACCACTTTTCCTCCCACACCTTACAAACTTCTCTACCCATGCATGGCGGATCCGAAACTTCATCACGGATTTGTTTACGACGACCAAGGCCACGTCGACATTCTCAACTCACCGTTCTGGCGTTCTTCAACTTCAACCTCGAAATTGACCAAGCTGTAGAAGACTACGTAGAGAGGATCGTCTTCACCCTCGTCGGAGCTATTGACGAACAACTTTCTTCCGTCCAATGGCGGGTTGTTTCTAAATCCTGAGCAAGGTGAATCTTTCCCCCAAATCTTTTCATATCTAAATCTTACCCTAACTTGTGGTCTTAATTAAGTCGTAAAGGTTGTATTAACTCCCTCCGCTAAACCTAGTAATTTAGAGAGTTGATTGAGGGATCGATTTTCATAGTGACTAGTCTCATAGTTAATTTAGGAATTTCTTGTTGGAAACCTTTCATGTATGCTATGTTTTAAATCATTGATTATTTTGTAATCCTAAATTCAAATTGTGTGACTTAGCCTAAGCTAGTCTCATCTCTTTCTTGTTTTATTTCATCGTTTAATCATGACAAGTATTTTAGTTAATAAAGCTCTCTAAATTAAATTATGCAAGATTCTTTTCTACCATCGCTTAGGCATTTAAGTCTTGCATCAGAAGCATAGATAATACAAGATAATGGATCTAGGCTTTATTTTGGACTGCTTTATTTAGCGTATTTGTCGTAGGGAAACTAGTCGAAAAAAAAAATAATTCATGTGCGGTTGATAAAATTGGATAACTTTTTTCTTTTCCCCAAATATATTTTGGAAGAGTTAATTTTGAGAAAGCATAATAGAAATTGTGGCTAAGAAATTACAGTTTTAAAATTCTAGGAAAAGCAAAAAAGCATAAGGCATCCCAAACAAAGCCATAAAAATTTGGTCAACCACTGTATGAGAATAAGAAATAATCATGATGGCACTAAAGAAAGAATGAAAAGTTATTTCAAAAAATTATTTAAAGTGGATTTTATGAAAAGATGATTTTGGAAGAGTATAATGAGTTAAACAGTGAAATATACTATGTAATAATTTAAAAAAGTTAAGTAGAGTTAGTTTTAAAGAAGTGCACAAAGGCAAAGCTTTAGGTTTAAATAAGCAATAGTTATGGATGATATTAGAATTACTTTGTTTAAAAAAAAATTAATAATGAAACTTTGAAGGCTATGAAATTGTAGAATGATAGAAGAAGAAGCATATTGATTCTAGCATTCAAGGATAAAGGAGATGTTTAGGAATGTGACAATTATAGGAGAAGTAACTCATGAGTACTATAATAAAGTAGAGCAGAGATGAATGAAACATAGACTCAAAAAAATAAGTATGATTATCGGAGAATCACTTTGGTTTATACCAGAAAGATCCACCATAGTTATTTTTATTCCAAGGATATAATTGAAAAGGTGTAAAAGTAGAGAGAGAAACTTTATATAATTTTTAGAAATCTTGATAAAACATACAATTGCATATCAAGTGGGTAGACTTAGTGCACATTGAGAAAAAAAGTTTGTCAAAGTTCTGTTAAAGTCATCAAGAATGTCAAAGTTATGTTCAAGTAATCAAGAATATGCATTGAGCATTAACTAGTATTAGCGAAGAACTTGCTATGGAAAATCAAATGAAGATATATGAAAAAGAAACTGAAGTTGTACTTCAACAAATAAAAGAGATTGCAAGACATTAGGGACACTATCCTCAATCAACCAAAAGAGATGAATCACTCAAAAAGAATACAAGCTTCTAAAGAACAAATTAAATAAAAATCCTGCTTCCATTATGCCCCATGCATATTTATTATATCAAAAATGCAAGCATCACATATAGCTCTTGGGTGTAATTGGGAGAAAGATAATTATTATTCAGGCAGTTGTAAGAATTATCCAGCTCCCTTCCATTATACCCCATGCATATAATATCCTATAAGTTTGATGTATTGAATGTTGGACTAATATCCATCCTACTAGACACTTCAACTTGATATGTAGTTAGACCAAATTTTTTCAAGGCATGACAAACCCATCTTCTGTTGCATGAGTTTGGGATATGTCAATACAGGGAATCTCTCCTAGCATAAATATGCCATTATCATGTTACCTTCCCAGTGCCCATGTCGGCAATGTGTGTTGATGTCTGTAGGTGTTGTTCATATGATTTTTTAAGAGTCCTCATTTGTTCTATTCATCTGTAATATTGCTTACTAGCTTCTCCTCTTCAAAACCTCTTGTGAAATTTGGAATTGGCGCATAATCTATGCTGTGTCATAGGTTTCTTCCAGAAACTATTTCAGGACAACTTTAAGTTGACCGACATTTCCAGAAGTTGTACTGTTGTAGTAACCTTGGCTTGGGACATGCCCGTCTCTCATTATCTGTGATGTAAAGCATTTCTCCAAGGGATCAATTAACTAAATCGATATTCCCATAAGTTCGAGGATAATAAACAAAATGGTGTGATGTGAAACATAATTGCATGGATGAATTGCTTAAGGAATTTGCACGCTTAATATTCCTAGAACAAATAACTATAACTTGATGGTGAATTTAAATGACGCAATAAAACACAGAGAGCGGTAAGACAAGCTTAGGCTAAACCACATGCATAGGAGTTAAGATCGTAAAATAGCCAACTTAATCTAACGTTGCATGCATGACTGGTTTTCAACAATAAATTCCAATGCTAACAATAAGATTAGTCACTAAGCAAGGGTCCCTCACTCAACTCTTTATCTTGCTAGGCTTTAGCGGATAAGACTAACACAATTCCAATGAATCAATTAATTCCACAATTGGATGCAACTAGGAGAATAAAAGAATAAGGGAGAGAGTTTACCGAATCTAGGTTTGGGACTTGGAGCAGCACATAGAAGGTTTTCCTAAGCTGGCAATCGTCTCTTGTGACAAAACCAAGTTCCTTGATTACACCATATAATAAACAATAACAGAACTTCGGTAGATGAGCGGTAGAAATCAAGATGCAAAATTTCACTGTAAGTAAAGGAATATGTAGCATCACTATGTTGAAGTCCCTGAACAGTTTGGCAGAATTTGATGATCAAATTAAATACAATAAGCACCAGAAAAGTTCAACATCAATTATACATATTAAAAAATACTAACAAAATAGAAAAGGTGCCAACAATGCCCTCCATTTTATCCTTTTCTCCTAGCAACCGTTAAAAAGTCCTCTGAGGGGATTTACTTCCTCCAACCAAACTCCAACGAATGATAGTTAAATTATATGAATCCCTACTAGTAGCCCATTAAGATCTCTAGTCCGATGGTACAGAGGCATGTTAATTCATGAAGCCTAAAGGCTTAAGGCTTATATTAGCCTGCTTCTTGACATGAAATCCAGGATCAATTAGTCACAAAGTGATACCTCGACTCCACATAGCTTTCAACATCCCAAAGGAAAGATCCAAATGTGACAGCTTCCAGAATAAGTCTTCTTAAACCTCCAAAGCTTATTTTGATAAGCTCATCCTTAGAGTCATCAATAGCACCTTGGGGGTTGATTACTATCTCAGGCCTCCCAAATAATGCCTCAGTCTGCTTCTCAACAACACTAAAGGCCTCTTTTGACCGTATTGTGGCATACCTTTGCAAGGTATCCGAATCAAAGGACATAACATAAGATCTCAAACGAGCTGATTTGACCCCACGCTCAGACCCACTGGAGTTTGAGCTAGGGGAATACCAAGTTTGTAACTTTGATATTGAATTTGCAACTTGAGCTGAAGGCCTGGATTCATCAGGAATTGCCATCTTAATGGCATTCTCTTCCTCGTCAGATCCCCAGGGTAAGGTCTTCATTGATTTTTCAAGCTGAAAGCGCTCATCCACTCTCTTAAGGAAATAACCATACATGACAGAGGCTGCATAGACCTGCCCAACGCGAAGCTTACTGATTGGAGCAACAGTGTTCAAATCCTCCAATCTCTGTCCTAAAATGAGTGTGAGATGATTCTTGATCATCACATAAGCCTCATGAGAATGGAGCTGCACCATCTTCTCCTCCTCCGGAAACCATCTATCCATCCTATTAGAATGGTCTGCTGATTGTGATAATGGAAGAATCAAAGAAACATCAGCTTCTACAAATTTTTGGACGACCAAAGCATACAGCATCTCTTCAAGAGCCCTTCTCCTTTCATTAGCCTTCACTTCAGCAATTCTCCTAAAGCATACAAGCGCATAAATATCCCAACTTCAATTTTCCAAAAAGGCAATTCAATATCAAATAAGATGAAGATATCAGCTTACCTGTACAAAACTAGTTCGGTGCCAGAAGAGGGTGACTCATCATTTCTCTTATCCTCATCACGAGCTGTCTGAAGCAACTGCAGCTGCTGGTCAACAGCAGCGGGAACAAGATGAGGGTGACTGAGGAGGATCTCAGAGAGGAACTGCCCAACCGGAGACTCCAGCTGCAGAGGGGCAATAGGAGCTGAATCGTCAGCTGACGACTCCGATTCAAAAGAAGACGACGTAGCCCTGATGTGGAAGCTTCGCCGACCTATCATCCAAGTGGACCGCCTCCCCGATACAGAAAAAGAACGCCGACCCTGCGGAAAGCCATCGAAATTAGCAAAAAGGAAACTAGGGCAAGCAAATAGAAACTTTAACAAAGACAATAGGAGCAATTTTCGAAACCCTAACCGTGAGCCAGGCGGGGGAGAAACTAGCCTTCTTATCGACCGAAATGGAATTGGCGGAGCGGCTGAATAACAGAGCTCGGGATCCACGGAGCAATTTCGGATTTATGCAGTGGCTAGAAGGAGATGAACAAAGCGAGGCAATGGACTCCATGGCGGAGAACAAATCAATTTACCAGAATTCAACGAAGTTGATACAGGAAATCAGATATATGGAATAGCGAAGGGAAGAATACAAAGCGAAATCTGCTACTGCTTATCTGCGAAAATGTTAGATACCGAGTCATAGAGCGAGCTGTTCCTTCCTTCCAAATAATCATCCATGGCCCAAATTCGGCCTTTCGTATGGTCCAAGTCCAGCCCACTAACAAGTCTTTATGTTACAGCCCGCGTTCTAGAAGAAGTTAACACCCCGCATCTGAGGCGGTGATAGGTGACATTATAAAAAGGTATTAAGACATATTTTGTATTCAAAAAAAGAATTTGAATGCACAAATGATACAATAAGACGTATAAATATATACACTAGAGTAAATAAAAGAAATGAACTAAAAAGTCAATTTATTAATAAGATGTAAATAACTAATACATCATCCAAATAATTCATGCAAGCTAATAGAAATGTAAATTGAGCAAAAAATAGAAAAGAAACTATTCAATCCTTGTAATCAAAAGTATAATAAACTACTACAAAATATAAAATATCAAAAAATAACAGTTCGTGCTAAGCACATCTGTAGGACAATAGAAAATAAATGAGTTGGTAAATCAAATTAAACAAGTAACAGCAATATATCAAAGCATAAACAAAAAAAGAGTAGAGCATATGTATTATGAACAACCAAATGGTGAAAATAATAACTGAAAATCAGTAACTCAAATTAACAATGACACATGTCATATTTCCTACAACATAATTCTAATATACTAATATCATTCATGTATGTGTCAAACTATTATTAATGCAAATTATTTTAATATCCATAAATATAATCACACTAGGTATCGTCATATCTCAAAATGATATATCAGTCATTTATTGATTCCAATTCATGTCGGCTTATTTTCTTACATTTAAACGTATATATCCATTGTTAGTTTATCATATACTCATCACATATAAGGTAAATACCAACCCATGGAAATTCAGTGATTTCCTGTAGAGTCGCCACTCTAAGAGTCCTTTGACTCTGACTAGCTAATAACCAATAGGGTTCTACCGACATACACATCAGGGCACCCAAGTATATGATTTTCCAAAATTTTCATACACGCTTTTCAATAGGTATATAGTTTCAATATGAAAAAGGTTATTTCATAAATAGATATGTTTTGCCAATATATTGCATTCAAATGAAAACAAGTGTATGGAAATATATAAAAAACATAATAATAATAATAATAATGTACATGAGTTTATACATAAATAAGTCAAGAATAATCTACTTATGAAAATTTCTAGCTCATTATGAGCATGAAAATATATTTATAAGTACTGGCAAATAATTAATAAACTTTACAAATAATGATAGGACTAGCTATCTAATTAATTATAAAAGAATTTAAATAGCATCGTATTACATCCTTAACAAATAAGGATACATTTACTCAAAATAAATAACAGTTACTTATAGTGGTTACCCCTAGCTCCTACCTCGATTGCGATTCACTTAACTCCACCAAGCAGCGCTTTTATAAGAATCAAAACTAAAATAATATAACACACACATATCAAAGGATAAAGAAGATTGTCCCAATCAATCTTAGCCATGCCTTCAATTTAATTATAAAAATTATACGATCTAACATATATAAAAATAACCTAGAGTTTGATTAAGTCGAACAACGAACTTAGATAAAACTGTCTCTACAAAGCAAAACAAAACTCCTATGAGAAAATTAAGACTATATGAAATATAATGCAAATCAAAATTTATCTCACAAAATAATTGAACGAATTCATAACTAGATTATTAGAAACATAAGAAGAAAGAGAGGATGAAAGAGATAAGAGAGTAAACACTTACTATGGATGGAGAGGAGTTTGAGAAGGATTCACCAAGAGTTACTATGGCGAGGAAGAAGTGAATGAGGAAGAGATAGGAGAGTTTAATGGCTGCTATTTTGGGGGAGAGAACGAAAAGAACAATATGGGAGAGTTTTAGTGGTTGCTACAAGGAGGAAGATTTTGATGCACTAAGTCTCCAAATTGAATTAAATGGCAAAAGGAAGATCGACGAGGTGAGAGATTTCTGTAAAGCAGTCGAACCACAAGAAATTTATGATTTGAGAGAAATTTTTCTTATGGAAGGCCATTCAGTCGGCTTACGTGAGGGAAAGCCTGCTTAGTTCGTGCAATTGGGAGGAAGGAGTCGAGCTTGGCTTCGTTTCAGTTTTGCGCATGAAAGGGGAGCGGGTTTAATGTGTTTGATTCGTCTCTACCTGTGTGCAAAAGGGGTGCAATTAATACGCATTGCTACGGCTTCAGCTAGTTCGCAGCTTGTGTGCAATGCTCCGTTAGCATGAAACACCTGGACTAGTCGCTCCATGTTCGACCATTACTAATTAAGGGCTAAATGTGCTAAGCTCGAAGATTTGATAATGGAGATGATGATTTGCTTTAAAGCCAACTCAATACATGCATGCATCTTAAGAGGCATGTTTGGTTGAAAATAAAATTGGTGTAAATTGTAAAGTATTTTAAATATAGGAGTTTTGAAAATATTAAATTTTTTGTTGGATGAAAAAGAATGCAAAGCAAACTAAATATTGCAATCAAGCTATCATTTCACAACTCTTTGCCTGCCACCAATCCGGTTGTGGCCACCGTCGCCCAATGGGCAAATTATTGTGTCAGGTGACCGAACGCAGAGATGCGTTCGGTCTCTCTCTGTCAGGTGACCTGATGCAATAATTTGCCCGCCCAATGCCCTACCCATCTCTTTTTATAATTTACTTCATCACTCATTTTAAAATAAATTTAATTATTTTAGAGCTCATTATGTTAAAAAAAGATATTAAATATTTTAATATAAATATTTTTTTTCTTTTACATTAAAAAATATTTGATTCAATTTAATTAAAATATCAATAATATGGAGACACCAAACTATTTAGATATTAATTTCATCTATAGAAAAAATGAGTTTAACTCAATATGATTATTCTTAAAACATCCTTACTTTCAAGATAATACATATTTAATTCAATATTATCATGAGAATAATTTTCATTATTATCTTAAAATTTTGAAATATATTTATATATTTTTAATTCAATTATTTACAGACGTTAGAAAAGCACAAATAATATATTTGTTTATCCAGTTTTCAAAATTTATTTTAAAATTTTATTTTTTTGAATATCAAAATAACTATAATGACTTATAAAATATATATTTTTAATAAAATTATGACCGCCGAAAGTGTAAAGCAATCCGCGTTTCCTTCACCTTGTTAGACCCACTTGATTCGCCTTCTTCCCGCGTGATTCCCGCTGATTCAACTCCACTGTTAGGATTTTTTTTTTTAATAATTTTTTATTATTTTTAATTTTTAATTTTTTTTATTAACTCCACTGTTAGGATCTTTCACTTGCCCCTCCATTGCTTGGATATTGCAATTTTGTACATTTCGATTTAACACTGTAAATCAAGTAGTCCGACCACTATTGCTCTTCCATTGTTATCTGACTACTATCACTTGACCATCACCTCCCGTTTGTTTGACCGCAATCGCCTAGTAGTCGTAACCATCATTTCCCGACCATCTTTGTTCAAACATTATTGTCAGATTAACATTATCTTATTGTAGTCATTATCATTGCACTGCATCGCCGACATTTTCCGCCATACTTAATAGGAATTTTATATTGTGATACATATTTTATAATCTCGAATTGTCCAATTGAGATGAAGAGCATACTCATACAATCTTTTTGACCAAATGAATGGTTTCAACTTGGCAATGTCCCACGTTCGGTTTTCAAATTTTTCGTATAAAAATTTTAATGTGTCATATATTCTTACCTAATATACTTTTGTGTGCAAGATCTTCGTTGTAAAATTAGGATGCAAAATATTTACTCTATTGTTATAAATTTTCTTGCACCTAACAATAAATTACCTTTATTTGGATTTCTTTCCAATGTATTCAAATTCTTTTGATTAATCACTTAGTCATTAAAAGACCATAAAAGGCTAATTCACAAGAGCACTTCCATCTTTAATTAGGTTGCTTATGGAAATTAACTTGATGGAAGAATTTATCTCAAAGTATTAGTAAATGCATAGACATGAGACTAAGGTTTTGTTTGCGACGGCTTTTTTACTGTTTTTTAAAGCAGTTTTTATTAAAAGAAATAAAATTTTTATACTAGAAAACTGCTTTAAGAAGCAGTAATCCCAAACGAAGCATAAGGCTCTCTTTAGGAAAACTTTCTTATTACTTTCTAAAACAACTTTCTAGTACATTTTTTTTAAAGATATTTTTATGCTAAAAAGATGCTTTAAAAAGTAGTAAGAAAGCTGTCCCAAACGAATTATAAGGCTTGATTTGAGATAGATTTTTAATTGCTTTACTCTTCAGATCATAACCACATTTTATATGTTAGAAATTACTTTTTCCACTAGCTTTTAAAAAAATTATTTTCTCCATAATAACTTTACAATCATCTTTATCAAAAGTTATAGCCATCCCAAACTAACCCAAATCCTTATTTAAGATTGACAATTATAAATACATAACTTCAATAATTCATTTACATACCATAAATATTAAATTAATAAATATTTATCGTAAGTCATTCAATTTAGCTTTCACATGGAAAAATAAGTTCCATGAACATTTAGTCGCATGGTCTGAATCTTTGAAGGAAGAAAACAGCAACATTTGCAGTTTCTTTATTCAAACCAATGCTCTGACCAAACTGATATAGTCTTGTAGAAAACATTCGATCCTTCCATACTATTTTCATTGAACAAACTCGTCACAGTGAGATTTGTTCAAGTTCCTAAGTTTCTCGGTCTGTTTTCATGTATTCAATCGGCTGCCATAGTTGAGCTTCAATAACTCCTAAGTTATTCAAATGCACAATATTCTCTAATACTGAAAGATAAATACAAGTATAAGATTCATCAATTAATTTCAAGAATCAAGAAATCCTATTCAGTCCTTTAAAATCCATTGTATCAACGCACTCAAATTTCCCACTGAATGAGCTCATCAACTTGAGCATCTCACTGGCCTTCTCCTTTGTCGATTCACAGCACCCAACTTGCAGCAGCAACAGCATCTTCTGAAACACCCCTACTTGCAAGCATTCCACCAGACAATTACTCTCTTTACAGTTCTTGCAAACCTTCCACAATACAGAAACCGCAAATTCGGTCGCCATATCTGAAACTCGAAACATCTTCTTCGCGAGCACCGGTATAGTAAGGGCGTGCTTGCACGCCTTCTCGCTCCCTAACTTGCAGTTGCAGAGCGTGTCGAGAATGACAAGTGCCTTCTCAGTCATGTTCTTATCTGAGTCCACCAGAATTTCTAATGTGGAATGAAGTAGACCCAAATCAACACATTTTTTTGCTATTTTTTCATCGTCGGAGATGAGGTAGAATATTGCTGCAAGGGAGGCCTTGGTTGCCTGTGTCGAAATAGGCTCTTTAATGAACCCTGTCAATGCTTCAATAAGAGCAACATGGTTTGCCAATGCCTTTGCATGGTCTTCTTTTGTCGACGCCATCTTCTTCAACATTAGCACAGAGTTAAGCCTGCTGCTAATATCTCCATGCTTCATGATTTGCACAATTGAACTCAATGACTCTGAAGTACCTAATTCTCGCATTGTGATCTCATCTTCGAAAGGAAGTAGACATACTAATGTGGTTAAGATTTCTCCTAAGACTACAAGAGCTTCAGGATTACACGCTCTAAATGTAGAAGCCAACTCAATTGGTGCGCCAATTGATAAGAAAGATCGACGATTTCGCTCACTCTCTTTTATCAAAGATCTTAGTTTTCTGACTAATTCCAAACCAAGTTCTTCATCTTGAAGCTTAATGGCTACGGAGAAATCTGATAAGATCTGAAAGGCATCAACTTGGCTAATAGGAATTCGAGGGGTTGGGATTCTCTCAACTCCATGGGATCGATTTGAAACACACCAATCCTGAATTAACCTGCGAATTGTGTGATTGGGGATGAGGCCATGGCAATTGAGAGCAAGGTTTGTGACAGGACAAGTGGAGTTCCCCATTTCAAGCCATCTCTCAATGCTCTGTCGATCGTAGGTGATGCCGGTCGGCGCTGTCACGGGATCTTTCATGAGATCGAGTGAAATCGGGCATCGAAATTGATCAGGGATGGAAAGCTCAGTAGCAACAACGGGAAGAGTGGTGGAGGATTTGAATTTGCTGTTCTTAGATGCTCTGGCCTTCCTTGAGAAAGGCATGGAGGGACCTTTGATTGCTTCTAACGGAGCTGAATTTCTGAGGAGAAAGGGGGAAAGGGAGAAGGGGAGAAGGGGAGAAGAGAATGAATGGTTCAAAGAGGCAGGTGAGAAGTGGAAGGTTATAAAGGGGTGAGTTGGATTTGAATGCTGACCGTTGAAGTTTGAATGTGAAACCGCGGTGAGGAAACTTTAACGGGCTTCAGAGTCGTTAATCAGGAATTGAACCGGTCGCTGATCCGGCAAGGAGGTGGACCGGGCCCTGTCTTTTTGGTTTTTTAAGTAACAAGAATTCAGAAAATTACAACTTTACTGTATAATATTAGTATTTGGGAGAAATGTTTAATTAATTTGGTCCACTCTGACAACTTTACTTTACAATTTAATGATCAGATTAATTAATTAATCAAATTACAACTAAACTATGGAATAATATTTTATAAAGTAAGATATAGGATATGTTCATGCAAATAAGTTAGTAAGTTAGTATATATAGGGGTGTCAATTTCGGGTCACGGGTCGGGTTCGGGTCTAACCCGAAATTGACCCGGCACTATTCGGGTTCGGGTCGACCCGAACCTTTTTTACAAACGGGTCAATTTCTTGGACCCGAACCCGAACCCGCTTGTTTCCAGGCGCGGGGCGAGCCAGGCGACGGGGCTGGCGTGACGCGACGCGGGGCGGGGCAGGGCTAGCGCGACGCGGGGCGGTGCGAGGCGGGTGCGACGCGGGGCGGTGCGACGCGACGCAAGGCGGGTGCGACGCGGGGCGGGCGTGACGCGACGCGGGGCGGTGCGACGCGAGGCTGGCGTGACGCGGGGCAGGTGCGACGCGGGGCGGGGGGGTGCGACGCGGGGAGGGGCTGACGTGGGGCGACGCGGGGAGGGGCTGACGTGGGGCGACGCGGGGAGGGGTTGACGCGGGACTGCTCTGGGTCAAATCGGGTCATTCCCGGGTTTTCGGGTCAACCCGAACCCGACCCGGTTTTGCAAACGGGTCAATTTTTCAGACCCGAACCCGACCCGTTTCGGATTCGGGTCAACCCTAACCCGAAATTTTCGGGTCGGGTTTTCGGGTCGGGTCCATTATTGACAGCTCTAAGTATATATATATATATATATTAATGATAAAAAAATAAATTTTGTTCACATTTGAACTTAAAAATGAATACACATTATTGTTAATTTATATTATAGATTTAGATAAAATTTACAACCATGAGTTATACTAAACTCACATTATAAACTTACATTTATGAATCATTTTCATTACATTATATATAATTAATTAATAAATAAAAATTAATTTTTAATAATAGATATTAAAAAAATAAAATAGATAAACAATTAAATATAATTAATCAACAAAATCAATATTATTCCAATTACTAAAAAAATAATTAAAAACTTATTTAAAAAATGTATAATTTATGCATGTTGAAGTTGATCATTTCAACTAAATATTTAGTCTCACATCACTTGAGAGCTTAGTTTTATTTTGTTTATATAACTATTTTTGTTACTTGCATTAGTAACTCACATGGGGTATTCGGATCATATGTGTATGTTTTGTTAGAGCTTCGTTGATAAATGATCATTATAGATCATATAAAATTAAAATATATTATATTTAATTTTAATTTTTTAAATTGAATGTTTAATTTAATGTTTTAAATTAATTTACTTATTTGAATAAAAAATTAATTGAATAGGCAGATTCTTCAATAGTTGACAGTTGAATCATCGGTTCAGGATGGTTCTATGTCAGGCTGGTTTTTCAAACGGACTGAAGCAGTCATAACCGATCTACAATTGAACGAGTTGAAGCGGCTGGTCTGATCCGGTTTTCAAAACACAAGAAATCTTCCTAAAACCTCCTAAAAAATAATAATTTTATTTATGCACAAAAGATATATTTTTATTAATCAGAAATTTAACCAGCCGTTATATATATATATATATATATATATATATATATATATATATATATATATATATATATATATATTATGACATTAATATAACTAGAAAATGCAGAAATAAATTAATTCAGTTGATTAATTAAAAAATATATAGATTAGGAGAAATTGAGACCAAATTATGAAAAGAAAATATATCCACAACTATCATAATATTCAACGTAGGAAAAATTATTAGGCACAGTGAACTATGTGTGAATAACTTAAAAAAATATTATGAAAACCCTCTGAATGGACGCAGAAATTATTATTATTTTTCGCTAAGGGCGGGAATAAAATAAGCAAGCTATATTAAATATGAAAGTAATTTTAAAAATTCATTCTAACGTTCCGAATTTCTTGTTGACTCTAAAAGATTGGTCAAAGATTGACTTGGAACATTGAACGTGGACGATAGTATTATTATTATTATTTTTTTTGAAAGTTTGGGGGACTCGGAATGGGAAACCACAGCAAACAAAACAGATAAACTTCATGTTGTGGAGCCCCTTGATTGCTAGTAATGATCATCCAAATTGAGAGAGATTATTCTGTGCAGACACTCAGGATGGAGTGAACCATTTGATTTTTTCTCTGTCTATAGTAATACATGAAAGTGCAGTCAAAGCGCATTTACTGTAACAGCTGTGCTCTGACTACACTTTTACTGTAAACAGAAAGACGGTTTTCTCCGTCCGGGTTTCGCATAGAATAAAAAGTCCCAAAATGCTGGAGCAAGGTCCCGAAATAATATGACCTTCGAAGGGAAAATTATTACGTGCGGAGTCCAAACACAAAGCTACTTCCAGACTCTCTTGTACATATGCTTTCTATAATTGTACATAATATATAAAAAAGTGTGTACACATATTATGTGCATAGTTGTACACATATAATGTATACAACTGTGCACACAGTGTGTACACACATTTCTATATACTATGTACAAATTAATGCACACAATGCGTGTACAAGAGATTTTGAACATAGCTCTACGTCCGGACATAGCTCCCTTGTAATGGGGAAAAGTAGGTTGATGTAATCCATTTCTCACAGTCCACTTTTGCCCAGGAATCATCGAAATTGCTCAAAATCATCGACCCATAGCAAGACAAAAGAAAAATATTCAGAGGAGAAGAACACAACCAGCAGCTACAGCTTACAGGGACCAAAAAGGGTCCATAAAAATGCCCTCCAAAAAAGCTCAATGCTCCACGAGAAAAGCTTAGCAACAGGCTAGAAAAAGCCGAGCGCAAACAAAACAGAAATGATGCAATCATAAACCAAAGGTAACAAGGGAGAAAAATCAGAAAGAAAAGCCCCACGCAGCAGAGCTTAATCTCCAGTAGAATAGCGTAATAAGCGCCATAATTCTTCCAAGAACAAATTTTGAGGTGCATTGCTTTCTTGACTTTGCAGCAGATAGTGGTAGAACTAGCAATATTTGAACCAAATTTCCTATCATTGCGTTCATGCTAGGGAAGATACAGCAGGCAACAAGAAAGCTAGCATCTGGTAGAAATTTTTGGAAGTAGAATTTAAGCCCCAGGCATGGCAGATATCAGTTGGAAAAGTTGTAGAAGATTAGGCCTCAAGAGAAAGAAACTAGCTCAGAGAAAAAGATGTGACGCCTCCTAATTTAAATTGGAAATAATTTATATCTTTATATTTTTATAATAATAATTAGAGCTATTTAATTAAAATACTAGTATAAACAAATTATTGATCAAAATACTAATATGCATCCTAATGGAAAAAGACCAATTGTAAATGGTCTAATAAGCTTTGACGCAAAGAGCTAATTAGTCTACAACATAATTCACAAAAGAAATTGACCTAAAAATTAAACTATGGGTGATGATTACCGATACATCATAAAAAATTGTCTTGATAGGGCATGAATCTTGATCCAAATCTAGATTGGAATATTTCAAAATTGAATTTGGGATAATCTAAACTTTGATTTCAGCAAGCTTATAGTCAAATTAAACATCTCAAGGAGACGAAGCCAACGACATCAAATTCATTTTGATCTGATCCCAAATGAGCCTAAATCAAAAGATCACTAACATGCCCTTAATTTTTTCCATAATTACAAGTCATGCTACTTCCAAAAAATTATCAATAGCCCTCCATTCTTTACATGAGGGGGGAGGAGAAGAAAAGATAAGGCGCTTGAGATCTCTCTTGCATTTTCAATTCAATGCTGCCACCTTTGGAGTTTTTTTCGACCACTGATCACGATCGGACTTCCACCCATTCTTGTAGTATCACCAAAATTATTATTGGATGCTATCAATATTGGATCTCCTCCCAAATATTGTCACTCGCTGACTATGATCGTTCTGATCACCATCGATCGACTACAACTCTTTTGGCCACGGTCGTCTGCCTATTACAATCTTTTCGACCTTCGTTGCCTGTCAAATAACGTTCTTCCAACCACCATCGCATGTCGATCACGGTCCTTTCGATCACCATTGTCAACCAATTACGGTACAGCCCTTCTGACGACAACCACCCCCTGACTGTGGTCCAACTGACCAAATAAATATTTGAACACTCTCTTAAGAACCACTGCTATGTAATGCATTATATATAATGTGTATTTGACATTGAGCCAGCAGCCTCCTCCAAGGAGGGGAATTATTCGTAATCCACCATCAATACAAGTGGATTCATTTAAACTGGGCCATGCCTCGTGGGTTTTCCCTTTTAAAAAATTTTCACGTAAAATTCTTGGCGTCACTTATGAATACTAAACCCTATTTTTTATATGTTTGGGTGTTGGAGCTTCATACAAAATTAAGATGCTAAACTTTATATATCTCTACCGCCATAAATATTTCAGCACACAACATGAATATATTTGAAATCCAAACTCCAACACATCACTTTGATGATAAGAGTATCACAAAATCTTTTCACCATAAATAGTAAGGTCAACCAAGGAAGAGCAGCCCATTTGAACAACATCATAATCTTATAAACAAAAGATGAAAATTACACCTTTTGAACTTCATCCAATGCACAAAATAGAGTCTTACCATCAGGATGAAAAATCATAGAGCATATTGCTCAGCTTGAAGAACAAGGGTACTAAAAGCAGGTACAACATATCAATAAATTTGCTTTTGTAGACCCTTAATATCTTAAGGGCTATTTATTATAAGCTTGAACTTGCAGACGGTCAGGATTTACTTCAATTTAAAGATAAGAAAAGTTAAGATTATTTATGGGAAGAATTACAAGTTAACAATATAATAATTAGTATTGAAATAAATATATATTATAAATTAGTAATATTTTTATACTAATTCTGTAACTTATATGCATGTAAACTAATTTTATGTTAAATGTGAACTAAATTTAAAAATTCATATGTTTAAATTTAAAGTTTGAATAATATATTATTTTTGTATGAAATTTATTTATTTTTAATTACAAAATTTCATTATTATATAATTTAAATACTTTAAATATTTATTATATCGTCCGATTCAATTCCAATCAAAATATTGAATCTTAAAGCTTTATTTAATTCTTTCTATCTTTGCCACGTCCTATTTTACAAATCTTGATTTTAGCCTTTTATAAAAAAAAAAAAAATACTTGATGGGCCAAGGCCATGCCCCAAACACTCCCACTACATATATCAAAAAATTATTACTTGGGGTGCATGTTCGGAAGTGTCCAGAAGTCAATCCGGGCCAAGTCATCCAATATATAGTGTATTGAATAAGATGGGGTGTTCGATTGGCCTCCACATATGTTCCGATTCCGCACAAAATAATCTCTCCTACAAATCTGTTGACGAGGATCAGCATGATTATGACCAGGGACTGTGGCACATGAAATCATGAGTGTGATTGCCAAAGACTTTGCAGACATCGCAAGTTAGGAGAATTACTAAGAATATTGAAATAAATTTGAGATGACAAAGCATTTAAATTTTTTAATTTAAATAAACTTAAAATTCATAAAAAAATGAATATTTTATGACATCTTAAATTCCTTACATACAAATACAAGTAAAATTTATAAACTCCTTTCATTTAACACATATAAAACATTAACACGTACAATACATGCAAGACAACCAGATGGCCGATCTTATCAAGTTCAAACTTTCAAACAGTTCGAATCTTTTTACAATTACTAATAGAAACAGTAACATACATTAAATACTGTTCTGTTCCTGGGAATCCAGTCTTAATCGAACAGTAGAACGTCCCACAGAAGAATCAATCAACCATCCACAACAGCATTTAGTAGCGCAAGAGCATTACTAGTATACTTCTCCACCCTCCCAACCTTTGCAAGGAACCGCTCCACCGACGAGCCAGCGCCGCCTCTGAAGTCATGAAAACCGTCGATGCAGGTTTCTTCATTAGTTAGGGCAGCGCTCATCCACGTCTGAGCGTTGGATGCATCCCAAGAAAAACTCGACCCGCCCGACTGCGCCGCCCGCCCAAGCTTCTGAGTCTCCGCCACCGACTGTTTGGTAAGATACGCTGCAGTCCGCAGCAAATCAACACAGTCACGAAGGGCCGCGCTGGCCCTGCCAATGCTGCCTCGCCGCAACACCGCCGCCTGCAAAACAGCATCCTTTATCTTGACTAGGCTGACGTCCGCCGCGGCGACGGCGACTGTTAATGGGCTCTGCTTGACGGTGGTTGCGTAGCGTTTGAGGGAGGCATAGCAGAGATTGGGGTAGAGGGTTACGGAGCAGCTGCGGCTGATGAAGTCCGTGGAGTTCGTCGTGGCGGAGATGACCGCCGTGGGCGAGATGACGGTGAGGACTACGGCAAGGAGGAGGAGTAAAGATGCCATTGCATGAGAGAGGTTGGGTTTTCGGTTTGGCGGTGAGGAGGATTTTATAGGGGAAGTTAGGGGACTGTGGGTCGATGAGGGAAATTACGGAATTGCCATTGGAGGAATACTGGTTGTACACGTGTATGGAGGAGATGTAGGTTTGTAGAATGTGGATTAGAATCTGATGGCATTAGATGATTTTTAATTTGTTCATGTGGAGAATAGGTATATTCCGTACTCAACATGATCATAATTTTTTTTTGTCAATTGTTTTTACTGTTACTCAGTCATTCGAGATGAATATTATTGCGTGTTTGAATATTTACGATGACTATATTAATTTATTTTTGTCATGTTGTAACAAAAGAATTACAAATCAAAATGAAATAGTATGGCTGCTTACATAGATGACGAATGATGATATATGATAGATTTTAATGTCACATGATGATGGGAAGTCGTTGATTGTCGAGGATGGATAACTATTGTGATCGATGACAATCATTGACATCTGTTGATGGTGGATGCTAAGTGACATGCGGAGTTATGGATTTCTATGAGTTTCATAGCATTCTCCTTGGAATCCTTTGAAAACATATAGAAATATTTCATATTTTTACAATAAATTAGAATAATCTTTGAATATAATCCTCATAGTTATCAATTACTCGTTCTCTAGATTTGATCATGATCCTCTCAAAGTCATTCAATCTGAACTTGAGCTAAGCTCTGCCTGATAATCAGAATAGTTTCGATCTTGTGCTAAGCTATGCATGATATTTTATCTGAAAATTATCTATTGATTAAAGAATTTCACCTGATTAAATTTATTAAATAATTGATCAAGATCAAAATATTATAATTAATATGATGAGAAGATCTAGAAATCCTAATTTCACCAAGTAACTATTGCAACAAAATTATCTCAATGATAGTAGTCAGTAGAGGTCATGTCATGATAGTACTCAACTTTCATGGATGATTGAGAACTTTATTTATAAGAAAATAATGAGAATAAGATCAAACAAATTAAAAAACAAAATCTCAATATCTCTTAATAATTATAAAAAGTCTATGTACAATCTAGCTTAATTTCCTCATAAAAACCTTATCTAATAACAAAAATTAAAACCAAAACTAAACATGATGTCAAATATATTTTTGAAATTTGTTTAATATTATAATTCTCGATTTAAGTTAAGAGAAAATGACGGAAAACATAATTTTAGATGCATACCTATTTTTTTAGAAATAAAGCAAGTTATATTTTAAAACACTCAAAATTATTCCGAGGCGTTATAAAAGTATTTTAAAAATAAAAAAAAATTTCTTTATAAAAATAAAAATAAAAAACTTTTCGTATTTCCTTTTCTCTTACACATATGATATATCAAACCGTACAAAAAATAGAAGGCAAACATAACCACAGGGCAAAAGGCTTCAATACGTTCCACAAGCTAGCTGAGAAGGTCAGAGTTGTAATTGGAGTCTTTTATAATTACAAACAGCAACAGTGTACGTCCGATGTTGAATACTGTTCTGCGAGAGTTATCGAACAGTAGAAAGTCCCAGCGAAGAAAGCTTGGGGATTAATGGTGGAGGAGGGAAATGAAGTGACGGAATTGCCATTGGGTGATCGGAGGATGGACTATTCTTTCTATTTTTTGTGCTTTGAATTTTGATTCGATTAGCTCATTCTTAATTTGTTCATGTGAAGAATTGGTATTCCTTAACTATTTTGATCATTAGTATGTATTTAGTCAACTATTTAGATTTTGTTTGGGACGGCTTTCTTACTGCTTTGTAAAGCAGCTTTTTATTTTAAAAATTTTAATTTGTTACTAAAAAGCTGTTTTAAAAAGCAATAAGAAAGTCATCTCAAATATAACCTTAGTTGTTCAATAATATTAATACTTTTGCGCATTTGAATATTTATAGTGGTCATAGAAGATGAGCACAAATATAATTAAATTTTTGCGTAAAAATAAAAAACTTGGATGTTTTTTTTTTTTTCGAACAATTATGACAATTAAGATAAATTGACATACATATCATATATGTAAGACCCGAACAGAAGACCACTTAGCTGATAGTCAAAGTTTCAAAATTTTTTGAATTAAAAAATTTTCGTTAAAAAGCAGACTTCGGCTTCGTTTGAGACGACTTAGTTGGTGCTTTCTACAGCAACATTTTAGTATGCTAAAAAATTGTTTTCAAAAACACTAAAAAAGTTGTCCATAGGGTGTCAATTTCAGGTCAACCCGAAACTAACCCGTTTTTACAGCGCTTCGAGTCCGGGTCAACCCAACCCGACCCGAATGACCCGGTGCCAAAAAAAATTACAAGTTCTTGCGTCCAAAAACGGGTCAATCTCCGCTTTACTGGTAAAAAGGGTCAATTTCGGGTCAAAGGGTGAACTCGAGCCTAACCCAATTTTTGAAACAGGTCGAATTGTTGAACCCGAACCTGAAACGGGTCGGGTTTGAGTCATGTTCCCCTACACCCTAAACCCAAAATTTTCAGATCGGGTTCGGTCGAATTTTCGGGTTGGGTCCAATATTGACACCCCTAGTTGCCCTAAGCGAAATCTTAAAAAAATAATAGTAAAATTGTCCTAAATAAAACTTAAATCTGTTGATGATCGAGCAAACAATGATAGATGCAGCGTCACTCTGCAATACGCTACGAAGAGCAATGAATGTCGACAACAGTCGAACTTGATGGGGATGCAATAGTTGTGATTGACGACAGCCATTTGTTGTGATCGACTGTGGATGTCAAGTGCATTTCTGCAACTGTGTGAAGTTCAAAATATGAAAATATCCTCCTCTGAAAATAATTATTCCTCGTGAGACATACAAAAATATAGCATATTGTTCGTTTTGACGAAAAAATTTAAATGCAATGGTTTTCTTGGCCGGGGAATGCGGGGTGGATCGCCGGAAAAGGGCGTTGGCTTTCAAAGTTTTGCCAATGCGGCAAAACGATTCCATTCTTCGTTGAATCCTTTGACCGGTTTGTGGTTTTGTGTGGATGGTTTTTAGCCATTTATTTGGATTATCGAAATTTTTTTGTCATTTATGATGCCATGCATGATGCATGAGACCCACCCAGCTAATGACAGAGCCGTGCCTTCTATTCAAAATTTGCTTACAGTACGAGTGCTGCTCCTGCTCGTTAAATATATAATTACCTAAGTTTTGTTTGGGATAATTTTTTTATTATTTTTTATAATAATTTTTTAGTTAAAAAAAATTGTGTTAAAAAGTTGTTTTAGACCCACTATGGTTTAGTTTGGTTGGTGGTTGAGTACAGTTGGGAAACCTCAACTCTTGCTCGATTTCCGTCGAGCGACAACGCCTCTTAAGTGGGGACCAATCAAGTGCAGAACATGAGGTTTCTGACATGAGTGTCTCTTCGAAGTCAGCTGAGGATTAGTCACGCTGCCAAGTTCTATTTTGAGGGTGGGAGCGGATGGATACTCCGTTCAAAAAAAAAAAAAAAAGTTTTAGAAAATAATATAAAAAGTTATACCCCCTAAATTTCATTCTGGAAAATTTTTTTCTGCCTTTTTAAAATAATTTTTAGTACAAAATTTTCTAAAAAAATTTGTACTAAAAAAAATGTTTTAGAAAGCAAGATAAAAGCTATTCAAGACAAATGCTTAATGGGTATGTTGTGTGAGGTTGCATTGTAAGCTAAGTTCTCAGGAGACAAATGATCTCAAATTTGTTATCCATTCGGCGAAAGCAACACAGAAAAAACGTGATATATTACTGACACGCATCTTGGCATAACTTTTGCATGGGAAATTTGGTCCAAAATGTTGAACATTTTAATATATACGAAAATCTTATCAAATAAAAATTCTATAGATTTAGGTTTTGTTTGGGAAGGCTTTCTTATTGTTCCTTGAAATAATTTTGTAGTACAAAATTTTAATTTTTATAATTAAAATCTGATTTAAAAACAGTAAGAAAGCCGTCTCAAACAAAGCATTAATAGATTATAAACAATAATGAAACCTTACCAATTATAAAAAAGTAAAGTAGTTTTGATGCACCGAATGATACTCAGTAATAATAAAATGTGATGTATTAGGCATATTACTGAAAGAGAAAAACTACACTTAATAATTTGAAATTTTATCTTTAAATATATATTATGTAAATATTTTATGTTAAATCATCTTCTATTTTAAACTATATTTTATAAAAAACTTAGTGGTCATTCAATTTTAATCCCATTTTACCTGTTTTATTCTACTTTTTAATAATTTTTAATTTCTTTTTATTAAGTAGTAGTTAGCTTAACTACAACCCAATAATTTATTTTGTATATTTTTTTTGGAACATTACAGTTAATTATGATAAATTCATATACACATGTATCTCATATGTGAGACTAGAATCTAAGACATTTTAATTGATAATCAAAACTCTCAACCAACAGATTAAGATGATCTATGTTATTATGTCATCTAATTAATTATTTTCACTATTAAATTTAAATGAGATTAAAATTCCATATCTATTAAAAATCGATGAAAGTCCATTGGCAAACCACTGATCCCTCCGCCCATCGCGAGCTTCTCCGCTATTCTTCACATGAGATCCTCATTTTCTATTTATTTTTTTTTTTAACCAAACACTTATATTAAAGATAATGAAACGATTACAAACTACAATATTTCGAAAAGAAAAAGAACAAAAGAAAAGAAAAAACCAAACTAAAAGCGGGCTCAGTTAGTGGATGAGGCTCCCAGCACCACCAAAACCCGCCAGGACCGTCCAAAAGGTGGAGAAAATAGCCAACCCGAAAAAACCACAACAATGGTTGCCACAAGCGAGGTATAATGAAGCGAGCCCCAAACCCATCATTGCCCATTCAACGATAAAACGACAAACCACAAAAAAAGAAAAACACTCCACAGAAGAAACTAACGCCTCCGGCGACCCCTGCCTCTGCCACGAGATCCACCCCGAGACCCAAAAGAGGAGGGTCTAACATTAGCAACAGTGAAATCACCACCCGGGTCAGAACCACCACAAAAATCCGGCGACGTCAGACCAGCAGCATCAGAAAAATCGGAGTCAGATTCACCCGCAGACGACTCCAACCAGTTCAAATGATTCCTAATATCCAGTCCAGTGCTGTCACCTAATGAATTGCCCACAAATCGCGTATTAACTAAATTAACAGGAACTTCGATGTAATTATTAGAAGTCGTAGAGATCGCATTATGAGCTGGAGGCAAAGGTTTAGGTAAAACCACAGGAGGCTCACCCACAGAATTTACCGGCACAACCTCAACACAAACAGACGGTAAAGTAGGAGGAAAAAACGGCACAGCATTAGGAGATAAGACAAAATTAATATCCAAATCCTCCTCCAGACTAGCACCGACCTCGACAGAAGCAGGTATAGAAGCATTAGAATTATTATGCTCCAAACCAACACCATTAGAAACATCAGTAACCACATCAATAGGAGAAGCACACCCCTGAGCCAAATCATTTAGCACACCCGCAGGAGGAGAACCAACCCGACAATTAACATCAGGCCCAATCAAACCCTCCACAACAGCAGATTGATTAAAAATAAGATTTCCACCATCCAAAACTGCAGGCTCTAAGACAACATTACAGAGATTAGTAGAATTACCACAACCAGGAGCAATAATAGGATTTTCAATAGAAGTAGGGATAGTAGGAGTTTCCAGAGGAGCAGAGGAGGCACCCGGGGCTGGTTTGGATGAAAATTTAGGACAATCCGATTTTTTATGACCTAAGGTCTTGCAATAAGAGCAAAAATTTGGCATGCCCTCAAAAACGACTTTCTGGACATACCCAAATTTCTCCGGACCCAACCAAACAGTATCAGAAAAGGATTTGGTGACATCAAGTTCAACAAGAACACGCGCAACAGATGGACGGGATCCAGCAGCCGTAGCCTGATCAGTATGAATCGGCCTGCCAAAAACCGATCCCAAACCAAAAAGTATACGGGAAGAGAAAAGATGGGGTCGTAAACCAGGAAAAGACAACCAAACAGGGACGATCGGAGATTCATCCGACAAATCAATAACTGGAGACCACTTAATAACTTTCATAAAACAGCCATAAACTAGGTAAGATCTGTGAGCAAAAACCCTAGCATAATCCATATCATTGGCAAGCTTAATTAAAACATTCGCTTGATCCAACAAAGTCACTGAAAACTCCCCAGAAAGTTTTAAGATAACAAAAAATCTACGAATGAAATCTAAAGAAGGACGCTTAAGGGGAAATCTCCCCACCAACGCAAACTCAAAAGGCTTAGCTAGATGCAAAAAATCTTCCTCCGAAAACCACAGAGAAGGCATTCCCCGATTCGAAGAAATACGAAATTCCGGAAAAACACTCGAATCACTAGAGCCAGATAGAGCATCCTTAAATGATTTAGGATGCTTACCCGAAAGGAATCCAGGATCAAGCAACTTTTTAGCCATCAAGAAGCGTACCGGCGGCAAGGAAGAGGCGGCGCTAGGGCAAAAGCCCTAAAAAGGCGAAACCCTAGCAGACGGAGAGACGGAGGGGACGTGAAATGAAAAAGCCGAGATCCTCATTTTCTATTGATCATTGATACTTCCTAAGAAAAATAAGGATGTTCTAATATAATTTATATCAAAATGAGCTTAAATGCTCTTTAATTTATACTGAAATAAGTATATATATATCATAAATTAAACAAATTTTAGAATAAATTGAAAAGCATTTAAGCCTCTTGTTTGGGACGGATGTAATTTTTATAAAAATGATTGTAAAGCTATTTTATATGAAGTAATTTTTTTGAAAGCTACAATAAAAAATAGCTTTCATGCATAAATTTATTTGAAAACATTTTTTAAAAAAAAATTATTTGAAAACATTGTAAATATAGTAGTCAAATAAAACTATGATATAATTTGTAAAAGAAATATAATAAGAACATTGTACCAAATAAATCCTTAATCTCACATAATTCTTTTTCAAGCCTCTTTATTCTTTTTCAAGAATATTTAGTCTTCGTCTCTTGTCATGCAATTTGATTTTATTCTTCAAAATAGTGTCTTAGGGAATGATTGGGATAACTTTCTTGCTGCTTTATTTTTTACATAATAATCATAATTTTATTAATTAGCACATGCTTTCTCAATATTTTCAATTTGAGGGAAATGTGTTTTTTAAACCAGATTAGCTAATTATTTTCACCATGGTAATTTTACAATCAACTTTATAAATTGCAACAGCTGTCTCAAAAAAACCCTTAGCCTAATTCATTTTTCTTTTATGAACTCTCTTTTCTTTTTTTTTTCCAAGGTTATAAGGGATGCTCTGTGGGCGCAAATCCACATATCATTTGGGATAATTTTTTATCAATACATTTTAAAAAAATTTTGTATCAAAAATACTGTCCCAAACGAAGCCTCAAATGCGAGAAGATTCAATCAGAGGCATAATTTTGAGCAGGTAATATAAATTTTGCATTCATTTCCTTTTTTTTTTCCTTGGCATAAATTTTTAGGTCGGGTCTGGGTCGGACTTCAGATCAGGTCAAATATTGACACCCCTAACTACAAAATACTAAAAGTTGTCATAGTTATCTTTTTATTACAATAATTTAATGCATCTTTTTAATTATTTTTTTGTAATTTCTTCAAATGTTCATATCCGAATTCCGCTTATGAAAATAACGACTTTAAAGATGTAGATTTAAATTAAGGTAAGTTCCTAATCAAATGTCCCTTTTGTTTACGAAAGTGTTACTATTGAAATTTGCTTTGTGAACTAATTGTCATAGAAATCAACATCATTAAACCCACAAAAATCTTTACTTCTTATTCATCCGTCGGCATAACAATCACATGATGCATGTGATGATGCAGAGTTTGTACTATAGAACTTTAAAAATGATGTCCATAAAACATTAAAATGAAGGATAATTAGGTTTAGGTACTTAGTAAAGCTTTTCATTTATTCTAAATTTTGTATAAAGTTATTATATGTAGTGAAAATATGAGTTGAGGTTTTATTGTGAATTTTGATATTTTAGTGTCAATTTTTTTTAAAAAAAAAAAGAGGTAGGAGGCTCATTATTTTATATGAAGCCAAGATTTACAGATTAGGTAGATAAGTATCCCTTTTTATTGATGATTATAATTTTGATGGTAATTATTAAAATATTCAATTTAAGCCCATTTTATATTAAATTCTTACCTCTCACTTATAGGGTTTAGCATCATATTTTTTATTAACTGTAATGTTGGGGTGTCAATATTTGCACGGCCTGACCAGGCCTGAAAAATTTTGGGTTCGGGTTAACCTGTTTGACATATGGGTCGGGATCTGGTTGACAAAGTCGAACAGTTTTAAAAAACTGGGTCGGGTAGGGTTGACCCGAAAACCCGAAAATGACATGGTTGACCAGTTTAGAAAACCCTATTATGTTTTCTACATGTTCGTGTGCCGTCTGCGGGTTGCTTCAGGCTTCTGCGGCTTCCATCGTCGTCTACGACTTTCGCGGCTTCTTACTACCAACTTCCATAGCTTCGGTCGTTGGCCCGTCACAGTTCGAGTTGCTTCTGACTTCCGCGATATTCGTTGTCTATCAAGCTGAGGCGCCATCTTATTCGGCCATCCGTCTTTCGATGGCCTTCTCTGCCGTCTATAGTATGCATTCAAGCGGCCGTCTGCGATCCGCCAATCCACCAGTACGCCTTCGATCAAAGCTCCTCAGCAAGGATCGAGAAACATGCGCTCCACAGTTCACAAGCTTGTTTGCGGGTCGGGTCGGGTCAACCCGTAACCCTGCGGGTGAAGTCGGGATTGGATTTCCTTACCCGTTTCCAAAAATGTGTCGGGTTAGGGTAAAACTGTTTAGACTCGGATCAATTTGGGTTCGATCCAAATTTGACCCGTTGATCTATTTTGACACCCCTACTCCAGTGGTTAAAACTGTTACTAAAATTATTGTAGCAGTTTTATGACTGTTAGAAATTCGTTGTATTTGTATACCTTAGAAGAACTATCTGCAAGAGTCTGTAAACAACTTCAACTCTTGACAATAGCAACTGCTTTAACCATCGCAATTTTAATTCCGGAAAATATATCTGATGAAAAATCCATTAAAAATAATGTGGTCCTATACATCATTCATTGAACTAAAATATCTATGACGAGGGGTTAGGATGGTTGCTAAGGATGGAAAAATTATTCAGTGTGAAGGCCAGGTGCAGAACGCCGGCAGGAGACTAATCAAAATGCACCATGTCATCAGCGGCATCAAGCCACTGAACAGAGCGAGGGGTTGAGGTGGCTAACTCTGATTGATCTCCAAATGACATTTGGTGTCCGCATATAATAAGTAATCCTAAGGATGATAGTGCATAAGAGAGCGGATAACTCTCATAAAAAAGGAATACACTGTTTGTGTCGAGAATGCGTTTGGAGATTATAAAGCATTGAAATTTATTTAATTTGAACTAATTAAATCTTTTGTGATATCCTGAATGATATGGATAATCATTCCAAATATTTTCATGCCATCTCTTCCTAGTAGTTACATTTTTTTTAAGATGTACAGGATCATATTTCCCCTTTATATCAAAAATCCGGAGCAGGATCGTCTGGAGGTTTCAGGCGCCAAAAGGGGACGTGCGCTGGAGTGGGAGTGGTCGGGACGAAAAGTTATTATGCCCGAACAAAAAAAAAATGAAAATTCGGACATATACTGAGCAATACCGAGTGCTCGGTACTGAGCTCCAGGTGACGTGGCGTGTTATTATTGGTTTCTGGACGCGTTCGGTGTCCGGACACAATAATTACTCGGTTGGGAGGGGTGTGCCGGCGTGGCCACAGATTGGAGGGCGTGGGAGCGGATGGGCAGGACTTGCGGGTGTAGCCACTCTTCACTAATAAATTTCTTGTAAAAATAATTTCATCCATGTTGCCTCATGTTAAATAGCTGAAATTTTAGAGTAAATATATTATTTCTTCTTGCTTACACAAAGAATACAACTTTAGACAAACAGAGCCATGTAAATTTCTTTTTACAATTCATGGGACGAGAAATTATTCTATGCAGACCCCTAGATGGTCTGAAAATCAATCAGAATGTCCATATCATTCAGTATATAACGGTATCAAGCACCAATACCGAACAATAAAAGCCGTAACACCTCACATAATAATTTTTTCACACGCAGTACTCGCCATCACCTGAGAAGATCAACTTGCAAACAGTTAAAATAATTTATGTATAAGATATTTAACACTGTTCTGATTCTAATCATTTTAACGGGATAAGAGAATAAATTTTGAGAAATCCGGTATTAACCGTCCAAAGTTAATTGTACGGCTACGATAACATTAACCACACAGAAGAACGTCCCACAGAGGAATCAATCAACCATCCACAAGAGCATTAAGCAGCGCAAGAGCGTTACTTGTATACTGCTCCACCCTCCCAACCTTCGTAAGGAACGCCGTCAACACCGCGGCGGAGCCGCCGCCGGCGTCGTTAAATCCGTCGATGCAGGTATCTTCATTAGTCAGGGCAGCGCTCATCCACGTCTGAGCGTTGGATGCCTCCCAAGCAAAACTCGGCCCGCCCGACTGCGCCGCCGGCCCAAGCTTCTGAATCTCTGATGCGGACTGCTTAGTCAACTCCGCCGCCGTCCCCAGCAATTCAACACAGTCACGCAGGGCCGCGCTTACCCTCCCCGCGCTGCTGCGCCGCAACTCCGCCGCCTGCAAAGACGCTTTTTTTATCTTGGCGAGGCTGACGTTGGCGGCGGCGATGGCGAGGGTTAACGGGCTCTGCCGGACGGTGGATTCGTATGGTTTCAGGGAGTTGTAGCAGAGTTGGGCGTAAAGAGTTACAGCACAGCTGCGACGGATGAAATCGGAGGAGTTTTCCGTGGCGGCGAATTCCGACGGCGAGATGGCGGTGAGGAGGACGGCGATGAGGAGGAGCAGGGAAGCCATTGGATGATAGGTTTGGTGAGCGGTTTGGGGTTGAGGTGCGGATTTTATATAAGAGGTAGAGGAAAATTGGGTGATTGGACTGTGGAGTATCCGGTCGGTTTTTTTATTTTATTTTTAATATTAAAAAAAAATTATTCGGTCGGTGTACACGTGTATGGAGGTGATTAGGTTTTTAGAATATGGGGTTACAATTTGATGGGATTAGCTAATTTTTGATTAGTTCATGTGGAGAATATTTATTAGGTAATCTTCATGAAGATTATCTTTAATCAATTGCTTAATTAGCTATTGGCAGGTCAGCCATTACAAGTGATTTTAGGTGCTCAACTATTTATAGTGTTAGATGAAATTTTTCTTTTGTTATTTGAAAATTCAACACATATTTTATAATTTATTGTGATTTATAATGGATATAAAATTTTTTACTTTGAAAATTTAGGTTTTACTATGTAAGTTAAAATTTAGTATGAGTTGAAATAAAAAATAAACTAAAATGTCAGAAGTAGTATAAATTACAAATATCACGATCGATTTTATCGAGTTTACTCGTATATGCTTTTATAAGTATTTATCAGGTAGCTGGTGGGTCATGACAGAAGAACTCGCCCTCAAAGTGGGGCAACTTGGGGAAGTTGTCTGGTTCCTATTCATATCAGCAGTCACTAGTAAATTTGCCCTCATCTACTCAACGTCACTGAACTTGCCCAGAGGCAACTCACTGAAGCCTTCAGATCTCACCCTCTTTTAGCCAATTAAGATGTGACATATTTCTAAGATGTTATGTAGTCTTGTATGTTATTCTCAATTAATGTTATGCTTTTTTACTTTTTTCATATAACCCTCTTAATCCTATAAGTAATTGTTAGAAGCATGTAATTAATCAACTTGTAATTACTCCTATAGGATGTCGACACGTGTACTAGCCGTTAGTCTCTATTCTTCCTGTAGCTATTTAATACCTCTGTAATCAGTTAGAACGACACAATACAATTTACATTTCTCTGTTTCGCAAGCTTCTTGAACCCTCTCTGGGTTTCTTCATGGTATCAGGAGAAAGCTGATCCAGGGCCTCTCGCATGGCGAACTCTGCACCGGCGTCTTCCTCGTCTATGGCAGACACAAACGCCGCTCGATCATCAATTCCGGCCATCTCTCATTCCCTCAAGTTTGTCATCTCAAACTTAAAATTTCTCGTCCCTCACTCTCTTACCCCAGACAATTTTCCAATTTGGAGCACCCAAATCGCCAAATTATTCAAGGCAAATGGCTTCGGGACATTTCTTGACCCAAATCTTGGCACGGAAAATCAAGATCCAAATCAAGATCCTTCATCTTGGACGGTCACTGATCAAAATTTGGCAACCGCCATGTGCTCAACAATTTCCCCTGAGGTTCTTCCTTATGTGATTCATTTGGAATCAACAAATGAAATCTGGAAGACGCTGCACACCCGGTTCCAATCTTCAAACCGCTCCAAGGTAATTCAACTCAAGAACGAGTTACATAACATATCTATGCAGTCTCGCACCATGACCCAATATCTTACCGAAGTTAAAAAGATTGTGGATCAAATTTCTTCCGCGGGATCTTCCGTTGATCCGGAGGACGTTATAATCTATATTCTAAACGGGTTGCCACCGGCATACCAACCTTTTACCACCACAATCCGTACTCTGCAAAGCTCCATGACTCTGGATAACCTGTATTCGCTTCTCATGAGCGAAGAAATCCACATCAAATCAGCGGCCCAGAAATTTCCGCTGGCTCAAGAAACACAATCCGCCCTGTTCTCTTATCGGGGTCGAGGTAGAAGAGGCAGGACCAGATCAAACAACAACGCAAACCCGGCTGCCAAAGCTCCTCAATCAACGAGCGTTCAATGTCAAATTTGCAAGAAGAAGGGTCACGAGGCGGACACTTGCTGGCATCGACTCAATGCCAATTATGTTCCGAATCAACAACAGTCAGTCAAAATCCACAAATGCTCTCATCGCAAGCAATGACGTATCATCTGGCGTCGACTGGTATATTGACTCCGGAGCTTCTTCGCATATGACTAACTCAACCGATCACCTTACAACATACAATCCGTATTACGGTAACGACACGGTAACTATTGGGGACGGAAGGTCGGTACCAATTGCCCATACGGGATCGGGTATCCTTCCAACCCCGGCTAGTAAGCTTCTGCTATCCCAATTACTGCACATTCCTTCCCTTTCCTATAATCTTCTCTCTATATCTAATCTTGTTAAAGACAATAATATTTCCATTACTTTCGACGCTAATGGCTTTGTTTTTAAGGATCCGAAGACCGATCAAATAATTCTCAGCGGTCCGTGTCACAAAGGACTATACAAGATTAACTCTGCAAAATCTCAGGTCAATCCAGCCGCTCTCTCGGCCACTACGTTTTCGGTCGATTGGCACAAAAGGCTGGGTCACCCACATAGGCGCATTCTTCAGCAAATTTCGCGTCATCACCCGTCTATACACCTGTCGCCAAATGTTTCTACTTGTACTTCTTGTTTGTCTTGTAAGGGACACAAGCTTCCGTTTGAACGTTCTTCTAGCTCTACTAATTTTCCTCTTGAACTTGTCCATTCGGACGTATGGGGACCATCTCCGGTTCCCTCACATTTGGGTTACAACTACTATGTAATTTTTGTTGATGACTTCTCAAGATTTGTTTGGTTATTTCCGCTTCAATCTAAACATGAAGTTACTGACATTTTCATTAACTTTACGCATTTTATTGAACGTCAAACAAATAGAAAACTTAAAATAATTCGCACCGACGGAGGAGGCGAGTTCGTTAATCACAAATTTCAAAACTTCACGCGGACGGCCGGTATCTTGCACCAAACCTCATGTCCCTACACGCCCGAACAGAATGGATTGGCTGAAAGGAAGCATCGTCACATAATTACCATGACCAGAACTCTGCTTCATACAGCCGGTTTACCTATGTCTTTTTGGATGGAAGCAGCTCTCACGGCTACATATCTCATTAATCGTACTCCTTCTCTCACTATCAAAAACATATCTCCTATTCAACGAATGTTCAACATTGTACCCTCATACGAACACCTTCGGGTGTTCGGCTGTGAGTGCTACCCTCTGTCTACACCTATACATCGCACCAAACTCTCGCCGACCTCTGATGCGTGTATCTTCATAGGCTACTCAGACACAATGAAGGGCTACAAGTGCTTAAACCTGGTAACAAATAAGGTTCTTATATCTAGAAATGTGCAATTTAATGAAGTTGTCTTTCCATATAAAAACAGGAACCAAAGCATTCCAACCGTGTCCAGTAACACTCCCCCGAACCTGCTCATTCCGATATCCACGATTCGCACCTCCGCTCAACGCAAACAACCTTCGGTCAGCAATACTAAGACCATACCATCTCCGCATTCCACCACGGCAGCCTCGGTTGATCATATTACCACAGATCAACTTAATCCCATTCCTTCTCATCAACATAAATCGAGACATATGATGACTACAAGAGCAAAAACTGGATCACTCAAACCCGTTCAAAGGCTCAACCTGATTCATCATCAACAATCTCCTTGTGAACCTACCACGTATAGAGAAGCAAGCAAATTCTCTGAATGGAGGAATGCCATGGCCGAAGAATTCTATGCATTGCAAAAACAGGGCACTTGGGAACTAGTCTCACCGCCGCCTAACAGTTCCATTTTAGGATCAAAATGGACATACAGAATCAAACGAAAATCGGATGGATCGATCGCAAGATTCAAGGCGCGTCTTGTAGCTCAAGGGAATCAGCAACAATATGGCCTAGACTATTTGGACACATTTAGCCCGGTTGCCAAATTGCCTACCGTTCGTATCCTACTAGCCGTTGCCATTTTTCATAAATGGAACGTACATCAACTGGATGTATCTAACGCCTTCTTACACGGCGACATCAAAGAAACAGTTTACATGCGTCAACCAAAAGGCTTCGAAGACTCCATCCATCCGACTCACGTGTGCAAACTTCGCAAGGCAATCTATGGACTCCGTCAAGCGCCTCGCCAATGGTACACAACCTTCACCGAATATCTTCTACGGATCGGGTTTATACACAGTCAAGCCGATCCCTCCTTACTCCTTATGCATAAAGAACACCTGCAAATATACCTCCTCGTATATGTCGACGATATCCTTATTACCGGCAATGACATCCACGCCATGCAAGATATCATCGAACAGCTGAAGCTCAAATTTACTATGAAGGACCTGGGATTGGCAAATCAATTCCTCGGCATCCAGATCGACTCGCTTACTGATAAGTTTTTTCTATCACAAAACTCTTATGCAAACTCTATCGTACAAATGGCCGAATTGCATAACTGCAATTCGGTCTCTAATCCATCCTTTACTAAACCTCCAGCTCCAGTTTTGGATGATCACGCTTGGATGGACGCTCACAGATATCGTCAAATAATCGGGTCTCTACAATACTTAACTCTCACAAGACCTGATATATCCTACGCTGTTAATGCGTTATCTCAGCACATGCATGACCCCAGCAATCAGCACATGCTCATGTTAAAGAAGCTATTAAGGTACATTAAAGGAACCACAGATTTCGGACTCCCGATCTATCGCTCCGATCTCACGCTTCGGACATTCTCTGATGCCGACTGGGCTTCAGATCCGGTGTCCCGAAAATCCACATCTGGTTTTTGCACCTTCCTCAGCAAGACCTTAATTTCTTGGACCGTTAAGAAGCAGCAAACGGTATCACGATCGTCTACTGAATCCGAGTACCGGGCACTTGCTTCAGCCACTGCCGACACAATTTGGATAAAAAGACTACTCGAAGACTTCCGCATTCATCACCATCACCCTGTAGACGTCTTCTGCGACAATACGTCCACAATAGCGTTGGCTAACAATCCTGTCTTCCACGCGCGCACCAAGCACATTGAAATCGATCAACGATTTATCCGCGATCACATTCAAAACAATACAATTCGGCTACTACCTATTAGCACGAAAGATCAAATTGCCGACATCCTAACCAAACCTCTCTCGACGTCCCGCTTCAAAGATTTAAGATCCAAACTGACTATCTTTTCTAGATCATCAGTTTGCGGGGGACTGTTAGAAGCATGTAATTAATCAACTTGTAATTACTCCTATAGGATGTCGACACGTGTACTAGCCGTTAGTCTCTATTCTTCCTGTAGCTATTTAATACCTCTGTAATCAGTTAGAACGACACAATACAATTTACATTTCTCTGTTTCGCAAGCTTCTTGAACCCTCTCTGGGTTTCTTCAGTAATAAGAGATGAAGAGGATCATGATCTTTTTTATTTATAAAAATATATTTAATACTAACTTCTCATTAAAGTAAAATATAAAATTTGAACTTTATAAATAATAATTTTAATACTAAATAAATCATATATAATTTAAACAATTTTAATTATAGATAATACATAATGTATTAAATTTACTAACTAATTCAATAGGATGATACAAAGGACCGGCCAGACTGAACTATTAAAAAAGGAGCAATTTGCTATTATCTTCGTCTTTGAAAAAAATTTAAACTATGAACCAATAACTGTCGTCGTTGAAGTAAGATAATTAAAAAAAAAATGAAACTGCTCGGCGTAGGAAAGCAGATGCATTTTTTTTGCCTGGAAATGCGGCGACGAAGCGGCGGAAATGGGGGAAGGCATTGGCGTGCCTTTGTATAATTATTAATTATTAACTTTACGCTGCTAAAGAAAGCCAATCACTACAAGTAAAAATGGGTATTTCTTAGGGGTGTCAATATTTGACACGACACGAAAATCCGATCTGGACTCGACCCGAAAAATTCGGGTTGGACCCGACACGATTTCAAAAAGGGTCGGATTCGGGTTCCATAAATCGACCCGTTTGAAAAACGGGTCGGGTTCGGGTTGACCCGACGGGTTGTCGGGTCAACCCGTTTGACCCGAAACACGCAGTTCGAGTCCGAGCCAGCCCGACCGCGTCCGCGTCCACCCTCGCGCCCGACCGCGTCCGCGCTCGCGCTCGCGCGCGCGCTGCTGCCCCGCTCCGCCCGCGCTGCCGGCGCTCTGCCCGCGCTGCCGGTGCTCCGCCAGCGATCCGCCCGCGCTCGCGCGAATGCGCTGCTGCCGCTCCGCGGTGCGGCGACTTCGGGTCACGGTTCCGGGTCGGGTCAATCCGACAACCCGCCGGGTCGGGTTCGGGTTCGGATTTCGACCCGTTTGCCTAACCGGGTCGGGTTAGGGTCGACCCGTTTGAACCCGGGTCAGTTCCGGGTCCGACCCGAACCCAACCCGTGACCCGAAATTGACACCCCTAGTATTTCTCACGGACAAAAGCCACCGGAAATAAATATTTTCCGTCGGAAGTTTCCAATTTTCTACGGATAGTGAGTGGACGGTAATGTATGTGTCGGAAATATTTCTGATGTGATATTCTATTATTTTTTGTTACTTCATTTTCTTTAAAATCTCTCTAATTTCATTTTACTAATACGATAATCAAAATAAAATTATAAAGTTTCATGTAGGATGTTAACGTCACTAAAGTTAATCATATTAATTCTTACAATCTTCATTAAAATATTTATTGAAATATCTCTTCCGTAACACGACCATCATTTTAAAACACGAACTACATATGAAAGTAAATATATTACTATTGCCTATTTTCTATTTAATTAAAACAAGTAGTCTAAGAACACCTTTCTTATAATATTTATAATCTCTTTATCAACACTACATTACAACTTTTGATTTCATAAGCCCATCCCCTATTTCCAAACTTCTTTTAAATTTTTTTATGAAGTTAGTCATCATTACTAATTAAATAACCATGCAACCATTAATATATAGAAGTTCTGTTGTGCTCAACATTCTTTATGAATCAAATACTGATGTTGGTCCATAAACCATAACATTAAACTGGAGCGAACGGTGGTGGCGATCGATGGGCAACAAAGCGGAGAACGAGAGAAGATAGAAAGAAACAAAGCAAACTGAGAAAATACGAGCAAAGGGTCGCGAAGGGATCAAAATAAGACTTGCTCTAAAGGAATTTCCAACGGCTAATTTTTCGTCGGGTTTAAGTAACCTCGTTGAAATTCTGACAGATATTTCGCCTGAAACTTTCCGGCGGAAACCCGCAAGTACATTTTGATGGTACGAACTTCCCATCCGCCAAAGCGACGGATTAGCCCCCGATAATTTTCCTGTGATGTATCCGCCCGGAAAACTATCATATTTTTTCTGGCTAAAAACAACCGGTTTGTCCTCCAATAGTTCCAGCGGACATATGTCCGTTGGAAATGACGTTGGTAATTACAGATTTTTCCCGTAATGAGTTATCATGATCTTAGAGTTTATGTTAAATTTGACTGTAGAAAACAACTTTTCATCATAGATTTTTAAAAACACAGAGAGAAATCAACAAAAACACAGTAGTCAAATGAAATTATGGTTAACGTCTGAAAAAGTAATCAGACAGAAATCTATTCCAAACATATCCTTAGCTTCATTTAGGATAGTTTTATTACTGCTTTCTAATATAAAAAATATCTTAGAAGCAACGGAAAAATAGCAGCTAAATTTTTTTTTCCAAACAAAGCCTTAGACTTCATATCATATTATTTTCTTACTATTTCTAAAACATCTTTTAGCATAAAAAATTTTAATTCTAACAATTTTTTATATTAAATTTAAAAAAAATAAATAAAATCATTAAGAAAAATGTCTCAAATGATAGTTTCCATGGCCACAACTATGCATGGTTGCACTGCCGGTCTGTTATGGTTTTGGCCACAACAGTAACAGAAGAGGAAAAACGTGATGCATCACACTTTGGCGTACCTTTACAGTGGAGCTTCGTTGCAGAATGCTGATAACTTTAATGGCCAAGTCCTGACCAAACAAAGCTTAATTATGTGGACTCAAATGGCTACAAGTACAGCTAATTTTCTCATGAAACAGTACTGATCATGGGATTTTTTTGCCTATTCATTTCATTATGATAGCAAAAAATTGGTCAGATATCGTAATCAAAATTTTATTAGAACAAACTTTACAGCTCTTAATCTGTTTTGAGATGCATGCAGATCCAACAATTATAAAATAAGCACTAATATTTTTTTATAAAAAGGAGCATTTTTTAAATTAAATTAAGTTTAAGAAGTAGATTTACGGAATAATTTAAAAAGGATCAAGCACGGAAAGCTGAATCACACATTAGAAAAAAAGCAGGAAATTAAATTACGTAATCTGAAATGTGGAAAATTGTTTCCCGGAAAATAGTTTTTCGAAGTTTTCCGCATTTAACTTTTTTTTTAAGTATAAAAATGTAAAAAATGAAAATAAAAATGCCAAAAAAATGGCCTAATTTAGATTTACAGAAATTAATGTAAATTCATTAACATATAATTAAATAAATGTAGCACTTCACTATTAATAATTAATTAAAAATAATTTAAAAAATTAAAAATATAGTGAAATTCCTGATTTTAATAAAATAAAGAATTATAATGATTTTTTTAATAAGCAAAAAAAATCAGTTTATAAGAAACCGGAAAATTGAGTTTACAAATCAGTTCATAATATTTTTTTTTTTATATAAAATAATTAAGCATATACTGTTTCTTAAGAAAACGAACTTGAAATCATTAAAATGAATTACTTTTAAAAAAAAAAAAAACGGTAGAAGTCGGAATTAATTTTTCTGATTTCTTTGAAATCTTTATTGAAAGAAACTGGAAAATGATTTTACGAATTTTAGATTACGTAATTTAATTTTCCTTTTTCTGTAATGTGTGATTTTATTCTTAGTATTTGCTTCTTTTTAAAATTTTTAATTCAATCTGCTCCTTATATATAGGATTTGTTTGGACTTTGGAATGGGATTTTTATTATTTCTTAAAATAAAATTTTAGTATAAAAATATAATTTTTTATACTAATAATTATTTTAAGAAGCAGAGAGAAGACCGTTTCAAACAAAAGTTTAGTGTTTTTTTAGCTTATTTTGCTCTTCACTTTGTGCGCAATATGTTTTTTTTTTTTTTTTTCTGATACAATTGAGCTGAGGCTCTCACCATTTCCCCCACTCAACAAAGAAAGAAGAAAATCATTCAACAGTCAGGCTTGAAGCTTCTGAGTCCCCACTTCTATCATCATGGGAATTAGTTTGGTCTTTTAGAACTTTTATTATTTTATTATTATTATTTTTAACTGAGCTATAATATTTCTTGGTTGGCAATTGCCTATTTTTCTTTCTAAAATTAGGTTTTGAAGATTATTTAAAGAGTCTTTTTTGTGTTTTCTTTTTCATATTGTTATCCTATATCAATTTGACTACTACTTTTTTTATTATTTTAAAAAAATTTTATTATAAAAATTCAGCTTCTTGAATTAAATATTTAAAAGTGTGATACATATAAGAGAACTATTATCTAAAATGCTGTAAAAAATATTCATAATAATTTTCAAAAATATTTTTGTCCCTTATGATATGACAATTATCATTAGAAAAAACTACAAAAGACCCTTCAAATTGGAGAAATTATTCTGTGCAGTCAACAAACGGTCCGAAGGCGAATCAAGATGCATCACATGCTCCGGTACACATCTAAAAAGTGGCTTAGCGCGTTTTACTTCGCCTCCGAACGAAGTTCGATGACCACAAGGGCAAATTCAGCCTTAATTTTTAGGGGTGCAAAAAGTGTAGATATTTTTTTTACCTTGAAGTTGATCGGCTCGACGCCTATTTGTTCATATCCTTGGTCATTATACGTTTTGCAGATATGTCAGGGCTCCAAGGGGGAAGCGCCCCCTGACGGGGCTCTAGGGGTCAAGGGGCAGCGCCCCCGGAACAATATTTGGTTGTAAAAATATTTTTATATTTTCTTTATTATTTCTCTTTGTATTTGATTCATTGTTTGATTATGTTGGGCAATTTCCTAAAGATTATAGTATTTTAAAACTTTTTAGGGGGGGCAATTTCCTACAAATTCATGTAATAAAAACTAAAAAGTAGATGTTGTGGGACAAATTACCTACATGATCATATAATAATTTTTTTAAAATTTTTTCAAGGGGGGGGGCAATTGCCCCCTCTGCATAAGGTGGATCCGCCCCCGGGCAACCACACATAATAATTTCACCTCAAATATGTCATAAAACTCTTATAAAAATATTTTGCATCTATTTTACAAATTTTGGACACTAAAAAAATAAAATCCACATATATATTGTTTATTTTTACACAAATAAAGCACCAAAGCATAGAACAGATAAAAGACAAACAGAACAATGCAATTTTCTCTTTACAAAGAACAAACTAATGATCACTCATCGCCTGAGAAGGTCAGAGTTGCAAACAGCTCGAATCTTTTATAATTACAATGGTAACTGTACCATATATTTAATACTGTCCTAGTGTCCGGATCTTGTAGTTCATTTTGGACGGATAAGAGAAAATAAAGTTCGATCAATCCAATAATCTTAATCGTCCAAAATAAAATGAACGGCTTAGCCGCACCTTATAACCCACAGAAGATTCATCCAACCACAAGGGCGTTGAGCAGCGCAAGAGCGTTACTAGTATACTGCTTCACCCTCCCCACAGTTCCAATAAATACCTTCACTGCAGCGGAGGCGTCGCCGCCGCCGCCGCCGCCGCCGACGTCGTCAAAACCGTCAATGCAAGTATCTTCATTAGTGAGAGCAGCGCTCATCCACGTCTGAGCGTTGGATACCTCCCAAGCGAAACTCGGCCCGCCTGCCTGCGCCGCCGGCCCGAGCTTCTTGATTTCCAACGCAGACTGCTTAGTCAGATCCGCCGCCGTCCGAAGCGATTCAACGCAGTCACGCAGGGCTGCGCCGGCCCTCCCCGTGCTGTTGCGCCTCAACCTCACCGCCTGAAAAGACGCGCCCTTTATCTTGGAGAGGCTGACGTTGGCCGCGGCGACGGCGAGGGTTAACGGGTTCTGATTGACGGTGGGTGCGTAGGGTTTGAGGGATTTGTAGCAGAGTTGGGGGTAGAGGGTTGCAGCGCAGTTGCGGAGGATGAAGTCGGTGGAGTTTTCATTGGCGGCGATTGCTGCCGGCGAGATGGCCGTGAAGATAACGGCGATAAGGAGGAGCAGGGAAGCCATGCGATTGGTGATTGCGTTAGCGGTTAGCGGGTGAAGGGATTTTATTTGAAAGGTTGGAGGGGTGGGGTGGCGATGGGGAAATGACCGACGTGCCATTGGCTGATTGGGAGTGGACCCTCTGGTCGGTGTACACGTGTATGGTGAAATGTGACTTTGTGCTTTGGTTGATTTGAGGGTTTAAGATTAACTAAATATTAATTTGTTTAAGTCGAGAATATGTTTAACGGAGTCATCATTATCATTAATCAATTTTTAGTCGATTGTTTAAACTATTAACTATGCTCGGTCTTTCAAGAATTATTATTTCGTTAAAAATTTAGCATGGTTGCAGGCTAGAATGTATGCGGCGGTAGAGTTAGAAAATTTTCGTTTGAGCGTTATACGAATATCTATCACACATAAACAAAAGACAAAGAACACAAGAATTTTCATGTAGAAAACTCTAAAAAGAGAAAAAATCACGGGGCCACGCCCAGTTGAAAAGTTTCACTAGTGTAGTTTGAGATACAAGAGGCGGATTCGTCTAACAAGTTAGGACGATCAGAATACAATGAGTTTCTTCTGAATTGAAATTCAGTTACAAAGTCGAGAAGAGTTCCGACTTCGCTCGGGCGTCTGGCGGGATTCTGGTGTCGTTCTGACGACAGGAAGAACTCCGGCGGTGGTCGAGGAGGAGCTGTTCTCTTCTCTTCTTCTTGCTTGGGTCCCCCCTTATAAGAAATGAGGGATCTATTTATAGTTTTTATGGAGTGGCATAGCCCGTAAATTGGTGTGAGATCAGGGGCAAATAGGGAGTGGCCGAATGGACGACTGATATTGAATCCTTCGATCGTGCACCGTTCGTTGGACATTTGAAGGACTTAGTGATGTCGGAATTCAGCGATCTTAGGCTCGTTGGTTTAGTCTCGTCGAGCCGTTCGATTCGACTATAAGCTCGTTAAAATCAAAGACTGTTTGGTAACTCAAATTGTGGTACAAGCTTTCCAACAGCACTTCGGGCGCTTGATTTGGGCTCATTCGGGCTCGGATTGAGTTGAATTTGATGTCGTTGGGTTCATATTTTCGAGACGCTCAGTTTGACTATAAGTTTGTTGAAATCATAGTTCAAGCTCATGTCACCAGTTCAAATCTGGTTCCTGTGATCCCGGATTTACTTTTTGAAGTTTCCAATTCGATTTTGCTCCGAGATTCATGCTTGATCAAAACATTTTTTGGAGAATATATCAAGCATATATTTCAATAAGTAGATTTGTCTTTCATGAGGTGTAAGTTTTAGAAGGATGCGATTTAACTCAATTGAAATGTTGAACATTATCATCGATATATATGGCTTAATTTCTTTATCCTCATGGAAAGCATGATTAGAAATTGAAATGATGGGTGTAACTGATGGGCAATGATGGATGACAAATATTGATGTCGTGCATTCAACGGGCGGTGAGTAACCATGAATAATTGATGTTGACGATGATCATGATGAGAGTCAGTGATGGATGTTGATTATAGTTGATGACTGATTTCAGGTGGTAGACAGACTTATGAAGCTCTTAGAATTTTTTAAATTTTCTTGTGTATAATTCTCATTAAACATCCTTGCGTAGGCACTAGAATAGAGCTTATAACCAACAGAACGTATATTAAAGGCATCAAAATATTTTATGACACAAACATTACTTTTACTACTATTTGTTTCAAATCTAAATGTTGGAATATAAGTTTTTGAAAAACATAATTTTTCTAGGTTCTGTTTTTGTAATTGAATGTTTGAGTTGAAAGGCTTTTGGTATGAGCTTTTTGTTTGTTAGAATTGAGATTTAGTATTAGGATTGATTATTAGCATTTGATTTTTCTTGAAAATCCTAATGAAGTGAATGCAAATTTTAACAATGTTATCTCTACCAATTAATGTAAAAATACTTAATTTTAGGGTTTTTGTAGGAGCTTTTTGTATGTTGGAATTATGGTTTGATATTCTAGCAAGTTAGTGTACATGAAATTGAAAGAAATTCATTAGATGCATAATCTTGTTATGTAATAATACTAAAATATTTGTATTGTTTACTTGTTTTATTGGTTGTAAAATAAATATAAATAGAGCTCGATAAAAAGTATGCATAACTCCCCCAATGCAATGTTGTTTGGTCATCCTGTGCAGGAACTTGGAGCCGTAGGATGGCTGGATCACCTCGTGCGGGAATCTGGAACCGCAAGGTTTGTCGTTTGGTGATGCTTTTTGAATTACAATTGATCTCCGCTTTTTAGCTTACTTGTGAAATATTTATTTATGTTTTATAGACTTACTTGATGCCACATTTGTATTATATGTTATTTGTTTATGCTTTATAGACTTAGTCGACTCCACATTTAGGTGCTTTGATTAGTTTGATATGAAATGAAATTTAGAGTGAATGCATTAGAGGAAAATTTCTTATTCATTTTATAATTTCTAATAATATTATTATTTATTATATCATCCGGTTCGACTGGTCGAACCGTGAACCTCTCATTCTTCCGGTTCGTTATCTGGTCCGACTTTCAAAGCCTTGCTTCATACTCATTTAAATAACTCTAAAGTATTTCCTTTACATGACATATTTTTTTAATCAACCAATAAATAAATCTCAAACGTTATAAAGTTGCACATAGATGATGAACGCACTTTCCATCAAAACTCAGCTGGAATGACATGAAAAGCTTGATCCAAAGCTGGTAAACTGTACTCTGTGTGGCGAAAAAGAGTCACATTTATTGGATCTAAGCTCCCTCCTTTCACATATCAATCTCCAAAATCTATTGTGTAGCCTTTTGTATAGCTAAAATTGTCCATTATGGTCCTTCCCAGCTACCCGTGATATGTGTTGCTGGTTTGCTTTTGTCTTCTTTCACCTTACACAATTATTCGCTACAATATTGGAACGCACCTTTCTCTTATAAGCTACATTTGGCTTTTTCATAAGCCAAACTTAATTAGCCATAGACACATGCTCATCAGCATCAATCAACTTCAAAGCTTATAGATCAAATTAAGATTTTGTTTGAGACAACTTTCTTAATGCTTTTTAAAGCAACTTTATAGTACAACAAATATTATTTTTATACTAAAAAGCTGCTTGAAGAATCATTAAGAAAGCTGCCCCAAACGAAGCCTAAGGCTTCATTTGGGATGATTTTTTTACTGTCTCTTAAAACAGCTTTCTAGTAGAAAAAAAATAATTTTATGCTAGTAAGCTGCTTTAAGAAGCAATACAAAAGCTGTATCAAATGAAGTCTAAACCAGTGGCGAATCTACAGTGGGGGCCCTGGGGGCACGGCCCCCACTGGCCCAACAATTAAATTCAATTTATTTTTAATTATATTAATAAAATAATTAATATATATAAGGATTAAAACTGATTTCACATCCTCCTCCGCGTTCTGTAAGACAAAATTAACGACATACTGCATTAGGCCCAAAGAACATTTTCCTGTCCAACTGTCTCGTCCTAACTTTCGGTTTTTCATACAATAAAATTGATTTTATCGAACAACAAAGTTGAATGATCTGATCTGACTGGGCGAGCTCCTGTTTTGCTAGGGCTTCCTCTTCCCGCCGCCTCTGTGTTCTCTCCGCCTCCCTCCTCCTCCGGCGTTGCCGGAGGCCTTTTTCCCCTACTCTGCTATGGAGACTGGTCTCCTCGCTTCGGATTTTCCACCGCTCTCCAAGTCTCCGTCTGGTAAAGCTAAGTTCACTCCTAAAAATTGGAATTTGGTCTTTGCTCCGGAGTCCTCTGCTCCTAAAGCTCTCAATCTCTCCCACTTTCCCGATGAGCCTGAGATTGTTCTTTTCTCAAACGATAGCCTCTCTAAAGGGGGAGAAGACTGGAATCTGTGTCTTGTGGGATACTCTATAGGTCGAAGACCTTTTTATGAAGCGCTGCTGGGGGCGATTAACAAAACGTGGAGTCTTAAAGGTTCGGTTCAGCTACTATCCCTTAGCGATGGTTTTTTTCTTATTCGCTTCACATGCACCGAAGATTATGACATGGTTTGGTCGCGGGGAGTCTGGTTCCTGCTGGGTAGACCTTTTATTCTTCAAAAATGGCACCCCAAATTCAAGCCTACGAGAGACAACTTTGCTTCTGTTCCGATTTGGGTTAAGATACATGATCTTCCCCTTGCATGCTGGAATTCGGAGGGGATTTCAAGGATTGCAAGCAAAATTGGTATACCCCTAGCTGCTGATAATCTGACTGAGCAGAAGACAAGGTTAACTTTTGCTAGGATTTGCGTTCTGGTTGACTGCAATGCTACATACCCGGAAGAAATCAAAGTTTCTTTGGATGGTGATGTGGTTTGCTTGAAGATTCAATATGAATGGAGACCTTCCCCATGCGAACACTGTAAGTCTCTTATGCATTACTCCTCTTTCTGCCCTTCTAAACCGGAACCGCTTGGAGATAAGGTGAATGCGGCTGTCAACACTCATCCCCGTGGGAGAAGTTTTAGCAGAAAACCTTATAACAGGCACTCCTCCTCCACTAAAAACGTCTCAAGACCTCCTAGCAGGGACCCTCATATACCTCATCCTCCCACTCTCCCCCCCTCTTCCACTGTCTTGGTTTCTCACAACATCAACAGCATTGGCCAACCTCTCCTCTATCAACCTCATTCCCCGCCACCTCCTACTGCCCAAGTGCCTGATTTTAACAATGTGGTCTCTGTCGAAAAACCCAATTCTATTCCTTCTGAAAATGTTCCCAATAACATAGTCATACCGAACCTTAACTCCCCTAATGAGGAGGATGTGGCCTCCACTTCCTCCTGCCCGTCACAATCTCATGGTATCCAGAAAGTTTTTGAGGTGAAGATTAATTCCCCCAACAAGTTTGATCTGTTAAATGTGGAGGAGGAAGGCTCTTCTATTCCTGAAGAGTCTTCTAAAGATATTGAGGTTCGTGAAGATTGGAGTCATAAACAGAAGCCGAATGACAAACCAAAGTCTAATAATTCTACCGCGTCCAAGAAATCTGCTAAGGGAAAGCAGGCCAAAAAATCCCAATCTTCAAAATCCTAATGTTCCTTCCCAATTTTGCTGCTTGGAACATTAGGGGATTTAATCGACCAGACAAAGTCCTTTGCTGCAAGCGTTTTGTTATCTCTTTTAATCTTGACATGTTATGCATTTTGGAGAATAGAATTCACGTGAATTCTCTTCTTGATCCTTTTTTTGAGCAAACTCACTCCATTTTTTTAAATGAAAAGAGTTGTCATAATTTCAATCTGAATGCCTCGGGAAGAATCTGGATCAAATGGAATTCCGCAAAAATGGATTTTTGTCCCATCCACATCTCTTCCCAACTCATCACTGGCACTGTTTCTGTTGCTGGTCACCCTCTGTTTCAAATGTCTGTTATATACGCCTCCAATAGTGCTCGAGAAAGGAAAGATTTGTGGAGTTCTCTTGTGCAATCTCCTCCTGCTGCTAGCACTCCTTGGGTGCTGCTTGGTGACTTCAATTGTTGCCGTTATGCCTCTGAGAAGTTGGGGGGTTCCCCTCTTAACCATTCTGCTCTTTATGATATTAACAACATGATTTTTATTAATAGTCTCATGGATTTGAATACTGTTGGCAACAAATTCACCTGGTTCAATAATCGGCTCGACTCTCCCATACACATCAAACTTGACAGAATTCTGGTGAATGACAAATGGCTGGAGGCTTTTCCTGATTCCTACGGGTCTGTTCAGAGCCCTTCTTGCTCTGACCATTGTCCGATTATTTTGCACTCTGGTATGATCTTTCAATCTCGGCACAGATTTCTTTTTAAAAATTATTGGTCTAAGATTGATAGGTACTGGTTCATTCTCCTGGATGCCTTCTCTATACCAATTTCTGGAAATCCCCTCTCTCATCTATGCCACACTCTTAATTTGATTAAATCTCGCATCAAGAAGGAGTCTTGGTCGAGCTTTAGTTCTGTTTCTAGGCATATGGATTCTTTGCTCAATTCACAAAGAGATATCCTGGAGAAATTGCATGCTGACCCAACAAATTATTCATATAACGCTTCTATTAAAGCTATTAATGCCAGTATTGTAGAATTCAATGCCATTCATGCTTCGTGGATCATTCAAAGGGCAAAAGTGAACTGGTTAAAACATGGAGAGGATGATCTCAAATTTTTATATGGTAAAATTAGGTGTAGGAGGAGTACCAACAAGTCGGTGGCTAACTTGCTTGCTTCGTCTCCTCTATCATCTAGGACTGATGTTATATCCACTATCACTCAATATTTTCATACATTGTTTAATCCGTCTCCCCCTCCTATTCAAACTTTGGACGGATTTCCTGCTGGTAATGTGATTTCTGCCTCCTCTGCCAATGTGATTTCATCATTTGTGACTAATGATGAAATCAAAGCTGCTGTTTTTGGGGGCTCCTCCTCCTCTGCCCCGGGGCCCGATGGTTTTAATTTCCATTTTTTCAAAACTGGATGGCATATTGTGGGTCCGCATGTGTGTAGTGCAATTAAATCTTTCTTTTCTAAAGGGTATATTCCATCTGGTGTTAAAGCTACTGCTCTCACTTTAGTTCCCAAGCACTCCAATGCCACTAATATTACTGACTATAGACCTATTGCATTATGTAATGTTGTCTATAAGATTATTGCTAAAGTGATTGCTACTAGACTCAAATTGCTTATGCCCAGTATTATCAATCAAGCCCAGTCTGGTTTTGTGAAATCTAGAATTTCTACTGATAATGTTTTGCTTGCCAGTGAGATTCTTGCTTCTGCCAGTAAGAGGGGTGGTATTCATATGTTCTGTGCTAAACTTGATATCAGAAAGGCATTTGATACTGTTTCGAGAGATTTTGTTCTCGCTAGGCTGGTCCAAAAAGGTTTCCCTGACCTTCTTGTCAATTGGATCAGGATGTGTATCACTAATGTCAATTATTCTGTTGTGCTTAATGGTGCTTTGGAGGGCTATTTTTCTTCTTCTGCTGGCTTGAGACAAGGTTGTCCGTTGAGTCCCTATCTTTTTTGTGTGGTCATGGATGCTCTTTCCAACCTTTTAGAGGTTAGAGGTTTTAAAGGTATTACTGCTGGGAATTTTTCTCTTACTCACCTTTTATATGCTGATGACGTTCTGATATTTGGAGAAGCTTCTATTCATAATTGCCAAAATCTTGCTTGCATCCTTAATGATTTTGCCAATGCTACTGGACTGCACATTAACTTTGAAAAAAGTGCTATCATGTTCCCTAAGCAGCTAGTGAATCGACAAGTCTTTTGTAATATCTTATCTATTTACAATATTGCTCAGAAGATCACTTACCTGGGGATTCCATTGTCTTTCCATAGACTCAAGATTGAAGACTTTATTCCTTTAGTGGATAGTATCTACAAAAAAATGAATGGTTGGAAGGCAAACTTGCTTTCCTTTGCCGGTAGACTTCAATATCTCAAGTTCACTATCCAGAACTCTATTGCTTATTGGATTCGAGGTGCTATCTTACCCAAAACCATTTATAAATTCTTAAAGAAAGCTAGCTCTCGTTTTCTTTTCTTTGGTGACATCTCTCAAGGCAGGAAGCTTCATATGGTTTATTGGGATGTCATTTGTCGTCCCAAGAATAAGGGTGGTTTGGGAGTTACTTCTTTTAATGCCTTGCAATTTGGTTTCAACTGCTCTCTTATAATCAGGATGTATAACTCATCCTCCCCTCTCTCCTCCTGGTTGTTAAGTAAATATTCATCTCCCTGGCAGCGTCCTCACTCTTCTGCCTCAAATTTCTGGAAGTCTGTTTGTAAGACGGCTACTGATGCTAAAGCTTGTTTTGGTTTTAGAATTACAAAGCATTCCCCCATCTCTTTCTTACGGGATCACTGGTGTTTCAATCTTACTCTTGAGGAATTTTTGGGTTATGTTATTAATTATCCTGATTGTGCTCTGGGTTCCTTCTTTAAGGATAACAATTGGATTCTCCCAAACTTTCTGCCAGATCAAATTAAAAACCTTTTTCTGCACTGCAACGACAATGAGGATTCCTGTATTTTTTGGAAAAATGGTATCTCTCCTAAATTCAAAGCCTTTGTGGATGAATTTTATTTTGATTTTCCTAGCTGTAGCTGGAGCAAATCGGTTTGGCATAAGAAAAATTGTTTAAAGCATAATGTCTATGTGTGGATGGCTCTTGTGGGAGGCCTTAAAACTGCTGACGCTCTTCGTTATAGGCAGATTGTGGTGCCCAGTAGGTGCAGTTTATGTTATGAGTTAGATGAAACGGTTAATCATCTTTTCTTTGAATGCACCTTCTCATTCTCTGTGCTTAATGATCTGATCCAGGCCACTAGGGGTCTTCTACTTAGACCTTCCTTGCTGCATTTGTTCGTTTGGGTTAATGATATCTTCACAGGCAAAGTTTTGGTGAAAAATTTTCATAAGTTTTTGATATGCTGTGCTGTTTATTACCTTTGGAAGGAAAGAAATTCTAGAAGGTTTGGGGGTAATTTTCAAAACTCTACTACTCTTTCTCTGCTTATTAAAAGAGTTGCTATGGAAAAAATTTTATCTTGGAAAGAGTCTTCCGTCCTGCTGGAAATGTTATAACCTGGAGTTTTTGGGTACCTGGGTTCTGGATTGGCTGGGACGTATTACTTTGCGCTGCTGGTGGCTTTCTGTGCTCTTCTTCACAACTGGTCCCTTTGTCCCTTTGGTTTATTCTGCACAGCATAGGCTGGACAATGATGAAGCTCCCCTTTGCAGATCCCGTGGACGGCCTCTGGGCAACCCGGGAATTCTCTTTTCCAATACGTTAATCTCTGAGTCCAGTCTTCATTGCTTGGGAGCTGGTTGTTGTTTGATTTCTCTGCAGGTTTTGGCGCTTCTGGGAGATGGATCCTCTGCTTGGGTTCTCTTCTTCAGCATTTTTTTGGTGTTCGGTGCTGACTGGTCTCTTCACAATTTTGTTCTTATACCACATTTTTGGCTTTTTACTGATTTTTGTGAAGTATGGGTGGTATAGTTGTTCTTTTTTTACTGTTTTGCCTTCATAAGCTTTGTTTTTTTGCTTATGTTGGTTCTTTCTTGTAATCTCTTCTTTCTTTACATTAATATATGGGCTCTGGCCCCAAATTTTCCCAAAAAAAAAAAAAATTGATTTTATCTAGCATGACTATTAAAATCCAGGCAGTGTGGGACTAAAGGGACAGTTTTTTTTTTTAAATAAAATTTTTAGATGCCGCAAAGGAGAGAGAAAGAGGCTGGAGTTAAAAAATGCCAAATATAGAGAGAGAGGCCTGGCAGGAATTTGAGACTGGAGTATATCTGTATATATAAATATATATATACATAGAGAGAGAGAGAGAGGGTAAGAGTTTAATATTTTTTTTTAATTGAGGCGAGATATGCAGAACTTTTATAAATTTTTAGTAGAAGATATAACAAAATATTATAAAAATAAAAGTTAAAAATATTTCTAATAAAAATGGTTAAAGTTAAAAATATTAATTGAGCTCTAATAGAGCTTCTTAGTTGAGCTCTAATCGAACTTCTAAGCGAGCTTGTTCACGAGCCCTTATCGAGCTGAGCCACGAGCAACTCGTCAAACGTTTGGCTCGTTTTCAGCCCTAAAGATTACCGCCCTCATTATAGCTCTCTCTCTCTCTCTCTCTCTCTCTCTCTCTATTTTTTTGAAATTATAGTTAAATCTGCCAAATGTTTTTTTAAATAATAAGAAAAAGATTTGCTACATAAAAAGACAATAAATTAATTAACAAATAAAAAATTTTAATAAATCTTAGTAACTTAATTAATTTAATAGGGTTAACTTTAAATTTTTTTATTATTTATGATTTTTCTTAACTAATGTGAATCATTACGTCAAATTAATTTAGAAATAGGGAGAATTTGATATATATATTTCTTTTTAAGGGGATCAAATATATATTTGATTGTATTTTTTAATTTTTAATTAAAAAAATATCTCATGATTTATAATTACATTAAAAATGATATTTTAAAAATAATTTAATGACTAGTACTAATTTGTGCCCCCATTAAATTTTTTTTCTGGCTCCGCCCCTGGTCTAAACAATTCGGATGATCATTGACATCAAATTAATTATTTGTTCATTTATAGATTTAAATTTTAATTGTTATTTAAGGAAAATCTGATTATGATTTGTTGTAAATTTTCTAAAAACCATTAAGTCAATTAAATTAATGCATATCATGGATGTCATGTTTCTCAACCATAAAGCAAATTTTGACTTAAAATTTCCTTATATTAAAATGCAAGTATTTAAATTATATGAGCAAATAATTACCAAATGTTGAGCCTTTTTTAGTATTCATGTGAGGGCTAATTTAATTTAATTTTTGTGATTATTTATATTAATTTTATATGTATAAAATTTATGATTATGTATTCAATTCAAAATTAAAAAATTGAGCAAAAACTTACTATGTTTAAGTAATTTAAATATATTTTTAATAATTAGGGATTATTCACATCACCCATAATTATGAAATTACATAAATAATGGAGTAGCTCCACCGCTGTCAAGACTGTTCGACCTAGTTTGCCGACGTTCGCCGTCTCAGTCGCCGACTTCGTCCACTAAAATGTACTTATATAAATATTGTAAAAAAATTCATATATATATATATATATATATATATATATATATATATATATATATATATATATATATATATATATATATATATATATATATATATATATATAGTAAATTTTATCCCTGAATTTTTTTTACAATATTTATATAAGTACATTTTAGTGGACAAAGTCGGCGACTGAGACAGCGACCGTTGGCAAACTATGTCGAACAGTCTTGATAGCGGTGGAGGCGTGGAGCTACTCTAACCTTATCAGGTATAAAACTATGTCCTCACCATTCTATGCAAAGTTATACTAAGAAATCAACGGAAAAAAAAAAAAATTTACGGTGGATTTTTTTGAAAACTGTGGCGTTTCGCTGGCAACAGAGGCGATCAGCGTCGGCGAACTTTATGGAAGTCTGAATGGTCTTGGCAACGGCGATGTTCGGTGGGGCGATGCTGAGGCGAAGGAGATGAGCGGAGAGCTAAAAGAAATGACAGAATGAAATAAAAAGCCAGACGTGCTCGGGTTTGAAATAGGGCTTCCACTGATGAATTTTCAGGCGAAATAGACTCCGGAAGGCTTTCCGTCGGTTTTTGCGACGGTAATATTTCGTTTTGTTTAAAATGACCGGCGTCCTATCCGTCAGTACATACGACGGAAATTTCTGGCGTAAAATGTGTCGCATTATACAATATGATTACATATTACTACGTGTAAACCGGCGGATCGGCGTCGGAATATTTCTAGCGTCATTTCCGCCGGTAACTCCGCCGTAATATTATCGTCGCATAAAACGCCAATACAAACACCGTAGTTTTCGGCATATATAGATCCACCGAAAGCTCCGCCGGTAATCACGTATGTTCCTATAGTGTATGTCATATGCTTATTAGCCTCAAGTTTATTCAATTGACATGCTATAAGCTATGAAAAGAGAAAATTCCCCTTCATTTAGGATTGAAGAATATCGATTTTGCCACAAGAAAAGATGGATCACCTATAGTTACTGAGACTAGCACTATTGATCAACCTAATAATATCAGAGAGCTACTTTTAGGTTCTTCATTTGGTCTTGAGAATGTAAGAAAATCCTTCTTGTAAGTCCTTCATTAATGATTATTATGAGAAGGAACAACGAGTGTTGTGGCATAGATTCATTTGACGCTAAGAATTAATTAGGCCCATTGGTTTTCCTTCTATGCTTGGCTTTCTTTCAAACTAAAAGGGGCTAAAAATTAGTTATCTGCTGATTTGATGTAACATTCACATTTATGCGAACTGCAATTTTTTTGTAATGTGCATGATGCAACTAACACTCACCACTATTTTGAATCTGATCACACTCTTTTACAATATTATCTACAAAGTTTGGCCTCAAGCTTTCTTTTCTGACCCAACATGCTCCATATATTAACCCATATATTTGAAATGAAATGAAACGGTCGTGGGTTCAAGCCTCACGGTGGGCGTTGTTTTGTCTCTTTGAAGACATCCGATAAAATTGGAAGAAATATATTTGAAATGACTCACACTACAGGAAAATCACTACAGGAAAAACAGTGAAAACCGGCGGTTTGAACCGGCGGTTTAGAGGCCGTCGGTATTACCGACGGCTACGCCGGCGGTTACGCCGTCGGACGATAACGACGGCTTAATCGACGGCTTAGCTACGATACACCGTCGGTGTCTAAACCACCGGATATAGACGTGAACCGTCGGTTTTCCGGCGGTTTTAATCGACGGTGATAAGTGATTTTTTACCGGCGGTCTAAACCGCCGGAAAACCGCCGGTAAAAGCCCTAATACGAGCCCCCTCGCTCCGCTCATTTCATTTTCCCTGTTTCCTTCTCTCTCTCGGCCGCTCGCTCATATCGCTCCTCCGCTCGTCCGATCAGCCCCCGACGAAGGAACTCCGGCCTCCGACCCCATTCCGACCGCCGCCGACCCCTGTCCGACCGCCGCCGTCCCCAGTCCGACCGCCGCCGACCCCTTTACTCCGACGCCCGACCGCCGACCGTTTCCGACCCCAAACAAACCGATTTCTCTTTTAAGGTTAATTTTAATGGTTTTTCTTTGATTATTTGTTGATATTATCTTGTTAGTTAATGTTTTATACTTTAAAAATGTGGGAGAGAGTTATTGTGCATATATAGGTTTAGGTTTGCTTGGATTAATGCTTATATTGTTTGTCAAAATCAATTTGGATTAATGCTTGAGTTATTAAGCTCCAAATCTAGACAGTTGGGTTTAACTTTTAACTATGCTTGAGTGATTTTAGATGAAGAGTTTTGGCCCAACTAGGAGAGAAAAACCTAGCTTACTTTTTTATGCTACATGTTTTCGAAAGGAAAGGAGGTTTTTACTGAGCAATCTAGTGAGGAATCATAAGGTATTTGTCCTTCTCCTCGCAATTGAGAGGAGGGCGAGATAAATTCTGCCAATGAGGATTATTACCACAAGTTTGTTGATAAACTTAAGGACATAAGTTTAGTTAATGTTACTAAAGATGATTTCTGAAAAAGTTATAAGAAAAACTAAAAAAAAAGTAATTACTTGGATCTTCTGCTGATTCTAGAATCACAAGATACAACACTTCTTTCAAAAAATGATCTTAATGATTAGTTATATGGTTGCGAATATTACATGTGTTGGTTATCGTGAAACTTGTATGCGTATCCACAATTTATACTGAAATCTTAATATTTCTTTTTTAGTCCTTTTAGAGCCCATGGTTGATTCTTCCTAAAATCATCACTTTTTAAAGACACCTAGAGTTTGATTTTTTCCTTCGCTAATTGTTCCAGTAAAATTTGGGTTTTTTTGTAAAAGTGATATTAATTTAACTAGTATTGATGATTTTGATCAAATTATTCATTGCAACTTCTCTATTTTTAATATTTATAATATTGGTATATAGTTTATTTAGTTGCACAAGACTTGGTAGATTGCCTCTTTGGCAATGGCTTGTTGACCTTGAGAATTCTTATAAGGAACATTGGTTTATTAGAGGTGACTTTTAAAGCATAAAAATCTATTTCGATGTATAACAGATTGTTTATGCCTCCAACATGTAGGGTACGTTTACTTCAACGTGCAAATGACTATCCAAGAAGAAAGATATTGGATGTATAATAGATTGTTGCCGGTCGAAAAGGATTGACAGTTGAATTTATACAGGGAGTTGAAACTTTCATTCAAGTTGCATCTCAACTGCCTTCCTTTCAGCTTGATAAAATGTTTAGATGTCCGTGTTCGAAGCATAAAAATCTAGCATTCCTAAAGCCCGATGATATGAAGCTTGATTTATATCGTAGGGGATTTCTTCCAAACTATTGGATTTGGACATCACATGGCGAGTACGAGCCACATAGAGATGCTCATGCTGGTTCATCTACAGCTTATGAAACATTTCATGAAAATCAAATGAGTAGATCCTATGAAGACCTTATTTTTGATGTAGCAGGTCATAATTTAAGGTCTAATGTGGAAGAGCCACCAAATGCAGAGACACAAAAATTCTTTGAGTTATTACATTCAGCCCAAAAGCCAATTTGGGAAGGTTGCAGTACGCATTCAGAATTATCCATTGTAGTGAGGATGTTAAGTATTCAAACTGAGTATAATATTCCCCGTGAATGTTTTAATGACGTTATTGGTCTTATGAAGGAAACTAATCCGGCTGACAATATAATTCCCTCAGACTTGTACCGAACAAAGAAATTAGTATCCAAGCTGGGTCTCACTGCTACAAAGATTGATTGTTGTATCAATGGATGTATGTTATACTATAAGGATGATGCAGCAGAAGTTACTTGTCACATCTGCAATGCTCCTCGTTTTAAGCAGAACTCGGGAAAACAACGTCGTCCAAAGAAATATGTGCCATATTCCCGTTTGTTTTATTTACCAATCATTCCAAGACTTCAGCGGCTCTATGCATCAATGAGTTCAGCAGGCCATATGAGATGACATAAGGAGAAAATAGCAAAAAGTGATGTTCTTTCTCATCCATCAGATGCTGAAGCGTGGAAACATTTTGATCGAGTGCATCCTTCATTTGCTGCTGAACCCCGCAACATAAGATTGGGATTATGTACTGATGGTTTTACTCCTTATAGTCAAACAGCTACACCGTATTCTTGTTGGCCAGTTATATTAACACCATACAACCTGCCACCAGAGATGTGTATGACTACTCCTCCGTTCATGTTCTTAACTCTGATTATACCTGGACCACATAATCCGAAGGCAAAGATTGATATCTATTTGCAGCCATTAATTGATGACCTCAAATTATTATGAGAAGAAGGAGTGCTCACATATGACATATCAATAAAAAAAAATTTTTTTCTCCTTCGAGCTGCTTTGCTGTGGACTATCGGTGATTTTCCAGCTTATGGTATGTTGTCTGGTTGGAGCACAGCAGGGAAATTAGCATGTCCTTACTGCATGGAGAACAGTAAAGCTTTCACATTAAAACATGGAGGGAAAAATACTTGGTTTGATTGTCATCGTATGTTTCTACATGCTAATCATCAGTTTCGAAGAAATAAAGAAGCATTTGTTAAAAACAGAATTGAGCGATCACCTCCTCCACCCAGATTAAGTGATGATGAGATACTCCAGAGACTTTCCAACATTCCAACAATTATTGAGTATCCAATGCTATCAGAATCTAAATTTCCGGGTTATGGTGTTCAACATAATTGGATTAAAAAAAGTATTTTCTGGACATTACCTTATTGGAGAACTAATTTGATAAGATATAACTTGGATGTTATGCACATTGAGAAGAACTTTCTGGATAATATTTTTAATACAATTATGGATGTTAAAGGCAAGAGTAAAGATAATGTCAAAGCAAGGATGGACATTAAAGAGTTTTGTCGGCGAAAAAATTTGGAGTTAGTAACAACAACTGATGGTAAAGTAATGAAGCCCAAAGCTCCTTACTCGTTCACGTTAGAGCAAAAAAATGATGATATGTCAGTGGTTTAAAGGTTTAAAAATGCCGGATGGTTATGGATCAAATATAAGCCGATGTGTTGACTTGAAATCTGCAAGGTTATTTGGACTCAAAAGTCATGATTGTCACATAATTATGGAGGTTCTTCTTCCGATCATAGTCAGTATGTTACCCGATTACATATCAAATCCGTTGATTGAGCTTAGCATTTTTTTCAAAGATTTATGTTCATCTAAACTAAGTGAAAATGCTTTACGGAGGTACGAGGATAACATACCAATCATCCTATGCAAGTTAGAGAAGATATTTCCCCCGGGTTTTTTTGATTCTATGGAAACATCTTCCAGTCCATCTACCTTACGAAGCTAGAGTTGGTGGACCTGTACAATATCGTTGGATGTATCCTTTCGAAAGGTAAATGTGTTAAGATTTTTATTAATTACTCAATTTTTTTGAATCAGTTAAGATAACATATTTTTATTTGATTAATAGATATCTGAACAAGTTGAAGAAATATGTTAAGAATAAAGCACGACCAGAAGGATCGATATGTGAAGCATATTTATCTCAAGAAACAACACACTTTTGCTCCTACTATTTCGAGCCACATGTAAGGAGTACAAGAACAAAAATGGGTCGTAACATGGACTTCGATGTAGAAGAACAATCACATGCTACACTAACAGTATTTAGAATGCAAGGAAAGCCTAGTGGCAAATGTGTTGAAAGATATCTCAACGATTTAGAAATAAATACAGCGAATTTGTATGTACTACTGAACTGTGAAGAAGTTGAGCCAATCTTAGAGTAAGTTCTTACATAATGTTAATAATAAATTAGTAATGTTTATTTAAAATACTTATGTATTATTTGTCAACAGGTATTTCGTAAGCAATTTGCCCTTGACAGATTCAAGGGAAATTGAGCAAGCTGTTGCAAATGAATTTCCAACTTGGTTCAGATCATATGTGAGTACATTTTTTTTTATAAATTTAAATCTTATTTATTATCAAAATTACTAAAATTTGAAAATATTTTTAGGTACAAAATCCTGATAACAAATGTTTCGATAAAGATTTGCAAGCATTAGCATGGGTCCAATGCGAAAAGTAAAAACTTGGCCAATATATATAGTGAATGGTTTCAGATTTCATACCAAATCGTGGAGTGAAGGAAGAAAAAAACTGAAAATTGTGGAGTATGTGTTAGAGGAAACACTCATGAAGAAGATGAGTGTGATTATTATGGTATTTTGAATGAGGTCCTTGACTTGGAGTACCCAGGGGAAGATGAGAACTTTGTATGCTTATTTAACTGTCAGTGGTATGATCCACTACAAAATAGAGGCACAAGGGTTCATCCTGTGTATGGTTTAGTAGATGTTAAACATAGTAGAAGATACGGAAAGTTTGATCCATTTGTGTTAGCAAGCCAAGCTATTCAAGTTTATTTCAGCAAATATCCCAGTGGTCGCAGAGACAAACAAGATTGGCTAGCTGTCATAAAAATAAAAGCACGGAGAATAATTGATCAACAATACATTGTAGCAACTGCACATCAAGAGGATGAGATGTCAAGTTATATGCCTGTTGAAATTGAGGATATGCCAACTACAACCTCTACTATTGAAATGGAGTTAGAAGATGTCAATAGTTCAACTAGTTCAGAAGAAGAAGAGAACCAGGATGAAAGTGAAGATACTCTTGAGAGTGATGAAAATAGTTTTGATGATTCTGATTAGTTTCTGTAATTTAGAATTGTAGAATTTAAATGTTATGTAATTTTTATTACTGCTTAGAAATGATATTGTATTTTGCCACCTTATCTTTTATTAACTGCTTCATTAACTGCTTTATTAACTGCTTCTCGTAATTCATTACCTGCTTCATTAACTGCTTCATTAACTGCTTTATTAACTGCTTTATTAACTGCTTTATTAACTGTTTTATTAACTGTTTCTTAATTATTTTTGTTTTAATATTGCAGATGGCTTCAGGCGACGATCCTCCTCGTAAATCATTTGCCTCAAAGTTCCGCCGGAAGAAGATTACGACTAGCAGAGTACCCACACAGACTGAGGTAGGTGAGGGGCCTTCAGTTGCACCAGATCTACCTACACCACCACCCACCACCACCTGCCAGGAGCCAGCAGCCTTCACCAGAGCAGGGTCAGGGACAGTTAGATCCACCTCTTGTTGCACCTCCATACTTCCCTGGCCACTTCCCTCCCAGCTCGACGAGTCCTCGCTTCCCCTCTCCAGATCAGACACATGCTTCTCCATTCTATCCATATTACCCCCCCACCATCATCACAGGCTGCTGGTCCATCCACTGGTCCTCACCCTCCTTACCCTTACCCATATTACTACCCCTATCCGGTGCAGCATGAACAGGGTGGACCATCACGACCATCAGAGGTTGGCGCTACCGATCCTGCAACAGCAACAGATAAGCGTCAATACATCGAGCCTGACGGCGATAAGTAAGTTCAATTTAAGTTATTCAGTTGTTTTTATTTTGATATATTACATGTTATTGATAAACAAAGTCACTTGCAGCTTCAATCCTTCAAGGCCACCTATACATATGATCCGGGATATAATAAAGAATAAGTATGATGCTCCTTACTTATCCTGGAAGAAGATCCCAAAGCCTGTTAGAGATATGTGGTTTGGAGAATTTCAGGTATATTTTTTTTGTATGATTTCAAATATATGATTTAATTTGTACTAATCTTTTTGATATTGCCTAAATTTGTACAGAAAGAATTTAGGTGGTTGCCTGAGTACAGCACAAGGATCATATCTAATTTTGAGAGGAGAGGAGCGACCCGTCTCAGAGACATGTTCACGGACATTAGAAAGTCCGGGCAAAGGCCTAATTGGATTGGAGAGGGCGTTTGGGCAGATTTGAGTAGTGCTTGGGCTACCCCGGAGTTTATAAAAATGAGAGAGCAGAATAAACAGAACAGAGCCTCTGACTGCGGCGGTTTAGGAAGCTCTCTTCATACTGGTGGATCTGTGCCTCATACATAACATAGGCGGCGACTGGTAAGTGTTTTGAATTGGTTTATTACATATATTTATGTTAGTATAACTAAGCATCAAATTTTCAGAAAGCGCACCTGGGTCGGGAGCCAACACCATTGGAGCTGCATACAAGAACTCATCAACATCAAGCTGACCAGAAGTGGGTTGATGAGAAATCTAAGAAGGCTCATGTGAGTAAAATTTTTTGGATTTTTAGAATAAATATTTATTTTAATAAAACTATTTGTAACTTGCAGGATGATTTCTTACGAGTTAGAGAAAGCAGGCAGTCCACTGGCGAGGGATCATCTTCTGGATCGGCCCATACTTCTGAGTATCAGACATGGTCAGAAGTTGTTGGTGAAAGACAGAGGGGGAGGGTATATGGCATGGGTTCACAAGCTTTTGCTATTGAGGCCAGTTCATACACCTCTGCATTCCATGATCCAAGTGGAGCTGAAGAATCTGTAAGTGAGAGGGTTGCAGCACTTACTAGAGAGATTGAAGAGATGAAAAGGGTTCAGAATGAAATGCAAGCAGAGTTGCAATCCTACAGAGCTGGAAAACAAAGGAAGAAGGACCAACAGGAGCAGCCATCTGCAGACAGTGAGGATACCGATGATGATTAGATGTTTATTATGTTTGATGAATGTATTAATTAGAACTTGTAAACTTCTGAACTGGTGATTGTAGCATTATTAAGAACCATTCTTGTATGAACTTGTGATTGTAATGTTGTGATGAATTTTATATTTTCTGGTTGTGATGAATATAGCGGCGTGTTGCCCAACATATATATGCTTTTTCTGCAGGTTTAGACTTTAGGGTGAACCTCCCTCAAATAGAGGGGATGCTGTCAATTTTTTTTTCAGGTGCTACAGGTTTCCGGCGGCTAACCGGCGGTTTGGCCGCCGGAAACTACGATACCGGACGGGTAAGATATAGCCGCCGGTGTTATTATTAAACCGCCGGTGAATACCGGCGGCTTACCGATGGTCACCGGCGGTTCTACGATGGACGCACGACGGTTTAAACCGTCGGTAATACCGACGGCTATAACCGCCGTCAACCGCCGGTAAGTTACCGGCGGTCTAACGGCGCCGTCCGGCGGTCTAATGAACCAGACGACGCCAGGTTTAACCGCCGGTACTCTGACCGGCGGTTTTCCGGCGGTTACATTACCGGCGGCCAAACCGCCGAAAGACCGACGGTTGAAATTCCGGTGATCACCGGCGGTATGGGCCGCCGGAAAACCGCCGCAAAAATAAACCGCCGGTAAAAGGCCGTCGGAATTTGTTTCCTACGCCGTTTTTACCGGCGGTCACTGAACCGCCGTTAGACCGCCGGTAATTTGTCAAACCGCCGGTAATTTTACACTAACCGCCGGAAAAAACCGCCGGTTTTCACTGTTTTTCCTGTAGTGAATCACTTATTATCGGTGGTTTGTTCTGGCGGTTATTAGTAGTTTTCTGGCGATTTTGTAAAACATCGGCGGCTTGTCGGCGGTTCAAAAACCGCCGATAAAAACCGCGCCGAAAATCTTTTGCGGCGGTGTTTTTCCGGCGGTTTTTTTCACCAGCGGTTTATACCGCTGGTTAGGTTCTGGTGGTCAAAGCACCGGTGACCGCCGGTTTTATTACCAGAGGTGTACCGGCCATTCAACCGCCGGTATAATTATTGTTGTTATTACAGAGTAGACCTCCGGTGATTTTACCGACGGCTTACTGACGGTTAAAACCAAAGGAATTGCCGGCGGTGAGACCGCCGGCGTGTCGCCGATGTACCGCCGGTATTAACCGGCCGGTGGTTTTAGTAGTTTTCCGGCGGCTTTGATGCTCATTTCAATTCCTATCTCTAAGGGTCAAGCCACTCATCCACCCAAGCAAAAACAATTTCAAAATTTTATGGCGTTGAATGTTGGCCATTAAAAGAGAAGCATAATACTAAGTTAAGTGTTGCAGAGATGAGGATGCTTTAGGTCTACCTCTACATTTCTTAACATAAGTCAAATCTATTTCCAGCGGCTTTAATTTACATAACCGCCGGTCAGACCGACGGTAAAGACCGGCGGTCAAACTGCCGGTTAAGCCGCCGTTATTACCTGCGGTTGGAGAACCGTCGGTCCAGATCGCCGGTAATTGATGAATTTCCTATAGTGACAAGTCCATTCCGCTATTAAAAATATATATTTTCTTTTTATTTGTTGCTTTCTATATATTATTTGGAGGGAAAGAAATTGCATGAGGCTTGGGGATTCTATAGATAGCATCATCACTATTTGCTATAAAATGAAAAAAAAAAAGTCATCTTCTTCAAACTCATCAGGTGGAAGAGATACAAGGAAATTAACATCTAATAAGTAAATCCTTGAGATTTCTGTATTTTTTTATAAATTCTGCATCGCTCTTCTTTTTTTTTTTTATTATTATTTTTCTTTTGAACTATTTGTTGAAGTTTTTCTATGTGAATCTTCGATAGCGATATTTTTGGATGGACTGTCTTAAAGTTTAAGGGCTGGTTACTTCATTGGCTAGCCTGAGAATGGTACTAATAGTCATTGATTGGCTTCAATCATGCATGATATGTCAGTCAACTATCTCTTAATTGTCATATTTTTTATAGTTTTCAAAAGAAAAAGTTATAACATAAATACTTATTATTATTGTAACAAAAATAATTATTATTGTAACGGAAATACTCATTGGTATTTTAAGACATGATTTGAAAAACTTTAAATTAATTATCATAAAATTTGCCATTAAAAGGGCTTTCTTTTTATGGTATATATTAGACCTCCTTAGTTATGATGAAAATACGCCGATTTTTCTCTTCATCATTCACTCCATCATATATATGTTCAGAGCAAATATCTACATCATTGTACTGCTTCCCGCTATGATTAGTGTAGAGCACCGCGAAGAGTCCATTGAATTCTGTTTGTTATACTGTTGTGTACCTTTGCACCTGGGAGGAGCAGAAATCTAACTTTAAGAATAACGTTTCACACGTCTCGGTCTATTTATTTGATAGTATTCTTAACAAGTCTTATATACATTTTTTACAACATTAATTAATCCCTTTGAGTGACCTTATGGCAATTAGGAGATGACTGACCAGCCTAAAAAAAAATAGCAATTAAATAATATTTTGTAATAATTAAAAACAGTCTACATAGTGTTACAATTAGGCCTACTTAGATAGTACAGACAAGAAAGGTCTTTAACTTGTAACTGTAATTGAAGCAAGCAAGCAGCTCAAGTAACATAGAAAATAAGCTCTCATTAAGCACTCCACATAATAATAATACAAACAACACAGGTCGTTATCTTCTAGCTTTAATAGAAGTGAGCGAGCAGCGCAAGTAATTAGCACCATGCTCCTATCACATGCCCATGCACATGCAGTTACGTATGCATCAAGCTAGTGAATATTATAAATTAGGGGTGTCAATTTTGGGTCACGGGTTATGTTCGGGCCGAACTGACTCGGCACTGTTCGGGTCAACCTGAACCCGACTCATTTTTACAAATAGGTTGATTTACTGGACGCGAACCCGACCCGCTTAGGGTTCGGGTTAACCCGACACGACACGGATTTTTTCGTGTTTGGCTTAAGCGCGCGAGAAAATGAGCAAGCTCTCGTTGCGACTTCCACTTCCGGCGAGGTGGCAGCGGCGGTGGCGGTGCGGCGTCAGCAGCAACGGCGCGACAGCGGCAACAACAGTTGCGACGGTGCTGCAGCAACAACAACAGTGACAGCCTTGAAGGAGGCGAACTGGCGACTCGACAGCTAACGGACTGACTGACTGAGCAACTGCGACTCAACGCGTCGGGTCATTTTGCGGGCAGGGCGGGCACGTCGGGCAACAAAAACGGGCAAAATAATTTTCGGGTCATTTCCTATAGTGTGATTAATCAAACTTTATATATATATATATATATATATATATATATATATATATATATAAGCATGCATATGCATCCCATTGCGAATTAAATCATAAATTTAGGCTTTGTTTGGGATGGTTTTCTTTCGTATTGCTTCTTAAAACATCTTTTTGTCCAAAAATTTAATTTTTTATACTGAAAAAACTGTTTTAATAAGCATTAAGAAAGGCATCCCAAACGAAACCTTAGTTATATAAGAGCCTCTTAGATTTCGTTTGTGACCATTTTGGAGCACTGTTTTTTTCTATCTTTCAAAAAAAAAAATTATACTAAAAAGCTGTTTTAGAAGACAGTAAGAAAACTATCCCAAACAAAGATTTAAACTGCTATCAAGATAAAATTTTTTAGTTGTTTTATATAAATGTTATTTTGATTTTTTGAATTTTATATGATGGCTAGTTTTATAGCAAGCTATTAGGCTTTTAGTCTAAGGTGATCAATATGTGAGAATCTCTCGTTAATCAAAATGAGTGTTTAGATGAGATGAATGTAAGCAGCCTATGATCAGTTGATCACTCAATTTTCGTTGATGTACTTAACTGCTAAAAGAATTATCTATGATTAAGGGAAGAAATATTGGTCATCTAATAAAGTGCTTTTGAAATATTTAGCATACTTATCAAAATGTCACTTCCAAAATACTGTAAATATATCAACTTCTCTGCCTGAAGTGGGTTTAGTCTTTAGCCTATAGAGATTAGAAATTTGAAAAAAATTGAAGCTCTTCTTGGCATTTAACACAATTGCCAGATTGTTATCGCCTGACTGCTGTCCCTTGACCACCATAGCTAAATCAACATCTTGATCCTAGTTGCTTTTGCTTCAATGTTGCACTTAATCGCCAACACCCGACTGTCATTACCTAAGCATTGTCTTCTGATCATCATCATCCCTCTAATACTTCTCACACAATCTCCATAATAATTATACATTTATAATCTCATCTTCTCTCGTTGTAGGCAAAGCAGACTTCTATTAATTATGCCTCATAATTTTTATATTTATAGAAATTCTATCTAAATACTCTAAAGTCTCAAGCATTATTCTCTTTTATCTATATATGTTTGATCTTCATACAATGCTAGAGTATAACGTTATAAATTTTTCCTATTACAATATACTATATGTAGAAAGAGAGAGCACTTATAAATCATTAGATATACTTTATTATTAACATAATTTAAAATTTTCATATATAATATAAAAATCAAAATAAATTCAATAATATATAAGTTTATTTTAATAAATTTGTATGAGATATTTTCTTATAATTAAAAATAATTAAATAAATCATTTATTTCTACAATATATACACTTATATAAACATAATAATTTCTTAGCTTACGTAACAAATTAATGACACATTGAATTGTAATAATTAAAGTCATTTCAAATCATTACTGATTGATTGATTGTTAACATTCATGCTGACCGCTAATTCTTCTTTATTTCATAACTACTCATTCCGGTTTCCATTTAAAACTATAACTAAAAATAATGTTAACAAAGATTAAAAATTTATTTTGAGCTTAATTTAATTTATATTTTAATTAATTATTCAAATATTATATTAATCTAAAATAAATCTATTAATTTTAAATTATATATATTAATCTTAAATATATATAAAAATTAAAATTTATTCTAATTAATTATATTTTCCAATATTTGTTTGGTCTGAAATAAGACTTGGTTTAAGTTTCATTTGAGAGTGTTTTTTATTACTTCTTAAAACGGAGTTTTAATACAAAATTTAAAATTTGAGATAACTTTTTTATTGTTTTATGAATCAACTTTTTAGTACAAAATTTTTTTGAGACAAAATTATTTAAAAAAAAATAATAAGAAAGCTGTCCTTGGTTTCGTTTGAGATAGTTTTCTTAATTAATATTTTCTAAAGCAGCTTTCTAGTACAAAAATATTTAATTCAAGAAATTTTTGAACTAAAAAACTGATTTAGAAAACAGTAAGAATTTTGTCTCAAATAAAGCTTTAATTAGTAGATTTTTTTGGGCTTAAACCCTTATTTCATTGGACTAAATTAAGTTTAGGGCCTATTTGGGGTGACTTTCTCGTTGCTTTGTTTTCAGAAAATTAGCACAATTTTATTTGACCTACTACTTTCTCATTATTATTCAGAATTTTTTATAATGAAAAAAGATTTTTTTACCATCAGAATAATAAAATTATTTTTTACAATAGCTTCACAATTTACTTTTTAAAACGCTACAACCTTTACAAATAGATCTTTAATCCATAAGAAGCTGATGTAGAAGTATTCACATGTGTTGATTAAACAACATGGGCTGCATAATGGGCCAGAAAGATATCTACACCTTTTAAAACCGTTTGTAAAACTCATACTGGTCAAAAAGCCCAGCTAATGCGGCCCAATTCATCTATTAGCTTCGACCAGTAGGAAAAAGGACAACAAAGAAAGGGCACCTATTAAGTATTGTGTTGAGGTAAACAATGACGTACAAGTTTTGTAGAATCATTCATGATGGTGACAGAGAATGAGATTCACTTAGCAAGCATGCACATCATCATGCACTAGGAGGAAGGTGATGAATTGTTTCATGGTAAGTATTACGGTTGGACTGTGAGTGCAATGTGGAGAGAGGACATACATGATAAGGATCGTCTATTATGATGATGTTATGGTACAAAAAGAAACTCTCAACGTAATAGTTCCATAATTTTGAAATTGGTCATTTAACGTTATTGGAATAGCTAGTTCAGATAATGATGATGATAAGTATGTCAGGGCAAAAAAAGTGAAATTTGAGGCTCTCAAGAGTGTTTCAGTAAGGTTAGAGGGATAATGATTTCAAAAAAAAAAGTTTTTAAGAAGTTATAGTCCAGATGTACTAAGAGATTATGTCAGATTTAGAATAAGGAGCTGAGCCATGATCCTTGCTTACATAAAACTTGACAATAAGATAGAGGGATGTGCACAAAAACTTGACAAAATAATTGACCCACTTGTTCCTTAGATAAAAGATAAAATAAACAATGCTATTTTAAATATTAGTTACATTGGTACTTAGATAATATTATTATGACAAAATTCTTAAATAAAAAGATTCTTAATCATCATTAATTATTTGAAATAATATTGACATCCTCACTAAAGCATGCATCCAATCAAACACAGATCTCGATGAAAGTATGGACAATAGAAACTTTTATATATAACTGACTCTAGTACCATCCAAATTCCATTTTCCTCAAACTTATAGTAAAAACAAACACCTTAATGAGATGAAACTTTTGACACCAAAGGTGCTTTGATTAAAGTCCAAATGGATCGACTCCAAGCATTTGAGGTGTCTTAGAAACTTCATAATACTATTTGAGGGATCAAATGATCTTCGAATATTACATTTTTATCAAAAAAAAAAAAAAAAAAAAAATCAGTGGGAGGAATCCAACGAGCTTAAGATTACTCAATTATAATATCATTATTGTTGCGGGATGAAATATACATGGCAGTAGAGTTATAATATTGCATTTTAGTGTTGTATGGATATCCAACTCACATACAAATAACACAATGTTTTTTATGTGAAAAGCCCTGGAAAGAGGAAAAACCACGGTGCCTTACCCAGTTGAAATGATTCCACTAGTGTTTGGGTAAGTTACAGTAGGCTGACTCGTCCCTGAGGGCGATCAGGCTACAAATATCAACAGTAAAGTTTAACGTCTGGTGCTACTTGAAAATTTGGGCGTTAGTTGGTAGTTTGGTAGTGGTTTGACAAGTCTTTGGCGTCGGGCAATGGTCTGACAAAAGTCCGGCGTTAGATGATGGTCCAGCAGAATTCTGGGCGTCAAGTGATGGTCCAACATAACTCCGAGAGTCAAGTGGTGGTCTAGTAGAACTCCATGCCTCAGGTGGTGGTCTGGCAGAAGTCCGGGCCTCATGTCGTGGTTCGGTAAAAGTCCGAGCCTCAGGTGGTGGTCGGTAGAACTCTGGGCATCAGGTGGTGGTCCGACAAAAGTCTGAGCCTTAGGTGGTGGTTCGACAGAAGTTCGAGCCTCAGGTGATGGTCCGACAGAAGTCCGGGCCTCAGGTGATGGTCCGGCGGTGGTCGAGGAGGAGGTATGGGGAAAAAGTGTTCTCCGATCTCTCTTATTCTCTTAGGCTCAAGGGGTGGGGCCTTTTCAAGTGGAAGGAGGGATCTATTTATAGTTTCATAGGGTGTCATGGTAAATGTGGAGTGATTTGGATGGACGGCCGATGCTGAATCCCTTGATCATGGATCGTTTGCTAGATATTTGAAGGTCTTAATGATGTCAGAATTTTCATGATCTTGAACTAGTTGGATTCGTCTCGTCAAGCCGCTCGATTTAACTATAAGCATGTCACGTTTGAAAACTGTTTGACAATTCAATTTATGGTTTGAACCTCCCAACGATGCTTCGGTCCCTTGATTTGGACCCATTTGGGCTTGGATTGAGTCGGATTTGGTGTCATTGCACTTGTATTCTCGAGATGTTCAGTTCGACAGTAAGTTTGCTTAAATCAGAGTTTGGATGATCCCAAATTTAATTTTAAAAGTTTCAAACTTGATTTTCCTTGAGATTCGTGCCAGATCAAGATAATTTTTTAAAGATGTATCAAATATGACACTTAAATATCCAAAAATCTTATATGTTCTAGGGAATTAACATAAGTGTTAGATAAAGTATTTTGAGATTTTGACTAAAATTATAAAAATACCACTATAAATCATGAATAGGATTCCATTCTACATGCATGTAAGAATGAATCGAGATTATAGAGAATTTAGAGATATGAATAATATTATATCTCTTCGTGACTATAAGTTAGTGATCATCGAGAACAACCAGCATAAGTAATATGTCATTAATCAAGTATTTTTGCCGCCCAATTGTCACCATCATCTTTTTTTCAATTTCACCAATGTCTGTTTTCAACCAACTATAGTCTACAAGCACTGCCATCCTCCCTTAACCAATGATCATCTCTTAACCAACATTCACCATCAGCAACCAACATCCAAAATCATCTTCATTAACCATCTCCTTCAATAATCAATTAACACTAACATACATCACCCCCTTATTACTTCTCTTATATTTTCCACTAGACTCATAAGAGTTTGAGCTAGCAATCTATACTTTGTGATACATCCTAAAAAATTATCTTAACAGGCACGAATCTTAAGGAAAAAGCAACTTGGAAACTTTTGAAATTAAAATTGGGACCATCCGAACTCTGATTTTAGTAAACTTATAGTCAAAATGAACGTCTTGAAAATACGAACCCAACGACACCAAATTTGACTCAATTCGAGCCTAAATGGGTCCAAATCAAGGGCTAGAAGAGCCATTGGAGGATTTGAACCACAAATTGGATTACCAAACGGTTTCCAAATGTGACATGCTTATAGTCAAATCGAGCTGCTCGACGAGACAAATCCAAGGAGCCCAATATCATAAAATTTTGACATCATTAAGACCTTTAAATGTTTAGCGATTGGTCCACAATCAAGGGATTCGACATCGGTCATCCATTCAAACCACTCTCCATTTTCCCTTGATCCTCCTCCTATTTATGGGTCATGACACTCTAAGAAATCTATAAATAGACATCTCTTTCCTCTTGAAAAGGGCCCCAAGCTAAAGGAAACAAGAGAGATATCGGAGATCGCTCTTGCCTCCTTGCTCCTCCTCGACCACCATTCGGACTTCTACCAGAACACCACCTGAGGCCTAGACTTCTGCCGGACCACTACCTGACGCCGTTGTTCTACCAGACCACCACCTAACTCCAGGAGTTCTATTACACCACCACCTAAGACTCAGACTTCAGTCGGATCACTACTTGATGTCGTTATTTCACCGAAACACCACCTGACGCTGTTGTTCCGCTGGTTCACCACCTGAGGCCCGAAGTTTTGCCGGTTCACCACCTGAGGCCCATACTTCTACCAGACCTCCACATGAGGTCCAGAATTTTGCCGGAACATCTTCTGATGCCAGGAGTTATGTCGGACCACCACATGAGGCCCAAACTTCTGCCAGATCACTACCTGGCATCGTTGTTCTGTCGGACCACCACTTGACGATCGAAGTTACATTGTACCACCACCTGAGGCCCATAATTCTATTGGACCACTACCTGATGTGTTGTTCTATCCAATGCTTTTAAAACTGGACCGGACCGACCAGTTCAACCGGTTGGACCGCGAACTGGCCGGCCGGCCGGTTACGGTTCAAATAGAAACCGGTCCTGCACCAAACCGTGATCAAACCACTCGAACCGGCGGTTCGACCGTCGAACCGTCGAACCGGCGCCGATTTTTGATAACTGGCCGATTTGGCTAAGACGGATGATCAGCGAAATCCAACGGCCAGATTTACGGGAGAGGGAGCTTATACGACTTTAGAGGGAAAAAAATAAAAAAAAAACCCCTCGTTGCTCGTTCTTTCTCGTTCTCCTTCCCCGACGGCGTGCGAAGCTCCGAAGCGTCGAAGCCACACCATTTCGCATTTCCATGCTGCTCATTCGCAAAGTAAGAAAGCAAAAGTATTTTCCTGCAAGCCATCTCATTCACGAAGTGAAAAGGACCGAGCATTAGGGCATTACCTCCTTCAATCGTTACCCGTTTAGGTTTGTTTCAGTCTTTCCGATTCTTTTTTTTTTTTTTTTTTTTTGAAAAAATCAGAAAACATGTTGTTTTATGCCTTTCTCAGGTTTTTAGAACTGTTTTCCCGATTCTAAACGTCTTCAGTCGTTTAGGTTTGTATAGATTCCGAATTTTTTTTTTAAAACCATGTTGATTTTAGCTTCGTGAATGTGGCCTGATGTTTTCCGAAAGAACTTTGCTTCGAGGTAAAATATCTTCAGAGTTATGTTGATGGAAGTTTTCAAGGTAAGGACACAGTGTTTACTAAGGATTTGATCCAGCGATCGAATGTTTGGGACAGATTTGACAGTGAAATTCCTGTTGTAGTTTTAGAGATTGAAAGGCTAATTTTTGTTGATCTGATTAATGAGATTTTAAGCAGTTTGATTAATCTACTTTGCTAATAGATTTTTTCATGATGTTTGAAATAGGGATTCAGTGAGGAATGAGAGGCTGAACTTGCAGTGATAAGAGCTTTTAGAGCTGGATTTCTGAAGCAGGTATGTGCATGTCTTGTTATTGAATTTCAGTTTTGTATTTTTGAATTTGTAAAGTTGTTTTTAATACTTCATATTTATAAATTTCTTCAATTTTTGCTATATATTTATAAATAGTTGTGTCATTATTATAATATTTAAATATAATAAATATTTATTACATCATCCGGTTCGACCCCGGTTCAACCCCGGTCGAACCATCAAACCTCTAACCCCTCCTTCTTTCGGTTCATTGACCGGTCCGGTTTTAAAAGCCTTGGTTCTATCGGACCACCACCTGACAATCGGAGTTCCAACGGGACACCACCTGACGCTTGAAGTTATGCCGGACCATCACGTGACTCCATTGTTATGCCGATCCTCCACATGAGGCCCGGAGTTTTGCCGAACCACCACATGAGGACTGAACTTTTACCAGACCACCATTTGACGTCTGAAGTTCTACATGACCACCACATGATGTACGGAGTTCTGCCGGACCACCACATGAAGCCAGAGTTATGTTTGACCACCGTCTAATGCCGAAGTTCTGCCAAATCACTGCCATGCTACCAACTAACGCCCAAATTTTTAAGTAACACCAGACTTCTGCTAGTCCACCAAGTGACGCTGGACTATTATCCATATTTGTCACTAGATTTTAACCATACGATTGACATTTGTAATCTGATCGCCCTTAGGGACGAGTCAGCCCATTGCAATCTACCCAAATACTAGTTGAATCATTTTAACTAAGCAATGCCTAGTGGATTTTTCCCTTTCTATGGCTTTTCACGTAAAAAAATCTTGTGTTTTTTGTATATGAGCTGGATATCCGTACAACACTAAAACTCAATATTATAACTCTATCACCCGTATATTCTAGCACGCAACACTCTATAATCTCAACTTTTCAAGATAGGAAAATGTCAATTTTTTTTGTAATATTTACCTATATAATAGATTATTTCAATTATAGCATACCCAATGATTTTTCTAATTATGGATTTTCTACTTATGAACTATTTGATCTTTGATGAGCTTCTCTCATTTATGTTTTTGCAATTCTATGTGGTAAGCTAAGATAGAAAGTTCTTATTTTATTGTTAGAAATTTTCTAACATGCAATAAATACTATTATTTTTAGATAAAAACATTATATTAAGCATATACGATTTAAATGATATTTTTCTTATTTAAATAAATACTACTATCTAAATACTATTTATACTATATAAATACAAATCTCGATGCAAAATCAAGTAGGAAACTTCTAAAATTAAAATTGGGACCATCCGAATTTTGATTTCAGTAAACTTACAGTCGAACTGAGCGTCTCAAGAATACAAACCCAACGATACCATATCCAACCCAATCTGGGCCCAAACAGGTCCAAATCAAGGGTTAGAAGCGCTGATGGAAGGTTCACACTACAATTTGGATTACAAAACGGTTTCAAACGTTCTTATAGTCGAATCGAGTGGCTCGACAAGATGAATCAAATGAGCCTAAGATTACCAAATTATGACATTCCTAAGACATTCAAATGTCCATCAAACGGTCCATGGTCAAGGGATTCAATATCAGCCATCCATTCAACCATTCCCCATTTTCCCTTGATCTCCCACCTATTTACGGGCCATGCCATTCCAAAAATATATAAATAGAGCCCACTTTTTTCTTGAAAAGGTATCTCAAGCCAAAGGATTCAAGAGAGAGATCAGAGATCACTCTTGCCTTCTTGCTCCTCCTCGACCACCGCCTGAGTTTTACCGGACCACCGCCTGACGTCGTTGCTCCGCCGGACCATCACTTGAGGCCCACACCTCCACTGGACCACCACTTGAGGCCACGAGCTTCGCCGAACCACCACTTGAGGCACTCACCTCCGCCGGACTACCACTTGAGGCCCTGAGCTCTACCGGACCACCATCTGAGGCCCAGACTTTGGCATAACCACCACCTGAGGCCCGGAGTTCCGCCACACCACACCAACTAAGGCTCAAAGTTCTACCATACCACCACATGAGGCCCAGTGTTCTACTGGACCACCACTTGGCACCCGAAGTAAACCCAGAGTTCTGCCAGACCATCACTTGACGCCTCGAGTTCCGCCGGACCACCATCTGACGTGGGATTTCCGCTTGACCACCGCCTGATGCTGAAGTTTTGCCAAACCAACGCCAAGCTACCAACTGACGCCTAAATTTTCAAGTAGCAACAGACTTCTGCCAGTCCACCAAGTGACGCTGTAATTTGATCACAGTTTGTCACTAGATTTCAACCAAACGATTGACATTTATAATCTAATCACCCTCAGGGACGAGTCAGCACATTGTAATTCGTACAACTCTAAGATGTAGAATTTTAACTATATCGTCGCGTATATTCTAGCTAGCAACGACTATAGTTATATAAAAAAATGAAAATAAAGCCTAAATTGTATTGTCATAATGTACGATATAAAATCTTGTACCTATTCGAAATAAGTTGTTATATTGACAAGCAAACTCTAAGCAAGTGGAGCAGACAATGCAGTAGGGAACACCTACGAGGATGAGGATGGGTATTACGATGACGAGTAACCTATGAGATAATTGGCTGTGTAGATGACTTGCTTGATCAGAATGTCGTGATGGGAGCTATGATAGTAGAGGCGAGGGAGTGGGCATCGTGAAAATGATCGAGCATTCTCGCACGAAGTTGGGCAATTACGACATTTTTGCCCTTTGAAACTGTGAAAAGCCACGGATCACAGGAGGTAAGGTTCGGTCACGGGAAGCAGTGATGAGAGTCATGAGCAAAAGAAATATTTGTAACCAGTTTTGGTGTAATCACTCAAACGAGCATTGACCTGTTTTTTTATAAAACAAAGCAATAGTGACCCTTCCCAAATGCACCTTATATTGCAATTATTATGCTATTTCAATCATCTAAAATTAGGTAAAAGAACGTTCCAATGATTTCATTTGCTTTTATGCGTCATCTACCATGACAATAACTTAACTGTCATAAACTACAAGAAAATGACACATTACCTGCCCGAAATCTTGGATCCTCTAAAAACTTATTAGTTATTACTTATTAGTATCTTTTTGAAATTAGTTTTCAAATTTTTATTAAATATTTAAGAAATTTAATATTGTAAAAAAGTTATTATACTGTTAGAATAAATTTTAATTATAAGAGATAATTATTTATATTTAATATATTTAGATAAATTTAATATTGCATATTTATTAAATATAGTTTGATTAATAAAATTTTTATTAAAAAATTTATGTATAAAAAATAAATTTAATCAAGCAATGTTTCAAATAAAATGAAACTATTATTTATTATTTTTAGCTTAATTTTATTTTCTATTATGTATTAAAATATCAAGTTATTTACTATTTAAATTGAGTGGCTTGATCAGATGAATCCAACAAACGTTTCGGTCCATAGGCTGCCATTATCGTATCCTTCACAGGCCAACAAGTTTTAAAAATATTCAAATAAGTTATAAAAAAAGAAAAAAAAAAAAAACAGTCAAAATAAAAAAAATATGAGCAAAGAAAAATTAATTTAGTTTTAAAAAAAATGTAAGTTGTTTTAAGGCTTTTAAGGAAAACCTAATTGAAATTTACATTTTCTTTGAAGTCGTCCATTCAACAAGCAACTTGCTACAATACTTTTAATTTTTTTTTAATGCCAATTGCATCTGGACTAATAAGTCTCCTGTTAAATTGACGATTATACGTATTTTTATTTTTTTAAGATAATTAATTACATTATTGTTATTATTATTATTTTTTGACGGGTTGAGCCACTTGAACTTTGATTCTCGTGAGAGGGACGAATGCCCGCACATTATTAAATTTTTAATCATAACTATTTTAAAAAGGGATTTACATACATACTATTTTATTTCATGTTATTTGCATATCTAATACTTAAAACTTTAATATTATATTCATATCACTTATATATAAAATTTTAATATCAAATACATCACTTATATATTTCATTCTACAATCCATACTGATACATCGTCAAAAAATTATCTTGATCGGGCACGAATCTCAATGCAGAATCAAGTTGGAAACTTCAAAAATTAATTCGGAGACCATCTGAACTCCGATTTCAACAAACTTATAGTCGAATAGAGTGTCTCGGAAATACAAATCCAACGACACCAAATTCAACTCAATCCGAGCCCAAATGAGCCCAAATTAAGGACCCGAAGCGCTGTTGGGAGCTTCATAACACTGTTTGAGTTACCAAACGGTCTTCGATTTTTACGAGCTTATACTCGAATCGAACGACTCGACGAGAGGAATCTAACGAGCCCAAGATCACAGAATTCCGACATCTCTAAGACCTTCAAATGTCCAACGAACAGTGCATGATCGTAGGATTCGATATCGGCCATCCATTCAACCACTCCCTATTCGCCCCTGGCTCACGCCTATTTACGACCTATGCCACTCCAGAAAATATATAAATATAGCCCTCATTCTTCCCGAAGGTGGGTCGAAGCAAGAAGAAAAGAGGGGAAGAGAAGGAAGAGGAGAAGGAAGAAGCTCCTCCTCGACCACCGCCGGAACCTCGCTGGACCACCGCAGGAGCCTCGCCGGACCACCACCTGAGATCCTCACCCTAGCCGGACCACCGTCGGAACTTTGCCGGACCACCGCCGGAGCCTCACCGGACCACCGCCAGAGCTTCGCCGCACCACCACCTCAAGGCCCGACGTTCTGGCCCGGCGTCTACTGAAGGCCCGACGCTCTGCTCAAGACCCGACATTCTCCTCAAGGCCCGACGTTCTGGCCCGACATTCTGGCCCGACGTTCTGCTGAAGGCCCGATGCTCTGCTCAAGGCCCGACATTCTCCTCAAGGTCTGACATTCTGCTGAAGGCCCGACGCTCTGCTCAAGGCCCGACATTCTGCCGAAGGCCCGACGTTCTGCTCAAGGCCCGAAGTTCTGTTCAAGGCCAGACTACCAACTAACACTCGAACTTCCAGGTGACGCCGGGTCTAACACCAGACTCCTATCGAGCTGTTACTAGTTGTAATCTGATCGCCCTTGGAGGCGATTCAGCCCTTTGTAACCGACTTAAATTCTAGTGGAATCATTTTCAACTGGGCTATGCCCCGTGGTTTTCCCCCTTTTTAGGGGTTTTTCATGTAAAAACTCTGGTGTCTCTTATGAATGCTACACCCTCTCACTAATCTGATTGTGTGCTAGATCTTCGTACAATGCTATGACATTAAACTATATATTTCTCTACCGCCGCGAATATTCCATGACGCACACATACCAACCTAGAAACTTTAATATTTTATTTCATTCATCCATATTTGTTCTACTAGTGATAAACATATAATTTTAAAGTTTTAGATATTAGATATGTAAATAGCATGAAATAAAATGTTATGCATGTAAATACCCCTTTAAAAAATTGCCCATTCAAATTCGATCAACTCTGCCTCTAACGACAACTTCTGCCGCTTCTCTACAGAACGTCGCATATTCTCACAACCCCTTTTGTATAATTTATATCACTATTAATAAAAAAAACAATCGCTGTAAGCCTGTAATTCTAATAGATATCTAAATAAAATATGAAAAATGATTAAAAGCAAAAAAACAAATATTATTATCAAACAAAAAATTAATTAAGCTTTTATTGGGAACCATATTAAATATTAATACACAGAAGGTATTAAAACATATTTAAAAAAATAAATTTATTTTCAATTATTATGCACATGAAATTTAAATAATTATTGCAAACATATTGTCTTGCGCTGAATTTTTAAGTATTTAAAATTGTTCATAAATAGTAAAATTACTTCGATTTAATAATTGAGCTGGAAACTGACGCTGGATAATTTTTTTGACGTGGAGCACACCGGCAACACGATTCCTATGCAAAATTGCAAGGACAAATATCGAATTAGTACGTTTTACGGGTCCGATGACGCAAAAAATAACCCTGAGATCGAAAGGCCTTTGTTTGTATCCGTCGACGTTTTGCCTTTTAGCGGAGTCGAAGTGATAATCTCTTAACCCTCAAATTTCTAATCTTCTCTCCAATTATACGCACCGTCTTCGTCTCCGATCCTTTCTTCGCTGCAAAGAAAAAAATGAAGAAAATTCGCCTTAATATCTAACGTCTTCTTGTATATATACAGAGAGACAAAACCGTCGCGGCCAGTGGCCGGCGTTTCTCTTCACCCCCGCCTTCCTTTCTCTTTTGGTCGCATTTTGCTCTGTTCATGTCCTTCTCCGCGGAAATGGAGGAGGATAGCGTTTGCCGTCGGAAGCCCTAATTTCTTTTTCCGACATGACGATCGTGACAGGCGATAGGTACCTCGAGTACCTCGTGAAATTCGCGGAGCAGAACGCGGGGGCGCTGCTTGAAGGTTCGCTGACTTTGAAGCTTAATCCCGTGGGGCTCCACTATGTGCAGTCGCGGCTGGAAGCGTTGCAGGAGCTTGAAGGACTTATTGCCGATGCGCCGGTGGATTATCTCCGCGCGTATGTTTCGGACCTAGGCGACCATCGTGCGCTCGAGCAGCTGCGCAGGATATTGGGCCTGCTCACGTCCCTCAAGGTGATATCCGTACATCCGCAGCAGGCGCGCGATCCGACGCCGCTTTCGCTTCAGGCTTTTGGTTGCCTCAGGGTTCTCGAGCTCCGCGGATGTGATATATCGACGTCGTCTGCACGGGGGCTGCTGGAGCTCCGGCACTCGCTTGAGAAGCTTATTTGCCATAATTCTACTGTATGTTATAATGGAGCGTTTCTTCGTCTTTGAACTTTTTTGTTTGTTCAGTTGGGAAATTGTGTTATGTTGAGTTCTATGTTCTGATTCTTTTATCTACTTTTGCTGAAATCAGGATGCTCTGAGGCATGTTTTCACAAATAGGATTGCGGATATAAAGGACTCGCCGGTGTGGAGTAGGCTAACTTTCGTTTCATGTGCTCACAATAGCTTGGTTCTAATGGACGAGTCTCTGCAACTGCTTCCTTCTGTGGAAACTTTGGATCTGAGCAGGAATCAGTTTGCGAAAGTTGATAATCTTGGCAAGAGCTCAAAATTGCGGCACCTGGATCTAGGATTCAACCACCTGCGGACTATCGCGTCTTTGAGTCAAGTAAATATTTCTTGCTGGTTCACTGCATGATCAATAATAGTAGTAATAAACTCTTCGGAGTTGTGTGCTTATATGTTTCTCTCATGCGATACTGTTCTGTTTTTCTACATTTCTTTGCCAAGTAAGACTTGATTGGAAATTGGTCGTTGGAGTTTGATAATTTTTTTTGAATTTCATGTATGTTTTTCATGTGTGGCATGTAGTGTAGCTTTGGCCTTCTTAGTTATGTTTCTATTGAGTTTAAATAGGGGCGGCTTATAATATGCCATTGCTTCATTTCTTTCCTATGATTGTTATACTATTTCTAGGCGAGCAACAAATTTTCCACTCGTTCAATTCAAGTTTAAGGTATTATTGTGCAAAGGAAAGCGGGACCTTTTCGTGCTTATATTTCAGCAAATAATAACATTGGTATGTAGCATTAATATCATAATGTTGGAAAAACGCTTTTAATGAGATCATATGATTGGTCAATAGTAGAGAAATTATTAAAGCTTAATGTGGCAAGGATCTACAATTTGTTGAACTTCAAATAGAACTATATTTATGGAACCAATTACATTATTAACAGAGGAACTAATTTGTAAATGCAAGATTGACCTCTTTTTTTTTGTGGTAATCAATTTTATTATATGAGGGGAACTTATCTTAGTACAAAACGATCCAATTAAGTGAACTAATGTTCCATAGAAAGGAAAAGTGAGCTTTGTTAGTGTTCTCACAGCAAAGTGGACTTCACTTGGCTACCACAAACCATTTTTTTCCGAGTATTTTTGCAAAGTACATGCATCATGCATCATCACTTCATTTTAGTACACTAGCTCTTTGGTGCAAGGTTTTAAAATTGCGCAATTGGGTATTGAGATGTTTTTTTCGTTTATAAGACAAGTCGTAAGCCTCAAGGTGTTTTAAGGTGTAAACCTTAAAATCCAAAAATTGTGTAAAGTGAAAATAAAGGTTAAAAGTGTTTTTTTATATAAAAACCCAAATAATATATTAAAGGATGATATATTAACTTTCTGTTGAATCATGAAGTAAACAAATTGACATACATATGAAACAGAAAAATACACAAGATATAAAGTGACAAGTGATAAGTTGCATGAAATAGGATTAAAATCCAAATATTACAAGAAAAAAAACAACATAAAATATATATGCATAACATAAAGGTATCATATAACATCAAGTTCAACATCAAATTTCTTCTTTCATAGTTCCTCACTCATCTACATTTAATTCCTAAAGAAAGCTGAAATAGTTGGTACCAACTCAAAAATCATATGCACTATCATTATTGAGGTGGTGTCTTTATTTGAGTCATCATCATAATAAATTAGTCTCTCCCTTGCTTCATCTTGTAGAGTTCAATTCATCTCAATATGTTTCTTCATTTATTTCAGTCATCTTCCTCTTTCATAAATATTTATCATCAACATGAAGATGAGAGTAGTTCTCCAAAATTTTTAGAGTTGGTGGTGGTGTGCGGCTTTCAAGTGATCCTTGTGGCGATTACAAGGTGCTGGTTGTGGCGAAGGCGGTAGACTGAGGTCGAGTTAGTCCAAAGAAAGGTACTGCGTGAAGACGTGATTTCTTTGGGGTTTTATTTTAAGATTTAGGTAAGTTTGAATAAAAATATATAAATAGGGTGAGGCGTATGTCTCACACCAACCAAGTGAGGCGCGCCTCAAGATGGTTCACAGCCAAGTAGAGGTGCCAGCCTCATACAAAAAGTTTGAGTCATTTTTTCATTGGAATTACGCTGAGGCGGGCCTTAAGGTGAGCATATTATTGCATAATTTTAAGCAATGCTTTGGTTCGGTTTTTATATCACTAGTGATTTGTGAACCGTGATTTCATTGTTATGATTTCCTAGTGAGATTTTTCAAATTGTGTTTATTACCAATGGTCCAAGATGATTATAGATGAACAAGGTTCGAGGAAAAAGAAGTTTATGAATATGGATGTTATAGGGTACTTTAAAAGGTAGAGAGATCACAGAGATAGAGAATCTCATGCGGAGGTAAAGGAAAGTATAGGGAAATTTCTATTAGTAATCATTCATTGTTACTCATTGTAGACTTATTTGTTGGCATTACAATGGACTAAATGAGAACTAAACATCTAGTTATAATGAACCATCTAATAAAGTAAAAACCAAAATTCGAAGGCATTATTTGGCTAGATAAAATTGTAAAGAAGAAAGAGATCCTTATGAAAATTGAAGTAGATATTGAATATCATATTAGCATTAGACATGGCATGTTTTATTGTTGATGAGGTTGTGGTCCCTATATGATGGTGTTTTCAGTTGCTTTGTTTTCAAAAACCTAACATATGAAAATTTTGATATTTCTAACAAAGTAACAATGCTCGAGGAAAGTGTCATTACGAAACTCACACATTCTCCATAGCTTCATTACTATAAGTAGCACACTTTTAGATCAGCTTGTTTCTCTCTTTGAGATTTTTTATTTTATTTTATAATAACAATATGGCGTAACATTACCAAAAACGACCTTAATCATTAGAATTGTAATATAAAATAACATGCTACAAGATTTTTCGACTCAAGTATTTGATAAAATATTTCCATTTCAATGATCCTATTAAAAAAAAATAACTAAAACCCAACCCGACCGGGACGGATCCCGCTCGCATCGGGTCGCGCGGAACTTTTTAAAATCCAGGATCTAACTTTGGAATTTGCTTCAGACTTTCTTCCAAGTATTAAACAGACAAAAACACAGAGCTACTATAAACATCCAAATGCAGAATGATTCATCTATCTTTTCTTTCGTCAAAACAATCATATACAGATACAGTACATGGCTATAGACATAAAGAATAGAACATAAACATAAAATCCATGACTGCACAAAAATCAAAAGTATCAAGTACCTAATCTCAGATCAGACTCTGAACTGCTAATCCAAGACTTCCTTCCCTTTCCCAGAACCTGAAAACCACGCAGAAAACAAGGATGAGCTAACAGCTCAGCAAGACATCACTCACCAATCAAAATAATCAGAAACTCACATCAGAAAACATATCAGAAAAGTCTCCGTACAGAATTCGAACAATCGTACAGAAATCGTATAACAGACAGAACAGATAACAGATCAATCAGAAATCATACATCAGATAAAGAAAAAACTGGAGTCATATCAAAATCCGAGTTCAGAACAGAGATCACAAAGTTTCAAATCACAGATCAGATAGGATCGTACGGAATAAATCAGAATCGTACATAAATAAATTATAAATAAATCACATTACAGCTTTACAGAACAGATAATTTCAGAACAGAACTTCCTTCCAAATGTCAGAACTTCCCCTCTTCCCCTTATGGCTCCCTTTTGTGCTTATAGCACAAGAACTTCCCCTTATAGCTCCCTTTTGTGCTTATAGCATCAGAACATAACAGATATACAGAATTTCAGATTTCAGAACTTCCCTTTATGTCTCCCTTCCCGGACCCAGACAACGGAATCACATAGGATTCTGGCCCCTTATAACTCCCTTCTTATAGCATACAATTAATCAATTCATTCAATGTACAATTCAGAACAAGAGCAGAATTCGTACGAAAAACCAGCGGTATAATGGCAGTATATGGAATTTACACAAAATTCACAGATTCAGAAATTTACCAAATTATCACAGAATATTCACAACAACATTGTAATACTTTCATTGTATTGACAAAACATTTTTCAATATCCTGATAATTTGCATTTCAATTAAAACACTGCAAAATCCAAAATATCCGGTAAAAATCTTCCAGAAAATACTCAAAACGTGCACAATTATCATCTCAGAAACATATCAAAAGTTACACGGTAAAACCTTTGTCAGAAGAAAATAATACCAGAAATTCGCTAACGGAAACAAAATTCGAAACAGAAAACGCGTCAAAAATCTCATTTCTGAAAATTGAGAAAGGAGGAATGTGCCTTACTTCGAGTCGGTCAACTTTCTCAACTACGGCGACGGACGAAAACGAGTCGAAGTCGCCCAAAAATTCATTTTTCCCTCTTTTCCTTCGGCTTTCTCTCTCCTGGGCTTTCTCTCTCTTCAAAATCGACATTATTCGGATATTTATCAAGCAGGTTCGTCCCGGACGATGTCCCGATCGTCCTGGGACGATCTTCTCTGGATCAAATCGTCCAGACGAAAATTAAATTCCAAATTTTCGTCCCTGGACGAAACTCTCTGTCTCGGTTCGTACCGACGGTTCGTCCCGACCCTTCCAGGTTCGTACAGACGAAAATGACAGATGTCTTCACAATTTTTTCAGTTCGTATTGACGGTTCATCCCGTACTAACCACGTTCGTACAGACGAAAAACAGCACAAAATTTTTTTTTCAAGGGTTTCACAATGATGACCCGCATTGTAACTCTAATTTTCTTAGAAATTATTTTGCCACTACTCAACTATTTCTAATATTAGTCATTGCACTATCAAACATATCTTAATAACTTTAATTACTTTTAACATGCCTTTTTTCTATTTAAGTGTTTATTTGATAATTCTCATAATACTCGGTTAAATATCCTTTCAAATTCATCAAAACAAATAATATCCTTTCACTATTTGTAATATTTCTTTATTGATATTTTAGCATAGAATCATCTTAGCTAACATTTAAATAAACTCTCATTCCTCACACATCAAATTAGGATGCATTTGGCTGCTCCAAACCACGTGTGCAAAGCACATATATTGTGAATCACTTTATTTTAGTGCACTCCTTGGCTCTTTGTTGCGCTTATAGTAACACTCAGATTTATGATATATCAATGTTATGATTTCCCAGTGAGTTTGTTTGAGTCATATATGATTGTAGATGAAAGACATAGGAGGAAAAAGAATTTCATGAATATGGATTCTATAGAGGAAAAAAGAATTTACAATGAAGATGAGAGAGATCCTAAAGATCAATATAGAATCCCATAGGGAGAGAGAGGCAATTGTGGGGAAATTTTAATTAATAATTATTCTTTAATAGTGTAGACCTTATTAATTGTTTTACGAGGATTTAAATCAGCACTAGTTATAATGTCTCATCTAATAAAGAAAAAGCCAAAGCTAGAAGGATTTTTTGGCTACATAAAATTATAAAGAAGCCTAGTTAAAGATTAAAGTGGATATCAAATATAGTATGACCATGGGACTTGCTGTTTTCTATTGTGGATTAGGGTGAGGCCTCATTTGGTTATGCTTATGCTTTCTAACTATTTTATTTTTCAAAAAACTGACATAGTACTAAATTGATTTGTATTAGAAACCTCAAAGGAAAAAAAAATATTTGATAAATGCAGTAATGCACCTCACCCATTGCTTCATGATTTGGTGTAGCACACCTGTTGAGTAACTTGTTTCTCTCTTTGAGATCAATGATAATTTTATTTGCAACAAACAACCGAGCATGATATTATCAAAAGAGATCTCACTCATAAGAAATGCCATCTAATATCTTGATACAAGTATTTTCATTATCAATAGCCTTATAATTTTTTAAAAAAAAAAATTAAAGGTTAATCCTCAATGTAGCCCTTTTGTTGGTAATTATTTGGCCACTCCATAGATATTTCTAATATAAGTTACCACACCATGAATTTTATCCTTATAACTTTAATGCACTTTTAACACACTCCCTTTCTCCTTCAGTTTTTATTAGATACTTCTCATGGTACTCAACTAAATGTATTTTCAAGTTTAAAAAAAAATCATATAATTGTACTTGTATCGATTGCAATGTTTTTTTATCAATAATTGCTTTAGCACAAAATCAACTTCCAAGTAACTTTTAGGCAAAATTTCTAAAAGGAGCAAAGTTAATAAATGTATTAGGATTAGGAGCATGAAATTAATTAAATATAAAAAGGAGCAGAAATGCGATCATGCATTGCGTTTTCTGAAGAAAACGCATTTTCTGAAGAAAATGCAAAGCAGGATCGCATTTTCTTCAGAAAATGCGATCCTGCTTTGCGTTTTCCATACAAAACGCAAAGCAAGTCTGCATTTTGTAAGAAAATGCAAAGATGCATTCCGTTTTCTTCATAACAAAAGAGGGATTAAATAATAGTGATTATTATAAATTTTCTTTACTTTATTAAAACTATAATAATCATTTCTTTTTGCTGCTTAGAGAACTAAGAAGCCTCACATGAGGCATGAGCTTGCTGAACGAATAATCTAAGTGTGAGACTTTGGCTTCTTTTGAGATTTGAGATGTTGAATATATAAAAATTATATTTGATTTAGTGTAGAAAAATTTAATTACTAAAAGTATGCGTTATAAGTAAAAGTTAATATTTAAAAATTATATAAATTTATAAAATATAGTTTCTACATAAATATGATATAGTCTCTACTTTTCTTAACATATTATTTTTCATACATAAATATTATAAAATGCAATCCACGTGTGCGTTTGTAAGAAAATGCAATCTTCTATTCCGTTTTCTTGAGGGCATGTAATATTAAAAAAAATTATATCAGAGGACGGGAATGTGGTCGTTACTAATGAGTTAAATATATAAAAAATATATTTGATTTAATGTAGAAAAATATAATTACTAAAAGTATGTGTTATAAGTTAAAGCTAATATTTAAAAATTAAATAAATTTATAAAAATTAAATAAATTGAATTAAAAAAATATGTATTACAAGTAAAAATTTATAGTTATAAATAATTTTAATAAATAAAAATAAAATTTCATTTAATAATTTAATAAAAATAAATAAAAATTAAATATTTATTTAAATATTTAAAAATTATTTAATTTATGAGAATTGTTTTAATTTATGAAAATTAAATATTTTACAAATCTAAGTTATATTTTATTATTCTCCACAAAATTTGTTCTCTCTCTTTTTTTTATTATTTCTCGAAACCATAACGTCCTAACTCGACCCCTATCTATCTCCCTCTAATAATATCTTAAAATAAACCATTAATTGTTAATAAATTGCACCACTTAGATCATGCAATATATTTTCTCTAATTATTAACAATAGATTTATTTTTCATCTAATGCAAAATATTTTACTGAATTTTTTTTAATGGTCAATTTGATCTTAATTTTTGTTCATCACATATAAAACATTGCAACAAAAAACTGTGTCAATTTAATCTTAATTTTTTTATGGTCAATTTGATCTTAATTTTTGTACAGCACATATAATTATTCTGTTAAATTTTAATGTTTCTATATTTAATGAAATTATTAATTAAATAATTAATTACTGTTAATTTCAGATTGTGATTTAAAATTATTTATTAAACATATAAATATATAACTTTAATATTTAATATTATTAAATAATATATGAAAACGGAATGCATCTTTGCATTTTCTTACAAAACGCAGGCTTGCTTTGCGTTTTGTATGGAAAACGCAAAGCAGGATCGCATTTTCTTCAGAAAATGCGATCCTGCTTTGCGTTTTCTTCAGAAAATGCGTTTTCTTCAGAAAACGCAATGCATGATCGCATTTCTGCTCCTTTTTAAATTTAATTAATTTCATGCTCCTAATCCTAATACATTTATTAACTTTGCTCCTTTTAAAAATTTCGCCTAACTTTTATGGCCTAAAAATAAATTGCTTCTTTGAGTTCAATATGATTTTTCTCTTACTTGATCCATTTTTCTTTCTTGTTGCTTCATTGAATGACTCATAAAGTTATGTTTCTTTTAGTCATCACATTTATGGAAATCTCCTTTATTCTTAGAAATAGGTGCCAAAATGTTTTTTTCTTCAATCATTTAGCCTTTCTAGTTCTTTAAGATTTCCTTAAAAAAAATTGCTAAACATACTACTCTAATAAAACATATTTTATGCAAATCTCAATAGTATCACATTCGGACTCATACTTAACATTTATACATTTTCTTCAAAGCTAAGCCAAATTCAACATTTTATTAACTCTATTACATTTTTATTGTTTATTTGCTTGTTCATAGCTTTTAATAAAAAAATATATTGAAAATCTTTTTTAGAAAGGATATTTTTATATTTCCTTGATGCCATCATCTTCAAACAATATCACGTGTCATTTATTTTTACTAAATATAACTTAATCAAGCTCTTTAGGTTTGCTCTTTCTTATTTAGATTATTGCAAATATCTCCATCTCTCCTTCTGGAATCAATACTCGACTATAGTAATCATAAAAAATTATAATTTTTGGCATTACTTAATACTCTTGTTGTTATACTTCAGTTTCCTTCAAATAATGTGTTAATTGTACTTATATAGTTATATTTTGCAGTTTTTAGGTAAAGTTCTTTTTTTCAATATTTTTTAATCTCCTTTTTTCTCCATCAATTCTCCTTTATATGATTTGTTTATAGACTCTTTTAGAATATCTTTAGCAATCATTATTGGCAGCATTATTCCACTTTTATCTTTTGTTCAATTGAAAATCTCATTTAGCTCATTTGACAACTTGTCTTTGGAAATTGACGATCTATTTTTAGTCTCTGAAAACGACTTGGAATGAGTACCAACTAGGAAAAGACATAAAAAAGAAGCATTCCTCAACAAAACAAAATAAAGAGTGGAACATAGACCAAGCTAAAACTTCTCATGCATGCAATGAACACCTTAACGAGATTCGTCCCCACCAACATCCTTCTTCTACTTTCTTGGTTGATCAGTAATTGGCCCAAAGCATTGAAGTTCCTTAGCAAATCGAGTCATAGAGACTATCTTTTCTTGGGCTAGAGCGCCTTGGATGCAAGAGGAAAGCCTCAGTGGAGACTTGGATGAAATGCTGGAGAGATCACCATCCTTAAATGAAACAACTTGCTTGGCCGGTTCACTAACTTCCCCACTTGTGACTTGCAAGGAAGGGAGAGTAGCCTTCTATCCACCAATACCAACATTGGAATTCTTCTTTTTTTGTCTCCCAGATTTTCTAAAAGTAACTAGACTCCAAGGCTTATAGCTTTCAAGATTTTTCCCTTTGTTCACACCTTGCATGATTGTAGAAAGAGTGCTCAATTTTCAAATAGGTGGATGGAGGGCTAACTGGATCGTGGAAGAAGAATTTGGGTCAATATTCACCATAGGAGGGCAGCTATTAGAGATTATAGGGTCACTAGAAATGGGGTGCTATTGTCCTTGCGCAAAATAGATTTTTCACGCAATTCAACAAATCTTCTTTGAGGTTGTTGTGAGGGATACTTGGAGGCTTGAGAAACATTGGGACAATGACTTGTGTTATGCCCAACAAAGCCACAATGGAAGCAAAGATGAGCGATCACCTCATATTCTGCTCTTTGGAAGAAGTTGCCATGAAGCCCAGAGATCCAAACTCCGGGTGGAAACTTGACACCATGATCCATGCTCATGCAAGCACGAGCAAAAGCATTTCTCCCCCAAGAATTTGTTTGAGCATCAACCCATAGAGGTTGTCCAAAGAAAAAAGCTATTCAAGCAAGGTTGTTGTTTTGAATCCAAACAGGAGAACATAGGTCCACTATTGATTGGGGAAATGAGTGGCGAACATGAAGAGTCTTTCTTTCAAAGTATACACCTATATTGGTGTGTGTTTAGCAAAATAATTGAACTAACTAAGTATATTGGTGTATGTACTATAGATTGCGCTCATAGTTTGATCACAAATATTACTTTGATGAGACTCTAAGCTAATTGAAGTCATAATCCAGCCATTTTTGTGAAACAAAGTCGTAACCTGCCACAGAAATGAAAATAAAATATTAGATGAATGGAGTATTGAGTGCGAGCAATTGATTTGGCGTTGTTGATAGGAAATAAGAAATTTATTTCAATAAATACTAACCATATAGGAAGATTGCATTGAAAAAAAAGGGAAGAGATTGTAGATTCCTAGAAGATTAGAACTAATGGTCAATTTCAACAAAATCAGTTTAGCAAATTCACCTGACAATTAATTGGAACATCCATGACTAAAGCAAAAAGATATGGGCTTAAGGATGTACCTTGGTGTATGCTTTTTGCTGATGATATTCTTCTTGTTGATAAGACTAGAGAGGGAGTTGAAGGTAAACTTGAATTATGGAGGTCAACCTTAGAGTCTAAAAGTTTTCGCTTGAGTTAAGTTGGCATGCAAACTATTGCAAATTAATTATTTTATGTTATACTTATTGCTTACGTACATAAGCTCACAGGTATTGGTCATGGTTATTCTTAACATATATTTGTGAGTAGGTCTTCCATGCTTTTTGATAACAGTTTGCAAGGCAAGCTTTCAATTTGCTTATTTATTTTCAATAAAAATTTCTCTGAGTTGAAATGTAAACCAAAAATTGTAATTTTATCTGTTGTTGTTCCTTCGCTTGTTGTCATGGAGCGCATGATATAATTTGAGAAATTTTTAATTATTTAAGCAACTGTGATATGCTCATAATCTTTATTTTTTTCTGAAGAAGCATGTGGCATGCACGTAGACTTTAGAAATGGATTGCTAGTTTGAATTTCGTACATGTGAATGCAATGGTCAGGGTGCTGCCTGTCCTTAGTAATATTTGGAGCTTCACTTGCCTAAGTTAAGCCTAAACCCTCTTCAGCTAAGAAAAAAAAGTGCAGTAGTTTTCCTTTACATCTCTTCTTCTTATTATTTTTAGTGGCTTATTTTAAATTAACTGGGAGTTATTTTATTTCGGCACTTCATTCAATTAAATTCATCATTTTTTTGCTTTATCAATTTATTTAATTATTTAAATGTATTGAAATTTAGAGTTAAATCTTTGTGTGTGTGTGCATATGAATGTGTCTATTTCCTCATCACACTTGTACTACGAATGGTAAGCCGATGGCTTGCTTAGGTACTTGGGTTATTGCAAGGTGAGTCCATAGCGCTTCACATACCTTCAGGTTGGTACCATTGCTAAGGCGTGCCAATGAGAGCTAATTTTTTGCATTGATTGAAGAAATTGGTGCTAATATTACAAGGAATAAGTAATGTGTCTAATTTGTTACGTTGATTGAAGAAATTAGTGTTAATGTTACAAGGAGAATAAGTAATATGCCTAGGAGCGCCTTGTTTAGAAGGAATAAGTACTTTGGCTAATTTGTGCATTGCTTGAAGAACTTGGTGCTAATATTACATCAATAAACATAATTTAGCTTTTAATAATGATGATTTGACATGAAGCGATGCCAAAAGAGCATTTAGTCAGAGAAAAAGGTGCCTACTAGGAAAATAGAAAGGCAAATTACAGGTATAAGAGCTTCAATCTAGGGTAGTGAATATTGAGTTTGAGGAGATAGCTAGAGATAGAAATCCAATGGTAGGAAAGAGATTATGGATGATGAAAAAGATAAAACAAATAATAGTGAAGATTAGATGATCCCATTGCTGCACATACCATAAATTAAGTATATTATCTTGCTTGTTTTAGGTAAATTTTTTTAAAAAAATAAATAAATAAAGTTAAATATTTTCTTTGCTAAGGTTAATGTGATGATCATTACTTTATACTAAGAAAGTATTCATCTTGCTTAAATTTAGTTTATAAATGATAGATTTTTTTTGGCGACTCTGATCATTCTAGCACTTAGGATTGTATTAGCGCGCAAGCATTGACCATCCATGTCTCCCTGAGAGGAACACTTTCGAAAATGCTGCCCTATAATATTTATTTAAAACAAAAATAAGCATTTCAAATCAATAAAAATTCAAATTTATCCAAATAATATATGGCTTCTGTTTCACTTATTTTAATTTTGAACAAACTACCACATATTGGTAAGGAGACTTCCACATGGTAGGCATTTTGAATCATCTGTTTTGAATCTAATGGTAGCATTTATTAGGACACTTGAAAGGGAGGCATTGTGGTACGATTTTTTAGATATGCTTTCTAAAGCATAAACTCTTCCATATTTAATTAAAATAAACTCCAATAGTTTCCATCCATTATCTGAGATGCTCGGGGAAATCCCTGCCGTTCATTTCAATGGAATGTAGCATATCTGTTGTTTAAATTAGACAAGTATTATTCCAAAAAGGGGTGGTTGCACATCCCTGCGCAAAGCCTAATACCTTTTGATCCAGTTGATTGTCCTTCACTCCAGTTACTTGTCTTGAGATTCACATGTTACTAAGGACAGTCATATCCTGAATCTTTGAATGTAAACTAGTTTGCTTTCTGACCATCCAAAAAGGTTAAAACTAGCGTTTTCCAATACCTATGCCAGACATCAAATATATGTTGGTTATGGTTATATGCTTTTTGTTTAGTTTTAATATTTTGTGAGTTCCGATCGTTCAGCTGTTTCATTTTCTACTTTCTATATTATTTATGTAGTTTTCAAACTTTTCCTTTTATGTACCCCTAATATGCTTGCAACTATAATGGTTGTAATGATCCACTATGTTTGTCTGTGTATATTGCAGGTTTCATGTCCGATAGTTAAGCTTGTTTTAAGGAATAATGTCTTAAGAACATTGCGAGGGTTAGAAAATCTGAAGTTAGTTGAAGGTCTTGATCTTTCCTGCAATCTCATTTCCAGTTTCTCAGAGATGGAGATCCTTGCAAACTTGCCTTGTCTCCAGAATTTATGGTTGGAGGGAAATCCTATATGCTATGCTAGGTGGTATCGAGCACATGTTTTTAGTTTTTTCTCTCATCCAGAAAGAGTAAGTTGATCTCTTTGCAAGAAATTGACCATACTAAGATTACTCTTGAAATTAGTGTTTCTTAGCTTACGATTAGACTAAGATTACTCTTGGAGTACAAATGTGCAAATGTTTATATAAAATTCTTTGATTTTGTAGCCCTAATTTCTGTTTGTTTGTTTTTATTTTTCAGCTGATATTAGATGATAACAATATAAGCACAAAGGAGTACTGGGAAAGACACATCATATATACAAGCAGACAGAAACAACCTCCAGCTTATGGATTTTACTTTCCAGCAGAAATTCATACTGAAGAAGATAGCAGTGCACATGCAAACAAGGTAAGCATTTTTTCCATAATTATGATGTTGTACTTCATCCCTTTAAAATTGTTGTTTGTAATTGCTGTAACCAGGAATGGTGTTACTTCGTCTAAGACAACACATAAAATAAGAAATGAAAGAAAAAAAATTTTGGCTTGCCGTTGTTAAATTTACCTCGTTGCAATTCATTTTATCAAGCTCATCATTTCCCAGTTTCATATGAATTTTCATTACACATCAGAAATTGGATCTAATGCAAAGCATCATGTTTACTATTGTAGAAAAAATATTTTCGTTTAGCAAATATTGAGGATAACGAGCAGAGGGAACATCTTTGTATGGAAGCTATTGAACAAGATTCCTTGTCCTGTGATAGTGATAATCTCAGGAAGGATGAGATTACCACAACAGATGATGAGTCAAAAATAATTGGTCTGATGAATAAAGTAGAACACCTGAAGAAGGAAAGGTCCGTACTTTGGTTGCGAGACTTCAAGGATTGGATGAATCAGAGCTCTGACATCATAGCTGACAGAAATCAGCAGAAAGATTTAAACTTAGATTTTCAGAGTGAGCAAAGTAGGGAACCATTAACAGATGCAAATTTTGGAGAGGGCTCGCATTGTGCTAACAGCACAACACAAAAAGGAGGTGGGAGCTTTTCAAACATAACCTATTCTGATATTTCTGATAATGGTATTTTGGATAAAAATGTTAGAACACCTGCGGAAATTGATGAAAAATGCTTTGTAACTGGTTTAAGATCTCAGGAAGTCATTTCGGAGCAAGCTGAGATGGACGATGATTTTAGGAATCCAGATAACCTTTCTCCCTCTCCCTTAATTGTAAATGACAAGTCTAGTATCAATTATTCAACAGTTTGTGGAAGCGAACACTCAGATCTAGCAATTAACTCAGGGTCATTTACTGCAATTGATGCGATCATTGGATCCCACTCATCCTCAATATATCATGGATCACCACCACATTACCGGGAGGACATTTTACACCGTCGTCTTTACCTAGAGGAAGAGTTCCTACAACTATCAACTGAGTCTCATTCTGTGGAATTGTCAGATAGTGATACTAGCTCCAGTGAGGACGAATCATGTGTGTTCAATATGTCAATGTGTGAAAATGATTGTAATTGCATTAAAGGATTTGCCTTAGAATCTTCAAACCATGGGGCTATTCATGCTAATAATCACAGGAATGAGCAGGAAGAACCATATCCAACAAATATACATTTGTGTGAGGATCAAACCAAACTCTTTGATGCTAGTAATGAAGAAGCATCCTCCACAAACAATCATGCTGATTCTGCAGGTTGCTGTACCAGTTCACAGTTGAATCAGGGTGCTCGAGACATTAAGAGGATAAACTGTAAACAACAACTTAAGATAGGATTTGTCTCTCTCTTTGGGAACTTGTTGACAGGTAATAGTCAGTCAGAATGCGAAAAGGTTAATGGAGTCCTAGAATCTCACAGATTTGAGCAGGGCCAGTCAAGCTGTTGTGCAAATGGTTTCAGTTATGGTAGGATGAATGATAAAGTTTTGCAACAAAAACATGGAGCGGAAACTGTTTTGGCATCCATATTTGATAAAAACAAGCAAAATGAATATATAAAGGACTTTTTTAACTCAAATATTGCGGATTCTGAAGCTTCTGAAACATGTCAACAAATTGTTTTCTGTGGATTTATGTACCAGCAGGGATCAGTTTCTCATGAGAGGTAAACTAACTTCTCCTTTTAAATTGCATCTTTTTACCTACTGATATATTTTAGGAATAAGATTTAGGCACTTTGTTATAGTAGGAATAGTTAGACTTCTACTGAGCTTGCATCAATTGATTCTCTATGTAGCAATAACTTTTATCCTGTTGAAATTGTGTTGCTTCCATGATATAAATGTAGCCATAACAAACTGTTACATCAAGTAATTCCTTGAATTCGTTTTTCAAGTTTGACTAGAAAAGTGTGTTCCATAGGATTTTTTTTTGCAGATCTATGGCATGAAGCATGGAAGATAGTTGCTTTTCTTTATCATGAATTTGCCATAGAAGGATACATGACTACTTGCTTAAGTGCCAGTCATTTAGGTTATTTGTTAGGCATGCTTGACCACGCTGTAATCATTGGTGCTTTTTGCAATTTGCTAGTCCATCTCCAAGATTCTTTATCTATTTTGTGCAGTGAAGCTGCTTTACTGAGGAGCTGTAAGAACAAACTATATATGCTACTACTTAATAAAATAGATGATGGGTTAGGTAAGATTATGTCCGATTTAATTTCACATTTCAATTGTTAAAATTTTTTTACAGTGTCATTTTCTCGTTTATTACCAGTCACACCCAGAGCATGAGTCATTTAATTTCTTATAGTTCTTTTGTAGATAATGTTTCTAAAGTTCCGAGATGCTACGAGCTTGATGAGATTAGGGAAGTTGTTACAGGCCTTGGACTGCAAACTTTAAGGTTAGCAGCTTAACTATTCATATTAATGAAGCTTTGGGTTTTACTAAATGTGGAGCTCACTTCAGGGTACGCATGGAGGGTGATATGACGTATCTATTCTTAACAAGATCATTTGAGATCTCTAAAGATTTATTCAGCCTATTACAAGTATATGATTCAGGAACATCAACTGCAAAATGTTCTATAAAAAGGTGAACTCTTCTTTTGTATTATATGGGTTTGAAATGTGAATATGATAGTCATCGCCACCTAAATAACTTATGTAATCTTATTTTGTGTTATTTCTTAGTATGCTTTCATGATTGGTTGGCTTTTGAAATTTTGTCTGGCAGTTGGGAGCAGGTTCAGGTTGACTTGCTGGAGAAATATATCTCAGGAAGTTTACACAGAGGAATATATTTCTACTCGATGATTTTTCTCTTGCAAGACAAATGTGAAGGTATGCTATTAGTTCCACGCCTGTATATCACATTTATTAATCATCCACATAAACTAATAATATTGTGACTTCCCCTGAGTTTGAGTGTTTAAAGAATAGTGTATGGTCCCCTTGACTCTGTCGGTACCCCATTAAGAAGCATGAATTTTGAGAATCTTCCAAACCAGACCCTAAGTGATTGCTTTAGCCCATAAAAAGCTTTTTTTAACCTACACCTTGTCACCCCTAGATTTTTTCTTAAATTCTTGTACTATCTCCATAAATATCTCTTCCTTCAAGCCCCATGTATGAATGTATTTTTTACATCCAGTTGTTCCATATGCCAGTTATATTTAGCTGCTAGTGAGAGTAGGATCCTAACAGTGTTCATCTTAGCTATGGGTGCAAATGTTTCCTGGTAGTCAATGTCATATGTTTGAGTATACCCTTTTGCCGCTAGTCTTGCCTTGTACTTTTCCGGTTGTACTTTACAGAGAATACTCATTTGCAGCCGTCTGATTTTTTCCCTCGGTAGGTCGATGTTCTCCCAAGTATTGTTCTTTTCTTGGGCCTGCATTTCATCTTTAATGGCATTTTTTCAATTTTCATCAGATAAGACCTCAGAAATATCATTAGGAATATGACTATCTTTTAGTGTAACCAGAAAGTATTTATGTGAGGATGAAAAGTTATTGAAGGACATAGAGTTGGTTATGGGGTACAAGGTAGGTGGTGAACTTGTGTTTACCTTAATTTCAGGAGATGATTCAGATTCTTGGATTTTCTTCGGTGCATAGTTTGAACTTGTACATATGGAATATACATTCCCAAACCTAATGACAGCTTTATCCTCAATTTTCCTGTATTTTGATTTCATGTGGATTGGTTTGAGGTGTGGAGGTGAAAGGTCAAGAGGGGAAAGGTCATTTTCCTCATCTTCCTCAATTTCAATCTCCCCGTGAAGATGATGTTTGGTAAAATAAATTTTTTTTCCATCAAAAGTAACATCAATAGATATAAGAGTTTTCTTTATGGGGGATGATAACACTTGTAACCGTTTTGGGTGGTTGAATATCTAACAAAGATGCATTTGAGTGCTCTTAGATATAATTTTTTTCTATTATGGTTGTGAATGTGAACATAAGCAGTTCACCTAATGATTTTTTTGTATAAGGTTATTATGGGTTTGAAACTCGGGGTAAAAGGATGACAGATTATCCATTAGAGTTTCTAGTCCCAAGGCTTTTGAAGGTAGTCGGTAGTCGGTTTATGAGGTAAGTGGCGGTTAGGAGGGTTTCCTCCTAATAGAATTTGGGTATATTATTGTGGAATAGGAATGCACGAGTTGAGGCTAGAAGGTGATCATTTTTTCTTTCCGTAATTTTATTTTTTAGTGGGGTGTGAATGCAAGAAGATTCATGGAGGATACATTCACTTTAAAAGTAGGAGTATAGGTTTGGTTGAAGTAGTCTTTACTCTTTAGCATTGTTAGAACAAAATTTTCTTATTTTTACCCCGAATTGATTTTGAATCATGGTGTGAAAATTGGGAAGAATGGTGCTAACATCAGATTTATTTTTGATGAGATATATCCAAGAGACTCGAGTACAGTCATCAATGAAAGATACAAACCAGTGAGCCCTAGAGATGGTGGGGATTTTTTGGGTTCTCATATATCACTATGAATAAGATAGAAAAAAGTATCACATCTCTCATTCTTATTTGGAAAATAAACTCTTTTATGTTTGACTAACTCACAAGTTTCACAATAAAAATATTCTTTTTTCAATTTATAAATAAATTTTGGATACATATGTTTTAAGATATCAGAAGACCTAATCTAAAATGATGAAGTCATATTGTAGATTTATTATAAACTAGGGATAACATAGAGCAGCTATTTTTAATGTTTTTAGATTTATTCAGCTCTTTCAGGTAGTACAATCCAGCTCTCTCCTTAGCAAATCCAATCTTCTTCCCCATTCTCTGGTCCTGAAATAAGCAATATGTAATGTTAAAAATAATACTTGACAATTATGATCACTGGTAAGTTTCTGTACAGATTTTAGGTTTGTCGATAATTGAGGTACATGGAGCATATTTTTTAGAGTGAGGGAGATAAGGGTATGACTCATTGGCCTGCTATTGTGGTAAGAGAACCATCAATAGTGATGATTTTCTTGTCACTTAGCCAAGGAGTATAGTTTATGAAGTGAGTAGTGGAGTGTGTCATGCGATCTGTGGCTTATGAGTCAATGATTCATAATCCTTTCAAATGATTTGTAGAGGAATTTAATCCAATGAATATAGGAAACTTACCTGAAAGTGCAAGAGAAGAAGATGCATGTGATTTTTCAAGGGATACCAAGAGTTATTTTAGTTTTATCAATATTTTCTTTATCGAGCTCTTTGAAGCTAAACTGTGTTTTTGGGTTAGGTTGACTTTTTTATTGTTGGTTGGCTTGTGATGTGTCCTTTTGTCCACTTTTTTTTCTTCCACTTCTTACTTGAGGGTTTTACATGCATCTTCCAGCATGTCTACTTTGTGTGTTTTGATTTCTTGCAATAATTGCACCAAAGAGAGTCTCTATCTTTAAATTTCAAGGAGTCTTTACTTTTTTTTCATTCCATATGCTTCTCTGGTCGTCACCATTGCTAAACTTTCAACAGCATTTGGCTCCAACATTACTCCTCGTCGGCTTTCTTCATCGCAAATGAGAGAAACTGTCTCATTTAATGATGGTGTCTCATCTTTGTCAAGAATTTGGACTCTCAGTTGATCAAATTATGCATTAAGTCCTGCAATAAAATCATACTCTCTATCTTTATAAATAATTTTTTTTAGGATAGGAGCATACTATGAACACCTGATCTCTATGCATCTGTAGTGATCAAGTTCTTGCCATAGATTTTGAAAAAGAGTGGCATACTATGTCACTGTCTTACTTCCTTGTTTTGTGCTCTCTACCTTGATTTTAATTTTAAAGATTTGAGCAGCATCCCTAGCTTTTTGAGAATGTTTGTCTGGAGGCATCCCTTATGTCCTTTGCAGTGGATAGGAGTCTAAACGTATTGCTAATTTCTAGAGTCATGGAATTCCACAATCTTGACATAATCATGGAGTCCGTTTTATCTCATGCCCAAAAATTAGGATCTCCTTTGGTCCTCCGATGAGGTGATGTATTTTTCCTTTCCCTTTCAAGTATGTCTTCACAATTGAGACCATTTTAGATAGTTCTTCTCATTTAGGTGATATGAATGTTGCATGCTTTGGAGATCACCTCATCCTGGGTGAACCATAGAATCCTCAATTTGATCAGAACTCTGAGATGAATTTCCTTCAGACATTGTGATGTCAAAACAACAAATAATAATAAAGACTTTCTCTAATTATATCTAGCAATGAAGGTCGATACTTATTTGAGTAAATAGGAATTCAACAGATCTTATTTGATTTGGTCAACCGCGCTTCGGGTCAGCAAGCCCGACTCCTAGGTCTTGTTTATATCGACTCCTTACGACTTGTGCTCATGTCTTGACTTTAGACGCACGAATAAGAAGGGACATTTAGATTGCTGGTCGACCTCTTCTTCCAGATGCACGAACGAGTCAGTTCGTAAGCAGGAGGCTCACTTGGCTCCATCTGCGCCTCGGCTCCATTTTTCCCGGCCGTAGGTAGAAAGATCATGTTCGGTCTTTTCTTCGGCACATAGAGCCAATTGTACGCAAAGAGGAGTCGCCAATTTCGACAATCAGTTTCTAGGGCAATGAAGGTCTCCCTCTTTACTTCCTTCATATCTTCCTTTATGAAGATTTCCTCTCTACTTTCTCGGATCTTCTTTTATGAAGAACCTGACTCTGATACCATGTTGAATTGAAAATTTTGAGAGGGAAAAAACTTCCTTTATTATACAATTATATCCCTATTTATAGATCTATACATAATGTTAAATAAAAAAAAAAACTAAATTACAAAATCAGGCATGATAGCCATCATATATTCCTTCCTAAATCAACTACCTAACTATGGAAGGGAATCAATGGGCTTTCCATAGATCCCTATCCATGACTGTGGGATCAATATGGAGATGAGAGGTTGGGATTTAACAGTTTCCAATATTTGTGTTTGTTTATGTTATATTGAATGGGAGTTTTTTCATTTACATCCCTAATATTCTCTTGCTTGTTTTAGATCCTAGTTTGCATCAGTGGCGTAGCAAATAACTAAATTAACTTGGGCCTGTCATATTGTTCTTAACGAAACAGAGCCCACTTTGAAGATGGGCCTAAAAATTAAAGTTTTCATTTATGCTGCTCGTTTATTTTGCCTTCTGTTACTGGAATTAGTCTTTAATGTTTTGTTTCTTTGAACTCGTAAGCATACTTCTTGGACTTATTACATGAAAATTAGTATTTTTTTGATTGAACAGGAAAATCATGGCTGTCAAGGTCATTGTTTGTAATTGAGGGATATATTATTATATGCAGTGAGAATCTCATACAGTTTGGCTCACCAACGTATTGTCTTGGAACCCCACCTTATTACTCTCTTGATTCACTCTGCCCCATACAAAACATATTGGAATTGGTAATTTTTCATTGAATCAGTATTTTTGTTATCGTTTCTTCCTATGAATGTTTGCTTGAAGGACTAACCGTTCTCAATTTTAGGCTTCGTTTGGGACGGCTTTCTTATTGTTTATTATAGCAGCTTTAATTTTTGTTCTAAAAAGTTACTATAAGAAGCAGCACGAAAGCCGTCGCAAACGAAGCCTTATTCTTGAAATTCAATGAAAATGCCATCTTTTGATCATAGTTCTGAACCTCTTTCAGATCATAGAATCAGAAGAGGATTGCAGATGCTTAACTTTGATTGCTGGAAATGTTCCTTACGGAAACATTTTTTTGGACGATAGCAAGAGAGGAAATCTGCAACAAGAGAATCGAAGAAGCTGTAAATGGAAACTGAAATGGTTCTCTGAAGATTACTTGATGAGATTTGTGTCATTGCTCAAGGCCATGTACTTGGGCTTCTCTGCAACTTCTCTACATGTAAAGTATGCATCTTGATCTGTCTATAGAATTGTCAATTTTGCTTTTGATTCAATTTATTCTTTTCAATTTTATTTTGTGAGTAGTTTTGTACAGTTACTTTTCATTTTTTTTTAATGTTGGGTGAAGCATTTTTTTACCTATAAAATTGTGCTTATGAAGGTGTGAAAAATAGTTTGTAAATTCAATTTTGTTGTTGCAATTGAGATTTGTTTGCAACATATTTTAGTTGTATTTGATTCAGTAGAAGCCAAAATATTTTTAAATTTATTTAGCCATCTATTGGAATGTTATACTCGTAATTATCCAGCTTAAAATAATTCTTTATTTATTTGGTTGAATTGAAAAGGATGAAAGGAAACATTCGGATGTCTTTTTTATTGTTTTGTAAAGTTGTACACAAAATAATATTTTATAATTATAAAATGCACAAATGTTTTTTAAAATCATAAAAAAAAAATAGTGATCAAATAAAAATTATAATTACGATCTAAAAATAAGATAGTAAGGAAGCTATACTAAAGTTTTGTTAGGGATAATTTTATTACTGCTTTCTAAAACAAAGCTATTGAATTCAATGATAATAATAAAAGCTTCTCAAACCAATTTTTCTTGCACCCCAAAGCCTCATGGTAATTTGAAGTAATATTTTACCATGTCAACATGTTTATCTTGTTTAAAATATATAAAATGTTCTAAACAAGATAAAACAAGTCATAAAATTGAAATTAGGTCTAAGAAAATGAATTCAAACCTATTCTTTCTTCATACCCTAATCACTCACACCCACTAGGGTTGTAATTGAGAGCTAAATCAACTCGCAAACTAGCACAAATTTGATTCATTAACAAGCTCATTAGGTGAGCTTATTCAGTCACAAGTTTGAACTTCTATATTAAGCGAGCTCGAGCTCTGAATCATAAACTTGTTGACCCACTCATTAAAATTAAAATATAATTAAAAATTAATTTTAAAATAATATAAGAAAATATATACTAAATATTTTAAATTATTTCTCTAAACAAACTCGAATTTTTTAAATGAACTCAAGAAATTGAGTTGAACTTAATCCCGTAATAACTTAATTTAATTAGATAGATACTAGACTCATTACATATTAGAATTAGTAAAATGTTGAATTTCCATATTATTTGTTTTTATTTTTTTATTTAATTTCCATATTAATGTATATACATGTGTTATACATAAATTAATCAAAATAAATCATAACCAGCCCAGTTAACTTAACACGAAACAGAAATGTATCATAAATCAGAAATATATACTGCTTTTGGGCTTAAATATCCAATGGAGACGGCCCACGGCTCCTCTGCCGACGCCTCCTATTTCGCCTATCGGCTCTTGAGACATCCACAGCTCTCCCTGCAGCTGCATCAGCAACACCATCAACTCCTTCCCACTGAAGCCTCATAAGCCGAGCCCCTTCCTGCAAGAAGTAGAGGATGTTCCTGTTAAGCATTAAAGGATCTTCATTACCACTCTCATCCTCCTCCTCGCCGGCGGCGGCGCTGCCATTGTTCATCTCAATAACATAGTCTCCAAACACCATCGATCTCGGCATCGACGACATTATCGTGCTTATGACATCCTGCCGTTCGCCCTCGAGTTCCAACGCCCTCCATTTCTCCTCCATCTCAGGGTCGATTTCTCGAGGCTTCGCGCATCGGTGCTCGGTCTTCACATGCTTTTTGAGCTCCTTGTATGACCCCATGAAAGAGCATTCATCCTGCATGCAGCTTCTCTTCTTCTCATCGAGATATTTGCGGGCCGGTTCGACCACCGTCCATCCTTTCACCGGCCCGCGACATAGAGGACATGAAAGCTCCAGTGCTTCAGAATTGCTAATCAGAGGCCATCTGGAGTTTCTGGGATTGTCTCCCAAGGAATTGTATTCAGTACAGGTGACTTTTGTGTAAGCCTTTTTGAATTGCTCAAGGCAGTTTGAGTAGCGATGGCTGGTTCCACACATGTAAGGGCGGCAACCCTTATCATGGGAAGAACAGAGCAAGAGAACTGCATTATGTGGGAATTCCATGCACACAGAGCAGGTGGATTCTTCCCAGTCATTCCTCTCCAATGCTGATGTTCTTTTGAAGTTGCATTCTTTTCGAGCATCCCAGCAGAATGGCTGCGATGTAGGATAAGGGGTTGATCTGAACTGACGAGATGAAAGTCTGCGGCGATTTTTAGCACTTTTTGCCATGTAAGAAGCAAATTTTAGTCTGAAAAAGACGAGGAATAAAAAGATAAGAACCAAAAATAAGATTATAATGAATCAAATGGGTATAATTATATACAACTCTGCAAAGAGAAGAAGATAAAAATAAGAAAATATAAAAACAACAACAACGTCATCAAATTTTTATCCTACAACGTGGGTTATCTACATGAATCCGTTTTTCTCTATTTTTTCATGTTAAGAATCAAATTCTCATTTAAATCTACTAAGAAAAGATCATTTCTAATATTTTTTAATCAATTTTTTTTTTAGGTCTACCTCTATCTTTCTTAACATAGGTCAAATCTGATACATCTACGCTCCTAACCGGGTTATCGATAGGCCGGCGTTTTATGTGTCCAAACCATCTATCACTACTCTCTCTAATCTTATCTGCCACTAGAGCTACACCAACCTTTTCACGTATATACTTATTCCGCATTTTGTCTCTGAAAGTGAAGTCACTCTTCCACCTAAGCATCCTCATCTCTGTAACACTTATAGCCTACTTTTACGCTTTTCTTTTAATGGCCAACATTTTGCACCATAAAGCATTTCAGGTCTCAACACCATCTTATAGAATTTTCAATTAGCTTTGAGGGATACTTTTCTATCACACAACAGGCCCGATACATTCCTCCACTTCAACCATCCAACTTGAATTCTATTAAAAATATCGCTATCTATTTCGCATTCACTTTGAACAATAGACCCAATATATCTAATATGTATATTCTTATTAATAACTTGATCGCTCAAAGTCATAATCCCACAACTAGATCTAATACTACTAAAATTACACTCAATGTATTTGATTTTAGATCTACTCAAATGAAAAACTTTAGACTTTAAGGTTGACCTCCATAATTCAAGTTTTTCTTAAACTCCCTCTCTAATTTATCAACAACAATAATATAAAAAGAAGAGGAAAAAATATAATTTGGAAGGAAAAGTGGGCCAAACAAAACATCAATTGCTTGACTTGAAAATAATTGGTAAAGAAAGCCCTCTACATCATCATGACTAGCTATATCTTAACTACTTGGTGTTGCCTTTACACATTATAATTTTTCATTAATTTCTAATGAATGTCACAACAGATGTTAATCCTTATTTTTCATATAATTTTTTCAATATCTTGCATTCATGTGTTATCTTCCTAATTCTTTGATACTAATTTTATCTATCCATTCAATGAGTCCGTTTTCTAGTACTCTTTGTTATATATACAATTTTCAATTATTTTATCTTTAATATATTCTATATTCTCCTAAAACGATCCCTTTAATAATAATCATTATACAATTTATCTTTCATATTTGTCTAGCATATTTGCCTAGCATCCACCTTCATATTCTCATTTATGTCATACTAAACATGACAATCACAACGGAATATTTACTTATTTCTCAATACTCATATCATATAACAAAGCCCATTATACTAAGCATATTTGTTGGTGCGTTTTATATGCAATTTTAATTCTGAGTGTTTGCAAGATGCTCATTGTGTTCCCCACTATATGCCCATAAGCTATCTAAAAATATAGCTTTGAATTTGTTAATCATGGGAACCTTAATAAGTATTAAGCCTCATGCAATGCAACGTCTAATTTGTTGAAACTATAATACTAGTATAGACGATCCAAACGCATAGAATTAATTGAACAATTTAAAGGGATATTGCATGAACTAGGGAACTAATGGGGGAAATTTTCCAATGTACATTTATTAAAAAAATAAAATCTTGCGTCCCTTCTCAGAAGGTCGTTCTAATCATAACCGTGGAACATTTTTTGGGATGCTATAACCAAAGAAAAAGTGAGGTGGAACTGCGTAAAGCAATTTTGCGAGAGCAGATAACCCTCTAACAAACACTTTAAATTACTTCTGTCTGATCCAAGAACCTGAAACAAATTTCTCGGTTCCATGTTTTCCACAACAAGATTCCAATACTAACTAAATGGATCAAACTTACCAGGAATATAAGACTGCAATTCAATTCCTAAACGCAAGTTAGGTAATAATCTCTCAAGCCTGCTAGGCAAAATCATGGTAGAAGTATATTATAGCGACTGGGGTAGGCAGGCGCCCTGCATGGGCTCCTGGGCTTAGGTGGAGTTGACACACATAGCCTAGTATTCCTCATGCTTACACTAGTATAAAACTGTGACGTCTTTATTAAAATGGAAATAATCAACCATTGATATAGGCATGCTGATAAAAAAAATGATAAATTAACATAAAGAAGGAATTTGAAGAAATGGTGAATATATAAACAATTTGCAGTTATCTCATATGGTTCCAATTCGTGCGACTCGGACTATGGGGAGCACGAGGTCAACATCAGCCTAGGGGCAAACAACCACTCCCTCCTATGAAAATCACAATTTACAAAGTCACTCCAAAAAATATAACAAATGGTTCAATCATCATTGGTGGGCTCCTCTAAAGGACTCACCCATATATGTCTTCACCATGACGAGCACTCGCCCCAACAGAATCCGCTCTTCCACATTGTATGCAATCAAAGCCATCCGCCTATAGCAAATATCCCCGACCAAACTATAAGAAGTGCACACATATGAAGCCCGCGACCATGACTTCATTGATTGAACTCATCCCTAACTCAATGTCACTTCGACTCAAGGAACTTGCCTCTCATTCCTAGGTGACCCGCCTTCACAGACTTTCCCTATATGCAACATTCTGAAACCTTTCCCAATGCACTCTTCCCAGAAGTCTTTCCCAAGGTGCTTGCCTGTGAGGAAGGGGGCCAGGCCAAAGATAAGGGTCTTTATGTATACCATCCAACTAGCCAATGTGTTTGTATCTGCCTAGACTTTTCAAATCATATAATATTCTTCTATTTATTCTAGGTATAGTCTTTCCCACAGCACTGTTAATCCTATGAATAAAAAGTGAAGAGGCATATTTTGAACTTCATGTTGTAGGGATTACTTATAAATATTAGAGTTCTATACTTACTCAATGCTCACTAACTTTCGACACTTGGTTCTCTAGCTTTAACCCGCCAATGATCTATTAACGAGGTATTCTCCACAGACAAATTTGGATCTAATAATATATATTCAAAGAATTTATAGCTATGATATATGTGAAATTTAGACCACATAGCTTCCATTCAAGTACAATGAACCGAAGAACTAGGATTGACAGAATAGCATAGTTTAAGCAAGTTGAGTTGTGTTAGGTTAGGCTCGAATAATTGAACAAGAATGAGCTTGCTTATGCAGAACATAACTACATCAATGGGTAAAGGAAGATGATTGGAGCTTGGCTTCATGGGCATAACAGAGAGGAAAAGGAGAAAGGTGGAAGAGTAGTTTAGATTTTCATTGGATCATACAAAGGAGAAAAAAATACAAGGAAAAGAATGACAATGACAAGTATATTCTAGCAACCAATTTCAACAACAAAGGCCTCGGGATCCTGTGATGTTCCTAGCAGTTGGTGAAGCTTCGTAATGTCAAAGGATAACAATTTCCAGCTCTACTTCATGTTCTAGAAAAAGAGAACCCATGACATTACTCGCATAGATACAAACATGGAGGAAAGAGCTTAAAAGTGCAACTGAAAAAGGTACCAGTTTAAAGAGAGAGGCAGAATTACCAAGATGAAACCAAGTGGCCAAAGCAGAATATACATTTGACGACTGCTACAACTACAATTCTGTTAAATTGCAAATCTATCCTATTTAATCAGAATAAATTAAAAAAAAATTACTGCTCCGATGACCACTCACAAAGTTTTAATTACCATAAGTTTTTTTCACATTTCTATTGTTACCCTTAACAAAATACAATAGAATCCAATATTTCCCACTTTCCTTCGATTTGCTCCCTTTGAATTTAATTTCTTACAAACATGTGGTATTTAACATTTTTCTAATTATTTAGCCTATTAATTCTCTATATTTTCATTAAAAATGATGTAATATATGCAATCTTAATTTTAGACAGCCAACCCTCAAACGCTTGTTCACCAAAAATGGGTTTATGTGTGCACGCTATGTGATGTGTATTATGCAGGTGACATAAACCAAGCCTTGTCTAACTCTCATCACAATCAAGTTAAGTTTTGGCACCTGACTAATCAGGATGTCCTAATAAACCTAGTCATTTTTAACAACAATTGAATTATTTCATGGAATGTCATTTCTTTGGAAACCCCAACCACAACCAGTGCAATTTAGTACATACATTTCATTTCAACATATCCTATGGAGCCCCACACACAAGAAGAATTCGTGAGGAGGGAGGACTTCGCTTCAGACATGAAAAAGGACAAGCATCATGGTTAAGTAAGGGTTCAGATCAAAACTAAGGCATGGACAAGTTAATCCTTGCATTATAAACAGAAGTTAGCATCCAAAACAAATTGTCCGCACTCAGGGCCTGGACACAGAGACAAAGTTCTCCCAGGAATGTGACATTTTCTAACTTTCTCGAGCGTCAAATTGAAAATAAGGCTATTTCCTTTTATAGAATGTCATTTTTCACTCTGATAATTACCAGCTGAACAAATTTATACCTTCATTTCAACCCATCAAAGCAATACACAACTATCTGCAGCAACTTACAGACTAAAAAATAAAACTGCATGACATTTATTGGAGAACACAACCACAGATCTACCAATAGAATGAAATAATGAGATTTACCTGTCCAGAGATATAAAATCTGCCTATCGGAAACAATGAGGAAGAATTCCAGATCTCAACCCCCCACCAGCATGAATATCCAACAACAAGCAATATATACACGAAATAAACCAAAGATTGACCAAACAAAGAAGAGGAAAAGGAATCTCAACTACCGAACCAACCAGAAGCAATAAAAGAAGTATCGCGGACGTTTCTGACCAACAATTACGGGCACGCCATCGACCAACAGATCCGTCTGAAATTTCACAGCAAGCCCCGGTACGAAACCCCCCTCTAAAAAGTAAAATAAATTACACCAAAAAACTATACAAAACACAAGTCGAACAAGGAAATCCTCCAGTATAAATCGTCGCAAGACATGTGGAAAGGAGCCTCTACAATTCTTTACAGCGAGTGGCAGCACATGCCAAGTAGATTTGTAGAAATCACTGTGAAATGATGATAAAAAAAAGGGGTAAAGATTAGGGAAAGTGGCGTACCAGTGGTTAGTGAAGGATTACAGGGGGATCAGAAGGAATCTAGGGTTTGGTGGAGAGAAGCGGTCAGAGGTTAAGCAAAGCTTGCTCGATCCTCTACTACATGGTCTCCATTCCGCCTAGATGGGGCTCTTGAGATCAGAGAGAGAGAGAGGTGGGGAAGGGATATCGCGGATGAGTTGCAGGCCACGCTTTGGCAATCGATGAAGCGTCATTTTTATTGGGAGGGATCTTTTTCCTTAAAAGTCCAAACGCGCGCCATCGAATGAGTTGAGAAGAAAAGGAAGATTTACAATTGGAGAAAACGAGTCGACGAGATTGTTCGTTGGTGTTCGGCTCTTTGCATATATATTTATATTTCAAAAGTTGCTCATATTGAAAATTATTTCGAAAATTTATCTATTTATAAAAATTATGTATATGTTAATTTGATACTAAAAAGAACAATTTTAAGATAATGATTAGATTTAATTATAAATCTAAGAAAGATATATATAAATCAAAGAAATTTTAGTTAGAAAATAATAAAAATAATATTTTTTATTAGATTTAAATGAAAAATTAAGAACACAATGAAGAAAAAAAATAATGTAGCCAGCCCCACAAAATGGGATAAAGGCTTTATAATGTTGTCGTTGAAAAAAAATTTTGATTAGAATATTTTCTTTAGGATTATTATCAATATATGATATTGATTTTGATTTAAGATGAAATGTATAAAGAGTTTATATTCTACTCATCTCAGGATAAATTTACTGATTTTAAAATTTATGTGAATATTAAAATTTTCATATAAAAAAATTAGTGCAAATTACATAAATATTTGATAATTCTTTTGCATTTATATATATGAAACCTAAATTCTTTTATTTACTTATATAATATCATAATATTTAAATATTAAAAAATATGCATGAAAAAATATTAATAATTTAAAGTATACTAATATTAATGATATTTTTATATGATTTTATCATTATGATATTATATAAAGATTAAAATATAAGATATATATAAATATATAAAAGTTCCAAAGTTATGTATTACATAAGTAAATTGGGTTATCTAAAAGCTCGTGTTCATTTATCTATTTAACTTATTTGTTAAATGAGTTGAATACAAACATATATCTTGAGCTAAAATTTTAAATGAGACCAATAGCAAATCTTTGTTTGACCATATTGATTTAATAATTAAATTTATTTATTTATTGGTTATAATTTTTTATTAATAGTAATTTATGATTTTTTATATAGTTATGTTTTTGTGAATTATTATTTTATTTTAAAAAATAAAATTTAAAAATTTTTAAGAATTCGGGCTAAATACAAGTTAAATTATTGATTTTATTAAATTTTATGACAGATGCATTGAGAGCTTTGGCTATCAATCAAAAAAATTTTTAAGACGGATTACAAAATTATTATTAAGGCTTAGTTTGGGAGGGCTTTTTTATTATTTTTTAGGCATTTTTTGGGACAACTTTCTTACTATTTCTTAAAGCAATTTTATAATATAAAATTTAAAATTTTTGTATAAAAAAACTGATTTAAAAAGCAATAAGAAAACCTTCCAAACGAAGCCTTAAAAATGAAATTTTATTACAAAAATTAAAAATGTACTACTAAAACTCCGTTTTAAAAAGCAATAAAAAAGTCGTCCCAAACGAAGCCTAAGATTTTGTTTCAGACAGCTTTTTTAATGTTTCTTAAAGTAAATTTTTAATACAACTTTTTAAACTAAAAATTATGTACTAAAAAATTACTTTAAAAATAATAAGAAAGCTATCCCAAACAAAGCCTACGTTTCAAAGCTAATTGGTGCCATCTTCATCATAATATTCTTTTTTTTTTTAGGAAAACTATTAAGGCTGAGTTAATTATGAAAGTAACATTTCTTGCATTTTTATCATAATCATCTGATAAATATTCAAATCAAATTATGCAATTGGGTTACATTGGGACAAGTCAATCGAGCTAAAAAGTTGAATTAAACAAAATTCTTTATTTGGTCGCATATGTTGCAATAAGTACTCTAAGGGCATCTCCAACCGAACGCCAAACAAGCGTTTGGCATCATTCCTTCGCTCCAGCCGAACGCCAAAAAATCCTCCATTTGCTTGCGGGTGAACAGTGCAACGCCAATATTGGCGTTGCACTGTTCACCCACGCCATTTTTCTCTGTCAACCGGAAAAATGCGGGAAAGGAGAAGGGTCGTTACCTTGGCGCAGAAGCAAAAAAATGGCGTTGGATTGGAGCAGCACCACGTCATTTTTGCTTTTTGCAGTATTTTGGCGTGAAAAATAGAGTTCTCGGTTGGAGATGACCTAAGGCTTCATTTGGGACCGTTTTCTCATAGCTTTACCTTTAAAATTTCAGCCACAATTTTTATTTGACCTCTATTTTTACGTCACTTTCAAAAAAGAAAAGTTGAACTGCAAAATTTCTTTCTACAAAAATTTTAAAAATTACTTTTTCTAAAGTAACTTTACAAAACAGAAAGAAATCCGTCTCAAACGAAATCTAAATAGATGATGTTGATGTGTCATAAAAAACAAGAAAGATGCAATATTCAAAAACAAGCAATATTCATAAGATGATGGAGCTTATACTAAGCTAATCCATTTTGTTGAGATGTATACGAACATGATGATTGATTTATAATTTCATTCTCAATGCACAAAGATCAAAAAGAATATTGCATAAATTCAAAAGCATTATCTATATAAAGAACTTTTATTTGATTAGAAATTGAACTTTAATTTCTTGATAGAATAAATGGAATTGATAAGACCTCATATCGATATTTTATTAGATAGATGCAAGTGACTCTAGTATGGTCATCAATGAATGAAATGAAATAAGAATCATTGTGGAAAGGGCAATAGATCTATGGACAAGGAATATAACATAGAGAACATTATCTAAGATCAAAGAGGAAAGACGAACATATTCTTTCCTTCCTTGGGACCAAATGAGAACCAATAACAGTTATAGCAGGTGGGAGAACAGTCAATGAAGGGGACGAGAATAATTATTTACATGACATCTATATATGGGGAAATACAACCAATAGAGAGAGAAAAAGTTAATACTACAAATATTCTCAATTAATTAAGAGAATAATGACAAAATATTCTAATTCTTAACTTTCCAATCTGAAAGATATCAGCCATAACACAAGCATCACAGCAGAGAAGTAAAAATTATCACCAATTTCTGGTTCATAATGAAGCATATAGAACATGACTGGCAGTTCTTAATTCTTCATTTACAAGGGTACCACAAAAATCTGGACAGAAATTAAACAAGGAATTCCTTACACAAATTGCAAAAAGAAACTCCTGAAGTGATAACCCCACATTCTTATTTCCAGGTGTTACATTCATTGATTGAATCTTATGACAAGAAAAACACAGATCTCAATGTAAAATAGAAGGTGATAGATTATCTCTTATAGAAAAGTTCAGTTAGAAATGACTTATAGGCAATAGTTGATCCACTTATACAGTAACTGTACATGGAAATGCATATATACTTCATCCCAGCTAAACATATAGTAGGTTACGATCCTTTAATGCTCTCAAAATAAACACTTGAGAAAAATACAAAGCATTTCATAGCTTGGAAGAACAAGAAGAAAACCTGTACAGAATTGAAAATACGAAGGCAGCTTCGTATGCTTTCCTCCTTCAATCATCAGAATGACAGGTCCAATATATCAGCCCGCTGCAAGGATTAAACCAACTGAGCCCGAAAAATTCATATCACAGTAAAACGCATTAATGAAATCTACATATTCTAAACTTCCCATCTTAACAAGAAGCATTTCTGGGAGAAGCCATTTCAGGCTGAAGAAATACAAATTTGATACCTGATCAATATCAAGACACATTGCAGAACACCAGCAACACCAGCCCATAGAGAGTGACCTTTATCAGTAAGTGCATCTTGCACCAACAAACCAACAGCTGCTGCAAGGGAAACGAAGGATATAACATATGCCAAAAATAGCCAAAGCTTCAACCTGCAATAACAGAAACAGGGAAATATTTGTCAGCAAGACATACCACTCAAGAACTGCCTCCTCCTAGTTTATATGTTGACAAAGTACAGCACTCGATCAGATTTCGTTAGATAATTTAACTATAGTTCACTAAGGCTCAATTCGTTTAAATGGATAACTTGCTTGGTAAGATTATTTTCTCAAGTGTTTCATAAAAGAGAGCATATTTTAGATATGTCAAGTCTATTGTTCAAAGCAACGGTGAAATAGATGGGGGTATTATTAGAAGATTTCAAGTTAGATGGTTGAAGTGGAAGAATGCATCAAGTCATTAAAAAGAGAGCGCATTTCAGATATGTCAAGTCTATTGTTCAAAGTGATGGTGAAATAGATGGGGATATTATTAGAAGAATTCAAGTTAGATAGTTGAAGTGGAGGAATGAATCAGATCTACTTTGTGACAAAAAAGTACCCCTCAAACTTGGGGAAATTTTATAAAATGATTGTGGACCTACAATGCTTTATGGTGCAAAATGTTGGTCATTAAAAGAGAAGCATAAAATTAAGTATTGTAGAGATAAGGATGCTCAGTGGATGAGTGGCTTTACACTTAGATACAAAATGTATAACGAGTTTAAACGTGAAAAGGTTGGAATAGCTCCAATGGAAGACAGAATTATAGAGAGTCATCTTATATGGTTTCGTCATATAAAAACGTCGGCCTTTTGATAACCTTGTTAGGCGAGTAGATGTATTAGATTCGGCCTATGTTAAGAAAGGTAAAGGCAGACCTAAAAAGGCTTGGTTAGAAAGTATTAAAAATTACCTTTTTAATAGATTTAAATGAGGATTTGACTCTTACTAGGACACAATGGAGAAAAGGATTCATGTAGCCGACCCCATGTAGTATGATAAAGGCATGTTGTTATTGTTGTATCTAAGAGACATTTCCTACCCACGTTGTGCATGTACAAATCACTTAAATCTATTTTCGATCACTATATCTTCAACATATGTCATTACAACATCTTCTCTAATATACTCATTTTTTAATTTATCATCCTATTGCCACATTCATTTTAGAATTCTCACTTGAATTCTTTTTCATGATAATCATTGGCACCTCCTCCCTTCATCACCAATAATCTTTATCAAAATATGATCTATTTATAAACTCTCTTAAAACCCTATAGCAATTCACTTAATACAACTAATCATCTTAGCCCATGTCAAGTTTGGCTCAACTAAAGAATTTCAATTTACGTCTCTTAGTAACCTAAGTTGAAGGACTAATAATTTCTCACCTTTCAAAATTTCATTACCTTATTTTAAGATTATACTTTCTTTTTATTGTTACCTTTATGATATATAACCCCTACCCTATGTTATATTATCAATTTCACCTTGAATCACAATACAATTTTTTCAAGAAGATTTTTACTTTCTTCCAAGTAAGAAGATTCTATTTATGATTTGATAACTCCACAATTATAATCAAGTGATCTTTAGTTCATATCTCTCAATAACCTAAATAAAAAATTAACAATTTCTCACATTTTAAATTTCTACCACTTTATCTCAAGGATATAACTTCTTTTTTATTATTTATATTAAAATTTTAAGGCATAATTTCGTAACTACATTATACAGCCAAGATTTCAACTAGAATCACAGTACAATCCTCCCAAAAAAGATTTTTCTTTCCTTCTAAATAAGAAGAAATTTATTTGTGATTTGAGAACTACAATTTTGCAAGTAAACAATTTTTTTCTCACCTGTGCATGATATTGCAATATCATATGCTACTGCAAAATGAGATAAACTTCTCCGATTGTATTTCTGTCTTATTCCATTCACCACGAATCATCCCAAAGCTCATCTTATTAAAACTTATATGCTCATTTATATCACCTCCAATAATTATCATTTCTTCAGTAAATATATGTTGAAGTGGTTAAGCTATCTCTCTTCCCAATTTTGATTTTTTAAATGATTTCCCAACTTGATGAGCATGTTCATTGGCCACTTTCATGATTTCCTTACTGACAAATATATAAATAGTAATCAACCTAGCACCAAGACAATTAAAGATTAAGGAGGTATATTAGTAAATTCATAAGTTTGGGGTCATATACCAATACAAATCACTATATAAAAATAAGGGTGCATAGAAATAGATATGCTATTTTGAGAATGACATATCACGCATAGCATAGAAAACAATATTTTGGAATCAGCAAGGATTCTTCAACATGAATGTATATCATTCAAGAGTTGAAAGCCTCCATTTGAAGTATGCATTTTTAGGAGACGAATCAATCTTATCTATTACTATTTCAGACAACAGTATATGTTTGTCCCTTTTTTTTTCTTGTTCTAGTCTTCCTCATAAAAATATTTCTGCTATAGTACATGAATTTATTGCATCGTCAAAAGAGTTTGGAACCTAAAACCTAGTTGGATCCAACGATCAAGACAATCCTTCAAGTAAATTAAGAAAATGGGTAGGCTTTGTCTCATTTAGGGCTTGTTTGGATGCAACTACAATTTAAGTTAAGTAGGATTTCGTAAATCCTCTAATTCCGGATTTACTAAATTTTTGAGAGGGTTAAATCCTGAAAGCCGTTTAGTAAGAAATATGTAAATCTTGATAAGTTATGTGAGATTGTTTGATAATGCTATTCAAGATTTAAGACAGTTAACTAATATCACATTTCTATTTTAAATACGAGTTACTTATATATTTAATTTTAATTAATATTAATAAATTATAATTATGAATATTATAATTATGGTGCTATTTTAATAAGTATTTTATTTCTACTTATTCTAGTTTTATTTTAATAAGTAATTCAATGCTAATTATATAATATAATTATCTAACTAATTATTTAATTACTATTTACACTGCTAACTATTTTATCAAGGGCGGGTTGGCTTTCTCTCTTCGTTGTCGTTCACATGAGGTAGAGCTTCCTTCTTCAGCTTCGCTGATTCCCGTGAGGTAGAGCTCGAACGAGTTGCTTTTCATTGCCTTTCTAGGGTTTGATTTTCCTCTTCTATATTTATTCATTGTTGTTTTGCTTCGCGTGAAGTAGAGTTGTGAAAGAGTTGATGCTTCTCCGCCACTTTCGACAACGTTGTTCCTGTCGGAGATGGGAGGTCACGTCGGGAGTTCACTGCAAAGGTGACGATATTTGTCCCATTCGCGTGCTTCTTCGATTAGATTAACGAAATATCCCCACAAAATCAAATTTACAAAATTCAGGATTTAGAGCAAAAATGGAGAAAACGCCATGAAGTAGAGATTGGACTTACTGTGAGATTTAACTTTGTATTTTTTGGCATTTGGCATGATTTAGCTCAAATCTGGCCTAATCCTACATACAAACATGCCCTTAGGAAGTCACGTTGTTTTTAATCTCAATGAATTAAAACTAATGATAACATGCAATCACTTATACAAGTGAGCATACAATGTAGGTCATCTTCCATAGCTGCCTAGGCTATCACTAACAAGGCAAAACCATCACATACTATAGCAATAGAATATGGGCAGAAGAAACCTGATGCAGCCTATTAGAACAACAATAAATAATAAATATTATGTATCTGTGTTACAATTCTTGATAGCCTATAACTAAGCTACACGTGTATTACACCTGGTTCTAGTCTATTTAAACATTTGTTTGTACACAGAACAAGGCAAACGAAAATAAGATAGCTACCTGACTTGTCTTTCGTCTTTCTCTTCATCTTGTTCTTGGTGTCTGTCTTCTCTGCATCACTCATACAGGATTTCTACATGGCATCAGTAGCGGGTTGAATCCTTGGACAACCCATCAATGGCGTCGTCGGCTTCCTCTTCGTCGACCACCGCTCTAGCAACAGCCACGAGAACAGAGAAATCATCTCTTTATCCCTCCCTCAAGTTCATCATCTCTCACCTCAAAACTCTAGTTCCACATCAACTATCAACGGACAACTATCCGATTTGGCAACATCAAATTCTCAAACACTTCAAAGCAAATGGGTTTGAGACGTTTCTTGAATCATCTATGACCGCCAATCAGCTCCAGCAAAATCAAGAATCCGAAAATCTTGATCCAAATATGGCAGATCCAAATCGGATTCTCACCGACCAGAACCTCGCGGCCGCAATCTGTTCCACCATTTCCGCTCCCGTTCTACCGTATGTAATGCATCTTGAGACAACCTCGGAAATCTGGCAGGCTCTCCAACTTCGATTTCAATCATCGAACAGGTCCAAAGTAATTCAACTCAAGAATGAGTTGCACAATGTCTCGATGAAAAACATGTCTATGCAAGCCTATCTCACTGAGATCAAGACAATCATTGACAACATCGCGTCTGCAGGCTCAACAGTTGATACGGAGGATATAATCTTACACATCTTGAATGGTCTTCCGCCCGCCTACCAATCTTTCAAGACAGCCATCAGAACTATGCAATTTTCGCTTAAACTAGACAACATGTATGCTCTTTTGATCAGTGAAGAGATACACATCCAAGCCGATAATCAGCGGCTGGTTCCTCCTAATGACGTGCAAACCGCTCTATACGCTACTCGCGGACGTGGGCGTCGCTGTCGCGGACATCAGTCTCAACAAATCAGCTCCAACACAAAACCTGCCTCCAAACCTTCAATCTTCTGTCAAATATGCACGAAGAGAGGACACACTGCGGACATCTGCTGGCACCGCCTCAACGCCAGCTACACTCCACCAAGACCTCAAGTTGACAGCAACAATGCACTTCTTGCAACCACCGACGCGACGACCACAGACTGGTACCTGGACTCAGATGCTTCGTCTCATATGACAAATCGGTCTGATAATCTTCGCCAAGGCACGGCATACCCCAGCTCTGATCAGGTTATGGTTGGGGACGGACGATCAGTTCCCATTGCTCATACGGGCACGGTCTCCTTCCCACACTGGATCGTAAGTTATCCCTATCCAAACTGCTTCACATACCGTCCATTTCCCACAACTTAATCTCTATATCGAATCTTGTCGCCGATAATCAAATATCTATAACATTTACTCCTAACGGTTTTTCGCTTAAGGATTTGCAGACATACAAAACGATCCTCATTGCCTTTCTAGGGTTTGATTTTCCTCTTCTATATTTATTCATTGTTGTTTTGCTTCGCGTGAAGTAGAGTTGTGAAAGAGTTGATGCTTCTCCGCCACTTTCGACAACGTTGTTCCTGTCGGATGGGAGGTCACGTCGGGAGTTCACTGCAAAGGTGACGATATTTGTCCCATTCGCGTGCTTCTTCGATTAGATTAACGAAATATCCCCACAAAATCAAATTTACAAAATTCAGGATTTAGAGAAAAAATGGAGAAAACGCCATGAAGTAGAGATTGGACTTACTGTGAGATTTAACTTTGTATTTTTTGGCATTTGGCATGATTTAGCTCAAATCTGGCCTAATCCTACATACAAACATGCCCTTAGGAAGTCACGTTGTTTTTAATCTCAATGAATTAAAACTAATGATAACATGCAATCACTTATACAAGTGAGCATACAATGTAGGTCATCTTCCATAGCTGCCTAGGCTATCACTAACAAGGCAAAACCATCACATACTATAGCAATAGAATATGGGCAGAAGAAACCTGATGCAGCCTATTAGAACAACAATAAATAATAAATATTATGTATCTGTGTTACAATTCTTGATAGCCTATAACTAAGCTACACGTGTATTACACCTGGTTCTAGTCTATTTAAACATTTGTTTGTACACAGAACAAGGCAACGAAAATAAGATAGCTACCTGACTTGTCTTTCGTCTTTCTCTTCATCTTGTTCTTGGTGTCTGTCTTCTCTGCATCACTCATACAGGATTTCTACATGGCATCAGTAGCGGGTTGAATCCTTGGACAACCCATCAATGGCGTCGTCGGCTTCCTCTTCGTCGACCACCGCTCTAGCAACAGCCACGAGAACAGAGAAATCATCTCTTTATCCCTCCCTCAAGTTCATCATCTCTCACCTCAAAACTCTAGTTCCACATCAACTATCAACGGACAACTATCCGATTTGGCAACATCAAATTCTCAAACACTTCAAAGCAAATGGGTTTGAGACGTTTCTTGAATCATCTATGACCGCCAATCAGCTCCAGCAAAATCAAGAATCCAAAAATCTTGATCCAAATATGGCAGATCCAAATCGGATTCTCACCGACCAGAACCTCGCGGCCGCAATCTGTTCCACCATTTCCGCTCCCGTTCTACCGTATGTAATGCATCTTGAGACAACCTCGGAAATCTGGCAGGCTCTCCAACTTCGATTTCAATCATCGAACAGGTCCAAAGTAATTCAACTCAAGAATGAGTTGCACAATGTCTCGATGAAAAACATGTCTATGCAAGCCTATCTCACTGAGATCAAGACAATCATTGACAACATCGCGTCTGCAGGCTCAACAGTTGATACGGAGGATATAATCTTACACATCTTGAATGGTCTTCCGCCCGCCTACCAATCTTTCAAGACAGCCATCAGAACTATGCAATTTTCGCTTAAACTAGACAACATGTATGCTCTTTTGATCAGTGAAGAGATACACATCCAAGCCGATAATCAGCGGCTGGTTCCTCCTAATGACGTGCAAACCGCTCTATACGCTACTCGCGGACGTGGGCGTCGCTGTCGCGGACATCAGTCTCAACAAATCAGCTCCAACACAAAACCTGCCTCCAAACCTTCAATCTTCTGTCAAATATGCACGAAGAGAGGACACACTGCGGACATCTGCTGGCACCGCCCTCAACGCCAGCTACACTCCACCAAGACCTCAAGTTGACAGCAACAATGCACTTCTTGCAACCACCGACGCGACGACCACAGACTGGTACCTGGACTCAGATGCTTCGTCTCATATGACAAATCGGTCTGATAATCTTCGCCAAGGCACGGCATACCCCAGCTCTGATCAGGTTATGGTTGGGGACGGACGATCAGTTCCCATTGCTCATACGGGCACGGTCTCCTTCCCACACTGGATCGTAAGTTATCCCTATCCAAACTGCTTCACATACCGTCCATTTCCCACAACTTAATCTCTATATCGAATCTTGTCGCCGATAATCAAATATCTATAACATTTACTCCTAACGGTTTTTTCGCTTAAGGATTTGCAGACATACAAAACGATCCTCAGCGGTCCCTGTAGGAACGGTCTCTATCCCATTTATGTCCAGAATTCACCAACCCAGCAACAAGCGATGTCAGCGATACGAAGCAAACACATCAACTGGCATGAAAGGCTTGGCCATCGTCATCTTCGCATTCTCCAAATGATCTCTCGCAACAACCCTTCTTTACACATACCACACATTTATCCTATTTGTATTTCATGTAAACTGTGCAAAAGTCATAAACTAGAGTTTATACAGTATGTAAATCGGGCCACAAAACCGCTAGCTCTTCTTCACTCTGACGTGTGGGGACCTTCTCCGGTCATCTCACAGCAGGGTTTCAAATACTATTTCATACTTGTGGATGATTTTTCTCGGTTTACCTGGATATTTCCAATGGTTTTTAAATCTGATTTTAGCAATTTGCTCACTAACTTCATTATCTATATTGAGAAACAAACAGATTATAAAATAAAAATAATTCGCACGGACGGAGGCGGGGAGTACATCAATCACCATATCAAGCATTTCCTTCAAACCAAAGGAATACAACACCAATTCTCGTGCCCGTACACGCCCGAACAGAATGACGTAGCCAAACGCAAACATCGGCACATCGTGACCACTGCAAGAACTCTACTTTAGACAGCTGCAATACCGCCATCACACTGGCCAGAAGCTGTCTCTACTGCAGTCTATCTCATCAATCGTCTACCTACACCGACCACGAACAATCTTACACCTCTTAAAAACTCATGTTTAACATCAATCCAGATTACTCACACACTTACGAACCTTCGGATGCGTCTGTTTCCTGCTTCTCCCACCGCACACTACACACAAACTTCATCCCAATTCAACCACCTGCGTCTTCCTGGGCTATTCATACAATCAGAAAGGATACAGATGTCTTAATCAAGACACTAACAACATCATCATCTCACAGCACGTTCAGTTCGTTGAAAAATATGTTTCCGTTTAAACAACAGCACACCAACGTTCAACCTCAACTGAATGTGACGGCTAAGCTTCTACTACCTGTGTCTCAGGTTCAAAACCAAGGCGTCATCTCCCAAACCTCCTAACATCACTCCCTCCATGACCAGTCAATCTTCATTGGCTAATAACAACACTACTGATCCTATCATCCATTCGTCACTTCATACCTCTCGCCCTGCTTCACATCCTATGACCACTCGGCTGAAGACCGGGTCCTTAAAGCCTATCTGCCATCTCAACCTGCTTCACCAAGAAGTCCAACTTGATCAAAATCCTGATCCAACTACATACACGGAAGCAAGCAAATCTATAGAATGGAGACGGGCAATGGTAGCAGAGTTCTTTGCCCTTCAACAACAGGGTACGTGGACCCTAGTTCCACCTCCTCAGAACGCATCGATTCTAGGCTGTAAATGGACATTCCGCAAGAAATTCAACTCCGACAGCTCCGTGGTAAGATTCAAAGCTCGCTTGGTGGCTCAAGGGAATCACCAAGAATACGGGCTCGACTATACCGAAATCTTTAACCCAGTTGCGAAACTTCCAACCATTCGCATTCTATTCACTGTCGCTCTTCACCGTGGCTGGCACGTTCAACAATTAGAGGTGGCCAATGCTTTTCTCATGGCCATCTCAACGAAACGGTCTTCATGCGACAACCAAAAGGCTTCGAGGACGCAATTCATCCAGATTATGTTTGTCGCCTTCGCAAAGCCATATACGGCCTTAAGCAGGCTCCGTGGCAATGGTATACAACATTCACCAATTATCTCCTAAGCATCGGCTTCTGTCATAGCAAAGCCGACCCATCGCTTCTTCTCTTCCAAAGAAATCATACACAAATATTTCTTCTGGTCTACGTGGATGACATTCTCATCACGGGAAATGACGAATCCACCATCTCTGCTATACTCGGCAACCTGAACTCCCAATTTCAGATGAAACATCTTGGACAAGCCAGGCAGTTTCTTGGCATTCGCATCCAACATAGCAAAGATAAGTATTTCCTCTCTCAATCATCTTATGCGTCATCTCTTCTTCAACAGTCTAAACTTATAAAATGCAACCCCCTTGCTAACCCCTCATGTACGAAACAGCCGCAACAATTTCAGTCGGATACCAACCTGAACAATCCAGCAACCTACAGGCATCTCACAGGTGCTCTCTGCAGTATCTAACCATAACGCGCCCTGATATTGCCTATGCGGTCAACATCCTATCCCAACATATGCACAACCCGGAATTACCTCACATTTATCTACTCAAGCGCCTGCTTCGGTACATCAAAGGAACGCTACGGGCTACCAATCTCCAAATCAGACCTGCAACTTTGCTCCTTCTCGGACGCAAACTGGGCGGGAGACCCAATCACTCGTAAATCGACCTCTGGCTACTGCACATTTCTTGGCGAAACGCTCGTGTCATGGACGGTCAAGAAGCAGACCACCGTCTCCCGATCCTCAACGGAATCAGAGTACAGGGCACTTGCAGCGGCCACGGTGGACACCATTTGGCTTAAAAGACTACTAGCTGATTTCTGCATTACTCAAGATGAGCCAATTGATGTCTATTATGACAACATGTCGGCCATTGCACTAGCAAACAATCCAGTATTCCACGCCCGTACAAAGCATATCGAGATCGATCATCGCTTTATTCGGGATCACATTTAGAACAAAATCATTAGATTACTACCTATCAATACAGTAGACCAACTGCCGATATTCTCACGAAACCGCTCCCAACGGCAAGATTCAAGTTGCTTCGCACCAAACTCACGATCATTCAAGATCCGTCAATTTGCAGGGAGATATTAGAACAACAATAAATAATAAATATTATGTATCTGTGTTACAATTCTTGATAGCCTATAACTAAGCTACACGTGTATTACACCTGGTTCTAGTCTATTTAAACATCTGTCTGTACACAGAATAAGGCAACGAAAATAAGATAGCTACCTGACTTGTCTTTCGTCTTTCTCTTCATCTTGTTCTTGGTGTATGTCTTCTCTGCATCACTCATACAGGATTTCTACACAGCCAAGGCACTCATCCAGAACAAAGTCCAGAACCCAGTTTGATGGCAAAATTCCAATTCATATTGAATTTCCAATAACATCTATTCAATTTTAATTTCATTATTAGTATTATCCTTTGATTAATAATTAGATGGAATTATTCTCTTCTTTGGTATAATATGTTTTTAAATTAGATGATAAAATTTATCTTTTTTTGGCACTCATCCTGATCGAAATATTGAATTATTTTAACCGCAATCATATTTCTATAAATAGGGATAGGAAAGCATGTACTTTCATGATCTAATGAATTAAATTGAAAACTACCCGTAATTTTCCTATTCTCATTCCTCACTCTTTCCATCCCTACAATTTATTTTCTCTTGTGGCGTACAAGCCAATTCCCAAGCTCCCTTTTCTAGAAATTCCAAATGTTGATATGTTCTTAGATTCCGACGTTGGTTGAATAAATCCTCTCACTCTCAATCTAGTTTTCTCTCTCTTAAAAAAATTATTATTCTATCAACTAGAGATTGAATTCAAGTAGGAAACAAGCAATTCCAAAGACAAATTTAAGAAATGATAAAGGAGTAAAATCCTAATAGTCAATGCCTCTATTAAAATCATAAGCAAAAGACTAAGAAGGACAAAAAGGGAAAAAAGGAAGAAATTTTTTTTAAGCTTAGCAAGTTCCATAAACCAAACAAGATTCCCTGGCTTTGTTGACTAAACCAAGAATTGATAAAAAAATCATTTAGTTGTGATTTCAAGATTGTTCATAAACTGAATTAGACTCCGATCATTTTCAAATGGGCCATTGCACAACACATAAGCTTCTTTTAGCATTAATCCTCACATCAAGGATATTGTGTTTTAAAATTCACTAGTAATTTGAGTTTTCTTTACCAGCTACTTGCCCAAAATGGGATGGGCAAATGGTTAATAGAGAACTATTCGAGCTAATGTTTTTTTTTTTTTTGCTCAACTTCATCTTGCCCCTTATTCGTCATCTCTAGTTTGCCTTCCCAATCATGCATTCTCTCATTCAAGTTAACTAGCTCCTTGTAGGAAACGACAAATAACTTACCAAAATAGTTGGGATGAGCTACTTGTGGACTCAGAAAGTGCTCACAAGCTGGGATGATCCATTCTCTAGGTTCTCTTTTTGGGAGCTTTAAGATACAATAACATGAAGTTTCAAAGACATGGATATATGTCGAATTATTAGAGTTTATGTAAGAGATGCAGGGTACAGGATTCCCCATAAACATATTTCCCCATGGTTAACAACATCATAGAATCAATGCCTAAGAACAATCTAGATTGAGAATATCGAATACAAATTAATGATTGGAAGTTAGGCCTACAATTGGGGGCAATCAGCAATGGATGGTCAACCAAATGAAAATCCTATGTTCTCATCATCGAGCCAACCTTATGGACTTGGTCAACCAATGAGTAAATGCTGGAGGCAAAAATCTTCCAGAGAACTGATTAGCAACCATGGGTTATCTTACCCATATATCTCAAGTAGACCAAGGTGACAATATGTTGACCAATATAAGCTCTCCGATGAAGAAACTCCTGAGACCATATTGGTATGATTCATGATGGTTTAGAAGTTCAAGAACAATATATTCCAGAATTAACCAATAGTTTGGGTCTTCTATACACAGACTTTGAAATAAATGATTCATAAACCTTCAGCTAAGGCAATTTATAAGCATTGTAAACAAATGCCCTTGCAATCTTCAACTCTTCTTAACAAAACATGGAATGATTTTTATGAGCGTATACCTAAGCTTTTACAACAACAACATCAAGCCTTTGTCCCACTACGTGGGTCAGCTACATGAATCATTTTTCTCCATTGTGTCAAGCTAAAAGTCAAATTCTCATTTAAATCTAATAAAGAAAGATCATTTCTAATATTTTCTAACGAAGTCTTTTTAGGTCTACCTCTACCTTTCTTAACATAAGTCAAATATAATACCTCTACTTTCCTAACGGGGTCATTGGAAGGCCGCCGTCTTATGTGACCAAATCATCCAAGGCTACTCTCTCTAATCTTATTTTCCACTAAAGCTACTCCAACCTTTTCACGTATATGCTCATTTCGTATCCTATCTCTAAGGGTAAAGCCACTCATCCACTTGAGCATCCTCATCTATACAACACTTAACTTAGTATTATGCTTCTCTTTTAATGGCCAACATTCAGCACCATAAAGCATTGCATGTCTCACCACCATCTCAATGAATGTTACTATGGAAGCCATGAGTCTTATATGTTAAGTTGTTAACTTTTGGAAATAATGTTAACTTTCTTATAACATATGCATACAACATACATTTTTTTCTTATATAAAATTTATGCTAGCACCTTAGTTCATTAGTTTCGAACTGTGGCGAAACCTAAATTCAAAACTGTTTGTGTGTGTTAAAACCAATTCCTTCGTCAAGCTCGCCTTTCTTCCCCAGATTGCTTAGGTTTACGTAATTTTTTTGTTAGATTATTATCCATGAAAATAGCAGCCAACAGAAACAGGGAGGATCCATTGTTGTCACATGGAATCCCCAGCTACTGTCTTTCGACCAGAAGAAACAGAAGGGGCAACAAAAATGTAAGGAACGGGGCAAAATACGAAACAAAGACAAATCCATGGAGCGCCGAGCGAAGGAAATCCGAAAGAAACTGACCTCCAGTCCGACTCCCCGTAGGGAGAGTAATAATCGTACGCAATCTCCTCTTTCCGGACACAGTTGAACATGAGAGCGGCCAGCGAAGCAAAGATCCCTGGGAATTGGAGCCCATCAGGAGCAAACCTAACCATAATAATCTCCAGGAGAGAAATGGAAGAGCGAACAAAAGAAAGAGATGGGGATTTGACTCAGGGTACCGCCGTACCGGGGAGATATTGGAGGAAGGAGATCTTAACGTCACTGCAGATGACGGCATCGACCCAGAACCACCAACCGGCGGAGAACACTGCTCCAGCGGCTCCGGGACCAAAGATTTCCCATAGCATCGAACAGTTATTGTCCATCGCCTTCCTCCTCTACCTCGCGCGGAGACGAACGGCGAGGGCTACTCTATTTGGCGAATGTGAAGATTAATCCAAATATATAACGGAATAAAATGTATTGCTTTATTAATAAATATCAGATGTTTTACGATGATGTGTAATAAAATTAACGGTAACCTGTGTCGTCTATGGTTTAAATGAAATAAAATATATATATTATAATGATAAAAATTTTACCTTTTTATAAATGAACTTATTTGAGAATTTTTTTTAATTAAGCATATATATAATTCCAATACTATCAATTATGTCATAATTAAAATGGTAATATGATTCATATGACTGAATTTTGTGAGATATTTTATTGCAAGTATTTAGAATTTAGAATTATTTTAAATACAAAGTAAAATAAACTCAATAGTTTTTTTTTTTTTAATTGGCTATAAAATAAATTTTTAATGTTATTTTCTGTTTGGATTGTTGTAAATAAATCATTTTTTTTGTGGTGCATGATGGGGTTACGTTAGTTAGTTGACAGATAGCGTAAAACTTATTGAATGATCATTACATGGTTTTTTTTTTTTCTTGATGTTGATGTTGATGTTGTTGTTGTTGTTGCTGCTGCTGTTGCATGGTGCATAATGGGGTTGTGGGATTACCAATTGCGAAATCAAAAGCAATCATAGAAATATACCAATGATGACTTATTATTCACACATGTGAAAGCCAATAGGGTTACATAATGTCACAACCTAAATTGAAAAAAAAAGTATTTTTTAATCTCTTATTTAATTTATCTAAGCTTCTATAAATTATCAATGTAGATCAGTTCAACAGAAACAAATATAAAAATCTTATACATCCAAATCTTTCACTATATTCATTCATTGAAATCTAATATATCATAGTTATGAGATCACTTATAACATTGATCTATTTCGACAAGCTCCTAACTATAAATTAATAAAGTAAAATAAGGAAATCAAAAGAATAACTTGAAAATCCTAACATCCTTTTTTTTTTTTTTTTTTGTGACGAGGAAGCACTGTCCTTAGGCCAGTGTAAACCCCGGTCGACCTAGCATGCAACCCACACCAATTTACACGGGCCAACACTTAAGACTTTATAATCAATAAAATCTACACAATGAGCTTACAAAGCCCAACAAAACCAAAAATAACTAATGTTTTTTGTGCGTGGACTTAAAAATCAATGCGCATGATCATCTCAATCATTATAAAATCAACACTCATTAGTATATACGATAAACACTTCATAAAATCACTATAACAATCAACATAATCAGTAGACCAGAAGTATCACATTAAGCATAGGAATAGGTCAACATATAGAAAAAACCAATATGTATATAAAACAATGTCGGGTGACATATAATAAAACATATATCAATTATCTATTAATTATACTCATGCCAATAAGTCTATCGATTTTATCAATCATTATGATATGTATCAATGTGTCATGTCAGTGTGTTGTATCAATATGTCTGACATCATCAATCAATGTCCTTGTCATATGTTATGTCATGTTATGTAAATCTTAATAATGTTTATATCAGTTCTATAACAATTTTATCTATCAATCAATTCATACATTCTTATGTAAATGCATGTAAATATGGATATAATTATGAATAGCAAGGTAGAACATATAGTTAATTACACGATATTTTTATGTATCTTATATTAGTATGAAGTGGCAAGGGTCAGGTTATTATATTGTAAGAGTCATCACTCATACATGTCGAAGTATCATGTCCCCTTATGAATTTGTATCTTGCATCTTATATTGGGATTATATCACAAGCCATAATTTAAAAGAAGGTCGTCTGCCCACCTTCTTGTACAAATATGTTCCTTCAACAAACCTAAATTATTTTATAACGAGCCAGCCTTTCTTGCAATGTCATATTTGTATTATATCAGTTATATCATTTTCTATGCAAATTCAATATCATGTATGAAATGCAAGCCAATCAATGAAATACAAGAAAAATCTATACATTATGCATTTACTTTAGAAAATAATAACTACCAATATATAATGTAAAATTTAATAATATTATAGTCATAATGCTCATAAGAATCATATATATATAATATAGGAAAAATTACATGAAGAAACTGCGTTAAATCAGGAGAAAATATATTTGTATCGATTAGGGAAAATTAAATTCACCAAACTCAAAGCAACTAAAAACAAATGTAGTATTTGGGTTATCTACTATGAGTAGAAGAAATATCATAATGGAATTGATGGATGAAAATGAACCGAACGGCCTCTTTTCTTCCTTTCCTTATCCGACAAATCAAGCAAATAGGGATGAGGAGAAATGATTGAGTGGAGAAATTTATATTAATTTTTTTTTTTCAATACCCAGTACTGCAGTGCTCCCAATCTGGCATCATAGAGCTGCATGCCTATCTTAGAGATACCATAGAACAGAGAGTTCAATGCTATGGCAAAGATTTTACGGTGTCGTTGCATTCTCAAACTAGGGGTGTAAGTGAGTTGAGCTGGCTCGAGCTCGACTCGTTTATAGGTTCGCGAGCCGAGCTTATTGCGCTCATGAGTCGAGCTCAAGCTCTAACTAGAGCTTGTTTAGTAAATGAGATTGAGTTCGAGCTTGAGCCCAACTCGGGTCTTGAGCTTGTGAGTCGCCTCAAATATTATTATTTTTATTTATTAAATTTGAATATTAAAGAAGATCTAGGCATAGTATATGTACAATGCATTTAATGTTAAATATTAAAGCATTTAATATTAAATAAACTGGCTTTGGACGGGCAAACCTATTAAATTAGCTTATATCTAATGTTAAATATGTTGTTATTTAATATTAAATGTTAGAGCATTTGTTACTGCAGAAAAGCTATAGCTTTACCCTTAAATATTTTTATTAGTGCATAAATGACAGGTCCAGCTGGGTGGAAAAACCAAAACCTTTTGCCTCCTTAAAACGGGGTGAGAAAATCAAAACAGAATGGAAAATCCCAACGGAATATTAAATCTAAATTATATTGAAATTTATAATATTACACATGTAATATAAAGACAACTTTAATCCTTCCTTCATTATATTTAAACTTAAAAAATGTGTTCTCGTGAATTTAAGACACGTAATTCTTCTTGAACTGTTGGTTGAGAGCTTTGATTACCAACTAAGAGATCTTTAAATTTTAATCCTTCCTTCATTAATTCTTCTTGAAATGTTGTACGGTTATGCACGCAGGACAACAGGAATTAACTGCAATGAAATTAAGAAAGATCCGTGGCGAGAGAAGATTATTCATTCATTTTCCCAAAAAAAAATTTATTCATTCAAAATTTAAAATTTAAAATTTAAAAATTAATTATAAAAGAATACACAATATATTTCAATATATTATACTATCTTATGTAACAGCTTTCTTACTTTTTTTTTCTTAAAACAATTTTTTAATAAAAAATACAAAAAATTTAATTTTGTACTAAAAAGTCTTTTTAATAAGCATTAAGAAAGCCATCTCAAATAAAACTTGAGCCAGCTTTCTTATTATTTCTTAAAACAATTTTTAATACAAATATTAAAATAAAAAATTAAAATTATTTTATGAAACAGTAAAAAAGTCCACATCACCTATATACAACTTATGTACATAGTGTATATACGACGTGATCTAGTTTTAATTGGGATTCAGATGCCCCCAGAGACTATGCAAGTAATGAATAATTATTAGGTCCGAACACCGAACGTAGCTCTATGTTCGGAGGTCAATAACATATCGCCACGTACTCTTACTCTTTACTGCGCGGCCCGACGACCCGACCCGGACCGGAACCCGATATTATTATGTTCGCGTATTGCTAGGTATTGCTTGACAATAACGAGAAATACCGCTATATCAAGACCAATACCTAAGAATACTGAGCAATACCTAGCAAAACCGAGGTATTGCTGGTATTAGTTTTGACAGAATGATATTTCTCGTTATTGCTGAGCAATATCGAGCAATATCCCGGTCTGCACAAATCAACCAATACATAACAATCGCGGTCTGCATAATATCCCGATCGTCGGGCTGCGCGGTAAACAGTAAGAGCACGTGACATCATTTTACTAGCATCCGAACGTAGAGTTACGTCAGGACACCGGACCTAAGAAAAATTCGCAATCAATAATTTCTCCGATCAACAACAAATATTTCTTGTATTTATGGCTACTTTCTTATATTTTTATAAGCAAGAAATTGTATTTTTTTTTTACTTCTATAGCTTTTCTATAACTTCAAATTGAACGTGTATATATATATATATATATATATATATATGATGTTAAGGGAAAAATCTGACACATGAAGTTTTTTGTATATATATTATATTGAAGGTTTTGATATGCGAAATTTAAAACAAATTTTAAAATTTAAATCATATGCCAATTATATACTATGCTGAGAGTAATCTCCTAATTTTAGTATTGATATGTTGTTAAAAAATTTATTTTTATTGATAGGATATTGGCTTTGCTTGTCGTATTTCTGCTGAATGATAGTGATTTAAAAGAAAAATAAAAAAAAAACTTTAAAAAGCTTAAAAAAACACACAAATAAACTTAAAATGCGTAATTGCCCACGTGAGATCTTCCTAAGTCCGATCCTATAATAAGTGGTGCATTTAATTTTATCTTTTTAAAATATTTTTTATAAGTACAAAAGGACAAATTTATTATAAAGGATGTCTTATAATTGAATATTAAAATTTATTTTATTATTTTCCCTCCTATTAACAAACCCTACTATTGGTTTAAGCTATGTAGCTCATCACACTAAACAAATTAGGAGAAAATTAGATGGACACATCTTAATCAAAATTTAATTCGACTGAATTTTAATGCAATTTATGAGTAATGAATTATTTTTTAAAATTCATCCTAATCAAATTTTCATAATTATTAATGCAATTTATAAATAATTAAAAAAAATTATAGTAAAAAATTATTTTAGAAAGTAATAAAAATATTGTCTTAAACAAAGTCATAATCCCTTCTAATTTTTCTAAAGCTAAAACTCAAATTTTCCTTCTTTGCCTTCTCAAAATTTTCATTATATAACTTTGACATGATAAAATCTTTTCCAAGTTTCTAAGTTGGATGCAACCAATTGAATATTTCTTTATGTTAACATTAAATCGGTCTTGCCTTTCTTACAAAATCATCAAACTTCATTTAGATTAACCATAATCATAATTTTTTTTTTCATCTATGTATGCTCATTAAAATTTTAACTTGAAATTTTTTAATAAAAAGTAAACAAATTTATGCTATCCTAATATTGAAAGAAATATATGATCACAGAGTCAATTACGTGGCAATGCAAAGGTACCATCAAGTAATATTATTGCACTCATCTTAATGCATCTTGAAATTACAAATCATACATGAATTTCAAAGTGGAGAGATCAAAAGCTATTATAGACATGGAAGTCATATAGCTGACGATATATAATTGTATCGTTGTGATTTCAATCACTGCACTGATAAGATTGGCATTTTCAATTTTTCATCAATGCCTCATCAAAATGATTAAATTTGTTCAATTATAATTTGAAAATGTTCAACATATTAATTTAATTTGGTCTTTTTTATATATTTTTTTAATTTGAAATTATTGTTAAATCATAAGATTAAAGAACTACTATATAAAAAATTAAGATTTTTTAGAGGTCTTTTTTAGCGCTTCTTAAAATAATATTTTACCAAAAAAATTAAAATTTTTTAATTAAAAAAATAGCATTAAGAAGATTTGTAGGGGGAATTAAATAACCCTAAATTAGTATTATATTCAACTTTCTTTTTGCGAACCAAAGGCTTTAGTGCCCTAGGAACCTGCAAGGCCAAACCGAGTTATTTACCTCATAAGCATCCACAAGTTCTCTGCTTTCCCTTCAACTTCCCATGGATCGCCCATCTGCCGGGCTGCGACGGCGCACCACGGCGGATGCGGGTGACTTGAGAGATTCCGTAGCTGCACCGCCGCCTCAAGAGCTGCGTCACCCGAGGAAACGCAAAGGGTTCGCAGTTTCCAAGATGAAGAAACCGTCAAAGGTCCCCTCTTCGTCTACATCGATGGCTTCATCCACTACAGAACATCATCAGGGAAGACAAAACAGGAACCTTAATTGTATGCTCGAAGACGATTTCCTGGACCTTGCTCTTTCGCTGGGCATGTCCTTTGCTGCTGTTATTTCCCAGGTTTGTCTCTCATCTAGGGTTTCGTAACATCTTCCTTATTTGAAGACTGATAAAGACTCGTTTTTGATTAAATGCAATGGTTTGGTAGTTGAAAATGAGGTAAACAATGGAAACTTCTTCGTTTATTCTACGACAACTTGACTTGGATGTACAGTCAGATGATGGACTAAAATTTCGTTGTTTGATCTATTTGTAGAACATATCTTAGTACAGTCTTGGATTATTGACGTTTCATTAGGGGTCTGGCATTCCAATTACGGCCATTAAAGTCTCCTCTAAAAAAGCAGTCCTTTGGTATATCCATCCACCCATTGCACCCGGCTTCCTTTAATCTGTCTGCACATACAAAATTAGGTGAAAATAGGGCTTTTTCTACTGTTATGTGACTAGTTGATGTATAATCAAATGATACTTAGATTTGTTGCCCGGACCTTGTCTCCCATATGTGGAACGAGTCTTAGTTTAAAATCGGAATATTGGATACTGAAGTTCCGTATTGGCCGGCCTTCGAATTAAACTATTTAGGGTATTAATATACTGTGCTATCAGAAGTAGCTGTGACTATGTGACTATGCCATCAGATGATGAACTGAGATTTCTTAACTCACCCTAAGGGCATCTCCAACCGAACGGCAAACACTTGTTTGCCGTTCTTGCTTTGCTCCAACCGATCGCCATTTTTGACGCCATTTGATCGCGGATGAACAGTGCGACGCTGTTCATGTGCGCCATTTTTTTCCTCTCTACCGAACAGGTTGGGAAGAAAGGCGCGAAATAAAACCAACGGTTTTAGCGGCAAAATGGCATTGGATTGGAGATGAAACACGGCATTTTTTTATTTCCCTGCATTTTGGAGTGAAAAATGAGATTTTCGGTTGGAGATGCCCTAAACCCCAACCTATGTATAACTGGTTTTAATTTACTCAGAAAAATCTTTGATTATTGACATTCCTGTTTGTGCCTTGCCTTTCAATTGAACCATAACTCAGTGTTTAGGGTACTGTGAAAAATTGATGTGAAATTGCAATTAGACGATGAACTAAGACTTCTTCATATGAACTCTTTATACTTACACTCACAGTGAAATCAAGTGAACTTTTCTATACCATTCCATGAAAACTAGCGGTTAATTTGCAATTAGATGACGCACTTAGGCTTCGTTACTTACTTTCGCTAGACCTTGTATCCAATGTTTAGAATGGGAATAAATTTAGGCAATGAAATATTGGATCTTCACGTTCCTGTAGGGGCATTCCTTTCCAATTAGACTATAATTCAGTGCTCACTCGGTGAAGGTCTACATATCTTTGTTCCTGCTTCTGCATTTAAGAAGATCTCCACGTAGCATTTCAGAAATAGTGCACTAGGGCTTGATACCTTTTTACAATGCTAAATAGAGCAGTTTCCTGCGGCGCCACTTTGACGGCCCATGACACCACCAGCAAGAGTGGTAATCATGCAATATGTTATTTGGACCATTTACTTGAGCAAAAGAAAGATCATTTAAATTGTTATTAGTTAGAAGTTAGCGAAGTCAAATATTGTATATATATTGTCTCCTTTTAATTTTTTTATTTTTATTTGCTCTGGTTGTTGATTGTTCCTTGAACATACCCCAAGGTCTCGTGTAATGCACAATTAAGATTGGTGATTGAAACAAAAGGTGAACAAATGGTTATTGTTTGTCCAGATATTTATCCTCATTGAATTCAGTAAAGAGTAAAATCTCAAATCCTTTCCTTGTAAGTTAAGAGTTACTTTTTCTCATGAGAAATGATTTCATTAAATATTAATACATTTATTCATATTCACACAATATTTTCTTGTTCTAAATAGTACTGTATATTGTTTATAATATATCAAGTTTGGGCCATGACTTAACCTTCATTAAAAAGGTTGGTTTCATTTCAGTCTAACATTTTCTTGATTTGCAGTCATCAAAATTGCAGTAATCTGCATTATGACTCCCCTTTCTCTGATCCAATACCTTGACACGATTGGATTGACTTCTTTCCTTTATAGTATGTGTAGCAAATTTCTAGCGGGCTAGAGACTAGATAACGGTGGCTATGCTTCCGAAGGTTGAAGTTCTCAATGTCCAATTATAAATTATAAAAGAGCATTGACCTGCTAGTGTAGTTATTATACCCCAAAGAACGACAAGTTTGAGAAAATCTTGACCACTATGAGGAATTTAGAATCACTCATGGTAGGGGTGGTATTCACTTATTCAGGTAGTGGAGGAGAGTTTACAATAGTGGTGAAAGAAGAGTTTGAATCCTTGCTTCCACAGGTCTGCAATTTTATGTAAGATGAGGTGCCAAAATTCAATTTTATATAATTTGTCTGTCGGATGACTCGTTAATCTTCAACATGTACTACCTAAATTTACTTGTGTATTGTAAGTTTATTTCTTTGTACCACATTCTCTTTTTCACATTCACTAGGGCAAACCCATTAGCTTGCTCTGCTTCAAGGATATATGATGAGGGTGGGGTGGTGAGGCTTAGATCATTGATATGATCAATTGGTGGATGTGGGAACTCTTTTAAGATAATTGGAAAAGTTATGGTTAATTTGGAAGAATTAAATTGAAGGTGAATATAAGGCTTAAGGGGTTTATGTAGTAAGCCATAATTCTTGCAATCTGCCCAAAATATATTATCAATCTTCTTCCCAATGATTTTTCCTCTACAACACTCCAAATCAAGGAAACTTGTACTTGCTTTGTAGGAGAGGATGTCTCCTTTAATTTTGGAGAGTTTGGTAAGGGTTGGAAAATGTTTGGTGAGTTAATTGTACTCTGAAAGTAGTTGATGTCAGTTATGTCCTGAACTGACCAAGGTTGTGGATTTTGTTTTGGATTTCTATAGATCCGGTGGAATTCAGAAATTTCACTTGGAATAACTTGAGGACATCCTCTAGAATTGATCTGGAAGCTATTAGAATTTTTTTGTGGGGTTTTGATATATTTTTTGTTTTGCTTTGTTTTGTTGACTGGAAACTTGTTACGTTACTGAAATAGCAAACAAGAAATTGGGGTGGAGTAGATCTCCTGAAATTTGACTTGAATAATCCTAAATAAATTTAAGGTTATTGAAGCATAGGATGTGTATTAAAGATCTAGAGTTTGAGTGGGATTTTATGTAGTCTAGATTGGTCAAATGCTTCTAAGAGTTTAATTGGTCTAGCAATTCCAGAAAACTTGGTCAACCCTAATTATGGGGAATTTACTTGGATTAAGGGGATGGAATGGGATTTAAGATTTTTCTAAGATGGATTACCTGAATTAGATGGACTATAGTGACCTTAGCACCCTAAATGAAAATAATTTTTTTTTTTTTATCGGCGTATTAGTAAAACTGAAGTTAGAGAGGCTTTAAAGAAAATGAAAGGTGAAAAAGCTGTTGGACTTGATGATATTCCAATAGAGGTGTGGAAATGCTTAGGAGATGAAGGAATTTTATGGCTTACTAAACTTTTTAATACTATTTTGAAGACTAAAAAGATGCCAGATGAGTGGAGAATGAGTGTGTTAATTCCTATTTTTAATAATAAAGGTGATGCACAAGATTGTGCGAATTATAGAGGTATTAAGTTAATGTGTCATACTTTAAAACTATGGGAGCGAGTTATGGAGCATAGGTTGCGGCGTGATACTAATGTTTATCAAAATCAATTTGGATTCATGCCGGGTAGGTCGACTATGGAAGCCATACATTTATTAAGAGGTTTGATGGAGAATTATAAAGAAAATAAGGAGGATCTAAATATGATATTTATTGATTTAGAAAAAGCATATGATAAAGTTCCAAGAGAAGTGCTATGGAGAGTTCTTGAAAAGAAAGGAGTCAATAATGCTTATATTCAAATCATTAAAGATATGTATGCAGGGGTTATTACTTGTGTTCAAACACAAGGTGGATTGACCAAGTATTTCCCTATTTCGGTTGGGTTACATCAAGGATCAGCCTTAAGCCCATATCTTTTTGCTTTAGTCATGGATGTTCTCACTAGACATTTGCAAGAGGATGTACCTTGGTGTATGTTTTTTGCTGATGATATTCTTCTTGTTGATAAGACTAGAGAGGGAGTTGAAGGTAAACTTGAATTATGGAGGTCAACCTTAGAGTCTAAAGGTTTTCGCTTGAGTAGATCGAAAACGGAATATATGGAGTGTAATTTTAGTAGTAATAGACCTAGTGAGGGGATTGTGACTTTGGGTGATCAAGTCATTAATAAGAGTACATGTTTTAGATATCTTGGATCTATTGTTCAGAGTGATGGTGAAATAGATGGGGATATTATCAGCAGAATTCAAGTTGGATAGTTGAAGTGGAGGAATGCATCGGGCTTGTTATGTGATATAAATGTACCCCTCAAACTTAAGGGAAAATTCTATAAGATGGTAGCGAGGCCTGCAATGCTTTATGGTGCCGAATGTTGGCCATTAAAAGAGAAGCATAATGCTAAGTTAAGTGTGGTAGAGATGAGGATGCTCAGGTGGATGAGTGGCTTTACCCTTAGAGATAGGATACGAAATGAGCATATACGTGAAAGGTTGGAGTAGCTCCAATAGAAGATAAGATTAGAGAGAGTCGCCTTAGATGGTTTGGTCACATAAAACGGCGGCCTTCCGATGACCCGGTTAGGAGAGTAGAGGTATTAGATTTGACTTGTGTTAAGAAAGGTAGGGATATACCTAAAAAGACTTGGTTAGAAAATATTATGAATGACATTTCTTTATTAGATTTAACGAGAATTTGACTTTCATAGGACACAATGGAGAAAAATGATTCATGTAGCCGACCCCACGTAGTGGGATAAAGGCTTGATGTTGTTGTTGTTGTTGTTGGATTACCTGAATTAGAACACAAAGAAAGAAGATTGCAGTAAAGAAAAGTGCGGTAAAATGAAAACCCACTTACCAAAGTGGAGGTTCAAGGAATTCACTCAATCTACTTGAGTATGATCAACCACCAAGCTGCCAAGTTACTTGAAATTCTCTCCGAAACATGTAAGCAAATCAAAACTATCTTCATTTTAGTTTTAGAATGTTTTATACAATTGAAAATACATGAATAGAGTCATAGACGCATCTCTTCATTTAAATTCAAAACAAAGAAGGGAAAGGGATGGAGGGAGGGGTTGGCATCTTGTTTGGGCTCACTAGCAACCACCTATAGCCACCTCCTTCTTTCATGCATATTAGTGTGGTCGGCCTTGCATCCTTAACCATGATTTGTACTTAATGTATTAAGCATCAACAAAGCAAATGACATAAATTGACCTCTAGCAAAGCAAATTATAACACTATGTTGTCCACATAATACTTATAATACTAAATATATGAAAATACATAAAAACATAATATTAAATGCATGAACCACTTCTTAATATGCCCTTCCTCTTGTTCTTTATGGCTTGAGCTTCATATGTTAATGCTCTTGCTCTAGTGATAAGACCTCTTCCATGTGCTTCATCAGCATATCATGCTATTCACTATACAATGAATTATTATTTCATTGCCAATTTTTAATAGCATGAATTCACATGCCACACCTTCATAACATGGCATAACATGTACTATCTAAACCCACATTCATTTTGCATAGCATTCATATCACATTTTATGAGTATAATTATCCATGAAACAAATCATATAGTGTCATGTAAATAATCATATGCTTGCATCATAATATGATGTAGGATCATGGTTTTATGTGTTGTATCACTTCGACACATATAACATGATGCATGAAATAAATAATCCATATGATATGGCTTGCATAGAAAATCATCATGATTCATGGTATCCGTCTCGTGTTGCATGTACATGATAGGAAACACTTGGATTTCCAAGTGTTTCTTACCCAAAACCAAGACGAACCAATGCCAAACTGCTGTCCACAGCAGAAACCAGCCAGGAAACAGGGAAAAACAGGAAGAAAACGCGAGAAATCTGAGAATAAATTGCACAAAACTATTGTATTTCAATAGTAGAAGCAAAAACCATAAGAAAGATACAATGTTCTTCGATTCGAGAGGAAGAACAACTCTCCAACAATCTCCGGCAACGCCAAGAGCCCAAACAAGAAACCCTAGAACTCCAAGAGAATACAAATTCAAGATAATCCCCCCTTCACCCCAAAACTCCTAATTAACCATAAAGGAGTTTTACAAAATGTCTAAACAGCCCCTCGCATTCAAAATTTCCCTCCCAAAAATCTTCCCTGGCCCCCGTCGGCTGTGCTTCGCCCGCTCGGTTCCGCCTCCTGCGCGCGGTTCCGTCGCGAGTAGACTTGGACCGGTCCAGCCGGCCCCTCCTGGGCCGGCGTAACATTACCGCCCTCCCAAAGAATCACCTTGTCCTCAAGGTGAAAATCAGGAAACTGCTGTTTCGTCCTCTCATATGGTTCCCACGTGGCCTCTTAGTCAGGAAGGTTCTTCCACTGGATCAACACTTCCTTAGTTTTATCTTCTTTCTGGCGCACCCCTTTTAGCTCCATAGGTTCTAAAATCACCTCTAAGTCCTCAGTCAGGGTTGCTGGTAGCTCAGAATTGGCGGTGTACTCCCCAATGGCCTTTCTCAATTGTGATACGTGAAAAACTGGATGTATAGTTGCCGATGGAGGTAGTTTCAATCTGTATGCTACTGACCCAATCGTCTCCAACACTTCATATGGCCTAAAGTACCTTGGAGCCAGCTTTTCATTCCTCCTGTTGGCAACTGTCTTCTGTCTATACGGTCGGAGCTTCAGAAACACCCTCTCCCCTGCTGCAAACTGTATGTCCTTCCTATGCCCATCCGCTTGCTTCTTCATAATTTGTTGTGCTCTTAGTAAATGCCTCTTTAGCTCTTCAAGTACTCGATCTCTCTCCTCTAAGTACTCTTCTACTGACAACACAGGAGTGCTGCTACTCCCAAAATGCACCAAGTGTGGAGGATCCCTTCCGTACAGTACTTTGAATGGCGTCATCTGTGAAGCTGAGTGAAAAGAGGTGTTGTACCAGTATTCTGCCCAGGATAGCCATTTGGCCCACAACTTAGGTGTCTCCGACACAAAACATCTCAAGTAGGTTTCCAAACTCCTGTTAACCACCTCCGTTTGGCCATCTGTCTGTGGGTGATAAGCGGTGCTCCTTTTCAAAACTGTTCCTTGTAACCTGAACAGCTCCTTCCAAAAGTGACTGAGGAACACCTTGTCTCTATCGGACACAATTGCCTCTGGTATCCCATGCAACCTGACAACCTCTCTAATGAAGGCTGAAGCCACTGTTACTGCGGTGTAAGGATGTCGGAGGGGAATAAAATGAGCATACTTGCTCAGTCTATCCACCACCACCAGGATCACTGTGAAGCCTTCTGAGCGGGGCAACCCATCTATGAAGTCCATGGATATTTCCTCCCACACTCGTCCTGGTAATGCCAACGGCTGTAGTAGCCCCCTGGTGACATAGCCATGTATTTGTTCCTCTGACAAATCTCACATCTGGCCACCATCTCCTCTACATCTCTATGCATTCCCTTCCAATAAAGCTCAGCAGCAATCCTCCTGTAGGTCTTCTGCACCCCAGAATGACCACCAACCGCGCTCCCATGAAATTCTTGGAGGATGTTTGGGATGTGGATAGAAGTCCTGGGCATCACGAACCTCCCTTGATACAGCAATCTGTCCCCCTCTACTGAGTACCCTGGGTGGCTATCACCTTCCCTTAATAAATCAGCCATGATCTTTTCCAACCCCTCATCTTTCGAGCTCTCTACTTTGATTGCCACCCAATCTAGCATCAAAGAAACAGACACACCCACTGCCTGAAGTTCACCCAAACATCTGGACAAGGCATCAGCAGCTTTGTTTTCCCCGCCTGGTCTGTACTGAATTTCAAAGTCATACCCCAGCAATTTTGAAAGCCATCGCTGATGCTCTTCAGTCATCATCCGTTGCTCTAACAAGTACTTCAGGCTCCTCTGATCAGTCCTGACAATAAAGTGTCTGCCCAATAAGTACGGTCTCCACTTCTGGATGGCCAGTACAATAGCTATCAACTCTCTCTCGTAGACAGACTTCAGTCTAGCCCGGGATGACAGTACTTGACTGAAGTAAGCTATGGGTCTGTGGTTCTGCATCAACACTGCTCCCAATCCATAGCCTGAAGCATCTGTCTCCACCACAAACACCTGATTGAAGTCCGGCAGAGTAAGCACTGGCACTGTCGTCATGGCCTTCTTCAGCTTCTCAAAAGCCTCTGAAGCTGCTTCTCCCCATAAAAAATTGTCCTTCTTCAACTGCTCTGTCAGTGGCCACGCTATAGTGCTGTATCCCTTCACGAACCTCCTGTAGTATCCTGTCAATCCCAAGAATCCTCTGAGCCCCTTCAAGGTCTTGGGTTGAGGCCATGCCAGCATTGCCTCTATCTTGGACTGATCTGCAGCCACTCCCTCCTGGGATATCACATGCCCCAGGTACTCCACCCGTGCCTGAGCGAAGTCACACTTCTTGAAGTTGGCCTTCAGCTGGTGCTCCCTCAGCACACTCATCACCACTCTCAGGTGCTCTAGGTGTTCCTCCTCAGTCATGCTATAAATTAGTATGTCATCAAAAAATACTAACACAAACCTGCGGAGGTGTGGCTTGAAGATCCGGTTCATCAGGGCCTGGAATGTGGCAGGTGCGTTGGTGAGGCCAAAAGGCATCACCAGAAATTCGTAGTGGCCCTCATGAGTCCTGAAGGCCGTCTTCTGCACATCTTCCTTCCTCATCCGAATTTGGTGATAGCCTGATTTCAGATCGACCTTGGTGAACAAGGCTGCTCCATGTAGCTCATCCATCAACTCGTCAATCACCGGGATAGGAAATTTATCAGGCACAGTTTCCTTGTTGAGAGCTCTATAGTCTACACAGAACCTCCAACTCCCTTCCTTCTTTTTCACAAGCAGAACTGGACTAGAGAAAGGGCTCACACTGGGCTGAGTGATCCCTCCTTCTAGCATTTCTCCTACAAGTTTCTCAATCTCATCTTTCTGCACCTGAGGGTATCTGTAAGGCCTCACACTGATAGGAGATATTCCCTCTTTCAAGATAATCTGGTGCTCCTGCTCTCTGTCAGGTGGTAGTCCCACCGGAGGTTGGAACACATCCTCAAATTCCTGCATAAGAGGCTGAACCAACGTGGGAATGAGCTTTTCCTCCCCCTCCTTTTGCTCCTCCAGGCTCTGCAGCTCCACAAGGAATCCTCCTCCTTCCTCATGGATGATTTTCGCCATTGATCTGAGTGACACTCCAGCTCTGGACAATCCGGGTTCCCCTTTTAGCTTCACCCTCTTCCCTTCTACAATCAGCTCCATCACCATGGTCCCCCAGTTCACCTTTGTTTCACCCAAGGTCTGTAGCCACTTCATGCCCAGAATGACATCTGTGCTACCCAACTTCAGGGGTAGGAAGTCCTCTACCACCCTGATCTCCTGTAGTCTCATCTCCACCCCTTTGCAGATCCCGGTGCTGGACTCAATCTTTCCTGTCCCCATCATCACCCCATAACTGCCTGTCTCAGTAGGCTCCATCCCTAGCTCCTCCGCCACCTGGGTGGATATGAAATTGTGGGTTGCCCCACTGTCAATCAGGACCACTACCTCTCTCCCAAGGATCTTCCCCTTCACCTTCATCGTATGGCTAGGAGTAAATCCCAACACAGAATTGAGGGATACCTCAGCTACCTCCAACTAGGGATCAATCTGCTCCTCATCAGAATCATCACACTCTTCAGGCGCCTCGTCTATATAGACGGTGAGAGCCCGAAGGGCGCGATCCTTGCATCTGTGCCCTGGAACAAACTTCTCCTCACATCTGAAACAAAGGCCCTTAGCCCTCTTCTCCTGCATCTCTTCCTCAGTCAGTTTCTTGAAGCTTCCAGCCGATCTGGTCACCCCGCTCTTCTCCTTTCCACTCTCCTTAGGGACGCTGGGGCTTGGCCCTTTTGGAGCCAAGTAAGTGGTAGTTGTCCTGGTGGGACCTTCTGAGTGGTTGTTTCTCCAAGTTCGGGCGTTGGTCTTTTGATTCTCCACCAACTGAGCCAATTCCATCGCCTCCCTCAGGTCTCTTGGTCTCATGACCTTCACAGCATCTCTAATTTCTGGTTTGAGGCCCTTCATAAAATTTCCCCCCAAAGTACTGTTTGAGAGGCCCTCCATGTCTCCCACTAAGCTCTCAAATTTCTTCATGTATTCCTCCACCGTTCCCTCCTGAGTGAGGGCGTAGAACTGTTCTGATATCTCCCATGGGCTGCTCCCCCTGAATCTCTCCCTGATAGCCTCCTTGAAGTCCCTCCAGGAACTCACCGGTTCCCACTTATCCATGTACTTGAACCAGGCAAATGCCGCCCCTTCCAAGCACATACTAGCAGCCATCAATCTCTCCTCCTCCATCAGGTCGTTCACTGCAAAATACCTCTCCACCTTGTGGATCCACTCATCCACATTTCCCTCCTCGAATACTGGCATTTTCAGCTTCCTGGCCCTCGTGTCCACCCCGTAAGCCCTATTCCCCCCATGGCCTCCTCTGTCCCAAGCTATGGGGTCTTCCCAAGTTCCTCTTTCTCCATATCGGGTCTCATCCTCCCTCCTTGGCCACCGGTAGCCATCTTCCCCTCGTGCCCCGCCATGGTGGTTATAGATCCCCCCACGGCGGCCGGTCCACTGGGTCGGGCCTCCGACGTCGCCAATCATCTTCTCTTCCTTCCCGGAAGTCTCTCCGTCTGTCATGTTCTTCTCGCCTGATGGACTCCCGAGGTGGCATCCTCCCGTTGCTGTTAAGCAGTTCCACCTCCTCTTCCTCTTCTGGATTCACCTTCTCCTTACCCCTGCTCCCACTACCTTCTCCTCTTTCCTCCACTGGCACAGCCCTTGCTTGCCCTTCCAACAACTTCTTCATCATCTCCTCCAAAGCCATGAATTTCCTTTCCACATTCTCGCTAAATGTGGCCATCTTCTCCTCCAGATCCGCCTTAAGTTGACCCATCTCGGTCTCCAAGACTTCTACTCGCTTAGATGCCATGGGAAACGACGAGATGCCTCCGGATCCTCAAAAAATCAGCAAAAAACTGCAGCGAAACAATGGAGAAAAAAGCCCTCCACCGCCCGGATCTTGCTCTGATACCAATTTGATAGGAAACACTTGGATTTCCAAGTGTTTCTTACCCAAAACCAAGACGAACCAATGCCAAACTGCTGTCCACAGCAGAAACCAGCCAGGAAACAGGGAAAAACAGGAAGAAAACGCGAGAAATCTGAGAAGAAATTGCACAAAACTATTGTATTTCAATAGTAGAAGCAAAAACCATAAGAAAGATACAATGTTCTTCGATTCGAGAGGAAGAACAACTCTCCAACAATCTCCGGCAACGCCAAGAGCCCAAACAAGAAACCCTAGAACTCCAAGAGAATACAAATTCAAGATAATCCCCCCTTCACCCCAAAACTCCTAATTAACCATAAAGGAGTTTTACAAAATGTCTAAACAGCCCCTCGCATTCAAAATTTCCCTCCCAAAAATCTTCCCTGGCCCCCGTCGGCTGTGCTTAGCCCGCTCGGTTCCGCCTCCTGCGCGCGGTTCCGTCGCGAGTAGACTTGGACCGGTCCCGGTTGGACCGGTCCAGCTGGCCCCTCCTGGGCCGGCGTAACAGTACAACTATTTGTCCACATGAACAAACACATAACATCAACATCATAAAATTAAAGTCACATAGAAAAATAATGAAATCATGGCTTTCTAAGAAAGGGAGAATGTATCCTACCTCAAAAGAGTGAAAAGGCCCAAGCCAAAACTTCTCCAATATTGATGTGAAACATAGGCTAGATTCAGGAATTGCTTATGAGTAATAATGAATTGACAAGCTTAGCAATTATATAATAATGATGATCAAGGGCTGATTTAAGCGACTTCTCAATTGTTGATAAAGTAATAGCAAACAATCTATGCATCACAAAATTCAAATTCAACTTGAACTGGATTTATCTTGTTTGCCTGCTCATTTACTTCAATATGAGCTCTATTTGAGCCAGAGTTGATTTGATTTTCAAGTGATTTTTTAATCTTCTAGCTAAATTAACAACACTATTCACAACTATTTTGGCTTATTAATTTTCCTGCTAGATACAATATCTCGTCATTTATATTGAGTTCCTAAGTTCTCGTACATCATTTTTACAACTGCTGAGTTTGATTAATGATTTTAAACACCACTCTTCATAAGGCCGCTTTCAATATACATGTTGCAGAGCAATATTTGTGGTTCTTTTACCCTCTGGAGCCTCTTTTGTTCTACTCGAACCTTGTTTACGTAGAAAGGATAATTTTAGTTTGCTATAAGTTTTCACCAGTTTTAGCTAAGTGAGATAACCTTCTCTACCCCTTTTGTGCTGTTTATATTTACATGCCTTGACTACTCTTGCATGTTTCGGAGAAGCAAGAAAATGACCTGGCTAAAGAGTATTGCTACACCCCCGAAAAAAGAAAATTTGGTCCAATTGCTTAGGTGTTCCAACTGAAGTGAGAGAGGATGACATACACTTTTGCTGAGAAAGTGTATGATTGGGTCACCTTTAGTAGATGTGACCCTTGTGTGGAAAAATTGTCTCTCGGGATCAGTTACCAGCAGAAAATCTCTCCATGGTAGAATATTTTCAAATGCGTACCTTATACATCGATACAATTTGGGAATAGGTGCTTATGATTTAACATCAACTTCTCTACTGGATGCAGATCTGTACTTCAGCTGTAAGGAGTCCGTATCCAACGTAAGTCTTTCTAACTTTTCCTGCTTTGTGTATATTGTTATTAATCAGCTAGAGACATTTGATTGTTCTACTTGGCTTTTCTTTTCTTTTTTATTATTATTATTTTTTTTGGTGGTTTGCTTCCCTTCTGCAGATACATGGTGATAAATTTGATTCTTTTATGAGAAACTTTGAGAGATCATTTGACAGCACATTAAAGACATTGCTAGTTTTTAACAAGGCTTCTACTTCAAGTCAAAAAAATAAATTGAGAGAGGAAAGACCTCTTACTGTAGGAAATAAATTGATCAACGAATCAAATAATGATGAACAGGAAAACAGATCATACAGTTCTTTGGGAGTTGGTAGCTGTGAGATTGAGCAGATACCTTGTTCTCTTGATCCCCTCAGTTGTGAAGAACATTTGGGAGAAGATGAAGCAGTCAGTTCAACAAACCAGCTTGCTCTTCGCATCGAATCCAATCAAGAGCTAGTTCGAGCTTCTCATAATTTTATTGCTGGCGGTTTTAGTAAATCTATGTTGACCACCTTTGAGAAATCAGTTACAGAACATACTAGATCCAATGACCTGAAGGAAGTTGAGATAGGTTTGACTATGAGAAAGTTGCAGATGAAGCAATCTCAGTTAGAGATGAGTTCTTATGCAAATTGGTTGGAGAAGGTAAAGATTTGCATGAATATGTCTAAAGCTTCTTTCAAAGAGGACAAACTAAGGAATCAGATGCAGGAGACAAGGCATGCAGAACTCAGAAGAAATTGCATAGACCTTCTTGTGAGTGGCTTGATTCTCATGTGTGCTTTCCTAATTTATGGAGCATCAATCTTTTCATACCAGCGGATCACAGAGGCAACATCATCCTGCAGCACTGTGTCGAGAGTAAGTCTTTATTTGGCTTAATTTCGTGTTGTTTCTTAATAGTGGACAGGATTAGTTTCCTGGAAAAGTGTTTTTACAATTTTTTATTTTCTATTTAATAAATAAAATAAAATAATTAATCTTATTTATTATAAACTAAGATTCGAATGTTATATCATAATTATATGAAATTCATCATAGCATTATGTTAGATCGGTCCAGCAGGTCCACATGGGATCGGCCCTGGCGGAAATTCCGCCTCTCCTGAGTATGCCGATCAAACCGCATAATCCAATGGAGCTTTTTGGGAAAGAGTTTTGAGGGATTTGAGAGGGAAATTTGAATGTGGGGACTGTTAAGAGATTTCTTTTTGAATTGTATGCATAAAATAGTTTGTTTTCCTAGGGTTGACATCTTGAATTTGACTGAAATTTGAGATCCCTTAGGGTTATGGGCTCTAGCGGCATCTAGAGATTTGGTATTTTCCGTTTCTATTCCATCAAATAATACAAATTACCTACTGTTTTCCTGGTTTTTGTGCGGTTGATGATTGTCGTTATCGCCTATTCGCTTCTCCAACGATCCGCCATTTCAGGCTCTACAATGCCAATCACCTCCATTCTCTTGCTCCTAGGTGTTGCTTGTGGCATTGCAGGGAAGCTCTGCGTGGACTCACTGGGAGGAAGTGGATATCACTGGGTTATTTACTGGGAAGCTCTCTGTTTGCTTCATCTTTTTGCTAATATCTTTCCATCGATCCTGTACTTTGTTCTTTATGGTCCTGTTTTAGTAGCCAAAAGGGAAAAACCAGTTTGGCTACCGTATTGGATGAGGCGATACACATTCTATGGGATATTGCTTTTGGTTCTTCCAACAATGGCTGGTCTGTTGCCCTTCACATCTCTGATTGACTGGAAAGATCACTTCACTGAAAAGATAATGGCTTTGATTTCAAAGGCTGAGCAGAAAAGCTGAGGGAAGAGTTCAGCTGTTGTTTAGCTATATTTCGACTATTTCATCAGCTGGTCAGTTAGTAGGTTTAGGATTTGTTTGGGACGGTTTTTTTGCTGCTTTTTAAAGCAATTTTTAGTTTAAAATTTTTAACTTTTGTATTAAAAAGTTACTTTAAGAAGCAGGAGGAAAGCTGTCCCAAATGAAACCTTAATTGCTACCATAACCTGATCGTCTCGGCAAGCTGGGGCGAGTTGATTGATCCAGAAAGGTGTTTTTTTTTTTGTCTTTGCTGCCCTGGTTATCCACCCAGGTGCAGGATCTTCAGTGCATTTCAGCATAATTGGAGCCATTGTTGCAGTATAAGCTTGATCGTTAGTGTGACATATCTATGTTTTCTTATTCTGCTTGAAAGCATTTTGTAAATTTTGGTTAAGATTATTGAGGGTGATTTAAGTTACGTTATTTTCTTGTTATCTTCTGATTGTAGTAACCTTTGGGCTCTATTTATGATTTAATTTCAATGCTTTATGTCCACTGGAGAAATATTTAATGTTTGGCATTCTGTGCAGAGGAAGCCATCATAAGTTTTCTTCAACTCAAACCTGTAGTGGACTATGTCCCAAGCTTGCTTTGGTTCATACCTGAGGTAAGCTCCAAGTAGAGGAGAGATTATTGGGTTCGGACATCGGACACAGTTTACCTTCGATATTCACAGTACTAAGCTCGGTACTGTGAACTACTAAGTACCGAGCAATACTGAGCAGTACCGAGCTCGGTTCTACTTGGTACTGCTCAGTACCGAGCTCATTACTGAGTAGGAGGTGATTTGGTGTATTTTCATTGGGCTCCGAACATGTCCGGTGATCGTACCTAATAATTTGCCCAAGTAGAGTTTGGACTTTGGCTTCTTTTGGGGTGGTTTTCTTACTTCTTCTTAAAGTAATTTTTTAGTATAAATATAAAAAAATTGTACTAAAAAACTACTTTAAGAAGTACTTAAAAAGTTGTACCAAACGAAGCTTTAGGTTTTGTTTCGGATGGCTTTTTTATTGTTTCTTAAAGTAAATTTTTTGTGCAAATTTTTTTTAAATAATTTGTGTTTAGGTGTTTTAGAAAGCAATAAGAAGTTTTTCCAAATAAAGACTAAAGTTTTGTTTGTGATGATTTTTTATTACTTTTTAAAGCATTTTTCAGTGTAAATGTAAAAATTAAAAATTTTACATTGAAAAGTTGTTTTAAGAAATAATAAGAAAGTCGTCTCAAATGAAATATTAGTCATCATAATTAATTAGTTAAGCTCAAGCTTAAATTAGAGGTTATTTTAGATAGCTTGAGTTATTTGCGCTCATTTGCTAAATCAACTAAACAACTTCTTGAATTTCTAGGACATTATTTAATGGGATATAAAGATGTTGCAACTCGGGCTTCCGAGTTTATGATTTTGATGATAACAAATAATATTTATTAATTTTTTATTTCTCCTGGTATTTGTAGTGCATATTTCTTTCTATGTTAACTAATATTTTAGGTACATCATGCACCGTTCTTTGAAGATTCAAGGCTCAAGATTGCGTAGAATTGGTCGTATTAAATGAGTCTGTAATTTTCATTTATTGAGTCAAGTCTTATAATGATGTATGTTAGTTTGTTGATCATGCACACACATAGAGGGAGCAAAAAATGATTATGAATATTTTAACTTTTCTGTTCATCGTACTGTACGATCTAGTGTAACAGAAATAAATTAAAATATTTATTTTTCCTGAAAAAATTAATTTTGAATATAACTAATCGTACTGTACGATCACCACATCGTACTATACGATCTGTTATAATTAGAAAGCCCGCCGTCCATTAAGGCTTCGTTTGGGACGGCTTTTTTATTGCTTTCTAAAACAGAGTTTTAGTACAAATTTTTTTTATTTTTGTACTAAAACTCCGTTTTGAAAAGCAATGAAAAAGCCGTCCCAAACGAAGCCTAAATTAGGCAAAAATTTGAATTTGAACAGTTTTATAATCGTACTGTACGATCATAATCGTACGGTACGATGTTTGAAATATTGCCTAAGTTAATCCTGAGATTATGCAATCAAAACGGCTGAAATTTGTCATTTGGATCGTACTGTACGAACTGGATCGTACTGTACGAACTGGATCGTACTGTACTAACAAGTCAATTTCTACACATCGTACGGGACAATCTTGAGATTGTACGGTACGATATTTGACGGCTGAATTGAGTATTTTTAGGGTTTTTGAGCCCTCTATTTAAGCACTATCATAAGACTTTGTAAGAGTCTTTTGACAGCCATTATGTCTTCATTCTTTTGGAGAAAACTTAAAGAGAGGACTTCAAAGGGAGAGAGGAAAGTGTGAAGTTTGAGAGAGGGAGAAGATCCTTGGAGGGGGTTTCAAGGGAATGCGAAGGAGATCACACGGTTGCTCCGGCGAGCTTGCACCTCAGTACCATCGGATTCAAGGTTCGTCTTAAAGGAAGTTTTGGGAAGAAGAAGATCTCATTGGTGTCAAAGGACCCGGCTCCTCCGCCGCACCGGGGAAGGTGGAAGTGATTGTGTAAAGGCTTCTCCGCCTAGCTGTGGGAGCTAAAGGAGAATCACTAAAGGTTTAGTGTAATACTCGGAGGGTGCCTCCGGGGAGTGGACGTAGGTCATGGTTTGACCGAACCACTATAAATTGGTGTGTTCTTTCCTTTATTTTTTCTGCACTTTATTTCCGCATATATTTTTTATTGCAATTTATTGCGTGAATGAAATTGATTATCTATCTTTTTATTGTGAATGAAATTCGCTTCTGCATAAAGTCATAAAAAGATATATCTTTTCATTAAAGAAGTTTTTAATCATCCAATTCACCCCCTCTTGGCGCATCTAGAAATTTCAAAAGAGCAAATGTAAAAAAAAAATTATGAATAAAAATTATATCCGGCTATTCTGATATAAATTTTATCATAATGGATTTGAAAGTTATTAAATTTATTTATAAATTAGAATAATATAAATTCTTTTTAAGTAGTCTTAATCTCAAAATAAATATATTAATTTGTAAATTTATTATTATGTAAAACATATTAAGATGTTTCAGAATAATTTACTCTCTTTATAAATGAAAAAATAATCAAAATGATCCTTTAATTTTTTATGAAAGATCAAAATAATCTTTATTATATTAAAGAATTATTTTGATCTCTTAATTTCTTAAATAGCAATCAAAATAGTACTGTCATGAGATTATTTTGATTTCGTTAAAAATTCAATAGATTTGATATATTCTCAAAAAATTATCTTGATCGAGCACGAATCTTGAGGCAAAATCGAACCGGAAACTTCAAAAATTAAATATGGGAACACCTGAACTCAAATTTCAACGAGCTTATAGTCAAACTGAGCGTCTCGGAAATACAAACCCAACGACATCAAATTCAACTCAATCCGAGCCCAAATAAGCCCAAATCAAGTGCCCGAAGCCCTGTTGGAAAGCTCATACCACAATTTGAGTTACCAAACGGTCTTCGATTTTAACGAGATTATAGTCGAATCGAACGGCTCGACTAGACAAATCTAACGAGCCCAAGATCGCCAAATCCGACATCACTAAGACCTCCAAATGTCTGTCGAACAGTGCACAATCCAAGGATTCAACATCAACCGTCCATTCGTCCACTCCCTATTTGCCCCTGATCTCACACCTATTTACGAACTATGCCACTCCAGAAAATCTATAAATAGAGCCCTCATTTCTCATGAGAGGGGATAAAAAAGAAAGAAGAAGAGAAGGAGAGGAGAGAATAGCTCCTCCTCGACCACCGTGGGAGTTCTTCCCGTCGTCAGAACGACACCAGAATCCCGCCGGACGTTCGACTGACGCCGGAACTCTGCTCGACTTTGTAACTGAATTTCAATTCGGAAGAAACTCATTGTAATCCGATCGTCATAACTTGTTGGACGAATCAGTCTCTTGTATCTCAAAATACACTAGTTGAACTTTTCAACTGGGCGTGGCCCCGTGATTTTTTCCCTTTTCAGGATTTTTCACGTAAAAGTCCTGGTGTTCTTCTATCTTCTATTTGTGTGTGCTAGATATTCGTACAACGCTCAGACGAAAATTTTCTAACTCTACCGCCGCGTATATTCTAGCCCGCAACAAGATTAAAATGATCTTTAAAATAATTGAGGATCATTTTATTTCTTCATAAAAAATCAATAGACTATTTTGATGTTTTTCTTTTTAATAAAATTCTATTTTAAGTGAAGAACAAAACAAAGCAACAATACATTCATCTAAAATCTTGAGCTTCTTGAACAATATTTGCAAACTTTACAATTTCCAATATTATTCTCCACTCATTACAAACAATAAAATGAACTTATTTTACGCTTATTTGAAAGCAGTCAGAACTCAGAAGCTGCAAGCCATTCACTTCTGACTTATTACATCAGTGCAGAACAACCATTTCAATCCGAGCACTTGGCTTTTTCCATAAATTTTTGCATTTTTCTTTTTCTTTTCTGTGCCAAATCCATAACTGAAAAATCAGATAATCTATTTGCAATTATAATCTTATAAAGTTTCACAAATATTCATAGGTTATCATGCATCAATATTTTATTAAATTAATGACACTCATAATGCATATCTACACATATTAGATTTTAAAAGAACTTACAAAAAAATAGAAAAGTGACAATAGACTTTTTATTTTAAAAGAGATTGTTACAATTAATTTGTTTAGACTAAGAATTTGTTTGGGATGGCTACTGCTTTTTTAAAAGCCGTTGTAATACTTTGTAGAAAGAAGATTCATAGCATAAAAATTTATTAAAAGAAGTGAAAAGATAATGATCAAATAAAAATTGTGGTTGTAATCTGAAAAATAAAGCAATAAAATAGCTATCTCAAAAGAAGCCTAATTCCCTTTATTGACTCTTAGGTTTCGTTTGAGACGGTTTTCTTCCTGCTTTTTAAAAAGATTTTTTATTACAAAAATTGTAATTTTTATACTAGAAAGCTGCTTTAAGAAACAAGAAGAAAGCTGTCCCAAACAAATCCTTAATATGATATCATGGAGGAAAAAAATATTTAAGTAATTGACCTCACATAAGGAGATGAATATTTGATCTTGTTGTTTTTTTTTTTTAGGAATGAATAAAAAAATATTAAATTCATGTTGAGAATTAAAATTTAATGTAATAGTACTAAGAAAAAAAGGTAGAAAAGAGAGTTTTATAACCTCAAATGATTGAAAATTAACCAAAAAATAAATAAATGAATAAGATATGCTTAAATGGCTTACCTTTTTGCCAATCCATTAACACTGGTGGACATATAGCCATCCTTTGATATAAGCCAAAGAATGGGCTAAAGAAGAAACAATGAACGCCACCACGAATAGAAGGCTGATCAAACCCAATAACACAATCAAACTAAGCAATAAATATTCTTTTTAGTTACTCTCTTATAAATATTTTATAATTAATGTTTTATTTGAGACAACTTTATTATTATTATTCTTATTTTTTCAAATCAAAATCATAATTTCTATTTGATCAAATAGATCCTAAGATTTCGTTTGGGATGACTTTTTTACAGCTTTATTTTTCAGATTGTAATCATCATGGGCAGATCCCACTCATGTGATGCCCACCCTTAAGAAAAAAATTAATGTATGGTATAGGAGGGGTAGTTTTGGAATTCTACCCCCCTCAAGAATAAAATTTTGCCCTCACGTTGTTTGTCAATCCATCCAAAGTTCCGAACACTTCTTCATCTTCGCGAATAAATGATAAAAATTCTCTTATAAATTTATTAGTATTATGTTGGTTAAATTTTTTTTTAAAATTATTTTATTATTATTACTATTTAATATTATTATTATTATTATTATTATTTTTGTCAACTAATTAATTAAAATTTTGTTCAACCTAAAAAAAGACGTTGAATCCGCCCTTGATAATCATAATTTTTATTTGACTATTATTTTTTTGTTATTTAAAAAAAAATTACATTAAAAAGCTACTTTATACAAGAGCTTTAAAAAATTATTTTTTTCTATTGCTGTTTTATAAAACATCAAGAAAATAGTCTCAAATAAAATCTAAATTAAAGAAATATCACTATAAAATATTATCGAGCAAAATAATAATAAAATCTTAAAAAATAGATAAATTCACCTAAAAATCTCATATTTTATTGATGGTTTTGATAATTTTACGGTCATTCAAGTATACTAGAAATAGAACAAGGAGCTATTACCAGCAGCGCTATCCATGGGATCACCACCCTGTTCCCGCCGCTCGCCGTCGTTACGGCTATCCACTCCCGGCCGCGATGGGCCCCTAAATGCGGGCAAAACAGTGAAAGGGTTCCATCTCTCAGGCACTTGCCGCCGCCGCTGACGCCTATTCCCTCCTCCGCCGACGGGTTGTTCCCTGCTCCGTTCTCCGGTGGCAGGCTCTTCGCCGCGAAGCTGAAACCTGCAAACAGGGCAAGAGTTATGCATCCGAAGCCACGGCACGAGGCAGCTCGAGTGGTACACGTGGCGGCACGGCATCTCCCTCGCCTCTTCCCCCACGGAAAATTCCTCCTTGCATACAGGGCACTCCGAGCCGCCGCGGAGATGAGCCGCTGCGATCGCCACAGTCGGCAAGGCGTCAATGGAGGAACTTGATGCCGGCGGTGGCCCGGTTCGGTCGTTCTCAGTAAGTTCCTCGATGAGCTCACTGAGATTGGGCCCGGTGAAGTAGTCTCCAGGGTCCAGAGCCGGACGAACAGAGTAGCTGGGCGAAACCCATGGAGGCGGCGGCGGCGGCGGTGGTAAAGCGAGTTGGCCATGGATGAGCTGGGGGTGGAATGGAGTCCACGTCGGGAAGAGGTGGTGGAGGTGGAGATGGGGGTGGGGAGAGGAAAAGTCGAATAGAAAGTTCGCCTGTGGCGGCCGTGGAGGTGGTGGAGGTGGCGGAGGCCGCGGAGGAGGGATGTCGAGGTCGAGGTCATGAACAAACGGGCCGAAACAGCGGGGGCAGAAGAGGTCAGAGGTGGCGGAGAGAGAGGGAATGATGGAAACAGGGCGGCGGCATTGGTGGCACCAAAAGAGGCGGAAGACGGCGCGGCGGCGGAGATTCGGAGGGACGGGAGGAGAAGGGGGAGGCATTGGCTAGCTGTTGTTAATGGAGATGGGGACTGCGGAGAGCAATAAGGGGCCTAAGGGCGATGGATTTATTGGGAAGGTGGAGAAAAGGGAGCTCAGAGTGGAAAAGCATATCTTTTATGAAGGAAAGAAGTTATCTTCTTGTCTTTAAGGAACTGTTGCGGAGTGTTTAAACTACAAACTACCTTTGTCGCCTCTTCCAAGGAAGAGAGAGAACGAAGCTTTTTCTAAGGTTTTAATCTACAATTAGTTTAATGCCGAGTTGTTTGTAAAGATAGCTTCTTCTAATAATACATTCATCTATTAAAAATCAGATAGTATGAAGTAATTAGGTGAGAAGACTTTATGATAATTTGGCTTTTGTATTAATGACATAGCTATGTGTACAGCTGCTTTTTCATAATTTTATTTTTTCATACAATAATCAGTTATATTTTAATTTTAGGGGATATATATATATATATATATATATATATATATATATATATATATATATATATATATATATATATATATATATATATCATTTTATATATCATTTTATATCATTTTATATCATCATATTTATATATCTAGGGGTGTCAATTTCCAGTCACGGGTCGGCTTCGGGTCGAATCCGAAACTGACCTGGGTTCAAACGGGTCAGAAATTTGAACCCGGACCCAACCCGGGTAGGTAAACAGGTCGGAAATTCGAACCCGGACCTGACTCGGCGGGTTGCCGGGTTGACCCGACCCGCGCGGCAGAGAAGGAGCTCGGGTTTCGTGAGCGCGAGCGGGGCAGCGGGCGACGACGGCAGCGCAACAGCGGGGGTTCGGCAGCGGGCGACGGCGCGGGGGTGGCAACACTGCAGCGGGCGCGCGGGGCAGCGGGTAGCTCGGGCTGGGGCAACGGGAAATTCAACTTTTTAAAAAATAAACGGGTTTTCGGGTTGACCCGACGACCGGGTCAACCCGAACCGTCGCCGGGTCAACCCGAACCCGACCCGGATTTTCCGGGTCGGATTTTCGTGTCGTGTCAGATATTAACACCCCTAATTATATATGCCCCTCATCTATTTCATTCCTACCACCCATAATATTTTATAAATTTTAATATTTCATTCCTTGCACTTATATTTAATTTATGCGTGGTAGTCATGAAATATTAAATTTTTGAATATTATATATGTAAATAGCATAATATAAGAAATAAGCATTAAGAATAAATTCATAGTAATTAAGAATAATGATTAAGAATAAGCTCTAAGCATTAGGAAAATGTAGACATTTGTAACACATAAAATAATAGTATAATACTAATAGATTAAGTATTTTATTTTGAAAAAATTTTAACAACAAATACAATCTCAAATATCTTATAGTAAAAAATAATTTTTCACAATAAAAATGCCAAAACATAGTGAAAAGCTATCGCAAAAAACCCCTTATTCAGTGCTAAGAAGCCAAACATAAATGTAAACAAATAAGACACAATAAATCACTCTTTCCAAACAACACTCTAAAAAAAAAAATTACTAAAAAATTGCTTTAAAAAACAGTAAGAAATTCATCTCAAATGAAACAACAACAACAACAACATCAAGCCTTTATCCCACTACGTGGGGTCGGCTACATGAATCCTTTTTCTCCATTGTGTCCTATTAAAAGTCAAATTCTCGTTTAAATCTAATAAAGAAAGGTCATTCCTAATATTTTCTAACCAAGTCCTTTTAAGTCTACCCCTACCTTTCTTAACATAAGTCAAATCTAATACCTCTACTCTCCTAACCGGGTCATTGCAAGGCCGCCGTTTTATGTGACCAAACCATCTAAGGCGACTTTCTCTAATCTTATCTTCTACTGGAGCTACTCCAACCTTTTCACGTATATGCTCATTTCGTATCCTATCTCTAAGGGTAAAGCCACTCATCCACCTGAGCATCCTCATCTCTGCTACACTTAGCTTAGTATTATGCTTCTCTTTTAAAGGCCAACATTCGGCACCATAAAGCATTGCAGGCCTCACTACCATCTTATAGAATTTTCCCTTAAGTTTGAGGGGTACATTTCTATCACATAACAAGCCCGATGCATTCCTCCACTTCAACCATCCAACTTGAATTCTGCTGATAATATCCCCATCTATTTCACCATCATTCTGAACAATAGATCCAAGATATCTAAAACGTGTACTCTTATTAATGACTTGATCATCCCAAATGAAACCTTAGTTAAAAAATTTTTAAGAAGCAATAAAAAAGCCATCCCAAACGAAGCCTCAATCTCATAAAAAAAAAAAAATCTTAAATATGTCACACTAAACAAATAGAAAGGGAAAATTGATTATATATGCCTTATGGTATAACTATATGTAATTGAACAAATATCCATATTATTTATTTTCTTAAAGAAATATATCTAAAGATTTCTTTCAAATACTCTCATACTTACCGTTTGCATATTAAAATTTGTGTCAAATGAAATTGGTTTGAGCTTAAACACTTTATTTGAACTTGGTTTTAACCTTGGTTTAGACCTACTTCGAACCTTAATTTAGGCTTCGTTTGGGACGGCTCTTTTACTGCTTTCTAAAACGGAGTTTTAATACAAAAATAAAAAAAATTGTACTAAAACTCCGTTTTAGAAAGCAATAAAAAAGCCGTCCCAAACGAAGCCTTAGACTTGTTTCAAACCTTGATTTAAACATTTGTCCGAGGGTAATTCAAACATGAATTCATGCAATTTTCTCATGAACACTTTAGGGTTTGTCTCGCACTATCATTAGAGAAGCTTGGATGAGATCGATGGAGGGAATCAACTACTAGATTGATTACGAGTGAGAAGTGAATTTTGTGAATAAGACCAACAACATGTAAAGGAGACAAACGACATGTGAGGAGAATATGAGTTTATAGACGGGATCGATAGTGTGTAAAGGAGAATAGGAGTTTGAGACAAACCTCACAAGAGAAGACATTAGCAGGACCAACAATTTGTAAAAGAGAACAGTTCATGACAGGCATTGTTCGGGAAGGCATTGCAGGATCAACAATATGTACAACATCAACATCAAGCCTTCACCCTTCTTCTCGATTTTGTCTTGTTAAAAGTTGAATTTTCATTTAAATCTAATTAAAAAATCATTTCTAATATTTTCTAACTAAATCTTTTTATGTTCACCTCCACTTATCTTAAGATAGGTCAAATCTAATACATCTATTCTTAATCGAGTAATTAAAAGGCTGACGTTTTATGCGACCAAACCATTTAAGATGATTCTCTCTATCTTATTAGTCACTAGAACTACTCCAGGCTGACGTTTTATGCGACCAAACCATTTAAGATGATTCTCTCTATCTTATTAGTCACTAGAACTACTTCAACCTGTTCACGTATATACTCATTTCATGTTCTATCTCTAAGAGTAAAGCAACTTAAAGCAACTCATCCACCTGAGCATCCTCATCTCATCTACAATTAACTTTATTATATGCTTCTCTTTTAATAGCCAATATTTTGCTCCATAAAGCATTGCAAGTCTCACCACAATCTTATAGAATTTCCCTTAAATCTGAGGGATACTTTTCTATCAACAACAGACCCAATGCATTCCTTCACTTCAACCATCCAACTTGAATTCTATTAATAATATCCCTATCTATTTTACCATCACTATGAATAATAGACCAGAGATATCTAAAACATATACTTCATTGGGAATGTGTGAAGGGAAATATTCATTCATGATGAGCATCATAGCACTGAAGACATGAAGGAGAAGATTAATCCATGCCCAATCTTACTATGAGAAGGCATCAACAAGATTAGACCTAAAGGGTCAATAATGGCAAGAATTCAAACTAGGTAAAAAATCAATATTCAAAAAATAAAGCTTAAAAAACTAAGCAAAAACTAGTGCTGATGATGAAAATCTCTCCTCTATAAAATAGCTTTGTTGGCATTGAAATATGCTCAAATGAAGCTATTAGATTCAAAAGACATTACCAAGCTCTGCAATTGTTTCAACAACCTCTTATCAATAGATTAAAAAACATTTAAAGATCAGAATATTAATAAATTAAAATTCGCCATACCGATTAACAAAGTACCCCTTGATTTCTTCCCTCTTAAAAACCCCAAATTTAAGCTACCTGCTGAGATTAATCTGTAGCAGAGCAATGGATGTCATCAAGCTCCATGATTTATTTTCTCTTCAGCTTTTCCTTCATCCTCTCTACAGCGGCCTTTAAGGTACCTTCATCCTTACAAAAGGTGAATCTCACTAGATTCTTCCCTTCCTCTGGGTTGAGATAGAACACACTAGTTGGGATGGCAACAACACCTACCTCCTTAATCAAATGCTCACAGAAAGAAATATCATCTGGAAATCCAAAAGGAGTATGATCCACCACCACAAAATAAGTCCCACTTGATGGGTAAACAATAAATCCTACTTCCTTAAGCCCATCCACGAGAATCGCCTTCTTCGCATTGTAATCTCTTCTAAGCTCGTCGTAATACGATTCGGGTGCTCGAAGTGCTACCGATGCCGCCCATTGCATTGGAGTTGAAGTAGCGAAGGTCAAGAATGCATGAGCCTGTCTTAGACCCCATGTCAAGTGACTTGGAGCTATTGCCCAGCCTATCTTCCATCCTGTCAAGGAGAATGTTTTTCCTAAGGAGTTCATGGTCACAGTCCTCTCACGCATGCCGGGAATTGAAGCGATGGAGATGTGCTCCGCCGCAAATGCCAACTTATCATAAACCTCGTCGGTGAAGACCAACACATCATTTTCGATGCAGAGGTTTGCGATGAATTCAAGCTCATTCTTTGTGAGCATCTTTCCAGTTGGATTGTGGGGTGTATTTATGAGTATTGCACGAGTTTCTTTAGTTACTGCTGAGTTGAGCACGTCGAGAGGGACAGCAAAATCAGGTGGGCAAAGTGTGATAGATTTGATTTTTGCACCAGCCATTGAGAGAGTTGCTTCATAGGAATCATAGAATGGAGCGAATAGAATAACTTCATCACCGGGATTGATCAAGCCGAGGATCGTGGCGGCAATGGCTTCTGTGCAGCCAGATGTGATGGTCACTTCTTTTTCTGGATCAACTTCAATGCCACTGTCCTTCTTGAACCTTTCAGCAATGGCAGCATTGAGAACAGGGACTCCATAACCCCTTGCATATTGATTATTTCCTGCTATAATGGCTTGGATTGCTGCATCTTTGACAAAGTCTGGACCATCAAAGTTTGGGAATCCCTGGCCAAGGTTTATTGCTCCGTGCTTGATGGCAAGATTGCTCATCTGAGTGAAGATAGTTGTCTTGAATTTCTCCAGGCGCTTTGCAACCTACAAAATCGAAGAATAACAGTTAACGTTCAGAAGCCTTAATTTATTATAAACTGCGTATAACAATGTTTCGGATCATGACGGAAAGAACGAGAAAAAATAGACAGATTATTGATAGCAGCACTAAGTTTTTTTTTTTCCCTTCTATGAATGTAATATTAGGCGTCTCTTGGAGAGACTAGTTGGGGCATAAGAGAATCTAAAACTAAGATGGATGTGGCAAAAACCTTGAAGTGAATTGAAAATGATGATTTTAAAGGAAAATGTAAAGTCCGATAGAGTTGATGATGGTAATGTTACAATAATGACGATGTGAACATTTTTATATTTAAACAATAATTAGCACAAAAAAAGAAATCCTAAACAACAAGTGCGACGTACTTTCAATTCTAAAATTATGTATATCTTCCATGAGTTTTCTAGTTTTCAAAATAATTTTTCCACCTAAACTTTTAATAGGCAAATATATGCAAACCAACAAAAAATTAAGCACAAATGATCAAATTTAAAGCACTTATATATAACAAGCAATAGGGAAGGATTTATTGACCGAATGTGGTGAACTTGCTATGAAAAGTCGCTGACCGAGTGTGGTCACCAACTTGCTATGGGAAGTCCTTGATCGAACTTGAATGTGGGCCCTCCTGAGCCGGGCTAATTTGTTGTGGAATTGAACCAGCTTAGCCTAAATCGAGCATGATGTATTTGATATACATTTAATTTCTTGATTCTCTCAAGGTGAAGTCCATCATACATTACTATGGGCTCATCCATGCACCAATATTACCCAACTCACTGGCGAGTTTGGTCACACTCATTGTCTAATTGAGTAGTGAGTTAGGTGGTGTTTAAATTTGTTTGTTTTGATGCATGTTCCCTGTCAAAGGCCATAAAGAACATTTAGTGCTATTCGCCTTTAAATTTATTAAAAATGAATGAATCACAAAACAATGTTCGTGACTAGAAGAAATTTTTCTTTTTCGTGAAGTTGGCCAAGGGTTGGCCTTCCCCCACTCATCTTTGTGAGATCCCCTCATTCAAGTTGGCAGCTACAAAACTGACTGAGGAGCACACATTATATACCAACCTAACAAAGAAGGAGCTTGATATTGTTGAGTACATATCTTTGGTGTTAATGGTGGGTGGTATTTTTGTCGAGGTGCCAAGTAACAACAAAACAACAAGATAGATTTTTAATGCATTGAGTTTATTTTGGTAGTTCCTTATACCTCCATCTTTAGTTTAGCAAATTCATGTTAACATTTCTCCTTGTGTCGCCAAACATTAGCAACCACCGCTAAGCAAGATGAGTTGCTGGGGGAGAGTCTAGAGTTGGTACAAGCAAAGAGGCGTCGAAAGAAGAGTTGGAATCAGCAAGCTTGAGTCAAGTTATTTCCATGAAACCGGGCAAGTTCACAGGAAGTTTTTGTGCATGTCAAAACTATTTAAGGTTGTGACTTCTACAGAAAATTCTTCTCCGTCTATGGAAGTCGATATTAAGCCAAGCGGGTTAATAGCTTTTACACATCCATTAAGAGGTTATCAACATAAATTTGTCTACCGAAAAAACAAAGTTGGTCATCAATTGGGATGACTAGGGGAAGCTAATTGTGGATGCCAACGTCGATCCCCTTATACCCAATGGTCGCTTACAAGCTGGTGTGGCATTGAAAAGGTATTAAAAAAATTTACTTATATGAGGCACTCCATAGGTACCAAGAATGAAAAGCATCACGGCATTCCTAGAAACAATATAATAATGATTTGAGCTCCTTCAAAGTAGATGTGTGAAAAGAGTTAGAAGACATGATCATTTTGTGACAAAAAAGTATTAAGCTTACAGAGTGAGTCCAAGGAATTGGATTTTTCTTTAGCAGGGTCAGAGGGGAAAAGAAGAACTCGTCAAAGCTCTCGAGGCATCACAGTTAAGACTTGCCTAGTTGGAAAAATCTCTAAAGAAGTCAGAATATGGCCCCAGCATTTTCGCTCACTGATCTCACCGCGTATGTCAGTATAGATGACTATAAAAAGAACCTGATGAGCAAATACAAGAATGGTACCGAGATTTGCTTAAAAGTCCTACTGAGTCGGCATGTCGTGGATCCTACCAGGCATTACATGAATTACTTTTATAGCTATGCTATCAACTTCTTAGAGGATGAAGCAGCCTGAGTCCACCAAAGCCCCGGCGAGGTAGACCTAAGAGATGGCGATAGGGCATTCCAAGCCTACATAGATTATTGCATATCTTCCTTTTATCTACCCTTGTACATGTATTTTTTGTACCTTTATCAAATTAAATAAAATGAAATATTTTCTTTTTCAATTCTATGTTTGAATGATATGTTTTGTCGGGTGAAATGTTTAAATGATGTGTTTTGTCGGATGAAATGAGTAGGTTGTGACTTGATCAAATATAACAAATCACTACCTAAAATTGAACTCCATCAAATATAGTAATAATAGAGCTAATTCAGAACTTCTATCAACCACTGGATAAAGCTAATCAATAGATCATCCTGTGGCCCTCAAAATAAGAATTTACAGTAGCAGGCATGGTTGGCTAATCCACTTTGTCGAGTAGTTCAATGACAATTAAATGACTTCTGCGGTATGGTGGAATTGCTAGTGCTGACTTCTCAAATAATCAATTGATTGGCTAAAAAGTTAGTCAAGTAATCAGTTGGGACCTCTTGGCTGATTGGTAAATTTTATAGCATGCTACATTGAGTTCCATTAGCTAGAAGATGAGTCAACATCTTCAAGTTGTCGACCTTCTTACCCCTACGTGATTTTAATGACACTAAGATGGACCTCTCACAAGAGATGTCATTTTACGTACTCACACTCTACTAAATGCAAACTTGGTTGCAAAGGAGGGATATGCTTTCCAGGACTAGGTTGTGTCAATTTCACACTCTGAGAGTTTTGGCGAGTTCCTAGAAATAGGTAAAACATTGTAATTCTACAAAAGTTCACTTCCCTGAGTGTTAGATAGAATAAGCACCGATCATACTACCGAGTTGAATTTCATAAAAGCGAGCTCACCATCCACTTGATAAATCAACGATGAGACAAATAATTTCACTGTCGAATATTTAGATCTTATTTATTTTTATGAGCTCACTATATACTTTTGTAATTTTGTTGATGGGATTCAACTCACAACCATGTGTAAAAGGCGATTTCGTTAAGCACAGATTGTCCATCAACCTAGAGGCTTTGACTCTCCTGGAGGACGTTCTCCTAGTAGCCTCGCAAGTTAGCATGTCTTTTATTTAGTTGGTCGAGTATCGATTTTGGAAAGGGATCTAATGGCAATCTTCATTTTGTTATACTATATTAATTTGTGTGTGTGTATTGCGTATGCGCTAGTAATAAAGTTTAGAAATCTGAGTGGATTGTGTTCACCATGTTAGCCAGATAATCATTAGCGAGTTTTATGATAGTTTCCCTCTTTACTAACAAGCTATGTTGTCTGCTATCAAGTTCCCACAACCCGATTCCATGGGTGAGTTCCCCGAGTTGACAGTTCACCACTTGAAGCCTTTGGTTATTGATCCTAAATATCTGTCCATGCTCAACATATATTCAAGATATTGTATTCAAATTTATCCGTGAGATTATACCATGATTAGTCTTAGAGCCGCAAGAGAGAGAAAAAGGAGGAAGGAGAGAGAGAGAGAATATCATCCAAAGAAACACGAGGGTCTAATTGAGAGACTCGGGGATTTTATAACACGTATAATCTATGTAACAAAATTGTATCACACAAAAAAGAAAGAAGAGGGAGCTCGATGTATCTCAAGAAAAAGAATCACATTGAATGATCATTTGACCCTGTATTTATAGAATTTTAGGCGCCACAAGAAAGGCTATATAATAAAAAAATACATCATAAATATATGAGAGGCTTATGGGCTATAATGTAGCCAACTAGTACATGCGTAACTTGTAGAATGGAGGCATGCAGATGAAGGTGATGTCGGGTTGTCACAGAACCACCATCTCTTCAGAGGAAGTTTCCTAATTGTTGGGGAAATCGCTAACTAATAGGACGGACTGACTTAGAAAGATGAATGGGTCGAACATCTTGGATGAAGTCGCCAAGTTGCCAAGAGAACTCGCCAAACTTACGGGATGAAGTTGCCAATATGTTGAAGGGACCATCGGTTTGCTGGAAGGAATCGCCAACCGAGTGTGGTCACCAACTTGCTACGACAAGTCCTAACCGAGTGTGGTTGTCGACTTACTACAAGTTGCTGCTGACCAAGTGTAGTTGTTGACTTATTACAGGAAGTCCATGATCGAAATTCTAAATCAATCATATTAAAATTCAACTAAAATCTAGCTAGAGTCGAAATCAAAATCTCTGATCGAGTTGAGGCTTCCTTGTTTGAACTTGATTCAATATCACCCTTAATAATTGATAAAGACTATCAGTTAAAAAGCATGCCAAAGGTCCATTTGCCACTAATTTTTCAAACTTCTTTGCCACTGATTTTGGCATTCACATTATAAAAAAAAAGAAACCTACATGTAGATTTTTCTAACTTCTTTCATATCATACAAAATATCAAAGTTAGTCTCTAATCGTTCTAAATTCTACATTTATACTCATCATATAGCCTTAGCAAAATATATAACAAATATGGAAAGGACATCAGATTTTTTTTACACGCTTAATTAATTTTTCTACTTTTCATGTGATAAAAAAAACTTCAAAAACACTAGTTAGTAAATGTATCATCAAAATTTAATTATAAAGTTTAAGAAAAATTTATGAACAAGCATATATCATATTGTTAGGAAATACTTGAAGATTTCAAGTAAACCCTAACAAGAGAGATAAAAACAACAAGAACGATCCACAAATCCGATGGAAAACAAACAAAACAATAATTTTTAATGAAGAAATCAAACTAACGAAAGAAATAAAAACAATATATAATTGATCCTCAATTCGAGAGGAGGACCAATCTCTCACAATCCCTAGATGAAGCTAGGGCCCAAGACACCAAGAACCAAAGACACCAAATCAACCACAATAATCATGCATACCCCTAACCCTAATCCTCCCTTCATATTTAAAGCAAACAATTAAACAACAAATACCCAAACAACTCTCCCATAATTCCCTCTAATTTTCTTAATTATTTTCTTCCCAAATCAGCCCTCAAATCAGCTCATAAATTTGTCCTCTTCAGTTAGGAAACATTTCCTAAATAATACCCCTCAAATCAGCCCCTAAATATTTCCTCTTCAATTAGGAAACATTTCCTAATAAATCCCCTCTAAATCAGCCCCCATATGTGCTCTATTGAATTAGGAAGCATCTCCTAATTAATTCCTTTTGATTAAGAATCTCCCAATCAAATTTGGTTGGTCTATCAATACTCCCCCTCCCAAAGTGTCACATTGTCCTCAAGTTGGAACAAAGGAAACTGTTGCTGAAGCACTTGACTAATAACATTTGACTAAAAAATGGACTGACACTGGGTCGAATGATCCCTGCCTCCAGCATCTCCCTGATTAATCTCTCGATCTCATCCTTCTGGATTTGAGGATGACGATATGAATGAACAATGATAGATGAGGCTATTTCGTTCAAGATGATAGCATGCTCGTGTTCTCGCGAAGATCTCAATCCTTGATGTGACTGAAAAACCTTATTGAATTGTTGAATCAAAGGCTACACTGAAAGAGGAATGTCTCATCCCTCCTTTAATTTGATCCCCTCCAACCTGTGTAATCCCACCAGATAACCTTCCCTCACCTCTTGTATACTCCTCTCCATGGTTTTAAGTGATATCATGGTTTTGGAGAGCCTTGCATCTCCCCTTATCACTACTATTCTCCCTTCCACCACCAGCTCCATCGTCAATGTCTCCCAAGATTTGCAGCCACTTCATCCCTAGGATAACATCACTGCTCCCTAACTCCAACAACAACAACAAGCCTTTATCCTACTACGTGGGGTCGGCTACATGAATCATTTTTCATCATTGTGTCCTATTAAAAGTCAAATTCTCATTTAAATCTAATAAAGAAAGATCATTTCTAATATTTTATAACCAAGTTTTTTTAGGTTTGCCTCTACCTTTCCTAACATAAGTCAAATCTAATACTTCTACTTTCCTAACTGGGTCATCGGAAGGCCGACGTTTTATGTGACTAAACCATCTAAGGCGACTCTTTCTAATCTTATCTTCTACTGGAGCTACTCCAACCTTTTCACGTATATGCTCATTTCATATCCTATCTCTAAGGGTAAAGCCACTCTTCCACCCGAGCATCCTCATCTCTGCCACACTTAACTTAGTATTATGCTTCTCTTTTAATGGCCAACATTCGGCACCATAAAGCATTATAGGCCTCACCACCATCTTATAGAATTTTCCCTTAAGTTTGAAGGGTACTTTTTATCACACAACAAGCCCGATGCATTCCTCCACTTCAATCATCCAACTTGAATTCTGCTGATAATATCCCCATCTATTTCATCATCACTCTGAACAATAGATCCAAGGTATCTAAAGCGTGTACTCTTATTAATGACTATGATCACCCAAAGTCATAATCCCCTCACTAGGTCTATTACTACTAAAATTACACTCAATATATTCTATTTTAGATCTACTCAAGTGAAAACCTTTAGACTCTAAGGTTGACCTCCATAATTCAAGTTCACCTTCAACTCCCTCTCTAGTCTTATCAACAAGAAGAATATCATCAGCAAAAAGCATACACCAAGGTACATTCTCTTGCAGATGTCTAGTGAGAACATCCATAACTAACACAAAAAGATATGTGCTTAAGGTTGATCATTGATGTAACTCAACCGAAATAGGAAAATACTTGGTCAAACCACCTTGTGTTTAAAAACAAGTAATAACTCATGCATACATATCTTTAAAGATTTGAATATAAGCGTTATTAACTCCTTTCTTTTCAAGAACTTTCCAAAGCACTTCTCTTGGAACTTTATCATATGTTTTTTCTAAATCAATAAATATCATATGTAGATCCTCCATATTTTCTCTATATTTCTCATTCAAACCTCTTAATAAATGTATGGCTTCCATAGTCGACCTACCCGGCATGAATCCAAATTGATTTTGAGAAACATTAATATCACGCCGCAACCTATGCTCCATAACTCGCTCCCATAGTTTTAAAGTATGACACATTAACTTAATACCTCTATAATTCACACAATTTTGTGCATCACCTTTATTCTTAAAAATATGAATTAACACAAATTCTCCACTAATCTGACATCTTTTTAGTCTTCAAAACAGTATTAAAAAGTTTAGTAAGCCAAGAAATTCCTTCATCTCCTAAGCATTTCCACACTTCTATTGGAATACCATCAGGTCCAACAGCTTTTCCACGCTTCATTTTCTTTAAAACCTCTCTAACTTCGATTTTACTAATACGCCGATAGAAACATAAATCTTTATTTTCATTTAGGGTTCTAAGATCACTACAGTCAATCGAATTTTCACATTCTTTATTAAAAAGTTTAACAAAATATCTCATCCACATTTATTGAATATCATCTTCTAAGAAAAATACTTTTTGATCTTCATCCTTAATACACTTCACTTGAACTAAATCCTTACTACTCATATCTCTTATCTCTTTGTTTATATATAACTATATATATATATATATATATCTTTCTCCCTCCATCAAATCTATTATATAAATTATTAAAAAGCTAAGGTCTTTGATAGGAGAAAATCCTCCCTCACATGAACCTCTTGTATGGTCAAAACTACACCTCTACAAATCCCCTGGCCCGTCTTTACCTTCCTAATACCCATCATCACTCCATAACATCCAGTGTCAACCAATTTCACCCCAAATTGGTTCACAACTTGGTTGGAGATGAAATTGTGGGTAGCCCCATTGTCAATCAACACCACCACCTCCCCTGTCTGATATTTCCCCCTTCATCTTCATGGTATGATTCAGAGTGAATCCTACAACTAAATTTAGGAAGACCTCCGCCCAAAAAAAAATAAAAAGAAAAAAAAAAAAAAAAAAAAAAAAAAAAAAAAAAAAAAAAAAAAAAAAAAAAAAAAAAAAAAAAAAAAAAAAAAAAAAAAAAAAAAAAAAAAAAAAAAAAAAAAAAAAAAAAAAAAAAAAAAAAAAAAAAAAAAAAAAAAAAAAAAAAAAAAAAAAAAAAAAAAAAAAAAAAAAAAAAAAAAAAAAAAAAAGAAAAAAAAAAAAAAAAAAAAAAAAAAAAAAAAAAAAAAAAAAAAAAAAAAAAAAAAAAAAAAAAAAAAAAAAAAAAAAAAAAAAAAAAAAAAAAAAAAAAAAAAAAAAAAAAAAAAAAAAAAAAAAAAAAAAAAAAAAAAAAAAAAAAAAAAAAAAAAAAAAAAAAAAAAAAAGAAATGCACTAGTGCAAAGAACTGCTTATAGAAATCCCCTCCATGCCTGTTCAGAAATGTTCCAATAAGCATTCTTTGAACTTCCTCCAACTCCGTATTGGAGGAAGCATGTCTCTCCACGGGTACCAAAACAATGCCTTCCTTTCCAAACATAAGCTCGTTGCAGTCGATTTTTCCTCCTCTATCAACCCATTGACGGTGAAATATATCTCCACCTTGTAAATCAACCATGTGCATCATCCCCTTTAAGACCATCTCCAACCAAAAATGTCATTTTTCACTCCAAAATCAAAAAATGCCGTGTTTCATCTCCAATCCAACGCCATTTTGCCGCTAAAACAGTCGTTTTCTGTCGCGTCTTTCTTCCCAACCTGTTCGGTAGAGAGAAAAAAATGGCGCAAATGAACAGTGCAACGCCAATATTGACGTCGCACTGTTCATCCGCGATCAAATGGCCTCAAAAATGGGGATCGGTTGGAGCAAAGCAAGAACGGCAAACAAGTGTTTGCCGTTCGGTTGGAGATGCCCTAAAAATCGGCATCTTCAGCTTCCGTACCTTCAAATCTCTCTCATTTCCTCGGATTCCTCCATAATTTCTCCTTTCCCAATTGTTTGGCCCTCCCCAAGTCTCCTGATCTTCCCTTCCACGCTCATACTCAAACCTCTCTTCGCTTTATCCCCTCATTCCTTCAAAATCAGCACCCCTTCTACCATAAACCCTCTCTTTTCTCTCCCAATCAACACCCCTCGGTTCATGCCCCCTATAACCACGCCTCTCTTCATACCTTCCACCGTTCTCCTCCATGATCTCCACATCGTTTACCCTCATACAAAAATCAGAATTAGTAGTTCTTCCTACCGGCCCCTTTGTCTCTAATGCCGCCGTTGAATTTGATTTTCTAATATCTTCTTCACCATCTCATGAAGATCAAAAACTTTTTTTTCCACTGATGAAATTCTATCTTTCACCGTTGCTTTCATTTGGCTCATCTCCCCTTTTAGGCGTTCCTCCAACGCATCTATTTTCTTGGCCGCCATCGATACCCTGATTTTTGTTGGACTCAAAATTTTGAATCTCGGTTCGAAAAACACCAAAACAACTCCCTTCCGTTTAAAATTAGCCGCTGATTTTCTCAGGAAAATCTCCCAAACATTCCAAAAATATGCTTTGATACCAATTTGTTAGGAAATACTTAAAGATTTCAAGTAAACCCTCACAAGAGAGATAAAAACAGCAAGAACGATCCACAAATCCGATGGAAAACAAACAAAATAATAGTTTTTATTAAAGAAATCAAACTAACGGAAGAAATGAAAATAAGATACAATTGATCCTCAATTCGAGAGGAGGATCGATCTCTCCCAATTCCTAGAAGAAGCTAGGGCCCAAGACACTAAGAACCAAAGACCAAATCAGCCACAATAATCATGCATACCCCTAACCCTAATCTTCTCTTCCTATTTAGAGCAAACAATTAAACAACAAATACCCAAACAACCCTCCCCGAATTCCCTCTTATTTCCTTAATTATTTTCCTCCCAAATCAACCCTTAAATATACCCTCTTCATATAGGAAACATTTCCTAATTATTCCCCTCTAAATCAACCCCCACATATGCTCTCTTCAATTATTAAACATCTCCTAATTAATTCCTTTTAATTAAGAACCTTCCTAAACAATCCCCTCTTGATTAGGAAATTTTCTAATTCCCTCCCAATCAAATTTGATTGATCTATCACATATATATAGAACTTTAAACAATCATGAAACCATTATTGATTTCTATTATACATTCACATGTGGATTATGCGCCTTGATTTGGAAAGAAATAATAAAAGGAAAAGTTAAGCCACTAATAGCTCATTCCCTTCCCATCGTAGTTACCGAACCTTGCTTTTGAAGAAAAAGTAATGCGTAAGTAGTATCATATTATATTGTTGTTGTTATTGTTACCTAAGCTGCAACTTTCGCTAAATCAATATATTGATCACTTGGGTTCTAAATAGTCTGATAAGTGCAAATACTCCAACGCTCCCTCCGCTCTTGACTGCACAAGTGTAAGAAAAAATCACCCTTTGATTCATCTCACTCAGATAAAATGCTTTATTTATTGAAATTAAAAAGGCTTCTGAAAAGAAAGCCTATATGCTTCAGCTTCAGAGAGTTATCCGTGAAATGATGACTTTAGTGATATTATTCTTTCTCGCTATTTGAAACAAATCGGAACAATAACATAAGTATTTATCAAGTTTTTCATAATAATTTTTATTGTTAAGTATGTTAATTTTTTTGTGATATCAGAAAAAGAGTATAAAATGGATTTTTTAATAACTCTTATGTATACGCATTATACAATAATAAAATGCAATTTTGCTAACAAAAAACTCTCAGTGTGGTAATTGTATGCACATCATCTTCATACATGCAAATCATCATCATACATGCAAAACTTACCAACTAAGTTTTGAGCTCAACTTCTAAATGTTGCAAGCATGAAACATGAATTTCTCAGTTCAATAACTATAACTGTAGATTCAAACCAAGAGGAATACATTAAAATAAATGAGTCTTCATTAGGGGTGAAAGTGAACCAAGCCGGCTTGTGAGCTGAATTGAACTTGACTTGTTAACGAGCTCGTGAGTTGAGCTTACCGAGCCACAAGCTTCAACTCATATATTAAACGAGTTTGAGTTCAAGTATGATAAGACTCAGCTCGTTGGCTCGCGAGCTTGCTCGATTAAGTAAATATTTAGGGATGAAAAATAATCTTATTTATTAATTTATATAATTTAGAAGTAAATTCACTTCTATTATTAGATTATATTGATTTAAAAATTTTGAGAAGTTGTAGTTTTCAAAAAAAAAAAAAAAGTTTACTGCAGTGCATTTCATATTATTAATGAATATGTTGTTTGCACTTCTCCCAAAAAAAATTAAAAAATAAAAGCTTGTCCGCACTAATGTTGTTGTCTTCGATGCTTCTACGCTATTGTTGCTCGTCTTCCATGCTACTATCACTTAAGAAAAAAACATTTTTTCTTCTTTGGTGCTTCTTCTCCAACAAGCTGATGACCGACGAGCCGAGCTTCTTCGGTGCTCTCGCAATGATTTTGCCAATTCGCCCGTTGTGATGTCGAGTGGACTCCCATGAGCTTCAGTCGAGCTCTCAAGCTGAGGACTTAAAGGATGAGTCGAGTTCGAGCTCATTTTCTGGGCTCGATTTGAGCTCGAGCTCGAGTTTGAGCCGGTTTTCTGATTGATGAGCCGAGCTCGATAATGCTCTACTCAACTTGACTTGTTTTCATCCCTGCCCTTCATCAATTGGCATTCATCAAACCTAATCAAGTTCCAAAAGGAGATTAACTTAAGAGATTCCACCAACCCAAATAAGCCTAGTTGCATGTATATGAGTTGTAAATAGCTAATTGAGTAAATGGAGGGTTAGAACTATATTTTGGCAGTGATGATCTCACACATACTTGAATATTTTGATCTTATAAGAATAAAATCAACGCATATAAGAAGTTCATCCTCATCAAAGGCAACCATCTTATCCTTCATCACCTCCCCTTGTATTTCATGTTCAAGATCAACAATGGGAGGAGAAAACAAGTAAACAAAAAGAAGAAGAGAAAGAGTTCATGAATGTAAGGTATGATGCTGGTTGATGACTTGTTCTTTTTAGTTTCCTCTTTAATGATGGATGACTTTTAAGTTTTTTTCTTTTTTTTTGGCTTTTATAGACTCTCGTAAGTTATTAGGTATTTAAGACTTTAAATTTGATTGGGGCTATGGTCTTAAGGATCTAACAAGATAGAAGATCATCTAAAGTACAAGTTACTATAGTTAGTTCCTTCACATCCAACTTGCGTTATTTACATAATTGATTTTGTATTAAACATCCACACAAAAAAAAAAGAATTAGGTTACTATAGTTAGTTCCTTCACATCCAACTTTTGTTAGGTTTCTTATGATTTTTTCTTCATTATGATGTTGCAGATTCACATTTTTTAAAAGTACTTATGTTATGCCTTGACATACTTTATGTTTATTTAATCTATTGAAAATGATTTATTAATGCTGTTGCCATTGGCCTGGTCAAGTGGGCATTTTACAAGTATAACATATAATACCCCAATCTTTGAACATAAGGAACCAAAGATTGAAGAATACATACGGGTGCAAATATAAGTGGTATGGGGAGCCGAGAAGAGTTTTTTGTTGCTGGAAGAAAGTGGTAGACATATAATAAAAGGCATGACAGCATTAAAAACCATGCCATCTCTACATCCAATGATCCCATTTTAAAATAGGATTGGACAATGTCAACTAACTCAATTTCAATGAAGTCATGCCAATACTAATAATAAATTCTCTCAAGCTTATTCCATCATATTATTTTGTAAGTGTCGAAGCACAAATTTAATGTGGCAGGATTCAATCCCAGGAACTTGGAAATAACAATTAAGGTCTTATCAACTAAGCTAGCGGCACTTACCTGAAAGTTTGAGCACCAAAGCACAAATTTGATGTAAGGAGAATTCGATATCAGGACTTTGGAAAAAATGTACCAAGGTATTTATCTTGCACGTTTGCATTACAATAGCAGGAATGAGAGATTCCAAACCAGAAATTCCTGGTCTCTTTTAACAAAATCGTGAATCCCAGTGTAAGAAAAACCACAAACTAAAGCCGCAAAAAATAATGCATCGTTTAATAAATAGGACAATTAAGTTCCTCAACTACATAAACTCAAATCCTCATTCAATTTTCCATAATCTACCTATTGTATTTTCAACCAAGTATGAGATCCTAAAGCCGCAGACAACACATCAGAAAAACCAAGAACAATACATGAATTAAAAGTCAGATCAGTGAGTACTTTCGGATAGCCCAATCCGCAATCTGTAAGTATACTGGCCGCGAAATCGCGAAGTTCTCAAATCGAAGTGACAGTATTAAAAGCAATCAAAACTTTATCTACCAGAAAACAATACGACTAAGAAATGACTTCGATCTTCTTACCTGCGGCTGCGGAGAAACAGCTTGCTCCTTATACTTTAGCTCTTGATCCGCTTCCTTGTCAGTAGAAACAGTCGAAAGCGACGCCATTGCAGCGCAAGCCCTAGCTGAAGAAAACGATGAAGTAGTTTTAAAAGAGGATCGAATGCACTTGAAGACTGCAACCGGCGAGCGGAGTGAGGGGGAGAAGGTGGAGAAAGAACTCAAAAACATCTCATGGTGGGTTGAGGGATTTGGTGAATATGGAGAAAGTCTCATGGATTTCCTTGGCCACTGGTTATGAAGAAATGCTCGCCCTGGGTACTGATTCCTGCAAATGGACGTCGGTGGGTTCGGGGAAAAGGAGGCCGAACTTGGCCGGATTGTATGGGAGATTCATCGGTGAACCCATAGCGTCCTTTCGATGTGGAGCTCAGTGCAATTGGAGTAGTACCGGTCTAGGAAACGTTAGGATCTAAAAAGAGCAGATGAGCCGGACCGGGTCTGGCAAATAATATACATTAGTAAATTTTAGGGAACTCAGAGGTTTTGGTTATCAATCAAGATATTTTAAACTCGAGTCTTAAATATATGACGTGTGTATGAATTTAACTTAATTGACCTAAATGTCTAAAAAAAATAGAGACATCTTTTACATCTTAGGACTCTATAATTTTGGCCCTTAATATTAATGTTGATATGTCATAGAAAATCTGCTTGATCGAGCATGAATCTCGAGGTATATTCAAGTTTGAAATATTTGAAATAAAATTTGGGATCATTCAAATTTTGATTTCAATAAACTTATAGTCAAATTGAACATCTCAAGGAGACAAATCCAACGGTATCGAAATCAATCTGATTAGACCCCAAATGAGTTCAAACCAAGGGACTTAAGGGTATTTAAAAGTTTCAAAGTTAATTGGATGATCAAATAATTGATTAAATATTATGATTACTTTTTATAGTATTATTAATTTTTTATTAAATATAAAACTATAATTATTCATTTTATTCATCCTCTTATAGCTCTCAATTTTATATGAAACTAAATTACATTTAAAAATTATAATCAAAGTTTTATAAAAATAAATAAAATATTTTAGAATTTATTTTAAAGATCAATATAGCCAATATAAGTTGAAAGAACTTTTTTAACTATGACTATCATAAAAAATCTAGTGTAAAATGGAATAAAAAATTAATAGATGAATGATATTATAATAATTTATATTGAAAAAAATATTTTACTCTATGGATATTGAAATAATCATTTTTCTCTTTCATAAATTGTAAGCTTTTTCATTATTTAATTATTTATTTTTTAAAAATAATAAGTTTAAATAAAATATTTTTTAAACCTGTTAATTCTGTTCTCAAATATTACAACAACAACAAAAAAATCAAAGCTTTTATCCCACTACGTGGGGTTGGCTACATGAATCTTTTTTTTATATTCTGTCATATTAAAAGTCAAATTCTCATTTAAATCTAATAAAGAAAGGTCATTCATAATATTTTCCAACCAAGTCTTTTTAGGTCTACCTCTACCTTTCTTAACATAAGTCAAATCTAATACCCCTACTCTCCGAATTTTTATTTGGTTCGGTCACATGACGTAGCTCTACGTTCGGCCGCCAATAGAATCGCGCCACGCGTTTTCATTATTTACCGAGCGCCCCGACAACCCGACCCAGAACGAACCTAAGATTGCTCAGTATTGCTAGGTATTGGTCGATTTTGCTCGGCAATAACCAATACCGAGCAAATACCGAGTTGTACCGAGTTTTTTCTAGCAATACCGAGCAAATACCTATCAATACCGAGCAAATCCCTAGCAATACTGAGCAAATCCCGAGCAAATACCGAGTTGTACCGAGTTGTAGAAAAACTCGGTACAACTCGGTATTTGCATAGTATTGATCTTCACAGAGCGGCATTTCTCATTTTTGCAAAGCAATACCTAGCAATACCGAGCAAATACCTAGCAACACCGAGAAAATCGCGAACATATCATTCCCGGGTTCCGATCCGGGTCAAGTCGTCGGGCCGCGCGGTAAAGAGTAAGAGCATGATGACATGTTATTGGCGGCCGAATGTAGCTCTACGTCCGGTCAGAGGACGTAATAATTGTTCCTACTCTCCTAACCGGGTCATCGAAAGGCCGCCGTTTTATGTGACCAAACCATCTAAGGCGACTCTTTCTAATCTTATCTCTACTAGAGCTACTCCAACCTTTTTATGTATATGTTCATTTAGTATCTTATCTCTAAGGATAAAGCCACTCATCCACCTGAGCATCCTCACTGTCACACTTAACTTAGTATTACGATTCTCTTTTAAATGGCCTACTCTGTTCTCAAATATTAAAAAATAAAAAATAATTTATTCCTAGCTTTTTTTTTTTTTGTCTGCACCATCGGCGGACCATCGGCGGAGAAACAACTTCATGCGTCTTCTTCGATCCCGAAAATTTCTCTTCGCTTTCGTTTTCTTCCCGGCGGCTGCACTACAACGCATATAAATTAAAAATTTCCTTTTTAATTTTGAAATGAAAAGTCAGCATAAACTTTTCGTAGCGCACACGTTTGATGGAAGAGGGGCGGACGTGAATTCAACCATTTCGAAACGCTGACTGTAAGACCGATGGGCCAATGCAAGAATCGTAGGCAAAGATCTTTCTTTCCCATTTCATCGATCTGCCACTATATCTCTAATACAACTCTTCTCCTTCAATCCAACCGGAAACCTGTTGACTTACTTCGCTTCTCCTCAAACCCTAGCAATCAAAGAGATCGCACGCGCCAATGTCTCTTTCCGATAGCTCTCGCCAATCTCTCCTTCCTAGCTTTCTCTACTCGACATCTTCCGGCGCTGCGAGTCTCTTGACCCGGACGCCAAGCTTAACGGATGGGAGTCCTCTATCCGCGCCGTCTTATTCTCCGGCTTCGTTCAGTATCCAGTCCCCCAGCGAGCCCGGGAAGATCCAGATGTATTCGAGGGCGTATTACGCTGCGAGCGCCTTCGGTGGCCTCTTCTGCTGTGGAATCACCCACACTGCAGTTACTCCGCTTGATGTTCTCAAATGCAATATGCAGGTAACCAACATCTTTTTTTTTCCAGTGTATTAGTAACTTATATTCAAGAGAAGTTACTCTCTTGAAAAGAAAGGAGTTAATAATGCTTGTTGTGGACTAGAATATACGCGGCGATAGAGTTTTAATTGTTCGTCTTAGCGTTATACGGATATCCAGTTCACATACAGAGAACACAAGATTTTTTACGTGGAAAACCCTTAAAAGGGGAAAAACCACGGGGCCTAGCCCAGTTGAAAAGATTTCACTAGAACTTGAGTTGGTTACAATGGGCTGATTCGTCTCTAAGGACGATCAGATTACAGGTAACAACTATACAATTGAAGTCCGAGTGTCGAGTAATGATCTGGCAGAACTTCAGGCCTTAGATGATGATAAGGCAAAAACTTCGGGCCTTAGATGAAGGTCTAGCAAATGTGAGAATTTTCAATGATGGCCTGGCAAAGATGAGAGCTTCAAGTGAAAGACTGGCAGAGCGTAGAGCGTCAGATGATGACCCGGCGGAGTGACGACGTTAGGTGATGATCCGGTGGAGCACAGGGCGTCAGGTAGTGGTCCGACGAAGTGACGGCGTTAGGCGATGGTCCGGTGGAGCACAGGGCGTCAGGTGGTGGTCCGGCGGAGTGACGGCGTTAGGCGGTGGTCCGGTGGAGCACAGGGCGTCAGGTGGTGGTCCGGCGGAGTGACGGCGTCAGGCGGTGGTCCGGTGGAGCACAGGGCGTCAGTTGGTGGTCCGGCGGAATGACGGCGTTAGGCGGTGGTTCGGTGGAGCACAGGGCGTCAGGTGGTGGTCCGGCGGAGTGACGGCGTTAGGTGGTGGTCCGGCGGTGGTCCGGCGAAACTCCGGCGGTGGTCGAGGAGGCTAAGAAGTAAGAGCGATCTCCGATCTCTCTCTTTTTCCTTAAGCTCCGGGGGGGTCCCTCTTTCAAGAGAATAGGGGGCTCTATTTATAGATTTTGGGAATGGCATAGCCCGTAAATAGGTGGAGGATCAAGGGTTAGTTGGGAGTGGTTGAATGAACGGTCGATATTGAATCCTACGATCGTGCACCGTTCATTGGACATTTGAAGGTCTTAGAGATGTCGGAATTCGACGATCTTGGGCTCGTTGGATTCGTCTCGTCGAGCCGTTCGATTCGAGTATAAGCTCGTAAAAATCGGGGACCGTTTGGTAACTCAAACAGTGTTATGAAGCTTTCAACAGCGCTTCGGGTCCTTGATTTGGACTCATTTGGACTCGGATTGAGTCGAATTTGGAGTCGTTGGATTCGTATTTCCGAGATGCTCAGTTTGACTGTAAGCTCGCTGAAATCGGAGTTCAGGTGCTCCCAAAATTAATTTTTGAAGTTTCCAACTAGCTTTTGCCTTGAGATTCGTGCCCGATCAAACTAATTTTTTGATGATGTATCAACGCTTATATTCAAATCATTAAAAATATATGTATGCATGAGCTATTACTTGTGTTCAAAGATAAGATGGTTTGACCAAGTATTTTCCTATTTGATTGGATTACATCAAGGATCCACCTTAAGTTCATATTTTTTTGTTTTAGTCATTTGCAAGAGGTTGTACCTTGGTGTATACTTTTTGCTTATGATATTCCTTTTGTTAATAAGACTAGAGAGGGAGTTGAAGGTAAACTTAAATTATGGAGGTCAACCTTAGAGTTTAAAGGTTTTTCGCAGATCTAAAATTGAATATATGGAGTGTAATTTTAGTAGCAATAGACCTAGTGAGGGGATTGTAACTTTGGGCTATCAAGTCATTAATAAGAGTACATGTTTTAGATATCTTGAATCTATTATTCAGAGTGATGGTGAAATAGATGGAGATATTATCAGCAGAATTCAAATTGATTGGTTGAAGTGGAGGAATGCATCGGACTTGTTGTGCGATAGAAAAGTCCCCCTCAAACTTAAGGGAAAATTCTATAAGATGGTGGTGAGACCTGCAATGATTTATGGTGCTGAATGTTGGCCATTAAAAGAGAAGCATAATATTAAGTTAAGTGTTGAAGAGATGAGGATGCTTAGGTGGATGAGTGGCTTTACCCTTAGAGATATGATACAAAATGAGCATATACGTGAAAAGGTTGAAGTAGCTCTAGTGGAATATAAGATTAGATAGAGTCGCCTTAGATGGTTTGGTCACATTAAATGGAGGCCTTCCGATGACCCTGTTAGGAAAGTTGAGGTATTATATTTGACTTATGTTAAGAAAGGTAGAGATAGACTTAAAATGACTTGGTCAGAAAATATTAGAAATGATATTTCTTTATTAGATTTAAGTGAGAATTTGAATTTTAACATGACACAATGGAGAAAAAGAATTCATGTAGCCGACCCCACGTAGTGGGACAAAGGCTTGATGTTGTTGTGTATTAGTGGCTGCACAAGGGCCGAACCAGCTCTCTTTCAAGTGCGGCCAAATAGTATTGTGAAATGCTCAAATAGAAAAAAAAGGATAAATTTTTTTTGTTAGAATTTGATCAATTGTATTTATTGAAGGTGTGCAAAATATTTAAAATACTTAATTCTTCTAAGAAAAAAATTATGGTGAACAATTAACCACCTTGAGCTCTTCCTTGTTCTACCCCTGGCTGCCAATTTTATCCCTTTTGAGCTTTCTTGTTTATTAGGTTATGCCAATTCTTCTTTGCTTATAGATAACGGTGCTGTGATCTTTTATGCTTTGTGTATGAAAAAATTAATCATCACTTTTGAGGAAGTTTTGAGAAGTTTGAAACCAATATTAATTGTCTAGCAACATACAAACAAATGATAGATTTAATAAGCTTCATTATTTTTCAAAACTAGATTTCTAATTTAAAGCAACCAAATTAGTCTCAGGTAAATTAAAATTTTTATTCACATGGTCTATAGAAAGTCATGTTTTTCAGCATATTGATGAGCACATATAGTATTGGTAGAGGTGCCTATTTATGTTGAAATATTGCTAGTTTAGTGAAGTTTTTTTTTTGTGTGTGATTGGACAATATTTATCAGGTATTGTTCGATATTTATTTTGTTAGTATCATTAATATAGGATAATGCTAGACTAGTCCATTGGACCAGTCCAGCTGGTCTATACAGGACCGGCTCATGACGCCTCTCATGTACGCGCCGATCAAACCACCCAATCCAACTGAGCTTTTTAGGAAGGATTTTTGAGGGAGTTAGGAGGAAAATTTGATTGTAGGGGATGTTTAGAGATTTCCTTTTGGATTGTATACATTACATAGTTTATTTTCCTAGGGTTAGGACATCTGGAATTTGGCTGAAATTTGAGATCTCATAGGTTTTTGGGTTCTAGCGGCGTCTAGAGATTTGTGAGAGATAGATCCTCCTCTTGAATAGAGAATCTATCGTATCTTGGTATTTTTTGTTTCTATTTCATCAAATAATATAAATTATCTACTGTTTTACTAGTATTGTTTGGATTCTTGTGGAGAATTCTTGTTGTTTTTCAAAGATTGCTAGGAAATTCTTGAGAACTTCAAGTGTTTCCTATCATATAATACCTGGCAAAATGTTGAGCAAATGCGCGATAAATTTTTAGCCATGCTCACTTAAAAAATTTTCTCTTTCTTCTAAGGGAAATGTAAAGAGAAGGTGTTGTGATTGTGGACAAGAACTGTTAATTTCATAGTGCATGCCAATGCCAAATTTTTTAAATCTGAATTTCTTAATGTTATCTCATGGAAATAGAATGTAGGATTCATGTCACAATTTTATTCCATTATATTTTACTTTTGTTTACTGATCTACTGGTTCATTATAATTGTTTTGTTACACAACACAAAATTATGTGCCCCCTTAACAAAAAGTTTTTGGTTCCATTGTTGCATGAAAATAAGGTTATACTTCTTTTCAATCAAAAGTTTTCAAAAAGATAAGATGGGGTTTTAAATAAATGGGTGATTACAAAACATGGCTAAGCGTTATACTCATCCTTTATCAAATGTTACATAAAAAGTTATATATAATATTTCATGATTGTGATTAAGGCTTCGTCTGGACGACTTTTTTATTGCTTCTTTAATTTTTGTATTAAAACTCTGTTTTAAGAAGCAATAAAGAAGTCGTCCCAAATGAAACCTAAATCATCTGCTAACATTGATATTTAATCGCCTAATGGAATCTAAGAAATTAAACTGGAATTTCATGATTATGCATAAATCATATTTGTGCACTGAATTATGTCAATATGGTTGATCTTTGTCATTAAAGACTAGATTGACTGGGAAAAAAAGGATAAAATTAGGAAGAATTCCGTGCCAAGTGTTTGTATCAAAGAAATGAACCAATAAACATATTGAATGATGAGGTTATAAAAGATAATTTGTGTTTGGTTTGGCACATAATAGAGAGTATATTTTGCCAGTAAACAAGAATAGATGTGTGAACAATAGGAAGGAGAAGTAATAAGTTAAAGCTAACATAACTAGAAGTGGAATGCAGGAAGATTTATACAACTTAGGAATAACAACTCATAAAACACTTAGTAGAAGTGATCGCCAAAGAATCTTTTATTGAATTGACCCCAAATATTGGAACAAGGTTAAATATGATGATGATATCCGTTGATTTTGAAACTTTGTTTATTCTGCAAGATTTTTTGTTTTGGTTATTTTATTTTGAAATCACTATCATGGTTACACGTGTTGATGTAATCTGGTGTTTAAATCCTATGATCTTATTACAGATTGATTCAGCAAAATACAAAAGCATCTCATCAGGCTTCGGTGTCCTTCTTAAAGAGCAGGGTGTGAAAGGTTTCTTCAAGGGTTGGGCACCAACTCTGCTTGGTTATAGTGCTCAAGGTGCATTTAAGTATGGGTTTTATGAGTTCTTTAAGAAATACTACTCCGATATTGCTGGACCTGAGTATGCTGCGAAGTATAAGACTTTGATTTATCTTGCTGGATCTGCTTCTGCTGAATTTATTGCTGATATTGCTCTTTGTCCGATGGAGGCTGTGAAGGTTCGCATTCAAACTCAACCAGGCTTTGCAAGAGGCTTAAGTGATGGGTTACCTAAGATTGTCAAAGCTGAAGGGGCTCTCGGGTATAATGCGTGTTTGCAACACTTACTCTTTTGTTGTCTTCTTGGTTATATATTTTTTTAATTTTATTTTATTTTATAAAACTACAGGTTGTACAAGGGATTAGTTCCACTGTGGGGTCGCCAAATTCCTTGTAAGAAAAAAAAAATCCATTCCAGCTCTTATTTTTTTAATTTGTTTCAAGCTGCATTTATTTGTTCATCAATGGATTGTTTCAACTCTATCAACTATGTGAATTCTTGATAACAAGTTGTGTGAAAGGTTTCTTGCTCTACTTACGTATCTTGCTTTTGCACTATCCTCCATTTGCCTCCTTTTATTTGTGATATAGCTCGTTTCATTTGCTCCCATTTAATTACTTCAACTGCTCTAACTATTTGAGATTTTATAAATGGGCTAATTTTTTACATTACATTATGTTAATGGCTGCCGCACGGAGGCCTGACGGCGATGGTCGGGCAAAGGTTTAGCAGTAGTGACCTGGTGGCATGGATTCGTTGGCGGTGGTGTTGGGATGGAGCTCCAGGATTCTTCAAGGCCCAGAGCTCCTCTTCTTTCTCCTTCCTCTTCTCTCACTTCTTCATAAATATGGAGAAGATTCAAGGCAATTTTAGAGTGTTCCATTAGATGGTCCATATTGATTCTCTTGATCATGAAATATTTAATGAGTATTTAAGTGCTTTAGTGATGTCAAAATTGAGTGATCTTAGGCTTCTTGTCAACGGCTAATAGCGTGTATAATTGGATATGCACGTCATTAAGATCACTTTGATATTCATGATGATCACAACTTAGTACTCTCAAAAGAGACCTGCAATTTCTCAAAAGGAAGTGATTAACGACCATTTGTCCTTTAGAATTATATGGAATGTGTTCTCAAGAAGAAATGAAACAGCACATGATTTTTTTTTCTTTACCAATGTCTAAGGTTCAAAATCTATTTCTGTTGATATATTTAAATACATTGCCATATGATTGGCATTGCTAGATGATTGATATAAAACTACCTAACATCCGCATGCAGATACCATGATGAAATTTGCATCTTTCGAGAACATAGTTGAGATGACGTACAAATACGCCATTCCTACACCAAAGGAACAGTGCAGCAAATCTTTTCAACTGGGAGTGAGCTTTGCAGGTGGTTATGTTGCTGGAATCTTATGCGCTGTTGTTTCACAACCAGCAGACAATTTGGTCTCCTTTCTCAACAATTCCAAGGGGGCTACAGTTGGTGATGTGAGTTCATTATTTGTTGTTTTAGGCTTCGTTTGGGACGGCTTTCTTACTGCTTCATAATGCGACTTTCTAGTACAACAATTAAAATTTTTATACTAAAAAGCTGCTTTAAGAAGCATAAAGAAAGTCGTTCCAAACGAAGCCTTAATCTTGTTTTGTTATCACTTTTAATCGTTCATGATTTTAATGGTAATAACCCTGATGCTATCAGGCTGTTAACAAGTTAGGTCTCTCGGGTCTCTTCACTCGTGGTCTTCCTCTACGTATAGTCATGATTGGAACCTTAACGGGAACGCAGTGGGTAATCTACGATGCAGTCAAAGTGTTTTTTAACCTGTAAGCAAATTAATTTGATGTTGCTCTCCTTTTAATATAAGTTTTTCATATTCCTTGCTTTGATTGTTTATTTATTTTGTTAAATAAAGAAAATTCCTACTTGCTGACCACCCTAGAAAAAAATATCAAATAATTTGAATCAATTCCTACCAAAGATTCATTCATTTTCTTTCATATTCCTCCATCTTAAAAGATAAGTTCCTATGTTTTAGTAATTCGTTTTTGGCCAAAACTTACTATTCTGAAATCTTAATTTTGGGTAGCAAAACAGGAGTTATCTTGTAGTGAAATGAATATAGATTTTATTTTGATGTAAGTGTGTTATAGAAAAAGTTAATGGCATGGATGAGGATATATATTCTAAATTTTAGTCTAAATGATTGGACTAGAGAAGTGCTAGCATATTATAGAGATTTAATTGTAAATTTAAGAAAACCATAGTTAGATTAGCTATTTGTATGGATTTAATTAAGTGTTGGATGATAAATAAGAAATTGCTAGTCAGGGGTGTTAATTCTTTTTGGCAAATCAGGTTTGATGTTAAATTGATCTGACCTGAATAAATTTGGCCGAAACCCAACTCTTTTATGATACAGGTAAAAAGTGTTTCTTTAATCCGACCAATTTGACCTGTTTATCATATAGATCCTATAGTTTTTAAGATCAATGAAATCCTGTTAACACAAATGTGACCCATTTAACCTGTTAACCAAAGCCCAAATGATAACAAGGTTGATTTTGGATTTCCAGATCTATCCGAGCCTAAACTTAAAGATTAATCTAGTCAAGATTTCCAACTTGAACATAACCCGAAAATTAACTGGTCAATTCAAACTCATATTTTATGAGTCAGGTTCAAATAAGGTCATTTATTGACACCCCTATTGATAACAAAAATAATCGTGCTTGAAATGATAATGATGAGATGGATGTTTGGCAAGACAAACAATAAGTTGAGTAATATTTAGACTAAAGGACTACTAGTAATAGCATCTTTTGAAGGTAAAAATGATGAAAAATAAAGCTAGGCAATATTGATAAATTTTGTGAATAAGATTTATAAGACTCATCTATAACTCAAAATTTTCCTGCCATAAATCTACATAGATTTGTCTTCTCGCATCATTTACATAAGATATTATGAGCTCAAATCTTCCGCTACAGATCCTGCATATGTTGCTTTACATGCTTGTTAATTACCTTTTGTCTTGCACTCATTACCCATTACTGATGGCTGAATCTGCTCTCAGGCCAACAACTGGAGGAGCAGCTCCGGCGACGTCCTCTAAATGAACCTCAGCTTAGCACATTTATTGCAGTCTTTCAGGCATGAAATTCTTTTTACAGATATTTTTATCATATATATTAGATCCAAATTATGCTTGATTATTTTCACTTTTTCAGCAGCCAACTATTTCATATTTGTATTTTTCTTTTCATTTTTGGATGGTTTTCATCATCCTCTCGATGTAATAAAAAATAAGTTGAGTAGTGACACTTCAGTTTCGTTTGAGGTGGCTTTCTTAATGCTTTTCAAAACATTTTTTATTACAAAAATTTCTAATTAAATAAATTTTTGTAACTAAAAAACTGCTTTAAAAACAGTAAAAAAGCTGTCCCAAACTAAACTTTCATTGCAGCAAAAGTATGGTTTGGAATAAGTGATGCTATGTATTCTTCCTTAGTATCTTATATAAATTTAAGGCTTGTTGTCCCAATTAAGGTCATCTCCTACGAGAAATTATTCTGTGCGGACACCGGACCGTCCATAGATGAATCAGAACACGCTATGTCGCCTAGTATACAACGATACACAGCTGCAGTACACAACAAAAAAGTTTGTGGTGGGTTTTGATTGGCCTTCGGAGAGCGCCGTTTCCGCACACCCTTAGAAAATGTCTTTTTTCATCACTCGTACTTGGATTCGTACTTGATATACTATTGAGATTATCATTAAAAGATTTGTTAGATATTAGTCCAGATTTTATGTCACTAGTCTGCACGAAAGAAGCCTTAAAAAGCCTAAGAGTGAGGAGAGCCACCGAGGGATTTTCACGGGCGTAGGAACGACGTCCGGAGCAGAGGTTGAGGTAGCGCTAGGCCAGGCGCAATTCTGCCTTTATGCTTGTGTTGCTCAAGTCAGACAAGATCAGTAAGAAGTATTTCTTGTTTATTATTCGGTGAAATCTTGTTCACCATAGGAGCAGATTTGTGTCATAGTGGCACATATTAAATTTTTTTGTCTCTTGATCATATCGATGCAAAGGTTCGAGATCGACAAGTTCAAGGGGGAGAACGATTTCAGCCTATGACTGATCTTTTCAAGATGAAGGCTCTATTGGTTCATCAAACCCTTGCCGATGCAATTTTTGAAGAAAATCTTTCTGCAGTCACTGACAGGGCCAGGGCTAGGGAAATGCAACTGAAGACGCACAATATCATCCTTCTCTCTCTTGGTGACAAAGTGTTGAGGGAGGTTGCTGAAGAAGGTACGACATTAGAGGTATAAAGGAAGTTTGAATCAATTTATATGAAAAAGATCGCTTACTAATCGACTAATGTTGAAGAAACAATTATATACACTTCAAATGGAAGAAACCAAAGAACTTAGAAAGCATTTGGATGATTTTAATAAATTGATTCTTGACCTCAAAAATGTTGATGTGACAATAGACGAAGAAGGTCAAGGGATCATACTCCTCAGCTCTTTGCCGAAGACATGAAAACATAGTGGACACTATGTTGTATGAGAAGCAAACATTGACAATGACGGAGGTAAAGTTTGTCTTAATGTCAAAAGACGTTCAAAGAAAATCTGAACAAAAAGAAGATAATAGTGGCAGCATTTTGATTGCTAGAGGAAGATTAGAATTCAATAGGAATAAGTCCAACAAGAAGTGTTTTTTTTGTCACAAGAAATGACACTTTAAGAAATATTGTCCTAATTTGATAAAAATGCAAGGATTTGGACTCAATTCAAAAGCCAGCTTAGCAGTAGCAGCAGACTTGTGAGACGGTTAGATTGATTTAGATGTTTTGTAAAATTTTGACTAAGTGGAAGATTGTTAGATATTAGTCCATATTTTAGGTTGCTTCTTTGTACTTTCTTGTAGTTTCTTTGGTTTGTGTTGCCTTTGCTATAACCTTTTTTTGTCTTTAAATAAGTGCAATAGGTTGTAATAGGTTTATACCATTTCAATAGAATTTATGTTCACTTTTTTTCATCTCTTTCTCCCTCTCTTCAAGAAGCTGAAAACTGAGCTTGTCTTCCTCTCAAAGATCCTACAATATTCTTTTTAGTATGTCCAAGCCTCTGACCATTGGCAATCTCAGTCATATTATATTTCTACATTGCGAAGACCTATTAATTCCTCCTATAAATGACAAAAAAATTTGTGCCCATTGTACACATTATGACATAAGATTTTGTTCTTTCGAAGTTTGTCTTACATAATATTGAGATGAATATGCCTTATTTCATTCTAATGATGCCACTTCTTAATGTTTTAGCTCAATTATCTTAGGCCCTTCTCCCTTTATATCAAGCTCATGAATATTATAAACAACCCTTAATTATATGTTGTTAACCTCTTTATATAAGGGTGATTCTTAAGCGGTTCTTACTTCATAACAAAGTCTTCCATGGCATTTCTATATATTAACCTAAAACTATTTACGTAAGGCAAAATGACAATCCCTAATAAAGAGTGTTATTAGGCTTCATATCTAAAATTAGGGGTGTCAATATTTGGAATTTTTATTGCGTCCTCCCACCTAACGTAGAGATACGTCCTCCCAGAGCTAAAATCGCGCTAAAAAATGAGAAATACCAAGCAAATACCGAGCAATACCAAACAATAACGAGGAATATCATCATGTGAAGACCAATACCGAGTTATACCGAGCAATACCGAGCAATACAAAAAAATACCGAGTTTTTTCTAGGAAAAAACTCGGTATTTTTTTGTATTGCTCGGTATTGCTCGGTATAACTCGGTATTGGTCTTCACATGATGATATTCCTCGTTATTTTCAAATAATACGTAGCAATACCGAGCAAAACCGAGTTTTTTGGCGGTAGGAGGACGTATCTCTACGTCAGGTGGGAGGACGCAATAAAAATTCCAATATTTGATACGACCCGAAAACCCGACTCAAACCCAACCCAAAAATTTCAGGTTAGGGTTAACCTGAACCTGAAATGGGTCGGGTTTGGGTTCAACATTTTGACCCATTTCAAAAATTGGGTCGGGTTCGGGTTAACCCTTTGACCCGAAATTGACCCGAAAATCTGATTTTGACCCGTTTTTTACCCGAAAAAGAGGAGATTGGCATGTTTTTTACCTGAAAACTAGTAATTTTTTTGTTGGAAACAGATCATTCGGGTCGTGTCGGGTTGACCCGGACCCGAAGCGGGTCGGGTTCGGGTCTGGAAAACCGATCTATTTTCAAAAATGGGTCGGGTTAGGGTTAACTTGAATAGTGCCGGGTCAATTTCGAGTTCGACCTAAATCCGACCCGTGACCCGAAATTGACACCCCTATCTAAAATGAACCTTGTTTAGTCTCCCAAATTATTTGGAAGAGATCTCTAGGACTTTTTCTTTATGAGTTTTTTAATGATATTCATGAAATAATATTAAATTTGTTAGCCTTTGTGATTTAATAATCTCTCTCTCCAATGGATAGAACTCTTGCCTTTATTTTAAGCCTTCACTATAGAAAAGTCATCAAATACCGGTAGAAATTCTAGCAGCAAATTTTTTATGATATTTTTGGCGGCCTTATCAGCGGAATAACTGCCGGTTGTAGGCTATGATCTAGCATAAGGAATAAAATATATTATCTTTAAAGTTTCTTGTTAATAAGTGGCTTGGATTGATTGGAGAAGTGGTTGACTTTCTTAGAGGGAAAAATTACGTCAGCCAAATTTATTATCAATTTTTAAGAGATATATAGTTAGAAAAAATTCAAATGTATAATACAATATTACGTAATAATTATATTGAACAATATATCACATTTTTTTATAATTCTATGAAAAAGTTATTGTTAATTATCTCATGATCTCATCTATATATAATTTCTGTCATAACTTTTTTCTTCTTTGAACAAAGAAATATTATATATATATATATATATATATATATATATATATATATATATATATATATATATATATATATATATATATATATATATATATATATATATATATATATATATATATATATATATATATATATATATATATATATATATGATTTTGGTCAACTCGTTTAATAAACCGGTTAAATTTGGGTCAACTTGCTAATTCTAAGTTGACTCGAATTTCGACTGATATCCATATTCACGCAGCTTGCATAGCTCACACACTTGCATTCCCACTGCGCTACTAGCCTGCCTCCTGGGCGTGCATCCACACCTGTGTGCACACCCTGTCTGCACAGCAATCACGCTCGCACTCGACTCAACACCCGCATGTGCTCGCACCTATCTCGTTCCTTGCCCTAACTTCACCCACCTCGCCCTCACCTATGTGTGTCGCGCTGACGCGCATCTCGTAGGCTCGATCAAACCCGAGCTCACTAAGTAATCCCAGTGGCTTGTTACCTTGCTCAGAACCAGGTTGGCGAGTCGAGTTCAAATCAAATTTCTAACTCGTTTGTGCAATCAGGTTGGGTTTGGATTTGAGCAATTAAGGGTGAAACTTCACTCTAAAACTCATTTTGATGCCCCTAAATAAAATAATAATAACCTGGCTTTATTTAATACCACAACCAACAAAACACAAATAAATTATTAATACCATTCCATCTCTATTGATATATTATTATCATTTGCATGTCATCTCTACATGAAAATAAAAAATGGGATTTAGCTTCAAAAAGGAAAGGAAAATATGTTTTGAGTCATTTAAAAATTACGCTTTTTTAAAATTCTTTTACGGATTTTTTTTTTTTCTTATGATGAATAGTTTATATATAAATTAACATTCTCGAAATTGAGAAAATTGGGGTGGTGGCGCAGTTGGCTAGCGCGTAGGTCTCATAGCTATGTTGAGTTATCCTGAGGTCGAGAGTTCGAGCCTCTCTCACCCCATTTAAATGAAGAACGGTGAGGAAACGCCTCACGTGATTATCGGGATCTTAATCACAATCATCGGATTAAAGATGATTAATGGCTAACTGAGTTCTTCTATATTTTATTTTTAGCTCAAAATTTATTTATAATATAATTATTTTATATTTAATATTTACAATGCTTTTATTTTTTATTACTCCAATTAAGTTAATAAAAAAATTATATTTTTATCTTAATCTTGATAAATTTATATTTTCTTTAAAAAATATTTATAATATTTATAGTTTACTTTCTCATATTATTTTTATAATTATAATTATAATAAATCAGGGTAAAAAAATTGACAATAATTCTTTATGATTTTACCAATTAAGTTTAGGGATTTTTACATACATAACACTTAAAACTATGTTATTTACTCATTTAACACCTAAAGTTTTCTATTTACACACATACCACTTAAAACTATTTCTCATTTCTAAAAAACCACTCCGTAACCACTCCGTGAAATCCCGCTGGCTTCACTTCGCAAGGCCCTCCACGCCGGAGTTCCGGCGATCGGGCCTCCACCGCCGACGACGGCCTGTCCGAAGCAATTATGCAACGTTACCAACGCTATTCCGGTGGCCGCCGGACACCATTGTCGCAAAACCGGACTGAACTTCTCTCTCTCCGTCGCCGTGAGTGCCTCCGTGTCTTTCGCCAACTCGATCAAGATATCGATGGGATCCTCGTCCACCTCCACGATCATGCTATCGACATGATCATGCCCTGTCTCTAACACCTTGGTAAAGGCAGTATTTTAGTTGTCCCTGTAGCCTTTCCTGCTTCTTTTCATTTGGTCTATGTTCTTTCATTTGGTCTCTGTTCTTATAAAAAGACTCTTTTGTAATAATGAGAGAGATTGGAAAGTGACCTTTTCTTCATTGGTTTGCCTGTGTTGGTGTTTTGTCTGTATCCTGAATCCTCTTGATTCAGGTGGTGGTTCCTGTTCATCTCTCTCTACAGAGAGTTATTCTGTTATCTCATCCCGTTCAAAGAATTTCTGTTTTACCGAGGAATACTTTGTTCTCTCTTCTGGCGGGGTCAGTGGATCTGATAAAACTGGCGAAAGTGACCTTCAATGAATTCTTCCAGATTCCGATGACTGCGAGAGATGAAAAATGGTGCACGATTTGGCCGAGGGGCTTGAATCGATCTTTAAGGAGTATACCTCCTTCGTTGCTTCATGCGGTGAGTGATTTTGTTTCTTATGACGTAAAAATTTCACTGTTTCTTCGAATTTCTGATTTGAATTTCGTCGCAGGGAATCGGCAGACCTACATGCCGTTCTTGCCGCCATTAACGCGATGCAATCAGGACTCGAAATTAACGAAACTGTGGAAGAAAGCGAAACCGTGCACAGCTGGAATGGAAACCGGACAGGCCGTCGTCGGCGGTGGAGGCCCGATCGCCGGAACTCCGTCGTGGAGGGCCTTGCGAAGTGAAGCCAGCGGGATTTCACGGAATGGTTACGGAGTGGTTTTTTAGAAATGAGAAATAGTTTTAAGTGGTATGTGTGTAAATAGAAAACTTTAGGTGTTAAATGAGTAAATAACATAGTTTTAAGTGTTATGTATGTAAATAGAAAACTTTTGTTTGTAAATTAAACTAAACAAAATTATTAAGTGATTTTACAATAAATTAAAATAAAGTCTTATTTTAAATTATTTGGACACAGGTGAAAGTTGATTGCAACAATTATTTTAGAAATTTTTTTGGGCTTGAACGAATTAAATTTTTTTTTTTTTTAGATGTTATATCTCTCCAACACTAGCGACCCACTTTTAAGAATGGTGCTCTGCCATTGGATTTTGATGTCTTTGTGCATTTTATCGTAAGCTTATACACTTTTATATGTTAAATCTTAAATCTAAGATCATAGTTTGAGTCAAAACACTCAAGTTTCATTTGTGACCGCTTTACTAGTACTTTTTAAAGCAGCTTAATTTGATTGGTTTATCATATAGACCCTTGATATATCATTAAAAAATTATCTTGATCGGGCATGAATCCCGAGGCAAAATCAAGCCGGAAATTTCAAAAATTAAATTTGGGATCACATGAACTTCGATTTCATAAAACTTACAGTCAAACTGTGCGTCTCGGAAATACGAACCCAACGACATCAAATTCGACTCAATCCGAGCCCAAATGAATCCAAATCAAGGACTCGAAGCACTATTTGAAAGTTTGAACCACAATTTGAGTTACCAAACGGTTTCCAAACATAAATTGTTATAATCGAATCGAGTGGCTCGACAAGACGAATCCAACGAGCCCAAGATCACCAAATACCGACATCGTTAAGACCTTCAAATAGCTGACGAACGGTATACGATCAAGAAATTTAATATCGGTCGTCCACCTAACTACTCCCCATTTACCCCTGATCTCTCACCTATAGAAATATATAAATAGACCCCTCATTTATCTTAAAAGATGACACAAGCAAGAAGAAGAGAAAAAGAAGAGAATGATATGAGGGAAGAAACTCCTCCTCGACCACCGCCAAAATTTCGCCCGACGCCCAAATAACGCTGGAATTCTGTCCGATGTCTAAGTGACGCTGGAAATCTGCCAGACTTCCACGGGATACCGAAATTCTTCCCAACGCCCAAGTGACGTCAGAATTCCGCCCAACTTCAACGGGACGCCAAAATTTTGCCCAAGTAACATCAGAGTTCCGCCCGACGCCGAAACTCCGCCCAAGTGACGCTGAAATTCTGCCCTACTTTCAAACAACGCCGGAATTCTATCCGATCTCCAAGTGACATCAGAACTCTGCTCGACATTGTAAATGGATTTCAATTCAAAATTGAGTCATTTAATATGACTGTCATAACTTTTACGGACGAGTCAGCCTCTTGTATCTCAAGCAAACACTAGTGGAATTATTTCAACTGGGAATGACCTCGTGATTTTTTCCCTTTCCAGGGTTTTTCACGTAAAAATCCTGATGTTCTTTCATCTTCTGTTTGTGTGATGAATATCCATACAACGCTAAGACGAATATTTTCTAACTCTATCGCCGCATATATTCTAGCCTGCAACAACCCTATAGGTAATTAAACCCAAATGATGATATGGTTGATTTTGGATTTCCAGATCTATCGAAATCTAAACTGAAAAATTAATTTAGTCAAGATTTTCAACTTGAACAGAATCCGAAAATTAACTGGTCAATTCAAACCCATATTTTTATGAGTCTGGCTCGAGTCAGATTATTGTTTACACCTCCATTGATAACAAAAGTAAGCGTGCTTGAAATGATAATGATGAGATGGATGTTTGGCAAGACAAACAATAAGTTGAGTAATATTTAGACTAAAGGACTACTAGTAATAGCATCTTTTGAAGGTAAAAGTGATGAAAAATAAAGCTAGGAAATATTGATAAATTTTGTGAATAAGATTTATCAGACTCATCTATAACTCAAAATTTTCCTACCATAAATCTACATAGATTTGTCTTCTCGCACCATTTACATAAGATATTATGAGCTCAATTTTTCCTCTACAGATCATGCATATGTTGCTTTACATGCTTGTTAATTACCTTTTATCTAGAGATGGAGGTCAGAATGATCATAATAAGCTACAGATGTCAGAAGGACCGTAGTCGGCAGGAGACAGAGGTCCGAAAATACCATAATATAAGGGTGGTACTCCGAGAGAACTCTTGGCATCAAGTGGTGGCCCGGCAGAAGTTCGAATCTCAGGTTGTGGTCCGGTAGAATTCTAGGCCTCAAGTGGCGGTCCAATAGAAGTCTGGGACTCAGGTGGTAGTCCGGCAGAACTCCATAGTCAGGTGGTATCCTGGTGAAGCTCAGGGCCTTAAATAGTGGTCTGGCAGAAGTACGGGTATCAGGTGGTGGCCTGGTGGAGCACATGGTCTCAAGTGGCAGTCCAGTGGAAGTCCGGGCCTTAGGTGGTGGCCTGGTGGAGCACAGGGCCTCAAAATGGTGGTCCAGCGAAGCAACGACATAAGGCGGTGGTCCGACGGAGGTGAGGGCCTTAAGAGGTGGTCCGGTGGAGGTGAGGGCCTCAAGTGGTGGTCCGGCGATGGTCGAAGAGGAGTTTCTTCCTTGTCTTCCTTCTCTTTTTCCTTCTTCTCTTCTTGCTCCCCTCCTCTCTCAAGAGAAATGATTGGTCTATTTATAGAATTATGGAGTGGCATGACCCGTAAATAGGTGAGAGATCAAGGGCAAATGGGGAGTGGTTGGATGGACGGCCTATGTTGAATTCGTTGATCATGGATCATTTGATGGACATTTGAATGTCTTAGTGATGTTGGAATTCAGTGATCTTGGGCTCGTTAGATTCATCTTTTCAAGCCGCTCTATTCGACTATAAAAACGTTAAGTTTGAAAACTATTTTGTAACCCAAATTATGGTTCGAACCTTCCAACAACGATTTAGATTCATTTGGGCTCGGATTGAGTCGAATTTGGTGTCGTTGGTTTCATATTTCTGAGTCATTCAGTTCGACTTCAAGTTTGCTGAAATTGGAGTTCAGATGATCCCAATTTTAATTTTGGAAGTTTTCAACTTGATTTAGCATCAAGATTCGTGCCCGATGAAGATAATTTTATGATGACGTATCAATAATATATTAAGGTAAAAATATCGTCTTCATATTTTTAATATATAAATAATTGTTTATGATTTTACCAATTAAGGTTTTCGCTTAAGGAAATTTTTGTTCGTAAATTAATCTAAACAAAATTATTAAGCGAATTTACAATAAATTAAAGTTTCTATTGAAAAGTAATTTAGATATAAATTTAATATGCTCAAAAACCTTCACCACGGGTTTGTGGAGTATTTGGTTAGAGCGTAATTTTCAAAGTTTCGTTGATAACCCTTTGTTCGAGAGTTCGAGCCTCACCTACCCAACGTAACTGAAGAACAGTGACGAAACGCCTCACGTGATTATAGGGATCTTAATCACAATCATCGGATTAAAGATGATTAACGGCTAACTGAGTTCTTTTTTTTTTTTTTTTTAACTCAATATTTATTTATAATATAATTATTTTTAATTTAATATTTATAATGCATTTTTTATGATTACTCCAATCATGTTAATAAAAAATTATATTTTTATGTTAATCTTGATAAATTAATATTTTCTTTTAAAAAGTATTTATAATATTATAATTTACTTTCTCATAATATTTTTATAACTATATTTATAATAGATTAGGGTAAAAATTTGACTTCAGATTTTTTTAGAGATAAATAATTGTTTATGATTTTACCAATTAAGTTTATCACTTAAGGAAATTTTTGTTTGTAAATTAATCTAAACAAAATTATTAAGCGAATTTACAATAAATTAAATGAAGTCTTATTTTAAATAATTTGGAGACAAAGGTAAAAGTTGATTGTAACAATTATTTTAGAATATTTTTTGGGCTTTGAACGAATTTAATTTAAAATTTTATTTTTATTTTGAGATGTTGTAGCTCTCCAACACTAGCAACATACTTTAAGGAATGGCGCCCTAGCATTGGATTGTGATGTCTTGTGCATTTTATCGTAAACTGATACACTTTTATATACTAAATCTTGAATCTAAGATCATATAGTTTGAGTCAAAATATTTAAGTTTTATGTGTGACAGCTTTCTTACTGCTTTTTAAAGCAGCTTTTTAATTTATGTACTACAAAATTGCTTTAAGAAGTAAGAAAGTTATCCCAAACAAAGCATTAATCATAAATCTAAAATTGGCTATGTAGCTAATCACCTAAGTTATTTCAAATTGGTTTAACCTTAAAAAAATAACAATCATATATTAATCTAGGATTTAAAATAAATTATAGAGGTTTCATCTTATTAAAGCTGATGAAGGCAATAAACATAGTTCCTTCTTAAAATTATACATATAATTTTATATTTAATAATAATAATGCATGTTTATGATTACTATGAATATTCACAATTATTTAAATTAAAAAAATCATCTCTATTAATCTAAGTAAATTTACTAAGATATTATGAGCTCAAATTTTCCTCTACAGATCATGCATATGTTGTTTTACATGCTTGTTAATTACCTTTTATCTGGTGATGGAGGTCAGAAGGATCATAATAAGCTACAAATGTCAGAATGATCGTAGTCGGCATGAGACAGAGGTCCGAAAAGACCGTAATAGAAGGGTGGTACTTCGAGAGAACTCTTGGCATCAAGTGGTGGCCCGGCAGAAGTTTGAGTCTCCGGATGTGGTCCGGTAGAATTCTAGGCCTCAAGTGGCGGTCCGATAGAAGTCTGGGACTTAGGTGGTAGTCCGGCAGAACTCCGGCGTCAGGTGGTATCCCGGTGGAGCTCAGGGCCTTAAATAGTGGTCTGGCAGAAGTACGGGTATCATGTGGTGGCCTGGTGGAGCACATGGTCTCAAGTGGTAGTCCGGGCCTTAGGTGGTGGCCTGGTGGAGCATAGGGCCTCAAAATGGTGGTCCAGCGGAGCAACGACATAAGGCGGTGGTCTGGCGGAGGTGAGGGCCTTAAGTGGTGGTCCAACGGAGCAACGACGTCAAGCGGTGGTCCGACGGAGGTGAGGGGCTTAAGTGGTGGTCCGGTGGAGGTGAGGGCCTCAAGTGGTGGTCCGGCGATGGTCGAGGAGGAGTTTCTTCCTTGTCTTCCTTCTCTTCTTGCTCTCCTCCTCTCTCAAGAGAAATGATTGGTCTATTTATAGATTTATGGAGTGGCATGACCCATAAATAGGTGAGAGATCAAGGGCAAATGGGGAGTGGTTGGATGGACGGCCGATGTTGAATTCGTTGATCATGGACCGTTTGATGGACATTTGAATGTCTTAGTGATGTTGGAATTCAGTGATCTTGGGCTCGTTAGATTCATCTTTTCAAGCCGCTTGATTCGACTATAAGAACGTCAAGTTTGAAAACTATTTGGTAACCCAAATTGTGGTTTGAACCTTCCAACAACGATTTGGACTCATTTGGGCTTGGATTGAGTCGCATTTGGTGTCGTTGGGTTCGTATTTCTGAGTCATTTAGTTCGACTGTAAGTTTGTTGAAATCGGAATTCAGATGGTCCCAATTTTAATTTTGAAAGTTTCCAAGTTCCAACTTGATTTTGCATCAAGATTGGTGCCCGATGAAGATATTTTTTTGGTGATGTATCAATAATATATTAAGGTAAAAATATCGACTTCATATTTTTAATATATAAATAATTTTTTATGATTTTACCTATTAAGTTCGCTTAAGGAAATTTTTGTTCGTAAATTAATCTAAACAAAATTATTAAGCGAATTTACAATAAACTAAAGATTCTATTGAAAGTAATTTAGATATAAATTAATATTCTCAAAAGCGATCACCACGGGTTTGTGGAGCACTTGGTTAGAGCGTAATTCTCAAAGCTTTGTTGATGGCCCTGGGGTCGAGAGTTCGAGCCTCTCCCACCCAACGTAAATGAAGAACGGTGACGAAACGCCTCACGTGATTATAGGGATCTTAATCACAATCATCGGATTAAAGATGATTAACGGCTAACTGAGTTCTTTTTTTTATTATTTTTAACTCATTATTTATTTATAATATAATTATTTTTAATTTAATATTTACAATGCATTTTTATGATTACTCCAATTATGTTAATAAAAAATTATATTTTTATGTTAATCTTGATAAATTAATATTTTCTTTAAAAATATTTATTATATTATAATTTACTTTCTCATAATATTTTTATAACTATATTTATAATAGATTAGGTTTAAAATTTGACTTCAACTTTTTTAATAGATAAATAATTGTTTATTATTTTACCAATTAAGTTTATCACTTAAGGAAATTTTTGTTTGTAAATTAATCTAAACATAATTTTTAAGCGAATTTACAATAAATTAAATGATGTCTTATTTTAAATTATTTGGACACAAAGGTGAAAGTTGATAGCAACAATTATTTGAGAATGTTTTTTGGGCTTTGAAGGAATTTAATTTTAATTTTACTTTTTTTTATCATTAGATGTTATAGCTCTCCAACACTAGCGACACACTTATTAAAGGAATGGCACCCTGTTATTGGATTGCACGTGATGTCTTGGGCATTTAGGCTTTATTTGGGGCGGCTTTCTTAATATTTTCCTAAAAGCAACTAAATAGTTCAAGAAATTTTTGTACTAGACGCTGCTTTATAAAGCAATAAAAAAGCCGTCCCAAATGAAGTCTTAATCGCAAACTTATACACTTGTATTTGCTAAATCTTGAATCTAAGATCATATAGTTTGACTCAAAATACTCAAGCTTCGTTTGTGACAGCTTCTTAGTGCTTTTTAAGGCAGGTTTTTAATTTTTTACTACAAAATTACTTTAAGAAGCGTTAAGTAAGACGTCCCAAACAAATCATTAATCTTTAGGCCAAAATTGGCTATGTTGCTAATCACCTAAGTTATTTCAAATTGATTTAACTTAAAAAAAATAACAATAATATATTAAATGAATATCTTCTATGTTATCTTAGAGGTGTCAAAATGAATTTTTGTGTCGGTTTTGAGTCATATCCGAAATTGACTCGCCACTAAACAAAACTGACCCAACTCAACCTACTATCATGTTGCTGGCAAGGGTGACCGAGCGTGGGCAGTCGAGAAGGGCCAACAAGCGAGCGAGCGTGAGTTGCGAGTGGGTGAGCACGAGCAGGACGAGCGACGAGGGTTGATTCGAACTCGAAATTTTCGATTTTGATTCAAGTCAAAATTTTGAGTCATGTCAAATATTGATATCTCTATGTTACCTCAGCAATTGAACCTTATCATATTCGCCTCGAAATGATTGTGCTCCCAAAGCAAACCTACACCATCCTACATAACCTCAAAAACAATATGAATACCTCCATGTTTCTAGGACAACAACCTACTCGTCCTATTCATTAGTTTACTATGCATTAAGAACAACTGATTGACAACCCAAAACCGTCATGAGGCCTCAACAACTTTGCCTACACTCTCGAGAATGTGCGATCCAATATATAACAAGCTTATTGTGTTCGATGCATAATTTAAATTCGCAGCATCCTTAATGCTATTAGTTCTATTATAAAATCATCCTGTTGTAGGTCTGAACATTTACAACGGTAGAGAGATAGAGAATTTAACATTTTAGCTTTACATTAAATCCTAAACACAAAAAAGGATGAGTACAAGAATTGTAATAGACATTAGAATTTTTATGTGAAAAAACTCCAAAAAGAAAAAAGAAAGGCTTGGTAATGTAAAATATCATGTGAATGAAAATAATTAAGCTAAAAATACTATTACAAGAACTAAGATCAAAACCGAAAAAAAAAAAGATCGAATAAAAGACACAATTGTAGGAGCCTAAGCTCATAGTTTTAAATATTTTAAATATAATTTAAAATTTGTCTTCTAATGTAGTGACGTGTATGATCAACTATGAAATGATTAGGTAAAGATGAACCATTAAAAAATGAGTTGTTGGAACTTTTATTTAATGTCCATCAACTTCTTCTTTTCCTCCTTTTTTTTATTATTAAAATTTTTAAAAAATTAGTCTTGTAATATCTATAAATATGAGCTGATATATATTCTAATTTTCAAGTTTGAAATTAAATAATTTACTAAAGAAGTGCTATACATTTGTGTGGTGCTTAGTAGCTTCAAAGGGAAATTTTGTTTGTGCTCTTGGTTATGACATAAGAGCACTCCTTTGCATACATTTGTTTTTATGTGGAGATTGTTATTTGATTTTTATACATATTGAAAAGTTGTTCTTATTATTGTAAGGGTAGTTTGGGATTTTTACGGAGTTGATATATCTCAACAAAATTCCTCCTATAGTAAAACATAAAGCAATGTGAAATTTGAAGCAGCTTTTTAACTGCTTTCTAAAGTATTTTTTTAATATAAAAAATGCTAATTAAAAAAAATTGTATTAAAAATTATTTTAAAAGATGTAAGAAAGCTGTCCCAAAATATGCTGAAATTAGGATCTCAAATAGAACGGGTGCAAAACAAATTTCACAATTTTTGAGGGAAGGAAAGGCAAAATCTCTATATATATACATAGTTATAGGAGAATTTATGATAAAAAAAAATTATATATATATATAGCTTAATATATATATATATATATATATATATATATATATATATATATATATATATATATATATATATATATATATATATATATATATATATATATATATATATATATATATATATATATATATATATTGTTGCGGGCTAGAAATTACGCGGCGATAGAGATTTGATTCTACGTCTTAGCGTTATACGTATAACTAGCACACACAGAGAACACAAGATTTTTTACGTGGAAAACCCTTAAAAGGGAAAAAACCACGAGGCCTAGCCCAGTTGAAAATGATTCCACTAGATTTTGAGTTGGTTACAAAGGACTGAATCACCTCCAGGGGTGAACAGATTACAATCAATTACTTAAGTAAGACGTCGGGTCCTCGGCAGGACGTAGGGACTGAATGTCGGGCCCTGAGTAGGACGTTGGGTCTTCAGCAGGACGTAGGGACTTAGTGCCGGATCTTGAACAAGACGTCGGGTCTTTGGCAGGAAGTAAGGACTGAATATTGGGTCTTGAACGAGACGTCGGGTCTTTGGCAGGACGTAGGGACTGAACGTCGGACCTTAAAGTGGTGGTCCGGCGAGGTTCCTGCGGTGGTCCGGCGGTGGTTCGACGAGGTTTCTGCGGTGGTCCGGCGGTGGTCCGACGAGATTCCTGCGGTGGTCCGGCGGTGGTCCGGCGAGGTTCTGCGGTGGTCCGGTGGCTGTCGAGGAGGAACTCCTTCCTTCTCTTCTTCCTTCTCTTCTCTTCTTCTCTCTCTTGCTTAGATGCTCTCTTGTGAAGAATGAGGGCTCTATTTATAGATTTTCTGGAGTGGCATGGTCCGTAAATAGGTGTGAGATCAAGGGCGAAAAGGGAGTGGTCAAATGGACGGCCGATATTGAATCCTACGATCGTGTACCGTTCGTTGGACATTTGAAGGCCTTAATGATGTTGGAATTTAGTGATTTTAGGCTCGTTGGATTCGTCTCGTCGAGCCGTTCGGTTCGAGTATAAGCTCGTAAAAATCGGAGACCGTTTGGTAACTCAAATTGCGGTTTGAACCTTCCGACAGCACTTCGGGTCCATGATTCAGACCCATTTGGGCTCGGATTGGGTCGATCTTGGTGTCGTTGGGTTCGTATTTCCGAGACGCTCAGTTTGACTGTAAGCTCGTTGAAATCGGAGTTTGGATGCTCCCGGATTTAATTTTTGAAGTCTTCAACTAGTTTTTTGCCTCGAGATTCGTGCCCGATCAAGCTAATTTTGTGATGACGTATCAGTTGCCCCCCTATTTTCGGACGTCGAAGCTCCAGGGGTCCGAAAATATGAGTGTCGACAATTTGCATAGGCCGAAATGCCAAAAAAGTGTTCCTAAGGTTAATGGCTTGCTCGAACTTGACCATAGAGGCCTTGTTGAGCTCTGAAAGTGCCGAAAATGAGTTCGGAACGTCGAAAAACGTGTCCGGGGACCCCAAAAACGTCGCAATCGGAGTTTTCTGGATGAAAATTGGACCCAAGGAGGGCTAGGCGGCCGGACCGGCCGGCCGGCCGTCGCCGGCACCGCCGGCGTGGCATCAGAACGCGTGGCCCGCGTTCCGGCGGGCCGCCTGACCCGCGCGGTCGGCTCCTGCGGGCCGCCTGGCCCGCGCGGTGGCCCGCGCCGCTTGGAGCTGCCGCTCCGTAAGGCGGTGGAGGGTGAGGCGGTTCGTCCCACCGCCTCAAGTGGGCCCCACCTCGCGAAAAAATGAGTTTTTTGACGTTTTTTTGCCCGAAAAAATTCCAAAAAATGCCTAAAAAATTCTAAAAAATTCTAAAAAATTCCGAAAAATTTTTAGAAAATTTCAGAAATTAAGAGATTCTAGAAACTTCTATTCTCTCTCCCCAAAAACTATAAATATGCTCTTTAAGTCCTTAGGAAATCACTCCACTCCTCTTCTCTTTCTCTTTTCTTTTCTTCTCCCTCTGTCCTTTCTATTGAGGCTTTCCCTCAGTTTTCTGAGGCCCCTCTCTTGGCAAGGAAGTTCGGAGCCCTCTCCCTCTGTCCTTTCTATTGAGGCTTTCCCTCAGTTTTCTGAGGCCCCTCTCTTGGCAAGGAAGTTCGGAGCCCTCTCCCTCTGTTCTTTCCATTAAGGCCTTCCCTCAGTTTTCTGAGGCCCCTCTCTTGGCAAGGAAGTTCGGAGATTTTCTTCTTTCCTCCTACACCCTTTAAGAGAAATGTCAGGTGATCGCCCCCCACCGAGAGATCCTGCGATCCGGGGGGACCCCGTTGCACCGCATGATGGCGAGCGGAGGCCAAACAGGGAGGTGGATGTGTCAGCGTCAACTGTTACAAATGACTTCATATTCCTTTTTCGCAAGAATTATTACTTTCCGAATGATGTGAAGACGATGGTCCCGAGGATGTCTGATCGGGCGAATCTTCCTCCTCCTGGGTACGTGACTGTTTCTGAGGCCCACTTGCGGGCTGGTTTACGTTTTCCGCCTCCTACTGAGCTGATTGAAGTCTTGCAATGGTGCGGCGTGAGCATATTCCAACTTTCGTTTAGAGCAATGTCAGTGGCTATGGGATTGATTGCTCTCTTTCGGGATCGAGGAGCCACTATGACCCCGGAGCATCTTTCACGGATGGGTAAGTTCACCAGCGATACATCTGGGCGTGTGACTTTTAGATCCAAATTGGATGTGCGTACCCGCGATTCTTCAAAGAACTGGATCAATACTTTCTTTTTTGTGAAGAATGATTGGGGCTTAATAGAGAAGTGGGGGAAAATGAGGGATCTGCCATCCCCTCTGCATGTCAGTGAGGAAGACATAATAAGAATTTTGAAAGTTTCTGATCTCGAACATCTTCTATTTGAGGTTCGTCATATGAGCAAATACACTGAAGAAGAGTTCTTATTCAAGGTTGGGATTTCATTTCATACTGGGAGATCTGATGCAAGGAAGTTGAAGCCGACATCCAGGGTTCCTGAGCCCCCTGTCCCTACTTCAAAAGCGGCTCCCAAACGACCAGCAAGGGTTGACGACCCCCCGATTTCGAAGAAGAAGAGGTTGGAAGAAACAAACACTGACAAGACCCTACCTGACTCTTCCCCAGCCAAGCTGCATATCCCTGATGACGTCATGAATCATCAATGCCTTGGGCATAACAAGACCAGTAACTTGGTGAGTAATATCTCCTAATATTTTTTATTTCATTTGCTTCTGAGGTGACTTCTAATGAACTTTTCTTTCTATTTTCAGCTGTCACGTGCTGTGATCGCAGTTAATGACTGGAACACTGAGTTTGTTAAGATCAAGTACCTCCAAGGGGAGTTCAAACGAAAATATGAGCAGAAGGTTAAGGAGGTGAAGGTGCTTGAAGATGAGTTAAGCGATTGCAGGACTGAGCTGGCCAACACAATGCGCTCTGTATCTCTTCAAAATCGGCAGGCAGATCGGCACCAGATAGATCTTGAGGAAGCTCATGCAACGATCACCAGGCTTTTGAGGGAGCAGAAAGTTTCTGAAGAGAAGATTGTGTCGCTGGAGGCGAAGGATAAGGAGTCCCAGGCCATTATAGCTGAGAAGGAGGCTGCCTTGTCTAGCTCAGAACCTTCAAGAGTTATTGAAGACTTCAAGAAGTCCATAGCATTCAAGACTATCGTCCAGGATCACGTTGAGGAGGCCCGAGATCACATCTATGCTATAGAGGTGAAGGGTTTGGAGCAGCAATGCACTGAGGATGGATTTATTAGAGGCTTCTTTAAGGGGGTTCGCCTGATGCAGCGAAAGACCGGAGTTTCAGCCGAAGAGGTGACCCCTAGCCAGGCTTCAGCTGACTTTCCTTCAGGCTCTGATGGTGATGAGGTAGAGAGTGATCTTCGGAAGGTTCTCGATCTTGATGCAGATGATGAGATAGTAGATGTTGAGTAGGTTTTCTAGTTCCTGTTGTTTGTATTAGTTTGTATTTTTTAGTTATTGTGATGTACCTGATATTTTGTACTGTTGCGTGATATCTACTTTGACTTAGTAGTGGATTATCGTTCTGTTGCTATATGACTTAAATATTCCGGTGTATTTATTCATCCTGAGTAAATTTCTTTTATACTTGTTTAAGGTATTTATCTTCCTACCTGTGCTTAAAAGTTTAAAAGGATCCTCTAAGGATGTACTGTTTACTCTAAGTTGTACGCCAGAGCCTTGCTTGATGATGCCAACCTGTATGAAAAGAGGTTAAAAGAATCTATAAGAGATGTAAGACCTATCCGAGGTTGTGAGTCAGAGCCCTGCTCGATGACGTTAACCTGTGTGGAAGAGGTCGGGAGAATCCATCAAGGATATAAGACCTATCCGAGGTTGTGAGTCAGAGCCCTGCTCGATGACGTTAACCTGTGTGGAAGAGGTCGGGAGAATCCACCAAGGATATAAGACCTATCCGAGGTTGTGAGTCAGAGCCTTGCTCGATGACGTTAACCTGTGTGGAAGAGGTCGGATCGAATCCCCCTGGGATTGATCGACTAACGATTGAACAATAATCATCCACTGCTCAAAATTAAAGTTCAAAACTTAACGAAGTCTTTACTGCCATTAAACGAAGAACATTGCTCCCGAAAACAGTTTAGGGGAGAAGGAAACTAGAAACATCACAAACAAAGTCCGAAATTAAAGACATATACAGTAAGCAAAAGACATACAACATTCTAAAACAAATGACACGATCACGCTCTACTTATAGTATTTGCGGAGGTTCTCGATATTCCAAGTTCGAGGAAGCATCTTCCCTTCAGCATCCTTTAATTTGAAAGTCCCTGGCTTCACCATAGCTGCTACTAGGTACGGACCTTCCCAGAGGGGGGAGAGTTTATTTCGTTGAGGGCCTTTGCCTGCCGCCTCAATGCTGCGTAGGACCAGATCTCCTACCGATATATGTCGCGGCTTCATCCTTCTATTATAGTGACGGGCAACTCTCTGGTGGTAGGCAGCAACCTTAAGTATTGTCCCGTTTCTTACTTCTGGAAGGAGGTCTAGGTTGTACCTGAGTTTTTCGTCGTTGGTGTTGGAGTCGAAAGTTTGTACTCTATGACTGGGGACTCCAATGTCGACTGGAATGACAGCCTCTGTACCAAAGCAGAGGTTATACGGTGTCTCTCCTGTTGGAGTCCTTGCTGTCGTACGATAGGCCCAAAGGACGTTTGGGAGCTCGTCAGCCCATTGCCCCCCAGCCTTCTCCAGCCGTGTTTTCAGTCCTCTCAGAATGGTCCGATTAGTGACTTCTGTCTGTCCCTTAGTCTGAGGATGAGCCACAGCCGTGTGTACTAGATGAATGTGGAGATCTTTACAAAATATGGTAAAGACCCTTCCGGCGAACTGTGTCCCGTTATCAGTAATAACTTTTGCAGGAATGCCAAAGCGACATATTATGCTCTTCCACAGAAACTGTTTGGCATTTGCTTCAGTGATTTTTGCTAGTGGTTCTGCTTCTACCCATTTCGTGAAATAATCGACAGCCAATATGATGAATTTTCGCTGTCCCGTGGCTATAGGAAATGGTCCCATTATGTCGATCCCCCATTGGGCAAAAGGCCAGGGGCTCTGTAATATCGATATCTCTACGGCGGGTAGATGAGTGAGGTTGGCATGCAACTGGCAGCTGTTACATTTCCGTACAAGTTCTAATGCGTCTTGTTTTATTGTAGGCCAGTAGAACCCTTGTCTCAGGACCTTTTGGGCTAACGCCCTTCCACCCAAATGTTCCCCACAAATGCCCGAATGTACTTAGCGAAGTGCATAGTTTGCCTCCGAAGGAGGAAGACACTTGAGGTATGGCCCTGTGTAAGATCGTTTGTATAACTCTCCGTTAATAATGGTGAAATTGGCTGCTTGCCTCCGAAGTCGTACTGCCATAGCCGGATCCTCAGGGAGAGAGCCTTCTTGTAGGAAAGCAAGAATGGGGTCGATCCAAGAAACTTCTTTTGATTCATCTATTGATTGAAGTACCCATGAGCCTTGAATGCTCGGGAAGTGGATCTCCTCAATGAATTTCCTTTTAAAAACATCTCCCGTCGTAGAGGTTGCTAGCTTGGAGAGTGAGTCTGCCCTTGCGTTTTGCTCTCGAAGGATATGGATGACCTGATGCTTTGCTATTTGAGCCAACAAGGTTTTAACTATCTGACAGTATTGAGCCAAAAGTGGGTTGTGAGTATCGAACTCCCCTTCTACTTGAGAAGCAACCAGTTGGGAATCAGTGTGAACCACTAAGTCTTGGACTTCGCAATCAATTGCCAATCTTAATCCAGCGATTAGAGCTTCATATTCAGCAACATTATTTGTTGCCGGGAACTTCAGTCTAAGCCCGTATTCAAGTGTGGCTTTCTGCGGGGAGATTAATAGGATTCCAGCACCAGCATCAGAACTCCCAGAAGCTCCGTCTACATATAATGTCCAGCAGGAGAAAGAAGGGGATACATCAGGCAATTTCTCGGAGGTGTAGCTAGTACATTCGACCACAAAATCGGCAAGCACCTGTGACTTGATGTCAGGTCTAGGTAGGAACTGTATATCGAACTCTCCAAGTTCTACTGACCATTTGATCAATCTTCCGGATGCTTTGGGTTTTTGAAGAATATTTTTCAGCGGCAGGTTTGTATAAACCCTGATCGCATGTGCCTGAAAATAAGGTCGTAACTTCCTGGCTGAGAAGACTAATGCTAAGACTGTTTTGTCTGCCAATGGATAACGTATTTCAACATCTGAAAGTACCTTGCTGATGTAATAGACTGGGCGTTGAGTCGAATCATCCATCCGAACCAAGACCGAACTTATAGCTTGAGAAGAGACGGCCATGTACATATACAAAATTTCCCCTGGAATTGGCTTTGAGAGAAGCGGTGGTGAGGCTAGATAAGTTCGGAGTTGTTCAAAAGCTTCTTGGCATTTATCAGTCCATTGGAATCCTGAGCTACGAGCCCCTCTGAGGATCTTGAAGAAAGGTAAATATTTATCTCCCGAACGAGCCAGAAATCGAGAGAGTGCTGCAATCCTTCCATTCAGTCTCTGAACTTCTTTGATATTTCTGGGGGTAGCATGTCCCTTAGGGCCTTGATCTTTTCCGGGTTCTCCTCAATCCCTCGGTGGGTAACTATGAATCCCAGAAACTTTCCTGAGGTGACTCCAAATGCACATTTGGAGGGGTTGAGGCGCATGTTGTAAGATCGGATGAGGTTAAAGCATTCTTCCAAATCCGAGATATGCTGAGATTTCTCGAGGCTCTTTACCAGCATATCGTCCACATAGACTTCTATGGTACGCCCAATAAGGTTCTTAAAAATCTTATTCATAAGTCGTTGGTAAGTTGCCCCTGCATTTTTGAGCCCAAATGGCATTACCAGGTAACAATATAACCCTTTATCTGTTTGAAAAGATGTTGCCTCCTCATCGGCAGGATCCATTTGTATTTGGTTGTATCCGGAGTAGGCATCCATAAAGCTTAACATCTGATGACCGGATGTGGCGTCGACTAGCTGATCTATTCGGGGGAGCGGAAAGCTGTCCTTGGGGCAAGCTTTATTGAGATCCGTATAGTCCACGCACATTCTCCAAGTCCCATTTGTTTTCCGAACCATCACGACGTTGGCTAACCAAGATGGATAGTGTACTTCCCTTATAAATCTTGCTTTTAAAAGCTTATCAACCTCCTGTTCGATTGCCAGTTGACGTTCTAGGGCGAAGTTTCGTTTCTTTTGAATCACTGGCTTACATGCTGGGTTGATCTTCAGGGAGTGCATAATTATTTCAGGATTAATGCCGGGCATATCAGCCGAACTCCATGCAAAGACGTCTTGATTTGTGCGTAGAAAGTCTACGTATTCTTTTTTCTCTGTATCTGAGAGGAGTGATCCAATCTGTACTGTTCTCGAGGGATATTCTTCTGATAGGGAGACACAAGTAAGATCTTCTACAGGGGAGGCCCTTTGAGGAGTATCTTCATTCCGAAGATCGAAGTCTTCGATGCTTAGAGTAACTGATGAGTGTGGTTGGGCCTGCCTAAGATAGCATGATTGTGCTACTTGTTGATCTCCTCGTACTGTTCCGATCCCTGATGGGGTAGGAAACTTGAGTTTTAAGTGAGAAATTGAAGCAACAGCCCCGAAAATTGTTTGAAGTGGTCTTCCAAAGATCGCATTGTAGGCTGATTCGGACTTCACTACAATGAATAGAATGGGGTGCTCAACTTGACGGGGGAATTCTCCAAGCACAACCGGCAGAGTAATGGTTCCTTCGACTCTTACAGGCCGGTTGTCAAATCCGTACAGTGGACCGGCAGCAGGCTGGAGTTTCTCTCTAGATAGGCCCATGCTAAGAAAAGTGGAGTAGAATAAAACATCTACTGAGCTTCCATTGTCTACCAAGATCCTTTTAACATTGTAACATGGGTCGCCGATTCCTGCGCTAATCACCAGTGGGTCTTGATGAGGGGTCTTTACTCCTTCTAGATCAGACTCCTTGAAGGTGATGGAGTGATCGACATGAAGCTTTTTTGTTGGTGGCTCCTTGTTCTCTGCGATTAGAACTTGGCAAGGCGTTGAAGGGCCTCCAGCAATAGTTTCAATTTCGCCGACCATCTGGCGGTTGTTCGTCGACTGTTTTTGTTGATCTTGTCCCCTAGTTGGAACAGTTTCTTCTCGAACTGTTGGATTCTTGACGAACTGCCGGAGAAATCCTTGTCGGATCAGTCTCTCAATTTCCTCCTTGAGCTGCCTGCACGCTTCAGTGGTGTGTCCACGACTGCGGTATAACGACCCAAGATCCGTGTAGTGAAAGGATTCATCTGATCGATCATTCATTTTCTTTTTCTTTTTTTCAGTTTCTTTATCCGTTATTCGTATCAATACATACATCCAGAGCCAGAAATAATTACATTATAGAAAAGAAACAGCAGCGGATACTATAATTCACATATAGTACAATCAGAGAACAAACAAAAGAGGTCCAAAAGAAATATCTACACTAGCCACACATGCTACAAAAGAAAGCCCACCCAAGGCTACAAAACAAAAAGCTGAACTCGACAGAAAGATCTTCAGACTGGAGGCCCTGCACCTTAAATATTAACCACATATAATGAGCTTACAAAGCCCAGCAGGTCACCAAAGCCTACAACTGAAATCAAAGCACGGCGATTCTATCAATATGCAGGTCAATAAAAATCAAGTCAATCAATGGTCAATGAGTCTATGAAATGCTGAAATCCATCATCAAATCAAATCCATCAATAAACGGCACGACGAGTCAATATAATCGGCACGACGAATCAATGTATCAGTATATCGATAACCTATCAGGATCTGTCGTATCAATAATATTCATATGTCAATATCATATCTATATCAATGTCGATATCGGTATCTATCATCGATACAATCTATATTCATGTCGCTGTCGATATCTATCAATACACAGAATCCATATCAATATCGGTGCCGGTGAATCAATACAATCTATATCAATATCAGTGTCAATCTCTATGACTCAATACGTATGATCCATATCAATATTAGTGCCGGTATCTATGAATCAATCAAGTCGAGAAAATCAATCGGAAAAGCAATACGATAACTCAATAAATCCGTCAAATCGATCAATCAATCAAATCCAGTCTATACTATCATGTCGATCAAATCAATCGGAAGGACAATACGATAATCTACAGTAGCAAGTCGAATCAATGCATAAAACAATGGTATCAATGAATCTATGAATCTATGCCGTCCATGTCCATATCCATATCCATATCAATGATCAATAATCAAGTAGTATCCATGATCAAATGAAATCAATGAAGCCGTACGATACAGTAAATCCGTGATTCCATGCACATCAGGAAATCCATACGATGCAATCATTCCATGGTCTTACTAGACAAGCACAAACGCTGGCTATGTTGCTGTTGTAGAATCCGTATTGCTGTTGTAGATATCTATACGTTGGTTCTATCAAGAAGAGTCGTCACTTTTTTGCCCGTCGCCCGCCCGTCGGCGTATAAAACTCCTTATAACTCCCTCCATGATCCATGATCCATGATCCATGATCTATGATTTAAAGGAAAGCCCGTCGGCCCACCATCCTGTACAGGTCAAGTCTATCTCCAACCAACGTTCAACCATGTTCCCACTTGTCTTTCAGTAGCAATCAGTCAATGCAATAATCGATGCAATAATCAATAATAAAGAAATATAAAACGATCATATCAATAGTCATGCACATATCAATGCAATCTAGCAATTTCAACCAAATCAGAAATCGTACGAAAATCGGGCAGAGTAACGACAGTCGGTCAAATTTACACAAAAATCTCCAAAAATTACAATTCACCAAATTAATACAGAACGTGCACAACAATATTATAAGACTATTCTTCTACTGCTCAAACCAATTCGGACATCATAATAGATTGCAGTCAAAATAAAACTCCGCAGAACCAAAACGAACCGGACGAAATCCGCCAGAAAATAATCAAAACGTGCAGAATAATCACGTCTACAACATACCAAAAGTTACGCGGTGAAATCTTTACCAGGACCAAACCAGGTACGAAAATCGCTTACAAAAACACAAATCTGAGCACCATTTCGCAAAGTCTCAAAATCTCTGAAAACAGAAGTAGGGTTCGGAATCCTTACAGCGAGACAAACAAAATATCCAACAGCAACGAACGACGAAAATCGCTCCGCGGGCCCCGAAATCGGACTTCTTCCTTTGCTTTTCCGCCCTTTCTCTCTCCTCAAAATATCTGATTTATAAAAATGTTTTCTCTCTCCTCAAAACGAGCTCATTTTCTTATATCATTAGTGGGATCGGCCCGGTCGATCGCCACATCGTCCCGGGACGATCAGACCAAAATTGATCGTCCTGGACGACTCCCAGAACTATTCTCAGGACGATATTTTCTACAGTGCAGATCGGCCTGGACGATCTCCAATCGGCCCGGACGATCCTGGGAAAAATTCACTTTTCCTAGCAGCTACAGCAACAGCAAAGGAACGAGGTCTCACAATCTCCCTACCTTAGAAAAATGTCGTCCCGACATTTCCCTAACGTGTCCGGAATAGAGCGGAACAAAACAAATCCAAGCAATCGGAAAAATCGTACAAATCACATCGGAACAGACAATAAACTAAACTCGTACCAGGCTCATCAGTAGGCACGGAAGGAACATCTTCCATCATGGCTTGTACATTTCCAGTCTGAACAGTCGGAACAGGTCCTTGCCCAGAACTCGGGCAATCAGTCATTCTATGTCCGTATGCACCACATCGGAAACATTGCCCTGTCCTCCGATAACACTGTCCCAAGTGTCTCTTTCCACAAAATGTACAAACATTAATTCTTGCTTTGCTACCTTCCCCACTTTTCTTGCTACGCCCAGAGCGTTTCGCTAGCTTGTCACTCACCATCTGAGCAACCATATCAGCAAACTTCTTCATATTTTCAGATGTGAGAGGGAGGTTAGCAGCAGGCTCAGACTCAATCTTTTTGCCTTTCGGATCCATTTGCCTGATCAATTCAAATCATTCAAACCAAATCAAATCACAGAATCAAACACATAAAACAAAACGAATCAAATAAATGTAATTATCATTTCTGGATATAATCAAATCTTTTCACTACACTCACTCTGATACCAATTATAACGACCCAAGATCCGTGTAGTGAAAGGATTCATCTGATCGATCATTCATTTTCTTTTTCTTTTTTTTTTCAGTTTCTTTATCCGTTATTCGTATCAATACATACATCCAGAGCCAGAGATAATTACATTATAGAAAAGAAACAGCAGCGGATACTATAATTCACATATAGTATAATCAGAGAACAAACAAAAGAGAGTCCAAAAGAAATATCTACACTAGCCACACAGGCTACAAAAGAAAGCCCACCCAAGGCTACAAAACAAAAAGCTGAACTCGATAGAAAGATCTTCAGACTGGAGGCCCTGCACCTGAAATATTAACCACATATAATGAGCTTACAAAGCCCAGCAGGTCACCAAAGCCTACAACTGAAATCAAAGCACGACGATTCTATCAATATGCAGGTCAATAAAAATCAAGTCAATCAATGGTCAATGAGTCTATAAAATGCGGAAATCCATCGTCAAATCAAATCCATCAATAAACGGCACGACGAGTCAATGTAATCGGCACGACGAATCAATGTATCAGTATATCAATAACCTATCAGGATCTGTCGTATCAATAATATTCATATGTCAATATCATATCTATATCAATATCGATATCGGTATCTATCATCGATACAATCTATATTCATGTCGCTGTCGATATCTATCAATACACAGAATCCATATCAATATCGGTGCCGGTGAATCAATACAATCTATATCAATATCAGTGTCAATCTTTATGACTCAATACGCATGATCCATATCAATATTAGTGCCGGTATCTATGAATCAATCAAGTCGAGAAAATCAATCGGAAAAGCAATACGATAACTCAATAAATCCGTCAAATCGATCAATCAATCAAATCCAGTCTATACTATCAAGTCGATCAAATCAATCGGAAGGACAATACGATAATCTACAGTAGCAAGTCGAACCAATGCATAAAACAATGGTATCAATGAATCTATGAATCTATGCCGTCCATGTCCATATCCATATCAATATCAATGATCAATAATCAAGTAGTATCCATGATCAAATGAAATCAATGAAGCCGTACGATATAGTAAATCCGTGATTCCATGCACATCAGGAAATCTATACGATGCAATCATTCCATGGTCTTACTAGACAAGCACAAACGCTGGCTAAGTTGCTGTTGTAGAATCCGTATTGCTGTTGTAGATATCTATACGTTGGTTCTATCAAGAAGAGTCGTCACTCTTTTGCCCGTCGGCCGCCCGTCGGCGTATAAAACTCCTTATAACTCCCTCCATGATCCATGATCCATGATCTATGATTTAAAGGAAAGCCCGTCGGCCCACCATCCTGTACAGGTCAAGTCTATCTCCAACCAACGTTCAACCATGTTCCCACTTGTCTTTCAGTAGCAATCAGTCAATGCAATAATCGATGCAATAATCAATAATAAAGAAATCTAAAACGATCATATCAATAGTCATGCACATATCAATGCAATCTAGCAATTTCAACCAAATCAGAAATCGTACGAAAATCGGGAAGAGTAACGACAGTCGGTCAAATTTACATAAAAATCTCCAAAAATTACAATTCACCAAATTAATACAGAACGTGCACAACAACATTATAAGACTATTCTTCTACTGCTCAAACCAATTCGGACATCATAATAGATTGCAGTCAAAATAAAACTCCGCAGAACCAAAACGAACCGGACGAAATCCGCCAGAAAATAATCAAAACGTGCAGAATAATCACGTCTACAACATACCAAAAGTTACGCGGTGAAATCTTTACCAGTACCAAACCGGGTACGAAAATCGCTTACAAAAACACAAATCTGAGCACCATTTCGCAAAATCTCAAAATCTCTGAAAACAGAAGTAGGGTTCGGAATCCTTACAGCGAGACAAACAAAATATCCAACAGCAACGAACGACGAAAATCGCTCCGCGGGCCCCGAAATAGGACTTCTTCCTTTGCTTTTCCGCCCTTTCTCTCTCCTCAAAATATCTGATTTATAAAAATGTTTTCTCTCTCCTCAAAACGAGCTCATTTTCTTATATCATTAGTGGGATCGGCCCGGCCGATCGCCACATCGTCCCGGGACGATCAGACCAAAATTGATCGTCCTGGACGACTCCCAGAACTATTCTCAGGACGATATTTTCTACAGTGCAGATCGGCCTGGACGATCTCCAATCGGCCCGGACGATCCTGGGAAAAATTCACTTTTCCCAGCAGCTACAACAACAGCAAAGGAACGAGGTCTCACATGCGGTGGAAATGACAATACTGTTCTTGGTTTTCGGTATTAGGCTTTAAAGGGTACAGCCACTTTACACTCTCTTGGTCTCGGATAGCCATTAATACATTTGTTCGGGATGTATTAAGTGGTGTGTACTCTTTTTCTTGTCGGGGCTCTCGTCGTGGCTGTGAGGGTCGAGGAGGAAGATTGTAGTTTCCTTGCTTCTTCTTTTGTGAGGGGGGATTCTCCGTCCCTGGGGGATTTTTTCGCTTCCCGGTTGTTTGCTCGAATTGCTTCCTATGAGCATTGATGGCTTCGTCGGCAGTAATTTGGGCCTCTACTCGGTGGATTAAATACGCATAGGAATGGACCGTTTCTCGCATAAGTGCCGAGTAGAAAGGGCCTGGACGAAGCCCTCCTAGAAATACACCTCGTAGCAATTCGGGATCTACCCCTGGAATTTGTCGGGCTTCTGTAGAAAACCTTTGAAAATACTCTTTGAGAGATTCACCCTCGTTCTGTCGTATCCCCGAAAGGTGGGAGGAGTCTTTAATCATCCTTCGGTTGGCGACAAATTGTTCGACAAATAATTTGGCCAATTTAACGAATAGGGGAATGGACCGAGGGGATATGGAGTAGAACCATGTCCGGGCCTGCCCTTTAAGGGTGGCAGGAAAAACTTGACAGAGCAGAGCGTCTGGGGCCTGCTGGATATGCATAATAGTGCGGTAGTGATCGATATGTTCGTAGGGGTCTGAAGTCCCATCATAAGAATCAATATTTGGGAGTTTGAATCTTGCCGGAACGGGATATCGGAGGACAGCTTCGGTGAAAGGTGATGACTCCTGAATGTCCCGTTGGTGAAGGGACTGCCTGATACCCCCTGTGGGGAACTCTTCTCGGACTAATCTTCGTAACTCATGCCGTAGAGTATTACGGAGGAGTTCAGTAACGCGCTGTTGGTCTAAGTCCTCGGGGACGTCCGACGGCATATGCTGTCGGTGACCCGTGCGCGAAGGATGGGTAGAGCTTGCTGTATCGGCAAGCTCATTCTCTAGACGTGTAGGAGGACGCATCCTTGGTGGAGGAAGGGGGACTTCGACATGAAGAATGTCTTCAAATCCTGGCTGATTTTGAGGGAGAAGAGCATCTTCTTGGGGTACCGGCATTGGTCCTCGAGCTCCCCTTAAAAGCTGAAGGATCTCATTCTGAGATTCCTCCATTTTTTTGATACGTTCTTCTAGGGACGGCCCTGAAGTTCCTTCTCCTATAGGGTGTCGATTATTGGGGTGAAAGGAGGCAGATGCCTATCGTCCTTGATTCAGGGACTGATTCCTGGATTGGTGTGAATTAGAGCGGGAGGTTCCCATGATGCGATGGCTACGCCTGTTGACCATTGGAGGATTCCTTAGTGTAGTGGGATTAGCTTCCCACAGACGGCGCCAATCTGTTGCGGGCTAGAAATTACGCGGCGATAGAGATTTGATTCTACGTCTTAGCGTTATACGTATAACTAGCACACACAGAGAACACAAGATTTTTTACGTGGAAAACCCTTAAAAGGGAAAAAACCACGAGGCCTAGCCCAGTTGAAAATGATTCCACTAGATTTTGAGTTGGTTACAAAGGACTGAATCACCTCCAGGGGTGAACAGATTACAATCAATTACTTAAGTAAGACGTCGGGTCCTCGGCAGGACGTAGGGACTGAATGTCGGGCCCTGAGTAGGACGTTGGGTCTTCAGCAGGACGTAGGGACTTAGTGCCGGATCTTGAACAAGACGTCGGGTCTTTGGCAGGAAGTAAGGACTAAATATTGGGTCTTGAACGAGACGTCGGGTCTTTGGCAGGACGTAGGGACTGAACGTCGGACCTTAAAGTGGTGGTCCGGCGAGGTTCCTGCGGTGGTCCGGCGGTGGTCCGACGAGGTTTCTGTGGTGGTCCGGCGGTGGTCCGACGAGATTCCTGCGGTGGTCCGGCGGTGGTCCGGCGAGGTTCTGCGGTGGTCCGGCGGCTGTCGAGGAGGAACTCCTTCCTTTTCTTCTTCCTTCTCTTCTCTTCTTCTCTCTCTTGCTTAGATGCTCTCTTGTGAAGAATGAGGGCTCTATTTATAGATTTTCTGGAGTGGCATGGTCCGTAAATAGGTGTGAGATCAAGGGCGAAAAGGGAGTGGTCAAATGGACGGCCGATATTGAATCCTACGATCGTGTACCGTTCGTTGGACATTTTAAGGCCTTAATGATGTTGGAATTTAGTGATTTTGGGCTCGTTGGATTCGTCTCGTCGAGCCGTTCGGTTCGAGTATAAGCTCGTCAAAATCGGAGACCGTTTGGTAACTCAAATTGCGGTTTGAACCTTCCGACAGCACTTCGGGTCCATGATTCGGACCCATTTGGGCTCGAATTGGGTCGATCTTGGTGTCGTTGGGTTCGTATTTCCGAGACGCTCAGTTTGACTGTAAGCTCGTTGAAATCGGAGTTTGGATGCTCCCGGATTTAATTTTTGAAGTCTTCAACTAGTTTTTTGCCTCGAGATTCGTGCCCGATCAAGCTAATTTTGTGATGACGTATCATATATATATATATTGGAATTTGAGAATGATGATATGTAACTTCTCTTTAAAATTTATTTTTAACTTGAATGATGAGTCTCTCATGATAACTTAACATTTAATTGTTTAATTGTTCCATTTGGATGGCAAATTTCTTTTCTTTTTTTTAGTTTTGAATGAGATCATATTAAATTTAATTTATGGAGATTTATTAAGATAATTAAAATTAAAAAAATTCTAGAGAAAAAAAAATGAGGACGAAGTTGGCATATTTATAAATAAGTAATTGTTATGATAAATATACATATATAAACTTGCTTATATAATTTTTTAGATTGATTTTTCATTTTTGGTAAAATAAATGCAAGAATTATATATCTCATAAGGAAAATTTTATTTTATATGTCTAATTGTACATTATTATGGCCTAAACATAGAAAATGTGATATGTTATATCAGAAATTCAGAAGAGATTTTAGACAACTATAGGGTGTATTGAGGAAGAAGGGAGATATGCTAAAGCTTAAAGGTTTTGCATTTTGATTTCATGCCCTTTAATTATTCCAATGGGCTTATTTATAGCATATAAGGACACACTTTAACCTAACAGTCTATTAACAACATAATACATACTAATTACTCATTATATTCTTTGTTTTACAAACATATAAATAATTGGATAAATATTTCCGTTGTTCATTTTCTTGAAGAAATAAAATTTTTTTCGGATAAAATTATCTCAAAATTAGGGTTAACCTATTGCATTTGTTGATCATATAATAAACTTCAAGCCATTCAAAGTTGGATTAAATTAATTAAAATTTTGAAACTGATTTGAATTTAGGGTTCAAACTTTATTCGTTCAAACCTAATTTGAACCGACGTTTGAATATCGGTTCGAACCTTATTCAAAATGCATTTAAAATAGTCTCATTTCTTCATCTCTCACATATTTATTGGAGAAGGCATCCACGAAGGTGGTAACATGAAGTTCACGAGGGTGGCTAGTGAGCAGGCATCGATGACATGTGAAGAAGAAGAAAAGTTCACTTTCATTGCATCGCAGAGTGAATGCATCAACGGGAGCAACGATGCGTTAAGGAGAGTAATAATTCATAATAGGAGCCCAATGTGGGCAAATTTCGACGATAATGATGATGTGTGAGGATAAGATGGTTTATAATTACTATTTAATACGGATTACATTAATGAGATCAATATGCATGTGAACAAGAGGAGTTCTTAAAATGAGCTTGATTGGGAAGACATCATAAGATAAGTTAGCAACATTGATTGGACTAACGACATGTGCAAAAAAATGAAATTTGCATATGAAGCTCATTGGTAAAGGTATTCAAATATTGGCGGTTTGCAACATAGCTTATTAAGGATGACAATATGGAATGTACATATGTGAAGGTACGATTTCAATCAACTTTAAATAAATGTTCAAATTTGAACTTATTCTAAATAACTTCATTTAAGACATACTTTGATATATGGTATGCGAATATAATAAAAAGAAAATTGTATCCTAAATGGATATTAATGTAAATTTCTCAACAAAAAAGGCATGCATGTATCTCCTTCAAGAGAAATTATTCTGTGCGGTCAACTAACGATGTTCGGAGGTGAATTAACATGTGATACAACACTTTTTTTGTTGTGTACCACTGTATACCGGATTGACATATTCTAATTCGCCCCCGAACCTTCCGGTGATCACAACGAATAATTTCTACTCCTTCAAACTTCAAAGGAATATAGAGCCAAATTTCTCTCCTATAAATATAGGAAATATTTTAGTGGCATATTTAGGGTTGAGGGACTCCACGATAGAACAGTTAAACTTGGCGGTGCCGGGTTCCATTCGATTAGGTCTAAGCGACGCGACGAAAGCAATGGAAGTGGAGGCGGAGCCGGCGTTTGTGAAGATGGCACACGAGGCGCTAGATGAGACTCGTAGAGCATTGGAGGAGATCGCGGCGAAGATTCTCTTCGTCAAGAAGGAAGGCAAGCCCAAATCTGAGCTCCGGGAGCTCAGCACACAAATGTCCCTCTTGTTCATCACCCTCCGTCAGGTTAGAGTTTGTTTTAACCGTTTAATTCTTGTTTTTTCAACTTCTTTACGATATTGTTGAGCTATGTTTTCCTTGAGCCGGCTGGGAGAAATATCTTTCCGGTACTGTTCGAGCGGGCGGGCGCAGTCAGACTCTGCATACAAGAAGACTCGCCAAACAAAGACGCCTTTTTGGTTTCTACTACTTGTTCCAACGTCTGAGACCTTAATACTTCTTTGCTTTAGAACTCATCAGAAGTCTTTTTTAAGGGGGGGGGGGGGGGGGGGGGGGGGGGGGGGGGGGGGGTGGGGGGAACACACATTTTTATTCCAATATCATCAGCCGTCACATCTTTTTATTCGAAAGAGTTAGCTTGGTTTGGACTAATTAAGTTCTATTTAACTGATTTTTTGTTTGAAGTTGAATCGAACCATATTGGTGGAAGAAGACCGCATAAAAGCTGAAACGGAGAGTGCAAAGGCACCGGTGGACTTTACAACGTTGCAGCTTCATAACTTGATGTATGAGAAGAATCATTACCTGAAAGCCATAAATACATGCAGAGATTTTAGGTCGAAGTATTCTGATATAGAACTTGTCCCTGAAGAAGAGTTCTTAAAAAATGCTCCAGAAGATATTAAAGAAAAAGTTCTGGCAAGTGATGCAGCTCATGATTTGATGCTGAAAAGATTCAACTATGAGCTTTTTCAGGTATTTTGATAATTGCTTTCTTAAATCTCTATAGTTAGTTCATTATCAGTAGTTTTTATATTATTGATCTAGTTTAGAACTTTCTCCTCAATCAAGAAAACAACTCCTTATTATCATTCCTAGCATGAAAATCATGAAGTCATCTGAGTATTTCTACATTAGATTCAGATATCTTTTTTTAAAATTATTTATGAGTTAGTTATGTTAACTGAAAAAATGCATTTAAGATATTTAATTTATTACTATTGAGTATAGCCATATACATTGACTACTTGATTTAAGGAGATTATATCATAGCTATTTAAAAGATAATCATTTAAGAATTATATCATAGCTATTTAAAAGATAATCACCTGCTACGAAAGGAGACTAGAGATAAAAGAATTTATACTGTGAAGGCATGCAGAAAGTCATGCAATTATCCTGTTCATTTTCTTTTTTGGACGTGGAATCCCAATCCTTTTCTTATACTTATTGTGAGTAACTTATTTGACTTTATTGTTGTGGCAAATTGTTGTCACACAAAAAAGAATGCTTATATTGTTTGAGATTTATTTCACTGATTTTATTTTAAATTAGGGCTTTATATTTATTTTATCTTCAGTATGAGTTATTTATTGGATAATTTTAGGCTTAAATTTGAGTGGGATTATCTTCTCTTTGCAACCCTTTTTCTTAAAATTTTGCTCAATTTATTTTAATTCAACATCAGATCTAAATATAAATTAAAATAGCTTTGCTTTCTTCTTCTCTACCCTATTGACTACACTTCTATGAGACTTTCATTCATCTTTTCCTTTGTCCCCTTCTCTCTTCTTCTTTGATTCTCCTGTACATGTTAATAGCAGAAAAATAACTTGTGCTATTGACCATAGCATAGTATAGCACGCTTTATTCACTATTAGTATAACAAGGTGCAACTTAGCAAAATATTACACCTTGTGTGTGCTATAAGGGTGCTATAGTACATGAATCATATGTCACATTCTTCTTCATTTCTTTATTTGTTTGCTTTTTAATTAAATCATTAATTTTTTAAACACATTTATCTTATTATTATTATTATTATTTTTGCTTAAAACATATTTAGACATATTAGGATTTCAACGCATCTAACTATTCATGCTTGTCGTGGTTCTTGAATCGTTGCAAACTTCAGTATCCTTTAGAAATGCAAAAGCCGGGAGAAATGCGGCTATTGCTACTATGGAGACACGAGTCATTGATCCAAAAATAGCATTCGTTATTGTTAATTCCCAAGTTGTGCTATGAATTTATGTCATCAACGAGCCATGGGAATGAGAGATTTTGTGGCTAGATGGAATCAATAGTATTATAGACATGCAAAAGATGTACACCGATTAAGATCCAAAAGGAAACTATAAGCATTCTCTTTCCTCTTCCTCATCTTTGAAGTTACTTTACACAACCTTGCAACGATGCTTGTACACTCCCCTTTCTAAGCAACAATTATTTTATTTATTTATTTATTTATTTATTTATTTATTTATTTATTTATTTATTTATTTATTTTATGCATTTTCTTCTTCTACCCTACTATGATTTGTTGTTTCTTTAATGATTAGTTTTGATTGACCTAATTTGGTTGATTGCTAGCAATATTGTGTTTTTATATTGTTGCCTTGGTTCAATTATTGTTATTTATGCTGTTCAATATGCCTAACTATTATCTTATTGTAATTCACTTTGTTACATTCATTATCTAAAATAAATAGGAAAAATTTGGATTTAGACCATTCTTTTAAGAAAGATCTAACAATTAAATATTGTTTTGGCATAGGAAAATGATAACAACCGTGTGAATTTTTTTCTGGCAAATTTATAATTGGAAGAGTTTTTTCCTATATATAATATTTGGTTGGGAGTTTTAGAAATTGCTAATATGATAGTTTCTCCCATCACTTAAAATTTGAGAGAATATGGGCAAGAAGGATCTAAAAACAATATAGTGAAATGCACATGACAATATATTTTTTTTGGGGCATTTAGGTCATTTAAGGCAAACTCATACACACAATGCATACACAAGGACACGAACCGAAGACCTCTTAGTTGGAAGTCTAAGCTCTCAACCAACCGGCCAAGGTGAGTTGTGTCACATGACAATATGGATGAAGAAGATATTTTGATGGGATGGATGATGGCCTTTTAGATATATGCTCACTAAGGAGTTGTCATAGATCAAATTCTTCAATTAGAAGCATCAAGCGTGCTTTTATGTTTACAATTCCAATGGGAAAGGACAAACGAATACAATATCTATTTCGAATTTTGAGGAATTGGTGGAGGAAAAAAAGATAAAATTTAAAAAGAAGTGGATGCTAGGAGGAAGGAGATGAGGGAAAGAGCAATTCAGAAGTTTTGTTGATTTTTTATGATATAGACGTGCTATTGAATGCGATGAAACATGATAACTTTTTGCATTAGGGGAGGTTTTTGGTTTGGATTGAAACCTCCAATCTACCATGAGGTGTATATTTATTATTTGGAACAAGGGTACATCTCACAACAGTTTTTGCTATTTGATGGAGAAGATTCTCTTAAATATGGTTGTTTTCTAATAGTTGATGCTTGGGTATTTCGCTGGGAACAGTTTGGTGAATTTTTCGGTTAATTGACTAAGAGGAATCACATCTATAGAATCCATTGATGCTATCTCTTATGCAAATAATGCAATAAATATGTTTTAAATATTGAGTATATCAAAGGTTTGGACCATATCAAGTCCTTCAGGTAGTAATTGGTAATTTCTTAGAGAATGTTTTGGCTGGTTAGTATCCTATCATAATCTTCCCAAGAACCAGCAACCCATGCTTCGGCTTCTCTGTCAAATGACCCAATCTCTGTTTTTTCTTCTGATTAATTCCTAAGCTATGCATGCCATTGACGCTTGGCCTGAAGCTGTTTCCCAGATGATTTTTACAGCTTGATTGATCATTTGTCAGGTGATATAATGGAAACTAATTTATATACATTATAAATACCAAATTTATTAAGTTGAGTTTTTTTTTTTTTCCAATCAATGACTATGATAGTAAACATGACATGATTATAGTACTGGGGTAATTTTTACGTCCTTATTTCTTTGGAGTATCAGACTCATAATTTTCTAAAGTTTAGATAAAACCAATTAGGAATAACAATTTTCTTAACTATAAAACAACTTTGAGCAATTAAAATACATTTCATTTGCTTATTCTGCATCCTCAAAATACATACAACGGACAAATGATTGGAGTAGTGGATTATTTTAAATGTTTACTAATCAAGGAGTTGTTTAAAGTTGTATTGTTATATGGGAATGAATTTTATGAGTTATGTAAGAAAGTTATTATTGGGGGGGGGGGGGGGGGGTGTGAATAAGATACATGCTTACAAAGACACTTCAATTTCTTAGAATGATTTGATTGCATGAAAATTCGTTATAGAGTTCATTTTTGTGCTAAGAAAATTAATGGAAGAATATAGAAACAAGAACGGGTTTAATGTGTTATTATTGCTCTTTAAAAGGCGTATGATCTCATACCAGATGAATTTATTCCATGTGCATCAAGAAAAAAGGTGTGTTCTAAAGTTTTGTTGAACTTATTAAATATATGTGTGATGAAGTGTTGGCCAGAATTATTGTATTTTGAAATGATTTTTTTTTAAATTAAAGTAAGATAATATTAAGGAGCAACTCTATGTTGATATTTTTCTGTACTAGTTATGGAGATAGTTCACTAAGGAGACTTTTATCAAAATTAATAAGAAGCTAGAATAATAGAGGATTTTTTATTTTGAAGATAAAATGGCTTAAGATCATTAAAATAAAGGTCTAATATGTGACATGCAATTTAAGCGGGTGTAAAATTAGTAATTTATTTATCAGTGTTATCAATGATCAAGTTGTTTTATGTTTAATGTGCTAAAATATATTGGATAGATTGTATAGATGAATGGGGATAAAATGAGGATATAACTTCTAAAAGTTAGTACTGTGTGATTAAATGATAAGTTCCTCATGAGTATCATATATTTAAAGAATATAATTTATTCTTTAAAAAAATTATAAAACTGTAAATTGATTGACTATATTGATTTTAGTGTTGAGCGGTGGGAAGCAATTGCATTTTCTATTATTTGTATCAACTATTAGTACACACTTGAAAGAAGTTGTTTTGTTGTAAGTTGTAACAGATTAAAGAGCACAAGGAGCTGTGAATCTTTGAATTAAATAAATCATGCATTCAGCTTTGCTTATTAAATTTATTTATGTTTGCTTTCTGTTAGGCCGGTCCAACCTGGACCGGCCAAGCCGGTCCGGGTCTTCTCCAGGCGGAAGCAAATCGCGGGACAGCAGGCCGGCGGAAACGAAGGGGAGTTCGGGAGTGGGGTCCACTTGGAATTCAAACAAAATTGAAGTATTTTTGGAGGGAGAAGGAAGGGTAGAGAGGTCTTTTTGCTTTTGTTTTGAATTAGAATGCATTAAGTAGGGAAAAAGAGAGGAATTAGGGTTATGTGATGTTTTGTGGGAATTTCTTTTGTCTTCTTGGATAGTGAGGGCTCTAGATCGGGATCTAGAGATTGGGAGAGTGCGATCCTCCTCTCGAATAGAGGATCCTTGTATCTTTACTATTTTCCTTGCATCTACTAGTAAAATACAAGTTGTTTCTTCATTTTTCTCTCAGATTTTCCCTATTTTCTACTGTTTTTGGCTGTTTTACTGTTGTGGACAGCAGTTTTCATCTGGGATCTAGTTGGTTTTGGTGAGAAACACTTGGAAATCCAAGTGTTTCCTATCAAATTGATATCAGAGCGAGATCCGGACGGTGGAGGGCTGTTTTTCCACTGTTTAGCTGCAGATTTTTGCAGATTTAGGGTTGTCGGAGGCTGTTTTCCCCTGAAAACAGCAGTTTTTAGGGTTTTTGAGAGCATCAGTTGAGTAAAACAGCAGATTTTGACTGTTTGGAGGGAAATTCTTGCTGTCCGAAAGTTTTTCTTTGCGGATCCGGAGACATCTCGTGGTTCCCATGGCATCTAAGCGGGTAGAAGTCTTGGAGATCGAGATGGGTCAGCTTAAGGCGGATCTGGAAGAGAAGATGGCCACATTTAGCGAGAATGTGGAAGGGAAATTCATGGCCCTGGAGGAGATGATGAAGAAGTTGCTGGAGGGGCAAGCACGGGCGATGCCAGCGGAGGAGAGAGGAGAAGGTAGTGGGAGCAGGGGTAAGGAGAAGGTGACTCCATAAGAGGAAGAGGAGGTAGAGCTGCTTGACAGCAACGGGAGGATGCCACCTCGGGAGTCCATTAGGCGAGAGGAACAGGACAGAAGGAGAGACTTCCGGGAAGGAAGAGAAGGTGATTGGCGACGTCGGAGGCCCGACCCATTGGACCGGCCGTGGGGGATCTATAACCACCATGGCGGGGTACAAGGGGAAGATGGCTATCGGCGGCCAAGGAGGGAGGATGAGCCCCGATATGGAGAAAGAGGAACTTGGGAAGACCCCATAGCTTGGGACAGAGGAGGCCATGGGGGGAATAGGGCATACGGGGTGGACACGAGGGCCAGGAAGCTGAAAATGTCAGTGTTCGAGGAGGGAAATATGGATGAGTGGATCCACAAGGTGGAGAGGTATTTTGCAGTGAACGGCCTGATGGAGGAGGAGAGATTGATGGCTGCTAGTATGTGCTTGGAAGGAGCGGCATTTGCCTGGTTCAAGTACATGGATAAGTGGGAACCGATGAGGTCCTGGAGGGACTTCAAGGAGGTTATCAGGGAGAGATTCAGGGGGAGCAGCCCATGGGAGATTTCAGAACAGTTCTACGCCCTCACTCAAGAGGGAACAGTGGAGGAATACAGGAAGAAATTTGAGGGTTTAGTGGGAGACATGGAGGGCCTCTCAAATAGTACTTTGGGGGAAAATTTTATGAAGGGCCTCAAACCAGAAATTAGAGACGCTGTGAAGGTCATGAGACCAAGAGACCTGAGGGAGGCGATGGAATTGGCTCAGTTGGTGGAGAATCAGAAGACCAACGTCCGAAATTGGAGAAACAACCACTCAGGAGGTTCCACCAGGACAACTACCACTTACTTGGCTCCAAAAGGGCCAAGCCCAAGCGTCCCGAAGGAGAGTGGAAAGGAGAAGAGCGGGGTGACCAGATCTGCTGGAAGCTTCAAGAAATTGACTGAGGAAGAGATGCAGGAGAAGAGGGCCAAGGGCCTTTGTTTCAGATGTGAGAAGAAGTTTGTTCCAGGGCACAGGTGCAAGGATCGCGCCCTTCGGGCTCTCACCGTCTATATAGACGAGGCACTTGAAGAGTGTGATGATTCTGATGAGGAGCAGATTGATCCCCAGTTGGAGGTAGCCGAAGTCTCCCTCAATTCTGTGTTGGGATTTACACCTAGCCATATGATGAAGGTGAAGGGGAAGATCCTTGGGAGGGAGATAGTGGTCCTGATTGACAGTGGGGCAACCCACAATTTCATATCCACCCAGGTGGCGGAGGAGCTAGGGATGGAGCCTACTGAGACAGGCAGTTATGGGGTGATGATGGGGACAGGAAAGATTGAGTCCAGCACTGGGATTTGCAAAGGGGTGGAGATGAGGCTACAGGAGATCAGGGTGGTAGAGGACTTCCTACCCCTGAAGTTGGGTAGCACAGATGTCATTCTGGGCATGAAGTGACTACAGACCTTGGGTGAAACCAAGGTGAACTGGGGGACCATGGTGATGGAGCTGATTGTGGAGGGGAAGAGGGTGAAGCTAAAAGGAGAACCAGGATTGTCCAGAGCTGGAGTGTCACTCAGATCAATGGCGAAAATCATCCATGAGGAAGGGGGAGGATTCCTTGTGGAGCTGCAGAGCCTGGAGGAGCAGGAGGAGGGAGAGGAAAAGCTCATTCCCACGTTGGTTCAGCCTCTACTGCAGGAATTTGAGGATGTGTTCCAACCTCCGGTGGGACTACCATCAGACAGAGAGCAGGAGCACCAGATTATCCTGAAAGAGGGAGTATCTCCTATCAGTGTGAGGCCTTACAGATACCCTCAGGTGTAGAAAGATGAGATTGAAAAGCTGATGGGAGAAATGCCAGGAGGGATCATTCAGCCCAGTGTGAGCCCTTTCTCTAGTCCAATTCTGCTTGTGAAAAAGAAGGATGGGAGTTGGAGGTTCTGTGTAGACTACAGAGCTCTAAACAAGGAGAGAGTGCCTGATAAGTTTCCTATCCCGGTGATTGACGAGTTGATGGATGAGCTATACGGAGCAGCCTTGTTCACCAAGGTCGATCTGAAGTCAGGCTATCACCAGATCAGGATGAGGAAGGAAGATGTGCAGAAGACGGCCTTCAGGATTCATGAGGGCCACTACGAGTTTCTGGTGATGCCCTTTGGCCTCACCAACGCACCTGCCACATTCCAGGCCTTGATGAACCGGATCTTCAAGCCACACCTCCGCAGGTTTGTGTTGGTATTTTTTGATGACATTCTAATCTATAGCAGGACTGAGGAGGAACACCTAGAGCACCTGAGAGTGGTGTTGGGTGTGCTGCGGGAGCATCAGCTGAAGGCCAATTTCAAGAAGTGTGACTTCGCTCAGGCACGGGTGGAGTACCTGGGGCATGTGATATCCCAGGAGGGAGTTGCTGCAGATCAGTCCAAGATAGAGGCAATGCTGGCATGGCCTCAACCCAAGACCTTAAAGGGGCTCAGAGGATTTTTGGAATTGACAGGCTACTACAGGAGATTCGTGAGGGGATATAGCACCATAGCGTGGCCACTGACAGAGCAGTTGAAGAAGGACAACTTTTTATGGGGAGAAGCAGCTTCAGAGGCTTTTGAGAAGCTGAAGAAGGCCATGACGACAGTGCCAGTGCTTGCTCTGCGGACTTCAACCAGGTGTTTGTGGTGGAGACAGATGCGTCAGGCTATGGATTGGGAGCAATGTTGATGTAGAACCACATGCCCATAGCTTACTTCAGTCAGGTACTATCGTCTCGGGCTAGGCTGAAGTCTGTCTATGAGAGAGAGCTGATGGCTATTGTACTGGCCATCCAGAAGTGGAGACCTTACTTGTTGGGCAGACACTTTATTGTCAAGACTGATCAGAGGAGCCTGAAGTACTTGTTAGAGCAGAGGATGGTCACAGAGGAGCACCATAGGTGGTTGTCCAAGCTACTGGGATATGATTTTGAGATCCACTACTGGCCGGGACTAAAGAATAAGGCAGCGGATGCCTTATCACGCTGTATGGGGGAGCTCCAAGGGATGACTGTATCAGTACCAGTACTGATAGATTGGGGAGCCATCAAAGAAGAGAGCATTCAGGATGAGGAGCTAAGGAAAATCAAAGAAGATGTGTTATCAGATGGGAACAACCACCCAGGCTACTCAGTTGTGGGAGATAGACTGTACTATTAGGGAAGGAGTGTGATTCCAAGGTCTTCCATCCACATTCCCCAGCTATTACAGGAGTTCCATGGGTGTGCCATAGGAGGGCACTCCGGAGTGCAAAAAACTTATAGCCGGTTAGCTGCTGAATTGTACTGGAAGGGGATGAGGAAAGATGTAGAGGAGATGGTGGCAAAGTGTGATATCTGCCAGCGGAGCAAGTACCTGACGATGGCACCAGGGGGATTATTACAGCCTTTGGCTCTACCAGAGAAGGTTTGGGAGGAGATTACTATGGATTTCATTGATGGGCTCCCAAAATCAGAAGGCTACACAATTATACTTGTAGTGGTCGACAGGCTGAGCAAATATGCTCATTTCATTCCCTTGAGACACCCGTACACAGCAGTGTCTGTAGCAGCAGCATTTGTGAGGGAGATAGTCCGCCTGCATGGGGTACCAGAGTCCATTATTTCTGATAGGGACAAGGTGTTCCTGAGCCATTTCTGGAGGGAGCTATTTAGGATGCAGGGAACAGTACTGAAGAGGAGCACAGCCTACCATCCACAGACTGATGGACAGACAGAGGTGGTAAATAGGAGCGTGGAGACATACTTGAGGTGTTTTGTGTCTGAAACACCAAAGTAGTGGGCCAAATGGCTAGCTTGGGTAGAATACTGGTACAATACTTCTTTTCACTCGGCTTCCAAGATGACACCTTTTAAGGTATTATATGGGAGGGACCCCCCACATTTGGTACACTACAGCCATAGTAGTACTCCAGTATCTGCAGTGGATCAGCATTTGAAGGAGAGAGATCAGGTGTTGGAAGAGCTCAAGAGGCATCTACTTAGAGCCCAACAAATTATGAAGAAGCAGGCGGATGGCAAAAGGAGAGATATACAGTTTGCAGTTGGGGACAAGGTCTACTTGAAGCTCCGACCATACCGACAGAGGACTATGGCCCAAAGGAGAAATGAGAAGCTTGCAGCAAGATATTTTGGCCCTTTTGAAGTGGAGGAGAGAATTGGAGAGGTGGCTTATAGATTGAGGCTTCCTCCAACAGCCAGAATACACCCCGTTTTTCATGTCTCACAATTGAGGAGAGTGGTGGGGGAGCATGCAGTAAGCCCAGAGCTGCCCAGCACATTAAGGGAGGACATGGAAGTGACATTGGAGCCTCTAGCGGTAGGAGTGCGCATCAATGAGAAGGGGGAAAAGGAGGTGAAGATTAGGTGGAGCGGCCTCGCAGACTATGAGGCCACTTGGGAGCCACAGGAGAGGATTGTAGAGTAGTTTCCTGCTTTCCACATTGAGGACAATGTGGTACTTTGGGAGGGGGGTAATGTTAGGCCGGTCCAACCTGGACTGGCCCAACCTGGACCGGCCAAGCCAGTCCGGGTCTTCTCCAGGCGGAAGCAAATCGCGGGACAGCATGCCGGCGGAAACGAAGGGGAGTTCGGGAGTGGGGTCCACTTGGAATTCAAACAAAATTGAAGTATTTTTGGAGGGAGAAGGAAGGGTAGAGAGGTCCTTTTGCTTTTGTTTTGAATTAGAATGCATTAAGTAGGGAAAAAGAGAGGAATTAGGGTTATGTGATGTTTTGTGGGAATTTCTTTTGTCTTCTTGGATAGTGAGGGCTCTAGATCGGGATCTAGAGATTGGGAGAGTGCGATCCTCCTCTCGAATAGAGGATCCTTGTATCTTTACTATTTTCCTTGCATCTACTAGTAAAATACAAGTTGTTTCTTCATTTTGCTCTCAGATTTTCCCTATTTTCTACTGTTTTTGGCTGTTTTACTGTTGTGGACAGCAGTTTTCATCTGGGATCTAGTTGGTTTTGGTGAGAAACACTTGGAAATCCAAGTGTTTCCTATCACTTTCCTGTTTCATGTTATGAATCTTCATATTGAATGTACCTATTTCTCAGTTGATTAATTGAAATATAATATTTTATTTTCTTAGAGGTTTGGATGCTTTTCATATGCTAGCTTAATTTATTTGCTGATTGCCTCCCGAAGCAGATTCCAAGAGAAATGTGACACTATCAGTTCCTAGATTTAGCTGATGCAGAATTTCTTTAGGATGGCATCATCCTAAATTATGTATATTTTCAACATATGACTTTTTTAAAACTATAATTATGACCTCTCCAAATATTGGTTCCTTGGGCATCTGCTTGGCTGCTTTAGTTATAGATTCTTGGTTGTGTTTTAGCGTCTTTTTTAATATGATTTCTTTAACCTCTTCTCTATGCTAAGCAACATCTGTCTTTTTTGAAGAGGAAAGAGTTGTGCAAGCTTCGTGAGAAGTTGGAGCAACACAAAAAAAGCCTTGTAGAGACCATAGCAAGCCGGAAAAAATTCCTTTCAAGCTTACCATCACATCTGAAATCTTTGAAGAAGGCAACGTTACCTGTACAGCAGCAGCTAGGGATTCTGCATTCCAAGAAGCTAAAGCAGCATTATGCTGCTGAGCTGCTTCCACCTCCTCTTTATATTGTTTACTCACAATTATTGGCTCAGAAAGAAGCTTTTGGTGAGAAGATTGAGATGGAGATCACTGGAAGTGTAAAAGATGCTCAAACTTTTTCTCAACGGCAAGCAAGCAGGGAAACTGGTAATTTGAGGGATGTTAGGGTGGCATGAATTTGATTCTCGTTCCATTTATCTTTCTTCCCTTCTCATCTTGTGCTAGTACTGAGTCTCACTTAGATAATTGTATAACTTTAAAATGGGAGTAGCTCATTTATTAGTTTTTCATCATAATTTTTTTTTACACATGACCAGCTTATCTATATGATGATGAATCTTTCAGAATTCCATGACAACATAGTAGTGTGATTCAGGTACATCAACAAATATGGAAAGCATCCGGTTAGATGATGATGCACCCGACGAAGAGGAAGATGTTCAGAGAAGAAGAAAGAGACTGAAGAAGAACCTGCCTAAAGAAAATGGAGACCAAGGAGGAATACATCAAACTCATCCCCTCAAAGTTTTTGTCCACATTTTTGATGATGATCTCCAGCCTAAATCTCCAAAACTGATGTCCCTGAAGTTTGAGTATTTAATAAAATTGAATGTTGTATGTGTTGGGGTTGAAGATCCTGAGCAAGCTTCTGATGAAAATATTTTGTGTAACCTTTTTCCCAATGACACTGGCACAGAACTTCCACATCAGGTTAGCTCTATTTTTTTGACTAATTACTGAGAAAATAGCGAACTTAATTGGTGCAATATCGTAGTTCCTTCAATCCATAACTTACCTATGAATTTGAATTCTGAATTTTACCTGTTGTAGGTGATTATTGTCTACGAACATAGATATAGATGGTTTAGGCAAATACATCTTAGGGAAGAAAACACATTAGATAATGGAAGAGTTTGAAAAAAAAAAGGACAAATCAAAGGTGATATAGCTACAAGTTATGCAATAAGATACCCAAATTGTATTTCATTCCTAATAGTTAACATGAATGAAGGGAGAGGGAAAATTCATTAGGATAGCCCTAATTAGCTGAGATAAAGATGACGTTGCATGTTTTTAGATAATAGGCGATGGTTGTTGCTTGGTTAAAAACACACTTTCTAGTTCTCTTTTCTTATGTTGTTTGGAGTTGGACTCAACAAAATAATTATTTGTCAAGCTGGCATGATGGATGTTTCTTATTGTTGTTAAAAGCAAGGTTTTAAAACTTTGATTTAGTTTTCAGCCATCTCAGAAGTTTCAGTTTTTTGTGTTTTAAACAGATTTAGACGTTTTGGTGGTTAGTTTTGATCTTCACATTTGGTGAAATTTCAGGGGAAAAATAATACTACAGTAAAATATTTGTTTATAATTAATTAAAAAAAATATGAACTCCCTGATTAGTCTAAGAATGTAAAATATATATGCCAATGCCACCACATGCCTCATATAATCTCCAGGATGATTATCATATTTTTGTTATTTAAGGTCATATTTTTTACCATCAATAAAATTCAAAGCTATTTTTTATTATTGATGTAAATTAAACTTAATTAATGTTCTAGTTATGAGTAAGTCTACAGAATTCAAATCATAATTATTTATATTATTAAATAGTTTTAGTAGTTTTATGCTATTATTATGTTGAATTATGATAAATTTTGTTGTTTTTTTTAGATAATTTTTAGGAGGATTAATTGATGGTTGTTAATGAATAATTAGTCTCTAAAGAAGTGGGTATGCATCATAAAGTACCGTTTGGGCATTTCAAACATGAATTTGTACTGCAAGATCTTGTCTCTAGATTTTTATGAAAAAAATATAATGGCCATTTTACCTATCGTACATGTTGCAGGCCTTCTCTTGTGACAACAATTTTGCTTTTTTATGCAGACAGCTAAGCTATATGCTGGAGATTTTGTAGCATTTGGTGATAAAAGTACTCGACCATACATGTGGGCACAGCATTTAGCTGGCATGGATTTCTTGCCTGAGGTGCCTCCTCTCCAACAACATAGCGAAAATCTGAAGACTGAAGCGAGAAGTGCCAATGTATCTTCTGGACTTTCTCTTTATCGTCGTGAGAACCGAGTGCAGACTGTTTTGCAAAGGATCCGTTCTAGGAAAAAGGCTCTTATGGCTCTTGTGTGAGTCACTGCTCTGTTAGTTTGTATTCTCAAGACATACATTAGGGAATGAATTGCTTTCTTTTGGTTTTATGGACGAGTATCTTACTATACCCTGGCAGATAATTTCTTTGATCCACTCGGTTGTTCTCAACTTTAAGAGTGATTCTTCATGCAGTTTACAAGGAGACATCAAGAGCTTCAATGCAAGAAGTACTATTAGATTTTTAAGGAATTTTATTTCATTTTAGATTGTGATTTTAAAGGTTTATGTTAGTTTGGCTGCCGTGGCTTTCCCATGTAATGTTATTTTTGGTGTGCTTATTTTATGACTCGTCATATTTGAAGGTTTGAGGTCTTTTTTGGCTACAGGGAGCAGCTCAATTTCTTGGTGAAGCTCAAATGGCCCTTGTTAGATAATGAAAATGTTCCCTGGGCCTTGCACACCCCTCTTTGTAATTTGCAGCAATGGATGCCAGTAAGACCTGTTGTTGATTCATCAGTATCTGCTGTTACTGCTGAAAAACTTGTAGGTTCAGTAGGCCATGAGCTTGACAGAAGATCAGTTCCGCCATCAGAAATAGAGAGTGCAAGGGAAGATGGGGAACTTCCAATGGCACTACCAGCTACTGTTTTTCCAGATGATTCAAGTACAAAGATTTCTAATGTTTCTTCTGACCTTGAGAGTTCTAGAAGCCTGACTCTGATTTCAAAAAACATCACACCTCCCAAGATGGTCAAGTCATCAAGTTTCGGTCGGCATGAAGATGATTTGGATCTTATACTGGATATGGAGAGTGATGTGGAGGAGAAAGTGTGCATTGAGTCAGAAACCGACATTGTTGGTGCCATTGAGGAACCATGGGTAGACCATTCTGCCAGAGAATTCCATTTAGTTCTGTGTAGAAAGGATGGAAACGAGCAGATGCTAAAGTTGGAAGCTACGGTATTTAATGCACTCATCTTTCTCTTTTTCTGCTTTTGGATTGCTGAACATTCAATTTGAAAATTTCAGGTCAAGATCAGTATAGAATACCCTCTCAGGGCCCCATTTTTCAAGTTAAGATTATCCCCAGATGGTTCTCAAGATAGTTTTGAATGCTTTAATGAACTTCGTGCCATGGAGTCAGAGGTTTGTCATAATCAATCATTACGATTATCTCAGGTTGGGTTTTCTAGTCATTATATTTACTTTGAGATAAATACAATATATGATTAATCGATCAAATCTTATTTCATTGTCTCAAATTAAATCTAATGACTTGAAAACCGTTTCTAAGATCTTTTATTGAGTTTTCTTACTCCCTTATTTACAGGTGAATCTCCATATTCTCAATATGTTATCTGTTGACAGTGAAAATTACGTTTTAGCTCACCAAATTCGTTGCTTGGCTATGCTCTTTGATTTGCATTTTAATACAGCATATGAAAAAAGAAAAAGTAACTCTGTTATTGATTCTGGACTTTGTATACCATTTAATGATAATCTACTTGGGAGGGTTGTGAGAGGTAGGGATCGCAGAAGGATGCTTTCTTGGAAGCGCATTGGAAGAAATAATCACAGTTCTTGTTGAGTGAGTTCTTTTATCATCCTTTATAATTGAATTCTTTTTTGAAAAACTTATGGATGCTAATGTTCATTAGTTGATGATATATGTGCTTATAAAATTTGAACTGTCATTTTGTGTGCTGCAATGCTTCTCATTCTTTGCTTGGTCAAAATTTGTTTATGTTTGATGTTATCCTTTTTATAAATGGTTTCATGTGGGATTTCATGAATCATACACTGAATTTTTGATAGGAAGAAGCTTAGATGTTAGTCATAACGATAGTCTTGAAAGTTGACATTGCTTATTCTTTAGGAACATGAATCACATGTGTGATAGTCATAATAGAAAGGTCATTGCTTGCCGCGATATTTAAAAATTTCGATGAAGGTTTCGTTTGGACAGTTTTCTTACTGCTTCTTAAAGCAGCTTTTTAGTACAAATATTAAAATTTTTGTATTAGAAAGCTGCTTGAAAATGAAGTAAGAATGTCATCATAAACAAAGCCGAAGTTTTAAATAGTTGTTTTAATGTGTTATAGTTTAATATATCTCTAAACTCTTGTCAAAGGTCTTTGATTTAATAAGTGGTGGAAACAAAATAGCTTGAAAGCAAATCATTTATAGCTTTAATTGGGTGCTATACAAAGATCCAAAGTCTCTTTTTTTATTGCATTTTAGTTTTTCATTTTGTTTTTGATAGACATCTTAGATACTTGATTTCAAAATCAATTGTTTTCTTTTGTGTTAAGATGGTGGTCTGCAATGCTTTATGGCTAAGAGTAGTGTCCATTAAAAGAGAATAATAAAATTAAGTGTTGTAGAAATGAGTATGCTTAGGTGGATGAGTGATTTTGCTACTAGAGACAATGCAAAACTAGTATATACGTGAAAAGGTTGGTGTAGCTTCAGTGACAGATAAGATTGAAGAGAGTTGTCTTAGATTTGGTCACATAAAATGTAAGCTTTCCAATGATCTGGTTGGGGGAGTAGATGTATTAGATATAGCCTATACTAAGAAACGTCTAACAAGATTTTGTTAAAAAGTATTATTGATGTGAAACATATGAGATGAAAACCACTAGGAGTTATTTCAAGAAATTTAAGAAGAAAAAGATTAAAGTTTTGCTCTTTTTAAATTTAAAGCTAGCACATAGAATTGAGTTAAGGATTTGAAAATTTCAACTTTATTAGGTCCAAAGAAAGGCAATTGGAATTAACCGAAGCAATTCATTCAAACTCCAAGAGATTTAGATGCAAAGTACAAGTAACAAAAATCCAACGCTTAACAATGAGAATTTCACCTTGAAGGCCGTTTCACTCAACTAGTAGTAAGCTTTAGCGGAGAGAGAAGATCCAAATGATGAAGGATATCACCACTAGAGAGAAGGCGCCGAAGAACTTCGTCGGAGGAAAGGTAGCTGGTGGGGATGGATGTCGTAGGTGGCCGTCGAGACTCCAATTGTAGTTTGAAAATCGTCGGTCGAAGATGCTTGCAAGGATCGGGACGACTCTCTCCAAATATTCTTCCACGGTGGTTTCGTCTTCAAATCCTACGTCGAAGCACGGAGATCGTAGGATGTTGATGCTTCCGTCGGCGTTGAACACAAGACCCCACTCAAGCTCCGGATCCGCCATGCATGCTTGTGGTTTGGGGAATCCTTCAAGGGGTAGAGGTGAAATACTTGGCGTTGCGAGAGAGAGAACTTTGTAAAATCGAAAAGGAGAAAGGGGAAGGAGAGAGGGGACGGGATTTCCCAGAGGAAGGGGGGCGACGGCTCAAGGAAGGGAAGACTAGGTTAGGGAGAAAAGAGAGCAAAGGAGTTTTAATCCAAAACCTGAAATTAATTTCAGGTTTTGAGTGGATTTGGAGTGAAATTCGAATTGAAATTAGTTTCAAATTTCAAAGGAATTAAAGGGGGAATTAATGGGCAATTATTGGAGGCTCCTCTATGATGGTCGGCGGTATAGAGAGGATGGGGAGGGATTTGGGGAGGGATTTAGGGAGTTTCCAAAGATGGAGGATGGATTAGGAAAGTTTTCATGAGATCCAATTTATTTGAATTTCAAATTGGGATCATGAATAAAAACTTTCCTTAATAGGATTTCCAAATTTGGCAAGATTTTGAAGTTCAAATTTTGAATTTCAAATGGAGCCAAAATCTTCATGTCATGCTCAACCTAATTGGGAAGCTTTGTGATGATGTGAATCATCATCAAGATGGCTGGACGGTGAAGTGGATGGGCGGCCGCAAGGGGAAAAGCTGGATGGGTGGGGTGCTGTGGACGGGTGGGGTGAAGTAAGGAGCTAGTATTTGATGGTTTGGGAAGAAGGCTTAGGAAACAAATGTGGTGTTGAACTTGGATGGTGGTGGTGCTATGGATGCCGTCAGGTGGGGGTGAGGGAGGATATGGAGATGATGAAAACAAAAAGAAAACCACGAGTCGAGGACTCTTCCAACGACTAGTGGGCCTTGCGATGCGCTCCCCTTGAGCTCTCTCTCTTCTCAAATTCTCATACAAGAAGAAGAAGAAGTAGAAATAAAGTAATTTTCATTCAAAATCATCATTAAGCTCAAAATAATACATGAGATCATTATATATAGGTCTCAACTCATATAATGAGAAAATACCAAATTGCCCTCTGGGCTACAATAACAAAGTAACTCCCCACAGGGGTAAAAATGGAAAGACTGCACATAACATCAGATAACAATAAATACATCATGACATCTAATATCAAAAGTAGAGGTGCTGAATCGTGGCCGTCGATCTGCGGTTTCGTCGGCGATAAACATGTCGGTAGCGTCTGTCGATGTCCTCATCAATTATAAATGACTTTTTTTAATAGATTTAAATGAGAATTTCACTCTTAATAGGATGTAATAGAAACAAATGATGCATGTAGTCTACGTCACACAGTGATATAAATCTTTGTTATTGTTCAGATTTTTCCTATATTGAATAGTGCTCACCCATGAAGAGATTGTGATATTTTTTAAATGACACGATGAACAAAAGTGTTTGGCGTGCAGTATTGAGGATTGAAATCTTAATTCAGGTGGAGATAAATGTGGATTTAGACCAGTTGGGGTCTAACTTGGGGTGTAAGCGAGTTGAATTTGCTCGAACTTGGCTTGACAAAGAGCTTGTGAGCTGCTTGCTCGAGCTTGGGCTTAAAATTGAGCTCATGTATTAAACGAGCTTGCAAGATGGCTCATATTACACATTTGTTCAATTTTTTTCTTATGTAGTATTTTACTTGAGTTCAGCCTTTGAGCTTGACTCGAGCTCGTGCTTGAGTTTTGTACGGCGAGTTCGAGCTTGGCTCAACTCATTTACACCCTTAGGGGAAACCATATAAAAGTTGCTTTATACAGTATTTTATTAAGTATCCTACAAGATTCAATGGATCATATAAACGTTGCATAATATTCAAATTTGCAATAGTTTTTTTAGTCATAACTCTTTAATTGATTTTGTAATTAATTCGTCGTGATATTCACCAATTGATATTTATTTCTCCTAAAGCTTCTGTTCATCCCAGCTCATTATAATTTCTGTTCATTTGTAAAACTTTGAAAATATTTGAGCTTATCTAACTAATTTTAATTTTTGTACCGAAAATCTGTTTTAAGTAGTAGTAAGAAAGTTCTTTCAAACAAAGTCTAAGACTTTTGTTGTGTCAGCTTTCTTATTGATTCTTAAAGTAAATTTTTAGTACCAATTTTAAATTTTTTATACTAGAAGATGTTTTAAGTAGCAGTAAGAAAGCCATTCCAAATGGAATCTAAGACTTTATTTAGGATGGACTTTTAGTCCAATTTTTTTTAAATTAAATAATTTTATATTAAAAAATTGCTTAAAAAAGCAGCAAGAAAGTCTTCTCAAATGAAGAGAAGCCAAAATTTAGTGTATATATATTCTAATCAGTTGATTGGAAGATTGATGTTTGTGTTCAAATCATCTAAGGCACTCTAATCTTACATGTCATGGGGCCACTCAACCAAATAATTTCTCAAAAAATCATAAATTTTACTATGTATTGCTCTCTATTAAAAAAAGAAAAGAAAAAAAAAAGAAAAAGAATAAAAAAAACAGATTGCAGGACTGAAGTTGCTACAGAAATTGAAGATCAGACGCCTTCATGAACAAGGAACCTTTATTTGGTTCGTGAACGTATGCAACTCTACATTCAGCCGCTAGTAGAATCGCGCCACGCGTTTTTATTATTTACTGCGCGCCCCGATAACCCGACCCGGAATGGACCCAAGATTGCTCGGTATTATTAGGTATTGGTAGATTTTGCTCGGCAATAACCAATATCGAGCAATACCAAGTAAATACCCAGCAATATTGAGCAAATACTGAGTTGTAACGAGTTTTTTCTAGCAAAACCGAGCAAATCCCTAGCAATACCGAGCAAATACTGAGTTGTATCGAGTTGTAAAAAAACTCGGTACAACTCGGTATTTGCATGGTATTGGTCTTCACAGAGCGGTATTTCTCATTTTTGCAAAGCAATACCTAGCAAATACCGAGCAATACCGAGAAAATCGCGAACATAGCATTCCCGGGTTCCGCTCCGGGTCAAGTCGTCGGGCTGCGCGGTAAAGAATAAGAGCACATGATGACATGTTATTGGCGGCCGAACGTAGCTCTACGTCCGGTCAGAGGATGTAATAATTGTTCATGAACGAACAAGCAAGCAGCAGGATCACTCCAAAAGCTACCATCCGTGTACTTATTTCCAATAATCATAAAAGCCCTATCGGTGGTGGATTCTATCAGATTTAGATATTTGCTATGCTGATTTGTAAGTTTTTTGCTTTCTTATTCACACTCTTTCTTCCAAGTAACTATCAGCCATAGGTACTATAAACAGTTTTTATCTGTCATTTCTACCCTTAGGAGCCGTCTGCTATCCAATTTTGGATAGGATTAAGCAACATTTAGTTAAAAGTCTCTATTTCTTAAAATATTTCCCCCCAAAAAAAAAATCGTAAAAATTATTGTGAGTATTACAATGTTTTTGTTTTACTATCAAAATTTGGAGAAATTATTCTGTGTGGACACCGGATGGTTCAGAGATCAACTAGAATGCGCAACGTCATTCGGTACGTAGTGGTATTGAGCACCATTACCGAGCAAAAAAGTGACGTGACGCATTCTGGTTGATCTTTGGATGCCATTCTTACCAAAAATTGACATAATAAGTTGTAAGAAGTTGATTTATAACTAAAAGTTCTAAAAGATGTGAAAAAATTATAGTAAAATTAAAGTTTTGTTTAGGAAGATTTTTTTAAGTAATTTTTAAATATAAATTAAGAAGTAGTAAGAAAACCGTTTCAAATAAATCTTAAATTATAAGAGCTTTCTTAGAAGTTAAATGATGACACAGTTATCCTAAATAGATCTTAAATTTAGATTTATAAGATTTCCTATGATCTTCTAATATAAGAAATTCTTTATAATATAATCATAAGATAATGGTGATAAGTAAATTGCAAATAAAGTAAATATTTTATTTATGGTAGCTTTTTTTTTAATATAAATTTTTCTATTTTTAAAAATTTATATTAAAATATTTTTTTAAAAACAGTAAAAAAAATATTTTAAAATGAGACTAAATTTTTTTTGGGGAAATAAGAAACTAAATTTTCATGACATGACCGCTCCACTAAAAAAATCATTATTATAACAATAAATTTAATATCCCTTTCATAAAAAAAGGAGAGATTTACATACATAATATTTACATATTTAACATCTAAAATTTTAATATTACATATATAACACTTCTAGTTCATTTTCATATCAAATATGAGCGGTAGAAATGAAATATATGAGTAGTATGAAGGAAATATGAGTGATATATTTGATATTAAAATAATATAGGGTGATATGTATATAATATTAAAGTTTTGGATGTTAGATATATAAATAGAATTGTATAAAGTGGTATTAATGTAAATTTCCCAAAAAAAAAGAAAAATAAAGAATTAATGAATCGTTCCAAAAAGGCAAATATAAATTTTAAAAAGAATTCTGATGGGTGCTATAGAGAAAAGGATTAATTATTCTATGAGGAAGTAGAACATCATTCAGAGATCAATTAAAATACGACACATCACTTATTTATTCGTATCACAGTTTGATACCGGTGACATGATATATTCTGATTAATCTCAAAATGACATTCTATATTGAATCTATGTATAAAATAATTTCTCTTAAAAAAAACCTTACAGACCAAGGCTTTTAAAATCGGACCGGATTGACCGGTTCAACCGGTTGAACCGGTCGGCCGGCCGGTTACGGTTGGCATCAAAATCGGTTTAGCATCGAACCGGCGTTGGTACAGTCGAATCGCCGGTTCGACTGTTGAACCGGCAAACCAGCTCCGGTTTCGGATAACCGGACGGTTCGGGCAAACAGGTATTTTGTACCGTTGGATTTGATCATGCGGTTTGGATGAGTCAAGCTGATATGAAAAAAAAAAAAAACCCTACTGTTTACATTCGTTCGGCTTCTTCTTCTTCCCGACGTTCCCGTTCGCTACACTTTCGCGAATCCCTCTCTTTCGCGAAGCTGAGTGACGACTCGTTTCTTTCTCGAAGCCGATCAGGAATCGAAGCTCCCTCTCATGCTCAAGTTATCTTCTCCAACCACTGTGAGTTCTTCACATGCTTCTCCTTCTCGGCTTCTCCTTGCATTCGGTAATAGGCCGAACTTTCTTCTCCTTGCATTCGGGAATATCCAATAAAATGCAAAATAAATTTGCAATTTCAAAATCTTTACTCTTTAGTGTTCTCTACATCAGCAAATGCATGAGATTTGTGGAGCAGCAAACACTATATGTATTTGCTCTGTTTTTAAACCGAAATGGCGAAATCTCCTAAATTGTTTTTTGATTTTTTCAGGTTCTTATCTTGTGAAGGAGAGGCTGTGCAAATTAAATATAGTGGAGAGGCTGTGCACGACGGGCTTGTAGAGAGAGAGAGAGATTGTGTGAGAAAGAGAGTCGGGGGTCACCGTATCTCTCTCTATTTGTATCGCTCAATTTAGTTTTGAATCTTTTGATAGCTTTCACGCTATATAGAATAAGGGAAAGAAACAGTGCTAGAGGAGTGTCGTGAGTGAGCGTGGAGATTTTTTTCTCTGCTAGGGTTTGCGATTTTGCTGCTCCTTCGCCGCCTCACTAGCCGGGGGGCTCTTCCCCCATGGCTGCTCACGTTTTCCCCCCGCTTCCCACTTCTTCTCCCGCCATCGCTTCTCAGGCCACCTCTGTTCTTCCTTTATGGAAGAACCTTCTCACCACTACACCTCCTATTTCTACAGAGTTTTCGCACTCTCTTTCCTTCGTCCCAAATCATAACTTTACTGCTGAGTTCACCAACGAACAGTTCATCGCCGGAGCCCCGGAATGGTCTATGTCTTTGATCGGCTACTCGATCGGTAAAAGGCCCTTTTACGAAGCCTTGCTCTCGACCATCAAGAAGACTTGGCCTCTAAAAGGTTCTCTCACTCTCCTCACCCTTGATGATGGTTTTTTTCTGTTGAAATTCGCTGCTTTGGAAGATTACGAGTATGCTTGGTCTGGTGGACCATGGTTTTTTTTGGCAAGCCGTTTATTTTACAAAAATGGTCCCCTGATTTTGTTCCAAAGAGGGAAGAGTTCCCTTCCATCCCTCTTTGGATCAAAATCATGAATCTTCCCCTCTCTCTATGGACCCCTGAAGGAATTTCTAAGCTGGCTAGCTGTGTTGGTGTTCCGATTGCTGTTGATGCCCTGACTGCGTCAAAAACAAGATTGACGTTTGCGAGAGTTTGTGTACAAGTTACTAGCAACTCTCCATTACCGGAGGAAATATTTTACTCTGTGGATGGAAAATCATCTCCCCTTCGTGTTCAGTATGACTGGAAACCTGAACGATGCACCCAATGCGGATCGATCATGCACCCTCCCACCCTATGCCCAAAAGATCCAGTTCTAAAAACACAACCCATCTCCCGCCCTCGTGGCAGAAGCTCTAGCCGTAAGCCTAGAACCACCCCGCCTCCGAAGCTGGTTATTCCTAAGCCAGCTCCTACCCTTAAACTGCCTAGCTCCTCCGCAAACCCTCCCCTGTTAACTATCCAGCCCCCACCATAAAACCTCACCACTGCCCCCTTCATCCCGAATCTAAACTCCCCTTCCGAAGAAATTCTGGACACGGCACACTAACCCTCTACAACCCAGATTCCAAACCTCATCAACACCAAAAACAAGTTTGATGTTTTAGCTTTTCAAGACACTAACGAACCCTCTTCTACAGCCAATTTAACTCTTCAAGCCACTAACCAACCTTCTTCCTCTAACATTGGCAGCCCACCTCAAACCTCCCCACGCAATCATCAACCTACCATCCCTTAACCCACCACAGATCTCTCCTCTGAACCTTCCACTTCCTCTTCTAACTCCACCAAAACCCAACAAACCCATAACCAAAATCAAAAGCAAACCAGAGGCAAGCAAGCTAAGAAAGCCTCTACCCCATCCCATAAGAATTAATGACCCTTCCCAACATAGCTGCTTGGAATGTCCGTGGGTTTAATAGCCCGGACAAGGTTCTCTGTTGCAAGCAACTAGCCAAAAACCATAACCTTGACCTCCTCTTTATTCTTGAAGCCAAAATTTCCCCCCATAACCTATCCAATAATTGGTTTCAAGCCAATCACAAAGTTTTTCCTAATGAAGACTCTTGTGACAATTTTCTTTTTTCTAACCCCGGCCGTATCTGGGTTAAATGGAACCCTGGAAGTGTTAACTTCTCTCCCAACCACATGTCTAGCCAATTCATTCATGGCATTGTTTCTGTTAACTCCACCAACATTTGTGCCATTACTGCTGTTTATGCTAGCAATTCCCACTCGGATAGGCTTGCTCTTTGGAATTCTATTCAGGATATTGCAAGCTCTATCTCTCTCCCTTGGGCTATCCTAGGTGACTTCAATTGCTGCCGGTTTATTAATGAAAAAGTGGGTGGCTCTCCACTTAACAACTCTTCTCTTGGGGACTTCAACAGCATGATTTTTAACACTGGTCTTTGTGACCTCTCTTCGGTTGGGCACTACTTTACTTGGCATAATCAGCAACAACTGAATCCTATACACATTAAGCTTGACCGTATCTTGGTTAATGATTCTTGGCTTGCTTATTTCCCTTACTCCTTTTACAAAGTTGCAGATCCAAATTGTTCTGATCACTCTCCTTTGGTTCTGCTGAATACCATGGAACAAAAGAAAGGTCACAGATTCATGTCAAAAATTTTTGCTCCAGATTTCCGGAATTTTGGCACACTATTTTGGAGGTTTTTTCCAAAACCAATGAGAGCAGCCCTTTAAGCTCCTTTTGTTTCAAACTTAAGACCATCAAGTCCATTCTGAAGCACAAAAATTGGTCCAATGCTAATACCATCCAAAGTGAGATCAATTCACTCAAGCTGCAACAACATCATGTTCTCTCCAGTATTCAAATGAATCCACTTGACTGTCAACTTAATGTCAATCTTAAAGACATTAACACTAAGCTTAACTTCTATCATTCCACTCTTTCTAGTTGGATGAGTCAAAGAGCCAAAGTTAATTGGTTAACGCATGGAGAAGAAGATCTAAAATTCCTATACTCTAAAGTCAACATCAGCAAAAACCACAACCGCATCAGGCATATTGTCACCGAAAATGGGATTTTCTCTACTCATCAGGACATTGCGAGAGAGTTCATTTGCCACTTCTCCAGACTTTTCAATACCCCCCTATCTACCGCTGAGCAGTCTAACTATAATTTCCCTGCTGGAAATGTTATCCCTAGCAATCTTATTGCACAACTCATTGCACCTTTCTCCAAAGAAGACATTAAGAACATTGTTTTTTTTTGCTCTAAAAACAAGGCCCCGGGTCCGGATGGGTTCACATTTGAATTTTATAGGGCCACCTGGAATGTTATCCAAAACCAGTTGTGCAATGCGGTCTCCTCTTTTTTCACTACCGGGTATATGCCTAACCAAATGAAAGTCACTGCTATAACTCTCATTCCCAAATGTTATCATGCAACCAATATCAAAGACTTCAGACCAATTTCCCTTTGCAATGTTATATAAGATCATAGCAAAGCTCATTGCTAATAGAATGAAAGAGGTGATGCCCTTCATTATTCACCCCAGTCAGGGAGGTTTCATTCATAAAAGAGTCATTTCTGACAATATTCTTCTTGGTGCTGATATTCTTGGGAATTTCAATCATAGAGGCAAGCAAAAGTATTTTTGTGCTAAATTCGACATTACTAAGGCTTTTGACACTGTATCTAGAGAGTTCCTATTTAAAAGACTGGAAGCTAAAGGATTCCCTGAGATTTTCATCAAATGGATCAAAGCTTGTACCACCAATGTCCATTACTCCATCTGTCTTAACGGGAGTCTTGAAGGTTATTTTAACTCCTCATCCGGTATTCGTCAAGGCTGTCCCCTCTCCCCTTACCTTTTCAGTATTGTCATGGACTGTTTATCTACTTGTTTAGATTGTGCCACTTCTACCTCCCCCTTTGAAGGTTTCAAGGCTGGAGATTGTCATATATCCCATCTCATGTACGCTGATGACTTGTTAGTCTTTGGGAAAGCCTCCTCTCACAATGCCAGAACTCTTTCTGCTATGCTTGGGGATTTTGCTGTTTCTTCTGGCCTCCATGTCAATCCGGTTAAAAGTTCCATCATTTTCTCAAAAAACACTACTAATGCAGATGAAATTTGCAACATTCTTAGTATTCAGCAGTCTTTCTCCCCTCTGAAATATTTAGGCCTGCCAATTTTTTACAAAAAGCTCAAAGTGGCTGATTTCCAACACTTGATTCATAAGATTTCCAAGCTTTTAGATGGTTGGAAAGCCAAAACTCTGTCCTTGGCCGGGCGGATCCAATTCATGAAGTTTACTATTTGCAATACGCTGTCCTACTGGATTAGAGGGTCCATTCTACCTAAAAGCTGCTGCAAAATTATCAATAGAATGTGTTCTAGATTCACTTTTTATGGTAACATCAATGAAAAGAAACTTCATTTGATCTCTTGGAAAGACACTTGTACCCCAAAGAATAAAGGGGGGCTGGGCATTGCTTCTATTGACTCTCTTTATCACAGCTCTTCTTGCTCGCTTATTTGGAGATTTTTAAACTATGATTGTTTACTGTTTCATTGGTGGAGAGCGAATTACCAATCTTTGTGGCGTGATGTTCCTGGTAGCTGCTCTAGATACTAGAAATTTTTATGTGCTAAAGCTTTAGATATCAAACATTGCATCTCTTACACTATTAGTGCTGATAGTATACTCTCCTTTATTTGGGATCCTTGGTGTGGAGGGTTCTCTATTGCTGACTACTTGAAAGAAAAGAATACTATTGCCAATTTCTCCCAGTTTTATACTATGAAGGTTTCTAGCTTTATTCTGGATATGAAATGGGATATTCCACACTGTTTTGACAATCACATTGGTAGGCTCATCCGTGCGGTTAAAATTGAGAACCAGCCTACTGCTCATTTCTGGCTTGGTAATCACAATCCTCTGTTTACCAATTTCACTGCCCATTTCTATGCTCACTTGGATACTGTTGAGTGGTTTAAACACATCTGGCACAAAAAATACTCCTTACGTTTTGCTATTTACACTTGGTTGGCTTTCAAAAGAGGTCTTAAAACTGCTGATGCTCTTGCAATCCAGGGGATCATTACTCAAAATTGCTGTTGTTTTTGTCATAATCACCCGGAGTCTATTACGCACTTGTTTTTTGAATGTGATTTTTCCTTCAACATTGTCAAAACTGTGTTGCCTTGGCTTAATAACTGGCTACTGAGACCAAACTTGAGCCAGTTATTTGACAGTATTTTGGACCAAAATTATTCTGCTCAATACACCAATGTCTATCTGCTTTCTGCTTCTGCTATGGTCTATTTTCTATGGAGAGCCCGTAATGATAGAATTTTTGGTGGTATCTTGGACTGCCATAACACTGTGATCTCAAAAATTAAGAAGGCTGTGATATGGAAAACGCAAGGATGGAAGAAAACTTGAATTTTTTGCCCAGGTTTTCCTGGTGGTTCTCCGTTGCTGATCCTTGTATCTTGCTGTTGACGTATTTCTGGATTGCTGCTATCTGTTTGATTTCTGGAATTCTATGGCCGAGCACTGTTTCTTTTTAGAAGGACGATGATGAATGCTGTGTTTCAGCTGCCTCTCGGACGGTCTTTTTGGCAACCAGAGGCATCGCTCTTGTTTTTGACCCGGCTCCTCGACTGATCTATGATGCTTACTTGAGCGACCTGAGTCCTTCTTGGCTGTCGCCACTCAGTTCCCCTCTCTAATTTTGTAGGTTTTTGTAATGTTTTTGCTTCTTAAGAATTCTAAATCTCTTTTTGTTTATGAGATTAAGGATTTTATTTCATAGGTCTTCAGTTTTTATTTCTGCTCTTTCCTTTACTTGTAATTTTTTCATATCAATGAATGGGAACTGCCCCAAAATTTCCCAAAAAAAAAAAAAAAAAAAAGAAACAGTGACCTAAAGAGTAAATTTCTCATAAACTGGACTGAAGTTTCTATCTTATTCATATCTGTCCCAAAGATCTTGTATATGTTCGATATAATTTGAATTTAAAGAATAGGTATGATCTAACATTAAATTTATGTACAATTGTCAATTTAAGTAGTATGTATAATCTTAACATAAAATTGTTTATTTATTTTTTAGGTTTCAACTTAAAAAAAGACATTATGATTCTCTGGATTATACTTGTGTTGAAATGATTGATTTTTGGATACTTGAAGATGAACAACTCCAGAACTTGACTTACATGATTTGGAAAATGAGATATATAAAGCGGATGCAATACCAGTTGTTGAAGAACAAAATATATCATTTGATCAGTCAGGACATTGTAAGTTGACAATGAAATTTGAATATATTATTTAATTGAAAGCAAAAATAATATCTTATTTTATATTTCTTATTGTTGGTGAAGGTGATTTAGAGAATGAAGGAGATGTAGGAGACATAACCGGGCTCGATCAATCGGATGCATTTGAGTTTGAACATTTTGGTGAAGCGAGACCTGGAGAATCAACTTATATAGATAGATTTGATGATGCTAATTTAGGAGATCTTTGAAACTATTGAATTGAGAAAGTGAAACTTTGATTTTAATTATGAGTATGTTATATTTTTGTTATCACTTGGTATAAAATAATTTTGCATATTTTTATGATTGGTTGTATCTTCAAGTGAAAAATATTGTTATGTTTCTCTTAATTATTACCAAATGCTATTCTATTTGATTCATATATGGAACTTGTTTGATCTTACTGATATGTTATGTTTTTGGAACGAAAATAGATGTGATTATGCTTTTAGAAACTAATGGGTTTAGCATTATCTATGGTAATATAGTTTTTATCCTTTATACTTAAATGTTTGAATTCATTTGACTAACATTTCTCTATAAGATAAGTAAAAATATTATAATTTTCTTCAATTTTTGCTATATATTTATAAATAATTGTGTCATTATTATAATATTTAAATATAATAAATATTTATTACATCATCCGGTTCGACCCCCCATCAAATTTCTAATCCCTCATTCTTCCGGTTCATTGAACGATCTGCCTTGTTACATAGCATTAGATAAGAAATAATGAAATATATATTTATTATATAAAAGTAGAAGCCTTCCTGGAAGCATTGTGGCGTGCCAGTTGTCCTGAATAGTTGTACCAACCTTATCGTGATCTGAACACAAATTCTTATCCTCTTGTCATAGCCCACTTATTGCGGCGTGGACGAAAATAGGCGTGCCGCGGAATTTTGCAACCCGTTTTTGTCGTTTTCTCAAAAGGAGACTATCTATGCCATCATTTTCTTCTATTAGCGTTGCTATATTTGGCATGGGTAGTTTTGGAAATAAAATTATTCGCTTCAAAGCTAATAATAAAGACGGGAAAAATGAAAAAAATAAAATAAAATAATATTTTAATATTAAATATATTTGAATGGACTTTACAATTTTTAGATTTATTGTAAAATTCTTGTAATTTAGGGTGCAGGTATAATAATAATTTGAGTATAAATCTAAAATTTTTGAACTGTACCAGAATGTATTTTATATCATGAACTATGATACAAATTTTATATATTGTTCCTTTAGAAAAAATTTAGGTAAGAATATTTTATTTTAATTTCAAATTTAATATGAAAATAGTTTTAGTCTAGAAAATTGTTATATAGGACTAATTAATTAAATTTTGTACAAAAGTTATATCATTTTGTCATGGTATAATCAAAAAGTGATCAAGATGTATTCAAGCGCTTAGATTTTTTTTTTTATTAGTGCAATAAAAAAAATTTAATATATAAAAGTAATGTTATAATAAAGCTAATGATTTTTAAGCTCATCATGATATAATTTGTCTCATGATATCATGACACATTGGTATATTGATGATAACGGTTAGGTGATGTTCTGATGATATTGGTCTTACGATGGTTCAACAATAGAAATCGGGCAGGGGTTCGAAGGTCACGGTTGAGTGATGGTTATGTAGTAGCGGTTGGGAGGTTGTTTGACTATGAAGAACATACACTGGCTCGGAATATTTGATGGTTTACTTAAGCCTGACGACTTGTTTCCGGCGGAAAAGTTGCCGGAAACATTGCCAACGAAAAATCTGGCAGAGACTCCACCAGAGGAGGCCTTATTTCCAACCGTTTGTGGTTGTCTGCTAATAATTTCTCCCTTCTATTCGCCGCTTCCGTTCAAGTGAGTCATCACCAGTGTTTCCCCACAACCGTTCGCCGCCACATCATGATGTAGCTGTCCACCGTCTCGTCTGCGATTCCGTGGTATCTCGATAAGTTTTTCACCGTTTTATTTTGTGATAGAAATATTCCCCTCAAACTTAAGGGATAAGATGATTGTAGGACCTATAATGCTTTATGGTGTAAAATGTTGGCCATTAAAAGAGAAGCATACAATTAATTTAAGTATAGCTGAGATGAAGATGATCACATAGATGAGTGGCTTTACTTTTAGGGATAGAATGAGAACAATGCATATACATGAAAAGTTTAGACTAGCTCCAATGATAGTCATGATTAGAAAGAGTCACCTTAGATGATTTGGTCACATAAAATAATGACATTCTGATGACCCGATTATAAGAGTTTGACTCTTAAAATGACACATTAGAGAAAATTGATTCATGGTGCTGACCACACATAAATAAAAGCTTGTTGTTGTTATTATTATTGTTAATATTATAGATATTTATATGAAAGCTCCATGTCAATGCCATTAATGTTGAGAAAAATAAGTATTCTAGGTCAATTTGCAAATAATTCTGAATTATATCCATGCACACTCTAAGTCGATTTACAAATCATTATGAATTCATCATTGACCGTATTCTAAACATAAAAACCAAGTTCACCTCGCACCAGATGAGTTAGTTGTTGATCTATATCGCTGAGGATTCATACGAGAATATTGATATTGAATTTCTCGTGGTAAGTATTAGGCACATTTCAATTCTCGATGCGACTCGTCTTCAAATTCTAATATAAATGAGGGAAAAAATATTTGAACACAAGAGGATTTATTTTATGATGCAATTGTGATACTATCTGAACAATATATAAAATAGTCACCAAATAAGGAGTCACATAACTTGATTAATCTTGTATAAACTTTTGTATGAAGAGTATAAATGAATTCGAGAGAGCTACACTGGAGCATGTGAGTGTTCCTATGGGGGATCTGTAGATTATTCTGATTACCGCACTTGGTTGCAAGCGGTAGGTGGAATGTAGAAAGGACTGGTATATGGATTAGGCTTGCTAGCCTATGCATATAAGGGGCACATCTCTGGTAGCTCCAGCTTCTTAGGAGGTAGCTAGGATAAATTGTACATTCAATAGGTGGATGCCCTTATAGTAGAGATATATCAAGTCTGAAAATTAGAAGATGACATGCAAATGCAGATGCAACAATGTCAGATATTGGAGGAGTTGCAGAGAATGAGGGAGCGGATCAGCGGAAAACAATCAACATCGGCAGATGAGGAGATTGATGAAACTGATTTTGATTAGACTTTTTTGTTATTATTGGGTATTTTATTACTGTGTTTGTACATTTTATGGTCCATTTTTATTGTGTAATGAACTGGAAATACCGACGGAAATCCTGCTAGAAATAAGGACATGGAACCACCGTTTTTGAGACTACATTTCCACAAGAAAACGCTGGTGAATCCGCCTAAATTATTTTCGGTGGTCTTATTTCCATCTAAAATGTGTTTTCGACGCGTATTTTACCGTCGACCCCTTTTCCGTGGGAAAGTCAATATTTTGGCAGATAACGTTCATTTTCGAAGGCTTTTGTTTGTCGGAAGTACCAATTTTTCCTGTAGTGGTTAAATTGAATGACATAATAAATATTAAAATTATTTAAATATAAAATAAATTATATTAAAATTTAAATTTTTTAAATTAAATATATAACTACCTCTATTAAAGCTCATGAAGATTGTGGTAGGAGAGACCTTCGTTAGGAGATGCTGGTTAGATGATTATAATTAGGTGAAAGTGACTGGAGGATCGTATTCGGGCGATAATGGTATGATGATCGTAGTCGGGCAATAATGGTTGGAGGACCATATTCGGGTGACGAACGATCATAGTAAGATGACTATGGTTGGAGGATTATAATTGAGCAGAGATGGTCGAAGGATCATGTTTTTGGTTATGGTGGTCGAAGGACCGTAGTTGGTGATGATGGTTGAAGGATCAGAGTTTAGTGACAGAGCATAGTCAACAATGGTGCTCAAGTGAAGCTCTGGGTGTGATGCCCCAGAATCAAATAGTGAAAGGATTCGTCTGACATTCTGATCAAACTCCATTCCAGTTGCCTTGCTCGGACCTGAAAATTTAAACCACATATAATGAGCTTACAAAGCCCAGCAGGTCACCAAAGCCTACAACTGAAATCAAAGCACGGCGATGCTATCAATATGCAGGTCAAAGTAAATCAAGTCGATCAATGGGTAATGAGTCTATGCAATACGAAAATCCATCGTCAAGGAAATCAAGTCTGCACAGCGGAAATCAAATCAGTAGTCAATGCAGTACGGAAATCAAATCAGTAGTCAATGCAGTACGGAAATCATCGATAAATCAATACATCTCAGCAATCAATCAATACATCTCAGCAATCAATCAATACGTGCTTCTAGTCAATATCCAATCATCATAGCAGTGTCTATCAATCAATATTATCAGTTCAATCAATCGTATCATCTAGTCAATCCGTTGAATCTATATCATCTATTCAAACAATATAAATCCGTAAAGCTCAAAATCAATGCCTCAATCAATTCTCTACAGTCTCTATCAATTGCTATCAATAACATCAATACTCTTGCAAATCAGTCAGTCCAATTATTCCATACGATCTACTCGATATCAATATACAATATTCAATGACACTACGGTAGATTCAATAATGACGACGTACGATGCTACAGTGGAAAAATCATCTCAATCAATAAAGCACTTTCCAGTCAATTATATCTTTCCAATCAATTATATCTATCGACTTAAATCCCAATAAACGATCAAATCAATACGGCGAAAGATCAGTTGAAATCAAATCAGTCAATACCATCAGCTTCATAAAGAAATCTATTCTACGATAAATCAAATCCATATGACAACAATCCATTCAATCAATCAATCGATAACCGGTACGACGAATCAATGTATCAATATATCAATAACCTATCAGGATCTGTCATATCAATAATATCCATATGTCAATATCATATCCATATCAATGTCGATGTCGGTATGTATCATCGATATAATCTATATTCATGTCGCTGTCGATATCTATCAATACACAGAATCCATATCAATATCGGTGCCAGTAAATCAATACAATCTATATCAATTTCAGTGTCAATCTCTATGAAGCAATACGCAGGATCCATATCAATATCGGTGCCGGTATCAATACGCTAAATCCAATCGAAAAAACAATACAATAAAGCAATAAAATCAATAAAGCCGTCAAATCAATCAATTAATCAAATCCAGTCCATACGATCAAGTCGATAAAATCAATCGGAAAAGCAATACGATAAATCAATAACAGCAGCAAGTCAAATCGATGAAGAATCAATGGTATCAATGAGTTTATGAATCTATGCCGTCCATGTCCATATCAATATCAATGATCAATAGTCAAGTAGTATCAATGCTCAATGATCAATCAATGAAGTCAATGAATCCGTACGATACAGTAAATCCGTAATTCCATGCACATCAGGAAATCCATACGATGCAATCATCCAATGGTCTTACTAGACAAGCACAAACGCTGGCTATGTTGCTGTTGTAGAATCCGTATTGCTGTTGTAGATGTCTATACGTTGGCTCTATTAATAAGAGTCGTCACTCTTTTTGCCCGTCGGCCGCCCGTCGGCATATAAAACTCCTTATAACTCCCTCCATGATCCATGATCCATGATCCATGATCTATGATTTAAAGGAAAGCCCGTCGGCCCACCATCCTGTACAGGTCAAGTCTATCTCCAACCAACGTTCAACCATGTTCCCACTTGTCTTTCAGTATCAATCAATTCGATCAATAGTCAATGCAATAATCGATGCAATAAGCAATAATAAAGAAATCTAGAGTAATCATATCAATGGTCATGCACATATCAATTCAATCTATCAATTCCGGGAAAATCAGAAATCGTACGAAAATCGGGCAGAGTAACGGCAGTCGGTCAAATTTACACAAAAATCCTGCAAAAAGACACAAATTCCAAATCTTTCCAAATTACAGGCGAAGGTCTATGACATCAATACAAGACTATTGCCCTATAGAAATCAAATCAAATCAAGTCCCGATAATTTTCTATTCGATTAAAATCGCGTAGAATCAATTCCGACCGGTAAAATCTTCGTAGAATACAGTCAAATCGTGTGCAATAATCATATCTATAACATATCACAAGTTGTGCGGTGAAAGTTGTGCCAAATCCAAATCACGTCGAAAAGTCGACTACGAAAACACAAAACAAATCATAACTCGGTCAAAACTCAACATCTTTGAAAACAGAAATAGGGTTCGGAGTCCTTACCACGAGATCTACACTTTCTCCAACAGCAGCGTCGGACGAAAAGCGCTCCGCGGCCTCCAAAAACCAGGATTTCTCTTTTCCCTTTCTCTTTCTCTCTCCAAAATCAGATATTTTGATTTATAAAATATTTTCTCTCTCATCATCAAAACGACCTGATTTTCTTATATCATTAGTCAGATCGGCCCGGCCGATCGCCAGATCGTCCCAGGACGATCAGACCAAAAATGATCGGCCTGGACGACTCCCAGAACTATTCTCAGTCAGATATTTTCTACAGTGCCGATCGGCCTGGACGATTTCCAATCGTCCTGGACGATCCTGAGAGGAAAAATTCAAATCTTAGAGGAACAGTAAGGGAACGAGGTCTCACACTGGGATTCTTAGAGCATAATGCTCTTTTAAATCTAAAGTCAAAGTCCAAGTTCTACGTCATCCATTCATGTAGAAAGTCGAGACTTATTTATAGATTTTTGAGAATGACATATGACGTAAACATAACCAAAATCTGAAACACTCTATTGGATGACTCATATTGATTCTCTTAAATATAGATTGTTCCTTCAACATTCTAGTGTATTTATGATGATGCTAAACTTAAGTGATATTTGGGTTTGTTGGATTCGTCTGATCAAGACTCTTGATTCAACTTTAAGCATATGAGATTTGGAGATCGTTTTATCATCCATTTAGTGCATGAAGTATTTAATTATACTTCAAGTGCTTGACAACTCATTTGGACTACAATCAAATCAGTATTGCTATTGATAGATTTGTCTTGCTGAAATTTTCAGTTCGATAATAAGTTTGTTGAAATCAACATGCAAATAATCATAAATTTAATATTAAAATATTAAAAACTTTTAATATAATTATGCATCAAAATTTGTATCCAATCAAAAATTTTTTTTGTTCACATTCCTCCATTTTCATAAGAATGTCAGATATACTTGTGGCTTGAAAATATATTAATATTTTAGCTTAGAAAATATTTGCTCTTTTCCTTTTCTTTTCTTCCTTCATCATTTTCAGACTCAAATGGTTGGTGAACTAGTGCTAGTGAAACATGATATGATTCTTTTGAGACAATTTAGGGACTGTTTAGTCTTTTCACATGACTAATGAAAAATTTGACTATTTGGACCATTTAATTAATTTTAATCCTCATTTGATTGTTTGAAGTTAGAACATATATTTAAAAATAATAATAATAATTTTGAATTTTATTAATTGGTAGAATGTAATTAATAGTCAAATTTAATGTTAAACTTTATAAATTTTCTTAAATGTTTGTCAAGTGTAATAGTTTTGATTTCACATATAAATTAAAATAAAAAATATTGTCGTTGACAGATCATAAGTTTTGAATGAGAAAAGTGAAGAGTTTTATTACGTAGTTGATAGCTAACGTAAAACTTATCAAACAATCACAATATAAATCTTTTAATATATTGTGTTAATTAACTCTTAATAGGGCATAATGGAGAAAAATTATTCATATAATTAACTCCACGTAATGGGATAAATGTTTGACGATGTTGTTGTTTTATATATTAACAAAATTAATATATATATATATATATATATATATACAAACAATCAAATTAGCGCTTTCGAAAAGAACACTATTATTGATTTTTAGATGTATAGTGCACCGCTGATCGAAATTGAAGAATGAAATGCTAACGAACGAACATTGGTCAGTTGTTAAAACGTGGTTTAATAGAGATGTGGGTGGCGGTGGTTCAATGGTGATGGTCCATTGGTGGCCGTCAATCGGTAACGGTCAACAATTGTATTATGTTGGTGATCTAAGATTCTCTAAACCTTGGGGCTTTTTTGAATTCAAGTCAAGGGTGAGGTTGTTCATTTTAAGAATGACAGCATGAATGCCACAGTCAATGATATTTAAGGTAATTTATATTTCCACCTCATAGACCCCTTTTGTTCAAAGTGGATTAGGCATAAACACTATGTTTATCCCTTCTCTATCTCTGATTGGTTGGTCTTAAATGATGGGCTCAAAACTACAAATGCCTGTTGGAGATGTGGATGTAAATTGCGCAAGGAAATAATCAAGTAAGTAAAAGCAGTGGAAAGTAGACACTAGGATTTTACACGGAAAAGTCTGAAATCAGCGAAAAACAATGGAACCACATCACATCAAGAAATTCACTATAAAAATTGGGAGAAATAAGTATAGATCCATATTCTCTCTCGCACGCTCTTTCATTGCTTCTCCTCTCTCTTACACCATTCTCACACTCAAAACAAAAGAGAAAGTCAAGTATATACCACCAAGGGGCCACCCTTGAAAAAATTAAAAAAAAAATGTTCAATCGGCCTCAAAGTATTGCGGTGCCAGTTTGGAGCGCCGCGATGCTCAAACCCGCATCGTTGCTGCACCGAATCTGGAGTGTTGCGACGCTCCGCTCTCTATCGTTTCTCCTAGTAACTCAACAGTGTCGGACCGCTCGGGTACACAACATGGGGGTGTTGTAAAAAAAGAAAAAAAAATTCAGGTGCGAAGCACCAGAATCCAAACAGGGGGAACCCCTAGAAGCATGAGAAATTAAGTTGAGATCCAAGGTGATAACACAATCCGATTGATCAACACAATTATATGCCATACATACTAATAATGCCCTCATTAAGAACACCGTTATGATTAAGGCTTATTGGTCTCTTAGGAAAAAGCGCGGCTTAATCAAGATATATAAGTATGATGAATCACAAAGTAATTATTAATTTCTAGTATAATAAAAAAGAAAACTCAAATTTTTATAGTTTAGGGTTTAGTAAGCCTTTATTTACTGTAGCACGAATATCAAATAATCCAATACACCTCAACTTAGATATATGATAACCTACAGTTCATACAAATTGAAGGTATAGAAAAAGATGCCACTGCCATTTTATCTAACTGAGAAAAAAATACAGTCACCTACTCATAATATGAGGGCTAGGCGAGAAGAAGATACTATTGTTACTCCATTTATGCTTTCTAGTTTTTATTGTAGGAGTCCAAATGAAATTATTTCTTGTTATGACCAAGATACTTGTCTTGCTATAATAAAAAAAGCAACTACATTTGGCTCGTGAAGAACCTCAAAACTTCGAGAAATTATTATGCGTGGAGACCGGATGCATAATGCTATCCGGAGAACAACAAAATGCGCCACATCAGTGGTACCAAGCTGCGGCACTGAGCAGTACCGTGTGCAGGGGTGACGTGATGCATTCTGGTTGGTCTCTGGACGGCGGCGTTTGGCATCCACATATAATAATTAATCCAAAACTCCGCTATCAAGCACCAAAAAAAAAAAAAAAAAAAACTTTTTTTTTTTCTCTTAGATGACAACCCGATTCTCTCTTTTCCTATTCCTCTTCTCTCTTGGTTGCTTTTTGTTATTGTGGGATTCGTTTAACCATTAATTTTATCTCTTTTTTTATAGTTGTCATATGAGATGGAAGATTAGCAGTCTATTTTGACTGTTTAAAGATGAATTTGTCAAAATGAAGCCTTAATTAAGTAGCTGTTATCTTAAAAAATTAAGTATAAATATAATTATTTAATTACTATCTTGAAAAATTAAGAGGCTGTTTGGTTTGCTAAATAAATGCAGTGTAAAATGAATATAATGTAAGAAGAACGTTTTAGAGTTGTTTGGATGAGTGTAAAGTAAATTCAAGTGAATGATTTTTTTTTGTTTGGTTTTAAGAAAAATGAATGTCGTATAAAGTTCAAATATTGTGGCGACCTGTGGGTGATGACGGTGGTGGTCGGTGGTCGCCGACGGTTGGTGGTGGGTTCGGTGATGGTGGGGGTTTGAGGGTAGCGGCAGTGGCAGTGGTGGTGCCGGCGGTCGATGACAGTGGTGACCGACAGAGGGTGGCGACAACGACAATGATGGTTGGTGGAGGCTGGAGGCAGGATGAGGTGTCCGTTCAAGAGAGCTTGTTTTCGGTGTAAAATGTTCTCGCTAAAAAATTAGACAAATTTGATTTGCCTCAGAAATAAACTAGAATGATTTACCAAGCATTTTCTTTTCTTTACTTTGTATTCCTTTTTCATTCAACTAAATATCAATATTTTCAAAAACACAGCAGCTGTTATAATACTCTACACATTATGTAATTTAACCAAACAGCCTTTAAATGTGAAATGAATTATAGCTACCATTTTAAGAAAATCAAGATAAAATCCTATTAAAAATAATTAATGAAATTGAACTCCACACTTAATATCTCTCTCCATTAAGCTAAACATAAAAAAATTAATAATTTATTTTTTAGTTGTCAGTTCTCTTCTAATTTGATCAAAAGTGCTTATTTCTTAATAGTTTTATTCTTTTTAACCCTCCTTAACACAAATGACTTAGCTTGTGATTGGCTATATTTTTAATGAGTGACATTAGGATTTTGATTTTGAATTATAACGGTCTGTTTAATGTTTTTAATGATTACATATGAATATTATGGTTCTCTTTAATTAGGATTTTGATCTTGAATTAGGTTTTCTTAAGCTTTTATATGACTTTTGGGAAGGTTATATCATCTGAAACTCTTAATGGTCCATTGAATAGAAGCTGTTGGAAAAATTTTAATATGGGGTCTATCTACAGTTTCGTTTGGAACAGCTTTCTTACTGTTTTATGAAATAATTTTTTAGAACAAAAATTTTTAATTAAAAATTTTTGTTCTAAAAGCTACTTCATAAAACGGTAAGGAAGTTGTCCCATACAAAACCTAAATTCTTGTAGAATTCAGAATTATTCATGAATTACATTCAATTATATTACAAATTAGTAGTTGAAAAGAGAATGTCAAGGTAGAGAGAAGAAAAAGAGTTTTGTAGTTAGAAGCTTTCATATATCATTAAAATAAGTTTTAGTACTTTAGAGACCATTTAAATGAAATGTGTAAATTAAGCTTATCCCTCGACCCCTTATTTTTATATTGATTGTTATAGAATTGGATACATATATGACTATACAAAAAGTCGTAGAACATATAATAATAATTGTGTTGCATGATCGGAAGGTCTGATTATAGGAAGTTGTATGCCGAGCTTTGTTAAAGTCAGTCTATTTGGTAGTCAAATAGCCAAGTAGTCAATCAATAGTTCATCTTGAGAAGTCGTCCATCTTTGAGTTGTCGTCGGGCCCGACTTCATAGATACTAGTCATTAGGGTTGACTATTAAGCTTTATTTGTACTCTAAGATTAATATTTAGGCCATGGTTGTCTGTTTGAGGCGAGTCCTTTGACGAGCCAACAAGTATGAAACTAAGTATATAGAGTTAATTAGACTTTAACTGGCTTGATTTAGCTTGAACCAAGTTTTCAGTATATTTGGAGTACATTATTAATTATATATTATGTGCTATTTAATTTTTGTTCTATTTAATTTCATCTTCAATTATTTATAACAAAATAGTATCAGAATAATTTTAATTCCAACCTCTTCATTCTGTCCAATTCGAATTCCTCATATTTTTATTTTCAATCTCTCAGTTTTCTTAGAATCTCAAATTCATACTCTTTTGTGAATCAGTTTAAGATATAATTTGGGACAGATTTCTCACTGCTTCTTAAAGCAGTTTTGTGCTAAAAAGCTGCTTTAATAAGCATTAAGAAATCCGTCCCAAATGAAACCTAAGCCAAAGAGTAGAAAATTGCTAAATTATGTGTGCATCTTCTAACTAATTTCATAGTATAATGAAATTAATTTAAGTCAAGGAGTGGGAACATTGACTAAGTATCTGTCTTTGGCTTAAATTATATATAAGAGTGGAACATGGTAGCTAAGTTGGCTTGCTAATACAAAAAAAGATATATAAAATTTATGTACTTTGTATACATATGAGTTTGAATGGTAGATGTGTTTCTAATTGTATTTGAAAAAATTTTGGTGGTTTGGATCATCCTTTTGTGCTCATAAAAAAATTTGAAAGTCCAACTGCTCTCCTTAAGTATTCTTTTTTACTTAATTATGAAATTTTTTAGACACTTGAGATATAAGTTATTCTTGCACATTTTTCAAATAAATTAAAATTGTAAGGGAATTTTTGTTGACTTTTGATCATATATAAGGGGAATATATTCCATGGTGTTTTGTTGAAAGGCATCCACAATTATATTGAATGTCAGAAGAAGTGCCTTTGAGAGATACTCGAGCTAAGAGGTGTTTTCGAGAGACATCCTTCATAGCGTCATTCAATTAATATTATGAAGCTTTTAAATATATTTCAAATGTTTGTTTTGGGTTCATTTGAACTTAAATTAGATCAATTTTGATGTTGGCATCTTAGTCTTGTTGAATTATTTAATTTCACTATAAATTTGTTAAAATCGGGATTCAGATGATCCTAAATTTAATTCTAGAAGTTTCTAATTCAAAAATTGTGACGAGATTCTTGTTGATCAAGTGGATTTTATGGAGACATCAATTTTATTTCTAAGAGTAGATAGTTACAAAGTGTCTAACTTTATGATTTTATGTTGAACCTGCTCTTAAAAAATTGCTAAAAACAATTTAGATTTATTTAGTAGTCGTATATGTATGGCTCACCCTCGAGCCTTGGGCGGGGCAGCCGGGTCTTTTGCTTTTGCTGGTTCTATAGAGATATTACAAGTCCTCCATACCATATTCCCTCTAGCAACCATCTGGTTCACTAGTATTATCAAAAAGTCTCATGCTTACGTAACTGTGACTTATATAGAAGTTTGATCTCGAACATGAGCAAACAATACAAATCTTGACAAAAGGTAAGCAAGATCTAAAAGCATTAATTGAGTTCATATTTAGGGTTCCAAGGCCATTGATATTACTATCAATTTCAATAAGTTGTGTATCTCTTTTTCAAAGGCTATTCATGTGCAAATTATTGCCTCATTTTTAACTTCAATCATAAAGACCTCCCTTGGGATTGTTAAGTTTGGAAAGACTTAACAACCAGTTAAGTGGCTAGAAATAAAAATTACTTGCATTTGGTAGTAGATTTCAACTTGTTAGATTCACCATTTCAATTCTATTTACATAGCTTTACCATTTAACCAAAAAATCTTAGAAAGAAAATGACTAATCTCATTAATATATATTTTTTATAATAATGATGAATACATGATGTCGTTAATAATATCACACACTTTTGAAAATCTTTAAGTGATGTTGTAAATAAAATACGTACTTGGCTCTCTCTTTAAGCTGGCAATAATAGCGGTTTACACATCTTTCAGGATCCTGGGTTCTATGGAAAGTCAATTATAAAAGGGTTTGAAAATTTGGTTCTCAAACTTTTTAACTGTAATTAATTGTAATAATCGTTGTCTGAAATCTATATAATTATTTGCTCATAATTCTAATTTTCACTTATGGAGTAGTTGTGAGTATTACAGTTGAATAGAGCGCAGAGTAATTAAGGAATATGAATTGAGAAAGAGGAAAACTGAAAGTCGGATTTCTTTCTCTTTGAGCATTACAGTGCCAAGTTTTGGCGCTTTGTTGCTATGCACTTCGGAAAATAAGAAAAAGTGGATTTTGATGGAAGAGTTGTGGGTTGGCGGTGTTGCAATGGTGCTGGGAATGGAACCAAGAAAGTTTAGGAGAGTTTGGGAGTCTTGCTGTTGGCTTTGCAGTGTCAGAAGTTGTAGCGCTGCGATGTTTGACTGATTTAGTACTTTTAAAAATAATAAATATCTCATTCCACTAACGCACTCTCAAGTACGAATAGCTTGCCGAGGAAGAAAGGAGAGGCGAAGAAGGAAAGAGAAGTAAAAAAAAAAGATAAGATTTGGAGTCCAAAATTCGATTTTCGTCTGTTCAGCTAGTTTTAAAATTTGTCATTCTCGAGGTAGACAACTCATACCCTATTTCTACTTTAAATTCTAAAGTACATAATGGAAGATATGCTCTTAAAGGTATTTTTCTTAAGTTTTAAAAAAAGTTTCATGTAACTTTTAATATATTGTTTTACTCTCTGTTATAAATAATTTGAATATAAGAATGCAAAATTTTACTGATCGATTTACTTTATATGAATTTTTATTTATTCTAAGAAAATAGAAGCATTTCTGAACCTTAGTACAGTTGAGAAAGTATACTAAATTAGCATTTTAGACAATCTCTGTGAATTTAATAAATTTCTGAGCACTTAGAGTTGTCAATTGAAATGTGGAGGTTTTCTATACAAGTTGTTATTTGATGTTATTTACTTTAAAAGATTTTAATTGGACGTTGTATTTGCATAATTATGCATTTTATGACATTCTGGAGTTTCTGGATTAGAAAGAAAGGCAATATGAAATTATTTACTTGGGGCCAAGGTGGAAATGCTTTACGCCGGATTATTCTAATCTGACTCTGAATTGATTATGTTTTGGAAGTTTTGTTCTATTTTGATTCTGCTATGCATCTGTCTTAAACAGGTGCAAGATTGAGAGTTATAAGAGACATAAACATAAGTATATTATGAACTTCATATGTGCATTCATACACTTTGAACTTTAAAGTTAAATAATACTTGTATGATTTTGTTTCAGTTTTTTTTTTTTTTGTTATGAATTAAATTCTATTATGGGGAATTGGTGTTGGCCTACTGAGTTCATACTCATTCCATTATTTATGATCTTTTAGTAAAAGGTAAAGGTCATGCTAATAAACAGTTAGAGAACAGGGAGGCCAAATTTTAGCAGATATTTTAAATTTTGTTTAGAATTTCATAGTTCATATTTAATTAAGTTTTGTCTAAAAATATTGTAATTGATTATTTTGGGAAGAGAAAAGAAGTTATGGTTTGCACACTCAGAATGTTTATTTTATATATTCTTGAAGATTAGCTCACTCTTTATATAATTATATATTCATTTCGGGAAAAAAAATTTCAGAAGTATAGAAAAATATGTTCAAATTCATTCTTTATTTCTTAGAGCGTTACACTAATATGCTTGTAACATCAAATCTGCTCCAGGATCGTTCGGGCCGATCTGGATCGTCCCTGGACGATCAGTGCAATTTTTGTTCCAGATTCTGTCCAGAGGTTACATGAAAAATTTCCTGTATGGATCGTCCAGGCCGATCTGGGATCGTCCCGGGACGATCAGTGTATGGCAAAAGTCAGAGAGCAAATCGTCCTGGAAATTAATTATCGTCATGCGAAATCGTCCCAGGACGATGTGGAATTTGGTCAGATCGTCCAGGACGATCGCACAATCGGCCGGGCCGATCATAGCATTTTAAAGCTGAAATCAGCTCATTTTGAAGAGAGAGAAAATCAAAATAAATATCTAAAATCATTTGAGGAGAGAGAAGCTCGAGGAAAAGTTTGGAAAAGCTGATTTTCGGGCGACGCCGGGTCGTTTTCGTCCGACGAGATTGTTCGAGAAAGTGTTGTACGCAAGGTAAAGCACATTCCGCCTTTCTCAATTTTCAGAACGGTGAAGTTTGAATGATTTTTCTGTCCGGATTTCATTTTTGTTAGCGAATTTCGTCCGTATTTTCCTATTGGTTCAGTTTTTACCGCGTAACTTTTGATATGTTTCTTAGGTGCCGAGTGTGCACATTTTGATTATTTTCTGGAGAATTTTGACCGGGTAATTTTGATTCCGCGGTGTTTTATTTCGACTGTAATTTTTGATGATGTTTAAAAATGTTGTGGCAGTAGAATAAAAGTCTTATATTATTGCTGTGAATGTTCTGTGGTAATTTGGTAAAATTCTGATTCTGTCAATTTTGTGTAAATTCCGTATACTGCCGTTACGCTGCCAGATTTTCGTACGATTTCTGAATTTGTCCGGATTTGCGCTGAAATGACATGTTATGATTTTGTATGCTTTTGGGAGCTATAAGGGGAAGGTGTAAGCACAAGGGAGCTATAAGGGGAAGTTCTGTGAAGTTCTGAAATTCTGTATATCTATTCTGTTCTGGTGCTATAAGCACAATTGGGAGCTATAAGGGGAAGTTCTGGTGCTGTACGCACAAGGGAGCTATAAGGGAAAGTTCTGATGCTGTATGCACAAGGGAGATATAAGGGGAAGTTCTGAAATTTGGAAGGAAGATCTGTTCTGAAATATTTGTTCTGATTTAATCTGTTCTGACTTCTGATATGTTCTAAATTGATATGATTTCTGATTTCTGATATATATTCTGATGCTGATATATGATTCTGTTCTGTTATGATATGACTTCTGATTGGATATGATTTACTCTGATATCTGATTTCTGATTTCCGTACGTTCTGTCAGTTCTGATATGATGTATTTCTATTCTGTTCTGATTTGATCTGATCTGTATGATTCAGATTCTATTCTAATTTGATATACGATTCTGTTCCGATTTCTGTTCGGATTTCTGTCTGATGTGTTTGATGTGGACTCTGAGGATTTTGATTGGAGGTTTGTTGTCTTGCTGAGCTGTTGTAGCTCATCCTTGTTTTCTGCGTGGTTTTCAGGTTCTGGGAAGGGGAAGAAAGTCCATGAATAGAAGTTCAGAGTCTGATTCCGTATAGGTATTTTTGTCCTTTTGATTTTTGTACAGTCATGACTTTTCTGTTCTGCTTTTCTTTCTGTCTGAAAGCCATGAGCTGTATTTGTACATGATTCTTTTGAGGAAGAAAAAGATAGATGATCTGTTCCGTTGCATTTGATGTTTATAGTAGCTCTGTGCGTCTGTTTTTGTCTATATGTTTGGAAGAAAGTTCTGAAACAAATTCCAAAGCCAGATCCTGGAATCAGTTCAGTCAGTCTGAAAGTTCAGGCCTCACGACCCGATGCGAGCGGGACCCGTCCCGGTCGGGTTGGGTCGTGACAATGCTATTATTAATGACTTCATTAATAATGATAAGTATATCCCTGGTTCACTAAAAGCAATTTTGTGAATGTTTTATGCTTTGTGGGGTTTCTCCTATTTTGGAAAATATTTTTTTCATTAACATGGGCATTTTTTGATGATGTTGACCAGATATGGGTTGTAGGATAGGGCAAATTATTGTGTTCGGTGTCCGGATTCGTCCGGACACCAACAAAAATGCGCCACATCACTCAAAAATACTGTGGCCCAGTGCATCCGGGTGAGGTGGCGTGTCCGAATTGGATGTCCGCATATCAGGTGATCAGACGCAATAATTTGCCGTAGGATAGACACCAATTTTTAGCATATTGATAATTGCCTTTGACAATCTTACTTCCAATACTGACCATTAGGAACTTTGCATCATTTATTAGGGACAATGATGTTTATATATCTTTTTAGAAGTTGATTTGAGATGCAAAATGACTATTGAGAGCATTAATTTAAAAAAATATTTTAATAAAATATATTAATATTTTACTAATTTCATTTAAAAATAAAATATGAACATTTTAAAATACAGCATAGATATTTTTTAAAATTTTGGTAAAATTTTATTTATTTTTATAATTAAATGCACAATTATTCTACATATTACGTTTTTTTTTTTATAAATATTATATGATCATAATTTTCAACCCTTGATCTAACCTCATTGAAGCTTTAAATTTTGAAACTCTTTCTTCCTAATCAACGTCACATATCGTTATTAAAAAATTTGTTCCCACTCCAATATAAAGCCGCATTCCCAATCCAACCCGACACCTGTCGCCCGTTCGCCGAAAACCAGAGAAGAGCTGCAGCTAAATACCGGCCAGGTCTCTCTCTCTCTTTTCTCTTACAGTTTTTTTTTTTTTTTTTCTTCTCTCCCTAATTTTTGGAGCATACTTGCGATTTCCGCTTCGATTGTAACCTGGATTTGAGCTCCCTGTGGAATTCTGGAGTTTTGACCTGAGTGTGATTGGAGCTCGGATTAGGGTTTTGGTTGGCTTCTCAGTGTTAATTGATGCTCTCCAGGAAGCGAGGGATTAGCGGTTCGATCATTGGATTTGCTGAAGTTTTAAAGAGGAGGCCGGAAGATGAATTTCAGGGGCATGGAGATCGATGAAAACGATGGCCGGCAGCAACCGGAAGCTGCGCCGGCGCTGGCGCGGCAGTCTTCGATTTACTCTTTGACCTTCGATGAGTTTCAGAGCTCTATGGGTGGTTTAGGTAAGGACTATGGTTCGATGAACATGGACGAGTTTCTTAAGAATATATGGACGGCTGAGGAGAGTCAGGCCATGGCAGCTGCCCTCGGTGCTTCTGTCGGTGGCGTTGGTGGGGCCCAGGCTGGGCTTCAGCGCCAGGGTTCGATCACCCTTCCGAGAACTCTTAGCCAGAAGACCGTCGATGAGGTGTGGCGTGATGTAATCAATGAGAGCGGCGCCGGTGGCTCAGGTGTCGGCGCCGGTGGATCCGGGTTCCAACACCATCAGCGGCAGCCAACCCTTGGGGAGATGACCCTCGAAGAATTCCTGGTACGAGCCGGGGTTGTGAAGGAGGAGATCAGCATTTCGACCTCCAGACCTGTTGTTAATGGTATAGTTTCTTCTGGCAACGGCGTTTATTACGGAGATTTGTCGGCTTCAGGAAACAACAATACCGGGGATAGCCCTCGGCTTTCCTCAGGCGGGTCAGGGTAATTTGGGCATCATGCCGGCCTCAATCCCTAGTAATTCTGGTGCTAACCTTGCCATGTCCGCCACGGGCACGAGGTCATACGCCCAGCAGCTCCCATTGGGCAGTAATGTCAATCTCGGAAGTCCTCGGGGTATGAGAGGCGGAGGACTTGTTGGTATTGGAGATCCGGTAATCGGCAATGGTTTGATCACCGGGGTGGTTGGTTTGGGAGGAGGGGGTGTCAACGTTGGTACGTCGGTATCTCCGGTGCATCAGATTCCGTCGGACGGGCTTGCGAAAGGGAATGGGGATCTTTCTTCTTTGTCTCCCGTACCATACGTTTTCAATGGGGGACTGAGGGGGAGGAAGTGCAGTGGAGCAGTGGAGAAGGTTGTGGAGAGGAGGCAGAAGAGGATGATTAAGAACAGAGAGTCTGCCGCAAGGTCTCGTGCCCGGAAGCAGGTGATTTTTTGCGTTCCTGCCTTCATAAGTTGGTTATTCGACTGAACCAAAGGATTGTATGATATGTAATTTGCTGCATTTTAGTTGATTTTTTTTTTGGTAAAATTTGAGCAAGACAAAGTTTAGAACAACGACTTTTTGATTGATAGTCAAGGGAGCTCAAAGGGAGCTGCGTCATTGATCGGATTGCCGCGTTTTTTTAGCGCTTTTCACGCGTCTTTTCTCTGTTTCTAGTCGACTGTGGATGACTTTGACGGGACTGTTATTAATCCTACTCTAATTAGAATAAAATTACACTCTCCAAATAAACCTAAGAAAAGAATGGATTTTCTAAATTCCCATGGAGCACATCAGCATACGTATATATGAAACAATTTCCCATTTTATATTGGAAATATAAACATCCCCTAAACATCGACATTATCGATTCACAAGAATCAATAAAACGCCAGAATTTTTGGGATTCTATTTCACCCTGATTATCCTTATTTACTAAATTAGACATGCTATTATCTTTGTTGAAAAAAAAAAGGGAAAATTGAGGAGTTTATATGGGAAAACCAAAAGGGTAAACTAGAGGAGATAAGTTTACAAAGTTTCCTATTTAATCTTTCTGTGTCTACAACATTTTCTATGGAATTGTTCTCAACAGCTTTTGTGTATTTCAGGGATTGTATCAATTTTTCCGACTTCCTGTTCTTTTTTTTTTAAGTTATTGAAGAATGCTTGAAAAAAAAGGAAAATTGAGGAGTTTATATAACCAAAAGGGTAAACTAGTGGAGATAAGTTTACAAAGTTTCCTATTTAATCTTTCTGTGTTTACAACATTTTCTATGGAATCGTTCTCAACAGCTTTGTGTATTTCAGGGATTGTATCAATTTTTCCGACTTCCTGTTCTTTTTTTGAAAGTTATTGAAGAATGCTTGGATTTACTTGTTCTACGTTGCATAACCAAAGCTAGTCATTCCTTATGAAGTTGCAAAGCGTTGCTTTCCTGTTTCTTTTTCAGGGACTTTTTGTTTTGGTTTGAAATATGTGCTTGTTATGAGCCAATCTTATTACTTTCTCATTGTAAAATGGACGGATTTACATATCCTTTATCTGTAAAGTGCATGATTGATTAACTTGTTTGCTTCTTAAATTAGTTAGTATGTGATATTTTACTCAAGTAACTTGTAGTTTACTCATCTTTGGAACTTGTAGTTTACTCGTTTTCTTCTCTATTTGGACTAGGCTTATACGATGGAGCTAGAAGCTGAAGTTGCTAAACTAAAAGAGCAAAACCAGGAACTTCAAAAGAAACAGGTAGTGCACATTAGCTAATCGTTTGTTAATTCCTTTTCTAATTTTTATATGCATTCCTGCTAACTGATCTCTTTTCTTAATAGAAACCCCACCTCTCATCATTAAAACTGGAATGGATGCCATAATATCTGATCTTTATTGCCTTTATATACTAACCTTTGTATTTCTTATTATAAAATATCCTTTCCTTGAGATTGTTCCAATAACTCACTATAGTCCTATTCTAATCAAATTGGCTATTTAGGTGCTAGAAAATTTTGTCTCGCCGCAAATAATGCTAATAGAGCTAACATAGATATTTGTGATGAACACGCTTTGTTTTCCTAGCATAGTTTGAAGAAATTATCAACATAACTGAGGCTTGCTATTTTAAGCTAATTTGTTGTTATAGGGGTTGTATGGATTAAGAACTTCAAATTACTTGCTTTTATGTCTGTTTTTTATATCACTTAATGTGAAAAAGAATGCTCAAATTGAAGCAAGTAGATTAGAGGAGGGGAATCTTGGAATTCTTATGACATTAAGAGAGGTGATGCAGAGCAAGAATGTTGTGACAAAAAATTAATTTTCTTTGGAAAAAAAATTATTATTTCATAGAAGAAATTTGATCTTCAACTGAACAATATTTTTTTAGTTACTTTCCAAGTGGAGTTATCGTCTTGTAAGAAGTTTGATCAGCAAGTGCAATTATAGAAAAAGTTTAATGATTATTAATTTGTGGAAATATTATACTCAATATCATTTACTGAAAATTTCTGATTTTGAAAATTTTTATTTTGTCAAATCATTATGGAAGAAGCTGATTATCATCATGATCGTCACGCAAATTTTAAAACACTTCAACTTTGATTTTGTCATGAAATATGGAAATATATGCTGCTTCTTTTATAAAAAGAATACGGCATCAATATCCTCAATCAAGGGTGGAGCAATTAAGAAAGAAATTAATGATCAAGGAAGCAATATTATGAAATCACTCTTTTTTCCATTTGAACATAACCTAAATTTGTATATTTATATCTTTATGTTATTATTCTTCTTGAATAATAATATCCCTTCCTTTGTGACCTTTATGGTATCATGGGTAGCCCCCTTTCGTTTGCATAAAAAATGCAATCATAGAAAAATCTGATAGTAATCTATTTATAGAAATTATATAATCATAACCTCTTTATGACAAGTTTTCTATTTTTGAAGTTATGATGTTTCTATTATCATCATGGAAGAGGTTAAAAGAATGATCCTATAATTTATTTCAAATTCAAAGTAAATTCCATCATATAATATAAATGAAAAAATTAATCCAAAAATAATTCCTAACTAATTTAATCAAAATGAGCCTAATAAAAGAATATAACAAATAAAATTTATGAATTAATATGATTTAAGTTCAATCAAGGCTTCAATGCACTTTTCATAAAATCAGTGGATGAAATACGAAAAATTGGGAGGAAGAACGCTAAAAAATAATTTTTATTGAAATAACTATAAAGAGAAATGCAAGATACAATTGGATCTTCAATTGGAGAGGAAGTTTCGGCTCTCCCAAATCTCTAGCTGCCGGCTAAAGCCCAATCAACCTATGAATAAACTAAATTCAACAAACAAGTCATAACCCAAACCCTAAAAAAACAACCTACTTAAAGCATACAATAATTTTCCCAAATCCCCAAACAACCATCTTATTTTTCCCACCTATCCCCCTCTCTTTCCCTATTCAAAATTGTACCCGGGCCCACTCCAAAAGTGGGGGGTGGGGGGGGGGGGGGGGGGGGAGGGGGCTGAGAGTTTTAGGTGGAATAGGTCCACCTCCTATAAACAGGGGCTAGTTCCTCTTGGACCAATTTAATAATAATGCACTAGAAAACATACTTAGATACTTGGGGCATGTTCATTGGAGAGTGGAAGATGCACTAATAACAACAACAACAACAACAACATCAAGCCTTTATCCCACTACGTGGGGTCGACTACATGAATCCTTTTTCTCCATTGTGTCCTATTAAAAGTCAAATTCTCGTTTAAATCTAATAAAGAAAGGTCATTCCTAATATTTTCTAACCAAGTCTTTTTAGGTCTACCCCTACCTTTCTTAACAGAAGTCAAATCTAATACCTCTACTCTCCTAACCTGGTCATCGGAAGGCCGCCGTTTTATGTGACCAAACCATCTAAGACGACTCTCTCTAATCTTATCTTCTACTGGGGCTACTCCAACCTTTTCACGTATATGCTCATTTCGTATCCTATCTCTAAGGGTAAAGCATCATCATCTCTATCACACTTAACTTAGTATTATGCTTCTCTTTTAATGGAACAATTATTACGTCCTCTGACCTGACGTAGAGGTACGTTCGGCCGCCAATAACATGTCGCCACGTGCTCTTACTCTTTACCGTGCGGCCCGACGACTTGACCCGGAGCGGAACTCGGGAATGCTATGTTCGCGATTTTTTCGGTATTGCTCGGTATTGCTTTGCAAAAACGAGAAATACCGCTCTGTGAAGACCAAAACTATACAAATACCGAGTTGTACCGAGTTTTTCTACAACTCGGTATTTGCTCAGGATTTGCTCGGTATTGCTAGGGATTTGCTCGGTATTGTTAGGTATTTGCTCAGTATTGCTAGAAAAAACTAGGTACAACTCGGTACAACTCAGTATTTGCTAAGGATTTGCTCGGTATTGCTAAGGATTTGCTCGGTATTGCTAGGTATTTGCTCGGTATTGCTAGAAAAAACTAGGTACAACTCGGTACAACTCGGTACAACTCAGTATTTGCTCGGTATTGCTAAGGATTTGCTCGGTATTGCTAGGTATTTGCTCGGTATTGCTAGAAAAAACTAGGTACAACTCGGTACAACTCAGTATTTGCTCAGGATTTGCTCGGTATTGCTAGGGATTTGCTCGGTATTGCTAGGTATTGCTAGAAAAAACTAGGTACAACTCGGTATTTGCTAGGTATTTGAAATATATCGAAAAGGTGATGGGATGTTGTTCGGCTCGTCAAGGATTTAAAAAAACGCACGCGCTAGAACCCAAAAAATAGCGGGTCGGGTCGGCGACTTTTCTTCATGCTACGTGTCGCTAAAATATTGGTGGCCGAACGTAGAGGAGCGTACGTTCACCGGACCAAATAACACGCCCTTTTAATGGCCAACATTCGGCACCATAAAGCATTGCAGGCCTCACTACCATCTTATAGGTGGAATAGGTCCACCTCCTATAAACAGGGGCCGGTTCCTCCTGGACCGGTTTAATAATAATGCACTAGAAAACATATGTAGATACTTGGGGCATGTTCATTGGAGAGTGGAAGATGCACTAATAAGATGATATAAAATGAATGCAACGGGAATAGAACTAAAAATGAATAATAAAAAAAGAAACATTACTAGACCAAAGAAGACATTTTAGAAGTTATGCAAGAAGATTTGCTTTACACTAGAGTTAATGTCACACAAAACTTAACAAAAAGGGATGGTGTAATGGTGCTGATTAGTTAGGGGGGGGGGGGGGGTTTTAGCTACATGGAATAGGTCCACCTCCTATAAACAGGGGCCGGTTCCTCCTGGACCGGTTTAATAATAATGCACTAGAAAACATACGTAGATACTTGGGACATGTTCATTGGAGAGTGGAAGATGCACTAATAAGTTGATATAAAATGAATGCAACGCGAATAGAACTAAAAATGAATAATAAAAAAAAGAAACATTACTAGACCAAAGAAGACATTTTTAGAAGTTATGCAAGAAGATTTGCTTTACACTAGAGTTAATGTCACACAAAACTTAACAAAAAGGGATGGTGTGGTGATGATAATGGTGCTGATTAGTTACTCTTTTACCTATGATATGTTATCTAAATAGGCTGTATATGTAGTTAGGAATAGTATATGTAGTTTGAAATATGAACAAATGCTATAGTGCAAGCTTGTCTTTTAAGTTTATTTGCATGCTTCTCCAAAAAAAATCGTCATTTGATTACACATCACACTTCAAAGAATTGCACTTCAATGTACATCTTCAGCCATATGCATATATGTATGTGTTTGTGCACATTCTTGCATGCATGCAAATGGATGCATATTTAAGTATTATAAATTATATAGGAATTGATTTTCTTAATTCTCGTGACATACATGCTTGAACCCATATTCAGTACAATGATCATATAAAAATGTGATAGGAAACACTTGGGTTTCCAAGTGTTTCACACCAAGAACCAAGTAGATCTAGGATGAAATCTGCTGTCCACACAGGAAAACAGCCAAAAAACAGTGGATTCGGAGAGAAAACGAAGGAGAAAACGTAAGAGAAACGAAGCAAACACTTTTATTTAATGAGAAATGAAAAGCACTTGCAAGATACAACTTTCCTTCAATTCGAGAGGAAGGAAAAACTCTCCAAATCTCTAGCCGTAGCTTAGAGCCCAAGAATACAAACCCTAGATCTCAAAAATGATTCCAATTCAAGATGACCCCCTCTTCCCCCTATTCCTCCTAATTAAACATGAAAGGAGGATTACAATTTACCTAATTACCCTTCTCATTCAAAAATTCCCTCCCAAAACTCAAAATACAACAAGTGGGCCCCCCTAGGAGTTTCCGCCCAGCTCCTGGCTGGGTTTCTTCCGCCGGGCGTAAGCCCTGACCGGTCCAGGGTGGACCGGTCCAGCCGGCCCAGGATGGGCCGGCGTAACATTACCGCCCTCCCAAAGAATCACCTTGTCCTCAAGGTGAAAATCAGGAAACTGCTGTTTCACCACCTCCTATGGCTCCCACGTGGCCTCGTAGTCAGGAAGGTTCTTCCACTGGATCAACACTTCCTTAGTATCATCTTCTTTCTGACGAACACCCTTCAGCTCCAAGGGTTCCATGGTCACCTCTAGCTCCTCCGTGAGTGTCGGCGGTAGCTCAGGACTGGCTATGTGATCTCCAACGAAGTGTCTTCCCAGTAGGTAAGGCCGCCATTTCTGGATGGCCAACACGATGGCCATCAATTCCCTCTCATATACTGATTTCATCCTTGCCCGAGCAGTCAACACCTGACTGAAATAAGCGATGGGCCTCCTATTCTGCATAAGTACTGCACCCAGTCCGTACCTCGATGCATCTGTCTCCACAATGAATGTCTGAGTAAAATCTGGCAAAGCTAGTACTGGCACTGTAGTCATTGCCTTCTTCAGGCTCTCGAAAGCAGAGGTGGCTGCTTCTCCCCATAAGAAACCATCCTTCTTCAGCTGCTCTGTAAGTGGCCAGGCTATGGTGCTATACCCCTTCACAAATCTTCTGTAATAACCGTCAATCCCAGAAATCCCCTCAGCGCCTTCAGACTTTTCGGTAGTGGCCACCTTTAGCATCGCCTCAATTTTGGATTGATCAGCTGCCACTCCTTCTTTTGATACCACATGGCCCAAGTACTCTACACTGGCTTGAGCGAAGCAGCATTTCTTCAAGTTTGCCTTCAACTGATGCTCCTGCAGAACCTCTAGCACCGTTCTTAAATGTTCCCAATGTTCGACCTCTGTCCTGCTGTATATCAGGATGTCGTCAAAGAATACTAACACAAACCGTCTGAGATAAGGTTTGAAAACCTTGTTCATCAGGGCCTGGAAAGTAGCAGGTGCATTGGTGAGGCCAAAGGGCATCACCAAGAACTCATAATGGCCTTCATGAGTTCTAAAAGCTGTTTTGGGAACATCTTCCTTCTTCATTCGAATCTGGTGGTAGCCCGATTTCAAATCTATCTTGCTGAAGATCACGGTCCCACTTAATTCATCCAAGAGCTCATCGATAACGGGTATAGGAAACTTATCAGGCACGGTCTCCTTATTGAGGGCTCTGTAATCTACACAAAAACGCCAGCTGCCATCCTTCTTTTTTACCAAAAGAACGGGACTAGAAAAAGGGCTGATGCTGGGCCTGATGATCTCAGCCTCCAGCATTTCTCTAATCAACCGTTCAATTTCATCCTTCTGGAACTGGGGGGTAGCGGTAAGGGCGTACACTGATGGGGGATACTCCTTCCCTCAACACTATAGCATGCTCACGCTCCCTCTGCGGGGGTAATCCCTGAGGTGGCTGAAAAACCTCTGGAAACTGCTGGATCAGTGGCTGAACAGAGAGGGGTATATCTCCTCCCTCTTCCACTCCTTCCCCCTCTCCAAACTATGCAACTCCACCAAGTAGCCTCCTCCCTCCTGCTGAATGGTCCGGATTAGGGCTTTGAGAGAAACCCCAGCTTTTGTCAACCCTGCATCCCCCTGAATTGTTTTCCTTCTCTCCCCCTATCACCAGTTCCATCCTCAATGTCCCCCAGTTGATCTTCGTCTCCCCTAGGGTACGCAGCCATTTCATCCCTAGGATGACGTCAGTACTCCCCAATTCCAAAGGAAGGAAATCTTCCTTCACCTGGATTCCCTGAATCTTCAGCACCACCCCTCTACAAACTCCCCTACTCATTTCCACCTTCCCCGTGCCCATCATCACCCCATAGCCGCCTGTATCCACCAGTTCCATTCCTAGCGACTCCACTATCTGAGTGGAAATGAAGTTATGGGTTGCCCCACTGTCGATCAACACCACCACCTCACGATCAGCTATCTCTCCTCTCACCTTCATAGTGTGATTCGGAGTGAATCCCACTACAGAGTTCAGAGAGACTTCTGCCACATCCAGGTGCAATTTCTCTTCCTCTTCCTCCTCAGTCTGGCTCCCACCTTCCTCCTCGTCTTCCTCGTTGTCACAAACAAGGAGGACCTGAAGAGTTCGGTCCTTGCATCTATGCCCAGGCATGTACTTCTCATCACATTGGAAGCACACCCCCTTGGCCCTCTTTTCTTGCATCTCCTTCTCTGTCAACTTCTTGAACTGTCCCCCACTTCCACCACCACCTGATCTCTCCTTGGGCACCTCCCTCTGGTTCCCGGGGGCTACCCCTTTTGAGGGTAACACAGCAGTAGTCATCTTGTAGGATCCCCCAGAGTAGTTGCCTCGAGCTACCCTTTCCGACTTCTTTTGGTCTTCCACCAGTTTTGCCAATTCCATGGCCTTGCCCAAATTCCGTGGCTCCAGCACTCTGACCGCTGTTCTTATCTCAGGTTTGAGCCCTTTCATGAAATTTTCCCTCCAGGGCTGATTCCGAGATATGATCCAGACGGCTCGCCAAGTACTCAAATCGGTCTCGGTAGTCGGCCACGGTCCCCTCCTGAGTCAGAGCAAAGAACTGTTCATAGAAGTCTCCTCCCCCCGTCGGCTCGGAAACGCTCTAATAAACAATCCTTGAACTCTCGCCAGGTCCTGATAGGCTCTCTTCTGTCTCTCCCACTGATACCATGCCAGCGCCTTCCCCTCCAGACACAAGCCTGCTGCCGTCAGTTTTTCGTCATCTGTCAACCCGTTTGACAGCGAAATAACGCTCCACCTTATATATCCAGCCGTGGCCATCTTCACCCTCAAAGATGGGCATCTTCAACTTCCTCACCTTCGGATCCCTTCCGTTACCCCGGAACTCTCCATAACCTCCCATTCCTCGAAGAGGAGGTGCTCCCCAAGTGTCCCGATCCTCCCTCCGACGTTGGTAACCGAAATCTTCGTCATAATCTCCTCTTCCCCTTTCAAAATCAGCACCTCGACGCTGAAATTCAGCACCTCGACGCTGATATTCTTCTCTCCTTTCTCCAAAATCTGCACTACCTTCATATTCCACCCTCCCTGCTTCCTTCCAAAATCCACACCTCGATGCTGAAATTCAGCACCTCGACGCTGAAAAAAGCACCTCGACGCTGAAAATCAGCACCTCGATGATCATTCCCCCATGCTCATCTCCTCTCTAGAGAGTGGCTCTAGAGGTGGCATGTCGTCATCTCCTTTCAAGAATCTCCACTTCCGGATTCCTCCTCCCCCGGATTGGGTTCGGATTTTCCTCCTACGCCATGGCCGTCAGTGGTCTCTCTCACTTCCGATGTGTCTGGATGGGTTTTCATCTCCAATAATTTCTTCATCATTTCTTCCATCGCCGCGAACCTCCCTTCCAACCTCTCATTGTTGGTAGAGATCTCCAAGAATTTCCCCTCCAGATCTGTCTTCAGTTGACCAAACTCGCCTTCTAAAACTTCCACCTTCTTCCCGGCCATCTTTCTTTTAACGGATCCACAAAAACCTTTTTCCCGGGGGACGACGATCTTGCTGAAATTTCAGAAAATTTCAGCCGCCGGTGGCCCTGAATCGGTGCTCTGATACCAATTTGATAGGAAACACTTGGGTTTCCAAGTGTTTCACACCAAGAACCAAGTAGATCTAGGATGAAATCTGCTGTCCACACAGGAAAACAGCCAAAAAAACAGTGGATTCGGAGAGAAAACGAAGGAGAAAAACGTAAGAGAAAACGAAGCAAACACTTTTATTTAATGAGAAATGAAAAGCACTTGCAAGATACAACTTTCCTTCAATTCGAGAGGAAGGAAAAACTCTCCAAATCTCTAGCCGTAGCTTAGAGCCCAAGAACACAAACCCTAGATCTCAAAAATGATTCCAATTCAAGATGACCCCCTCTTCCCCCTATTCCTCCTAATTAAACATGAAAGGAGGATTACAATTTACCTAATTACCCTTCTCATTCAAAAATTCCCTCCCAAAACTCAAAATACAACAAGTGGGCCCCCCTAGGAGTTTCCGCCCAGCTCCTGGCTGGGTTTCTTCCGCCGGGCGTAAGCCCTGACCGGTCCAGGGTGGACCGGTCCAGCCGGCCCAGGATGGGCCGGCGTAACAAAATGCTTATGATGTTAGTTTGCATTTAGACTTTTTTTAGGCAAGTTAAATACTCAAGTAAAATCCATTAGGTCAATGGTCCCATCACTCCACCTCTTTTTACTTCAAGTTTTCGTGAATCCTGCTGCTAGTTTTATTTGGCCATATGTGATTTTCGTTTTAAGATAACTGGCAATAATATTGAAGTAGAGCTTTATGATCAGTACTAGCTTACATTTTTTCTTTTCCATTAGTTTGAGTTTTCACAATAGTATTGGCTATTGCTTATTTAATATGTATGCATCATCAATTTACACTCTTTTTCATGCTTACAATTGGGCCTCAGTCAAAATAATCTCAATTTTTCTCAAATATGGGATGTATTGTGATGGTTTGGTCTTATTATATCTGTGGAGGACTTGGAGTTAACCATAGTTTGGAGGCAGTAATAAATAGTGGAATTGTCGGATGAGATGCAAAAATAATTATGTTTTGAGAGCTGGGCCATTATAGCATTTGGATTTCGCTATTAGAATAAACCAATCTCATAGATATAATTTCAATTTATGTGGTGGAAACTGGGTATCATCTTCAAATAATGAATAAAATTATAATAATAAATGAGATGATGAGCAGAATTGCTGTTTCTACAGTTATGACCTTTCTGAAGTTCATATTCATCTTTAAAGATATGCTGCCTTTGTTTTTTGAACAATTCTGTTTAGAAGCATAATTAATGATTCTAAAAAATTTTGCAGGCTGAGATCGTCGCAATGCAGAAAAATCAGGTAAATGTTCTTTCTCTGTAATTTGGTACTTCAAGCATTTACCGGTGTTCTTCTTTCTATGGGTTCTGTGCCTGGGTAAACTTTTGGATTTTCTTTTGTCAATGATTAAGAATGATTTTAGCAATTACTTGTCTTTTTAACCTTTGTACATATTTTACTCGATGGTTTTCTGATCAGTTACTTGTTAGTAGCTTGAGTCTATAAGTTGGAATTGCGTATTTTCTCGATTAAATAATTTTACTTTTGAGATGCGTATATTGCTCATGCTTTAATTTTGCCCTTTGTCAAACTGTATTATTTATCCTTTAAAGTTGCTTCTGATAAATTGTTTGGTCTGTTTTTGTTGGGTGACTGGAAACTCACTTTCAGGCATCAAGTTTTTGGGCTTTTGCATGATTAGAGGATGTTTTGATGGATTCAAGCCATGCATATTTTTTTAATCTAGCGAAACAAATGGACATTCTGAATAACTTATAATTTAATATAGCATTATTGAAAGCCATGGGTTATGTTTGTTCTTTTTTACATATCAAGTCATTAACATTTAAGCATACTTTTGGCGTGTCATTCAGTTGGCTGAATGCCATTGCGATGGTGAGATCTTAACTATTTTTTATGTATGATTTTCAGTCGTTCTTGTTGAGCTCTGATTTTAAACACTAAAAATGCCGCACTCATTCTTAGAAAATTGTTGGTCTATCCCAAGCCCAAAATTAGAAAGATTAGAGTTGATGTGCTTTTAAAATGGGTTGTTTCTCTTTCCCCTTTTTCTTAGTAATGTACTTCCATGGAATGTGATCATACGCATGAAAAGGTTTGACCTTTATTATGCATGACGATTTGCTCACTACCATTCTGATGGCATATTTACTATCTCCATGCATCTTTAACCTCCATCATTAACCATCGCTAGTTTTTGCAATATACTTTTCTCTAGTAAGGAGGGTTTATAATTTTTTTTTGTTTCTATTTTTCATGTTAATGTTGTTCCATGGACTCCACCTGTTTACATGCATGAAATGGTTTGTCCCATTATTGTGCAGGGCATTTCCTTTACATCCCTTCTGCATTTACTGATTGGGGGTTGGGGGGGGGGGGGGTGTGGTGGTTACTTGCATGGTGCAGAGACAAGATTGGCTCAAAGATTCTTCTTGTGTACAACATGCATTGTCATTTTTATAGGCTATACAAGGCTATCACTTATATGCATGCTGCCTTAGTACAATAGTTTCTAAAATTTAAACAAGGCATGGTATTAGACTATAGTTAAACTTTTGCTCAGGTCAATCCGTTTGGTGATTTCAAATCACTTATGGTTGGGACCTCTCAGGTGTTGATATTTTTTGAAATTGTTAGCTTTGCCTTTTGAGTTTCAGATTTTTTTTCGGTGAAAATTTGAGCAAGAATCACAATTTCTATGTCATGTTTGGTCAAGAAGGTAATATAACTCGATAACTAGGCCAACTAACATGGCTTTATATTACAAAATTAGAATATGCAATTTATGATTGTAATATTAAATAAATGATTCATAGATCATTTATCAACGAGAAAATACAAGTAGTCCGTCACAAAAAGAACTAACATTAGCTCTTAATGCAAAATTTGAATAATAATAGTGCAAACAAAAAGCCATAAACCCAATAGGCATCTAATATTGATCGAAACTACTAATGGTTTTGCATGTTATGAGATAATGAACTTGAATGTCCAAATACTTTTATTTTGGTTGGATATGGTTTTACAGATATATCCAAACTCATTGATTGGATGAATGCACTTCAAATTTTTTTTTTTTAAGGTTTCTTTATTTATTTGTTATTGTGACTTATTGGAGCCTGATCGGAGGCAGTCCGGGACTTGTTGGGAGCTTGTTGAAGGTCAGTCAGGGATCTATCGAGATGGCCAAAGGTTGATGCAGTCTTGCTAAACCTTCTGGACCTTGTTGCCAGTTCTCATCATAGCCTCTTTGTGCCAGGTGGCGAATCTCCTGAAGCTCACCACAATCTTTGGCAACTATTATGTTTTTTTTTTTCTCATTTTTTTTATTTGTGAATAATAAATTCTTATTTTTGGAAGGTTTGTGTAATTTAAAACTAATATTGATTACTTTTTACATCCAACAGAATTGTGAAAGTTAGCAAATTTTATGTTTTCGTTGAACATGTTTCAAGTTGCAACCAACCAAATGAGTCCTAAAGAACAAGTATTCCCCATAAGGTCCAGTGCTAAACACCTTTTCTTTTAATTTGTCACTAAAGAACTTACTGTGTTGCCGTGTTTGTTCATCTAGCCCCCGACTACTATTTATAAGCCTCCTTTAATAGGTGCCAACGTCTCTGCTTACCTGCCTCCTTTCTCCTTGCAATTATACTTTAAAAAGTCCTCGCTTGACCAGCTTATTATAATTAACGCTGCTATTTGTCAACTACTCTAATTGGCATTTTGTACATTCTAAATGCTTTGGTGTAGTATTGCTTATCCTCATTATTGAAGTTAATCTCTTCATAATTTCCTCCTTATTTTGTCTTTTGTATTTGTCTATTTTGGCATCGTTGTTTTGAGGTGCAACCGAGTCAAGTCGACTTGCAAGTCAGCTCGGGCTCGACTCATTAACAAGCTCGACGAGTCGAGCTCGACGACTTATCGAGCTCGAGTTCAAACAGCCCTCCGCTCGACTACCGAGCTCGTCGAGCAGCTCGTAGAACTGCGTTGCCGGCAGAAAAAATGAAACCACTGTGCTTGGATTGGCGGGAAAAGGTAAGTCGGGGCTCAGGAGGAAAAACAAAGGCTTGAGAGCTCTGAGCAGGACAAAAGAAAAAGGCTCGCGGAGCTCGGAGCGGGACGATGGTCGGTCGGGCAGGAAAATGAAATCGTAGAGCTCAGAGTAGGACGAGGATGAAGGCTCGTGTGCTGCTCGACGAGTCGTTCAACATGAGACGAGTCGTTCTCGAGCTCGTCTTTTGAGCTCGACTTGAGTTCGAGCTCAAGCTTGGTATTTGGCAGTCGAGCTCGACTCAAACACCTCTAACTCGAGCTCAACTCGACTCATTTACACCCCTAACATCATTGTTATAGTGAAATATAGGAAGTTGTTTTCAATCAATTTTTTTTTTTTTTGGTTTTGTTTTCTATCATCTTTTTTTTTTTTTTTTTTGAAGTTTTCAACTTATTGTTTTCAATCATCTTAATATGATATCAGAGTCCAATTAGGGCTTAGCATTTGAGCCCTCCAACCTCCCCCCCCACATCAACCTTAATGTTGAAAGAAAAGTTGAATTATGGAAGTCAACCTTAAAGTCTAAAGATCTTCGTTTGAGTAGAGATCTAAAGCCAAATACAATTACACATTTTAGATATCTCAGGTCTATTGTTCAAAGTGGTGGTGAAATAGATGAGGATATTATTAATGGAACTCTAGTTGGATGATTGAAGTTGAGGAATGCATCAGGCTTGTTGTGTGATAGAAAATTGCCCCTAAAAAATAAGAGTAAATTCTATAAGATGGTGACGAGACCTACTATGCTTTATGGCGTAGAATGTTGGCCATTAAAAGAGAAGTATAAAATTAAGTGTTGCAGAAATGAGGATGTGATGAGGACATCCGACTTTGGAGAGTTTGCCAAAGATGGGGCCGACGATCGACGACCACGATTACTCCGTCTTATTTTTGAGTTATGCATTGTATTTGATTTATTATTGTTTCTTTTCCAATTTTACCCTCACTTGAGGGAGTAGATGTTTGTGACCCAAAGGGGTACTATTGTCTTTTGTTCTATTTTTGTATTTGGGGACTATTTATAGCCTCGGTTAATGATGAATATTATGATAAAATTTTTGCGATTGTGTTTGGAAGAGCTGAGAGAGTTCTCTTGAGAGTAAAGTCCCTAGGTGAGGGCGATGTGGTACCCACCAGCCGCAGGAAGTGTCCGAGTTCATGGTCTTCCTCTTTCCTCCAATCCTTCTTTCCCTCCTTAAACCGCCAGCTATCCCTCCCCTTCTCCCTCTCTCGACCGAACCCCTACCACCACCACAACCCCGTCGACCATCTACCCTATCTTCCCATCCACGCTGCCGGCCTCAAGGCCCCTCCTCTCCTCCCAGCTGTCGGCCACAGAAAGCCCACCCTCCTCCCTACCCGCCGGCTCAATCACCCCAAACCCTCTTCCTAAGTCGTCGGCCAATACAATCCCTTCATCCCTAGTTCCATAATTACCTAAAATTACTACCTTCCTAATATATCCCATTATTAATTTTGGAAAGTCCTAATTATTAAATCTATGTTAGAAAAGCCCCAATCAATTTAAATATGAAATCAAATCAGATTTATTCCCAATCTCACATTCAATGAATGGGGACACCAATTATCCCCCCCCCCACTCTGATTTGAGTGCCTAATATTGGGAGTTAATTGATTCCCTAATCACATCTACCTTCCCTTTATAGCCGACGATCCCCATCCCCCTTCCTCTCTCTCAACCGCCGGCCCCTCTCTCCCACTCTCATATCTAATCAATACTCCATCAAACTATACAGTCAATCCCTCCCTAATTCCTATCAACCCTAGCCGCCTTTTCCCAAGTTTCCCCTCATACTCTCCCTCTCTTTCTGAAATTTCGGATTGCTGTCTAAAATTTCTAAATTTCAGCAAGTTGTCATTGCCCTGCTGTTGTCCGGGAAACTCTCGCTTGTTGTCTAGAGAATTTCAGCAAAAGACCTTGCTGTCCAGCCATCGAGAGTGATATAGTTTGCTGTCCAGAAGTTTTCCTGGATCGTAATTGCTATTCAAGACTCCCACGACCAGCAAGACTGCTGTCCAGCACAACTCCTGCTTACTGTCCAGTAGCAGAACAGTGTTGTCCTGAAATTTCTGCACCTTCACCTGCTGTCCAGACCTTCGTAGTTGCTGTCTAGAAGTTTCAGATCGTTGTCCAAAGTTCTCAGCATAAATTAGCTTGCTGTCCACCCTCCAGAACTTGCAAAGTTGTCCACAGATATCCAGAAGGTTCGTGTTGTTTTCTTCTTCTTATTGGCACCCAAAACGACCACACTGAAGCTTTGCATCCTCTTCCTTTGGGTAAACTCTTCCCCTTTCTCTTTTACCTACTTACTCACCATTGATTGTGGCATCATAAAAGTTGTGTAAACTTTCTCCGTTTCCACCAATTATGAGTGAGGAATTTCTTTCATAGTGACTAGTCTAAATGTTAACTGTGGGATTCTATTTAAAATTTTCATGTATTATAAAGCTTGATTTAAAAGATTATTTTGTGCTCCTAAACAATTATCGTGTGATTTGGCCTAAGCTACATCACCTCTCTTGTTGCTTTTGATACTTGTTTTAAGTCGCTGAAGTAAACTAATTATTGTTGTTCTAATCTAAGGCATCTAATTTCATCTTCGCATAATTCACTCGCATTTAATTCTACATCAGGATGTTAGGCGGATGAGTGGCTTTACTCTTAGAGATAGAATGTGAAATGAGTATATATGTGAAAGGGTTGGAATAGCTCCAGTGGCAGATAAGATTAGAGAGAGTTTCCTTAGATGATTTAGTCACATAAAACGTCGGCCTTCTGATGACCCGGTTAGCAGGTTAGGTGTATTAGATCTGGCCTTTGTTATGAAAGGTAGAGGTAGACCTAAAAAGATTTTGTTATAAAGTATTAGAAATGATCTTTTCTTTTTAGATTTAAATGAGAATTTGACTCTTGATATGATACAATGGAGAAAAAAGATTCATGTATCTGACCCCACATAATGTGATAAAGGCTTGTTGTTGTTATTGATGCTACTCTATTTCTTATGATTTAATGTAATGTTACTTTTTTATTTTCTTACAAAAAATTCAATTTTTTGAATTTCAAAACAACAATCTATATTATCATGTGATTATTTCTTCTTCAATCAAGTTTAAAATATTTTACAAGCAATTTAAATAAATTTGTTATTATATGAATTTATGTAGTATTCATTAAGTTTGTGTAATTATTGTATAATTTCAAAAAATTTAAATATAATTTTATAATGTTATGTCAAATGTGTGTTTGTATACTATTTTTTCAATAACAGGCTTATCCCATGTTTGTGTCCCTGAATTTGTATCGATGCATCACAACATTTTATATTTTCCTCAAAGAGGTGTGTAGTGTCCAACACGACACACATCCGACACGTGTCAGACACACAAAAAAACGTGTCTAATTAAAAAAAATATTAAATACAAATTGGACATGCATATACAACATATTTTATCCACAGCACCAAATCAATCGCCCGCACTTAATACCCCATTCATCAAATATTCTTATTTTTATTTCTCTTTGGCGGGTTACAACTTTGATTTCATTATAATGCCGGATGTCATCTCAACATCGACGTCTGATGTCGTTACAACATTAACATTTTAAAACGATCTCCATATCAAAGTTTGACGTTGTCTTTACATTGATACTCGATGCTAGCAATTTTTACACACATAACTTGACATCTCATCTTTGTCTAATGTCTTATCAACATCGATGACCAACACCCTCTTAATATTGACGCCCAATATTTACTGCATAACATTAATCCTTGACTCTCGACAACATTGTCAACTCCTCTCTCGATGACTGATAAATGACATCGACGCAGGACTCTCGACATCCTAATATTAATCATTTTAAGCATAGATTTTAGTTAAATGACTTATTATTTTTAAATTATACTTATTCAATTTTTATACACTACTTTTAAAATATAAAAACTATAGTACCGTGTCCAACCCGTGTCCGTGTCTATATTTTTAATAATTGACGTGTCCCGTGTCCCGTGTCTATTTTCAACAATAAAAGACTTGGTTAGAAAATATTAGGAATGACCTTTCTTTATTAGATTTAAACGAGAATTTGACTTTTAGTAGGACACAATGGAGAAAAAGGATTCATGTAGCCGACCTCACGTAGTGGGATAAAGGCTTGATGTTGTTGTTGTTGTTGTTGTTGTGACGTGTCCCGTGTCCCGTGTCTGTGTCGCGTCGTCGTGTCCGTGTCTGTGTCGCGTCATCGTGTCCGTGTTTGTGCATCATAGGCTTTAGTCAACTGCATTCTGCGATCGCTTTTCTTATTGCATGTGGCCATTCTTGTCTGCTACATGCACTCACTATCACTCGCCTATTACAAGTTCATGCATTTATGTGCCTTCGCCAGTTGCTCCACATTTTGCTACTTCTCACATTTATCTCAAGCCCTCCTCTTGCCAACAACCACATGCTAGTCGTAACCCTTGTCCCACTGGTAGTCTTCCCAATTCTATGTACCTCGCACATGTTGTTGTTACGTATTCTTACTTGCACATGTGTTGATAAACGACCTTATATGGTGATTGCTTTTTTACAACCTCAATAGGTTGGTAGGGGAGAAAGAAATTGGATAGTAAGAGTTGAATGCTGGGTGAATGGGAAATGATTACATGAAGCTGGTTAAAGGAAATAGGATCACATTGTAATTGGGGTTTGCTTGTTAGTGTGATCTGCATATTTTGATTATGGAATCACATCGCAAGGTTTTGATAATCGTGTAAAACAGGTCCTAAAGATTGTATCCATTGCATGCCAAGAACAATATCAACAAAATGGATAGAACAAAGAGATCTAGATAGACTCGATAGTGTTGAATGATAATGTTTACTTGTGGACATTTAGAATTACAAGATAATAAGTTATTGCCCACAAAAAAATGTTAAATTGTTTAATAGGTTGAGGATGAAGGGATAATTTGGTGATGAGATGTTCTTGAATGAAATTATGAGTACTACCACCATCAATTAATATGAGTATATTATGATTGTAAATAGAGTTGGTTAGTTGAAAAGAATGAGGGTTGAACTGTCAGGCTAAAGCATTAAGATTGATTTCGGGTTGAGGATATGGATTTCCATCATTGATAGAAGAGAGGAAAGAGTTATCCATTAAGTCAAAGTCATCGGTGCCGAGTAAGAGATAGAATTTATTTGGGCAATGATATTGGGGGTCAAATTTTGCTTCACAGTTAAACATAGATTTTTTTCATGGCGAAATTGATTTTTGGCTGGTGAAAGTTTTCAAATTGGAAGATTTGGAGGCTTAAAGATAGTTGTGGTTGAAGAGGGAAGAGGGAGGCAAGAGATGGGAGGTGATGTGGTGGTTGAATTGATGCTAGAATGTAAAGAATTATATGTAGTAGTTTTGACAGGAGGAGGGTATGGTTTTTGCCATGCATATTGAATTTTTGCTTCATGATGACGTGCTAATTCCATAGTATCTAAGAGGGAAGTAGGTTGGGCAAGAAGAAGTTCACAGTGGATTTTATGTTTAATTCTTGATATGACATAACTAATGAGTGTGGATTCAGGCAAAATTGGGACTTTAAAAGCAAGGTTTTCAAATGTTGTCTGATATTCTAGGACAGAGCTTTCTTGAGTTAGTTTAAAAAGATTCCCATATAAAATCTTCGTATGTGGAGATACCAAATCGCTGTTGTAAGGAAAGATTAAAGCCGGGCGAAGAGAATAATTGGCCCTTCTTATGCAGCCATTGGTACCAAGTAGCTGCCGGATCTTCTAGGTGAAGAGACTTGATGCGAACATGATAGCATTTGGGTGTATTATGAAAATCAAAATATTCTTGTGCTTTAAAGATCCAAGTTTCTATGTTTGTCCCATTAAAACGTGGAAGTTCAATTTTCATGTTAAGAAAAAAAATTTGTCGTAGGTGGAGATGGGTGATGAGAAGTGATTTGATTGCTCGATCCTAGAATGCCAATCGAAGATCGAGAATCTTGGAGTGAGGAGTGAGGTCGGCCTTTACATAGGGTCTCAAGATGTTTGTCAACAGAGTCCATGAAAGCATGAAATTGTTGGGGAGATGTGCCAATGGATGCAAATTAGAGATCAGCTTGTTGGTGTGTTTTTTGGACTTCCAAAAATTGTAATTCTTAGTTGGTTTGCATGTCGCGTAGGTCTTCTGCTAGATCGACATTTTTCATAATGTGAAATTGATGGAGGAAGAGAAAAAGGTGGTGCTCAAAACCCTCTAATTGTGAGAAGAGAGGATAACTAGTAGAAAAAGAATTTGGAAAAGAAACAAGAAAAATAAAAATAACTAAAAGAAAAACAGAGAACCTGGTGTTAGCTACCAATTTGCGGTGACTGAGCTAGAAGTGTCCATTTAGCGGCCAAACAATGAAGATCGATGTTGTTGGTTGATTGAAACAGGTTGCTGATGGAAGGAGAATTCAAAACAGCTGCAAGAAGCTGTTTCTTGTCAAAAAACTGCATGGATTGTGGTTGAAATCAAGGGTTTCTGTTTCTTTAAAACAGCGGTTGCAATCCGGTGGTTGATGTGTCTGAAATAGCAACTACAATTGGTGGGCTGCTAATGTTCTTGAAGGTCTGGGACTGAGAAGAAGGGCTGGAGACAGCTACTGGGGAGAATTTTGGGCTGAATCGAAGGGCAGTTGTCAGAGCCCTGCATTGTGCACCCATACCCACACCCACCCAACTACCCACCCATACCCAATGGGTATGGGTGGGTATGGGTATGCTCATAGACTTATGGGTGGGTATGGGTGGGTATTCAATATGGTGGATAAACCCTCAAGGAGATCATCCAGCCCATCTTCGAGGAGAAGTTCGTGCTCCAGCCCATCCATGTCATTACGATGATGCTCGACCTGATCATGAAGATGCATTTGCATGGGTTGGGCATCAATATTGATCAGATTGACGTGGCCAAGGAGAACTTGAAGGCATACATGATCAAGTACGGCCATGGCCTTAACTTAGTCGTCGATGAAGATGATGATGATGGCATAATTGTTCTACCAATAGAATGATGACTTATGCGGCTTATTAGCACGTTAGTCCAATGCACCGCAAGCTTCATATAGCATATTGTGCTGCACTTTAACAACTTGTCCCCTACATCATTATATAAAACCATTTATTTTGTATTACAGGCATTTGGGAAATATGAAAATACATTTATTATGTTATTGTCTTCTACCTTTCAATTCTCTACAGGATTTCTTTTACGTCTAAGGTCAAGCAATGCATGGGTATGGGTGGGTACTTCATGCTGAAAAATATTATGAGTGAGGGTGGGTGGGCAAAGCCAGCTCGCACAGAGCATGGGTACCCAATGGGTACTCGACCAGGACCCTGTGTAGGGCTCTGGCAGTTGTCCAATCTTGTGAAAGAATTGCCACTGGAAGGTTGACTGGAGGCTGCGATTAATTGGAAGAAGGTGCTGTTCGGCTGACTGGAGGTTGCAGACAGCGGCAAAGGTGGCTAACTGGAAGGCTGCGGTTGTGGAGGAGAAAAGCTGATCGGAAAGAAGAGGAGAGGGAAGGTGAGGTTAGTGCAACAAGAGGACCATTTGATAAGCTTCTCGAAGAATCAAGAAGATTAGGCACTTTTAGAGTAGGTTTGAACTTCCAAAGAAAGAGAAGAGATATATGAAGAAAGGGAGAACTAGAAGTTCTATTCCATAATCCATTTGTTTATAGCTAGAGAGGTATTTATAATATTTAGGTAGACCAACAAGTTACTATAGTCCCGTTCTACCTAAATCAAATAAAAGAAATACTATACTAGTGATTTATTACATATGTGGACCCATTTATTATTTATGTTGCTAAAATAATGTTGTATCATTTAAGAGTTGTGGCATATATTTATTCCTTCTTATTTGGTAGAGTTTCATAGTTGTCAGTTGTTCCGTATTGTTTGTAGCCTAGTCTGCGTTTTTGGACTGTAGAATTTTTGGATCCAATATAATAAGCTGATGTTTCCTTCTATCTACGATTAATTCACTCATCACTATCCTCAATTTTGTTTTTGTGGTGTTTGATGATAGCTTTCTTTGTTTTATCTATTTTCAAAGAATTGAAACCTTCCAATATTAGTATTGATACGTCATCAAAAAATTACCTTGATCGGGCGCGAATCTCGATGCAAAATCAAGTTGGAAACTTCATAAATTAAAATTGGGACCATATGAACTCCGATTTCAGCAAACTTATAGTCGAACTGAACGACTCAGAAATACTAACCCAACGACACCAAATTCGACTCAATCTGAGCCCAAATGAATCCAAATCAAGGACCCGAAGCGCTATTGGAAGGTTCAAACCACAATTTGGGTTAACAAACGGTTTCCAAACATTACGTGCTTATAGTCGAATCGAGCGGCTCGACGAGACGAATCCAACGAGCCCAAGATCGCCGAATTCCAACATTATTAAGGCCTTAAAACGTCTAATGAACAGTGCATGATCAAGGGATTCAATATCGGCCATCCATCCAACCACTCCCCATTTACCCTTGATTTCTCACATATTTACGGGTCATGCCACTCCAGAAATCTATAAATAGACCCCTCATTTCTCTTGAAATGGGACCTAAGCAAGAAGAAGAAGAGAAGAAGAAGCTCCTCCTCGACCACCGCCAAAGTTTCGCCTGACCACCATCGGAGCTTCGTCGGACCGCCGCCGGAGCTTCGTCGGAGCTTCACCGGATCACCGTCGGAGCTTCGCCGGACCACAGTCGGAGCTTCGCCGGACCACCGTCGGAGCTTCGCCGGACCCCCGCCGGAGCTTCGCCGGACCCCCACTTGATGCCCTCCCCTTCGCTGGACCACCACTTGAGGCCCTCACCTTCGTCAGACCACCACTTGAGGCTTAGACTTCCGCCGGACCACTGACTGACGTCTTTGCTCCGTGGGACCACCACTTGAGGCCCTGTGCTACACCAGGTCACCACTTGAGGCCTTGTGCTCCACCAGGCCACCACCTAAGGCACAGACTTCCACCAGACCACCATCTGACGTCGTTGTTCCGCCGGACTACAACATGAGGCCCTCTCCTCCGCTAAACCACCATCTGATGCCGGAGTTCCCCTGGACCACCACTTAAGGGTCTGAGCTCCGCCGGACCACCGCCTAACGTCGTTGCTCCGCTGGACCACCACATGAAGCCCTCACCTCCGCCGGACCACCGCCTGACGTCGTTGCTCCGTCGGACCGCCACTTGAAGCCCTCACCTTCGCTAAACCACCACTTGAGGCTCTCACCTCCGTCGGACCACCGCCTGACGTCGTTGCTCCGCCAGACCACCACTTGAGGCCCTATGCTCCACCAGGCCACCACTTGAGGTCCTGTGCTTCACCAGGCCACTACCTATAGTCTGGACTTTTGTCGGACAACCGCCTGACATCTTTGCTCAGCCGGACCACCACCTGAGGCCCAGACTTCCGCCGAACCACCACTCGAGGCTCGGACTTCCGCCGGACCACCATCTGACTCCCGGACTTTTGCCAGACAACTACCCGAGGCCCGAACTTTTGCCGGACCATTACTTGAGGCCCGAACTTCTATCAGACCATCACTTGAGGCCCGAATTTCTGTCAGGACATCACCTGATGCCCAGAGTTCTACCAGAATATCGCCCTCTCACAACGGTTTTTCTGACTCCGGTCTCTTACCAACTACGGTCCTTCTGACCTCCGTCGCCTACTATGGTCCTTCCGACCTTCATCACCAAACAATGGTCTTTTCTGACCCCGGTCTCTTGCCGACTACGGTCCTTCCAACCTCCACCACCAGACAATGGTCTTTCTAACCTCTTTATCCTGCTGACAACGGTCCTTCCGACCTCCGTCGCCTACTATTGTCCTTCCGACCTCCATCACCAGACAACAGTCTTTCCGACCTCTATCCCATCGACTATGGTCGTGTCGATCAAACAAACATGTCTATATTGTAACTCCCACCATGTAATGCACTCTATATGATGCACATTTGTAACATCAAGCCAAGCCCTTCTCCCTAAGAAGGGCCTCATTTGTAATCGACTACAAATACTAGTTGATTCATTCAAACTGGGCCATGCCCCGTGGTTTTTCCCCCTTTTTAGGGGTCACTTAAAAACTCTGGTGTCTCTTATGAATGCTTCACCCTCTCTCTTATATGATTGTGTGCTGAATCTTCGTACAATGCTAAGACGTTAAACTATATATTTTTCTACCGCCGCGAACACTCCAAGACGCAACAAGTACCATTGCCAAATTCAATGGTACCAATTATTTCTTGTGGTCTCAAGGTGTGTTTTCTCATTGACTCACATGTTAAGCTTCACGATTTGAACTCTCTGGCTCTCAAATAGATAGACACCAACAAATGTACAAAGTTACAAGCCTTTTACTAAACCATTAATGCATGGATGCTCAATAATTTTCAACCTACTTTGCTTCATCATCATGTTTCTTCACTTAACACTTGAGTTTACTATTTGGTTTTCTTCCAAGCATGAAGAAATTACTTTTTTTTGCTGACACAAAAGTGCTATTAGGGCTTTTGGTTGGAGTCAAAACTCTTTTACACATTGATTTGTCTGACTTTATTTCTAAGGATCTTAGTATGAAGATGATTGATGGCATTGTTAAAGTTGGAGGCATTTATTATCTCTTTCATGCTACATTTAGTACCCTCTCCTTCATAATTTTTCTTTATGAGTGGGCATTGACCTTGTCTTCTTTGTCAACTTCCTCCTTATCATCTACATGGTTTCTCATTTATTTCTAAATTTGATTGTGAAGCATATGCATATCATAAGCATTACCATGTCTCTTTTTTTTTCTATCAATATCTTCTAATTGCTGTTGTTGGGGACGCGAGAGTAAAACATCGCAATGAAACATACAAGAAAGTAAAAGTAGCTGAAAGTAAATGACACTAGGATTTAACGTAGAAAAATCCAAATTAGGGAAAAAATCACCGAGCCACACCACACTAAGAAATCCACTATTAAAATTTGGAGAAATAAATACAGATTTTTCTTTCTCTCTCACTCTCTCCTTGTTTCTCTTCTCACATATACTGTTCTCAACGTTTACATTCTCAAAATACAAGAGAAAGCAAAGTAAATAACCTTAAGGGACACAACCCTTCAGAAAAACGAGAAAAAAAAAATTGTCTAGTCCATCTTGCAGCACTGTGCCACGTGAATCTCTGTCTTGATCTGATGTGGTGTCGTATCTAGACTGATGTGGTGCTTTGCTCAGCCGTTCAGCGCTAGGGCGCTCAGGAACACATTGTTGGAGCTCTCGGGTACGCAGTGATGGGACACTCTGGTGCACAGCATCAGGGTGTTGCACCCGAACCCAAGCAGGGGGTAAACACCTGCACCCCCCATCAAGCACAAGAAACTTGAAGTCCGAGGCAATAGAACGACCTAATTGATCAACACAATCAGATTCTACACATAAGAATCTCCTACTTGGAAACCGATTGAAACCAATGCTTTTCACGATCTGAGCCATCAATCATAATACATATAGTGTGGCTCACCCCTGTTCTCATCCTTCATGAAAACCAATAGGAGCTACACACAGCTTCAGTTTATCAACTGTCACCATCTGCGTTAGCATGTTTCAGGATCCTTGGTTGTGTGTATCTTCTCCAAGGATAACTGACCATCTTCGAGAAGCGACCCGATGAAATGATACCGATGCTGGATGTGCTTCGTCCTGGCATGGAATGCAACATTATTGGCTAGATTTATAGTGCTCATGTTGTCACTATGTAGCTTCTCATTCCTCTGCCCCTTGTCAAATTCTGCTAAGAAACTTTGCTACAAAATCATCTCCTTGCTAGTGTCAATGATAGCAATGTACTCAGCTTATGTATTTGAGAGCGCAACAATGTTCTATAACTTGGCAACCTAACTCGTTGCAGTCTTTCCCAAAGTGAAGATATAATCTATTGTGCTGCTTCTCCCATCAAGATCTCCAACAAGATCATAATCTAAATATCCTTGTAGATCAATCCATGTACCACCAAAGCAAAGAGCTTTGTCAACTGATCCTTTCAAATACCTGAGAATCCACTTAACGCCTCACAATGAAGTTTGTCTTGGTTACTCATAAATCAACTAACTACTCCCACTGCATATATTATATCAGATATTGTGCAAATCATAGCATAAGTTATACTTCCAACTGCTGAAGCATATGGAGTTCTCCTCATCTATTCTTCCTTTGCTTCAGATTTAGGTGATTGTTCCTTGGATAATTGAAAATGACTATTCAAGGGGGTGCAAACTGGCTTTGCCTCACTCATGTTGAATATATGAAGCATCTTTTCAGCATACTCAACCCGAGACAGCTTTAGTATTTTTGTACTTCTATCTCTATTGATTCTCATATCGAAAATTTTATTTGTTGGACCCAGATCCTTCATTTCAAACTCCTTTGATAATTGTTCCTTCAAACATCTTATGTTTTCCATATCTGACATTGTAACCAGCATGTCATCCACATACAAAAACAGAATAATGTAACAGTTATCAAAATATTTGAAAAAAAATAACAGTGGTTTGCCTGACACTTCGTGTACTCATTATCTGACAGAAAACTGTCAAATCTCTTGTACCACTATCTTGGTGCATGCTTTAGTTCATATAAGCTCCTCCTGAGCTTATATACTATATCCTCATTACCTATGACTACATATCCCTGAGGTTACATCTTGTATAACTCTTCATCAAGGTCACCATGAAGAAATGTTGTCTTTACATTTATATGCTCTAGATGTAAATTCTCAAAAGTTACCATGCTTAGTACAATTCTGATTGTAGTCATCTTCACCACTAGAGAGAAAATTTAAGTGAAGTCCACTCCTTCCTTCTACTGAAAATCTTTAACTACAAGCCTGACCTTGTAGCACTTGCTTCCATCAGGTTCTTCACAGAAGAAGTATAGAGAGAATAAAGGTCTACATATGATATTTATTGATTTAGAGAAAGCATATGATAAAGTTTCAATAGAAGTGTTATGTAGAGTCTAGAAAAGAAAGAGGTTAATAATGCTTATATTCAAGTCATTCAAGATATGTATGCTGGAGTTGTTACTTGTGTCCAGACACAAGGTGGTTTGCCAAGTATTTTCCTATTTCAATTGGATTACATCAAGGATCAACCTTAAATCCATATCTTTTTTCTTTTGTTATGGATGTTCTCACTACACATTTTCAAGAGGTTGTACCCTGGTGTATGCTTTTTGATGATGATATTCTTCTTGTTGATAAGACTAGAGAGGGCGTTGAAGGTAAACTTGAATTATTGAGGTCAACCTTAGAGTTTTAAGGTTTTCGTTTGAGTAGATCTAAAACTGAATATATGGAATGTAATTTTAGTAATAATAATTCTTGTGGGGGGATTTTGACTTTGGGTGATCAAGTCATTAGTAACGGTACACGTTTTAGATATCTCGAGTCTATTGTTCAGAGAGATGACGAAATAGATGGGGATATTATTAGTAGAATCCAAGTTGGATGGTTGAAGTGGAGGAATGCATCGGGCTTGTTATGTGATAGAAAAGTCCCCCTCAAACTTAAGGGAAAATTCTATAAGATGGTGGTTGGACTTGCAATGCTTTATGGTGTAGAATGTTGGCCATTAAAAGAGAAGCATAATATTAAGTTAAGTGTTACAAAAATAAGGATGCTCAGGTGGATGAGTGGATTTACTCTTAGAGACAGGATACGAAATGAGCATATACGTGAAAAAGTTAGAGTAGCTCCAGAGGAAGATAAGATTAGAGTCGTCTTAGATGGTTTGGTCACATAAAACGGCGGCCTTCCGATGACCCGGTTAGGAAAATAGATGTATTAGATTTTACTTATGTTAAGAAAGATAGAGGTAGACCTAAAAAGATTTGGTTAGAAAATATTAGAAATGACATTTGTTTATTAGATTTAAATGAGAATTTAACTTTTAACAAGGAACAATGGAGAAAAATGATTCATGTAGCCGACCCCACGTAGTGGGATAAAGACTTGATATTGTTGTTGTTATTGTTGTAGCGTTGAAGCTGAATCAGGGCTATGACGCATTTTGCGTATAAAATGACTAGAATGAAAAATCCAATAGGAGAAGTTGGTTCTCCTATTGCTCATACTACAGTTCTTTAGTTTCACAAAAGAACGGAACTTATTGAGTTAAATTATCATGTCATCAATGATGATGTTTTATTGAAGAAGATCATCATTTCTCATGTCTTTAATGAAGAGCAATTGACTAAAATATTTAATATAGTCTCTGAGATCACTTTGTTTCTCTAGCCTTCGCAAGAAGTTGGATCTTTATAGTACTTATGCTCCAATTTTAAAAAGAGAGTTATCATAAGAATTTTTTCAGTAAGTTAGCATTTCTTCAACATTTTGTCTTTATTCTGCAACACATCCTTTTAATTATGGATGTTCTAATTGCTATTTCCTTCCCATTTTACCTCTTAAACGCACATTTATGGTTAATAAGCAAGATAATTCTAATTTTCAACTGAATGTGTATTTTTATACAAACAGATCTTAGAGATGCTTAATCAGCAGCGAGAAACTAAGAAGTTATGCTTGCGAAGGACGCAGACTGGTCCCTGGTAAAGCAAAAGCTTGGACCGGAAAAGTCACATTCTACCTCGTGAGGGGTTTTGTTTTATTTGTAGAAATTGCTGTAAATTAAGGATCAAGAGTGTGTGGTTGTAGATAAGATTTCCCATCCCTTAATTAAGGCTTCGCTTGGGACGGCTTTCTCACTGCTTCTTAAAGCAGCTTTCTAGTACTAGAAATCTACTTTAAGAAGCAGTAAAAAAGCCGCCCCAAATGAAGCTAAGTTTGGTCCTTTTATTGCCACCCACGTTTTTAGTTCTGAGGTTGGAGCACTTGACTTTCTGCTCTACTTTTATTGTCAATGCCATTATCCATTGCATGGCTTGGGCTAGTTTTATTGACTCAGTTATGTTGTACTAAGACTTCAAATACGATTAGATTTGACCATACTTGCATTTTTAACAGCTACTCATCTGTGATGATGTTCTTTGTTTTGTCAAACCCTTTCATTTCTGCAGGGATAACTTCCAGTGCTTGAGCAGCTTGAAATGGAACCGGGGTTTAGGTTTTTAAGTTGCAAGGTAGGTTCATTAGTCCTTTATAAGATAAATTATTTTGTGCGGGGGCTGAAAACTGTTTTGAAATCAATCATAATAAGCCACGTCGGTACCATGGCTCGGTGCCATTTTCAGTATTGCTAACGTGACTTAGTTTAATTGGTATTTAAATATAAAGTGGTATTTGACGTCCGCATAGAATAATCTCCCTTTATAGAAACATAATATAATAGAGTTCGTTTCTTCTCTCTGCTTCTGCTTCTAAGAACAGGGAATTGTAGATGCTGAATTCGCGATTAATCTAATGGTTAATTGGTTTGAGCTCTGACGACTCTTGATAACTAGGCAGCTTTTGAAAAATTAGTCCTGCTGGGTCCCTTTAGGCTCATTGGGCATGGCTTGGCTTACCCCAATACGCCCGGATGACCAGTTTGATGCTGATGTAACCCATCTTCAAAACACGAGTAGCCTGGTTTCGACTTGTTTCACCTAGCACCTAGTTCCGGCTAGTCGCAACCATTGTCTGACTCTAGCTTTTTTGCTTCGATCATGCTAATCTCTTTATTATCGCTCTTTTTTCATATCCATACCTCTCTTAGAATATCATCAAGTCCAACAATTTTTTCACACTTCATTTTCTTTAAAGCCAAAAATCAGTTTTACTAATATGCTAAAATAAATAAAAAATATTTATTTTTATGTGCGGTGCTAATGTTATTAAAATTCATTGCATTCTCATAATTTTCATTAAAAAGTTTAATAAAATATAATCCACCTTTCGTTGAATATCATTTTTTAATAAAAGCAATTTATGTACTTCATCATTAATACATTTCACTTGAATTAAATCATTACTACTATCTCTTTGCTTAACTAACTTTTATATATATATATATATATTCACCCTCTGTAGTATCTAATATATTATATAAATCAATAAAAATTAAAATCTTTACGTTGCAAATTATTTTCTTAGGCTTATTATGGGCATTTTATATTTTTTTTTTTAATTATAAGAGTTTTTTATATCTAAATCAATGTTTAAAACAAATATTCTTATTTTTTTATTTTATTTTTGTACATTTTGATTCTACCACCAATATTTTTTTTACTATTAGTAGCTTTTCCCTTTGATACTCCAAGTACGTCTTTTACTGTAGTATTCGTAATATCATTAGTTACTTTTTTTTCACATAACATTAACTTTTTCATGGACAAACAAAACCTTAAGATCTAAAATCTTATTCTCAAAAATATTTTTGTTAATATTTTTTTAAAAAAAAACCCCCATCTAATTCTAAAACAAGGATGTACTTTGTTTTTATTTTAATATTCTACCATTTCATCTTAAAATTCAAAAATAATAATTGATGTTAGGTACATAAACTTTCACTCGAAACAATTTTACAATCTTTGCAATTTAAAGGATCTATTTTTTCTTATAAGAAAATAGTCAATATGAATTTTATTATATTCATTATTATAAGCGATGAGATGTTCATCTTTTTTCAAAAAAAAAAAAAAAAAAGATATTAGTAATTACAAAATTATAAGCTAAAGAAAAAGCTAATATTTTATGAAGAAAAAAATAAAAATTTTACATAGTCATCTTAATATTAGTTCAATATTTTTATTATCAAATATCAATTTACAAATTAAATAAAATTAATCTATCTAACCAATAGTTTTTTTAAATATTTTATAATCAAATATTAATAAAAAAATAATTACATTTTTTATATTCTCTTTCTAGTGGCATAGTAATTTTAATAAATTTTTTATTTATAATAATTTTAAACTATATACAATATGAAAAAATATTATAACAATATAGAATATTTTATCATTTAATAATTAAATACCTTTAGTTTATTATTAAATGACTATTATATTGCAGTTTTAACCAGCAATTCTTTTTATAATAAATAATTTTTTAGATGATAAATGAACACATATGCATAAATAAATCAATATTCAATTTTTTTTTTTTAAATGTATTTGATTATCATATAGCAACATGAAAACGACCAACTAATTTCTTGTGCATTGTTCACTTACGCCACTGTCAACCTTTACGCGGGCACGAAACCCACCGCCATTCTTTTCTCCGATCCGTTTCCCGGTGATGCCTCGCCAGTGTCTCTCCTTTGTAAAAACCCTTACGGGATTAGAAATTGGGAGCAGAGATGGAGACAAATGGGTCTCTTTCAGCCGCGGGAGGCTTTGTATTCCCATAACGGATTCACAAGAGCGGGATGGACGGTCTCTAGTTCGCCCTGGAAATGTAGAAAAATGGGCTTGAGAAATACATTCACCCGATTAGAGGGGAGCCACATTTTATGGGACCGATTCGAATTCAGAAAAGTTTCCTCCCGTGCTCGAGGCCATCGATCTGCAGGTTGCAGGGGAGTGACGGAGTCTGGGTGTATTTCCGGTGACAGGATCGCCAATCTCTTCGGTAGGGTTTTCGGTACTTAGTAATGGCCTTTTTTTCTTTTTCTTCTGTTCTACTTCCTCTCCTTTTTTTTTTCTTTTTTTAAGAAATGGCTAATGATTTCATAAGTTTGCCGCTCTTTGAGTGTGACAACTAAGAACTACACTCTCTATGCATTTCTATGGCTAATGACCTTCATACACTTCTATGAGTTTTGGGAGTATTATACTGCTGAATTTTCAAAGTTCTTGTATTGTGAGTGAGATTTTACAATCTGCTTGTATTCTAGCTTAGGATCAATATGAAAATTATATCATTGAACATATTTTGGAGATGGGAAAATTATTAGAGAAGAGACAAATCATTAATAAACTTTCCGATCAAGTTATACAATTGAACCAGCATAAATTTGTTTCCAATATTATTTAGAAATGCCTAGAGCACGGTAACTCTATTGAAAGAGGACTCTATATTATGGAAATAAATGGTCAACTAAAAGGGAATGACAATTTGTTGATCTTAGATGATTAATGATGCTGGCTTTGGAATAATAAAAGGGATTATGCCAACATATGAGGCAAATGAAATAGTGAATTGAGATGATCAAATTACTTAGTGATTTGATTTATTACATCAAGTAGTTTAGGTCTTGTGGATATACCACTTGGAATTACATAAAATGCAACATATAATAAACATTAAGAAGACCACATAAATGATAACAAGAAAGAATGTAAGCAATAAACATGGTTTTCATGTGCTCAAACAAATGTGTTAAAGTCCTGAGAATGCTACGCATAATCAAATGCTCACAAATATAACTATCGATTTTAAAAATTATTATTTTCTAATCAAAATGTATTTTAATTCTATATTTAATTTTTTTAATATTATTAAATTTATAATGAAGTAAAATAAAATTTAAATTTATTTAAATCTTAATTAGTTAAATTTATTTCTTATTTTAAGTTTTTTTCCATTATTTTAAATCATGAATAAGTGAAATATAGAAAACACTAAATGATTTGATCAAATAATTTGGTGTTTTTCTAGAATATGTTAAATGAATTGATATTTTTGCTCTTTTTTAAAATTTTCACTAATCCCGTTTCTTTCAATTAATTTAATGATAGATAAGCTCCTTTTTAAAATTTTTCCTTATGTTTAATGTAAAATAATTTTATGGTATGAAAGAATTTTCATTGTGTTTTTGGATGCTATTCATCTATTTTGAGATTTTGATACTTGATTACTGATGCGGTACACGATAGCTAAAGGGAAGTTCTTAGACAACTTACCACCAATAACAAACTTCCTCACTTTTTACTGCTTTCCACTAGCTTATTTTCCCTTTCTGTTTTTAAGTACAGCATTTGCTTTTATAGGTTGATTTTCCTTTTACAGCAATAGGAAGAAAGATATATAGAAAAGGGGATACATAGAGAAAGACAGCTTTTACAAAAAGAAATCACTAATACAAAGAAACTCAGTTTTCTCTATAGAACTTGTGTTCTGCTTCTTGTTTTTGCTTGTGGTTATTCTTGCAGGTAAGACGATTCTTGGGTGCATCAGCGTGGTATCAGAGCCATTACCTGCGGAATGAATGATCGCGGCAAAGCTCCAGCTACGGAAGATGACCGGAGCTTGGAGGCGTTGTGGACAAAGCAAGCCGAGGGCGTCAACCGCCGGCTCGATGAACTATCTGCCGATGTGCAGAGGTTAACGGTGGAAATCCGTCGAGAGTTTAATCTTCTACGAACGGGACAGACACCACACACTTGCCATTCCATAGAGATGAAACGCCGGCAAATCGGCCTCAACCCCGTCGCGGTGAAATGCCGCCCCGCCCCAACCGACACATTCCTGTTTATACTCAGGAGATATCGGATTCAGAAGACGAAGCTCAAATGGTTCGTGGCAATGAAGTACTGGAATCCAGTGAGGAAGATGAACGCGATGGTCTTCGACCACGGCACGGAGAATATCACAGACGCCGAAGACCTATGCAGCATCATCAACATTACCCAGCAGAATTCAAGGTCAGGCTAGACATCCCTTTTCTTTGATGGGCATTTACACATTGAGGATTATTTAGACTGGGAAAAGGCCGTGGAAAAACTTCTTCGAGTACATGGAAGTGGATCCCGAACGACAAGTCAAATACGTAGCGTGCCGGTTGAAGGGTGGAGCTAGTGCTTGGTGGGCACAAATTCTACAAATGAGACAAAGAGAGGGCAAAGGGAGAGTAAGAACTTGGGGCCGGATGAAACAGTTGCTGCGAGCACAATTTTTACCCACCGACTATGAACAGATACTTTATATAAGGTATCAGCATTGTGTTCAAGGAGGCCGATCGGTGAGTGACTACACGGAGGAGTTCAATCGCTTGAGTGCAAGGAACAATCTCAATGAGTCCAACAATCAATTAGTAGCCAGATACATCGGCGGACTTAAAGAGAGCATTCAAGAGCGATTGGAGCTGAATTCAGTCTGGTCAATGCCGCAGGCTGTCAATTTCGCTATGAAGGCCGAGCTACAACAGAATCGCCATACCAAGACAACTAACAGTTCTTACAATAGGCGCCCATGGGCAAGAAACCAATACAGGATCCAGTAAGAATACTCCGCCAGTTATCAAATCTCAGACGAGCAATGCACCAGTCACACAGCCAGCTACGCCTGCCCATGCGGTGAGCGACGGAAAGGTTCAGGTCAGGAGCAGGCCCGTGACCAAAGACAACCCCTACACAAAACCGAATACACTCAAATGTTTCCGTTGCTTCCAACCAGGCCATAAGTCGAACGAATGCCCTCAAAGGCAACAAGTGCAGCTAGCTGAATGCCAAGAAGATGCTGAACAAGCTGAGATTGGGGGAGATGAAGAGGGTGAGATTGAAGAGATTCCGGCAGATGAAGGTGAACCTTTGCTGTATGTCATGGAAAAGTTGCTGTTAGCACCGCGCCAGCAAAAATTTATCTCAGCGTCACGCCATCTTCAGGACTCGATGCACCATAAGTGGAAGGGTGTGTGACTTAGTAATTGATAGCGGGTGCACCGAAAATGTGGTCTCAAGATCCGTTGTTCAAACTCTGCAATTAAAGACTATCAAAAAACACACAACCTTATAAAATAGGTTGGGTCAAGAAAGGGGTGGATATTATGGTTACAGATTCATGTCGGGTGGCATTTTCTATCGGCAAACAGTACGTTTGTGAAGTTTTGTGCGACGTTCTAGAAATGGACGTTTGCCACCTGATTTTGGGAAGACCGTGGCAGTTCGATGTTGGAGCCACGTATGATTGCCGCGCAAACGTATACTCTTTCGACTGGAAGGGTCGACGTCTCAAATTGCTACCGGGATTGCCAGATACTAAGATGCAAAATACAGGGCCACCGCAACCAAATGCATTGCACCTCGTTACAGGTTCGGCGTTGTTACATTGCTGGAGGGAACCAGCTCCCATGTTCGCACTTCTGATTACTGAGCCGAACCCGGTCACAAAACCATCTGAGTTGCAAGATGATTTGAAGGAGCTCCTGCAGGAGTACCCGTGAGCTAGTACCTGAAGATTTGCCGGCTGAATTACCGCCCCTCAGGACCATACAACACCAAATTGAGCTGATGCCTGGAGCCATGTTGCCAAACTTACCTCACTATCGGCTTAATCCGAAAGAGCAACTCATTCTACAGGAAATAGTTGATAATCTCCTCAAACAGCAATTGATCCAAGTAAGCATGAGCCCTTGTGCTGTGCCGGCACTGCTAGTCCCGAAGAAGGATGGTAAGTGGCGAATGTGTATTGACAGTCGGGCAGTCAACAAAATCACAGTTAAGTACAGATTCCCAGTACCACGAGTCGACGAGTTACTAGATTGGCTGATGGGCTCTTCCATATTTTCGAAGCTAGACCTCCGAAGCGGCTACCACCAAATCCGCATTCGTCCTGGTGACGAATGGAAGACGGCTTTCAAAACCCCGCAAGGTTTGTACGAATGGAAGGTAATGCCGTTCGGTTTATGCAATGCTCCATCTACATTTATGAGAATGATGAATGAGATTTTGAAGCCGTTTTTGGGTAAATTTTGCATCGTTTACTTCGATGACATACTTGTATATAGCTCTGACCGCCAACAGCATTTACAGCATCTTAAACTTATATTTGAAATCCTTAAAGAACAGAGATTATTTGTTAATCTCCCAAAGTGTGAACTGGCCATGTCGCAAGTGAAATTTCTGGGCTTTGTGATCTCAGCAGAGGGAATCCACATGGATCCTCAAAAAGTGGCAGCAATCCGTGACTGGCCACCACCAAAATCCTTATTTGACATCCGGAGTTTCCATGGTCTAGCCAACTTCTACCGGAAGTTCATTAGAAATTTTAGTATCATCACAGCCCCGATAACCGACTGTCTCAAATCTAAGTCATTTCATTGGGGACTTGAGCAGCAGATTAGCTTTGAAGAACTCAAACAGGCATTGAGTTCGGCAACTGTTTTGGCACTTCCTAATTTTGACAAGTTGTTTACAGTAGAAACAGAGATGCATCCTCAATTGGCGTTGGAGCTGTGCTTACACAAGAAGGTAGGCCCGTAGCCTTCTTTAGCGAAAAACTGTGTCCTGCCCGACAGAAGTGGACCGCTTACGAGCAAGAGTTCTATGCCATTATCCGTGCGTTGAAGCAATGGGAACAATATCTGTTACATCAAGAGTTCATATTGTGTAGCGACAATCAAGCACTACAATTTATCAACAGCCAACGCACCATCAATCGACTCCATGCCCGATGGATCATGTTCTTACAACGATTCTCATTTACTATCAAACACAAACCGGGGAAAGATAATCGGGTGGCTGATGCGCTGAGTAGAAAGACTGCTTTACTCACCAAATTACAGACCGAAATAACTGGCTTAGAATGTCTTAAAGAGCTCTATGAAACAGACCCTGACTTCGGTACTATTTGGAAGCAATGTATTGATTCGCTGCCCTGCGACGGATATTCAATTAGACATGGCTTCTTGTTCAAGCAAGATCTCCTGTGCATACCCGTTTCATCTTGGAGACAGCAGCTCATTCGTGAAGCTCACGGTGGAGGTCTCGCAGCTCACATTGGCCGTGACAACACACTTAGACAGCTGCAATGCAGATTTTTTTGGCCCAGAATTCGCCGTGATACGTTTCGACTCGTCGATAGCTGCCCGGTGTGTCAAATCTATAAAGGAGGAAGTCAAAATACAGGTCTGTACATGCCATTACCGGTACCCGATTCTATATGGGAAGACCTTAGTCTGGATTTTGTCCTCGGCTTACCAAGAACTCGAAGGGGAAATGATTCTATCATGGTAGTAGTGGACAGATTCTCGAAGATGGCTCACTTTATATCTTGTAAGAAAACTTCTAACGCTATGAACATTGCACAACTTTTCTTTGATGAAATTGTTCGCTTGCACGGTCTTCCTAGAAGTCTTACATCCGATCGAGACGTCAAATTCATCAGTCACTTTTGGCGCGAGTTGTGGAAACGATTGGGTACCGATCTTCGCCTTAGCTCAGCTTACCATCCCCAATCCGATGGCCAGACAGAGGTCGTCAACCGTACTCTCGGCAACCTCTTACGGTGTCTAGTGCAAGAGAACCCAAGGCAGTGGGAAGATGTATTGAGCAAAGCCGAATTTGCTTATAATTCGATGACTAATCGCTCCACGGGTAAGCCTCCATTTAGTATTGTTTATACTAAACCCCCTAACATTGCATTGGATCTTACTGTCTTGCCCAAGTGCAAATCACCGGCTGCTACAACATTCACGGACAACTATAGCGACATGTTAGCTCAAGTACGCCAACAAATCATCAACGCCAATCGGCGTTACAAGGAAGCCGCCGACGCACATCGTCGACAACAGTTATTTCAGATTGGAGATCTAGTTATGGTGCGACTACGCAAAGAACGTTTTGCACCCGGAACCTATTCCAAATTAGCACGTCGTAAGATTGGCCCAGTTCCTATCATTGCCAAAATCAAACGACAACGCATATACGGTTGCTTTACCCGCTGATTGCAACACCTCTCCGACTTTTAATGTGTCGGATATATGGCCTTTCAAATCATCAGACAGTGGAATCATCGTGCTCAGCTCGTCGGAGTCGAGCTCTTCTGAAGCCGGGGAGGACTGATGCGGTACACGATAGCTAAAGGGAAGTTCTTAGACAACTTACCACCAATAACAAACTTCCTCACTTTTTACTGCTTTCCACTAGCTTATTTTCCCTTTCTGTTTTTAAGTACAGCATTTGCTTTTATAGGTTGATTTTCCTTTTACAGCAATAGGAAGAAAGATATATAGAAAAGGGGATACATAGAGAAAGACAGCTTTTACAAAAAGAAATCACTAATACAAAGAAACTCAGTTTTCTCTATAGAACTTGTGTTCTGCTTCTTGTTTTTGCTTGTGGTTATTCTTGCAGGTAAGACGATTCTTGGGTGCATCAATTACACTCTTTTCTTTTCTTTTTCTTTTTTTTTTTTCTATTTTTTCTCATACCCATCTTACCTCACTAACTGGATTAGCTAACAGTTAATGTCGTTTTCATTCATGTAAATTTCAAAAAGATGAAGCTGATGTTGGAATTGGGTTTTTATTTTTACAGCTGAGGGAAGCTGTACCAAGTGTTTTCAAATTTGCCCCTCCGTTTAATTTCCATCCATTATCTGTGTTTGATTGTGGTTCTGATAGAAGGTACACAGTATCCTTATTCGTAAGAGTTTTCACCGTCTCTTAGCCTGCCAAACTTTCATACTAGTTTTTAGAGCTGTCAACTATTATGATAGATTGATCATTTTTTGACGCCCTAGAGAAACCAGTTTTATTTATCTTACCAAGTATTTTAGCTATGAATTGCAGGATATATTAATCAAAGGACACAATCATGAATTGGAATAAATGGTAATAATCTTCTGTAAAATGTAAATTTTCTCATTATGCTACATTGTTTTAATTTCATATATTTTTAAAAAGTGTGCTGAGACTTTGTATTATATACTACCAAATTTTTAATATAAAGGCTGAGGGGTCCCATAGAAAAATATTGTCCTCTATAGAGACCATCATTTATTAGATGATATATGACTTTAGTGGATGGTGGTGAGATCTGCAATGCTTTATGGTGCCGAATGTTGGCCATTAAAAGAGAAGCATAATACTAAGTTAAGTGTTGTAGAGATGAGGATGCTCATGTGGATGAGTGGCTTTACCCTTAGAGATAGGACACGTAATGAGCGTATACGTGAAAAGGTTGGAGTAGCGCCAGTGGAGGATAAGATTAGATAAAGTCGCCTTAGATGATTTGGTCACATAAAATGTTGGCCTTCCAATGATCCGGTTAGGAAAGTAGATGTATTAGATTTGACTTATGTTAAGAAAGATAGATATAGACCTAAAAAGACTTGATTAGAAAATATTAGAAATGATCTTTCTTTATTAGATTTAAAGGAGAATTTGACTTTTAATAGGACACAATGGAGAAAAATGATTCATATAGCTGACCTCCTGTAGTGGGACAAAAGCTTGATGTTGTTGTTGTTGTATATGACTTTTCTTAATTTGAGGCCCAAGTTCTCCTTACAAAGTGTCAAAGGATAAGATGGATCAAGCATGGTCATGAGGCACTATAAGATCCATTTCGAGTCAAGAGATAAATAAATAGGCACATCCCATTATACAAGCCGGGGAGCAATAGTTGTGATCGAGGGGGTCGAAAACCCATAATAAGTTATGTATATCAAACATTCTTCTTATGTAATGACTATAAACAATTACTCACTCCCCATGATAATATCAATGTAGGCAATCAATTTTAAAGTGTGTAAATGATAGGAACTACATATCGTTCAATCATCATCATTATAATTAGCCTAATCCACTAATAGGGTCTTCTTAATTCATTTTTATTGAGAACTATGTACAAAAGTTTTTAACTCTTTTTTACATTTTTTTTTTCCTAGCTTCTAGTTATGTTACTTTTTATCTGTTCATTTTTCTTCTTAGCCCTTCCAGCACAATTTTTTCTACCATCTCATTGTTACATTTTCCTACTTGCCATTCTATATGCCTAAATCATCAAATTTTATTCTTTACTGTTTTTTCTTCAATAGATGTTACTCCAATCTTCTTTCTAATATAATTATTTTTCAATTTATTATTTCTTGTTTTATCACATATCTATCTTAACATTTAACACATTTGCTATCTTATTTGTTCTGATCACTCATCAACTCAAAAAGTTTAAGCCAGTAATTGCCACTGCTAATCTCTTAGAAACTTTTATTTTACTTTCAATATGAGATTACAATTCTAATGTTAACTCTTTCCAAAATTTTCCAATCTAGACCCAATATTGCACCAATATTGATTGATCTTTGAATATTCTGGGTAAGCTAATAATGATGATAAGTGACTCAATATCAATTGATAGAAGCTGTGTCACCTGAGGCTTGTTAGGTGGGCAGAGGAAAGCCTTGGTTGTGATCGAATCTATGTAGAGTCCCCTTCGATTGGATTTTATCATGTACAGTTTCTTTCTTGGAAGTTTGAATTTAGTATCAGGTCTCGTGTCTGTAAACAGACATGAACCGAAGAGCTCAGGTGGCTGTGTAGGACAGGTAGCAAACAGGTAGGCCCTTCCTGTCTATTCTCTACAAGCAGAAACTAGTCAACTGGATCTCTTTTCAATGTCTGTTTATAAATTTATCTCACCTGGATTTCCTTTTTTCATAGAGACCCAAAAAAAAAAAGTATATAGTTTTCTTCTTATTTATGCCTTAGATATCAGAAATAGAAATTCTTATAATTTGGATATCCAAAAAAAAAAAAAGGAAGAAGAAGGGGGGGGCGGGGGGGGGGGGGGGGGGGGGGGGGGGGGGGGGGGGGGGGGGGGGGGGGGGGGGGGGGGGGGGGGGGGGGGGGGGGGGGGGGGGGGGGGGGGGGGGGGGGGGGGGGGGGGGGGGGGGGGCGGGGGGGGGGGGGGGGGGGGGGGGGGGGGGGAGGGGGGGGGGGGGGGGGGGAGGGGGGTGGGGGGGGGTGGGGGCGGGGGGGGGGGGGGGGGGGGGGGGGGGGGGGGGGGGGGGGGGGGGGGGGGGGGGGGGGGGGGTGCCCCAAATAAAAAGTTTCCTAGAAAGGGAGAGGTGTGTATTGATTAGCGATATGTATATATATATATATATATATATATATATATATATATATATATATATATATATATATATATATATATATATATATATATATTATATATATATATATATATATATATATATATATATATATATATATATATATATATATATATATAAAAAATTGAGTAATTGAAATCACAAAAAACTATCATAAGATTTTATCTCATTTGAATAAGCTATTGTTAGAAAATCTTCATAAAATATTTGAATTATATAACTTGGAATAAACTTTGTATAATATTTAATATATTAAATAATTGAGTGTTGTGTAACATAATATAGCCACAATAGTTATAATATAATAGATTATAAGACAGAGGCAAGGAAGGATTTATAATTTTAATAAAAGATATCATATTAATTGAAAATAGTAAATGAATAGGTCGAGTATAATCGTAATAATTATAATACATTAGATAAAAAAATTTAATGTTATTTATTATTCATCATACAATTTTATCATTATAAAATGATCAAATTTTATCACATCTATATTTTTAGCAGATGGTTAATTTTGATCATATCTATATCACTATAAGGTCATTAAAATTTGATCAAAATTAACCATATGCTAAAATTTGATCATATCTATACACTGGCTTATCTTTGCAACCTCAGATATAAGCCTATCTATCAGAAACCATCGAGGTTGCTCTAACAGTCAATAGGCCTGACGAGATTATTACAAATAGAGTAAGGTTGCACTATAAGGAAATTGCGTAGGTATTAGAGTTACCACTATGATATTATATAGGGGTGTCAATATTTGACATGACACGAAGATCCGACCCGGAATTTTCGAGTTAGACCCGACCCGTTTCCAAAACTGGTCGGGTTCGGATTCTCGGATTCGACCCGTTTGAAAAATAGATCGGGTTCAGGTTGACCCGTCAACCCGGAAATTTTGCCTAATAACACTGGCTTATCTTTGCAACCTCAGATATAAGCCTATCTATCAGAAACCATCGAGGTTGCTCTAACAGTCAATAGGCCTGACGAGATTATTACAAATAGAGTAAGGTTGCACTATAAGGAAATTGCGTAGGTATTAGAGTTACCACTATGATATTATATAGGGGTGTCAATATTTGACATGACACGAAGATCCGACCCGGAATTTTTGAGTTAGACCCGACCCGTTTCCAAAACTGGTCGGGTTCGGATTCTCGGATTCGACCCGTTTGAAAAATAGATCGGGTTCAGGTTGACCCGACGGGTTGACGGGTCAACCCGGAAATCCATTTTAACCTAACCCGCGGACCTGCCCGCCCGCTGTCGCGTTACCACGGCCCGCTGTAGCGCGACCCAGCCCCGCTGTCGCGCGACCCTTCCCCTCTGTCGTGCGACCACGCCCTGCGCGACCCCGCTGCTGACCGCGACCTGACCGCCGCGCAACACCGCTGCTTACCGCGACGCGCAACCCCGCGCGACCCGACCGCGACCAGGCCCCGCGCGACCAGCTTTCCCGGGTTGGGTCGGGTCAACCCGGCAACCCGCCGGGTCAGTTCTGGGTTCGCATTTCCAACCCGTTAACCTAACCGGGTCGGGTTATGATCGACCCGTTTGAACCCGGGTCAGTTTCTGGTTCGACCCAAACCCGACCAGTGACCCGAAATTGACACCCCTAATATTATATACATATTAGAACTACTTAAATTGTCCCAAATTATTTAAATATTGATAGATGCACTCTGAATAAAAAATTTAAATGAATATATGTAAGATGCTTCTTTCGGAAAGAAAACATTTTTCTAACATGAGCAAAATTCCTTTTGCGAAGTGGAATACCTTTTCTATGTAACTATTTATAATATATTATTCTATATTTATTTTAGACGTGACTACAAAGTATTAGTTTAATTGATTTATAATATATAAAATTGGCACCACATCATCAGGTCTTGAATGATTTTGGTTCAATTTCGAGTGAAATCAGTCCATTAATATATTTAATCTTTACAATTTTTGAGAATTTTATCTAAGAGTTTGTTTGAGATTATTGCAATGTTTTATCAAGTTTGTTATGAAATTATTGCAGAGAAAGCAACTTAGTTGTTTTAGTTGCAATAATCTTTTTTTCTTCATGGAAATGTCTGAAAGGAACAATTATTAGGTCCGGACACCGGACCAACTCTACATCCGGAGGCCAATAATATGTCGTCACATGCTCTTACTCTTTACCGCACGGCCTGACGACCCGACCCGAACCGAAACCCGGTATTGCTATGTTTGCGTATTGGTAGGTATTGCTCGGTATTGTTAGGTATTGCTTGACAATAACAAGAAATACTGCTCTATCAAAACCATACCTAGCAATACCTAGCAATACCTAGCTAAACCGTGGTATTGCGCAGTATTGCTAAGTATTGGTCTTCACAGAATGGTATTTCTCGTTATTGTCGAGGAATATTGAGCAATATCTAACAATTCCCCGTCTGCACAAATCAGTCAATACATAGCAATCTCGGGTCCGGTCCGATTCGGGTCGTCGGGCCGCGCGGTAAAGAGTAAGGGCGCGTGGCACCATTTTACTAGCATCCGAACGTAGAGCTACGTCAGGACACCGGACCAAATAAAAATTTCGTATGAAAGAGATTAAGAAAGCAACAAAAAAATAACAGCAGAACGAAATTATGATTAATGTCTAAAAAATAAATTAATGAAATAGTGTTATCCTAAAGAGGAGAGATTATTACAAGCAGAGCCCGGATCAGAGAAAAGTCTGATTTTTATGAGTGTGCACAATAAAAATGTAGTTATTGTCCAGATCCAGTATAAAATTTAAAATTTTTGGCTTTGTTTTGAACACTTTTTCGACTGCTTGATTAACTGAAATCATATATAATTAACCTAAATCATAAGATTAATGAAACAATCGAGATTATAGCATTAATCTTAACATCCCATGGTCCCACCTCGATATCTTTTTAAGGGACATCACGTGTTGTATGTTGGCCTAACTTAAATTTTTGGGATTGCTTTATAGTACAAAAATAAAAAAAATTTGTTTATTATCACTAAAAAAGCCGTCCCAAACGATTTTCATTTTAATAAACTATAATTTAATAAATTGCGATTGCGATACAAAACATTATAAATATGTCAAATAAATGTCACATTAATGATTGTTTGGTATTAAATTAAAGCTTGTGAAGCTTTGCTTTTGTTACCTGTCTATCCTTCGTCCGCTACGTTTTGTGAGTTGGCGACTGGACAGAACATCCACGGACCATAATTTATTTCCTCACAAACTTTATTACATTTTTCTGTCATTGTAAACTATTTTGACAGATCAATACAACTACTGGGATATAAATTTTTATTATTATTATTATTGGTTGAAAGGTTAGCGTTGGAATTGGTTAGCATCTATAGCGTAATTGGGAATTTTGGTATTGATATATCATCAAAGAATTATCTGGATCATGCACGAATCTTGAGGCAAAATCAAGTTGGAAACTTTCGAAGCTAAATCTAGGACCATCCAAACTCTGATTTCAGCAAATTTATACTGAACGTCAAAAAAATATGAATCCAACGACACCAAACTCGACTCAACCCGAACCCAAAATGAAGATCCAAAGTGCATTTGAAAGGTTCGAACCAATAATTGGATGACTAAACTATTTTCAAACGTAACATGCTTATATTCGAATTGAGCGGCTCGACTAGATGAATCCAACAAGCCCAAGATCATGAAATTATGATATTATTAAGACATTCAAATGCCCAATAAACGGTCCACTCCTAATTTACCTTTGATCTCCCTCATATTTATTGATCATGCCACTCTCATAAAATTATTAATAGACCCCCTCATTCCTCATGGAAAGGGGACCCAAGCAAGGAAGGAAGAGAGCTCTCTTGCCACTAGACTTCTCAACCACCGTCGGACTTCCGCCGTTCCATTGACTGAGGCTAGACTTCTAACCAACTGTCAACCGACGTCAGACTTTGCCTTGACTACCAACTGACCCCAAATTTTTGCCCGACCACCGAACATCACTTGACTTCCGTCTGATTTTTATTCGTCACTAGATTTCAACCCGACGTTGACTGTTGTAATATGATCGTTCTCAATTTTGAGAACGAATCATTCACTTAAAATCTATTCAGATACTAGTGTAATTAGTTCAACTAGGCATGATCTTATGATTTTTTTCTTTTTCAGGGTTTTCCACATAAAAATCTTGTATTCATTATTTGTGTGACTAATACACATACAACATAAAATTCAAACTCTAACTCTATCGCCGCGTATATTCTAATCCGCAACAAGTATATTAATTTGATGATTAAATAATTGTTTAGCATTTTGATGAGACAAATCAAACAAATAAAATTATTTAATTATGATATTACTAAGCATTTAGAGAGAATCAATATCAGTTATAGTGTCCAGTCATAAGGCATGTTACTCTGCATGGATTTCAAGGGTGGTTCGAATTTTAGTTAGGACAACCACGATCGAACCATTGCCATCAAAACACAGTTCCCAGACCATTGTCGTCAAACTATAATCATCGGACCATACTTCCTCAAGTGTTCCTGTCTAATCATAATTATCCAATTATAATCAACTAACTATTGTCGCTTGGTTACAGTTATCCAACTAACTTCATCTTAATATGACTCTCCAACCACTATAGCCTAAACTTGATCTCCTAATAACTATAACCCGATTATACTTATCCCATCACATGCATAATGATTGTTTGGTATTAAATTAAAGTTTGAGAAGCACTGCTTTTGGTACCTTTCTAACCTTCGTCGGCTACGTTTTGTGAGCTGGCGACTGGACAGAACATCCACGGCTCATAATTTATTTCCTCACAAACTATTAAATTTTTCTGTCAGTGTAAACGATTCTGACAGCTCGATACAACTACTGGGATATAGATTTTTTATTTTTTATTTGGTTGAACTGTTAGTGTTGGAATTGGTTAGCATCTATAGCGTAATTGGGAATTTTGGTATTGATATATGAATCTCGAGGTAAATATTAATCAAGATGAGTGCTTCTGAAATTAAATCCGAGACTATTCAGACCCAGATTTCAGTCAAATTAATGTCGAACAGATTGTCTCGAAAATATGAACCCAACGACACCAAATTCGACTCAATCCGAGCCCAAATGAGTCCAAATCAAAGACCCGAACTATAAATAGACTGCTCATTCCTTATGAAAAGGGGACCCAAGCAAAGAAGGAAGAGAGTTCTCTTACCACCAGATTCCTCAACCACCGCCTGACTTCTGCCCATCCACTAACTAACACCGAACTTCCGCTCCAGCCGCGAACCGACATCGGACTTCGGCCGAACCGCCAACTGATGCCAGATTTCTGTCCGACCACCGAACATCACTGTTCTTCCGTCAAATTTTTGTTCTTCTAATCTGATCGTTCTCAATTTTGAGGACGAATCATTTACTTGAAATCTATTCAGATACTAGTTGAATTATTTCAACTTGGCGTGACCTCGTGGTTTTTCCTTTGTTAGGGTTTTTCACGTAAAAATCTTATGTTCTTTGTTTGTGTGTTAAATACCTGTACAACGCTAAGACATAAAGTTCTAACTCTATCGTCGCGTATATTCGAGCCCACAACAAGTATATTAATTTGATGATCAAATAATTTTTGAGCGCTTTGATGAGACAAATCCAACCAATAAGATTATTTAATTATGATATTATTAAGCACTTAGAAAGAATCAATATGAGTTGTACAAGTGTGTTTAGAATTTTGGTTATATTCAAGGGGTATGTTACTCTGCATAGCTTCGAATCTTAGTTAAGACAACCACCATCAAACTATTGCCTTCGAAACACAGTCTCCAGACCACTATCATCAAACTATAATCCTCTGACCACACTTCCTCAACTGCACTTGTCTAATAACAATTATTCAATTATGATCAGCTAACTACTCTCGTCTGATTACAGTTATCCAACTAACGTCATCTTAATATGACTCTCCAACCACTATAGCCTAAACATGATCTTCTAATAACTGTAGCCCGATTATACTTATCCCATCACAATCGTCCGAATATATTTGTCTGACCACTATTATCCGATTATGATTAATTAAAAGATGGAGAACAGCAATTGTCCTCTTAATAGGGTTCATATATATTAAAGCCAATTTAAAATAGGTTAAGTCTCCATCATTTGGTTGCAGTGTAAAGCATGGATACACACGGTGGTCACGTACGTATAGGGAGATGAATCGTATGGTTCAAGCCCCCAATGTATCCCGATTTGTTAACAGGCCGGGCCTTAGCTGTCCCCCAACCCTTAACAGGTATTGGTCTTCCATTCCTGCATGGAGCCCATTAACATCATGGGCCCCATCATGTCTCATAGTGGACATTAAATTATTAAAAATTTATATTAATAACTAAGAGTATAAATTCATTGTGTTTATTGGCATTAATTTTCTTTGGAATTTTTGATAGCCCTCATCGTTCAAACATTTGAATTTTGCATCTTTTATATTTATAAGGCTTATTGTATTATGAACTATAAAATAAAATATTTTTCTTTATGTGGACCGTTTTAATATAGATAGTTTTCATAATGAATAATGCATGAATTTTGTAATAATATAATGTATGTAGACTGTAGTGAGATAAAAAAGATATTTGATGTCTTAAGGATTGTACTGATGATACAATATGGAAGAAGATTGTACGAGGGGTCAAAGTTTTTACCTGAAGAATTTGAAAATGACGGAGGTTATTGAAATTCAACAATAGTTAGATGGTAATGGTTTCTCGAAACTGAGCCATGGTTATAAAATTGGGAGTATTTGCTTAGTCTTCTATAATTGAATGACTTAGAATGAGACTAATGACAATCAAGATGATGAAAGATGGACAAATAATGATGGTCAGATGATAATTGTCAGACAACTACAATCAGAATATATAAGTAATGGCTAGTGGTGATCTTTGGTGTTGAATGTTGAGTAGAGCTTCAAATGTTCTTGTCATAACTACAATCAGAATATCTCCTGCCTTGGTCTCAACCTTAGTTCTCTTCCGATGTCTAGCCATGGCCTCTTCCATGCAAATAATTGGGTCGATGGATTCTATTTATAAAATTTTAGAATTGACATTTTGATAAATTCATCCAAAATCTACAACACTTCATTTGATTCCCCATATTAAATCCTTCGATTATTGATCTTAGGTTTGTTAGATTTCATACATTGAACCACTCAATTTGATTAATAGGCATGCAAAATTTAAAATTTCGTTTAATTCTTTTATTATAATTATCCCAAAGTTTTTAACCAAACTTCAACAACTTGATTTTGACTCATTTGGACTCGGATTGAACCACCTTTGATGTTATTGTGTTCATCTTGTGGAGATGTTCAATTCAATTATGAGATTACTTAAATTGAAATTTGCAAAGATCCCAAATTTAACTATGAAAGTTTTTTCATGTGGATCAAGTGAAATTTTAGATACATCAAATATAATGTAACATTTTTATCACATAGTATATTATAACTCAAATTTAATCACAATAAATTAATAGCAATTAAATTATTTTAAAATAAATACAATACATGATTAATTAATTAAAATTTATATTGCATCTACGCTAAAATAAATTTAATAACAACAAAATTCATCTTGACCAATTTGATATAGAATATTCTTACCCAAAAATTTTCAACAAATGACATACACCTATTTCGAGGTCTAATGAAATGAGAACTTCAACATTTCAACTTTATGTGAGATACAATATCAATGTTCTTAATGAACTCAATAATGTCTCCAACTAAAAGCTCCATATGTTCTGATAACTTAGGCTTCATTTTAGCCAATTTTTTTGCCATTGCTTATTTGTTGTTTTTAATAAAATTTTGTACTAAAAAGCTGCTTTAAAAATTAATAAATAAATTGTTCCAATTAAAACCTTAGTTAATTTAGAAGGTAGACTATCCATTGGAATAATTATTTCATAAGGAAATTCTTATGATAGAAAATGATAAATCATTATGAATTGCAACTCTAGATTCATATAGATAATGTACAGATAATGATCAACAGTCATGGATTACTTTCCATTATAAAGAAGCCTATCTATTCATGCCCTATAAAGTATAAAGAATTAGATTAGATAGTTCTCTCATGATTATTATTAATATATATTATAAGCTTATTATTTTATTAAAAAGATTATATAAAAATATTCTAATATAAATTAAATTAAAATGATTTTAAAAATTACTGAAATCTCAACATCTAATGAACTTTAATAGAATTTATATCAGTCTAACAAGATTGAACATCATGTGATACCTAATATAGGTTTAACTAAGACCTACGAATCCTTCACATGATTTTCTTCAAAGTAATGTTATGCTAATTAATAGAACCTATTGATTTATGTGTGCTACTTTTCACATGATTTTCAATGCAATATTGCATAAAAATAGACAATAAACTGTTTTTTCATGAAATATCCACTATGGCGTTTATGTATGAGTAGGTCTGCTAAATGAAATTTAGGCTTTCTTTGGGACGGCTTTTTATTGCTTCTTAAAATAATTTTTTAGTAAAAAAATTTAATTTTATACTAAAATTTTGCTTTTAATAAAGCCGTCTCAAACAAAGCATAATCATCTAATCTAACTTAATTTGTTTTTACTAATACATCCCAATCAAACATTATAAGTTCTATAGAGAAAAATAGAGAGTTATAGTATATAATGGATAAATATAAACATTATAAAATTGATCAAATACTCGTGACATGAATCATTTCATACTTCATATCAAACATTATTACTAGCTTCATCATCTTCTATATTTGACATTTTGCTTACCCCATGCCACCAATGTATTTACACAAATACTTTATCTAAACATTAAAACAAACACTTGAATTGCATCCCAAACCCAAATTAGTGCAATTTCTAACGAAAAAAATGTGGAGTGAAGAAGTCCTAAGTCCCCATCATTGCATAAATCTTTAATTCAAAATTCAAACGTCAAACCAAAGCCACAACGGCTATCTTCCAATCTTTCATTAAAAAAGGTTAAGGGACAAAGTGTAAGCCCATAGGGCCAGACAACAATCAATATGTCCCTCGTTGGTGCCTCTTCTTCTTCCTGGAAAGCAACGGCAGCTTAAAAGCTGCAACGGTCCTTAAAAAGAGTGAAAATGGGAAGTAGCAAACGCAGCCAGACATCCATCTCACGCTTTCAGCTTTCTCACCACAAAATCATGAAAACCCCGTGCGTGTGGTTGCCGACTCCCGAGCCCATATTAAATTTATGAGCGACAAAGCTCAAGAACCCCTACTACATAAATTCAGATTTAATTTGAGACAACTTTTTTATTATTCTTAAAACAGCTTAATTTCTAATATAACAAGCGAAATTTCTATAATAAAAATTTACCTACTCAGTTTTCCAAAAATGATTCAGTATTTTTATTTTATATCATTAAATAAATTTTTTATTATTTTAACATTATATGTAATTCAGATTTTCCTTCAGATATCAGACTCACACAGTCCACTCCACAAGGGATGGATTAATTATTTTGTGCGAATATCAGGCGCAAAAGATCAATTAAAATGCGTCAAATCATTCTTGCACTGATACCATGACTCGGTACAACTCGATACCACACTGCTCAATACCGTTGATGTGGCATATTCTCTCATGTCTGCACATAATGATTTCTTTGAGAAATGAGATGCTATTTAAATGGTTGGATTAGCTTTTTATATTTCAAAAACAAAGCATCAAATTTTATTCTTTTATAAATGAAACATATTTTTTTAAGGATAATGGAAATTAGCAAAAAAAAAAAAAAAAGCAGCCATGATTTTGATTATTATTCTCCCAGTTAATCTGTATTATTATACATATATTAAATTTCACTGTACTATGCTTATTTTTCATGATAACTTCTTGAAAACCGAAACAAAAAGGGGCAAAAACCATGTACGAAAGGGGGGAAAACCCGTAAAGGTGAATTAGTAAATAGATAATCACTTCTCGATCGACGAACTGGCAAGATCAGGATCTCGAAACCGCCTCGGCGAGCTTGAAGATCTTCGACGCGATCCCTGGCGGCAAGTTTAGTGCCGGCCGCCGCTCCCGGCGCTCCCGCCGGAAATCAAAGCAGAGCGCATCTGATATGTCATCAGAGCTCCATCCTGCGCGTCGCAGGGAGTCCGAGCACCTGTCCGCCTTCAAAAGGAGAGCATCAAGAACCGCCTCGTCGTCGACCATAGCGAACAAGGCGCTGGGGGCGGAAGAAGAATCGACCATCTCGTTCACGTCGGATTCCCCCCATCCTCCTTCCCTCAGCACAGACCCTATTCGGTCCAGGTAACTGTCGACCCATTCCGGCACCCTCGATGGCCGGATCTTCTCAGGAATATCGAGCATCGGAGATGATGATGACGAGGACGAGGAGCAGGAAGAGTTACGCCGGCGACGATCCGAGACAGCGTCGCTCCAGAACTCGACCCAGCGAGGGGCCTTACCGGCTATTGAATCCAGACTACGTCGAGTGGCGTGAGGCGGAAGAGGAGGTAGAGGAGGCTTATCAGCGGCGGCGCTTGCCGATTTCTGGCGTCGGAGGGAACGATCTGGTGATCGGAAGGAGGAATCGCGGCGGAAGAAGTCAGGAAGGTCGTACCCGCAGCAGAGGACGCGGGTTTCGTCGACGAAGAAGACGGGGTTACCGGCAAGAGTCGGTCGGCAGGGGATATAGCAGCGATCGAAGAGCGGGATCAAAAGCGGAGCTCTACGGAGAGCTGAACGAGCAACGGGCAGTGTGCGATCTGGGCAGGATCGAGGCCAGAAGTTGCCCCGCGCGATTTGGAGTGAAGCAGCTGCTATAGGAAGATCGATGGAAGCGCGGATGCGTGATCGGGAGCGCCAATCTGGGAATCCAGGGCCGGAGGGTAGTCCGAGGGACAGGACCGCGCGGAGGTCCGGAGGGAAGGCAAAGGCAAACTCTGCTTCGATTCTGGCAAACTCGGCGTCAGAGAGGCCAGGAAGGATGGAGACGCCTGACGCGCGAAGGTGGGAGATGATTGCGTCAGCGAGAGGAGTGAAGGATTGGAGGCCGTTGCGGGGGGCGGCGGCGGAGGAAGAGTATGAGGGGTTGGTTGCCGCGCGGGTAGATAGTCTTCGGAGACCGGCAGCGTGGCTTGCCGGAAAGCCGGCCATTCGGCGGTCGACGTCAACCATAAAGTAAAAAAGCTTTTTGTTTCTTGCTGTTCCTTTGTGTTGGGAAGGTGGGAATGAAGAAGACGGTTGTAGGGGTACGGTAGTGAAGCTGTGGAGTATATATAGGCGGGTGGTGAGGTGGGTGGGTCCCGGTTGGAGATCTTGATTCTTGCCTGGGATGAGGACAGTGATGCGCTTTTACGGTAATACCCCCATAGGAGCTAATGGGCTAGGATAGGCAAGCGGGCTCTGTTCACAAAATCCGGCCCACAGCCCAAGACATTGAATACAGCTTTTTTTTTTTTTTTTTTTGTCAGGGAGTGTCAGCCTTCGGCCACTAATCTTTCTGGTCAACCTAGCATGCAACCCACATCAATTTACAAGGCCGACACTTAAGGCTGTCACGAAGCGCCGAGGGGATTCGAACTTGGGACCTGACTTTTGGCCAGCCAAGTCTCCACCACCAGGCCACCCCGCGCTGGGTTGAATACAGCCTTTAAGTAAACAAACAGAGTACTGAATGCTACAGTGCTCGATTTATATAGTTTTGACGTTGCATTAAAAAATTAGTATTGTCTTATTTAATTTTTTTTATATTGCACATTTGCACCTAATTATTTTAAGAGAATTCACATAAAATATTTTATTATTAAAATATAAAATAATAATGATTTATTAATATTGAACTAAGGGGCCCACTCATGTTCTCATACATAAATTGGCTGATTTTATTAACAGGTAGGTCAAAAACTAGCTTTTGGTTGAAGAGAGCTATGTGGCATCTGCATCGTTGTGTAATGTTTATCCGTGTAAAGCACATAAGCATAAGCATAATAATCATCATATCCTTCTTTTAATAACTGCCACTTTCTTAAAAAGAAAAGAACACCTCTTGATTTGTCGTTAACCAAATATATGCTTTGCTAATCAAGTCGTTATTAAACTAATTGGACTTATATGCTCATTAAACAGATATTATTCTCATAAATTGTTCTATGAGTCAATAATTAAAGAAGACTGATGCGTCATCAAAAAATAATCATGATCGGGCACAAATATCGAGAAAAAATTAAGAAGGAAATTATCGAAATTCAATCTGGGACCATCTGAACTCCAATTTCAACATATTACAGTCGAACTGAATGTCTCGAAAATATGAACCCAATGACATTAAATTCTACTCAATCGAAGACCTGAAACCCATTATGAAAGTTCAAACCATAAATTGGATGAATCAAGCGGCTCAACAATATGAATTCAACGAGATCAAGATTGCCGAATTTTGATATTATTTAGATTTTCAAAAGCCCAATAAACAGCCCACGATCAAAGAGATCAATATTAATCGTCCACTCAAATCACTCCCAACTTACCCTTGATCCTACTCATATTTATTCATCTTACTCATATTTATTGGGCATGCCACTATAACAAACACATTATTCCTCATGAAGGGGAACTCAAGCAAATAAGAGAATGAAGAGAGAGAAACTATAGTTCTATTGCCACCAGTCTCCTCCTCGACCACTATCGGACCACCCACCGTCGCCAGACTGATGCCAGACTCTGCCTAGGCATCGACTGACGCCGTATTTCCTCCGGGCCACTTATTGATGCCAGACTTCTACTAGACCACCAATTTACGATATATTTCCTTACGGCAACCGACTAACGTAAGACTTCTACTTGGCCACCGACTTACAACGAATTTCTTCCCGGCCACCAACTAACCCAGACTTCCGCCAGCTAACTTATGAGTCAGCTCAAACTAGTAGAATTAAGCTTGAATTTGAGCTTTTTTCAGGCATTTAGGGCAATTAAAACAGATGCATACACAAGATTCGAACTCAAAACTTCTTACTTGATAACCTAAGTTCCCAACTAACAGATCAAAATGAGCTGTGTTTGATCTCGAATTTGAACTCAATTAATTAATAAAACTTAGCCTATATTAATAAATCACTAGCCCTAATTCTCTTTGTATAAAATATACTATGTAAAATATTTATTAATTGCAATAAATATTTATTTATTATCGTGACATTTATAATTATCGTGTGGTACACTTCGCACATGCCACCGGCCTCAATTATAAAGCGTGTCAGAACTACCATTGCGACGCGGTGGAATCATAAGGCCGAAGCCGAGCGGCCGGTGCTTCATTATTCTCCTCTTCCGTTCTTTTATATAATTAAAAAACTTAGTTATTATAATTTTTAATTAGTCTGATCATAATCCGACGGTCACTACGGACCGGGCCCACTGCGGGCTCTGACAAAGCCCAATCATTTGGTCAGGCGGCGCGGACTTGGACTTTAAAGCCCATCTCCAGTTTCACTGGGCCCCTAAAATCCTATAAGTACTGATATCAAAGGTCTTGACAGTTTGTTTACATTGGGATTTTTTGTATAGAAAGGTCTTTGGTGGTTGTTGAATATTTTAATTTTAGTTGGGGTATTTTAGGGTAGTGATTGGCATGTTTGAAAGAGATATATTCATGAACTAGTTATATGATAATGATGTTGATTTGTATGGTTAAGGCTATAGTGCATGCATGCTAAATGGATGTGGATGTAAAAATTTAGGGTTTTAATTATGAAGATAACTCGTGTTGGTACGATGAATATTGAGTATTACATATGAGATGCATTAGAAATGATAAGATTGTATGAGACTGAGATATTGATATTTGTGTTATCATTAAGAAATGATGTAGACCGAGCTGGAATACTATTTTTGAAAAAAAGATTATCAATATTATTGAACAAATTTTTTTTTTTTAAAAAAAGATAATTGTTATGTGTTGAAAAGTTTGTCTTAGTAAATTTAGTATTTTATATCTTCATTTTGAATAAAAATTCAGCACACAAAAACTAAAAGTTATCGAAGGTAAAAAAAATTAAACATAAAACATAGAAAAGGAAAAAACTATGGGGTTTAGCCTAGTTTAAAAATCCACTATTCATCACGAGATATTAGAATCTTTCTTTTGTCATAATTGAAGAACAAGACGACTATTGAGGAGTAAAATATATGATTTCTCTTTTGTAAAGATTACAAAACTCAATTATTCATAGATGGACAGTTAATATCCAACAACAGTGTTATAACTTGGCAGATATATGTAGACGATGATGACGATTGTTGGTGGTGGTCTTCAACGACGACCGAGACCTAGAAAATGTAAGGGAGCTCTATTCTTTTCTAACTCTTAGACCATTCCTTTTCTGGAGAGAGTAAGACTCTATATATTTACTTTTTGAGATGGACATTTTGTTAAATTTTGGTGTAATCCAAAGCACTCCATCGTATAGTCCATAATGATTCTATTGATCATAAACATTTTCTCTGCAATTAAGTGTCTTACTTATATCGAAATTAAGTGATCTTAAGCTTGTTATATTCGTCTCATCAAACTGCTTGATTCGACTATAAGCATGCAAAATTTGGAGATCATATGGTCATTTAATAAATGCTCAAGTTTCCAATTACGTGTTTTTTATTTATTTTTCTTTTTTTAAAGTTTCCGATTATGCATTAAGTGCGCTATTTGGCTTCATTTAGGTTCAAATAGGAGCACTTTTGGTATTGTTGCGTTCATCTTTTTTAGACTTCTAATTTAACTATGCATTTGTAAAAATCGGAGGTTAGATTCTGAATTTAATTTCAAAAGTTTTAAATTTAAATTTTATCTCAAAATTTATGTCTATGATACAAATTTTTCGTAAACATATCAACAATATTGCTTTTTTCTCCTCTAGAAATAATAGAGGTGAAGGAATGCACAAATGAATTATAGTTTAAGGTTTCATATATAAACATATTAGTCAATATTTATCAAATTATCATGAAATTCAATAAAATAATATTATTAAAAAAAATCTATATCACAATTATTATTAACTACCAAACACTAGTAGGAAAAAAGTACAAATATAGATAGGCCCCCAAATCTCTTCAAATTATTAAGACTTTCGTTGAAAATAATTTCGGAACTTACCATTTATATATATAGTTGCCTTAAAAGCCATTAAAGCAATAGTACACTTTGAATTAAACATTCACCAATTGGAAGAATATCAATGCTCATCTTATATATTTTCTTAGTCAAAATTTATCTGATTTTTCTGTGTTTTTCTCTCACATTAATGAAATAATAGAGGGAATAACTCCTCGACCACCACCATAGTTATGCTCGACGCCCGAGTAACACCAGAGTTCTGCCCGACGTCCGAGTGACGCCTGAATTCTGCCAGACGCCCGAGCGATGCCGGAATTCTGCCCAAGTGACGCCGGAAATCTGCCCGACGCCAAAGTAACGCTAGAATTCTGTCTGACACCCAAGTGACGTCGGAACTTTGTCAGATTTCCAAGTGACGTCGGAATTCTAAGTGATTTTGAATTTGGCTCGAATACACAACTTGTTTGTAATTGGAATTCAATCCGGAACTGAAGCATTGTAATCTGATCGTCCTAAATTTTAAGGACGAGTCAGACTCTTGTACCTCAAACAAACACTAGTGTAATTATTTCAACTCGGCATGACCCCATGGTTTTTTCCCTTTTCAGGATTTTCCACGTAAAAATCTTGGTGTTATTTCTCTCATGTTTGTGTGCTAGATATCCGTACAACCCTGATATGGAAATTTTCTAACTCTATCGCCGCGTATATTCTTGTCCGCAACAATATATATATATATATATATATATATATATATATATATATATATATAACAATAAGATATTTTAGAAATTAATTTTTATACTTATTCAAGAAAAGTTTAAGATCAAGAAGAAAATGAATGGGAAGAGAGTACAAAGTTGAATGTTGGTCTGAAGACCGGTCGATAATGAAGAATAATTACCCACCGAAGACAATAACTGCCTGCGATAAAAATTTAATACTAAGAGGTACACAGCTTATTTTTATGACCAACGCTCCTTTCATGTGATAAATCATACATATGAGGAAGAGGGAATTTTGTATGTTTTTTAATGAATATTTTTATTTATTTTTATCCTTCAATCATTATTTTTTATTTTAGTAGCATAATTTTTTTAAAGGATAAATTATGACATAAATCTTTTTTTTTTTGTACTTAATTTTGTGATTCTCATAAATCTATAAAATTGCAGCTTCTAAACCAATTTGATGTCTCCTGCATGATAATTTATTTAATAAGTGAAGGTAATATGGACTTTAATTATTTTTTTAAACATAATTTATTTGCTATGTGCTAAAAAAATTGCGACGGTTGAGAGAATTTAATATCTTAGCTTTGTATGAATATTTGATAGATAATGATAAAATTAAAAAATGTGATACCGAAGTTCGTACATGTAAATTTAAGAAGGAAAATAATGTGAGGCTTTGTGAAATATTCGTTCTCAGAAATTCGGGTAAATGTTCATTTATGTTTGTTAATGTCAATTTGATTAGCAATTATGAGTTTTAGAATGCTTAGAGGGGCCTTAGGTGACCAAGGTTTAGGGGCAGAAGTGAAAATCATGTATGTGAAAATTTCTTAGTGGGGGCCATGACATTGAACTCTTGGGAGAAATGGAGAAAAAAATAGGTTTAAATCATTTCAAGCAAAGATAAGTGTCCCATTGAATAGACTGAGTCTGGTAGAGGGCAGGGGATCAAATTTCTATAAGGTACTTATGAATTTTGTTGTTCAGGTTGCATTTAAGCCTTTTGTTTTAATCATTATAATATGAATTATCATTATTAAGTATTTTTTTAAGTATTTTGAAAGAAATATCATGTAATATGTATTTTGGATGTATATTTTATATTGTTTTGGATGATTAGTTGGCTCTGGATGAAATGAAATGTTGAGTTGAGAAATATATAAATTTATGGGAAAAGTGTGTTTAAATCCCTCATTTAGATCTTGGGGCGTCATAGTTGATCTGCCTAAAATGATTCCACTAGATAAATATTAGTTACAAGGATTTTCTAGTCCACCAATTTGGAGAATGCAGGATTACAAGTGTATTAATTGTTAACTTAACTTCATCTCATAGCGGTAAAAAGTACTATTAAAGTGGTAAAAGATGAGGGATGAGAAACATTTAGACAATTATGGTCAAAGTCAAGTGGTGGTGGTTCAAAAGTGATGTTCAAGTTGCTTCATTCTGACGACAACGACAATCTAACATCTATAGTTCATTGATAGTTAGGGTTGTGATGGTAAGATGACATAACTCAACTGACGGTTGTCTGACAAATGTGGTCGGGTGATGGTGATCATACTATGGTTGTCAATAAGGGTTTGATGACGATAATCAAGCAGTTATCTAATAACGATGGATGGAGTATGGTCAATCAATAGCAATTAGGCAATGGTCTGATGACAAAGATTCAGTAGTGATGGTCTGACAAATTTGGTTAGGCGACTGTGGTTTGATGCTAATAGTTCGAATGTGTTTGATGGCAACAATTGGGTGATGGGTGATCGTCTGACAACTATGATTGGGCAATGGACTTTGGGCGGTGGTGATAGTTAGATTTTGGTGGTGAAGCAATAGTGTTGGTTGAGCAGTAATCTGATCGTTGTGATCGAGTGGTGCTCCAATGATGGCAACCATGCGGTGTTTCGATGGTAACAGTTGGGTGGTTGTCCAATAGTGAGAATTAGATGGTGATCGCTCTGGTAAAGGTGTAGCATTCTTCAAATCTCTAAGCTATTTGCAATATGCACTCCACTCCCTTTCATATAAAGATGGATGGTCTTTTTATCATTTTTGAGAGATGTCATTTTCATAAATATAATCAAAGTTTTAAAAACTTCATCAAAAAGTCTGCACTAATTCCCTTGTTCATAGAAAATTCTTTTAATATTTAAGTATCTTAATTATGCCAGAATTAAGAGATCTTAGGCTCGTTGGATTTGTCGCATCAGTACACTTGACTTGATTATATACACGAAAGATTTAGAGATCGTTTGATCATCTAATTAATAACCCAAAGATTTTATGCTTCAAGTGCTTGATTTGGACTCATTTGAACTTAGATTGGATCACTTTTTGAATTGATGGGTTCATATTGTCAAGCCAGTCCATTTAACTATATTTTTATTGACATCAAAGTCCAAATGATCCTAAATTTAATTATTAAAAATTTTAATTGTAATATGCATCTAGATTTGTGTTTGATCAAGTAAATTTTTTTGTTGTGTATCAATACCACATAATTATTAAAGAGAGCTAGAATGCAACAATCATAGACAATACAAAGAAAAATTCTTTGGGTAAAATTTGGACGAAGCCCGTAAATAAAAATATAAAAAATTAGATGTTGATTTTCAGCCACGATAGATTCATTAATGGAGATATAAGGGTCATCACTCTTACCTTAGGTGAATCTCACCTAAGAGATTATCATAAAAGACTAACAATACTAAAATCTTAGCATTTGCAATCTCATCATATAAAGATAATGGTTTTCAACAATCAACTCTCTATAAACAAAAATAATTAAGCAAAATTTATAGTTAATGCCCCCAACTCACTCAAAGTAATAAGACCCCATTCTTACCAATAAATAACAAGATCAAGCCTAAGTTAAACGAGATTAATTCCAACTCTAAGACGTGCATATCATATCAAATTGCATGAATCAAAATTGGTGTGATGAATTATCCATGACTATGAGACAGTCCCGATGGATCGTAAGAAATAAAGGACAATTCAAGTTCGCGGCAACTTTAGTTAATGATAACTTCAGGCTTGCCAGCAACACTAGAAGAAGAGAAAAAGGAAAAAAGAATTACCGCTTTTTATTCATTTGTAATGTCTCCAAATGGAGGTTATTTATATTGGCATAAGAGTAGACATATTCACTAATTACTTATTAAGTACCTAATAACCCTAACCTAATTTAAATACCTAGTACATTTATTAAGCAGTTAATCTATTAATCTATTTCAAATCCCAATCAAACTACCCACAAATGATTCTTATTAATCCATTAATCTATTAGTTGTATGAATCTAAGCCAGTGTGTTAATATGTTTATGTCTACTTTTAAATTAGGGGAAGACTAACATAGCACTTTATGTCATTGCCGAATCAAGAAGTTGTTTACTTAGTAATTCCAACATCGAATATGATAAAATCATAATCATGAAAGTTACATAACATAATCACAATCACAATCACTAAATTAGAATCTCCAATAACTTACTTTGCAATATTCAAATCATCATCATTTATATCTTAAACAAAACCATCATTTACTTCTATTTATTTCAAATTACAAGCTAAGAATGAAGAAATAAGAATCCTTCCAAAGATCCACCTCTTTTTCTAAAGAGATAGTCTCTCTTTTTGCTTACTAAATGAATTGAGCATCAAATCTTGATGGAGCTATAGTCTTTTCTTTTGAATAATTGTGTGTAGGATAGGACTTATAGTACCATAACTCCTCTTTTCAAGCACTCTAAACTTCTTATCTCAGATTTTGCCAAAACAATTTTCAGATAAGCTTTAGCACATGCCTATGGCCAGCCCTACTCTATAGATTTAGTCAAAAAACTCAACCAATTCACCAATAATATTTAATGGGTTGAAACTATGAAGAAAATCTAATATTATATGATATGAACTTATTGTAATAGCTATGATTTGTCTGATCAACCCTACCCAGTTCAAAGATAATCCATATGGATACTATTAACTGTTACTTTCAAGGAATGCTATTTATATTTGTATACTATAATTCTAACTTTTATTTAATTACTCTTATTTCACTCTCTCAATATTATAGTTCTCGAAGACTAGAATTCAAATAATAACTTTTTAATGAATATCATCCTATAATGCTGTAGCCCAACAACTTGATGTGAACCTGGGTCAAAAAAATTCTGGTTCGAATTGATCGATGTAACAAGCTGGTCGGATTTGGATCCAAAATTCTTACCGATTTAGTTGGAGGTGCTGCAAACCTAGGGGGTGTCAATATTTGACACAACACGAAAACCCGACTTGAACCCGACCCGAAAATTTCAGGTTAGACCCAACCCGATTTCAAAATGGGTCAGGTTCTGGTTCCCGGATTCGACCCGTTTGAAAAAACGGGTCGAGTTTGGGTTGACTCGGAAACTCGATGGGTCAACCCGGAAACCCATTTAAAATGAGCTGATCGCGCTGCCCGAGCCCACCTATGTCGACTTTCAGCTGCCCGCACTTGCATGCCCCCTGCACATGTCGCGCCCGAGCTGCCCGTGCCTGAGGCTGCCCACGCCAGCAAGCATTGCGTGCGAACTGCCCCCGCTCGCACCTGAGGCTGCCCGCATCGTGTCGTGAGCCACGCTGTCCACCGTCCACCATCCCGTCCAGCCATCAACTGTGTTGGGCAGGTCAACCAATAACACGGCAGATCGGGTCCAAATCCAAATTTCCGACCCGTTTACATACCGGGTTGGGTTAGGGTCGACTCGCATGAACTCGGGTCAATTCCGAGTTCGACAAGAACCCAAACCAAAACCCAATTTTGACGCCCTATGGGAACCCGATTTTGACCCGAAAATAACTAGTTTGATTTTTTACCTTAAGTTATTTTATCTGTTGGTAAAGAAAGGAGTTGGAAAAAGAGAGTGCAAGTCTAATGTTTTACCAGGTCTTTCTCTCACCATCTCCACTCACATCTTTCTCCTACTAAAAATAGTCTAAAAATTATAAAAAAAAAAAAAACTTCTCCTCTCTCCTCTCTCCTCTCTCCTCTCTCTCTCTAAATAAATAAATTGCCTAAATAAGCAGCACACTAGCACATGTAAGCAGTTATATAATAACCAGTTTTCGAAGAAAGTAACTTCCCAACATTCTCACCATTTTCTCTCCCTACTTGATCAATTTTTTGGCTTTAGGCGCCTCTTGCTTCTAACCACAACCTTCACCTTTTTTTCCTGTCAAGAAATTATTTGCTAATCCACAATGACGTTATACAGATCACACAGAATCACAATGATGTTCCTATCTTTCTCCATCCACATTTAATCGATTAAACTTTTGGCTTTCATATGCAACATTTAACTATTCCCTACAGCAAAAAAAAAAATTAAAAAATATACATAAAAGTACTATGCCAGGCTAAGTACAAGCTTTATTTAATCATTCATGTGGAAATAAATAAGCACTAAGTGTCCTTTAATCAGTTTTTTTATACCTGCAAGTTCCTTAGAAGACTTGTCTTTCCTCCATGCAGCATGTGGCTTTACTGTATTTTACATTCCAAAGCTTTGCTTTTGGAGTTTTGGTGCGTCTGTCGATGCCTTGCAATTGAATATTTGAATCCATATAAGCCAAATTATGGGACCTTCTTTTAACATGGAGGAATCATGCTTTTGCTTTAATTAACCTTCTCGCTTCCCAATGCATGTATTTTATGTGGATATTGGCTGCCAAAATGTAAGCACGATCACATATATTTATGTGGGTTTCAAATTCTAAGCTGAAGGTGGGTGGCTTGAGAAGGATTAATTATTCTGTGCGGACGTCGAACATCGAACGTCGTTCGGAGACCAATCAAAATGATTCATATCACCCTTTTGCTGTGTACCGCGTCTCGATACTGTTCAGTACCACTCGGTACTGCAGGTCAGTATGTGTATACATTGTATAACTTTGTACACAATATATGCATACACTGTATAATATACACGCTGTATAAATTACATATCACCCTTTATGATTAAAGTCCAAACACTGTCCAAACTCCCCACGTAATAATTTCTTCTCTCCATACACCACAAATAGATAAATAATATAAAGTTTCTGTGGCTTAGGTTCATCTAGAAAAACACACATTTTCTCTCTCTCATCCACACATGGAGATAAACAATATAAGATGAACAAGAATTATATTCTCTTTCATTTAAAATAGCTCTCTATCTCAAAATGCGTATAAAAGATATAACATATAACAGGACTAATAACTCTCTATATCTCAAAATGCGTATAAAAGATATAACAAATAGGATGACTAAAGCTCGATCATATTAAAATAATAATCTGTCTCTCAAGTAAATGATTTAAAATTTATGGGAATTAGAGCTACTTAATATGATGTACTCTATCTGGCACAAATGTCTAGAGATGAACATTTCTCCTTCGAAGAGAAAATTTATTAAACTTAACAATTGTTTATTATGATTTATATTAAAACAATTATGTTACAAATATAAATAATCAATTTTTATAATGATGTAAGCATTCATCTAGCATATTAAATTTACAGATAAAAGGAATAAAAAAGGCAGTCATCAACCCTACAGTAGATTAAACAAATTTTTTTTTGTTTTTTACTATAATCATCTTAGTTCTGAAGGTCATATTGATAGTATAGTAAACGTCACAATGCTTGCAGTTTCACTCGAGCTGGTTGATATTATAAGGAACAATCTCCATAAATAACTACAATATGATCTTACTTAATAAAACAATAAACTGCTAAGGTTTGTTGAGGTGGATCTTCAAGGATCAAAGTCAACATAATTACATTTGGGAAAGGTCGATGCATATTTAAGATTCGTTTGGGACGGCTTCCTTATTGCTTCTTAAAACAACTTTCTAGTACAAAAATTAAAATTTTTGTTCAAAAAAGAAACCTTGATGTTAACTGTTGTTAATCCTTATTCGATAAAAAGAATAGCTACGGGGTACGGGGTCCTGCCTATAGAAGCATAGCACAACAACAGCTGATTCTACCTTGCCAGAAATCAAGTCAAACTTGCAATAGAAATCATGGATAATCAGTTTCTACGTTGAAAATACAAAAGAACAGGGGTTAACTGTTATGATACTTTGACTTAATTTCCAATGAAGTACTCATAGGAAAAGTATTTTGGGAAGCCTACCAAATTAATCATATAATGCATATATTTATGATGGTTCAGAACAATACCATAAAGATTATTGTGAACTTGCAAACCCAAGAAATTAATAAAAACATCAAAATTGTTCATATGAAATGTCGCAGAAAAATGTTGTTGCAAATGGGTAATTAGTGTCAAATTTATCCCAATACTAACAATATCATTAACATAAACCAAGGAAAAAAGCAATATCATCGGATGTCGTGAAAATAACAAATGATGAGTTATACTGGCCTATTTCAGTCCATATAGAGAGTGATTTACTTTAGATTTGAGGAGAGGATGAGGAAACAGCAAGCGGTAGAACCAATAAATCTCCACCTTGAGATCTCCATTAAAAAAAAGTATTTTTAATGTTTATTGATAGAGTGGCCATCCTTGTGAAGCAACAATAAGATTATCATTTATATTGTAGCCATTTTAGCTACATAAGCAAAAAAAAAAAAAAAAAGATTCAATCAATTTCATATTCTTGTTTGTACCAAAAACAACTAAATGTGTCCTTACAATGAACTAGAGTGCTATTAGAGCAAAGCTTGATCGAGTAAAACCATTTGCAACTAATGACTTAAACATGAGCGTCTCATGTATGGTAATCCTTAAGAGCCTTATGTTCATTAGCATTAGTCTCTTCTAACAATCTTGTTCACACTGAATAGCAAGAAGTAAGGAGATTAGAAGCCAATGTACTATGAAAATCACATAAATTTAGAGAACAAGATTCTAGAAAACTGCTTAGGAGCGGATCACATTGCACGGACTTATAAAGCGGATTGGTTCAAGAAATGGTGAAGTTGGATATTTTCCTTCATACACAAATCTTGGTCTGAGTCATTCATGACAAGAATTTAATTTCCTCAAAATTAGAAAGGATATATATCTCTAACAAAGGCTCAATGTGAGTTGAGAAGAAAAATTGATGTCCAAAGAAAACAACATAATGAGAGACACAATATTTAGGAGCCCGAATCATAACAAACATAACTTTTGTGAGAAGTTTTACAATCCATAATAAAAAAAAAAAAAGTTTTACAATCCATAAAATCACATTAAATAGATTATCATGAAGAAAGTCAACAACTTTCAGCATGACTATCATGTGATGGAAAAGAAAGAGACCTGTATTTCCCAAAATTTATTGGTTCAACGGACAAAAGAAAGAACAGAAATTTGTTTTTTATTATCCAATAAAAAAAGCATATTAACTGAGATAAAATAGTAGAATTAAGATGGCTTAAATGTTTCTCATCGGTCATTATTTTGTTTAATTGCAGTACAAAACAATAAAACAACTCAGAAATAGAAAGGTGTGAGAGAAATAAGCATCCCACTTTAGGCCCTTCGTGGTATCTTCTTCGTAATCTGATCAGGCATAATACAACCATCACAAGAGAATTGAGCAACACAATTATTATCAATCAATTTATCTACTGAGATGACATTAGTAGATAGCTTAGGAGATATAAGGATATCTTTTAAAAAAGAATTAATATTTCAATAACATTATTAGCTAGCTGAGTATTAAGAGCAAGTTTAATAGAGCATGATCCATGTTATGGTAGAATATTACAAATAAGAACCGATGAACCAATCATATGATTAAATGCACCAAAATTCACAAACCAAGATGAGGAAGGAAGAGCATATTTACCTTATGACCCTAAGGCTTGTAGGGCTTTATAATGATTTGTTGAACCATTTCTGAAGTAAGAGTTGATTTATGTACAACTATAAAATCAATGACATGATCAGCAAAAACCATTTGGTTAGCATTTGATTGATAATTTTGAGGAAGAGTGTGTATTTTTAATAATGTACCCAAGCTTCTTACATTAATTGCAAAACTTTTTTGTATTGCTAGCAACAATATGTTTGAAGCTCTTACAACTTAAGCATTCATTAGATACATATCTCATCATTTTCCTTTCTCTTAGGTTGCATAAGCAATTGCATTCTCATGCATTTAATTTTGTTAAAAGATATTTTGTGTTACATGTCATTGCTCTTAGCGAAGTAATTTTTTAAGTAACACGTCCAATAAAGGAGAAGGATAATAATTCATCAAATTTGTCTACATAGCTATACATTCAAGACAAAATTTCATAAAAAATTAATCTCTTGATTTGTCTGTGAACCTCTTCAATAACAGCAAGAGATTCATTATGCACTTACATAAATCATATAAAAAAATTAAGACCATAAATTTTGAAATCCATAAAAATGATCTCAGATAGAGAGATAGACTTAGATGTAACTAAAATCTCATATTATAATTGGAAATGTCTAGATGTTTGGTCCTGATTATAACCTTTCATAAATACTCCTATATATATTTAGATCTCTTATATGGTCATAGCTTGAAAATAATTGCCTGGTCAACAAAACTTGAAATCTATGTCATGACTCTTAAATCCAAGATTTGTCATTGATGAAATTTTAAAAATTAAAAAGGCAGGATCATTTTCATGAATATGCACCACAATTTTTTTTCCATGACAAATAAATGAAATCACATACAGAATAATTTTACTAGTATGGCATACAACAAAAAATATACAAATTGTCCTATGGCATGGTTGACATGATGTGTTTTTCTTCAACTCATCGAAAAGATACCAAGTGATTGTTGCATAGAGAAGAAGCCTTAACATAACAAATATATAATGTACAACAAGCTTGAATGAATCAATGCTAAAGGGCGATGGGGAAAAAAATAGGATCAACGAGGAGAGTGTTGTGTACATGAATGAGCATTGAGCACTAGAAGCGCTAGAGAATGAACTCTCATAACACATTGTCGAAGGAGAGTGGTGGGCTCTCAGACACACTTGAGGTGGATAAATGGCATGAAGCATTGGAAGAGAGGATACAAGATCGACACAAAGATTAGGCATATGTTGTTCGCCATGCCAGGCAAAGACATGATCAACACATAGATGATTTGATACTGGATGCTATTTAGATTTCAAATACATGATTGTGAGCATGGAGATGAGATCGACAATAGAGAATTGGTACTACAGAGAAAAGGAGGAGACCAAAACTAGATCGTGTCTTTGATATCATGTAAATCATATTAGTGGCCTTCACATTGAGGGTTCTACTCATTATATATAAAATATTAGGATATATTTAATATGAAGTAATGTTTGAGTAATTCAAGTTATCAAATGTAACCTGACAAGAAACCTACAATTGTATTCCTAAAATATAAATATTTACAATTATACGACTTAATTACATATTATATAGCCTTAATTAGCACAATGATAATTTTGGCGCATTCTTGATTGATACATAATATGTAGCTATAATCCCAAATGAACCACACAAGACTTAAAAATGGACAATGGATATACTCTTGTACATGATAGTATATGGTAAATAAATTTGAGAAAAGAATACAAATATAATTAATATGAGAACTCAGGCAAGAGATTGTTATGATAATCATCTTAGAAAATGGGATTAGTTCCCATTAAATTTGAAATATTAATCGATACTCTTACCCACTTAAACTTTTAGGTTCAATGAGGATCAGCTATAACAGTATACCTGAAGAGGATGTGGTCTGCCATCCCCACCCTAACAATGACTTTTAAGACACTTAACAATGATTTAGCGTAGTGTAACCAGCCAACCATGAGGCAAATACATGAAGATTAATTCCAACAACTTCAAAAAGGATAAAAAAATTCAAAAGCCCAATTGGGAGACTACAGAATGTTTTAAATTGATTTCACATCAAAGCTAGACCACAACCTAAAACAACATACATAAGTCACTACATTAATCATATGTGCGCAAGAAGATCCCAATCAAAAAACATGGCATCTACCGTGGAAAATAAACAAGTCATGCATGCGCAAATGCTTCATTGGTGTTGAATTGTTTCTTTCGATGACAACCGTAAAACGTAAATTTACATATCATAACCTCCTTTTCTAATATTTGAAAAAAAATGCATACAAAGGGAGATGTATTCCTTGATACATGACAGTTAATATGAACTGAGAAATTGTAGAGCATGGCCAATGTAAACCTAGTAATTCCTCATGAAGCTGGAACAATAATAAAAGGAAAATTAAAATAAGTACAATGCTTGAAATGTCAACGATGACTTTGCCATAATATTACAAAGAGACAAGAAATTAAAATAAATTACAAATCTATATTGCATTCTAGGACAAACCTAACCTGACAGCAGCTCACTCATTTGGCCGTCTCCTTCTAAAATGTCTTAGGATGAAACTATCTGCATAGAGTGGGTATTTCTTTCTTATCAGACCTTTGATACACTTCCAATAGGAGAAGTCCACAATCTGCCCATCACTTCTTACAATGAAGAGGCAACGTGACTCCTGGAACTCCGGATGTAATCCTACCTAACAAATGGTAGCACAAAGGTTATCTTTGATACAAGATGTAAAATCCTACCAAAAAAATAGCAATATAAAATGCTTTTTACCTTCCTGAATACAGATTATTGGTACCATTTTGAATTTTAGCAATTAAGTATATCATAGATTCAGAAAGTTGAGCTAAATCATTCTTCCTAATAATGGGATATTCAGCTTTATTAGTATTAGAAGTGGCAATAAACTTTAATATAAGTGCAAAAAAAGTGGTTCAGCTTAGAAAGTCCCTTGCAGAAAGAGAGAGAGTTCTACCCTAGGAAGAACAATAGAGTTATCAGGCAAATTTAACGACGACGCTTTTAATAAATGCTGAACTTCTGAAGGGACTTCATAACAGGAGAATGCACCACTAATACCACCTTGCTTTTCAATCATGACATGAGTAAGTGGTAAAATGGCATTGTTTTGAGCATGAATAGATCATAAAATAAGTAAATTACAAGCAGATCTCTCAGATATATAGAAGGCTCTTTAAATTGGCTCATGCTTTTAAAAACCCTTCATACATAAAATATGTTTCATAAACGTCAATCCTTTGTAGACATTAATTGAAAACAAGAAATAAAGATCCTCGTCCTCTTTCTTGCTTCTTATCATGCCTCTTTCACGCAACTATTCAGAGCATGATAACAAACCAATATCGTTGCTAGTGAAGCACTAATTTGTGCGAGTTAGTGCTGAATGCTGATGAGCTCTTACAGAAAAGGAGGGCGAGTCAATTGTATTGATACCATTTACTACATTGATCTTGTGTTACGCCGGCCCAGGAGGGGCCTCCGGGTCTATTCGGAGCGGGCGGAAACTTGGTGGAGCCCATTATGGGCTAAATGCAAAATATTTTGAACTAAGGGGTGTTTAGGTCATTTGTAATATTCCTTTGTCTTTAATTAGGTGTTTTTGGGAGGGATTTGGATTATCTTGAATTTGAATTGTTTTGAGATCTAGGTTTTGGTGTCTTGGGCTCTTGGCTTCGCCGGAGATCTTTTGGAGAGTTTTTCCTTCCTCTCGAATTGAAGGAAAGTTGTATCTTGCAAGTGCTTTTCATCCGTTATCGAAATAAAAGTGTTTGCATCGTTTTCCTACGCTTTCATCTCAGATTTTTCTTGTATTTTGGCTGTTTTTTCTGCTGTGGACAGCAGTTTTCCTTGGATCTACTTGATCTTGGTGAGAAACACTTGGAAATCCAAGTGTTTCCTATCAAATTGATATCAGAGCATCAAATTGGGACCACCGGCGGCTGAAATTCTGAAATTTCAGCGAATTTATCTTGTCCGGAAGAAGATTTTGGGAGATCCGTGAGGAGAGCAATGGCCGGAAAGAAGGTGGACGTCTTGGAAGGCGAGATCGGTCAATTAAAAACCGATTTGGAAGAAAGATTTTTTGAATTTCAAAATCAAATCACCACCAACAACGAAAAAGGTTGGAGGGAAAATTCACGGCCATGGAAGAGATGATGAAGAAATTACTTGAGATGAAGACTAATCCGACGGCGTCGGATGCAAGAGAGACTGTCGGCGACCATGGCGTAGGAGGAAATCCGAACCCGCCTCGGGGGAGGAGGAATCCGGCTGTGGAGATCCTTGAGGGAGACGACGACATGCCACCTCTAGAGCCACTTTCTAGAGAGGAGATGAGCCTGGGGAATGACCGTCGAGGTGCTGATTTTCAGCGTCGAGGTGCTGATTTTCAGCGTCGAGGTGCTGATTTTCAGCGTCAAGGTATGGATTTTGAAGGCCGGAGGGGAGAATATGAGGGAAGTGCAGAATTTGGCGAAAGAAGAGGAGAATATCAGCGTCGAGGTGCTGATTCTGAAAGGGGAAGAGGGGATTATGACGATGGACTCGGATACCAACGTGGGAGGGAGGACCGGGACACTTGGGGAGCACCTCATCTTCGAGGAATGGGAGGTTATGGGGAGTACCGGGGTAACGGAAGGGATCCGAAGGTGAGGAAGTTGAAGATGCCCATCTTTGAGGGGGAAGATGGCCATGGTTGGATCTACAAGGTGGAACGGTATTTTGCAGTCAACGGATTGACAGACGAGGAGAAACTGACAGCGGCAGGACTGTGTTTGGAAGGGAAGGCACTGGCATGGTACCAGTTGCGGGACATGAGGCGACCTATTCGAAGCTGGGGGGGAGTTCAAGGATTGCCTGCTAGAGCATTTTCGAACCAGCAGCGGAGGGGATTTCTATGAGCAGTTCTTTGCACTGACACAGGAAGGGACAGTGGCAGAGTTCCGGGACCGGTTTGAGTACCTAGCTAGCAGGTTGGATCATCTTTTTGATACCGTGCTCGAAGGGAACTTCATGAAGGGGCTCAGACCAGAAATCAGAGCCGCCGTTAGAGTGATGAGACCACACGACCTGGGGGAGGCCATGGAGTTGGCACAGTTGGTCGAGGACCAGAAGCATCTGGAGAGGGTGACTCGAGGCAGCAGCTCTGGGGGATCCCACAGGATGACGACCACGTTTTTAGCATCCAAGGGAGCTGCACCGGGGGGTACACGAGAAGTACCAAAGGAGAGGTCTGGAGGAGGAGGGCCTGGGGGAAGTTTTAAAAAGCTTACTGATAAGAAGATGCAGGAGAAGAGGGCCAAGGGATTGTGCTTTAGATGTGACGAGAAGTACATGCCGGGACATAGGTGCAAGGACCGGACTCTTTAGGTTCTCCTTGTTTGCGAAGACGAGGAAGACGAAGAGGAAGGTGGGAGCAGGTCAGAAGTGGAGGAGGAGGAGAAGTTGCACCTGGATGTGGCAGAAGTCTCCCTGAACTCTGTAGTGGGATTCACTTCGAGTCACACTATGAAAGTGAAAGGGGTGATAGCTGACCACGAGGTGGTGGTTCTGATAGATAGTGGGGCAACCCACAATTTCATTTCCACCCGGCTTGTTGAGTTGCTTGGTATGGCACTAGTGGATACCGGTGGCTATGGGGTAATGATGGGCACGGGGAAGGTGGAAATGGGGAGAGGAGTTTGTAGAGGAGTGATGCTGACCATTCAGGAGATACAAGTGAGGGAGGATTTTCTTCCCTTAGAATTGGGAAGTACTGATGTGATTTTGGGAATGAAGTGGCTGCAGACTTTGGGGGAGACCAAGGTGAACTGGGGAGAACTGAGGATGGAACTGGTAGTGGAAGGGAGGAGAATCGTGATACAGGGAGATGTCGGCCTGTCTAGGACGGGGGTGTCTCTCTCAAGTCCATGATCCGAACCATCCAGGAGGTTGGGGGTGGATATTTGGTGGAGCTGCAACGATTGAAAAAAGTTAGTGTGGGAAAAGAAGGAGACATTTCTCTTGTAGTTCAACCAGTCATCCAAAACAGTTCAGCGAGGTGTTCCAGCCACCTCAAGGGTTACCACCGGTCAGAGAACAGGAGCATGCAATTCTACTAAGGGAAGGGGTGTCACCGATTAGTGTACGACCCTACCGCTATCCCCAGATTCAGAAAGATGAAATTGAAAGGTTGATTAGTGAAATGCTGGAGGCAAAGATCATCAGACCTAGTGTGAGTCCTTTCTCTAGCCCCGTATTACTGGTCAAAAAGAAAGATGGAAGCTGGAGATTTTGTGTGGATTATAGGGCTTTGAATAAGGAGACTATCCCAGATAAATTTTCCATTCCTGTGATTGATGAACTTTTGGATGAACTGTATGGAGCAGTGATATTCTCCAAACTGGATTTGAAGTCTGGATACCATCAGATCCGGATGAGGGAGGAAGACATCTCTAAGACGGCGTTCAGAACACATGAGGGGCATTATGAGTTTCTGGTGATGCCGTTTGGGCTTACCAATGCCCCTGCGACTTTCCAATCACTGATGAATAGAGTGTTCAGACCGTATCTCAGGAAGTTTGTGCTTGTGTTCTTTGATGACATCTTGGTATACAGTAGAACTGAGGAGGAGCATATGAAGCATTTGAAGTTGGTATTGGAAGTTCTACAGGAGCATCAGCTGAGAGCCAATCTGAAGAAGTGTTGTTTTGGCCAATCTAGGGTGGAATACTTGGGCCATGTAGTATCCAAGGAAGGGGTGGCAGCTGATCAGTCAAAGGTGGAGGCGATGTTGAGATGGCCATTGCCTAAGAATCTGAAGGAATTGAGAGGATTCTTAGGACTTACAGGATACTATAGGAGATTTGTTAAAGGGTACAGTACTATAGCTTGGCCACTAACAGAACAGCTAAAGAAAGATGGATTCCTATGGGGAGAGGCAGCCACAGCAGCATTTGAGACACTAAAGAAGGCTATGACCACGGTACCAGTCCTAGCTCTACCGGACTTCACTCAGACCTTCATAGTGGAGACTGATGCTTCAGGGTACGGATTGGGGGCAGTGCTCATGCAAAATCGTCGACCCATTGCCTACTTCAGCCAGGTATTAGCAGCCAGAGCCAGGCTGAAGTCAGTCTATGAGAGGGAATTAATGGCTATTGTCTTAGCCATCCAGAAGTGGCGACCCTACCTATTAGGTAGGCATTTCATTGTCAGAACAGATCAGAGAAGTCTGAAGTACTTGTTGGAGCAGCGGATGGTGACGGAAGAGCATCAGCGATGGCTTTCAAAATTGCTGGGGTATGACTTTGAAATTCAGTACAGACCAGGCAGGGAAAACAAAGCTGCGGATGCTTTGTCCAGACGATTGGGTGAACTACAGACAGTGGTTGTGTCTGTTCCTTTGATGCTAGATTGGGAGGCAATCAAAGTAGAGAGCGCGAAGGATGAGGTGTTGGGAAAGATCAGGGCTGATTTATTAAGGGAAGGTGATAGCCACCCAGGGTACTCAGTAGAGGGGGACAGATTGCTTTATCAAGGGAGGGATCGTGATGCCCAGGACTTCTATCCACATCCCAAACATACTCCAAGAATTTCATGGGAGCGCGGTTGGGGTTCATTCTGGGGTGCAGAAGACCTACAGGAGGATTGCGGCTGAGCTTTACTGGAAGGGAATGCATAGAGATGTAGAGGAGATGGTGGCCAGATGTGAGATTTGTCAGAGGAACAAATACATGGCTATGTCACCAGGGGGGCTACTACAACCATTGGCGTTACCAGGAAGAGTATGGGAGGAAATATCCATGGACTTCATAGATGGGCTGCCCCGTTCAGAAGGCTTTACAGTGATCCTGGTGGTGGTGGATAGGCTGAGCAAGTATGCTCATTTTATTCCCCTCCGACATCCTTACACCGCAGTAACAGTGGCTTCAGCATTCATCAGAGAGGTGGTCAGGTTGCATGGGATACCAGAGGCAATAGTGTCCGATAGAGATAAGGTGTTCCTCAGTCACTTTTGGAGGGAGCTGTTCAAGTTACAAGGAACAGTTTTGAAAAGGAGCACCGCTTATCACCCACAGACAGATGGCCAAACGGAGGTGGTTAATAGGAGCTTAGAAACCTTCTTGAGGTGTTTTGTGTCGGAGACACCTAAGCTTTGGGCCAAATGGTTACCTTGGGCAGAATACTGGTACAACACCTCTTTTCACTCAGCTTCACAGATGACGCCATTCAAAGTGTTGTACGGAAGGGATCCTCCACACTTGGTCCATTTTGGGAGTAGCAGCACTCCTGTTTCGTTAGTAGAAGAGTGCTTAGAGGAGAGAGACCGAGTACTGGAAGAGCTAAAAAGGCATCTACTGAGAGCACAGCAAATTATGAAGAAGCAGGCGGATGGGCATAGGAAGGACATACAGTTTGCAGCAGGGGAGAGGGTGTTTCTGAAGCTCCGACCATATAGACAGAAGACAGTTGCCAACAGAAGGAATGAAAAGCTGGCTCCAAGGTACTTTGGGCCCTATGAAGTACTGGAGAAGATTGGGGCAAGTAGCATACAGATTGAAACTACCTCCATCGGCAACTATACATCCAGTGTTTCACGTGTCACAATTGAGGAAGGCCATTGGGGAGCACACCGCCAATTCTGAGCTACCAGCAACCCTGACTGAGGACTTAGAGGTGATTCTAGAACCTATGGAGCTCAAAGGGGTGCGCCAGAAAGAAGATAAAACTAAGGAAGTGTTGATCCAGTGGAAGAACCTTCCTGACTACGAGGCTACGTGGGAGCCATACTGGAGGATGAAGCAACAGTTCCCCTGATTTTTCACCTTGAGGACAAGGTGATTCTTTGGGAAGGCGGTAATGTTACGCCGGCCCAGGAGGGGCCGGCTGGACCGATCCAGGAGGGACCGGTCCGGGTCTATTCCAGGCGACGGAATAGACCCAGCGGGAGCCAGGTGCTGGGCGGAAACTTGGTGGAGCCCATTATGGGCTAAATGCAAGATTAGGAGGGAAATATTTTGAACTAAGGGGTGTTTAGGTCATTTGTAATATTCCTTTGTCTTTAACTAGGTGTTTTTGGGAGGGATTTGGATTATCTTGAATTTGAATTGTTTTGAGATCTAGGTTTTGGTGTCTTGGGCTCTTGGCTTCGCCGGAGATCTTTTGGAGAGTTTTTCCTTCCTCTCGAATTGAAGGAAAGTTGTATCTTGCAAGTGCTTTTCATCCGTTATCGAAATAAAAGTGTTTTGCATCGTTTTCCTACGCTTTCATCTCAGATTTTTCTTGTATTTTGGCTGTTTTTTCCTTGGATCTACTTGATCGGTAGTGTCAACTCAAACCCTTGCAAACCTTTGTGGGGTCCAGTAAAGAATTAATTCATTATGTTATGAGAGAACTAAGGAGAGGATCACGTAGGAAAAGATTTCTTAATTGAATTCAAATTAAGGAGAGAAATTAATAAACGAAAGAAATCTGTTTTGAGGGGGAATTTGAGAGCTTATTTAAGGCTAGTTCTAGGGTTTATTTTTCTTCATATGTGTTTTGATTTGAGTATTGTTGTAGTTCTTTTTTTTTTGAGGGCTTCTTAACGGCGTCTTGTTTGTTTGGGAGAGCCGATCTACCTCTCTAATTGTAGATCGCTTGTATCTTATTTTCTTATTGAGTTATCAATCAAAAGTCAGTCATAATTCCTCAAATACCTATGGTTTTCTACTGTTTTCTTGCTAGTTTTACTACCACGGTGTACATAAACATAATAGGTTTTGCTGGAAAAAAGAAAAAAAAAAAAGGGATAAAAAGAAAAAAAAAAGGAAAAAAAAAAAGATAAAAAAAAATAATAGGTTTTGCTACCTTTAAGAAATGACTATTTTTTTCATTCACCAATATCATTTTGTTGGGAGTGTTGGGGCAAGAACTTCAGTAGATAATATCATGTGTAACTTCTTAGAATATAATTAAAATGTTCAATGCCACTATAAGATTGAAGGATTTGTATGTCAGCAGAGTATCATAGTTTAATCATATTATGAAATTTTTTTAATATATGGTCTGCATCCAATTTATCTTTAGATAAGTATAGCCAACAAACATGAGTATGGTCATCAATAAAAATAATGAACTACAATTTTCTTTTCTTTTTTTCATATTAATGAACCACAATTTGAAGTTGAGGATTTTTATATGGATGGGCTCCATACATAAGTATGTACAAGAGAAAAAAGTTGAGTAACTTTATATGGCTTAGGCTTATAGGTAATTCTTAGGTTTTGGCAAATTGATAAATTTCACGTTATTTTTTTTTTTTTTTCAAACAAAGAAAGAAATAAGTTTTTAAGGTAAGAAAATGTGGTATGAGCTAACTTAAAGTGTCATAACATAATTTGATATTTCTAAGCAAAAGGAGAAAATTCTTTATTAATAACTTTGGAGCCATTCCCTGACCAATTCCAGTCGATCTGGCCTACCTTAGACTGAATTATATCAAAAATATCTAGCCTCCAAATGCCCATAACTTCAAATTATTGGCCTAGTCACTCCTCAAACTTATAAATGAGCCTTTAAGACTCGAATCCTAGCAAGTTAACCCCAGAACTTCACTTGAACCTGAGTGCTACCCCATACTTAATGAACTAATCTGGACTCCAACTAAGGTCAACCTAGCTCAGTCCAATCCAAAGCAAGTATTCACAAGATCTTTGAATCAATTTCAGGACACTAGATTATCCTATATTGACCTAATGGCCCTAATCTCAGTCCAATCTAGTCTAAAGAGATCTCCCAAGACTTTAGACTACCACTTAGGAGTCCAATGGGTCCACTTGAACTAAGCACAAGTCTAAGGATTACTTCTATGGATTGACCCAATCTCTATTGAGTCAACACAGCCTTTTAAACCTTAACCCTTTGGCTTGATGTACTCTAAGCTATCCTAAAGTGGTCTTGTTAAAACCTAGCCCAAACTTAGAGATCTAGGCACCTAGAGAACCCACCTACATCAGGCCAAACATCCCATGGTCAACCCCATGTGTGGTTCAAACCCAATAGGTCAACCCAACATATTAGCCCACTTAACCTTGACATAAGAGATGTGAGGGTGACCTAACCCGGTCCCCATGTGCTTTAAACTATGGAGTCCCAAGGGGCCACTTGAATCAAACCTGGTCAACCCTAGGAAGTGATTTGGGGGTCTTAGTCAAACCTCGGGCAATTGTATTCAATTGAATTAATTTAAGGCACGATACCCTGCCATATTCCACAGGAAGCCTAGGGTCTAGCTAGTCATCTATGAACAAGAGAGTCACTTGGATCAATCCTTTCCCAATGGTCAAACACAACTCTTCATCTTAATGTCACTTGATCAAACCCAAATGTGCTTAGGGTATGCCTAAACTATTTGGTGAGATGTGGCAGCCACCTCCCAGTTCGACTAATGGTCATGGGCATAGCCCCCTAAATAATTAAAGCTCCCTCAAACAAAAACATGGATGGGGGATTCTACTCTTTTCAGCCTAAGCAATAGACTCCAACATTCTAGAGCCACTCCTCATTGACTCAAGGAAGAGAGCTATTGCTCTAATGAGGTTTCTCGAGACCATTTCCATTATCAACAACCCACAAGTGATCTCTCCATGTCTCCCACATTTCTCCTCTTTACTAGGGCCCTAGGTTAGTTGTAGAGCTTGTCTGGTAATCCTAGAGCAGCCCTATTAGCCAGGAGAGGCATAACCTTTCATGAAAACCTAAATCCACCATGGTAGAACCCTAGGAAGGCTCTGAGCTCACAATCACAATTGTTAGCGCCACCTTTGGCATCGACAACCAAAGCATCAGCTCCCTTATTTCCTTCCCAATCGGACAAACCCTATTGTCATCAATTATGAAGGTCAAAGCGTCGTCATCGTCGACTCCTTCCACTGCCACTAGAGTGCCTTACTCGGGCACAGAGAAGTAGTCATCGTTCGATGTTAGCTTTGAGATCCAATGGTCATGATCTCTTCGTGTAACATTCATCCTCCCATTGTTGCATAGGGCCCGATCTAGTCAACTTTGCTGACTGGATAAATGAGGTAAGGGTTAAAAATTAGATCTAGCTTATAAAAATCATATCTATTTTATTTCTAATCCAATTTGCATGAAATAAAAATTATTTTTTCTCTGGAATTATTCTCTACATTTTAAAAATAGTAGAAAAATGCTTTATCTCACCATTCTATTTTTAATGCTTTTTAAAAAATTTCAATAATTAATCTAGCAAATCATGCTAAAAAATTGTACAAAAACTTAGGCTTGATATCAATAGAGTGAAGTATTTTTCAGAGAAGTTTCTAGTCATTTGAAGCTTCCTTGATTTGATTTGGAATTTTTTGACGTGAACAATTAATATTAATTATTATTATTTGGGTTAAGTATTAAATAAAAAATGCTAACCTTTCTTTTGTCATTTAATTATGACATTTCATAGTCCTTCGAGTGGGTAGGCCATTACATGTCATTCGGTGATAGAATAATAGGAGGTCATTAAAGTATTAATAGAAATCCATTTTTTGAGTATAAACACTTAATTAGAAAAAATTAATTTTAATTATACACACGTATGAATAGAATATTAAAGCAAATTTGATATTAACACACATTCATGTTTTCATGTTTGTTGGAATTAGGCTTATTAAACACTCGATAATTGTATGAAAACCCTAATTTTCTATTGTATTTGGTGAAACCCTAAGAGGGCCTTCTTCTGATCCCCTGGCCCCAGCTGACATCGTTGGTAAGTTGCATAGCTCATTAACTATTTTATCTGAGTTATTTTGATTCTAGGAACACTGACACCCACTTTGGGTCCCAATTTGACTAAACTAGTTTCACTTCCTAGGTTGACCTAGTTAGGACTGGAGCTTTCCATTAGGAAGAATTTCATATGGTAATATACTTAACATGCATTTGTGAGTCTCCATAGCACTACTTTAGGAATTTTAGGAATATGGACGTACACATACTCCATTTGGATTGCACACTTCCAACAATGGAGCAAGCCACGATTTGGTCACCATTGATCAAACTCTACACTTGAACATTTGTGCATTGTTATCTTAGCATGTCTTAAGAGTGTCTAGAGCATATAGAGTAGCCAATAGGGTTGCAAATGAATCAAGCATTTGACAACCTCTCTTGCTACAGAGGCACACAGATGTTTTTGAATAGATATAGGAAGATTTTTTATAAAAAGATCATTCATTTAAAAATAGAAATCAAAACACTCCTCAACTCGTCTGGCATCTTTTTAGTATTTTAAAAAGATTAATAAGCTAAGAAATTCCTTCAACTCCTAAGCATTTTTATACCTCTATTGCAATAAGATCAGGTCAAACTGCCTTACCACACTTCATTTTCTTTTAACCACTATAACTTTGGTTAAACTAATACGATGATAAAAATATATTTTTTTTTCATTTAGGATACTAAGATGACTAAAGTCAATCGTATTATCACAATTTTCATTAAAAAGATTATCGAAATATCTCATCCACCCTCATTGAATATCCTCTTCTAAAAAAAAAAACATTTTTTAATCTTCATCCTTAATGCACTTCACTTGAACTATATCCTTCTCATATCACTTTGCTTGGTTAACTTATACATACATCTTTCATCCTCCTTAGATCTAATATATTATATAAATCATTAAAAATTAAATTATTGGTATCGCATATTACTTTCTTTGACTCCTTACGGACCCCTTTGCAACGTTTAAAATTGCGCAATAAAAGGCGCGCTCAGCAATTTCGACCAAATAAGCCTCAAAGCCTACGCAATAAGTTTAGTTTATGAGGCTTACGCCTCAAGTTTACCGAGGCCCTCGCCTCATATATTTAAGGCGTCGCCTTTTTAAAATTTAACCTTTTTTTTTTTCAGTTCGGACCCCCAGTTGCCGACGTGGCGCGCCTAGTGAAATGTCGACGTGGCATCAACATTTAAACCCTTGTAAAGGTCGAATGGCGGAGTCGACGTATCGATTTTCAAGTTACAGTAAACTTTCGAACTTTCAAGCATTCACCCGGAGGAATTTCAAGCATTCTTCACTCAGTTTCTTCTAAGATGGCGTCACCCCCAAAGAAAAAGGTAACTTAATGCTATGTTTTCTGTTTCGTAATGCGTATTTTATGGTTATGCTATGCGTTGGCGTTCAAGGCTCTGAAGATCTTCCGATTTTATGCTTATTCTATGCATATGCATGGCTTCTCGGAACTTTTTAAATGTTTGATATTGTGATGCCATCGTGTTTTCTCTGTATTCAGGGTTTATGATAAATTTATGTTGAAATTTGAAACATAAAATCTAACCAAATTTTAACCATCGAGTAAATATGCGTAGACTATGCGTACAAAATGCGTCTTTTGTGAGTACACTATGCGTACACGTTGCTTACTTAGTACTTAAACTATGCGTACTTTATGCGTGCGTATAATTTGTTGTATGTTTCCTGCAATGTGCGTGTGATGTGCGTACACTATGCGTACACGTTGCTTACTTAGTGCTTATACTATGCGTAATTTATGCGTGCGTATAATTTGTTGTATGTTTCCTGCAATGTGCGTAATATATGCGTATGGTATGCGTACACTGTGCGTGACCGTTGCTTATATTATGCGTATGTCGTGCGTTTTTTGTGCATATCATTTACTTATTTTTAATCTATCATTTTTTTTACAATTTTCAGATATATGTTCGTCCAATTACCTATAGATGCTATGTTTCTTCGTTTCGAACAATCTGTGATAACTTTGCTCGGCAAATTACTCCTGAAGTCAACGACACATTGAAACATTTAAAGGTGATACAATTTTTGGAATTTCCTGGGTTTGAGCAAAATGTCCCTCTTATTTATGAGCTGATCTCAAGGTGGGACATTTCAAAACAATGCTTTGTTATAAAAGATCAACCCATTCCTTTCACTGCTGATGAAGTGGCCCTTCTAACTGGTCTGTCAAATAAAGGAGAAGAAATATCCTGGCATTCCTTAGCACATACTTCAGTTATATCAACGGAAATAAGGAATGATATGATGGAGTTGAACAAGCAACCCCCCCCCCCGGAGACTATGTTAAGAACGTTTATCATGTATTTATGTTCAAATTCACTTTTTCAATTTAACAACTTCAAAACCCCTCGGTTGATTCAAAGAATAGTAAATAATCCATATATTTTTTATCAATAAACTGGGCTAGTTCAATTAGGGAGTTTTTAGTTGGAGAATTTAATAAAGGCATCCTCCAAGATTTCAAATAAGAAGCTAGCAGGTTACATCAACAGTTTTGTACCTCTGCTAATTGTGAGTGCTAAGTGCTAACTGCTAAATTCATTCAAAATTTTATTGGCTCAATGTGAGTACTAAAATTTTCTTTCATCTTATGCAGATTTGGTTCCTGGAGCATACTACTATTCATGCTCCTATGTATGGTGACAAAAGGCCCCGTTTTCTTCGATGGGCCGATGATATTGTATATACTACATAGGTGATCACTAACTTATTTGCAAATATAAGGAAAAGTCAGATTTGTAATGTCCTACAGGCAGTTTCCCAGGAAGAAATGGATATGGTTAATGTCGAGAAATATCCACCAGACTATCCTACATCCCCTGATTCCCCTCATGACATATCCACCCATCAAAACAACCCCCCCAATCTCCCCATCATACCCCACCTCCTCAGCAAGACCACCATCAATCTCCTCAGCAACCACATTTAAGTTTTTCTGCTGAAGCACTTCAGTCTATACAAGAAACAATCATGAAATCCTGCCAAGAAACATGCACAAAACTTTTCCGAGAATTTGAAGACAGGCTCAGCACAAAGTTTGAAGATCTTACTGAGAGAGTTGGAGTTATTGAGGTCAAGCTCAATAATTACATTGATCAGAGCAAAGTAGTTCCTCAGAAAAGATCTATTAGCTACTCTTCATCTTCCAATAAGAGACAGAGATCAGATATCCCACCCCACAGCCCCAATGAATCAAATGAGCCAATCCCATCAAAAGATCCAATCCCACCAAAAGATCCAATCCCATCAAAAGATCCAATCCCAACAAATGAGCCAGTCCCAGCAGAAATGCAACTTGTTCCATATACAAATCTAAATGAACTAATACCAGTATATAACATTCAAATAAAACCTGTAACTTATGTTTATGCAGCTGAAATAGAAAATTACAAAGGACTTATGTGTTTAACTGCTGAGAAGAGAAATTTTGTGCTAGAATGTTTGAAAAAGTACTCTCAAAGGTAAAAAATTGCAACTTTATTTTTGTTTGAATATCTGCATGCGTATGGTATGCGTATGATATGCGTGGGTTATGCTTATTCTATGCGTGTGGTATGCGTATGATATACGTGTGTTATGAGTATGATATGCGTGGGTTATGCTTATGAAATGCGTATTTAATTTTTTTTTTTTTTTAAGGGGCGATAGTATCGTGTTTGTTATTAACATTCTTATTACCAGATCTGAGATTGATGAGTTATTAAGCGACAGTTATTTAGGCAATGAACATGTAGATATTTTTGCCTATCTCTTAGATGAGAAGTGTAACCTTATACCAGACAAGTACCATAAATTTCTATACATCTCTCCAATCTATTGGGTTAGTAATTTAGTATTCAATTTATCAATTTAATTATTGGATTAGTAACTTTGTATCCATTCTTAGTTCTTACATTTACTCACTTGCACTTGCAGAATAACAAAGGAAGGGAGAAATTGTCCAAATTGCAAATCGACCATATAACCGAATTTTCTATTTCTTCAAATAACATTTTATTACAACCAATCATTGATTCCAATCACATTACCCTTCTGGTTGGTTTGCTGAAAGAACACAAGTGGAAATTTTATGACTCATTGGACCACCGCGTCAAAGAGCATAGGCTTGTTGTTCCAAAAATCGTAAGTGTTAGTCTGTTAGATACTTAGGTCATTAGATGAACATGAACTCTTCAATTTTTAAAAAATTTACATAACTAATCCTTGCTCTACGTATATTTCAGCTTAGAGCCCTATATTCTGACACGAAAAGAGCTTTTGATAGTGATATCAGAAAATGAAAACTTTCTACCATTAAAGGTTTACCAAAATAGGAGAACTCTTTTGATTGTGGAATGTATGTCTGTAAATATATAGAAAGAATAATTCTTGAAGGCAACACTGATTGGACTGATAGTACAAGTTGACAACAAGACATGCCAAAGTATAGGACAAAATTTGCATATGAAATACTTTGTAGAACGTTGTCAAAATAACAGTTTTTCGTTCTGTGTATAAATGTTTTTCATTCTGATTATGTGTATAAATGTTTATTTAAACATAGTACGCACAACGAACGTATAAAATACGCATACGGAACTCGCAAAATACGCATTACGAACGCATAGAGTACGCATAACGCACGCATGATACACGCACACATTAGCAGTAAATTTTATTTATAAAATTCTATTATATATTTTATGAGCCTTTTGACAGGTATGGTTGGGAGGATAAGAGGGTAGGTTGATTTTTTATGAGCCTTTATTACTTACTATTGCTCAACATTCATATTTCTACTATATAATGCGAGACCACTTGAAGAAAATGTTAACTCATGATGTAACCACTAAAGAATATATCTTTCAATTCTGTGTATAAATATTATTTACATTGGTTTCAGTAAAAAATTACATATTAAATGATAATACGCATAAATTAAACATAGTACGCACAACAAACGCATAAAATATGCATAACGAACTCACAACGTACGCATTAAGAATGCATAGAATACGCATAACGAACGCATGATACACGCACATATTCGAAGTAAATTTTATTTATAAAATTCTATTAAATATTTTAATTAATATATATCTTTGTTTGTAAGTTACTTACATTAAAATGATGAAGAAATAAAGAATATGAATATATGATGTTTATGGCTCTTGTTAGATTTTTATGATTTCATTTTCTAATCTTGAATATGATACTTGAACAAGTACAAAGAGTTTATGGCTCTTGTTGGATTGTATTTAGAGAAGAGAAATAAGGAATATGATGTTTGTTTGAAAGTTTGTGTTTGGCAATTTCGTTCAAAGATTAGTGTTTTAATTTTTTATTTGTTTTAAAGTAAAAAAAATAATTTTATAAATGATTTTGAAATGTTTTTAAATAGTACGCACAACGAACGCATAAAATACGCATAACGTACGCTTAAAACACGCACAACAAACGCATACATTACGCATATAGTACGCATAAAACACGCACACATTCTATTAAATGTTTTTGGTTACTTACATTTAGTATGGAGTATGGACTGAGGGGCCGTGACATGAATAATAATTTTCGTTAGCTGTGGACTGACGAGTGGCAGATATGGTTGGGAGGGTGGGTTGAATTTTTATGAGCCTTTATTTACAATTTATTATTTACTATTGCTCAACATTAAATTTTCACTATATAATGCGGGAACGCTTGCCTTATGGTAACGCATGGTTTTTTCAAACATAAGTAATGCAGGCTTGACAGAAGGTAAACATCAAAGCAAGCTTCTCTTGTAAAAAATCTTACCTTCTGTTAAGCCTGCATTACTTCTGATTGACAATCATATTTTTAATAGAATGATTGATGTATTGTCCAATATAAATCATCTTTGACAACCAAGCCTTCCATTCATTACTGCGATACTTATCCTCCTCCCATGAAATTAATGTCAATAACTTGTAAACATAAACCTCTCTATCCTGACCAGGTTTATGTTAATAAGTTATTGGCATCAGAAACATGAGAGGAGGATAAGTATCGCAGTGATGGAGGGAAGGCTTGGTTGTCAAGGTGATTTATATTGGACAAGACATCAATCATAATTCCTGTAGGAAAGTTGATGTTATTGTCTTGTTGAAGATGTACATTAGGGTCTCTTGTAAAATTGCATTTGTTATAAATGTTCTTTTAATTTGTTCTTATATTTTTTATATTGTACATAGTCATTAAATGTTCTTTTTTTATATTTTTAAAAATACACAATGTTGACGCAGAGACCACGCACAAAAAACGCATGGTGAACGCATAGTATACCCATATATAACGCATAGGATACGCATAATGTACGCACAATAAAATAATTAACACTCCCAGTGTACTCAAACTATACCCAGAAAATCATGTTTTATTAACTATTAATACAAAATCATACATTAAATTACATCTGCTCCAAAACACACAATGTTCACGTAGAGTGTACGCACATAATACGCATAGAGTATGCAGTGTTCTGCTTTAACGACGGCTCGACATTATATAATACTGAACACATCCAGCACGCATATTAAACCCTAAACTTATTTGCTTTGAGGTTTCGTCTACTGCGAGTTGGGTTGTTGTCTTCTCCGTCCGACCAGCGTACGCTTATGTCCGAGCCTCCGAGGCTGCTTGTTACGCCGGCCCATCCTGGGCCGGCTGGACCGGTCCACCCTGGACCGGTCAGGGCTTACTCCCGGCGGAAGGAACCCAGCCAGGAGCTGGGCGGAAACCCCTAGGGGGGCCCACTTGTTGTATTTTGAGTTTTGGGAGGGAATTTTTGAATAAGAAGGGTAATTAGGTAAATTGTAATCCTCCTTTCATGTTTAATTAGGAGGAATAAGGGGAAGAGACCCGTTATCTTGAATTTGAATCATTTTTGAGATCGAGGGTTTGTGTTCTTGGGCTCTAGGCTACGGCTAGAGATTTGGAGAGTTTTTCCTTCCTCTCGAATTGAAGGAAAGTTGTATCTTGCAAGTGCTTTTCATTTCTCATTAAATAAAAGTGTTTGCTTCGTTTCTCTTACGTTTTCTCCTTCGTTTTCTCTCCGAATCCACTATTTTTTTGCTGTTTTCCTGTGTGGACAGCAGATTTCATCCTAGATCTACTTGGTTCTTGGTGTGAAACACTTGGAAATCCAAGTGTTTCCTATCAAATTGGTATCAGAGCACCGATTCGGGATTTCTGGGATTGACCGGTTATTACAGAAGATTTGTGAAGGGGTATAGCACCATAGCCTGGCCACTTACAGAGCAGCTAAAGAAGGATGGTTTCCTATGGGGAGAAGCAGCCACCTCTGCTTTCGAGAGCCTGAAGAAGGCAATGACTACAGTGCCAGTACTAGCTTTGCCAGATTTTACTCAGACATTCATTGTGGAGACAGATGCATCGGGGTACGGACTGGGTGCAGTACTTATGCAGAATAGGAGGCCCATCGCTTATTTCAGCCAGGTGTTGACTGCTCGGGCAAGGATGAAATCAGTATATGAGAGGGAATTGATGGCCATCGTGTTGGCCATCCAGAAATGGCGGCCTTACCTACTGAGAAGACACTTCGTTGTCAGGACTGATCAGCGGAGCCTGAAATTTCTTTTAGAACAACGAATGGTGACTGAAGAGCATCAGAGGTGGTTATCCAAGTTACTTGGGTACGACTTTGAGATTCAGTATAGGCCAGGAGTGGAGAACAAGGCGGCAGATGCCTTATCCAGATGTATGGAGGAATTACAGACAGTCGCTCTATCCGTGCCTTGGATGCTGGATTGGGAGGCCATCAGAGAAGAGAGCGCCAGAGATGAGAGTTTGGGAAAGATCAGAACTGAGTTGCTGAAGGAACCAGATAGCCACCCAGGATACTCCTTGGAGGGAGACAAGCTGCTGTATCATGGGAGATTTGTGATGCCCCGAACGTCGATCCACATCCCAAACATACACCATGAGTTTCACGGGAGTGCAATAGGGGGCCATTCAGGCATACATAAGACATACAGAAGACTAGCTGGGGAATTATACTGGAAGGGGATGCATAAAGATGTGGAAGAGATGGTAGCCAGATGTGAGGTCTGTCAAAGGAATAAGTATCTAGCGATGTCACCAGGAGGATTACTACAGCCATTAGCTTTGCCTGGTAGAGTTTGGGAGGAGATCTCTATGGATTTCATAGATGGGCTGCCACGCTCAGAGGGGTTCACTGTGATCTTGGTAGTGGTGGACAGGCTGAGCAAGTATGCCCACTTCATTCCCTTACGACATCCCTACACCGCAGCAACAGTAGCATCAACCTTTATCAGAGAAGTGATCAGATTACATGGGGTGCCAGAGGCGATCGTATCAGATAGAGACAAGGTTTTCCTCAGTCACTTCTGGAAGGAGCTATTCAGATTACAAGGAACAATACTCAAGAGAAGTACAGCCTACCACCCGCAGACGGATGGCCAGACGGAAGTAGTCAACAGGAGCTTGGAGACATACCTCAGATGTTTTGTGTCTGAGACACCAAAGCTATGGGTAAAGTGGCTATCCTGGGCTGAGTACTGGTACAACACGTCGTTTCACTCGGCTTCACAAATGACCCCATTCAAAGTGTTGTACGGTCGGGATCCCCCCACACCTGGTACACTTTGGGGGAGCAGAAGCACTCCAGTTTCGTCAGTAGAGGAGTATTTGGAAGAGAGGGGACCGAGTGTTGGAAGAATTAAAGAGGCACTTGCTGAGAGCACAACAGATCATGAAAAAGCAAGCGGATGGGCATAGAAAAGATATCCAATTTGAGGCAGGTGATAGGGTGTTCTTGAAGCTACGTCCATACAGGCAGAAGACAGTTGTCAACAGGAGGAATGAGAAGTTAGCTCCAAGGTACTTTGGCCCCTATGAAGTGACAGAAAAGATTGGGGCAGTAGCATACCGACTGAAATTACCCGCATCAGCGACTATACACCCAGTTTTTCATGTCTCCCAGCTGAGAAGGGTCATTGGAGATCACATAGCCAGTCCTGAGCTACCGCCGACACTCACAGAGGAGCTAGAGGTGACCATGGAACCCTTGGAGCTGAAGGGTGTTCGTCAGAAAGAAGATGATACAAAGGAAGTGTTGATCCAGTGGAAGAACCTTCCTGACTACGAGGCCACGTGGGAGCCATACGAGGTGGTGAAACAGCAGTTTCCTGATTTTCACCTTGAGGACAAGGTGATTCTTTGGGAGGGCGGTAATGTTACGCCGGCCCATCCTGGGCCGACTGGACCGGTCCACCCTGGACCGGTCAGGGCTTACTCCCGGCGGAAGAAACCCAGCCAGGAGCTGGGCGGAAACCCCTAGGGGGGCCCACTTGTTGTATTTTGAGTTTTGGGAGGGAATTTTTGAATGAGAAGGGTAATTAGGTAAATTGTAATCCTCCTTTCATGTTTAATTAGGAGGAATAGGGGGAAGAGAGGGTTATCTTGAATTTGAATCATTTTTGAGATCGAGGGTTTGTGTTCTTGGGCTCTAGGCTACGGCTAGAGATTTGGAGAGTTTTTCCTTCCTCTCGAATTGAAGGAAAGTTGTATCTTGCAAGTGCTTTTCATTTCTCATTAAATAAAAGTGTTTGCTTCGTTTCTCTTACGTTTTCTCCTTCGTTTTCTCTCCGAATCCACTGTTTTTTGGCTGTTTTCCTGTGTGGACAGCAGATTTCATCCTAGATCTACTTGGTTCTTGGTGTGAAACACTTGGAAATCCAAGTGTTTCCTATCACTGCTGTCTCCTCCGACCTGCATCAGGTCATATAAAAGATTAGTAAGAACTTGTTTGCTTCCTAAAATTTCTTTCAATCAGGATGGTCAAAAATAAGGATAAGGCTGCATCAGGTCATAGAAAAGATCCAGCATGGAAATATAGCACTCAGGTGGATGTAGGAGGAAGTGATAAAACATATGTCTATCTGAAATGCAATTACTGTGATAAAGTTGTGAAAGGTGGTGTGACTAGGATGAAGGAACACCTTTCAGGCTCTCACAAGAATGTTGCTCCATGCTCCAAAGTTCCTGATGCTGTAAGGGATGAGATAAAGTCATACATGAATAAGTCTACCACATCAAAACATCTTGCACAGAAGCAATTTGAGGATAGAGTTAATGCTGGATCTTACTACGGGAGTGAGCGCAGCGTCAGGGATTCATCTTCTTCTATGAAGCTCATTTCATCCAGGGGTGCTAGAGGGCCTATGGATCATTATATGGTTGACACATCAGAGGATAGGCCTTCTACTACACAGAAGATGGCCCCAAAAAATGCAAGAGAGGCGCAGAGAAGAGTGTGTAAGGATATAGGCAGATTCTTCTACGAAAATGCAATTCCATTTAATGTTGCAACATCACCTGCTTATAACAACATGATTCGTTCAGTTGGAGTATTTGGGAGAGGGTTCAAACCTCCAATCATGTATGATTTAAGAACATGGATTTTGAAGGAGTTGAAAAGCACTGATAAAAGCATCGAAGAAATTAAGAAGACTTGGGCCCAAACAGGAGTAACAATTATGTCAGATAGGTGGTCTGATATCAAACATAGAAGTCTGATCAACACCCTCATTAATAATCCTTATGATACTGTGTTTTTAAGGTCAATTGAAGCATCTGACCAGGTCAAAGATGCTAAGTTCATATTTAGATTGTTAGATAGCATTGTTGATGAGGTTGGAGAACATTTGGTTGTACAAATTGTGACAGATAATGCAAGTTCTTATAAGGCTGCAGGTAATAAACTTATGGAGAAGAGGAAACATTTGTATTGGACTCCATGTGCTGCACATTGCATAGATCTGATTCTTGAGAAGCTTGGGGATCTACCTCAACATAAAAATGCACTCACTAAAGCCAAAAAAATAATCAAGTTTATTTACAACCACTCTTGGGTTCTAGCTCTTATGAGAAAGTTTTCGAAGAAAGAAATTCTAAGGCCAGCCGCAACAAGATTTGCCACCGCATACTTAACCTTAGAGAGCATGCTGGATGCCAGACAACTTTTAGAGGCTATGTTCACATCTACACAGTGGTTGAGTTGTGCTTAGGCGAAGAAGGCTGAGGGAAAAGAGATTAGAAATATTGTTTTAAATGACAGATTTTGGCAAAGTGTCTTATATGCCATTACAACCACTAGACCTTTGGTTCATATTTTAAGGATGGTGGATGCTGAGAAGAAGCCTGCAATGTGTTTCATCTACAATGCTATGGATGAAGCCAAAGAGATGATTGCCTCCAACTTAGGAGGCAGTGAGGGAAGCTTTAGGAAAATTTGGAATATTATTGATGATAGGTGGGAACTACAGCTTCACCGACACTTGCATGCCACTGGCTACTACCTAAACCCTCAGTATCAATATGCAGAGAATAAGTCTACAAACCCTGAAATAAAGTTGGGATTATATCATTGCATGGATCGTCTAATAAGTGATGCAACTGAAAGATCAAATGCTGACTTGCAATTGGTACCTTTTAGAAACAAAGAAGGTCTTTTTGGATTACAACAAGCAAAAGATACAATTGCCAAACGATCTCCAATTGAGTGGTGGATTCAATTTGGTGATGGGACTCCAGAATTACAGCATTTTGCTGTGAAAGTTTTGGGCTTAACATGCTCTTCATCTGGCTGTGAAAGGAATTGAAGTACCTACAACCAAGTGCATACAAAGAGGAGAAATCACTTGTCGACATTGAGGATGAACTCACTGGTGTACATTATGTAAAATAGGAGACTCAGAGATAGAAATTTGAAGAAAAAAGATTAATAGATGATGAAGATCCTTTGTTATGCGATGATGTGGCATCTGATGATGAGTGGTTTGTAGATGATGAAGTTGAAGTGATGCCGTCTGAATTACAAGATGAAGATTTAAATGTTGATTTCTTTGATGGTCTTAAAGCATCCACATCCACCACAATTCAAGAACAAATCAAAAAAGGTATATAAATAATATAGTTTTCTTTTCTTAAACTTTTATTAATATATTACACTATTATAGTATTATTCATTATGATATTGTTCAAAAATATTTACTATTTAGGGAAGAGGAAGATAACTAATAATGAGGAAGAAGAAGCTGATTGGGAGATATTGGACTCTATAGGAGAGGGGGAAGAGGAGAGAGCAGCTCATCATAATGATGATTCAAATGAAGACCCCCTTAGTGACGACTGATGAGTGATGATAATGCTAATGACTAGTGAGTTCCTAACTTCTTATGTGATATGCTAATGTCATTGATATTTATCTTGTGCATTTTTTATGTTTTATATATTATTTACTTATTAGTATATACAAAATTTATTATTTTATGTTTACGCAATTTTTTGATTTTGAGGCTTATGCCTCGCCTCACGAACGAAAAACGCCTAAATACCCGAATACGCAATTTTAAACCTTACCCCTTTGTATCTTTCATAATATTCTGAGCTTTTATAACTAAACCAATTTGAATAACAAAATTTCTTATTTTTAATATTTTCTTACACATTTTGATCCAACCACCAACTATTTTACTATTAGAAACTTTTTTCTTTTGATACTCCAAGCACATAATTTGTAAAATTATTAATATCACCAACTATTTTCCAACATAATATTAATTTTTTCATTCACAATCAAAATATTGAGATCTTGAATATTACTCTAAAAAATATTTTTATTGGTATTCTTAAAAATCTAATCCTAGAAAAATATTTTACTTTATTTTTCATATTATTCCCATTCAACTTAAAGTTCAAAACTAATAAGTGATACTAGGTATACAATTTTTCACTCGGATTCACTTAATAATCTTTGCAATCTAAAAGATCCATTTTTCTTATTAAAAATAAATAAATCTGAGTTTTACTATAACCATTTTTATAGGTGATGAGATGATTCTCTCTGTTCTTAAATAAGACATTAACAATTAGAAAATCATCAGCTAGAACAAAATCTAATTTAGTTCAACCACCTTCATTAGTCACTCCAAACTCATAATTATAATAAATGCTATTAAAATCTTCTACCTCTACCAATATATCCATTTAAATCTTCTCCAATAAAAACTCTTTCTTTAAGAACTATCCTTTGTATTGATTATTTTACATCATTCCAAAATTTTAATTTTGAATAGATATTCAAACCTACTTGAGGAGCATAAACACTAATAATATTAATAATCTAAGCATCAACAACAATCTTTAAAGTTATAATTATATCTATAATTCTATTATTTTCTATAATATTATCTTCAAATTTTTATCTATAATTATACCTACACTATTTCTGGCACAACTCCTACAGGAATATAATAGTTTAGTCCTAAACTATCAATCTCATTAACCTTCTCATTCATTCCTATTAGGTGCTATATGTAGTGCAACCCTATTTAACACATGTTTTTGGAAGTCTGCACATCATTCTGAGAAAAGGTATAACAGGGCATGCAAATAATTATATATGACATTTCACACATGTAGAAAACTGAGATAAGTGAAGTTCATACAGATCTTATAAGCGTACTAATTTCTATCAAGGGCATCTTATTGGTTGAAAAAAAGTGGTTACCCATTAAATTTTGTCTCTACAATGTATATATTTGATCAACAAATGAACTGTTCAGGACATTGGCAAGGTAAGTATTACGACATAGATGAGGCAAATTCTTACTCAAGATGCTGGAGTAATTATAAAGGATTGATAAAATAATTCTAAAACCTTTCAAAGTTTAGTAAAGCATGCGCTGTGAGGAAACTAACTTTGATATACTCTACCCCGCATCCTATCTTCTTTTCACTCTCCGGATGATAAAGTAACAACTTCTCCACAATAGTTTTCTCGTGATCTGAACTTAGCCTGTCATCAATCTCATACCTGCGCAAGCAGCATTCATGATTGAATCAACTCTTTACATATATATTCATAATTGAATCACTAGATATTCTAAGGAAAAGCACAAATATTACTGTCTGCTTGATAAAACTAAAGTTCCCAGTTAAAGTTTTACTTTTCGAGAAAAGAAAAGTAAAAACTCCATCAATTGTACAAGGGAACTTTGACTCAAATGTTATCACATAAAAGATAATTCATATTTATCAAAATAAAAGGGCTAGGGCAAACCATCATGGTCCAATAGAAAATAGAATGAGATGGTCTTAGCCAAATTCAAGAGTGCAGAACAGAAAACTCCCATTAGGTGAGAGATAATAAGTAATGCAAAAAGGTAAGGAAGACAAATGAGTAGGACAAGTCTGCCGTGGATATAATTTTGCTTTTTTAAAGGTAGTTTAGATTTAAAAGCAAATCAAGCTCAAAACAAAAAATAATTCTAAATAGCAGTTGGATAAGCAGCTGCAGTTGCTAATGATAACGATGATTATGATTTGTAGAAATATGTCACAAACTAGGATAATAATCTCCAGGCAATTTAAAGGTGATGCCTAGTTACTTGTCCTTCCATGGGCCAGAATACATTTGAAGAAAATACCTCTTTTAAATTCCAATCATCATAGAAAGTAAACGATTGTTACTTTTATACAAATTGCAACAAGTTATAAGCACGGCTGTTTCTTAAGCAAAAATTGATATAAACATATGCTGTATTTTTTTGCCTTAAAAGGGATGTACCAACAAATGAAGCTCCCAAAAAATATGTGCTCTAGGATTAATGTGTGCATTCTTATGTTATGGTTCTTCCCAAACCGTCTGAACCGGCCCACGCTTGTGGGCCCCCCTAGGGCGGCAAAGAGAGAGAGGGAAGGGGGCGAAAATTGCATAGGGAAACTATTTGAATATTGGTTTATTTTAGGAAGCTTTTTATTGGTTTTTATTAGGAAGATATGTATTAAAAGATGAAGGGAGGCTAGGGTTAGAGCATGCATGTTCTGAGTTGTTCACTTGGAGGTCATTGGCGTCTTGGGCTCTAGACTCATCATCTAGAGATTGGAAGAGAACGATCCTCCTCTCAAATTGATGATCAATTGTATCTTACTTCGTGTTTGCTTTGCTTTGATTCCCTTATTACAATCTATCGTTTTGGATTGATTTCATCCAGATTTTTGCATTATTCTCTCTGTTTTTACCAATTATTGCTACGGTTGCTTGCAAACTCAAGCATTTCCTAGCAAATTGATATCAAAGCAAGTCTTGGAATCATTGGTGGGCTGATTTTGGCAAATTTCAGCGGCTGAATTTTGGCCGGTGAAGGTGAAAGTTGTTGTTTTTGTGATCCAAATCCAGATTTTTCTTTTTAATCTACAAAAATCCGGATAGAGATGGTGGCCAAGAAAGTTGATGCGCTAGAAGAAAGACTGCAAGGGGAGATGAACCAAATTAAGACAATAGTAGATGACAGGATTTCCTCCGTGGAAGGGAAAGTAACCGATCTCTGGGACATGATGAAGAAAATATTAGAAATCCTTAACCAAATAACAGCTTCAGTGGCAAAAGGGTTAGAAGGGAAGAACACGAATTCTAAAATTTGTATGGAGGAAGATGAGGTGGAGATCGTGGAGGGAGAAAGAGAGAAAACCCTATATAGATCCTTTCCAAAGGGAGGATAGAGGGGGTAGGTATGGGGAAAGGCATGGGTATGGGAGAGCGGAGTAAAGGGGTGCTGATTGAGAACACCGGGAGGGATATTATGGCCGTCCGAGGTGCTGAATTTGAAGAAAGGAGAGGGGAATTCGAATGAGGTTTGGGTTATGACAGGGCAAGGAAAGACCGGGAGATGTGGGGAGGGCTAAGCACGTGGGAGAGGGGAAGCTATGGAGGAATAAGGGGAAACGGAGGAGATCAGAAGGTGAGGAAGTTGAAGATGCATATATTCGAAGGGGAGGATGAGTATGGGTGGATTTATAAGGTGGAGAGGTACTTCGTCATCAATGGGTTAACGGAGGAAGAGAAGCTGACAGCAGCAGGCTTATGTTTAGAGGGGAAGACGCTGTCATGGTACCAGTGGAGAGACAAGAGGAGACCCATCAGAAGCTGGGCAGAATTCAAGGACTGAATAATAGAGCATTTCCAAACCAACCGGGGAGGAGATTTCTATGAACAGTTCTTTGCTCTGGTGCAAGAGGGATTAGTAGTAGACTATCGTGAGCGATTTGAGCACCTAGCCAGTAGAGTGGAGTGATTATTAAATATTGTATTGGAGGAAAACTTCATAAAGGGGCTGAAGGAAGAGATCAGAGTGGCAGTGAAACTTCTGATACCTCGTGACTTTGGGGAGGCCATGAAATTGGCACAACTAGTTGAAAACCAGAGGAATCTAGAGAGAGGAGGCAGGAGTAGTAACTTGGGAGGTAATTACAAGATGATGACCACTCATTTAGCACCTAAGGGTCCTGCAACATGAGGAATTCGGGAGACCACCAGGGAGAAGACAGTAGGAGGAGCTAATGGGGGAAACTTTAAGAGGCTGGCAGAGAAAGAGATACAGGAGAAGAGGGCGAAGAGGTTTTGTTTCAGGTGTGATGAGAAGTATACTCAATGCATAGGTGTAGGGACCGAACTCTTCAAGTTCTCACCGTTTGTGATGACGAGAAAATTGAGGGAGGTGAGGGAGAGTTAGAGGAGGAGATGGAGGAGAAGCTGCATCTGGATATGGCTGAGGTTTTCCTGAACTCGGTGGTAAGATTCACTACGAATCATGCCATGAAGGTGAAGGGGGGGATAGAGGACATGGAGGTGGTGGTGCTAATTGATAGTGGGGTGGGGCTACCCACAATTTCATTTCCACTCAGATTGTCGACCAATTGGGAGTGAAATTGGTGGATACCAGTTGTTATGGGGTGATGATGGGTACGGGGAAGGTGGAGAAAGGCCAATGGATCTGTAGAGGAGTGCTACTGACTATCCAAGGGATTCAGGTGAGGAAAGATTTTCTTCTACTAGAGTTAAGGAGTACATATGAAATCCTAGGGATGATGTGGTTGCAAACCATGGGAGACACCAAGGCTAATTGGGGAGCACTCATGATGGAGCTGATGGTGGATGGAAGGAAGGTGGTGATCAGGAGAGATGCAGGGCTATCCAAATCCATGGTTTCTCTTAAAACCATGGTGAGGAGTATACATGTGGTGGGTGGAGGATATTTGGAGCTGCACTGTTTGGAGTGAGCTAGATTGGAGGGATGGGACATACCCTTCTCCATACAGTTGTTGATTCAGCAATTTCATGAGATGTTTCAGCCACCTCAAGATTACAACCATTGAGGGATCAGGAGAATGTCATCGCCTTGAGGGAAGGTGTGTCACCCATCAGCATTAGGCCCTATTGATATTCTCAATTTCAGGAGGATGACATTGAGAAACTGATTCGTGAGATGCTGGAGGCTAGGATTATCAGGCCAAGTGTGAGTCATTTCTCTAGTCCAGTCCTACTGGTCAAGAAGAAGGATGGGAGCTAGCGATTTTTTGTGGACTATAGAGCTTTGAACAAGAAGACAGTGCCATATAAGTTCCCTATTCCTATGATTAATGAGCTCTTGGATGAACTACATGGGGCAGTGATATTTTCCAAATTGGATTTGAAGTCTGTATACTATCAAATCAAAATGAAGGAGGCAAACATCTCCAAGACAGCCTTCAGGACACATGAGGGGCATTATGAGTTTTTGGTAATGCTGTTTGGGCTTACCAACGCCCTTGCTACTTTCCAGTCATTGATGAACGGGGTGTTCAGGCAGTACCTCCGAAAGTTTGTTTTGGTATTTTTTGATGACATACTAGTGTACAAGAAAACTGAGGAGCATCTGGAGCACTTGAAGATGGTCTTGGGAGTCCTACAGGAACATCAGTTGAGGGTCAACCTGAAGAAGTATTGTTTTGCCCAGACCAGTGTGGAGTATTTGGGTCATATTATTTCCAAAGAGGATGTGTTAGCCGATCAGTCAAAGATTGAGGCTATGTTGTGATGGCCCTTACCTGAGAATTTGAAGGAGTTGAGAGGATTCTAAGGACTGACAAAGTACTATAGGAGGTTTGTAAAATGTTATAGCATTATAGCATAGTCACTGACAGAGCAATTAAAGAAAGATGGGTTCTTATGGGGAGAGGCGGCACATCAATATTTAAGAGGTTGAAGAAGGTTATGACTATTGTACCAGTCTTAGCTTTACCATACTTCACTCAGGCCTTCATAGTGGAGACAGATGCTTCAAGGTACGGACTGGGGGCAGTACTCATGCAAAATCATCAACCCATTGCCTACTTCAGCAAGGTGTTGACAGTCAGGCTGAAATCAGTCTATGAGAGGGAGTTGATGGCCACCGTCTTAGCCATCCACAAGTGGCGACCCTACCTGTTAGGAAGACATTTCATTTTCAAAACTGACCAGATGAGCCTGAAGTATTTTTTAGAGCAGTGGATGGTGACTGAGGAGCATCAGAGATGATTGTCCAAATTGCTCGGATATGATTTTGAAATCGAGTACAAGCCAGTAATGAAGAACAAGGCAGCAGATGTTTTGTCCAGATGTATTAGGGAGCTGTAGACAGTGGCAGTATCGATTCCTTTGATGCTAGATTAGGAGGCCATCAAGGAGGAGAGTGGTAGGGATGAGGAGTTGGGAAAGATCAAGACATATTTACTGAGGGAAGGGGGTAATCACCTAGGGTACTCATTGGAGGGGGACAGACTACTATATCCGGGGAGATTTATGATGCCCTGGATCTCAATCCACATTCCAAACTTACTCCAGGAGTTTCATGAGAGCGCTGTGGGGGTCATTCATTGGTGCAGAAGGACATACAGGAGGTTAGAATCGGAGCTGTACTAGAAGGGGATGCATAGAGATGTAGAGGAGATGGTGGTCAGGTATGAGATTTGTCAGAGGAACAAATACCTGGCAATGTTGTTAGGAGAACTACTACAGCCGTTGGTTTTACCGGGACGAGTATGAGAGGAGATATTCATGGACTTCATAGATGGACTGCCCCGTTCAGAAGGTTTCACGGTGATTCTGATGGTTGTTGACAAATTGAGCAAGTATGCTTATTTCATTCTCCTCTGACTCCATACATTGTGGTGACAGTGGCTTCAGCTTTCATCAGAGAGGTGGTCAAATTGCATGAAATACCAGAGGCGATAGTATCAGCTAGAGATAAGATGTTACTCAACCACTTTTGGAGGGAGTTGTTCAGATTACAAGGGACAGTTATGAAGAGGAGCACCGCCTACCACCCACATACGGATGGCCTGGTCAACAGGAGCTTGGAGACCTACCTGAGATACTTTGTGTCGGAGACAACCAGGCTATGGGCCAAGTGGTTATCATGGGTCGAGTACTGGTACAACACCTCTTATCATTCTGCTTCTCAGATGACCCCATTCAAGGTGTTGTACGGAAGGGATCCTCCTCACTTTGTGCACTTTGGAAATAACAGTACTTCAATTTCTTCAGTTGAGGAGTACTTGGAGGAGAGGGACAATGTTAGAGGAGTTAAAGAGACATTTACTAAGAGCTCAACATATTATGAAGAAACAAACCAACGGGCATAGAAAGGACATCCAGTTCGAAGTAGGGGAGAGGGTGTTCCTGAAGCTCCGACCATACAAACATAAGACAGTTGCCAGCATGAGGAATGAGAAGCCTTCTCCAAGGTACTCGGGACCTTATGAAGTATTAGAGAAAATTGGGGCGGTAACATATCGGCTGAAAGCCTGAAACTGCCACCAAAGGCGACTATACATTCAGTTTTTCATGTATCTCAATTGAGAATGGTCATTGGAGATTATACAGTCAATTTGGAGTTATCGGTGACACTTACTAAGGATTTTGAGGTGATTATGAAACCATTAGAGTTGATAGGGGTTCGCCAAAAAGAAGATGAAACTAAGAAAGTGCTGATCAAGTAGAAGAATCTTCATAACTACGATGCCACATGGGAGCTATACGAGAGGATAAAACATCAGTTTCCTAATTTTCACCTTGAGGACAAGGTGGTTCTTTAGGAAGGGAGTATTGTTACGGTTCTTCCTGAACTGTCCAAACCAGACCAACTTGGGCCAGTTCAGACCTATAGGAGGCGGGCTAAGCCACCTCCTTTGAATGTCGCCAAAGCTTGTGGGCCCCCCTAGGGCGGCAAAGAGAGAGAGGGAAGGGGGCGGAAATTGCATAAGGAAGCCGATGAGGACATCAGAGATCTACGGCTACGATCGTGCCTATTTATTTTGATCTATTTATGTATTTGATTTGTTATTGTATTTTTTTTCCCTTTATACCCTCACTTGAGGGCTTTGTCTAATGTATGTCCTAGGGGCAATAGTGCCTTTATTATTTCCCTTCATGTATTTGGCTATTTTAAAGCCTCCCTCTTCTCCTTAGAGGGTAATGAATGAATGTTAATGAAAATTCCTGCAATCTTGTGTTTGTGTGAGAGCTTGAGAACTTTGGAGAGAATTCCCTATGAGAGGGAAAACGGATCACCCACCAACCTTGGGGACGGTCGGGTTCGTGATTTGTTTTATCATTCTTTTCGATTAATCTCTTTTTCCTCCTCTCCATACCCGTCCGCCCCTCTCTACTTCTCTACCGCCAGCCACCCTCACCCTAGCCATAAATTTTCTTCACTTTCCCACCACCCGCCGGCCTTTTCCCTCTCCCACCGTCGCTGGAATCCTCCACCCACCTCCCCACCCACCGGCTTTTTGCCCGGAACGGTACTACTCTGGAGAATGCCTACAACCTAGTACTTTACTTAAAGGAGACCCATTCCTAGCACCCGAGCCATTCACATGACTCTATGCCTTCCTACAGACCGTCTGGTAGTTCCACTCCCACTACCCAGCTGACCCCAGCACTACCCGACCCTCGTCTGGTCCCCCTACTCCCCATCATGATATTAGAAATAAGCCTCCCACTCCGAATACCCCTCAGTCCAACCTCAGAACCAAATGCTTTAAATGTCAGGGGTACGGGCATATCGCCTCTCAGTGTTCTAGTCCCTACAAAGTCACGATTATCGAAGAGATCACTGAAGCGGAATTCGAGCCCGAAGTCGATCAGGTTCACCAAGTGGGCAACGATGGTGAATTCTTTGAGGAGGATGACGACACTGCTGTCATGCAATACATTCAGAAAGTTGACACTTCTACTTGCGTGGTGAGATGTGCAATGTCACAACCCGTCACCACAGACGATTGGTGTAGGACTACGATTTTTCACACCTACACCAAAATCAAGGATAAGAACTGCAAAGTCGTTGTGGATAGTGACAGCTACATCAATGCTGTCTTCTCCAGCATGGTGTCCAAGTTCAACCCAACCCCTATAAGGTAGTTTGGGTCAACACCACTGCCTTTAAGGTAAAGGAATGGAGCTCCATACCTATCTCCTTTGCTGACTACAAGGAGAACGTTTGGTGTGATGTCCTGATTATGAATGTTGGACAAATCCTTCTAGGTCGTCCCTGGTTATTTGACAACGATGTCCACATCCATGGTCGTTCAAACATCTACGTGTTTAAATATGAGGGCAAAAAGATCAAGCTTTTGTCATCACAGCCTCGGATTATGGATGATCATGAATCCAACCCTATCAAAGCTAAGAAGGGACTGAACCTGATAGCCGCTATAGCCCAGAGCGCCCCTTTATACACCTTAGTCGATCGTGAGACTTCCACTGAGTCTGGAAAATCAGTCCCTCAGGAGATTCAGCCCATACCTACTAGACTTGTTGAGGTCTTCCCTGATGATCTTCCCGATCCATTGCCTCTGATTAGAGACATCTTGTATGTTTTAGATCTAGTCCCTGGAACCTCTCTATCAAAACTCCCCACGACCGAGCTCGCCTACCTTGACTCTATGACCCGTACCACTAGTTTAAGTCCCGCAAAGCTATATATGGGTTCCAACCTAGGTTATCAATAGATCTCATACACATGTGTCCTAAGTATAGGATTTCTGAGTCTGCATCTACATGTGAATTGCATTTGCATGATTTACATGAGGAAATTGCACGCAAATTTGAGCAGAGCAACATTAATTATAAGCTTCATGTTGACTTTAAACAAAGATTTAAAACTTTAGAGGTCGGTGACTTAGTGATGGTGCGGATTTGTCCGAAACGTTTCCCACAATGAATTGTTAAGAAGTTACATGCCAAAAGTGTGGGACCATTCAAAATAATCAAGAGAATCAACGACAATGCTTACGGGGTGGATATGCCTGCATAATTTGACATTAATCTCTCCTTTAACAAAGAAGATCTGGTTGCCTATGAGGATCTGGAGTGTAACCCGTCAAATCCACTTCAATCTGAGCCTTGTGTGACCCCACCTTGTGAGAACCCAAGCTTACCTCCACTTCCAAATGTTTCTAAAATACCTATAACGGAGAAGGTTGGCATGATTTTAAGTGATGATATTATTTCTACAAAAGAGGATGGTCGAATAAGGTATTTGATAGGTCGAGAGGTAAACCAGAGTTAGAGGATACATGGTCAGAGCGCGAGGAGCTATAGCGGATCAACCCAGATGCATGAGAGTTCTCAAGACACCCACTCGACGGAGTCGAGTTTTCTCCCACGCGGATAGAATGATGAGGACATCAGAGATCTACGGCTACGATCGTGCCTATTTATTTTGATCTATTTTATGTATTTGATTTTTTATTGTTCTTTTTCCCTTTCTACCCTTACTTGAGGGCTTTGTCTTATGTATGCCCTAGGGGCAATAGTGTCTTTGTTATTTCCCTTCATGTATTTGGCTATTTAAAGCCTCCCTCTTCTCCTTAGAGGGTAATGAATGAATGCTAATGAAAATTCCTACAATCTTGTGTTTGCGTGAGAGCTTGAGAGCTTTGGAGAGAATTCCCTAGGAGAGGGAAAACGGATCACCCACCAACCTTGGAGACGGCTGGATTCGCGGTTTGTTTTATCATTCTTTTCGAATAATCTCTTCTTCCTCCTCTCCATACCCGTATGCCCCTCTCTACTTCTCTACCACCGGCCACCCTCACCCTAGCCATAAATTTTCTTCACTTTCCCACCACCCGCCTAGTCATTCCTTATTGAGAGTTTTGGACAGGAATTACATAACTTTCCTGCAGCCTTAGCCGTTCCTTTCCCAAGCTTCTTCCTCCACATCCCTTCTCTTTGGGAGATTCCTGGTGGATGTCCAAGACCCCTCCTACTTAGCAGACTACTATCCCGCCGCCCAGATTGCTATTTGGATGGCAGAACTTCGGGCCTCAGGTGGTGGTTCGGTAGAAGTTCGGGCCTCAGGTGGTGCTTCGGTAGAAGTATGGGCCTCAGGTGGTGGTTCAACAAAAGTCCGGGCCTCAGGTGGTGGTTCGGCAGAAGTCTAGGCCTCAAGTGGTGGTTCGGCAGAAGTTTGGGCGTCAGGTGGTGGTTCGGTGGAACTCATGGCCTCAAGTGGAGGTCCGGTAGACCTCTGGACCTCAGGTGGTGGTCCGGCGGAACTCAAGGCCTCATGTGGTGGTCCGATGGAACTCATGGCGTCAGGTGGTGGTTCGATGGAACTCAGGGTCTCAAGTGGTGGTCCGGCGAAACTCAGGGCCTCAAGTGGTGGTCCGGCGAAACTCAGGGCCTCAAGTGGTGTTCTGGTGGAGCTCAGCGCGTTAGGTGTTGGTCTGATGAAACTCAGAGCCTCAAGTGGTGGTATGGTGAAACTCAGGGCCTTAAGTGGTGGTCCAGCTGAACTCAGAGCCTCAAGTGGTGGTCTGGTAGAGCTCAAGGCTTCAAGTGGTGGTCCGGCGGAACTCCAGGCAGTGGTCGAGGAGGAGTGAGGAGGCAAGAGCAATCTCCAATCTCTATCTTGCTCTCTTGCTTGGAGCCATCCTTTCAAGAGGGAGGAGTGGTCTATTTATAGATTTCCTAGAGTCACATGGCCCGTGAATAGGTGGGAGATCAAGGGCATATAGGAAGTGACTTGGATGAATAGCCGATGTTGAATCCCTTGATCGTGTATCGTTTGATGGACATTTGAATGTCTTAGTGATGTCATAATTCAGTGATCATGGGCTCGTTGGATTCATCTCGTCGAGCCGCTCGATTCGACTATAAGCACATCATGTTTGGAAATCGTTTGGTAATTCAACTTGAGGTTTGAACCCTCCAACAGCGCTCCATACCCTCGATTTGGACCCATTTGGGCTTGGATTAAGTCGAATTTGGTGTCGTTGGTTCGTATTTCAGAGACGCTCAGTTCGACTATAAGTTTGCTGAAATCGGAATTCGGATGGTCCCAATTTTAATTTTGGAAGTTTCCAACTTGATTTTGCCTTGAGATTCATGCCCGATCAAGAAAATTTTTCGAGGATGTATCAAGAATAACTAGAATTTAGATAAATCTTTGGACAAAGATCATTTAGGACTGTAATGATGCCATAAGGTATACATAGAATAGATAAATGAAATTCATTGAGCTAAACACGGGAAACATGAAATTCACGATGGATAATCAAGGTTTAAGTTTGATGGAGTCTAATTTTTTATGCTTCATGAAGCATGATGAATACAGGTTATAAGGTTAGCTCGGTAGCCTTCAAAGCTCTGAGCATCAAGCGTACAAATTCAGAACAATGCGGGAGTTCTTCAGATCAAAGCACGTCCAATAGAGCATTAGAGTGAAAGGTTAATTTCAAAGCTTTGCCTTTGGCAGTCCTTATAGACTGAAAATTGATAAGTTTGATTTTTAGTTCTCAATTAAATTCACAAATAAATTCCTAAGCAAATCATATAAAAGGGATTAAATGCAATTAAATTTAAAATTTGCTTTGTTTGCTTTTGTTAAGAGTAAATCTACATTATATATATATAATCTCACCTTCCATAGGGAGCACATTTTCTTTTCCCCAGAAAAAAAAAATCTCATGTCACATCACTTCCCAATCATTACATCATCTCAAGCTTTATCATCTCCCTACAAAACTCTTCAACTTCCACAATATCCTCGTTATCTTCTCCAAATAATAGATAAATCATTTTACTTCACATTCTCAATCTCACTCCACTTCCTATCTCCAAATGATGCATAATTCAATGAACACCTCGGAGACTTCAGCCTTATCAAGCTCTACAAGCATAGGGAAAACCAAACCACAATGCTAATGGTGGACACGCTCCATTAAATCATGTCGAAACAAACACGAACAAGAAGCTCACCACAGCCGCTCTATTTCTCCTTTGAGGTGTTGATGATTAAAGTGGTGTCTGGCAAACTAATAGACCCTAAGGTGGCATAAAACGAGATAGTGTTGGTGGATTTAGTTTGACACAAGCAGATAGTGGGAAAATAGTAGGAGACGGCAGACCTGCATATCACCAAGGGATTCAATGAAGACAATGTAGAGATGTCATTCATAGTAGGTTTGATGTGCTCACATTTGCCGACAATGATGTCTAATGATAAGAGATGTGCTCAATACATTTCTTATTATCTTCTATTTATTCGGTATTTAAGATAAAAGATGATTTAATATTCACTAATATTTATTCCAACTTCTTCATCACCCATGCTCTCTTCTCTATCACTTGATTTGTATCCCTCAATTTCATCTCCATTTACTTGGGCACATCATTTCAGCTTTAATCATTAACCTATTTCCAATAGTAATTGCCTATTTCTCAAACTCTTAAAGAACTTTTCATATCATCCTATGTCAAATTATCATAAAAAAAGGTAGTTCATCCTCAACATTTGAAGTATTAGCAACAATCTCACAAATCAAGAAAACACATTCAGCAAATTACCAAGAATGTCTGTGTAGTAGCCTCACTCACCTAAGAAAAAAGCAAAAGCCAATCACACTTTAAGAGCACCTTTCATATCATCCTGAGTCATTTTGTTGCTTGAAGTTCAAAATCTAGTTTTGAAAAATGATGAAGTTATTATACTCCTAGTTAAACCTGAATCACAAATGATTTCAAGCTCTGCAAACAACTTCTCAGAGTGCCTCAAATGTGATTATTTCGTTTTTACACAACAATAGTAAAAGTGAAATCATCACTTCCTAAAAAATTTAACAAAAAAAAAATTCACTTCCTAAAAAATGCTGTACATCTACAAACAATCAAATGAGCTCTAAAGGTAGAAGAAAAATAAAAATTCAGAAAACCAGCACTTACTTCCCGGAGTGCAAGATCATCCGAACGAATCCCACGAGAGGAACTGTCTCCTGCAGGATCTGATCCTCCCAATCGACCCACTCCGCTTCCTCTGTCTTCTCTCCAACCTCCCCCTTCCTCACCAAGCTCTCCTCTCCGGTGTCCTCATCGGCGACTACCGGTGAAACGACGGGTCTTCTCAGCACAGCAGCGTCGTCAGCAGCACCAGCGCCGATCCCCTGCGTCCTCACGGCTCTTAGAGTAGCAACAGGAAGTGGATTTAGGGTTCGAGAAGTAACACATGTGGAAGAGAGCATTACATGGGGAGAGAGTTGTCTTAGGGGGAGCCGGAAGAAGGGTGGAGAAGGACCTAAAACTAACACCATGAGCAGAGTATTATTGAGAATCGGGCTTCGGATTGCGAATGTTTCTTCTCGTTCTCTTCGTTCTTGAAAGGGTTTTTTAGGTTCCAGCTGCTGTTCTTGGCGTAATACGGCGAGGGTAGACGGAGAGAGTGTATGATGACCTGTGGCTTGCGGGAACGAACAGATAGAATCATATAAGAGAATATCAGAGAGCGGACACGAACCCATCTACTACTGAGAAGCGGTGGTCTCAACACGCGCTCCCGTCCAAATTTTTTTTAATCCAATAAATCATAATTTTATGAAAATTCAATTTTATGTACAATTTCATTATTATTTTACCCTATATATATATATATATATACAAATTAATTAATAATTTTGTTGCATTTTAGAGCACTCATTATGATAGAGAAATAAGGAGTAGCGCACTTTATACAAAAATCCAAAATACACAAATAAAATAGATATTTCAAGAGATATATGAATTTTTATGTAGTATATTTGAAAAGAGAACAATCATGGGACATGTCTAGGCTTAAATGATTTACTAGTGTTTGTTATCGATTACAAATAATATTATTTCTCGTGTTAAAGAAATATGTTTATATACTATAATAGATATATGTTGTATATATTGAATTTTGGGGTGAAAGTTGGAAAAATCTTTTGGCAAGGGAGTCATCTTCAAGAAATCATTTGTTGTGTATTTGGCCGCACTTATTTGAGAAGAGAAGATTAGAGATCAAAAAATCTAACCTAAATCCTATTGCTAATATTGACAATCAAAATAAAGTGGACAACATGCATTGATCTTATAAGTTATGGCATGCTTTGGAATTGGTAGTGGAGTCAGTAAGTGTGGGTGTAGCTGGGTGACAATGGTTAGAGAATTATATGTCGATGGACTATAATTGGGTAACTAAGATCAAAGGACCATAGTAGAGCAACATTGATTGGTGGATAGTAGTAAGAAAACAAAAGTCGAAAGACCATGTTCGTACAATGGTGAGACCTTAGTCTGGAAAATGTGGTTGAATGACCATACTTAGGTCAAAATGGATAGAAGATCATAATTGAGCGATATTTGTTGGAGGATCATAGTTGAGCGACATGAATATAAGGATTGTGAAAGTAATCGAGTTGTGTAGTCGAAGGATTGTATTAAGATTTTTATATTGGTGATTGGTCAATGTTTTAAAGACATTGATCCAACAGTAATCTTGCAATAACAGTAAAGTGGTGATCCAACGACTACGATCAAGCAATATTCTAACAACAATTAGGTTGGTAGGGCTCAAGTTGAGCACTGGGATCTTTAGAACCTCTAAGCATTGTTGAATCTCAAGCCCAAATCTAAGCTTGAGATCTCTCATCTCTATCATGTAGATAATGAGAGGCTATTTATACATTTATGAGGATGATATACCCCATAAATATAGAGAGAAAAAAAAAAGCATTACATCGAATGACATATATTAATTTCGTCTATCATAGATTGCTACTTTAGCATTTGATGCCTTAATGATGTCTCAATGAAGCAATATTGGGTTTGCTAGATTCATCTCTCTGAGATGTTTGATTTAATTATAAGCATATAAGATTTAGCATTGAAATTTATATTGATTAGAAATTTATATATATATTGATTAGAAATTTGTTGAAATTGAATGTCCAATGATTCTAAAGTTGATTTTGAACATTTCTCTCATAATATTGAACATAAGACGATCATTTAATGTGATGATATAAAATTCTAGCTTTTATTTTTCTTGTATTTATATAACAAATTTTAAGTCATACCAAAAATGCCTTATATTTTTCTTTACATAAAAATCTCAAATAATATTTTTTTATTTAATAAATGCTCTTTATTTCTCATTAATGATTTACTAAATTAATATTTAAATAATTTTATAATAAATTTTAAATCATAACATTATCTACATTGCTATTTAAAAGTGGCAACTTATAATTCTTCCTAATATTAAATCCTAATCATCTGATATAAAAAAATAAACTTAGTGTCCTAGCATCGTAGCACTTCGACCCATAATCGTAATGTCGCATACTGAATTCAGAATTACGGTAGAACATAGCTCAAATGACGCGACAATTTATGGCATTGTTGTGCTCTTCAGCCTAGCGCCGCAATGCTCGTTGATGGTGATTGAGCATTGACCAAAAGACATCATTAGGGCAGTGACAGTCCATTAATGACAGTGGACTGGAGGCAATGGTCTGATAGTAGCTAATAGGTGATGACTAATGATAAGAATCAAGCAAGGGTTTGATGGTGATGATCCATCTATGGTGGTCTGATGACCGCCATTGAATAGTGGTCCAATGACAATGATTAGGTAGTGATCCTATGAGATTGTTGGTTTGCGGTCTAACTACAATGACGTTTAGATGGATCTTTGGGATTTTTCATGCCTCAAAACTCTATTGAATCTCATGGCAAGGGTCACTTTCTTGAAGGGAGTATGGGCATATTTAAAATTTTTGAGAGTGACATGTCTGTAATTATAACAAAAATACAAAACACTTCATTGGAAGACCCATATTGATTTTATTAATCATAAATCATTCTTTCATAATTTACATGCATGCCTTCATGATATCATAATCAAGGGATCTTAGTTCATTGGATCGTTTCTTATAGATGCTCAATTCGACTATAAGCATCTAAAATTTGGAGATTGTGTGGTCCTCTAATTAATAATCTAAAAAATTAAATTATGCTCCAAGTACTTGATTTAAGCTTCTTTCAACACATAATGACTCAGTTTTGAAATTGTTGAGTTTGTCTCGTCAAGCTAAGCTGTTTGACTCTAAATTTGCTAAAATCAAAGTTTATGCTTCGTTTGGGATTACTTTTTTATTGCTTCTTGAAGCAGTTATTTAGTATTGATACGTCATCACAAAATTATCTTGATTGGGCACGAATCTCGAGGCAAAATCAGTTCGGAAACTTCAAAAATTAATTTTGGGAGCATATGAACTCCGATTTCAGCGAGCTTATAGTCAAACTAAGCGTCTCGAAAATACGAACCCAACGATTCCAAGATCAACCTAATCCAAGCCCAAATGAGTCCGAATCAAGGGATCAAAGCGCTGTTGGAAGGTTCAATCAGCAATTTGAGTTACCAAACGGTCTCCGATTTTGACGATCTTATACTCGAATCGAGCGGCTCGACGAGACAAATCCAACGAGCCCAAGGTCATCAAATTCCGACATCATTAAGGCCTTCAAATGTCCAACGAACGGTGCATAATCAAAGGATTCGATATCAGCCGTCCATTCAAACCACTCCCAATTCGCCCTTGATCTCACGCCTATTTACGGGCTATGCCACTCCAGAAAAACTATAAATAGAGCCCTCATTCTACATCAAGGGGGGCTCAAGTGAAGAGAGAGAAGAAGAAGAGGAGAAAGGGGAAAAGGAGATTCCTCACCTCCTCGACCACCGCCGGAGCTCTTCCTGCCGCCTGAAGACGCCGGAACTCTGCCGGATTTTCAGGAAATGCAGGAATTATGCACAACATCCACATGATGCTGAAATCCTTCCCAATTAAGAACAGAGTTCCCTCCTGACGCCGAAACTCCGCCCAAGTGAAGCCGAAGTTCTCCTCTGCCACCAAAGACGTCAGACTTCTACCCGACGTCGAATCTTCACTCTTCGCTAAGTTTCTAACCGACGCCGGACTTCTACCGGTTATCGGACTTCGTTGGACGTCTATGCGAAGATGCATTTGTTTCTATTGCTGGACTTCTGCCTGATGTTGTCATACTGATCTTCGTCGTCAGATTACAGTCCTTCCGACCCCCGTCGCCAGCCGACTACGGTCCTCCTGACTTACGTCGCTCGCCGACTACAGTCTTTCCGACATCCGCCGCCCGTTGAATACGGTCCTCCTGACTTACGTCGCCCGCCGACTACAGTCTTCCGTCGCCAGCTGACTACGGTCCTCCTGACCTACGTTGCCCGCCGACTGCAGCCCCTCTAACAAAGCGAACATGTCAATAGTGATTCTTTGTATTTACATCATGTAATGTACTCCATAAGATGTACATCAAGCTAACCCTTTCCACCAAGGAAGGGCCTCATTTGTAATCGACTGCAATACTAGTGGATTCGTTCAAACTGGGCTAGGCCCCGTGGTTTTTCCCCCCTTTTACAGGGGTTTTTCCACGTAAAAATCTTGGTGTCTCTCATAAATGCTAGACCCTCTCTCCTTATCTGATTGCGTGCCGGATTTTCGTACAATGCTAAGACGTTAAATATGATATTTCTCTACCGCCGCGAATACTCCTGGACGCAACAGTTTTGGCGCCGTCTGTGGGAAACGTGATTCCCGACTGGGGGGGCAACTTTTGCTCCAATCTCAAAAGATCACACATAGCATCAATATCATAAGAAGAATATGCGCGGACTGGGGGGGGCAACTTTGACTCAAACCATGGTCAAATAGATCCTCAAATACCTTCAACATCAAGTTGATATTTCAGGAATATCCGAGCAAATGCAAGGATACTTCAAATCAATTACAAACTTTATACAGTCCATTGTTGGACTTCTACTCCTCGAGCAAGGTCTTAACCTCGACCTCAAAAAAAAGGCAGTAACGGTCTAAAAATAGATCATTCTTCACCTTTGATTCGGGATACACGCGGCATTCGCCCCCTCCCAATCAAGGTAAAATCGATCCCAGGGGGATCCGATTCGACCTCTTCCACACAGGTTAACGTCGTCGAGCAAAGACTCCGACATACAACCTCGGAAAGGTCCCACATCCTTGGTGGATTCTCCCGACCTCTTCCACACAGGTTAACGTCGTCGAGCAAAGGCTCCGACATACAACCTCGGAAAGGTCTCACATCCTTGGTGGGTTCTCTCGGCCTCTTCCACACAGGTTAACGTCGTCGAGCAAAGGCTCCGGCATACAACCTCGGAAAGGTTTCACATCCTTGGTGGATTCTCCCGACCTCTTCCACACAGGTTAACGTCGTCGAGCAAAGGCTGCGACATACAACCTTGGAAAGGTCTCACATCCTTGGTGGATTCTCCCGACCTCTTCCACACAGGTTAACGTCGTCGAGCAGGGCTCCGGCATACAACCTCGGAAAGGTTTCACATCATTGGTGGATTTTCTCGACCTCTTCCGCACAGGTTAACGTCGTCGAGCAAGGCTCCGACATACAACCTCGGATAGGTCTCACATCCTTGGTGGGTTCTCTCGGCCTCTTCCACACAGGTTAACGTCGTCGAGCAAAGGCTCCGGCATACAACCTCGGAAAGGTTTCACATCCTTGGTGGATTCTCCCGACCTCTTCCACACAGGTTAACGTCGTCGAGCAAAGGCTCCGACATACAACCTTGGAAAGGTCTCACATCCTTGGTGGATTCTCCCGACCTCTTCCACACAGGTTAACGTCGTCGAGCAGGGCTCCGGCATACAACCTCGGAAAGGTTTCACATCCTTGGTGGATTTTCTCGACCTCTTCCGCACAGGTTAACGTCGTCGAGCAAGGCTCCGACATACAACCTCGGATAGGTCTCACATCCTTGGTGGATTCTCCCGACCTCTTCCACACAGGTTAATGTCGTCGAGCAAAGGCTCCGACATACAACCTCGGAAAGGTCTCACATCCTTGGTGGGTTCTCTCGGCCTCTTCCACACAGGTTAACGTCGTCGAGCAAAGGCTCCGGCATACAACCTCGGAAAGGTTTCACATCCTTGGTGGATTCTCCCGACCTCTTCCACACAGGTTAACGTCGTCGAGCAAAGGCTCCGACATACAACCTCGGAAAGGTCTCACATCCTTGGTGGATTCTCTCAGCCTCTTCCACACAGGTTAATGTCGTCGAGCAAAGGCTCCGACATACAACCTCGGAAAGGTCTTACATCCTTGGCGGATTCTCCCGACCTCTTCCACACAGGTTAGCGTCGTCGAGCAAAGGCTCCGATATACAACCTCGGAAAGGTCTTACATCCTTGGCGGATTCTCCCGACCTCTTCCATACAGGTTAATGTTGTCAAGCAAATGCTCTGACATACAACCTCGAAAAGGTCTTACATCCTTGGTGGATTCTCCCGATCTCTTCCATACAGGTTAACGTCGTCGAGCAGGGCTCCGACATACAACCTCGGATAGATCTTACATCCTTGGTGGATTCTCTCAGCCTCTTCCACACAGGTTAATGTCGTCGAGCAAAGGCTCCGACATACAACCTCGAAAAGGTCTTACATCCTTGGCGGATTCTCCCGACCTCTTCCACACAGGTTAGCGTCGTCGAGCAAAGGCTCCGATATACAACCTCGGAAAGGTCTTACATCCTTGGCGGATTCTCCCGACCTCTTCCATACAGGTTAATGTTGTCAAGCAAAGGCTCTGACATACAACCTCGAAAAGGTCTTACATCCTTGGTGGATTCTCCCGATCTCTTCCACACAGGTTAACGTCGTCGAGCAGGGCTCCGACATACAACCTCGGATAGATCTTACATCCTTGGTGGATTCTCTCGACCTCTTCCTCACAGGTTAATGTCATCGAACAAATGTTCTAACATACAAACTCGGATAGGACTTCTACCCGACATCGAATTTCTACCCGACGTCGGACTCCTCCCTGTCGTCAGACTCCTGCTCGTAGGAAGACTCCTACGCATCGTCAAACTTCTGCTCGCCAGCAGACTTCTACTCGTCGTCGGACTTCTGCTGGTCGACGAATCTTCGTCGGTATTCTACCCGAAGTTGAACTTCTACCCGACGTCGGACTCCTCCCTGTCGTCAGACTCCTGCTCGTAGGAAGACTCCTATGCATCGTCAGACTTCTGCTCGCCAGCAGACTTCTACTCGTCGCCAGACTCCTGCTCGTCGATGAATTCTCTTCGGTCTTCTACCCGACGTTAAACCTCTACCCGACATCGGACTTCTGCTCATCAACGGACTCCTACTCGTCGTCGGACTTCTGCTCGTCAGCGGACTCCTACCCGACGTCGGACTTCTGCTCGTCAGCGGACTCCTACCCGACGTCGGACTTCTGCTCGTCAGCGGACTCCTACCCGACGTCGGACTTCTGCTCGTCAGCGGACTCCTACTCGTCGTCGGACTTCTGCTCGTCAGCGGATTCCTACTCATCGTCGGACTTCTGCTCGTCAGCGGATTCCTACCCGACGTCGGACTTCTGCTCGTCAGCGGACTCCTACCCGACGTCGGACTTCTGCTCGTCAGCGGACTCCTACCCGACGTCGGACTTCTGCTCGTCAGCGGACTCCTACCCGACGTCGGACTTCTGCTCGTCAGCGGACTCCTACTCATCGTCGGACTTCTGCTCGTCAGCGAATTCCTACTCATCGTCGGACTTCTGCTAGTCAGCGGACTCCTACACGACGTCGGACTTCTGCTCGTCAGCGGACTCCTACCCGACGTCGGACTTCTGCTCGTCAGCGGACTCCTACTCGTCGTCGGACTTCTGTTCGTCGACGAATCTTCGTCGGTATTCTACCCGAAGTTGAACTTCTACCCGACGTCGGACTCCTCCCTGTCGTCAGACTCCTGCTCGTAGGAAGACTCCTATGCATCGTCAGACTTCTGCTCGTCAGCGGACTTCTACTCGTCTCCAGACTCCTGCTCGTCGATGAATTCTCTTCGGTCTTCTACCCGACGTTAAACTTCTACCCGACGTCGGACTTCTGCTCGTCAGCGGACTTCTACCCGACGTCGGACTTCTGCTCGTCGGCAGACTACTACGCGTCATCGGCTTCTCGCAACGCATTCTCGAACTCTCCCCTTTGACTCCACACTCGATCGTTGACTACTAACGGGCTTCAACTCGATCGTCCATCGCCAACAAACCTCCGCTCAGATGGAAAAGAGATCCCCGTAGGCTTCTGCGCACGAGGAGGGGCACTAAGTCGAGCAGGAAAAAATTCCAACTCGCAAATAGCGGAAGCCTCAACCTCCAGTAAGCCGGAGGGGGAGGAAGAAATCCCGTAGGTTTCTATCGCCAGAAAACCTGAGGGGGAGGAAGAAATCCCGTAGGTTTCTATCGCCAGAAAACCGGAGGGAGAGGAAGAAATCCCGTTGGTTTCTATCGCCAGAAAACCGGAGGGAGAAGATGAAATTCCCGTAGGTTTCTATCGCCAGAAAAACCGGAGGGGGAGAGAAGATGAAATCCCGTTGGTTTCTATCGCCAGAAAAACCGGAGGGAGAAGATGAAATCCCGTAGGTTTCTATCGCCAGAAAACCGGAGGGGGAGAAGATGAAATCCCGTAGGTTTCTATCGCCAGTAAACCGGAGGGAGAAGATGAAATCCCGTAGGTTTCTATCGCCAGTAAACCGGAGGGGGAAAAAGAAATCCCGTAGGTTTCTATCGCCAGTAAACCGGAGGGAGAAGATGAAATCCCGTAGGTTTCTATCGCCAGTAAACCGGAGGGAGAAGATGAAATCCCGTAGGTTTCTATCGCCAGTAAACCGGAAGGAGAAGATGAAATCCCGTTGGTTTCTATCGCCAGAAAACCGGAGGGAGAAGATGAAATCCCGTAGGTTCCTATCGCCAGAGAACCGGAGGGAAAAAGAAGGAGGAATTGCAAGTTTCCTAAGGGCCTAGGAAGCCTATTTATAGGATTTTGAGAGAATAAGGGGGAGTTATTCCAATTTTCGAAATCCCCAAATTTTTTAAAATTTTTCTGAATTTTTCGCAATTTTTTGGGAATTTTTCGGAATTTTTTTGACCCAAAATAGCAAAAAAGGACATTTTTTAGCACTCGTGGGTCCCACCTAGGTCGGTGGCAGCGAACCGACACGGCGACACGCGAGAATCGCGCCGATCCGCGAAGCACTTCACGCGGATCGCAGCAAATCCGCTCGACAACACCGGTTTCACGCGTGAAACCGGCCGCCGGCAGCATCGGCGGCAGCTGCAGCGGCACAGCCCGCCCGCAAAAACCGTGGCACACCACGCGCGGGCTCAGTGCGCGGGCTGCGGAACAGGCCAGGCTAGCCCTGGTGCGGTGCAGGCGCGCCCAAGCACAGGCGGGTGCGCACCAGGCGAGGCCAAGGCGCGCAGCGCGCGAGTCCGTCGCGCGGTTTTCACGCCGGCAGCGGCAGCGGCCGGCGGCCGGCCGGGCCGGCCGGTTCGGCGGCTGCCCGGTCCATTCCGGGCCCGAATTTCGTCCCGAAAAGCCCAAATTTGACGTTTTTTTTATCGGGTCCCCGGACAAGTTTTTTCACGTTCCGGACTCGATTATGACACTTTCGGAACTCAACGAGGCCTCTATGGTGAAGTTCGAACAAGATATTAATTTTTGAAAGTATTTTTTGGTGTTTAGACCAATACAATTTGTCGACGCATGTATTTTCGGACTCCTGGTGCTTCGACGTCCGAAAATAGAGGGGCAACTGATACGTCATCACAAAATTATCTTGATTGGGCACGAATCTCGAGGCAAAATCAGTTCGGAAACTTCAAAAATTAATTTTGGGAGCATATGAACTCCGATTTCAGCGAGCTTATAGTCAAACTAAGCGTCTCGAAAATACGAACCCAACGATTCCAAGATCAACCTAATCCAAGCCCAAATGAGTCCGAATCAAGGGATCAAAGCGCTGTTGGAAGGTTCAATCAGCAATTTGAGTTACCAAACGGTCTCCGATTTTGACGATCTTATACTCGAATCGAGCGGCTCGACGAGACAAATCCAACGAGCCCAAGGTCATCAAATTCCGACATCATTAAGGCCTTCAAATGTCCAACGAACGGTGCATAATCAAAGGATTCGATATCAGCCGTCCATTCAAACCACTCCCAATTCGCCCTTGATCTCACGCCTATTTACGGGCTATGCCACTCCAGAAAAACTATAAATAGAGCCCTCATTCTACATCAAGGGGGGCTCAAGTGAAGAGAGAGAAGAAGAAGAGGAGAAAGGGGAAAAGGAGATTCCTCACCTCCTCGACCACCGCCGGAGCTCTTCCTGCCGCCTGAAGACGCCGGAACTCTGCCGGATTTTCAGGAAATGCAGGAATTATGCACAACATCCACATGATGCTGAAATCCTTCCCAATTAAGAACAGAGTTCCCTCCTGACGCCGAAACTCCGCCCAAGTGAAGCCGAAGTTCTCCTCTGCCACCAAAGACGTCAGACTTCTACCCGACGTCGAATCTTCACTCTTCGCTAAGTTTCTAACCGACGCCGGACTTCTACCGGTTATCGGACTTCGTTGGACGTCTATGCGAAGATGCATTTGTTTCTATTGCTGGACTTCTGCCTGATGTTGTCATACTGATCTTCGTCGTCAGATTACAGTCCTTCCGACCCCCGTCGCCAGCCGACTACGGTCCTCCTGACTTACGTCGCTCGCCGACTACAGTCTTTCCGACATCCGCCGCCCGTTGAATACGGTCCTCCTGACTTACGTCGCCCGCCGACTACAGTCTTCCGTCGCCAGCTGACTACGGTCCTCCTGACCTACGTTGCCCGCCGACTGCAGCCCCTCTAACAAAGCGAACATGTCAATAGTGATTCTTTGTATTTACATCATGTAATGTACTCCATAAGATGTACATCAAGCTAACCCTTTCCACCAAGGAAGGGCCTCATTTGTAATCGACTGCAATACTAGTGGATTCGTTCAAACTGGGCTAGGCCCCGTGGTTTTTCCCCCCTTTTACAGGGGTTTTCCACGTAAAAATCTTGGTGTCTCATAAATGCTAGACCCTCTCTCCTTATCTGATTGCGTGCCGGATTTTCGTACAATGCTAAGACGTTAAATATGATATTTCTCTACCGCCGCGAATACTCCTGGACGCAACAAGTATAAAAATTAAAATTTTTGTATTAGAATGGTGCTTCAAGAAGCAGTAAAAAAACATCCTAAACGAAGCCTTAAATAGTCGAGAGCTAGATTTTAAAAGCTTCATACTTCAATATTACATCTTGATTCATCTCTAAGTAAGCTTTTTTTTTTTTTTTTTTTTTTCCGTATCAATTTCTATAACCACAATATTTTTATTACAAATAAAAAGATATGTAGCTTCCTTTGATAGTACTCTTACAATAATATTTTCCATGAATTTACTTTATTTTCCTCTTTTTAAAACTTCATGATTTATTTTATTTTTTTAGTTTGAACATTATTAAGATTCCAAAAATAGCTCCTTAAGAAATTTTCATTATGATTGACTAAGGTTTCGTTTGGGACAGTTTTTTTTTTTTTTTTATTTTTTTACTTCTTAAAGCAGATTTTTAGTATAATATTTCATTTGGGATGTTTTTTTTGTTGTTCTTAAAGCAAGTTTCTAGTATAAATATTTTAATTTTTGTATTAAAAAGATGTTTTAAAAAGCAACAAAAAAAGTCGTCCCAAAGGAAGCCTAGCATGTAGATATCTCTGTCCATGGTCAACCAAGCAATTCATTTGCACTTAGTGATCAACTAAGTTTTTTCCTTTTTTTAGTTGTAATACTTTTCTTTCTTAGATTTTTAATTTTGATTTATTTCCTTAATTAAACAGTAAGATGCTAAAAAATTAACTTAGAGAAGATTATGATAAAATAACAAAGTTTCAGTCAAAGTCATTCATGAAAAGGAGAGATGAAAAAATGTAACAAATTTTTAAAAAATTTTTAATGAAATTTCTCTATTTTTACTAAATTAATGACTATTTTATTGTATACTAAAAAGGATTGCTTTCTCTTACTAAATATTCTTGAAGATTTCTAAGTGATGCATGACTTGATATGTGCTTCATTGCTTCCAATATATTATCACAGTAATAGTAATTTATGTAGTTCAACTTTCAAAACTTGACTTTCCAAAAATCTTCATTGAATTAATTTATCAATAGAGATCTATTTTAAGATGATTGCATATAGTTTGTATTAAATTAAAATTAGAAATTAATTTTTAAGGATAATTATTTCTAATTTGTCTTTTACTATATGGTGATATAAATTAAAACTAAGGCCAATATATAAATATTATTATAATAATAGTTATATACACACAAGTACTCATTTTCTAGACTTCTGTCATAAAGGAGCTTCAAATATTGTAAAGAGTAGATTATTACTTTATTTAATTATGTTTCAAATGAAGAAAAAAATCATGGTTATACAACTATATATAGAAAGAAATATGCATGAAAAATTTTAAGAAATTATATATAATTTATTATAGAGAAAAAAATAATAGAATTTTATAATTCAACTACAAACTCTCTTTTCAAAATATATATATAATGAAATTATTATTATTATTTTATCATATTTTTAAATTTTAATAATAAAATTTTTGTGCATGTGAGGTAAAAACCGCTAGTAAAATCTGAATTTCCTATAATGACAGTCCCTCCAACTTCAGTCACCCCACCGATTACGGTCCCTCCAACCTCTGTCGCATATCGATCACGGTCCCTCTGACCTTCGTCGCCCGATGACGATCATACCGACCAAATAAACATTTCAATTAACACTCTCTTAATGACAACTCACATATCATTATATTCTTCTAACTCCAATCACACCATATAATAAGCTCTAAATGTAAGTATGTGTGATATTCGTTTAATAAGCGACCTGTTAAAAGTTTTTAAGAAAGCAAACATCAATTATATATGTAATTACTTTTTTTATTATTTAATTCATTTATTTAAATGATGAATTATTTTCAATCCACCCAAAAACTTTTAGCCAATGGTCTTTAATCCTTTCGCTTTGTGTTCACATTTAGCTCTTTAGTTGTCAGCTCTTCATCGTCTGAACGTCAGAAGAAATACCAAACCGAGAAACAAACTCCGCGTTTCAACCGTCGCAACGCACCGCGCGAACCAAACACAAACAACGGTCGCTCCCATCTCATCATTCTCCGGCCACGTTTCAGAAACTCCAGTTACGGCACTTCTATCACTTTCCAAACAATTTCAACCATTCGCCTCCTGTCTGCTGAGCAAGAGACCTCCATCATCGTGGACTCTTTCATCACGTCGTCTCCGGGAAGCACGACGCCGCGGGCCGCACTAACAACCTCCTTTCCGCTCGCCGATAGTTGCTAGCTATGACCACCACAAGCTGTTTGGAAGTGGTCGGGGATAGAGGTGTAAGCAAGTTAAGTCGAGTCTGAGTATTTCTCTGATGGAGCTGAGCATATTTAGTTCTTATAACTAAACTTGAGCTTAAGCTTGTTAAAAAGTTTATAGGCTCGAGGCTCAATTGCTCGAGCTCATTTGGAAAGCTCGAGTTTAACTCAGTTGTAGGGCTTAATTTTTTAGTTTTAAATTAAAAAATTGAATTTTTTACAAATTTTATTTTTTATATCTATAATTAATTTATATAATGCGAATCAATCGGATCAAGAAGCTTTCGAGCCGAACCAAGCTGAGCTCGAGCTCAAACTCGAGTATAGGCTCGAACTCGAATTCGTGGCTCGATAAGCTCGACTCACGAGCTCATTAATGAGTCGAGCTCAAGCTGAGCTGGCTCACCAGCTCGGCTCACTTACACGCCTAGTCAAGGGAATTCGATTTGGTCGAACAGGCTACCGACGCCTATGAAAATGGTGCGATAAAGTTTGGTAGTGCTCTAGCTAAATTTAATTTCTAAATTGTGTACCAAGTTCAAAACTAGATTGCACCTACAGTGACAATGGCAGCAGTTCAGCTCAGGATTGAAGGAGGGATGACAGATTCAAGGATGAGCTGATATGTTTGAATTAGGGGTGTCAATAAATGAAATGATCCATCAACTTGGCTCGAATAAGACCCAAAAAATTTGAGTTTTAGTTGAGTTTTTTGTCCTGTTTATTAAATAGGTCAGGCTCAAGTTGACCCACAAATCCGCTTTTGACAAAAAGATTACCCGAAACATTTTTTTTTTCTTAATAAATTTTCCCTTATTGGGAATGGTTGATTACAAATATCTTAATCCTTTAAATACATTTATTAGTTATGGTAATGAAATGATTGTAGTGATATTTTTTATTGAATATGAGGTAGTGATATGAAATTGAATTGAATTTTGGAGCTATTTGATTGTAAACTTAGATATTTAAGCTATGCATTTAAAGAGATAAAATACTTGATTAATAACTAGATGCACCTGAAAAAAGAACCTATAGTAAAAATAATACACTATAAAAAATATAATTAAATATTTTAAAATATTTGGATAAATATAAAATAAATGCATGTAATAATTTTTTAAATTTTTGACTTAAAGTAAAATGAATGCAATATAAAGCCTCGTAATGGAGGTGGCCAGTAGGGCGGCGATGCTGCAGTGGGCGAAGATTGGCAATTGGTGGTAGCAGTGGGCAGCCAACGTCAATGGCCGATGCATGTGGTGGTGGGCGTCGGCCAGCGCCGACGGTGGCAGGGACTGACGTCCAATGACATCAGTGGGTAGCGGTAGCTAGGGGAGGCAGTACTTGTGCATGGCAGTGAGGGTGCTAATAACAAATAAATTATAGTGTGTTTGAAACTTAGCTAAATCTAACATTTTGTAAATAAATCGAAATTGAGCTAGAGTTCGAATTCCTAATATTTCAAAATTTTGCGGTGTGTTTCTTTTATTTTAATCAATACTAATGTTTTAAAAAATATCCATTTTATTTCAAAACGAACAACTCCTTGGTATCAAAGGGAGAAAAGTATATTTTGCGAACTTATAAATTTGTGGCGGTAGAATGAGAGTTTTTTTTTTCTCAGCAATGCATGAATATCCAACACACAAATAGATAGTTGAGAGAGTAAGAAAACACGAGAAAAAATTTTTATATGGAAAACCCAACAAAGGAAAAATCATGTGGCCTTGCCCAGGTGAGAAGTTTTCACTATATTTGAGTGAGTTATGAAGGTTGCTCATCCCTTAAGTTGGAGACGATGAAATTATAATAGTTTGGAAAGTAGATCAAATATTCAGAAGTTTGTAATGATTGTGATCAAACGAAGGTGGCAGTGGCCGAGAGAAGGTCCAATAGAGGTCGGGTGCTGGCTGAGGTCCGAGATCGGTTGGGCAATGGGCAAAGGTTTGACAATGGTCGACAGCTTGACAGAGGTTTAGCGGTGGTCTCTGACCAACTGGAGGTTCGACGACGATCAGGCAGAGGTCCAACTGTGGCAGGTGGCCAGGTGGAGGTCAGGTGACCATCGACGGTTAGGCGGAGGTCCGACGACAACTGGGTGGAGCTCTAGTAGTGGTTGGCCATCAGAAGTTCACATGCGATAGTGCTTGGGTACATCTCTTAGATCCTTGAAGCTTCAGAGCCCTCTCCAATCTTTAGCCTCAAATGTCCCCCTCATGTTGGGAGTACTGGCTTATTTACATATTTTTGTGAGTGATATGTTCCTTAAGCATAGAGAAGATCAGGATCAATTTTTGAGTGCTCAATCGGACGGCTCATACTGATTCTCTTGATCATAAAACATTTGTTCAATACTTAAGTGCCTTAATGATGTCAAAATTAAATGATCTTAGAATTGTTGGAATTGTTTGGTCAAAACGCATGATTCAACTTTAAGCATTCAATATTTAGATATCATTTGACAATATGATTAATATCAAAAAACTTTCAAGCATGCATTAAGCCATTGATTTGGATCCATTTGGACTCTGAATGGACTCATCTTACCGTCGTTTGGCTCGTCACGTTGAGATGTTCAAATTGGCCATAAATTTGTTGATATAAGAGTTTGGATGATCCTAAATTTAATTTTTGGAAGTTTCTACCTTAGACTTGCATCAAGATTTATGCCCGATCAAAATTATTTTTGGTGACAAATCAATATTAAAATAATTGAAATAACGGCTTGGTAAAGTAATCAGCCTTATACAGCTCACCTTGGCCTGTTTGTTGAGAGCTTACTGCTTTCAACTAAGAGGTCTTGAATTCGAGTCTTTGTGTATGCGTTGTGTGTGTGAGTTTGCTTTAAATGGCCTAAATGTCCAAAAAAAAAAAAAAATTTAAACGGCCTTTGAAGTTTTATAATAATAATTTTTAAAACATTTACACATCCGTCGATTTTTATTTGAAAATAGAAGCGCACGTTTATTTTGAAGAGCTTTAAAAAAAATACCTTAAATGCATGTTCAATTACTTTTTTTTAGGTAGACATATTCAATTACTTATTTAGTGGCCTTACTTAGCTCGTTAATTGTCAGCTCATCATCGTCCCAACACGCCACCTGCCTGCTGTTTCATCCGAGGAAACACTATAAAAAAAACCTCCCGCGTTTCAACTGTCGCAGATTACAGATGCCTCCACCATATAAGGGTGCGTTTGGGACGGCGGTGCTGCTGCTTTACTTTATACAAAGTTATTAAATCATTGTTTGGGACATTGCGGTAGAATCACGGCAGAAAAAATCCGCGGCACCTAGTTGCTTTCCGCGACCATTCGGTATCTCCCGCGGTCCGCTGCCGTCCGCTGCTTTCGACAGAAAAATGACATAAAACCCGCTGCAAATATTCGCTACCGTCGGTCGTCCGAAGCCTTCAGCACCGCCTCCGACAGAAAAATGACATCCACCCGCTGCAAATATTCTCTCATTCCTGAACGAAAAAAAAAAAAAAGAGAAACAAAATGACGTAAATCCGTTGCCGCCGCACCGGGAAGCTGCCGGATTCCTTGTGATAAAATAGAAATAATGGTGTCGAGGCCGGAGGAGGCGAGGGAGGCAATGACGCTGCCGGTGGAGGAGAGGCTCTCCTTGCACGTGTCTTGGTTTCCAGGAGCGGCGGAGAGCCATGATCGGACGTCGACGCGGTGGTCGCCGGTGTCGAAGTTGACGGCAGCGGTATCTCTGGTCCCGACCGACGCGGTCGATCACCTCATGGAGACGCGGCTAACGCCCTTCGGCGGAGAGCCAACTAGCCTTCTCGCACTTCTTATCGTCCCTTGAGATCGACGATCGCAGGGCTTCAAGGTTGGACGAGGAGAGCTTTATCGAAGTCGATGGCGTGAGCATTACCGAAGTCGTAGACGCTGTAATCTCCCAAAGATTTCAGGTAGGAAGAACACCTTGGTATTAATCTGGGCCATCATGGTTTGATTTTTTTGACACAGCCCCACATGCCTTGTCGAACACCGAGCTTTGCGATTTCCCAATGCCCATGTCTTCATAATGGAAGAGAAGCCTCGCAGGCGGTAAATTGACCGTTTTTCGATTCGACTGAAAATAATGGTCTTAATATCAATAACTTGAGCACAAATTTGGAGGTAGGTCAATTACTTATTTAGTGGCCTTACTTAGCGAGCTCGTTAATTGTCAGCAACATCAACTCGTAGACCCAACACGCTTCTCGGCTGCCTGCTGAGATTTTGATGACGACACGAGAGAGGATCACTATGAGTTAAAAAAAAATTAAATTTGAGTTTAAAAAAAATTAAATTTGGATTGCATCAAGAATTGTTAACATATGAGTTAAAAAAAAATTAAATTTGAATCAATTTTATTCTTCTTCAATATATAGGGTAACAAGGTAATTTGTTGTCAAACAGCAGCAGATTACAGCATGTTCCTAATACTACTCAAACAAAATTGACATATAAATCAACTTTAAAAAGTAACTTTATGTACAACAATTTCACAACCTGCTTTACCGACAGCTGCAGCCGTTCCAAACGCACCCTAAATCACAAACGCTCTCCTGCTTTCAGAAACTCCGCTTCCCCTACTAACCGAACAGTTTTCCTCACATGGAATTAAAACCTTCTACAAGACGCCTCCTTTCCGCAGAGCGAGAGAACTCCATCCTCGTGAACTCTCTCATCCACGTCCTCTCCGGAAAGCCCGACTACGCCGCACCGGCAATTTCTTTCCCCCTTGCCGATAATTGCAAGCTATGCCGCGTTGAGGGCTGCCTCGGCTGCGATTTCTTGCAAGAGTCGGCACACGGGAGTGGGGAATCGAGGAAAAGGTTGTGCGCGAAGAAGAAGAACAAGTACCGGGGAGTTCGACGGCGGCCGTGGGGGAAATGGGCGGCGGAGATTCGTGACCCGCGGCGGGGGATTAGGAAGTGGTTGGGGACATTCGATACGGCCGAGCAGGCTGCCAGTGCCTATGATAAGGCTGTGATAGAGTTTCGCTGCGATCGGGATAAGCTTAATTTTCCAATTGTGGATCAAGTTACAGTCGATTCCAGTGGTCGATCGACAAAATCACATTGCAGCGGCTGCGGTAGTGACGACGATTCAGCTCAGGAACGAGGTGGAGATGGGGCTGCGATAAAGTTTAATCAAAGAGGATGAAATAGTAAGAATTATTTGATTAACATGCTTGATATCTTGATGATTAAGAATTCAAATTACTCTAAATGATTTCAAAGTCAGTTTTTACTATTGTTCATGAAAATTTTGATCTTTGGGTGTATAGTTTCTCTAATTTTTTGTTATTTTATTTTGAGGTATTTTCATACATAGCACTCAAAATTTTGAAAGACTATTCTGTGCGGACGTCGACTGTCGTTCGGAGATCAATCAAAATGCGCCACGTCACTCAGTGCTCGGTACTGCTGATGTGACACATTCTGTTTTGCCTCCAAATGGCATTCTGCGTCTGCTCTCAGCACATAATAATATTCTCATTTTACTATTTAATCAAAAAGCCATCAAAATATTAAGAAAAATAAAAAATTACACCTTACTTTCATTAAAATTCCTAATATTGTCATCATGCTGCCCAATCTTACGTCGTTATTCACAAATCCTCTTGCACTCATGGGAGCTTGCAAAGAAGACAACAATGGAATCCCCTCCTGACAACCTCTACGCTCTCTCCTATTTTTCGCTCATGGGAACTCGCATGGAGAAGATTCATGGGATCTAGGTCCATGTGGTTTGTGGGAGAAATTATTATATGCATATATCAGATCGTTTGGAGGCGAATCAGAACGTACCATGTCACCCGGTATACAACCATGGTACGTAGCAAACATGTGGCAGTTGTATATCGGGTGGCGTGACACATTCTGATTCGCCTCCCAACGGCGTCCGTATCCGCACGAAATAATTTCACGATTTGTGAAGGTGCCCTCCACAAGTCCAGCACGACACGTCGAAAATTAAAAAGTTCTAAATGAGCTTACATGGAGAAAGAGTAGACAGACTCAATGAGGGAGCTAGCGAGATCCTTCATGGAGTCAACAAGGTTGCTACAGTATATAAATAATAAAATTTATGCATTAAATATAAAAATCTGAATGTGTTGAGTATTATGTATGTAAATCCCTCCATAAGATAAAGTAGCAAACATCAACTTTGGCAATAATCAAATAATTATCAGCCAATAAAATTTACCACTCAACTTAGGATTAAAAATGATTGCATCCATCACTATATTTGTCTATTTGAGATTTTGTGATCAAATAAAATTTATCCCAATCTTTTTCGAGCTCCTTACATATTACAAATCTACCATATAAATTTATAGTTGTGTACAATAACATAAAATATTTTATGGATATAATATTAACATTCTATACAACACTAAACAGATAAGATAGAAAATGATCATTTTTAAATTTCAAATAAAATTATTTAGTTAAGACTAATGATGTTGAATAAAGTTAAAGGGTCAATGATTTATCATTACATATTGCAAGACTTCTTTTATATAGTAATATAATTTTTATTTATTTGTGTGTTTTTAGCTCTCAATTTGGATTGGGTTATTTCACCTACTTTTCAATAGAAGCATTAAAAGAGGCTAAGGAAAGAGTACTACATGAGCTTGAGGTTACTAATAGGTTCAAAGAAGGAGAAATTATTACGTGCGGAGTTCAGATGCTGGACTCGAAGAAAATCAAGCCATGTGTCTTATACCCCAAAGAAGAACTAAGGTAGAGACTCCAAGCTGCTGATGAGATGGAACAAGAAATTGGAAAAGAGGCCCTGCTTGTATAGAAAGAAGTTGAGGAAGGAATGCTGAAGAGAAGCCTAATTCATAAAAAGCAGCTCTACCTTTCACCATCAAAATTTTATATTTAAGGCAGCACATATTAGTAGTACTTTTAAACTGATGATAATTTTAATACTTTGTACCACTTGATACGTCACTAAAAATTACCTTGATCAAGCACAAATCTCAATACATATTTGAATTAAAAATTTCAAAATTAAATTTGGGATCATCTAAACTGCAATCTTAGTGAACTTATAGTCACATTGAATGTCTCAACAAGACAAACCCAATGACATTAAAATCCGTCCAGTCCAAGCTCAAATGGGCTCAAATAAAGGGCTTTAAGCATATTTGAAAACTTCATAGCATTAATTGGTGCCCAAATAATCTCCAAATTAGACATACTTATAGTCGAATAGTAGCTCGAATAGACGAATCCAACGAGTCCAAGATCACTCAATTCTGACATCATTAATACACATAAATGTTGAATAAATGGTTCATGAACAAGGGAATCAATATGAGTCGTATGATCGAGTATTTTCGATTCTAATTCATATTACCAAAATGGCCACACAAAAAACTATAAATAAGACCTCATTCTTCACATGAGGGGGGAGAATAAAGAGAACTAGAGATAACTCTTGTATTTTCCAATCATTGTCGCTAACGACTACCACCAGTTATTGTCATCAACAACCACCATCAGTTATTGCCACTGATGATCGACACTAGAAATTACCACCATATCCATAATACTGACAATATTTAACCTTATTGTTAGGAATATATGATCACTTGTGGGCATCTACTTTATATGATCCCTATTGAGAAAATCAAACCATGCTGTTGGGAGTTAACTGTCCCTCTATAGACACTTGATTTTTATAATCTCCCTTAGAGATAATAAAAAAATTTATTTAAACCCCATCTTCTTCAACGGTGAAGAAAAGAGGATTCTTGTATCACTTACTACATAATAAATTTTTCAACTGGGTCAGACCCTATGATTTTTTACCTTTCCGGATTTCCCATGTAAAAAACATTCGATCTTATTTCTTTTATTTATGCGTGTTAAATTTTTGCACAATGCTGAGATGTAAAATATATACTCTGCTGACTCAAAATTTTAGCACGATTTTTTTAGCACGCAACAATTTGATGCCGTATGTGGGAACTTTCCCAACATTCTTTTTCAATGGCTAACAATCAATCACAAAATCAAGAACAACAAAATGTGATCAAAACCTCTAAATCTAAACTATTTACGTCTCCTATCATACTAAAGACACCTACGTTACACTAACTAAAACTATTTTGTACACAAAGAATACATGCTGGAATATACATGAAAAGCCCCCAAATAAGGAGTGCAATAAAAGAAGTGGGCAAAAGGGCACATCACAAGCCAACATTATAATAAATTAGCCTAACCCAAAAACACAATCCAGCTTCAGAGATTTCAATAAAGAATGTATTGATAAACAAAAACAACTCCTGATATTCCTTGAAAATAATCTGCATCTTCTTCTCTTGCACATTTAATAAGTTTTCAATATCCATTGGATTAAGTGCCTCTAAAAATCATTTGAAAGTATTATGGATCATTGACTCAAGAGCCACATATCACATGACACTCTACTACCCACTTCATCAACTATACTCCTTGCACAAGTGACAAGAAAATCATCATTGTTGATGATTCTCTTACTACAGTAGCAAGCCAAGAAAACATTCCCTTATCGCTATCCCTCGCTTTAAAAAATATCCTCCACATACCTCAATTATCCAAAAACATAATCTTCGTATAAATTATCAATGACCATAATTGCCAAGTTTTATTTAACCCTACTTGTTGCTTATTTCAGGACCAAAAATTAGAGAATAAAATTTAACTTGCTAAGGAGAGTGATTGATTGTACTTCTTGCAAAAGCCAAACAAATATAATTTTATCAATAATTGTTATTCTATGATATCCCTATTTGATAAAAAATCTACTACTTGGCTTTATCGTTTTAGATTAAGACATTCAATTTTTGATGTCTAAAGAAATATGTATTCAAAACTTTTTTTACAAGTTGAAAAAAGAATCTTTTTATTATGACACCTGTGAGCTAGCCAAGCATAAACGAGTTTCTTTTTCAAACAAACATGAGAAATGTAATACTCCATTTTACCTTATTCATTGTGCTATTTGGGAACCATAAAAAATCCCTAGTATCTCAAGAACCCGATAGTTTGTATCCTTTATTGATTACTATATTCGAGTCTCTTGAATCTTTCTCCTAAAAAAACAAATATGATGTTTGCACTATCCTCCCCATTTTTCATGATCCAAAACTAATTCGGGGTAGAACTAAAAAAAATTCATTTAGATAATGCTAAAAATGACTTTAACCAAACCCCATCCTCCTACTTTTAAAAATAAGGTATCATTCAGGAGTCTTCCTGCATTCACACCCCACAACAAAACGAAAATGCAGAAAAAAAAAATGATCACCTTCTAGCATCCACCCGTAAACTTTTATTACAACACAATATACCCAAATCCTACTGAGAGAAGCCTTTCTTACTGCCACATATCTCATAAATCGACTACATTCAACAACCTTGGGACTAAAAACACTAATGAATTTTCTATCCTCTTTTTATCCCGAATCTTAAACCCATAATAACTTTACACCCATAATCTTTGGGTGCACTGCCTATGTTCACATTCATAACCAAAATATGAGTAAAATTAGATCCAAGAGAACTCAAATATATCTTTGTTGGATATTCATCCATCCAAAAAGGTTAGAAATGTTATCATCCCTCCACCAAGAAAAGTTTTGTATATGTTGATTTTACCTTTGATGAACAAAAAGCTTATTTTACCAAACATCATCTTCAGGGGGAGACTGTAATTGAGGAAGACGAGGAAAGTGAGCTTTCCCCTCATGACCTTCTAGTTCCACCTCAAATCAATCCACATAAACATAAAATCAAAACTAAAGAAACTAAGAACAAAGTTATTATGGATAATAGGAGGTTTAAGCAACTGTATTATAAGCAAATAAATCTAAACTATGCTCCAGAGCATATCAATGAATCTGAACCATCTCCTAAAATTGAGGTAAATACAAGTTCATAAAAAAAAAAAAATCTCTTATACCCTATAACCAACGTTGTATCCTTCCATAACTTCTCACATTCATATAAAAAATTTCTGATTATAGTAAATGATATTCATATTCCTAATGATATTTTTGAGGCCTTGTCTAATGAAAATTGAAAAAGTGTCATGAAAGATGGAATGCAAATCGTGGAGAAGAACAATACATGGGAGATCACCGACCTACTAATAGGAAAAAAAATTAGCCGGCTGCAAATGGGTGTTCTCTGTGAAATACAAAGTTGATAGTACATTGAAAATGTATAAGGCAACTCTAGTGGCGAAAGGGTACACTTAGACGTACGGTGTTGACTACCATGAAACTTTTGCACATGTGACCAAGATGAACACCATGAGGATCCTGCTCTCACGAGCAGCTAATTACAACTATCATCTTGAATAATTAGATGTCAAAAATACATTCATACACAAGGACTTTGAGGAAGAAATATTTATGGAGATTCCACAAGTATTCATAAAGAAATCAAGGGGTAATAGAGTATGTAGGTTCGAAAAAGTTCTATATGGCTAAAGCAGTCACCTAGGGCTTGGTTTGGAAGATTCTCAAAAGTTATGTTACTTAATGGTTATCGACCGAGCAAAGACGATCATACATTATTCTTTAAGCACTCAAACTCAAGGGAAGTCACAATTATATTAGTTTATGTGGATGACATCATCTTGACTAGGTATGATGAAAAGGAGAGTGATTTTAAAGGAATATCTTGCCAAGGAATTTGAGATCAAAGATCATAGTATATTAAAATATTTTCTTGGAATTGAAGTGACCAAATCCAACAAAGGAATTTTTATTTCACAATAAAAATACATTAATGACCTTCTTAAAGAAACATGCAAATTAGCTTGTAAACCAGCACCAACACTAATAGTATCAAATCTCAAATTGGGTGAAACTAAAGAAGATCCAAATGTAGATAAAAGATCTTATCAAAGACTTGTGGGAAAATTAATCTACCTTTCCCACAACATATCAAATATAATGTTCGTTGTAAGCATGGTAAGCTGGTTCATGCAAAATTTAAAACAAACTTACATACAAGCTTTAGACAGAATACTACACTACCTTAAGGAGAACCCAAGTAAAGAGATTCTCTTTAGAAGAGTGTGGAATAATCCCAAAAGCATATACTAATGTAGATTATGCAAGATCACCATCAAATATGCGATCTACCTCAGGATACTACACATTCTTTGGAGGAAACCTTGTTATATGGAGGAGCAAGAAATAGAATGTGGTGGCAAGGTCTAGTGCAAAAGAAGAATACATAGATATGGCCTTAGGAATATGTGAGGTACTATGGATCAAGATGATTCTAAAAGACATATGGATTAAGTGAGTACGACCCATGAAGCTACACTGTGACAACAAATCAACAATCAACATATCTCATAATCCGATTCAACATGATAGGACAAAACACATAGAAGTAGACAAACATTTTATAAATGAGAAATTAGACGGTGATCTTATATGCATCGATCATTAGTGTTAAATCCTAATTGTCCATTTGCATTTTAATCCCACAACAAAGATAGATATCCGTGGGAGACTCACCTATTAAATCCAAATCATCACTTAGCATTTTGATCCCACAGTTAAGATGAGAATCTATGGGAGGCTCACATGGATCATGCTAATCTCTTTTCATATTTGGTTGGCTAATTTAGGAAGGATTTTATTAGAGCAATTATGCATGATTTTGTAATTATTTATTTCTTTATCAAATTATCTTATATAGATCTATAAATAGGAATAATTTTGTGCAATAAAATTAAGTCTTTTTCCCTCTCCAATTATCTGAATTTAACAAATCACATTACATATTTAAGACCAAATCAGTTTAGGGGTTAAAGTATTCCTCAAAACTAATAAATGATGACTTAAATGAATTCCGTTCAAGATGAATTTCATTGGGTAAAAACAAAGTCCCTAACAAGTATTCCTTTTTTACAAAAACAACTTCAGTTCTACCCTGCCTAAAAGCATCCTAAATTCCTGATTGTTATCCTTCACTTACATGACTGAAACTCAAAATGAGACACATGCAACTGACAACATAAACCACAAAATTTTAAGATAAGGATCTATAAACTCTCTGTTTGGATGGCGTGAACAAAGTGAGATTAATCGGGAAAATGTGCCGAAAAACTAAATCTAGGAACTAGTTTCAAGCTACAGAACAAATTACAAAGCATTTCCATCACTTCCCTAAATACCAAACATAACCAAAGTAGAGCAACGAAAGAAACCAACCAGGTAAAATTGCAGGGTTCCATCAGCCTCTTGAAATCTGCAGAGAAAAATTAAAATTTGAAATTCTAACCAAGTTATAAAAAAAATAGATTTGGAGGAATAAATTAAGATAATATAGATAAGGAACAGCGCACAAGAAAAAACTGACAATATTAAGTTTCACATTAGCATTCAAGGCTGCAAAATTGATCTTTTAGAAGGATAGAACAGCTTAAACAGGAAACATGAAATAACAGTGATATGCGTTTAGTTCATGCCACGAGTGCGCAGAACATTCTTTATTTAAAGAGAACTTATCCCAATATATTGTTTTGCATCAAAATTAAAAAAGAAACCACCAAAAAAAATTTAAATGGTTAGAAAGTAATGAAATTAAACCAACTCAAGATTCCAATTAAATTTCCAAAAAGTTCATAATTAGAACATTTTGGAAATTAATATCGCGGTAAAAAGAAATGAATCCATAGCAAGAAAGTAATTATTTCAACAACGGCAGTAGAAATGAAGCTGAGGGTCTAGTCAGAGAGCCATAAAAAACAGAAGACATCAGCGATGTCAAAATTAACTTTGCTCTTTAAGCACTGGCCAAACATTGGGACCTCTTCTCCTCTGAAGCCAGGGAAGCCATCGTCGAAGCTCGAGGTTACCAATGATGCAAGGGTTGCTAGGACTAGATGAAGAATGAAAGAGGTGATATTGGCTGTCAGTGGTGCTTTCAGATGCAGAGCAAGGGCGGCAAGCAGATCAAGTGAAGGTGGAAGTAAAAGGAGTTTTTCTTAATTCAAACTATTATTTTTTTGCAGTCAAAATAGATTTTTGAACCATTTTGAATTCTCTAGAATGTTAGCCTCACAATGTTGTTCAGTCTTAATGAACTCACCTTAGTTTGTAAGCAGTACCAAGTTAAATTTTGCTTGAGAAGTTCTGTTCCTGCTTTGATGGAGTCTTAAAACTGAAAACTGGGACTTATTTATTATTAAAAGACCGCACTCAATAATTGTAGATGTTTTTTTTTTAGACATCTAGACGAATTAAGGCAGACTCACAGACAAATCGCATGCACAGACTCAAACCTAAGACCTCTTAATTGATAGCCTAAGCTCCCAACCAACAGGCCAAGATGAGCTTATAGATGTTCATAATGGCATCAAGTATCAACTTCTCCAACTAATCAATGTCATAAAATATGAACTAAGACTTCTAATCAGTAATAGCAAGCTTCTTAACAAAAAATCTCCAGTTAATTAGAAAAAAAAAAAACCTAACAAAACCGACTTACCAAGCATATACCGGAACTCAAAAAAATTAGCACTCTGGCTTTAGTTAAAACCCTCATCGCCATTAAATGGCCCCATGTGCATATAAATCTTCAATTAGTCATCCTCCACCCATAACAAAATGAAATTGCGAAATTGCTGAAGAAAAGTGCATGCCACTTACAACTCCTAGCGGCTAATATTGCCCCGTTCTTCTACAAACTACTGGAATAAGTCTGTTGCTGCTCAGCTAATTAGCCCAATGCAACTGTTTTATGTGCCCATAATCATCATCATCGTAAGTTTTATATCCCACTTACAACTCCTCACACTACTTACACCATATAGAATGGTTGAGATAAAATATCTAAAGAACATAAGATTTGTAAAAAGTAACCAACTATTATCTTTTCGCTGCTTGAAATCTTAACCATGCAAAAATCTAGATGACTGAGGAACATGTGTGAGAACAAAAGCAACTTTCCTGATAAACTCTCCCACGCACCCAGAGCGAGACCGGGTTGTGAGATTAATGGGCACAACCCCTTCTTCCCTCCCCATGTCAAGATGGTTGCCAAATTATGAACCTGATGACAAAAGATAAAACGTCTGATTTATATCAGGAATCAAAAACTTGAATGAAGAAAAAATATGACACTAGCCACCGAGTGGGGGTAATGAAAAGAATAAAACCTTTGCAAGAAGAGCCTAGGTGTCCACTTTGCAGAAGCAGAGGAGACCGAGGAACTTGTCCCTCTTGTTTGGTTAGATAAACATAAACACATATCTTCAGCAATATATCAGTTTTACAATGTGGAAAGTTATTGAGGGCATAGTATGTGAAACATCTTCCTACATAAAATACATATAAAACTGAGATAACAGAGGCAACAAAAATATTAATACTAGTATGTTATGGGAACCAGTTATCATTTAGGCTAGGCCAAGGAAAACATTTTCAGATGGCAAGGAGATTTGCTAACCTTGACGGGGTGCATACAGCGTGCTTCCTTTGCAATCTCCATCAATTCTTAGCATATTACTACTTCAATGCCATTTACATACATATATAACTCTATACATGCATACATATACACTTCCATATATACATCAGATGTACCAAGAAAACATCATTTATGCAAACATTTATTAAATCATATATCATGACATGATCTGAGGTGTGAGTAGCAGCCATCACCGGTCGTAAATACCTCAAGGCATACCCAACATATATGCCGGCCGCACCGGCACTCGATATGGTTACACCCATCAATCTTTTCAATCACATGCTTACAGACAGGGCAATCCTTCACATTCTCCTTCCCCAATCTCCAATTAAATAGTGAAAAATCAGGATTGTCTTTGTACTCCCTGTACCGCTCACAGCTGATTAATGCATGATATTCCAAGTGGCACCAAGTACATATTTCAACAGAGCAAGCTCCACACACAAAGGGTCCATCAGCCACAGCCTGCTCCTCCGAGGTAGCCATTTTGTAGATCCCTGGACAGTCTGGAGTGGGGCAGAAGCGGTATTCCCCACCACTTTTTGATACAAACCAGATGATCGAGGCCTGGAAGAGTTCGTCCAGCCTCTCTCCAAGAAGAAGGGCTTTTAGGTCAGTGAGTAGAAAACGGTCCTGGCAGCCCTCCTTAGCACACCTCAGCGGAAACCCATCCCGAGACCTTATAGCTGCCTCACATTGGTTCACCAGGCAGGCCTGACAGAACTTGTGCCCGCATGATTCAAGACAGAAGGGTTCATCCAGCTCACACAAGCAAATGTGACACATGGTTTCAGGAATGGCTAATGCAGGAAGACAGTCGCTGCCTAGGGAGAGTGCCATACCAGAAATAACCTCTTCCACCTTTTGCTTTTGCTCCATGCTGCCCCGAGCATATAGGACATGCCACCGGGTGTTAAGAGTTAACTCAATCCCAGGAACAAGCAACCTAAGCCCTTGAAGGTCAGCACCAAATCTCAAGATGACCTCTTTCATTAGATTTGCAGGAAGATTGTGACCTCGAAGGCGAATTTCTAGTTGCCTGTTCGCATTAAGATTTTGCAAGGATTGAACCAGTTTTTCCTCAACCCCAACACATTTTTCTGGAGCGCCAAACAGCTTAATGCGAAGGTTATGTTTGTCATAGAAAATGTAAGTTCCAGTCTCCCTCTCTAAAGACTTGATAAGAATGATGCCATCACGAGAAAATAGGAGCTGCATCATTGTAGGAGTTAGGCCAGGATGAGTCAGGGCCTTTCCTCTCATCAGATTCTCAAGAGGTTTCCTCAGATCTGCAACAATCTTGGTTGCATGAGCCGATAACTTCACTCGGTAGGAACCATTGAGATTTCTATCCACTGAATAGGTTACACCTGTGAGAATTGACAAGAAGAATAAAGTCTTGACAAGAAAAAATCGCGTTAATATTGTAGCTTGGTAGTAAACAACAACAACATCAAGCCTTTATCCCACTACGTGGGGTAAGCTACATGAATCCTTTTTCTCCATTGTGTCCTATTAAAAGTCAAAATCTCGTTTAAATCTAATAAAAAAAGGTCATTCCTAATATTTTCTAACCAAGTCTTTTTAGGTCTACCTCTACCTTTCTTAACATATGTCAAATCTAATACCTCTACTCTCCTAACCGGGTCATCGGAAGGCCGCCGTTTTAAGTGACCAAACCATCTAAGACGACTCTCTCTTCTTATCTTCTATAGGAGTACTCCAACCTTTTCACGTATATGCTCAATTCGTATCATATCTCTAAGAGTACATCACTCATCCACCTGAGCATCCTCATCTCTGTCACACTTAACTTAGTATTATGCTTCTCTTTTAATGGCCAACATTCGGCACCATAAAGCATTGCAGGCCTCACTACCATCTTATAGAATTTTCCCTTAAGTTTGAAGTTTAATAAGAGTATACGTTTTAGATATCTTGGATCTATTGTTCAGAGTGATTGTAGCTTGGTAAACTTCAATCAAAATTCTCTAGCAAGATGCAGGACATTGGAGTGATCCATCAAAAATCACAAACGACAAATACCACAGGAGTAAAACAGAGAAAAGAATACAAGCACACCTTTCTGAATTTTAAACATTTCAAGCAAAGACACCAGCGGTTCTCTGATGACTGAAAAAATCCGTGCAGAACAAGAAATGGAACTACGAAACATATCCTGACATTCTATCTTCTGCCATGGGAGACAGCCAGGAAGGACTTTTCCTTGGAGATGATCCAAAGCCTTTGCTGCCTCTAGATGTAAACTTCCATCAAAACTGATAGCTGCTCTCACCATACAATCACTTGGCTCGGACTCAAAAACTTCAACCCGAAAACTTCTCAAAGAGTGCTGCCTATTAGGCATCAAAGGAGCAATTTCTTGAACAAGTGCGCGTTCACAACTATCAACTGGAAGGGTATTGATAGGATCTCCCCTCAAAAGTTTAACACCGTTAATTTTCCCCTTAGTTACATTTTGAAAATCATTATATATTTCCGATTCCGAAACATCTTTTCGAATTCCTGTCACAAAAAGACAGTTTGGGTACTTCGTGCTGACAGAACAACCTACATAACCTCCTCCAACAAAGATAGGTTCACAATTGCTGACAATAAATTCAGCATTCTCAGCAGAACATTCAACAAGTGCAACTCCCTTGCTAGGCCTTCGAGGCCAACAGACTTTTGTCCTCACAGAAGGAAAAGGTAAATTTCTACGTTCTGCTACCATTGCAGGCACCACTTTTAAAAAGTTCCCGTGAAATTCTAACCCGTTTAACTTAGTTATGGCTTTCTGTGCATCTTCAGGTTTAAGAAATGTTACTTTGCCCCACTTACAGGAGTCTGGTCCATCTTGCCCATTCCCTCCAACTATAGAGAAGTTAGCTATACCTGAGATATTCTTGTCAATCAGCAGAATAAGTTCCATATCATTCACATCACGTGCACAAGGATGGAATATTTCCACTGTTAAACACCGGTTGTCGAGTTCCAAATGCCTAATTTCAGCACCGGAACCAAATAGTGCAAAGGAGGGAAAACTTCCAGGAACAGCAATGAACAAGCATTTCTCGATGCACTCGTCCTTCAACAATCTTTTTTCACACTCTAAAATATCAGTAGCCATGGAAGAAACCTTTTCCAAATTCCTTGCAGCGGCAAATAACTGAATCTCTCTTCTATCGAAATCAGCTCTAATATGGATGTGTTCGTCCATGCATTCTTTCTGAATGTATGACATAATGCTTTCAATGTTGTGGTTTGACTTGCCACATAACCTTCGAAGCATATTATTTCCAAGCCCGCTAATAATCTTCTCAAGCATCTTCTGCTCCTCCAATCGTGCAAGATTAAGAGGAAGCTGAATCTCACACAGGCTTTCATAGTCAACAGAAGTAGCACAAACCAGATACTGATTTTCGCTTGATAATATTTCAGTAAATACTATCCAGCTTGGCTTCTGCCCATACATCAGCAGTGAACAGGAAGGATGAAGCTGCAGTTTTTGCCCTGTTAAAGCCACTAAATAACCAAGTCGATCATATCCAGTGTACATAGCTACATTCTCCACAAGAGAAGAGAGTATGATCTTCTTTAGATCCTTATCATATTCACTAGGTTTATGCGGATTCCATAAAAAATAGCTGGGAGTTATCATATTGAGCTCATGTTTGAGGCAGTTTTCTAACTCCAATACAGTTTCGTGACATCTTCCCATCGACTTGGCATTGATGCTATTCTGCCAGCACCAATGATTTTTATTTGTGTCTACACTTTCCCATTCCATGTAAACAGAAAGCAGAGTAAAAAGATCTCCTTCACGGTGGCAAAAAGGGATCTTTAAGCGGTCAGCTTTTCGCTTATCATCATCGCTGCCAACTCGACAAAATATACTACTATAATTTGCCATAACCGCAGCAAGTACGACACCCTCCTTCCTCAATCCACATGAAAATGATTCAAGTATTATTTTGCCAAGCCGAGGCTCAATGCCTAATTTAACAAAAGCACGACCAGTATCAGTAAGCTCAAAAAAATGCTTTTTGCATACCACAGCGCCCAACTGGACCAGATTCTGCATTGCTTTGTCAATCGCCTCTGGGCTCGGAGCATCAACAAACTCGAAGTCCTGTACATTCTTCATGCCCAAGACAAGGATCCTCAAAAGTGCGATTCCAAGGTGAACTTTACGAATTTCAGGCTCTTGATGCACTGGCATTGACTGGAAATCTGACTTAGAATAAATCCTGTAGCATTTGCCCGGTTCTGTTCTACCTGCTCGGCCAGATCTCTGATTGGCTGAACTTTGACTGGTCCATGAAACCTTCAGCAAATTCATGCCAGTACTTGCTTCAAATCTGCTCTCCTTAACCATGCCAGAGTCAACCACATATTTGATACCATGTATAGTAAGAGAAGTCTCTGCCACATTTGTCGAAAAAATTATTTTTCTCTTCCCTGGGTAATTATTAAAAACACGGACTTGGTCTTCGTGAGAAAGTTTTCCATGCAAAGGTAAGACCACTGCTGAAGAATCCCTAAAGTTTTCACAAGCCCATTCTACTTCAGTTTGAGAAGTCAAAAATGCCAGAATTCCACCACCCTCCTCCTTATTGTGAATTATGCCCACCAGCTTAATAACATCAGAAAGGTATGAAGGATAATTGAAAGGGATATGTTTTGGAATCTTACACCAAAGTCCCTCATTAGACACATCAGTAACATATTTGATATCAACAGGAAAAGTCCTCCCTTTGACATGAAAGGTGCAACAATCATAAAAAAAATCTGCCAGTTTGATAGCATCAGCAGTAGCAGACATTATTATAATACGTAAATCAAATCTCTCAAGCATTTTTTTCTTAATTAATGCCAATAAGAGATCAGTACTCAGACTTCTTTCATGAGCTTCATCAACAATGATGTGTGAAATGCCACTTAAACTTGAATCATTCATATAGCGTTGCAGTAGACAGTGATCCGTCATATATATTATCCCAGAACTTAACCTCTGCAAGACTGAGGAGGAAGCATGCGAACTGACGAAGTTGTCTGCATGACACCCAATAGTTTCTTCACAGACCCTCCTTGCAAGCGTCATAGCAGCAATCTTGCGGGGTTGAGTGCAGATAATAGATCCATTAGTAGCTAAGCCAGAGTCAGCAAGAAACTGTACCAGCTGTGTACTCTTTCCAGAACCTGTCTCCCCAATCAAGACTACAACCTGTAGAAAAAAAAAAAATAGACAACTTTCAGAATCTATATCTTTACGAGTAATGGAACCACATAAGTTGGGATAAGGTATTAAATTACACTTAAATGGCATGCATAATGTTTTATGATATTCATCAGCAATAAAATTCATAAGTCACCATTTAATGCCACAAAGAACATCAATATAAATTAACATAACAATGTAGGTGCCAAATCTTCTCCAAAAGAGCCAAACCTTCAAAATCCATCATATCAGCCTAAACATCCTTGCACTTGTTACAACTTCCATTACTGCCTTTGTTGCCCAACATTTCACAGCACATACCACTTCATGAAGTTTCTCTCAAGCCTCTGCAATATCCTTTAATGATAAAGATTTAATATGATCCCTCACTGATCCCATGCCTAAGCATAAATATAAAACCCAGAATTATGCAATTAAAAAAACTATCACCAATAATACAGTTGTAACCCTCATAAATTACTTGGGCACAACATAATGAGATTTTGAATATTCTATATCATGAGCATAGAAGTGCAACTAAAAGCATGCCTACATTACAAATTTCGAAAACATAAGACATCATTTCTTCTATGAACCTAAGAATTAAACAAGCAGAATAATAATGTATAATTTGATAAAAGCTTAGCAACATAAGCATAGTTGCTAAAGAGTGTACACATTATCTACATTTTTAACAACATGCGTACAAAACATGATATCAAAGATGGACATGGAGGATCATGAAAATGAAAGGATTTGATTCAAAACAATAATTCCACAAACCACTTGATAAAAATGAAAAAATTCTAAACAATTGGCCTCAGATTCCAAGTGATGTTAAATGAAAATCGGCAGTTCAGATAAGCACTCCATAAGATGTCATAACACCAGCACAAGGAGTATGCTAAAGCCATTTGCCCATTAGAAAAGCTCGAAACTCAAAGCATGCTCGAAAATTGGCCAAACTTGAAAAAGGCTTAACCTAAACCCAATTCCATCTGATTATTTATCAGATCAATAATACCAAGTTAACTTGCAATAAGCATTTACATGAAATATTCAATATATAAGCTACAATATAATATAACATGTAGTACAATATGTAGATTTTTGTAGAAAATCGGTTAAAAATAAATTAAGTTCACTTAAAATTCATTTCAAGTTGAATTTGAGCAGAACAAGTATTGAAATTTTCAATTTTTTGTTGGCTAAACTTGACTCAATATCACCCCTACATTACTGAGGCCCGCCTAGCAAGCATCTTTTTTAACGCACAAAATGAGTTAGTTTCTTATGATTGCGATAGGAAATACTTGAGTTCGTAATTAACGCTAAAGGAAATACTTGAGTTCGCAAGCAAATCTATCACTAATTGGTGAAATCAGCAAGAATAATGCAAAATGTGGGTGAAAACAGCCCCAAAACATTGTATTGCAATAAGAGAATCAAAGCCAAACAAACAAGATACAAGTGATCCTCAATTCGAGAGGAGGACTGTCTCTCCCAATCTCTAAACAAGGAATCTAGAGCCCAAAACACCAAAGAAACTACAAGAGAAACAACCAAACATGCCCTAACCCTAGCCTCTCATGCTATTTTAAATTACTCAATACATAATTCCTTCGTTTAATTAATTCCTAATACAATCTTTCCAAATACAAATTTCCTTCTTTGCTTTTGTCGCCCCCCTCTCTCTCTCTCTCTTCTTGTCTCCCTACAGGGCATGACATGATTTTTAAGGAGGCGATTTAGCCCGCCTCCTGTAAACCTGGGCCGGCTGGGTCGGTTCTACAGGAACCGTATCAAATTGTTGATCTCGATGCGAACACCGAAATGGACCAACTAATAGTGACAAAAATGGCGAACAGCGAATGCAACGCCGTGAAAATTTTCTAAAACATTGCTCATTTTGTGAAACGTAACCACCATTACATTTGATTCTTCAATCAAACCCAGTTAACAACCCCTCTATCGACATCAAAAAACAGCACAAACCTCATCCACTGCATCTTAGCCATATGCTCCTACCCACAACAACCCAACCACCCCTTTGGCCTTCAGCCACCGTCAACGAACTCCCCTCTCCTAGCCATAGCCCCTTCAGCCAAAACCAAATGTCGTCGCCAACTCACTCATCAACGTTATCATCCCCTCCCTTTTCCTTCTCTCTCATGCCCTTCTCTTCATATTCTCCTCTCGCTCTCTCTAAACAAATAAATCGTCCTCTCCTTCTCTATCATTCTCCCTAAATCTCTCTCTCTCTCTCTCTCTCTCTCTCTCTCTAAATAGTGAAATATCTCTCTACCTCTCTCACCCTGCCTCTCTCTTTCGTTCTTTAAAAAAAGAGAAACCTTGTGTATAATTTCAGGCAAAGTTTAAAATTGCGTAAATAAGTCTCAAGGTGTTTTTCGTCCGTGAGGCGAGGCGTAAGCCTCACCGACGAAGAATTGCGTAAATGAGAATTTAAGGGTTTTAGCAAGTAAAAAATAGTAAGATTCTATCATACAATAAAAACATCTAAATGACAATTAAAATTAGGGGAAAGTAAGAAAATAAATGCAATAAAATCATGTCCCAAAGTACAAAACCACAAAATATTAGTCTATCAAAACTCCCAAAGTACAATTAAGAAAGAACATATATAATCCAATCATGTCCCATCACTAAATGGGTCTTCAAGAGAATCTTCTCACCCCTTCCTCCTCTCCTATAGAGTCCAATGTCTTCCAATCAAAGCATGCACTCATGAACAAGTAGACTAACACTAACAACTATTACTAAAGATGATGAATAGAACAATATGCCGAACTGCCGGGGGTCCAAGGGGGCGCTGACCCCTGGCGGGGTTCGACCTGGCAGCGCCCCCGGAACAAAATTTTATTATAAGAGTAATTATGAAGTTCTATTTGTTTTTGAAGTTCGTAAGTTGTTTTTATGTGAAGATACCGAGTGGTACCGAGCATGTTCCTTAGCAGTACCGAGCATGTACCTAGCGGTACTGAGCAGTACCGAGCATGTACCGAGCAAATACCTAGCTGTACCGAGCATATACTGAGCGGTATCGAGCATGTACCTAGCAGTACCGAGCAAATACCTAGCTATACCGAGCATATACTGAGCGGTACCGAGCATATACTGAGCGGTACTAAGCATATATTTGAGGCGTACGCCTCAGCCAGAATTGCGCAATTGCGCCTCTGAGGTGCGCCTCAGTCCAAGTGAGGCGTACGCCTCTGCCAGGAGAGGAATTGCGTAAGCCTCGAGGCGATTTTGGGTCAAATTGCGCAGAGGCGCGCCTCAAGGCGTGCCTCTTATTGCGCAATTTTAAACAGAGATTTCAGAAGAATAGAGCCAAAAAAATTTTGTAGTATTTGTTCCAAACTTTTTGTCAAGTTCGTCAACTTTGTCGTACATGATCAAATGCAACAACCCAAATCCTCAAAATCCTGTCTGTGATGCCTTGGCATGAGCCTGGTAGGGAAAACTTTCCCAAAATCTTCATGGTGCAGCTATAAATCCCTATAACCCCATTTGCGATGCATTTGGAGTGACGAGTGGAACCCAAAAATGTTTTTTTAGGCTTGGAAAAGGAAACTCGTCAGCTACATTCACAACGTGGCGAATAAATCCCTAAAACCCATTTGTTGTGCATTTGGTGCAAAAAACAGAACCATTACACGTTTTTCTTAACATGATGAGAGAAACTCGTAGGCAAGACTTGTGACGCCGCACATAGACATTGTGCAAGCTTTTTTAACATTGAAAGAAAATTTATATACCATTGTAAATTTCCTTCATACAGGTACCCCATGCATGCAATTTTTGACATGATGGGTTTTGAAAATTTTGAACGTGGTGTCATACGACACCGACCATGCACGCATTTCTACCCGAGGAGAGAAAGCAAATACTCCTCGTAGATTTTCTCTAAGAGGTGAGACGTCGACAGGCTGTTAGAATTCAAACTGAGCAAACTCTTAAAAATAATACACATAGAACCAAAAATGATTAAAATACAATGCAAGCAACTCTAAAAAGAGTAAAATGTCAAACATAACTTGAAAATACATGACGTACATGAAACCTTTAAAACACTTGCAAGTTCGTTATGAATGCGAAGAGAACTTCACCGCTATGATCAAAGCCCGTACAGACCGACGAAATGAACTCAAGTGATCCCAATGGAATGTGAAAATGAACTAATCTTGCACCCAATTTATAAGTGAGTGATTAACCTTGCGGACCCACAACACTTAATATGCTAATATAAAAATGGATAATAGTAATAGAATGACGTGAAAAATGTGTGGGCATTTCAATTAATCCCAAAGTTTTCTTTTTTTTCCCACGGATCCGGAATATTGTCATGCAAGCAGATAGAAGGAAATCATTAAGCAATCAAAATAGAAAATTTGCAAGCATTCTAGCAATAAAATATAAACACAAACATCAAAATTAAATAATTTCAATGCATGTGAATTTCCCGAGATGAACTCCAACTCCGATATAACATCACAAATTTTGTGCAAGTATTGTGAAGGCACGCAAAACAACCTAATTTGGATATTTTCATATCATATGCACACATCATAATGTGACTTTCAAATTTAGTTAAAACACATTGAAAAACATGCAAATGCATCAAATGCACATATGCAATTGTGTCATGCAAGTACACTAAAACTAGTGCAATATACAACATAGAAGCACAAAAAATCATGCAAGAAAATTATATATTTTCAAACTAAAATGTTCATATGTGCTCCAACAAATGTGTTAAACGGTCAAATTTAATGTTCGAGAATACTACATGAACTAAAAAGTAATATGAATACGAACTATGTATTGCAACGCATGTCATCTCCTCAAGAAGTGCACAATTGCCTAGAGAACCAAACAGTCCCTTCAAGAATTGTACAATAGCTCTAAACAAGCAAATGCATCAATTAAAGATATTGAAAACATGTGCAAGTATGCTGCACAAATGAACTGAAAAGCATGTAAATGCATCATTTAGGAGCACATAAAATGCGCAAGTACATAGTTTAAAAAAATCAGGTATGCGCAAGTAAAAAAAAAAAAAATTAAAACAAAAATAAAATTCAAAAATAAAACAAAACAAACTCAGACGTAGAGCAATACCTGATTAGAAGATACGCCCCTTAGAATTTCCCTCCGGCAAGAGTATATAGGCAAACCACTATCGAGTCTCTTGCACTCCCTCAAAATGATATGGTGAATCCGGGCCCAGTCAAGTTCAGCACCAAATCTAAAAATCTCAACCTGCCCTTCCTCCTGAGTCCCAAGATGCTTCTTCCCGCCAATGTGATCAAGCAAGCAACTCATAGCAGCACGGAATTCTTCCAGCCTATCCTTCAGCAACCCTAATTCCTCTTCCAGACTCTTCCTGTCTTCCTGCAACTTCGTATTAACCCCCCAGAGCTGGGGTCGGGAAAGGCATTTCCCAACTTTCTTCAACTCTGCAGAAACCTCACCAATCCTACAATTAATTTTCTGAACCGAACTCCCTTCCAGCAAAACGTTGATGTGACTCGTAAAGAGTACTCGCAGGCGTTCCTCCAACTCATCGCGATCGGAAGGGACCGAGACCGTGGAAATCAGCGACGGCGTCAGCAGGTGAATGCTTTGGAGACGAAGGCGCCAGAAAAAAGCAAGCGCCTCTAGGACATGACACCACTGCTGAAAAAATAACTTCGCAGCAACCGGTCCCTCTCCACATACGATGAAATCGCTGGGGACCGCCGGGCAGTTAGAGATTAGGTCTTCAATTACCTTGGGGCAAGGGAATCCACGGCCGCTGGGGCGGCGTCGGAGGACAAGAGTAAAGCAAGACGACGAAATCGGAGGCAACGGTTGTTCACGAACCGGATGGGGACAAGGACCCGACGGCTGCCCACGATAGGTCAACGGCGGCGGCGGCGGATGCTGCTCCCGCCACTTGTAAGACCTTCCCGGCCGCCAGTCTTGACGGCGATCGTGGAGGCGGTAACTCATCGGGTTCCAGCGAAGATCGACAAATTGCGAGAGGGAGACGAAGAGGAGAAATAGGCAAGAGGCAAATCGTGTCGTGCTACAAATAGGTATAGTGGATCGTTTTGATGGTTCTGAGGTCAAGCGAGCGAGCGGTCGTTAAACAAGGAGAAGCTGTACCGGCTTAAAAAAGAAAATTGTACCATAGAAACGGGTCACCACGAGTGCCGTGAGCCAACAAAATCCACCGTTCATTTCGCTTCGTAATACGTGATTAACTATGATCTTCTAAAGATTTGTGGCTGCGTCAGGAAAAAAATTCTTCCCTGCAATGCGGGAAACGTTTCCCTTCTCAGTTCGATTCACTGCCCCCTTTCGAAATTTTTGCTTTTTGGGGGGCAAAGCCCTTTAGATTTTTGAATGCACGATATACGATTTGTGGATGCTGACCGTACATAATGCTTCCTTTAATATGATCTAATCAATATCTGATTCGTTAAAAGTCCAAAATTAATTAATGCCACTTATTGACTCTTTTATATATAATTATATATATAATAGTTAGATTTTTACCAATGAAAAAGTGAGATATAAATCTAAAAGAATTTGATATTCATTACAAAAATCTAAATTTTATTTTTGATAAAGAGATTTGAAATTTCCTCGTTTTAAATTATTTGACAAATATCTATATTTTTTATTTTAGGTACACATAAATCAAATTATATCTCCCACTAGTTTTTATTCAAATTAAAATTTTATATTCTATTCAAGTTTATTGTTGTTGCGGGCTAAAATATTTACAAAAACTTCATGTCTTAGTACTGCATGAGTATTCAACACACAAATAAACAAAAATAAATAAATAAACATAAAAAAATTTTACTTGGAGAATCCTAAAGGGAAAAATCACGATGTCACGTCCAATTGAAATCATTATATTAGTGCTTGAATAGATTACAAATGACTGAGGAAGATCATATTACAACATTCAACTGTCGGATTGAAATCTAGTGACGAACGGAGATCGGACAGAAATCCAACGACGTTTGGTGGTCGGACCAAAATCTTGCGTCAGTTTGTAGATGGGAGGTAGTTTGGCGACGTCTTTTGGTTAAGCGAAGTGTGGTGTCAGTCGATGGTTGGCTAGACGTCCGACAATAGTCCGACAACAGCCTGTGGTCTAGCTATGGTTGAGGAGTCTGGTGTCAAAAGAATGATGGTTTCTCCTTCTTTCTTCTCTCCATTCTCTTTCTTGTTTGGGGTTCCCATTAATGAAGAATGAGGATCTATTTATAATTTTTTTTGAGTGTTATGGCCAATAAATATGAGGGAGATCAAGGGTATGTTTGGAGTGATTTGAATGGACAATTGATATTGATCCTCTTGATCGTGGACTATTTACTAGGCATTTGAATGTCTTAATGATTGATATGTCATCTTGAAATTATCTTGATTGGGCACGAATCTCGAGGCAAAATCAGTTCGGAAACTTCAAAAAATTAAATTCGAGAGCATATGAACTCCGAATTCAGTGAGCTTTACAGTCAAACTGAGCGTCTAGGAAATACGAATCCAATGACACCAAATTCGACCCAATCCGAGCCCAAATGAGTCCGAATCAAGGACCCAAAGCGCTGTTGGAAGCTTCAAACCGCAATTTGAGTTACAAAACGGTCTCCGATTTTGACAAGCTTATACTCGAATCGGACGGCTCGACGAGACGAATCCAACGAGCCCAAGTTCGCCGAATTCCGACATCATTAAGGCCTTCAAATGCCCAACGAACTGTGCATGATCAAAGGATTCGATATCGGTCGTCCATTCAAAACACTCTCAATTCGCCACTGATCTCACGCCTATTTACAGGCTATGTCACTCCAGAAAAATTATAAATAGAGCCCTCATTCTATACCAAGTGGACGGAAGTGAAGAGAGAGAAGGAGAAGAGAAGAAGGAGGAGAAGGAAGAAGCTCCTCCTCGACCACCGCCGGAGCTCTTCCCGCCGCCTGAATATGCTGGAAACGCCGGGACTTTGCAGAACCTTGTAACTTCATTAGAAGCTGATTGTAAACTGATTCTCGACTTGTGAGACGAATCGGTCTTTGTACTTCAAACGAACACTAGTGGAAATTTTACAACTGGGCGAGGCCCCGTGGTTTTTTCCATTTTTTGGGTTTTCCACGTAAAAACTCTAATGTTCATTCTATTTTCTGTTTGTGTGTTGAATACTCGTGCAATGCTAAGACGAATATTTTCTAACTCTACCGCCGCGTATATTCTAGCACGCAACAATGATATTAAAATTAAGTGATATTGGGATCGTTGGATTCGTTTCATCGAGCCACTCGATTCGACTATAAGCATGTCAGAATTGGTAATCCAAATTATGGTTTGAACCTTCCAAAGTTGCTTTGAGCCTTCAATTTGGACCCATTTGGGCTTGAATTGAGACGAATTTGGTGTTGTTGGGTTATTCTTTTTGAGACATTTAGTACGACTATTAGTTTATTGAAATCAAAGTTGGATGGTCCCATATTTAATTTTGGATGTTTTCAACTTGATCTTGCCTCGAGATTCGTGCCTGATTAAGATAATTTTTTGATGATATATCAATTATGTTTATATTTCTTTATCACAAATAGGATTATTGATGTATGCATAATTCTTAAACAAACAAATAATTTTATATAAATTATTGTGTTTGATATTACTATTTTATAAAATTATTATAGGGAAAGTAATTTTTTTAAGCTGTTCTAGAAAGCAAATTTAAAGTACAAAATTTTTAAAGTAACGAAAAATTAATGTTGAATTAAATATTATGTTATCACCTAAAAAATAAAGAAATAAAAAAGTTGTCTCAAACAAAGCCTTTGTCAACATCAAATTTGATGTCCTCAACCTCATAATTAGTAGAGAAAGAGAGAGAGAGTCTTATTGCTAGAAACTCAATAAGTTTGAGTATGACATGATCTAGACTCCTAGTGGTGACAAATATTCAAACATTAGAAGATCCTTCTTTTCTAATGACCTAGACCTTCAATTTAGGCTTCGTTTGGGAATGCTTTTTCACTTCTTCTTAAAGCAGCTTTCAAGTATAAAAAATTTAATTTTTGTACTAAAAAGCTACTTTATGAAGCAGTAAAAAAGCCGCTCCAAACGAAGCCTTAAACTTTATTTGGGACAGCTTTCTTATTATTTTCTAAAAAAAAAATTATTACAAAAACGTCTTTAAAAGTAGTGTTTAAAAGCTATCTCAAACGAAAACTAAGTGATAAGTGATATGATGAAGAAATAGGTGGAGACAACTCTTCAAAAAGTTTATAGAAGGAATATAATTTTATTTAATTTACTTAAAAATGACTATAATACAATAATTAATTGATTATCCACAATATACTTTCCTCAATATAAATTTAAAATTTATTTAACTCATCAACCCAATCTTTTTCCCTCTAGACCAAAAGGTGGTTACTAAACAAAATTTACCAGGATTTTTGTTTGAAAGATTTACATGCATATCACTTTATATCATATTATTTACATATTTAACACCTAATATTTTAATATTTCATCCCTACCAGACTACCACCTATAGACAACATCGATATCAAATATGTCACTCATATATTTCTTTCTTACCACCTTATAAACTTTAATATTTCAATCCTTACACCTATTTTTTATTTATGGGGTATATACATGAAATATTAAAAATTTGAATGTTAGATATGTAAAAAATATGATATAAAATTATATGTATATTGTTGTGGACTAGAATATATGTGGCGGTAGAGTTAGAAAATTTTCGTCTGAGAGTTGTACGAATATCTAGCACACACAAACAGAAGATAAAAGAACACCAGGATTTTTATGTGGAAAATCCAAAAAAAGGGAAAAAATCACGGGGCCACGCTTAGTTGAAAAGTTCCACTAGTGTATCTTCCAACAAGTTAGGATGATCAGATTACAATGAGTTTCTTCTGTATTGAAATTCAGTTACAAAGTCGATTAGAGTTCCGGTGTCACTCGGGCGTTCGACTGATTCTGGTGTCGTTCTGACGATGGGAAGAACTCCGACGGTGGTCGGGGAGGAGCTATTCTCTCCTCTCCTTCTCTTTTCTTCTTCTCTTCTTCTTCTTGCTTGGGGTCCCCTTTCATGAGAAATGAAGGGTCTATTTATAGATTTTTTGGAGCAACATAGCTTTTAAATAGGTGTGAGATCAGGGGCAAATAGGGAATGGTCGAACCAACGGTTCATATTGAATCCCTTGATCATGCACCGTTCATCAAACATTTGAAGGTCTTAATGATGTCGGAATTCGGCGATCTTGGGCTCGTTGGATTCATCTCGTCGAGCCGTTCGATTCAACTATAAGCTCGTTAAAATCGGAGACCATTTGGTAACTCAAATTGTGATATGAACTTTCCAACAGCGCTTCGGGTCCTTGATTTGGACTCATTTGGGCTCGGATTGAGTCGAATTTGGTGTCGTTGGGTTCATATTTCCGAGACGCTCAGTTCGACTATAAGTTTGCTGAAATCAGAGTTTGATCCCGAATTTAATTTTTGAAGTTTCCAATTTAATTTTTGCCTCAAGATTCGTGCCGATCAAGATAATTTTTGCGACCTATCATATATAAATCTCCTTTTTAATTTGAAGTTATACCAATCAAGGATGACGATGATGAAAGCAAACTCTAAACAAATTTACTATTCACAATATATTTCTATTACAATGCTTTATGCCTTTATTTTCAAATAGTAAACTTAAGTACGGCGATTGTTTAGCATGGATGTATAGTAAGAATGGTTCTATCGTGAGGTTTAAGTGTTTAACCTCACAAGGATAAGCACGTCGATTATAACATTCGGGATCTATTTACGACAGTTTCTCATTATTTTATTTTTAAGACAGTAATCACAATTTTATGGAACTACTATTTTATTCATTCTTTCTCATTGTGTTCCAATAAAAATTTTGATTAAAATTTATTTTTTATAACCAGAATAATTATGTTACTTTCCTCATAATAATTTCATAATTAATTTTATAAAAAATTATAATTGTCCCAAAAAAAAACGCCAATCTCCTAAATTTGCTTATTGAGACTTATCATATGTACAATGTAATGGGAAGTACATGATGGAAAAAGCAAAAGCTTTGTCGTTGGATTAATTATTTTGTGTGAATGCTGAACGTCATCAAAAAACTCAACCAGAATACGCCACATCACCCTTGTGCTCAGTACCGCTTGGTACTACTGACGTGATACATTCTGGTTGGTCTCCGAACAACGTTCTGTGCCCGATCTCTGCACAAAATAATTTCTCTCGCCACTGCCCTAAGAGGTGGATGGCCAAATGTGATATTAATACCAATTGTGAAGGAAGCGTCAATCTTAAAATGCTTTTTTCAAAAGTAAAAAACTTTAGCAACTTTCATCTTATAAATACGGAATGAAACTAATGCCACCAGATATTTTAAAAAAAACACACACATACGCACACACACAAGATCAGTTATAAAATCATCCTCGAATTGAAAAAAAAAAAAAAAATCCTTACAGGAGCAGCAACATCCATCTCTCTTTTCCTCTCTATCGCCTTACTAATCTCAAATAATAAAAATCCTGCATTTTTTGAAACTGCCAGAACTAAACTTATACTTGGTTAAAGCCACAAACTCAGGCTCGTTTGAGACAGTTTTTTTACTTCTTCTTAAAACGGTTTTTAGTTCAAAAATTAAAATTTTAATATTAAAAAGCTGTTTTAAGAAGCAATAAAAAAGCTGTCTCAACCAAAACCTCAGTTAAAATTAGTTTGAATTCCAATTATCCTGACGCAACTTCTTTGATATGTTGGGTGTAACTTTTTCCAGGTGGGATAAAAATTAGATCTTCCCACCCAGAATTCTTGTCATTCACCTGCGACTTTATAACAGAATGAATCATATTTCTGAAGGAAAATTAATAAATAGTTTACAAGATAAATAGCCATTTATTCCTTACCTCCATTTTTTTAAGAACATCTTCCAAACTACCAACCTGTATGAGAAGTACTATGTTAAAGTAACATAACGGTAATGCAGCCCAGTAGATGCTTCAGGAGCAAATTCATAATAAATTACCATTATATGTTGAGAAAGAGAAGGTCCTCGGGGTCCCCTCGTAACTTTCAAAAGTTCCCTCTCTAGATCTTCCTGTATAGAATGGAAATGGTAATATTCTACATTTGTTAAATATTTTGTTACAATATGTGGAGAGAACGTACCTTCTGAAAGTAAATGGGACAGTAGCGCCGATTCTTCTTCTTAATAACTAGAAGTTCCGACTGCACAAAGAAAATATCAAGTCGAGTTTTGAAGTAATAATGATCAGAGATGAAGCAGTAAAAATTCTGAGATTGCGTTGCGAGAGCAAAGCAACCATTCATTAAAGAGAGTAACATAAATCGAACATAAAGAATTGAGAGAGTTGATAGAGAGAATTGTCCGAGAGAGAGTCAAGTGAGAGCATTAAAAGAGAGTTCTAACAGAGAGCATCAATGCATGATTACAAAAATCACTGTGATTGCCACAAGAGAAGAGAAAAGTTCTCAGAAGTGTATAGATCTATGTTAAATAGAAGAAACCAAGTGTCACAATGTTGAAGATGGAGCTCAGAAGCTCCAGCTCGGAGAATAGGTCAAACTAAGAGGAGGAAAATAGGAAAACACAACAACAACATCAAGCCTTTGTCCCACTATATGGGATTGGCTACATGATTTTTTTTTTCTCCATTGTGTCATGTTAAAAGTCTAATTCTCATTTAAATCTAATAAAAAAAAAAGATCATTTCTAATATTTTCTAACCAAGTCTTTTTAGGTCTAATTGTACCTTTTTTAACGTAAGTCAAATTTAATACCTCTACTTTCCTAACCGGGTCATCGGAAGACCGCCGTTTTATGTGACCAAACCATCTAAGACGACTCTCTCTAATTTTAACTTTCACGGGAGCTACTCCAACCTTTTCATGATTTGCTCATTTCATATCCTATCTCTAAGGGTAAAACCACTAATCCACTTGAGCATCCTCATCTTTGCAACACTTAACTTAGTATTATGCTTCTCTTTTAATGGCCAACATTCGGCACCATAAAGCATTGGAGGCCTCACCACCATCTTATAGAATTTTTCCTTGAGTTTGAGGGGTATTTTTCTATCACACAACAAGCTCGATGCATTTCTCCACTTCAACCATCCAACTTGAATTATGCAGATGATAATATCCCCATCTATTTCACCATCACTCTGAACAATAGATCTAAGATATATAAAACGTGTACTCTTATTAATGACTTGATCACCCAAAGTCACAATCCCCTCACTAGGTCTATTACTACTAAAATTACACTCCATATATTCTGTTTTAAATCTACTCAAGCGAAAACCTTTAGACTCTAAGGTTGACCTCCATAATTCAAGTTTACATTCAACTCACTCTCTAGTCTTATCAACAAGAAGAATATCATCAGCAAAAAGCATATATCAAGGTACTGTTACGCCGGCCCATCCTGGGCCGGCTGGACCGGTCCACCCTGGACCGGTCAGGACCTACTCCCGGCGGAAGAAACCCAGCCAGGAGCTGGGCGGAAACACCTAGGGGGGCCCACTTGATGTATTTTGAGTTTTGGGAGGGAATTTTTGAATGTGAGGGGTGATTAGGTAATTTGTAATCTTCCTTTCATGATAAATTAGGAGGAATAGGGGGGAGAAGGATTATCTTGAATTTGAATCTTATTTGAGATCTAGGGTTTGTGTTCTTGGGCTCTAGGCTACGGCTAGAGATTTGGAGAGTTTTTCCTTCCTCTCGAATTGAAGGAAAGTTGTATCTTGCAAGTGCTTTTCATCCGTTATCGAAATAAAAGTGTTTGCATCGTTTTTCTACGTTTTCCTCTCAGATTTTTCTTGTATTTTGGTTGTTTTTCTGCTGTGGACAGCAGTTTTCCCTTGGATCTACTTGATCTTGGTGAGAAACACTTGGAAATCCAAGTGTTTCCTATCAAATTGGTATCAGAGCACCGATTCGGGACCACCGGCAGCTGAAATTCTGAAATTTCAGCAAGATCGTCGTCTCCGGAAAAAGATTTTTGTGGATCCGTTAAAAGAAAGATGGCCGGGAAGAAGGTGGAAGTTTTAGAAGGCGAGTTTGGTTAACTGAAGACAGATCTGGAAGGGAAATTCATGGAGATCTCCACCAACAATGAGAAGTTGGAAGGTAGGTTCGCGGCGATGGAAGAAATGATGAAGAAATTATTGGAGATGAAGACCCATCCGGACACATCGGAAGTGAGAGAGACCACTGACGGCCATGGCGTAGGAGGAAATCCAAACCCAATCCGGGGGAGGAGGAATCCGGAGGTGGAGATTCTTGAAGGTGATGACGACATGCCACCTCTAGAGCCATTCTCTAGAGAGGAGATAAGCATGGGGAATGATCGTCGAGGTGCTGATTTTCAGCGTCGAGGTGCTGATTTTCAGCATCGAGGTGCTGAATTTCAGCGTCGAGGTGTGGATTTTGGAAGCAGGAGGGGGGAATATGAAGGTAGTGCAGATTTTGGAGAGAGGAGAGAAAAACATCAGCGTCGAGGTGCTGAATTTCAGCGTCGAGGTGCTGATTTTGAAAGGGGAAGAGGAGATTACGACGAAGATTTCGGTTACCAACGTCGGAGGGAGGATCGGGACACTTGGGGAGCACCTCACCTTTGAGGAACGGGAGGTTACGGAGACTTCCGGGGTAACGGCAGAGATCCGAAGGTGAGAAAGTTGAAGATGCCCATCTTTGAGGGCGAAGATGGCCATGGTTGGATCTACAAGGTGGAACGTTACTTTGCTGTCAACAGGTTGACAGATGATGAGAAGCTGACGGCGGCAGGTTTGTGTCTGGGGAGGGAAGGCACTGGCATGGTACCAGTGGAGAGATAGAAGAGAACCCATCCGGACCTGGCGAGAGTTCAAGGATTGTTTATTAGAGCGTTTCCGAGCCGACGGGGGAGGAGACTTCTATGAACAGTTCTTTGCTCTGACTCAGGAGGGGACCGTGGCCGACTACCGAGACCGATTTGAGTACTTGGCGAGCCGTCTGGATCATATCTCGGAATCAGCCCTGGAGGGAAATTTCATGAAAGGGCTCAAACCTGAGATAAGAACAGCGGTCAGAGTGCTGGAGCCACGGAATTTGGGCAAGGCCATGGAACTGGCAAAACTGGTGGAAGACCAAAAGAAGTCGGAAAGGGTAGCTCGAGGCAACTACTCTGGGGGATCCTACAAGATGACTACTGCTGTGTTACCCTCAAAAGGGGTAGCCCCTGGGAACCAGAGGGAGGTGCCCAAGGAGAGATCAGGTGGTGGTGGAAGTGGGGGACAGTTCAAGAAGTTGACAGAGAAGGAGATGCAAGAAAAGAGGGCCAAGGGGGTGTGCTTCCGTTGTGATGAGAAGTACATGCCTGGGCATAGATGCAATGACCGAACTCTTCAGGTCCTCCTTGTTTGTGATAACGAGGAAGACGAGGAGGAAGGTGGGAGCTGGACTGAGGAGGAAGAGGAAGAGAAATTGCACCTGGATGTGGCAGAAGTCTCTCTGAACTTTGTAGTGGGATTCACTCCGAGTCACACTATGAAGGTGAGAGGAGAGATAGCTGATCGTGAGGTGGTGGTGTTGATCGACAGTGGGGCAACCCATAACTTCATTTCCACTCAGATAGTGGAGTCGCTAGGAATGGAACTGGTAGATACAGGCGGCTATGGGGTGATGATGGGCACGGGGAAAGTGGAAATGAGTAGGGGAGTTTGTAGAGGGGTGGTGCTGAAGATTCAGGGAATCCAGGTGAAGGAAGATTTCCTTCCTTTGGAATTGGGGAGTACTGATGTCATCCTAGGGATGAAATGGCTGCGTACCCTAGGGGAGACGAAGATCAACTGGGGGACATTGAGGATGGAACTGGTGATAGGGGAGAGAAGGAAAACGATTCAGGGGGATGCAGGGTTGACAAAAGCTGGGGTTTCTCTCAAAGCCCTAATCCGGACCATTCAGCAGGAGGGAGGAGGCTATTTGGTGGAGTTGCATAGTTTGGAGGGGGAAGGAGTGGAAGAGGAAGGAGATATACCCCTCTCTGTTCAGCCATTAATCCAGCAGTTTCCAGAGGTTTTTCAGCCACCTCAGGGATTACCCCCGCAGAGGGAGCGTGAGCATGCTATAGTGTTGAGGGAAGGAGTATCCCCCATCAGTGTACGCCCTTACCGCTACCCCCAGTTCCAGAAGGATGAAATTGAACGGTTGATTAGAGAAATGCTGGAGGCTGAGATCATCAGACCCAGCATCAGCCTTTTTTTTAGTCCCGTTCTTTTGGTAAAAAAGAAGGATGGCACGTGGCGTTTTTGTGTAGATTACAGAGCCCTCAATAAGGAGACCGTGCCTGATAAGTTTCCTATACCTGTTATCGATGAGCTCTTGGATGAATTGAGTGGGACTGTGATCTTCAGCAAGATATATTTGAAGTCGGGCTACCATCAGATTCGAATGGTGAAGGAAGATGTTCCCAAAACAGCTTTTAGAACTCATAAAGGCCATTATGAGTTCTTGGTGATGCCCTTCGGCCTCACCAATGCACCTGTTACCTTCCAGGCCCTGATGAACAAGGTTTTCAAACCTTATCTCAGACGGTTTGTGTTAGTATTCTTTGACGACATCCTGATATACAGCCGATCAGAGGTCGAGCATTGGGAACATTTAAGAATAGTGTTAGAAGTTCTACATGAGCATCAGTTGAGGGCAAATTTGAAGAAATGCTACTTCGCTCAAGCCAGTGTAGAGTACTTGGGCCATGTGGTATCCAAAGAAGGAGTGACAGCTGATCAATCAAAAATTGAAGCAATGCTAATGTGGCCACTACCGAAAAATTTGAAGACGCTGAGGGGATTTCTGGGACTTACAGGTTATTACAGAAGATTTGAAAAGGGGTATAGCACCATAGCCTGGCCACTTACGGAGCAATTAAAAAAGGATGGTTTCATATGGGGAGAAGCAGCCACTTCTGCTTTCGAGAGCCTGAAGAAGGCAATGACTACAGTGTCAGTACTCGCCTTGCCAGATTTCAATCAGACATTCATTGTGGAGACAGATGCGTCGGGGTACGGACTGGGTGCGGTACTTATGCAGAATAGGAGGCCCATCGCTTATTTCAGCCAGGTATTGACTGCTCGGGCAAGGATGAAATCAGTATATGAGAGGGAATTAATGGCCATCGTGTTGGCTATCCAGAAATGGCGACCTTACCTACTTGGAAGACACTTCGTGGTCAGGACCGATCAGCGGAGCCTGAAATTTCTTCTGGAACAACGAATGGTGACTGAAGAGCATCAGAGGTGGTTATCCAAGCTACTGGGGTACGACTTTGAGATTCAGTACAGGCCAGGAGTGGAGAACAAGGCAGCAGATGCTTTATCCAGGTGCATGGAGGAATTACAGACAGTCGCTCTGTCCGTGCCCTGGATGCTGGATTGGGAGGCCATCAGAGAAGAGAGCGCCAGAGATGAGAGTTTGGGAAAGATCAGAACTGAGTTGCTGAAGGAACCAGGTAGCCACCCAGGATACTCCTTGGAGGGAGACAAGCTGCTGTATCAGGGGAGATTTGTGATGCCCCGAACGTCAATCCACATCCCAAACCTACTCCATGAGTTTCATGGGAGTGCAATAGGGGGCCATTCAGGCATACATAAGACATACAGAAGACTAGCTGGGGAATTATACTGGAAGGGGATGCATAAAGATGTGGAGGAGATGGTAGCCAGATGTAAGGTCTGTCAAAGGAGTAAGTACCTAGCGATGTCACCAGGAGGATTACTACAGCCATTAGCTTTGCCTGGTAGAGTTTGGGAGGAGATCTCTATGGATTTCATAGATGGGCTGCCACGTTCAGAGGGGTTCACTGTGATCTTGGTAGTGGTGGACAGGCTGAGCAAGTATGCCCACTTCATTCCCCTACGACATCCCTACACCGCAGCAACAGTAGCATCAGCCTTTATCAGAGAAGTGATCAGATTACACGGGGTGCCAGAGGCGATCGTATCAGATAGAGACAAGGTTTTTCTCAGTCACTTCTGGAAGGAGCTATTCAGATTACAAGGAACAATACTCAAGAGAAGTACAGCCTACCACCCGCAGACGGATGGCCAGACGGAAGTAGTCAACAGGAGCTTGGAGACATACCTCAGATGTTTTGTGTCTGAGACACCAAAGCTATGGGCAAAGTGGCTATCCTGGGCTGAGTATTGGTACAACACGTCGTTTCACTCGGCTTCACAAATGACCCCATTCAAAGTGTTGTACGGTCGGGATCCCCCACACCTGGTACACTTTGGGAGCAGAAGTACTCCAGTTTCGTCAGTAGAGGAGTATTTGGAGGAGAGGGACCGAGTGTTGGAAGAATTAAAGAGGCACTTGCTGAGAGCACAACAGATCATGAAAAAGCAAGCGGATGGGCATAGAAAAGATATCCAATTTGAGGCAGGTGATAGGGTGTTCTTGAAGCTACGTCCATACAGGCAGAAGACAGTTGTCAACAGGAGGAATGAGAAGTTAGCTCCAAGGTACTTTGGCCCCTATGAAGTGACAGAAAAGATTGGGGCAGTAGCATACCGACTGAAATTACCCGCATCAGCGACTATACACCCAATTTTTCATGTCTCCCAGCTGAGAAGGGTCATTGGAGATCACATAGCCAGTCCTGAGCTACCGCCGACACTCACGGAGGAGCTAGAGGTGACCATGGAACCCTTGGAGCTGAAGGGTGTTCGTCGGAAAGAAGATGATACTAAGGAAGTGTTGATCCAGTGGAAGAACCTTCCTGACTACGAGGCCACGTGGGAGCCATACGAGGTGGTGAAACAGCAGTTTCCTGATTTTCACCTTGAGGACAAGGTGATTCTTTGGGAGGGCGGTAATGTTACGCCGGCCCATCCTGGGCCGGCTGGACCGGTCAGGACCTACTCCCGGCGGAAGAAACCCAGCCAGGAGCCGGGCGGAAACCCCTAGGGGGGCCCACTTGATGTATTTTGAATTTTGGGAGGGAATTTTTGAATGTGAGGGGTGATTAGGTAATTTGTAATCTTCCTTTCATGATAAATTAGGAGGAATAGGGGGGAGAAGGATTATCTTGAATTTGAATCTTATTTGAGATCTAGAGTTTGTGTTCTTGGGCTCTAGGCTACGGCTAGAGATTTGGAGAGTTTTTCCTTCCTCTCGAATTGAAGGAAAGTTGTATCTTGCAAGTGCTTTTCATCCGTTATCGAAATAAAAGTGTTTGCATCGTTTTCCTACGTTTTCCTCTCAGATTTTTCTTGTATTTTGGCTGTTTTTCTGCTGTGGACAGCAGTTTTCCCTTGGATCTACTTGATCTTGGTGAGAAACACTTGGAAATCCAAGTGTTTCCTATCAGGTACATCCTCTTACAAATGTCTAGTGAGAACATCCATGACTAAAGCAAAAAGATATGAGATTAAGGCTGGTTCTTGATGTAATCCAACCGAAATAGGAAAATACTTGGTCAAATCACCTTCTGTTTGAACACAAGTAATAGCTCATGCATACATATCTTTAATGATTTGAATATAAGCATTATTAACTCCTTTCTTTTCAAGAAACTCTCCATAACACTTCTTTTGGAACTTTATCATATGCTTTCTCTAAATCAATAAATATCATATGTAGATCATCCTTATTATCTCTATATTTCTCCATCAAACCTCTCAATACTTCTATAGTAGACCTACATGGCATGAAACCAAATTGATTTTGAGAAACATTAGTATTACGTCGCAACCTACGCTTCATAACTCGCTCCATAGTTTTAGAGTGTGATACATTAAACTTCACTCATCTTTAATTCACACAATCTTGTGCATCATCTTTATTTTTAAAAATAAGAATTAACATATTCATTCTCCACTCGTCTGATATATTTTTAGTCTTCAAAACAGTATTAAAAAATTTAGTAAGCCAAAAAATTCCTTCATCTCCTAAGCATTTCCACACCTCTATTGGAATATCATAAGGTTCAACAACTTTTTCACACTTCTCTAACTTGGATTTTACTAATACGCCGATAAAAACATAAATCTTAATTTTCATTTTGGGTGCTAAGGTTATTAAAGTCAATCATATCTTCACATTCTTCATTAAAAACTTTAGCAAAATATCTCATCTACCTTTGTTGAATATCATCTTTTAAGAAAAATACTTTTTGATCTTCATCCTTAATAAACTTCACTTGAACTAAATCCTTACTATTATCTCTTTGTTTGGTTAACTTATACATATGTCTTTCTACATCATCAATATCTAATATATTATATAAATCATCAAAAGCTAAGATCTTTGTATCGCATATTGCTTTCCTAAATTTCTTAAGCACCTCTTTATATCTTTCCTAATTATTAGAATTTTTACATCTAAACAAATTTTTATAGCAAATATTCTTATTTTTATCTTTTCTTGCACATTGAGATTCAATCACCAACTGTTTTTACTATTATGAGTTTTTCCCTTTGATACTTCAAGCACATCTTTTGCAATATTCTTACTATTACTAGCCAATTTTTTCCACATAACATTAGTATCTTCATGCACCGACAAAATCTTAAAATCATGAATCTTTCACTAAAAAATATTTTTTTGTTAGAGTTCTTTAAATGCCCCCATCAAATCCTAGAATATCGTTTTACTTTATTTTTTTATTTTTTTGCCCATTTTATCTTAAAGTCCAAAACTAATAATTGATGATGTGTATATAAATTTTCACTCGAAATAACTTTACAATCTATGCAATATAAACGATCTAATTTTCTTATAAGTAAATAATAAATTTGAGTTTTACTATATCAATTTTTATAAGTGATGAGATGTTTATCTCTTTTCATAAATAAGGTATTAAGCAATTAAAAAATCATAAGCTAAAAAAAATCTAATATGATCTTACCACCTTATTTGTCGTTCCAAACTCGTGACCACCATAAATGTTTTAAAAATCATCTATCTCTTTGCCAACATGTTCATTTAAATCTCCTATAATAAAAACTCTTTCTTCAAGATGTATCTTTTGTATTAATTATTCTAAGTCATTTCAAAATTTTAATTTTGAACTCATATCCAAAACCTACTTGAGGAGCATAAGCACTTATAATATTAACAATCTTTAAAGCTATAATTATATCTCCAATTCTATTAATTTTTATAACATTATCCTTCAAACTCTTATCTATAATCACACTACATCATTTCTAGTATGACTCATGCCCGAATACCATAGTTTAAATCTTAAACTATCAGTTTCCTTATGCTTCTTTCCAATCCATTTAGTTTCTTGAATGCACAAAATATTTATCTTTCTATAAATAATAATATCTATTAATTTTATTAATTTTCCTATAAGGGAACCTATATTACAAGTTAAACACTGCCAAGTAAGAATTAATAATGAAAGAGAATATAAAGAACCTTGCATAAAATTATGGTGTAAGTGAGCCGAGACGGCTCAAGTTCAACTCGTTAATGAGCTCACGAGTCAAGCTTATCAAGCTATGAGTTCGAGCTCGAGCCTATACTCGAGCTCGTATATTAAACGAGCTCAAGCTTGTGCTCAGCCTAGCTCGACTTAAAAGCTCGTTGAGCCGCTCAATTAACTTAAAATATATTTAAAATTTAATTTAAATTAGCATTATAAAATATATTTTAACCTTTTTGAATTAATTCTACATTAAAATTAAAAAAGTCTTAAAAAATTTTAAAATTTAATTTAAAATTAAGAAATCAAATTCAACAATCGAGTTAAGCTCGAGCTTTTCAAACGAGTACGAGCAAACAAGCCGAGATTGAGCCTATAAATTTTTAACGACTCGAGCTCGATATTAGTAAACAAACTCGAGTGGAGCTAGAGCTCAATAAGAGCTAAACAAGCTTACCTCAATTAGGCAGATACTCGACTCGTTTAAAAACCTACATAAAATTAACAATTGGGCATTAAATCAGCTATAGGGCTATGAACAATTTGATCTCAAGCCAATCACACCTTGATTCAAGAATAGCTTGAAAGATTATTTGATCATATCTAGATCCTAGTCAAGAATAGTTATAGAATGGCTTGATATAACTTCAACCTAAACTCGATTTGAGCCAAAACTAGGGATAAGAGAGTGCCACAGAATAGATGAATTTTTAGGATCAATAAAGAGCACAATGACAAGAAACTGAACAAAGGTTGGTGTAAAACAATTTTAGAAGGTAATAAATTTGATGAGAGCTTTTCGCCAATTGTTAAACTTAACTATTATTCTTGTTTTAGCATAATAGCAATTAAAATTTTTCATTATGAACAGTTAGATGGCAAGATATTTTTTAAAAGGGAATTTGGAGGGCATCTATAGGGTATCATCTCATGGCTTTGAAGACCTCAAAAAAGAATGTCTTATTTGCAAGATAAATATTTTTTTTTTACGGGTTAAAGTATGATTCTCGTTGACTGTATCATGAATTTAAAGCGTTTATAAATTTGACTTTATCAAATGCCATATAGAATAGTGTTTGCTATTTTAAAGGAGCTGGTAAGAGTTGCATCATCTTACTTTTATATGTGAGTGCCATATTGATTGCAATGAAAAATACAAGTCAAATCAACAAGTTGAAGGAACAATTAACAAAAGAATTTGATATGAAAGTCTTACTTTTATATGTGAGTGCCATATTGATTGCAATGAAAAATACAAGTCAAATCAACAAGTTGAAGGAACAATTAACAAAAGAATTTGATATGAAGGTTTTTAGAAGAACTGTTGGAGGCAAATTGAACAGTTCTTCGAAGCTATCTTAGACTGAATTCATAAGTAGGTATTGAAATTGAATAAATTTATGCATTTTTCAATCAAGACATTTGAAACTCTTAAAGAAAATAATTATCCGAAACTAAAAAGATGAGAATAAGAGTAATTATGCCTCAACTGTTAGTTCATTTATATCAACTTTGATATGTGCAAAACCAAATATAATTTATGCAATATGATTCATAAGCAGGTACATACCAAGCCCAAAAAAGGAACATTACGAGGATGCAAAAATACAAATTAGACTTTGCACTACTTGCTTAACATGGGCAACTTAAGATTGTAAGGCTTCATTATTGCAGACCTAGGTGGTGACACGAGTACTAGTAGTTCCAAAGCCATATATAACCCTTGCGTGTTATGGCTGTCAATTAGACACACAATGACAGAAGAAAGAGGGTTTGTCGATCACAATTACATGGGCAAAGAGAAATTTGTTTGGTACAAAATCACATTGAAAGATATAAAAAAATAGCAGGATATCAATGTTCTTTATTATAATAATCATAGTTTTATACATTTAACCAAAATACAACATTTTATTCTAGAATAAAAAATATTTAGCTTAAATATCATTTTATGGATTATTAAATAAAATTAAGATCTTGGAACCCGTCTAACATGTTAATCAATATAAAAATCGCTGACAAACTGAGGCTGTACAAGCCCTCAATTAATGTTCATGAGACAAAGGGTAAAAATAATGTAAAGAGTTTTTATTGTCTATTAAGTATATAAATTTTTTTCCGAGTGAGAGACTTTTAATGAGGGAGACCATTTCTTCCTCCTGGAGATAAAATAAAATTTCATAGATTATGCTAGCTAAACCCATCTTCATGTTCTCCTAATTCTATGTTGAAGCGTTCCTTGTTGCTTTGATTCTTCATTATATCTTTTATTAATTTGAGATTTGAACATATAAAAATTATTGATACAAATAGGGAGATATGGGAACAAATGAGCAAAGAAAAAAAAAATTAATAAAACATGAATTTGAGAAAGCCAACCATATGTATAAGAGAAGAATTAATCTAGTTGATAATAAATGAAAATTATGTGGACTATTACAACAAAATGGCCTGCATTATATTAAAAGGCAAGGATGGAGGCGAAGCCCTGAAGTTTGAAGCAACATAGTGTTACCCAAAGAAAGTAACATGGTGCCAAAAAAAAGTGAAATCATGAACAAGGACGAGCATAGTGCCAGAAAATATTAAGTTGTTGTGAATGGGGATGCAAGTCAAGGTTCTTTTGATAGCAACTCCTCCCAATCTCTTATATTGCAAGTTAAGTCTTTTATTATAAGTTCTACAAATATATAAAGGACTTTGTTAAATAGAAATTGTGATGTATCATTTCAAGTGTACTAAAAAAAATTTATATGCAGTCATGTATGTAGTTTAGTCAATCTCATTAAACCATGTAATTTCTTGTTTTTTCCATAGTGGCATTTTTGCGGTATCTTTTTCTACTCGTTTTGTTATTGATTTTTGTACCAACAAATCAATTGATAGAATATAAATTACATTGCATTTCATTCATTCAAGTCATTCCATGCAGAGCCTTCATAGTTGAAAATTGCAAGAAGCTAAAGAGTTAAATTGCAATATAATTTCACCTGAAACACAGGAACTCCATCAAAGCCTCTGGAACGATCTGCAAATTTTAACTGCAAATTGGAAAAGTTACAAACACACGCTAGAAATATATAAAGAGCATATTATGCCGCAATGATAAAGATACTAAAGAAAAGTAACATTATACAAGAAATAAAAAACTAATACTCAGCTTAATATTATTTTCAATGTAAAAGCTCGAAGGATATAATATCTCATTTAGTCCTCTTGAAAAAACCAGCATCATATTGACATTCAAAAAGAAACATAACTCCCAAAGAAGGGGAAAAAAAAGAGTGACTAATGTATGATGGAATGAAGTTCCAATGACACACCTCTAGTGCATTCTTTATTTGAAGAGGATCAGGCAGAAACCGAAATGCAATGCCCTCAACCTTTAGCAAATATACCTATACAAATTATTTCAAAATAATTTAAAACATATACAATAAACAAATATAAATGTTAAAGATTAAAATAGCATCAGGAAGATGTAACAATAAGTAGAAAAGTGGAATTGATATTTTCCTAACTAGAGTTGCAAGCTAGTTGGATTGGCTCAGATTGATTTCATCTCATCTAAAATTTGTATCCAAGCTGACTCAATTTGATTCCTCTATTATTGGAACAGGAAACAACCGGAATAACATGAGAATAAAACCAAACCAAAACAACATTTTTAAATTTAGTTCTAGTTCACTTACACTAATGGGCACTGCATTATTTTGTCAAATGTGTGAAGTTCAAATAAGAAGAATCCGCCAACATCTGTTCACAATCTCATAAAAAATAATTAAAATTTCATAATTCAATCTCATCAATAATATGACAATTAAAAAATAATAAACAAAAATAGCTTATACTGCATAATTGTAATTGTTTATGTTTTAAATCATTTGCACGAAAAAATTTAAGATAATGTACTAGTATAACTTTAAATCAAGTAAAACTTCTATATTTATAGAAATTATTAATGATACATTTAGGTATGTGAGGCTTCCGTTAAATCTTTAAAAATATAAATTCATAAACCCTTAGGGGTTTTGGTTCAGGTCCATTCCAAGTTACTAGACTAGTTTAACCAAGAAGAGACACTATATCTTTTTTGCATATTTTAGGGGTAACCATGACTTATGAGAAGGGATGGAGATTGATTGGTTTGATACAAGTCAATTCTTCAAGTATTTTTGCACCGCCTTACTTGAAATAAGAGGAAATCTATGCCAATAATGATCTTAAGTAGCGAAAAAATAATGGAGCATAATTTTGTTAAGGAACGTTAAAAACTGAAATAAAACTGCATAGACAACCCAAGGTTGGGAAAAGTGGAAAGGAGAAACTCAAGGAAAATATAAAGCAAGAAACCAATGTTACTCAAGGTACTGTAAAGGATCATAATGGAAAGTTCCTGTAGTTTTGGTTTGACCAAATTAACACTTTAATAGCAGAAGTTCCAAGAAGAATATTGGCATCCAGTTGTGTTGTTTATGCTATGCATAACAGGGTTGTAATGTTGGTTGGGGAAGAGAGGGGACTTCTACGAATAAATTAGTTGCACGAATCAAGGCATGCACAATCTGAATTTCAAGTTTTACTAGATAACCAATGCAATAGCGTATTATATAATCTTCGTGCATGTAGGAACTACATTCTAAGACTTTGTTCGATGATGTTTGTTTTTTTTAAAGACCATAAATATCACAAATTTGAGTTGCAAGTGACACACAATAGAAATCATTACCGTATGCATGCCAACTCTCCACAGTTTCATAACCATTGAAAAAACACTACTGAGGTACCTTATCAATCGAATTTAGAGTAATGGTACCCTTAATGTGTAAAAAAGACACAAAATTATTCAATGAAATACAATTAAACATATCATAACAAAAATTATACATATTAATTAACCTTTTCTCTATTCTCTCGTTCTAAATAAAAATACTTATTCATTTGGTTTTTTCCTGCTTTTTTTTTTTTGGAAAAAACAATTAATCTTGATAAACAATAGAATGCATGACAAGTAGATTCCTTCATTTTTTTGTGTTGCAAGAAAAATATTAAAGGTTTCTTAATCTAACACAAACTATTGCTCTTCAAAATTCATCAATAACATAACAAATTTTAGAAGTTCTTTACAGAACTTTATAAATATTCTGGAGCTACTGCCAAAATGGAATATCTTTTTGTGACAATAGAATGGAACTTAATGCATGTTTCTAGCGAATTCAAGTGTATCAACAGGCATGCAGTCAGTTTGTGAGGAATAACAGATAACAATTTTGTATTTGCAATACAATGACTAAACTGGCAAGGGATATTATTTCAGTTTGCATGCGTCAACTGCAAGAGAAAGCGAGACTTGTGATTTTCTGAGGCCCTATATGACACAGAAAAAACAATGCCAAAAGAAGGTATCACAAACCAGCAAACTTCTTTTATCATATATTTCTATGCATTTCAAAATATATTGCACCACAGTGACAATTTTTTTTTTTATTGGGTGATAAGTATTGTTTTTTATAGGGAAAGCTGTGGAAACAGATCAAGAGCTCCTCTATCCTATGAATTTCACAAATTCTTGTTCGTTTAAATTCCTTATTGCTTGTTTATTTTTGTAACATAACATTTGTCCTTATCTTGAAGAAACAAAGAAAGTTTGCTAAAGCTTAGCAGCATTGCAGTTGTCTTCCAGCAACAAAGTAAAAATTTAATTTCAAAGCTTATTAAAAACAAACTCAAGTGCTCGCCTTACTTTGTCTCTAAACTCTCTATGTTGAATGTATTTTCCAATGTTTGTTCTTGTATTAGTTTGTGCGGGTAGGGCACTTTTTTTACTCTCTTGGGTGTGTGAGAAAAAAAGAGAGATAGAAACTTGTTATTGGGTACCCAATATCACTGATGAAAAGTCCATTGGCATTTTAACAAACAATAACAAATTTAAAACACAAATTGATAAGCATTTTTTCCCACATTGATAACTACCAACAATGCTTAGATTAAAAGTGAAGCTTCTTCATATTAGAAATGCATTCAAGAGCAAATTCACCATCAATTTAAATACTTAACGTATTATATATTTTCATGATTCACTTGTGTCAACTTTTCCAACAATGTGATCTCTGTCATTAAACATAAACCTAGCTTCCTATCATTTAATAGTGGGCTTCTAAACAAGAAGCATCTAATTACTCATAAACAATAGGCCTCTAATAAAACCCTGATTTCACAAATGTCCATCTTACCAAGCATACAAAACAACATGGATAAGACATTGTAATACCAAATTTGCAAGTTAATCTTCACATTGTTCAAAATTCATCCCAAGCTTTAAAACATAAAACAAATTTTCTCTTTCAATTCACTACTAATATCATCAGCTACTATTGTTGCCTTGTGCATCTAAATAAGAAGTCTCTAATTAATTGCATAAATGCATCTTACAAAGCATACACAACAGCAAGTAGAAAATCAGCAACATGGCATAAGCTAAAATTCCCAACATATTACATTGCCCAATAGGCCAAGTTGCATATAAAAATTCAGTGTTCATCTTTCACCATTCCAAAGTTTAAATTAAAAACGAAATCACCTCTCTCAGTTCATTCTTAATATCCCTAGCTGCTAATGTTAGCTTGTTCATCTAAAAAATTATTCCACTTGCTTCTCTGCTAAGTAGCACTGCATTCATATTGCAACAATAAGTTTGATGCATTCATGCACCCGTTATTTACAAAAAAAAGATAGAGGGATAGAGAGAGAGAGAGAGAGAGAGAGAGAGACCTGATCGAGATTAATGGGAACAACCCTTGCCCCCCTCCCCAAAATCGGTTGCCGGAGCTGAACCTGAAAAACAAAGACAAATGCACTAAATCATATTTCGAATCATAATATTGGATGAAGAAAACCCACCAAACAAAACAAAAGTAGTAAAACACCTGAGTGAGAAGAGCTTGAGCATCCTCTTCGCGAAAGCAGAGAAGTCCGAGTGATCTGGCCCCATTATTGGGGTCGGAGACGAGGACAAACTCGTTATTGGCGTTGCCGACGGTGTACACCGCCGTGCCGGCAAGTGTCCGGGCAACATAATCGGCGCTCAGTGCGATGTCGAAAGCGTGCCTCCCTTGGGCCGCCATAGAAAGTGAAGCGAAAGGAAATTCCGCCGGAGCACAAGTGGCAGCGAAGGCTTGGCGGCGAACGACGGCTAATCGGGTGGAGAGGTCGGCACTGAGGCGGCAGAGCTGGTGCTGGATAAAGGAGGATAGGGAGGCGAAAGGGTTAGGAATTGGAGGAGGAGATGAAGACGAGGAATCCATTGAAACTGCTGAAAGAGGTAACGTGGAGGAAGAACTCGGCATCGTCCTCCCTCTCCGTCTCTGGAATAGCAGGGTTCTCCTACCAAGCGGCTTTTGCCATCGTTTCCCTTCAAGCTGTAGGTGTAGTATAATTACTAATTAGCAATTATTAAAATAATATGAATCCAAAAGTATAAAAGATTGTTTTTTTATTAAATAGTACTGATATTATTATAAATATAAATATTATTGTGTGCCGAAACATTCACAACCGCGATAGGGAGATAGTGACTAGTGAGTTAAGTCCTAACATTGCATGAAGATTTAGTATTAATACATATAGCAAGCAATGGAGGTTGGAGGATCACAATCGGCCAACAACGAAAGTTAGAAGGACTATAGTCAAGCAGTAGTGATCAAAGGCCCGTAGTCAAACAACAGTGATTGGAGGATTATAGTCGAGCAACGATGGTTTGAATATTGTAGTCAATGGGTGACTAAGATCGAAGAACGGTGGTTGGTGGGCAACAAAGGTTAGAAGGATCATAATCAGTGGGCAACTAAGGTCGGAACAACCTTAATCAGGAGATGGTGGGTTTGAGGCCTTACTAGGCAATGTTGGTTTGATGACAATAGTTAACAGGTGACTGAGGTCAAAAGAATCGTAGTAGGATATCAAAGGTTAAAATTTTATAGTTAGCTTGCACGAGAGGTCGAAAAGATTTTGATCGATGAGTGACTGAGGCTGAAAGTATCATAGTCATGTGACTGAGGTTGAAAGACCATGGTCGGCAAGCAATGGACATCGGAAGGACAATAGTGGGGCGATGGTGGCCCAAGGATTGGAGTCAGTTGACAGTGGTTCGAGTATTGGAAAAAGGCAACAGTGGCCTGGGTAATGAGGAGGTTGCAAAAAAAAACATAGTACGTTGGCGAGATCGGAAGGATGAATGGCGACAGAGGTTGGAAGGAATATGGTCGAAGGGTGGCAAAGGTCATAAGGATCGTGATCGACAGGCGACAGAGATCAAAAGGACTATGTTTGACGAGCGAAGAAGGTGCAAAAAACCACAATCAGGAGACTGAGGTCAAAAGACTAGTCAACGAGTGAAAAAGTTAAAATGATCATAGTTAGCAAGTGATAAGAACAAAATGATCATAGTCGGCAGGCAAAAAAAGTTGAAAGTTTCATGGTCGACGGGCGACATAGACCAAGAATTGTGTAGTCAAGCTACTGAGGGCGAAAGTGTGATGCCCAAGATATAAAGTTAAAAAATATGTACATTTTTTTTCTATGCATCAACCAAAACTTACTAATTTCGTGAACATCATAAAATATAAACATATGTTACTATTCATCCTATATTTGCATGTTGTTCGATGCATAAATTGGCATATACAATAGAAATGATAATCAATCATCAATAGCCCAGCTCTGTAGATACATCATGATTAAAAAAAAATTGAGGAAAACCAATAAATGCAGGAAGAAAACCTAAGCATGTTGCCCAAATCTATCTCATTCCACTAATTCTTCACACTTACCTAAAAATATTTAAAAAACATATAATGAGCACAAAGCCCAGCAAGTTATCAATCCCTATCACTAAAATCAATGCACAAAATAGAAACACTAAGCATTAATTCATATTCATACAAATAGTGGTTTTTTTATTTTTTCTATATCAAACGAATCAATTGTATCACATTTATCGTATATCATATCAATACAATAACAATCTTGTTGCTTGTTAGTCACATATCTATTATTATTCAATTAGTCAATTATTCTCATTACTTAATCAACATCACCAAATATCATTTACGCACACACACACATATGTCATGGGGCCAACCCAACAATAACCAATCTCATTCATCATTATTTATATGTATTATCTATGGCATCTATCATGTGTCTCATATGTTATATGTCTTATTTATCATTTATCATCAATCTTATATGTCATCAATCATCAATCATCTTTATCATATGTCATCGATCTTATTTATCATCTGTCGCAACCCAACCCGACAAAAACTCACTACTGGGACATGTCTTATCATGCTGAGCTATAACATGTGAAGCCTATGATTTAGTTTTGAAAAAATTTTTCACATTTTCTTTCAATATATTTTAAAACAAACAGTAGGCTACAAAGCTACTAAAATATCCAAAATGTTGAAATAAATTTATTTGCAAAATATCTTTGTTTTCATCATTAAAATATATATACAATAGTAATACTACATTTCATTGCTACATGCAATAGAAAAATGCACAAAATATAACAAAAGAAAGTCATGACTATACAAAAATCAAAATAGAATAATTGTTATACAGACTCAGATCAAATCCTAAATAGCTACTCAACTGGACATTTTCCTTTCTCAAACCCTGAAAATATAATACAAACCCATTGTGAGCTAAAACAACTCAACATGCCACAAATACATTTCTAGATTTCTAAATATTTATTTTATTAAAAATCCATTGATTATTAATGAGCTGAACTAATCAGAAAAATAATAAAAGTTATCAATACTTTAGGCAAAATACACAAGCACTTCATATATCATTTCCAACATACAAAGTTCAATAACATTGAGCCAGTAGATAGAGTTCAATAATTTTAAATAACATATAGGGTTCAAAAAACTATGAGTGACACATAGAGTTCAACAACTTTGAAGCAGAGTGTGCATATATTACCAAAATTTAACTTCCTCCACCCCTTTCAAATCGACACAAAATTACCCATTTCAATCAATTAAAGATATATTTCAATACATTGCAGTGATTAATACGTAAATAAGCACATTCCATAATTTGTCAAAATACTCTTCCAATATATAAAAGAAAAATATACTAAGTAAAAATCACCATTTTAAAACAACCAAACTACAAAAGATCTTTTAGAGCATTAGTTTAAGACTATAATTATATTATAATATTAATTTTTAGAATCTGAATTATTTTTTAATCAATAAAAATTACATATATTTCAAAACTCGCGTTGCAAAATTCCCAAAAAATATTCGAAATTTTAAAAATCTCACAATATAACATAAAAAAAGTTACGCATTAAAATTTTTATTGGTCGTAGTTTCAATAACAAAAATATAAATTTGATTAAAAAAAAAAAAAAACTTAGTATTTTTAAAACTGAGATAGACATGATATGACTTGTCTCGATCGAAACAGCTTTCAGAACTTGGCTAGCAGCTAAAAATGATTTGAAGCAACTCAAATCCTATATATTTTTATTTCCAAAATCCATCTCCCTCTCTCTCTCCAATGCCGATTGCTAAAGAAATGAATGGTAAGAAATTGTAGAAATTTATATTTTTAATATAAAATTTTGGATCAGAACTAAGGCGCTCCTTTAAAAAATTCACAGTTCTCATATTTCAGAATCACAAAGGATGAGGAAAAAAATTCAGATTTCACAAACATGCATTCAAATTCTAAAAACACACTCCAAAATATATGCAGACCTTTTTTATGCACACCAATAATGTCCAAACATAAATGCACATGCAAATAAGTTCAAATATGAAAAATCAACATGTTACTTGACTTTTAATTGAGTCAAACCGGTTTGAACGATACTCTGATCCCAGAGGAGCCAAATCATCTATCATCAACCATCTTTATCATCTATCATTTGTCATTTATTTTATCTATCATATGTCATGATCATAAATGTCATACATCATATATCAACAATTTTATCTATCATTTATTACCAATCGCATATATCATATATCATCGATCTTATCTATCACCTATCATTACTCATATTTATCATCTATCATCAGTCTTATCTTATCATTTATTATTCATTACATCTATAATTTATCACTAGTTTTATATGTCATCATATATAATTGATTATATATATCATCTATCGTTGGTCTTATATGTCATATATTATTGGTCATATCTATAATCAATAGGGCTGTCAAATTTGGATAATGGGTCGAGTTCGGGTCTAATCCATAACTGTCTCAATTTTATTTGACCCAACAAGTTTTAAAAAATGGGTCAATTTTTCAGAACCGACCCACCGCAAGTGCCAACCTGTGGCGTGTATTCGTTGTCAAATGAGGCATTGCCAACGCCGACTAGACCGAAAGGAATGTCGTTTTAAGACAAGCATCTTCAGGCAATGTTGAGATACCAAATGACAGTGGGAGAGCTTTGCCTCCTTCAATCTTCTGCAAATGTTCACTGACCAGAAGCCGGACCTGTGCACGGGAAATGGTCGGCAATACTCTATAGGCTTAACTAAGCAGGACGCACGACTGAGTCAAATGATGTTTTAATGTGACTGACTAAGCATTTGAGATGGATATGACTAAGTAGGACGATGTGACAGATGATGCGATTGGGCGAGAATCCAAGATAAATTGGGTTAAATTTTAAGTTTTCGGGTCAACCCGAATCTGACCCGGTTCAAGTCAACCCAAACCAAAAATTTTCAAGCCAATTTTAGGTCAGGTTTTCAAGTCGTGTTAAATATTGACACATTTTGATAATTTTTAAATTTAATTTAGTTGTATTTTTACTAACAAATGCATCAAAAAATGTGAAAAAAAAAATTATGTGATGTGACGCCGGCGCCAATGGGAGACGACCCTGCTGGGGTCTATTGGGCTACCGAGGTGGGATTTTACTAACAAAGCTATATAGATATATAAAAATTTGGATTGATAGCCAATATGATAAAATCAATATATGCCTATAATTCATTTGGTTTCAGTTTTAGCTTCAATTTTAGTTCATTTTTAGTTTTCCGTGCAATACTTTTACAACACTTTATTTTTAGTCAAGAAAAGGATTGTAATAATTCAAATATGTGTGTGTGTGTGTCACCTATCAACTCCCTCACTTGATTATTTGGCCAGAAAGAAATGAAAAGAGGGAAAGAACATAGATGAGAGAGGAAGATCTTTGAATCATATTTATCTATCATTCATGTTGAAAATTTATATGAAAGAGGGAATTAATATAGGAAGATTAAGATATTTGAATCAATTTACTTTTATTCATTTTAATGATTTTGATTTATTATAGAAGTGATTAACCAATCTATCTTAAATTTTAAAATTTTGCATTATCTTTTTATCTATCCTAAATTATCAAATATGCATTATCTTTTGATATAATTTTATTGTATTTTAAATGAAATATTAAATAATAGTTGATACATAATATACTAACTCCATGTGATACTGATTGAGAGTCATAAGGAATTGAAGATTGATTAGCAGTTAGAAGGAATTTGGACGACTGATTCACGTGATTCAAGGGGAGTATAAGGAGTACATTGATTGATAGTTATAAGGGGCAACTGATTCACGTGTATTGAGATACAAGGGGAAATATATAAGGATACCTATATTGCTACATACGGATATTTGTGATATGATTTATATAATGGGGGATACATATAATTGATTGGGAGTCATACATATATTGCAAGCTTTAAAATATATTGTTAAGATACACTTATTGTAAGATATTAATTACTAGCTGAATATTGCATACCTATTTTCATTGCTACGAACATTATACTGATAATTTGTGGCTGATAGATAGAATGCAAAATTGATACACTATAATTAGTAAGCTATATTAATATATATTAATATATATATATGTAATATATATATAAATATATAGTGTCGACAAGGATATATATGAGCTTAGTTATAACAAGTATATATATATATATTTGTTTTGTTATATATATTGCAGGCTTGACTTTTATATATATATTTATATCAATATATATAAATATATATATATATATATTTTTATATATATAGAAAATTATTTTGATATATATAGCTTTATACTAATTATATAACGACTTATGTAGTATATAAACTGAAAGTTTTTTTATCTTTCCAACCAATTGGGGTAAGATTTTCCACTATGTATTAGTAAGCTTTGGTTAAATTATTAAAATGAAAGACATGTAATTCTTCCAATATAAATATTAGAGTGTGACAAGGATAAGGAGTGAGCTGAGTTGTTTGGATAAAGATCAATGTGAATATTTTTTTTGGTAAATGTCTGTTAATATTTGTTAATGTTAATTTGACTAGCATTTATGAATCTTAGAATGCTCACTTGGGTCATATGAAACTAAGGTTTAGATTGAAGAAATGAAAATCCAAAGTCTGAAATTTTCTTTTTATGGGTGCCGTAGTGCGAGTGTTTGTAGCGTCGTGGCATTAAGCTCTTGGGAAAATGGAGAAAAATAGGAATTGAGTGAGCGTTGTAGGCTTGTAGCGCTGGTCTTAATTGAACATATTCTTGGAGAATTTGAAAGGTTATCTAGTGGCACTATAGTGCTCGGAAAGCTAACACCACGATGCTAGGTCAAAGTTTTTAAAATATTAAAAAATGTCATTCCATTTTCTAAATTCATTTGCTCGGCCACATTGTCGAAGAAGAAAGGGAGGAAAGGGAAAGGTTGGAAGGAAAAAAGAAAATATTTTAAAGGCCAAACTTCGGAATTACCTGTTTAACAGGTTCGAAAAATTTATAGGCTCAAGATAGGCAACCCATACCTTATTTTCAATGTCAATTCTAGAATTCCTAAGTGATTATAAAAAGATATGCTCAAAAATGTGTTTTTCTTGAATTTGAAAAATACTTCATTCTATAACTTTTAATATATATTATACTCTCTAATATGTATAATTCGACTATAAGAATACAAAATTTTATCGGTGGTTTTACTTTGTGTGAATTTATGAAATATCTGGCTAATTGAGTCGCTTTTGAACCTTTGTCCTATTGGTAAAAACTGTTAATTTATAATTTTATACATTCTCTATGAATTTGATAAAATTCTAAAAAGTGTTGATTGACGCCGCGGGTATTATACCGGCGGTTATCCGGTGACATACCTGCGGTGTTGACCGCCGGCCAGACCGTCGGCACCGACCGCCGGGTAACCACCTGTACTGTGCCGGCGGTGACCGACGCTAGCCGGCGGTTGTTCGAACGCACGCCGGCTTCTGTAACCGCCGGCATGCCATCGATGTATGGACCGCCAGTTAGCCGTCGGTAAAAGTACCAGCGACTTAATGGCTGGAACACCGCCGGTACCAAAACCGATAATAACCGGCGGTATAAGCCGCCGGAAGGCCGTCGGAGAATAAAACCCCCCGAAAAAGACCGTCGGCAATGGTTTCCTACGCCATTTTTACCGGGGGCATGATAACTGCCGCGAAGACGCCGTTTTTTTTTTTTTTTTTTTTGAAAACCGTTGGTTTTACCAATAAAGCCGCCGGAAAAGTTTTAACTGAATTTCCTGTAGTGTTGGCCTCTTGGGACGTGACACCCCCACCATCAGCGGCCGCTCTTCTTCATCCGAACTGTCTTCTCCCTAAGTCTATCATCAATAATGTACATGTTGCATTTCACATCATTGCAGACTACCTTCATTTTGTTGATGGCCAATGAAAAAGTGCGATCATTATGCACTATCTCAATTGGATTTCACAAGACTCAAGTGTCTTTATGATTTTGATTATTTTTCATAATATAACTGTTCATGCTATATATTGTACTATTGTACACAATCCTTTTAGATAATATATGAAAGGAGAATGAATGTTTATATGTTTTTCTCATATTTTGGATATTTATTTGGCCCTGATATGTTATAAATCTAAAAAAAAAAAGAGATAATTAGGCTTAGGTGAAATTATTTCATTCGACGCTATGGTATGACACATTATTGGTGATTTTATACATTTATATCCTGACCTTAAACTTAGGCTTCGTTTGGGAAGGCTTTATTACTGCTTATTAAAGCATCTTTCTAATATAAAAATTTTAATTTTTAAAATAAAAAACTGCTTTAAGAAGCAATAAGAAAGCCGTCACAAACGAAGTCTTAGAATGATATTAGAAATGAGATTACTAATTTTTAAATACTACTCAAAACTTATTCTAAATCTTGATTAAAATATTTTCGACGCACGATCAAACATTCTTCGAAGCTTGTTTCTATTTCAGAATCAAAGTCAAACAATTGAAAAAAAAAAAGCTTTGATCTTGATTTGAAGATGGTTCAATCATGGTCAATTTTTTTTTTTGATAAATGTTGGTATTGTTCTAAAAATTGAAGATGGTTCAGTCATGACTATCTTCAATATCATATTTTATGGTGATACACAAATAGTAAATTAGGATATTCTATAGTGACATAAATGTGATCATATTTAAATACTTTATAAGAATTATAAAGTTGCATTTGCATCAAAAGATTTGGCTACTATGTTATAGTTGTAGTGATTGTATTTAACATATCATTATAAATATTATGGCAGCTTTAATTTAATATAAGACTACTTATTAAAATATTATCATATATAGTGTTTGTCTTATAATTTATTATGTTATTTGTTATTATTGCACTATACTATAATATGCTTTGTTGTTCAATAAATTTAAACTTCTTGAAATATTGAACAATCTTTATCCAAATCTACAACTTAATTATTTTATAAATTTTAATAATATTTTTAATTAAATCTTATTCAAATTATGCTGAACTATAGTTAAAAATTTTATTTAAATATGAATAATTAATATTAAATTATAATTTGAATAATATTTTCTTATGAATAAAAAATTTGTTATATGTATTTTAAATCATGATGGAGTATTATTCTTATCAACAATTAAAAACATAGAATTAAAAATAGTCCTAGCTCTGGGTTGATTTTTTTATTAAATTCTAAAGCAAATTTATAGTTACAAATTTTTTTAACCATTATTTTTTGGCACTAGAAAAATGCTTTAGATCTCACTAAGAAAGTAAACCTAAATTAAGGCTTCATTTGGTACGACTTTCTTATTGTTTTTTTAAGCAAAAATTTTAAATAAAAATTTTATTTATTATTCTAAAAAGTTATTTTAAGAAACAATAAAAAAATCGTTCCAAACTAAGAACATCTCCAACCGAACTCCAAACGCTTGAATGACACTCGCTCGCGAGCTCCAGCCGAACGATAAAACTTCCGCTATTTGATTGTGGGTGAAAAGTGGGACACCAATATTGACGTTGCACTGTTCATCTCCGCTATTTTTCAGTCTTGACTGAACTTGCGTCAAAGAAGAGAACGATCGTTATCTTGACAAAATAGAGTCTGGTTGGAGATGAATCACAACATTTTTTTTAATTCCACGATATTTTGGAGTGAAAAATGAAATTTTAAGATGGAACTGCCCTAAGCGGAAGTCTAAATAAATCAGGAGCCCCTTTTTGATCTTTTAGTTTAATACTTTTAGTAATTAAGAGTTCTTGATTTTAGTCATCTTATGCGTGTTAGGGCATCTCCAACCGAACGACAAACCAGTGTTTGACGTTCTTCCTTCCCTCCAACCGATTCTTCCTTCCCTCCAACCGATCGCTATATTTGCCGGCATTCGAAGGGAGATGAACAGCGTCGCACTGTTCATACTATATTTGTTTTTTTTTTTAAATTCGAAACTTAATTATTAATTTTAAATATTGAAATTTAGATTTTTATTATTATTAATTAAAATAATAAATTAGAAATATCTTATTTTTTTAGAAATCTAAATTTTCTACATAATTAATTCTTTTAAGTTAACATTAAGATAAAAATTAAGATAAAATTCTCATACATAAAATTATGACATATTTATATTTCAAATTATTTTATAGAGATAAAAATATTTTTTAATTATAATAGATTTAATTCAAAAATTTGATAAATAATATTAATGATTAAAAATATGTAAAATGAAATATGAGAAAAAATATATTAGGAATATTCTTTTTTTTGGTATTAAAAAATAGAATTTTCTTGAAGACAAAATACTGTATTTTAGTGTAGTACTGCATTTTAGAGTAAAAAATGAGTTTTTTTTTTTGCATTTAGTCCGGCGCCATCCCTTAAATGTTAAATAAACAAACAAATAAACTAAAAAATCGATCTTACCCGCCCTGCCGCCAAATTTTGCAGCTCCAAAAAGAAACCACTGCAGCGAACTCCGATTAATTGCCGAAGTAGAAACCCAGATCTACGAGAAACCAAAAATGGATTCGGGAGATGAGGGCTCCGGCGGCGAAGAGCCCTGCTCTAGCTCCGACTACGCAGACGACTATGAAGACGACGACAACAATGAAGTCGAGGTGGAAGAAAATAGGCTAATCGACGGAGACGATGACGGTGAAGGCGATTTGAGAGCAGTTTCCGCGGCATCTCCACCGTCTGATGCTGAAAGGAAGTCCTGTAACGTTTCTGCTCTCATTCGGTACGGTCCGATACGCCTCCTTCCTCGATCTTCATTGCGTTCATAGGCTTATCGAATATGGGTTTTAGGGTTTCAAGAAAATGGCGAGCGGTATCGTCTAATTCGCATTTGTACTGTTTAGATGTAGCGCATACCATGACACACACCTCTTATTTTAGGGGAAATCTCGTTGTTAGAAGGCAATCGCTTATTCCTCGAGTTCTCTCGGTAGCTGATGGAGCCGTGGTAGCTCGAAAGCCATTCAAACCCCCATGCACTGATGGTTATGAAGATCAGAACAAACTTGCGCGACGGCTTTTTGCACGGAAAAGGTTTGTCCCTTGGGGTTCATCAAGGCCACCATTGGTTGCTATTCACAATCTCTTAACTTCTCCACCCGATATTGAGAATGAGACGAAAGAAATGGATGTTCCTCTTCCAGCTGGCGTTGAGCCTCTGATTTTATGGGACAATGAAGGTTCGGGAGAACCTGCTCAGATCACGGTTGATCCATCACTTGTTTGCTATCTTAGACCTCATCAGAGGTATTGCTATTTTCCATTGGAATTATTATTATTATCTTATTGATATTTGCTTTTGAAATTATCATTATTTTAGATATAGTCTTATGTACTTTGCTCTTTTGTTAAAGCTAGCTAGACACTTTTGAGGCACACTTTGAAGAGCATATATTACTTAGAACTGTAATAACGTGATAGTTGATTCTATAATTCTCTGTCGAGACTTGAATATTAGATAGTAAAAATTATGCATCTTGAAAAATATGCATCATGGCATAATATCTTTATGCGGTTCTTGATTTTGTTTGAGAACTTGGTAGTAGAACAAAGTTTGGGGGAATTCTCGTGGCTCTGTGGAATGATGTTGACCAACTTGTTGGTTGGCTTTCTTTCCTTGTGGCGAGCACTTCTCCTGGGAGGAGGGGTTGTTCAAGTTGAGTATTACAATGAGAACCTATTATATACCTGTGAAGTACTTACATGTGATGCACAACATCGAGCCATTAGCATACACTCATACCTTAACATGATAAGACAAAATAAAATTATTTAAAACAAATCCTAACCAAAGAATTGAGGAGAAAAAACAACAACAAAGACATAGGAAATATTAAACAAGCACAACTTGGAGCTGAAAGAGGAAGAGAAAAAGCTTTTGTTTTTTCTCACCAATCTCTTAATTTATAAGCAATAATTGCTTTAAAAGTACCATGCATAGAAACGGATACAACATACCTTTTCTCCTTTTTTAATGAAATCATAAGTGCATGAACTATGTGGAGAATAAATAGGCTGTCGCTTAGCCTCAAACTTCAACTATATGTTCATGTATGAATTCATTTATTTAAATTTAAGCATTAAGTTTTTTTTTTTTTTTAAATCAACAATCTCGCAGAAGTGGTGTCAACGCTGCACAGATTTCTGCCTTCGACTAGCTTGCAATCCTTTGGATTGCCAAGTTGGCTAGAGGTTGGGGACCACCAACATTATTTAACATCTATTTATACTAAAATGTTATTGTTATAATAAACAAACATCAAGAAGCAAGTTTGTTAAAAAAAAAAAAAAATTAATGTGAAGTTAAAATTAAAACCGTGGAATTATACTATTATAGGTGTAGTTCATTATTCAAGTAGAAGAGGTTAATAAAAAATAGCTGTTGCACTTGGATGAATGGTTAAGGGAATAATATACATAATCTTAAAAAATTATAGGTGTCAATACGTAAGTTTTATGGGAAAAGTGAGTAGATGGAGTGAAATGAAAGACAATATGATAAGCGTTGATGATATGAAGCTTTTCTATCTTGAAGCGGTTTATTACATATCTAGACTTGTACCTTTCTATGGTTTCATCAAACGTAAATGTCTTTTTGAAAATCCATTTCATTCTATTGCTTTATGCTCATGGGGTAAATCAGTAAACACCTCGCCTGATTTTGCAAAATAGATCTAATGTAACTATTTACTGCCTCACATAACATAGTATGCGGGCTTCTATAAAACTTGCTGCCTTTGTATATGTGGTAGGAGTGTCCTCTACCAGAAAGAAATGTAAATTCGTTCCTATCCTATTTCTTATGCCCTTAATGGTTCTTGATGAGACCCATCAACAATTTAAATCATGATAGAAGTGGAAGAACTCAAAGGATTATCTTTACAGATGCTAGGAACATTTTTTTTTTGAAGGGAAAGGTGCTTTCAATGGATGTTGCTTTTTGGCTTCAATAATAATATTGTTTGAGATGTCTCTGGACTAGAAGTTGATATTATTATCATTAAAAGTCTTCAGGCCTTGATATCTTGAGCATAGCCAATAAAGATAACATTAATTGCTTTGGGACCTATATTTTTTCTCTTGGTTCCCTGAATATATATCGTAGCGAGCATCCTCATATACTAATAAGAAATTTTAACATTGGGGATTTATCTTTTAAAAATTTGTTAATAGTCTTATTTAAATATTTAAAAGGGAGATGATTCAAAATAAAATATGCAAAAATAAAAAAAAGAATGTCCTCCCAAAGTTTTCTGAAAGACTAGAGCTGATAAGAATAGCATCTTTCATGTTCATAGAGTTTTATTTTTGTGTTTTGGAAAATCATTGGACTAAAGTGAATAAGGGGCCGTCTCTTTAATCTTTATGAATGAGACATTCTCTTCACAATATTTATTCATAGCAAAAGAGGCATTTTCACAAAATACAGTTATTAATTTTATTTTCTAGTTGATTCTAAATTTCAACAATATATACTCTAAATCTATTGAGAACTTTATCTTTACTTTTAAAGAAGACAATAGTATAAAAAAGAGTGTCATCATCAGTGAATATTACAAAATATCATTTGTCAATAATTAATTGAGATTCTATATTTCTATGTGAATCATTTACATCACTGTGAATATGCTTTCTAAATTTGGAATACTGTGAGCAGATACAATTTCTATAAAAAATATTGATTTTTTAAAAGGGATTCGAACAGTCATCTTTTTGGATCCACATGAGTTATAACAAAGTTCTGATATAAGCCAACAAGAATATAAATAAAATAAAAAGACATGAAAGAAACTATTTAATCCTCAAAAAACATAATTATAATAAACTACTACAAAATACTAAATATAAAAAACAATATACTGCTGGTAATTCTGCTCCTGAGGTGGCGGTCCACCAATAATGCTTGTAGGACCTATTGAAAAAGTCAACGGGTGAGTTTGATAAATCAAACTCAGCAAGCAAATACTATCTATAAAAGCATAAACGACAAAGGAATGAAGCATGCAGTATGAACAATCAATTGGTGGAAACAACAATCTAAAGCCACTAAATCAAACAAGTAATGTCACATACCATGTTTCCTACAACATCAATCCAATATGCCATTATCATTAATGTATGTGTCAAACTACTATAAGTGTAGTTTATTTTAATGCCTGACAATGCAATAATATTAGGTATCATCATAACCCCAAATGACTTATAGTCATTTATTATTTTCAATTCACATTTGTTTATATTTTCTTATATTTAAACATATAAATTTATTGTTAGTTCATCATTACCAATACCGGGAAGGTAAACACTAACCCAAAGAAATCCAGTGATTTTCTATTGAGTCGTCATTGTGGGGGTCCGTTGACCTCGACTAGCCAAAAACCAATAGGTTCTACCGACATACATACAATCTGACGTGAAACAATCCATGCGAAAATGATTTGCTTAAAGAAGTTTGCACGTTTAGATCTAGAGGCAATAATAAGCAAGATCTTATGCGGAATTGAACGATAAGATAAATATTAACGTAGTACCTAGCTTATGTTAATTCACATGCATAGAAGTTAAGTTTAATAGATAGTCAGCTTAATCCAACATTGCATACATGGATAGTTCCAACAATGGATTCCAATACTAACAATAAGATTAGTCGCTATGAGAAGGTCCCTCACACAACTCATCCAATTACTAGGTTTTAGCGGAGAAGCGTTAATATGATTTTCATGAAGATAATGAATTCACAATTCAAGGATGCACTATGAAGATAGAGAGTCGGTGTCGAATTTACCCAAAGACAAGAGATACGCGCTCCGGCAAAGTTGTTTGGTAGTTGAGAATGAAGTGGGCAGCAACCGTGAACATCCTCGAACTAAGGAATAAAGTCATACAACGTTCCGGTGGTGCTTTGATGGTTGGATCGGAAGTAGTTGGTGCTTGAAAGCTTCTTGGATGACTTGGACACCCACAATACAGCCGGTTGCCCTTTCTGGAATTCCGAGGCAGCAAATTGTGGTCTTCCAAAGTGCTGCGCAGCTAGATATCTTCGCTGGCATAAGTGGACAGCAAGCTGGTCTACTTAAAACAACAATTATAAGGCTTCCAATTGTTGTGGATGCAATGGCAAAGGCTGGAATTTTTTGGCTGCAGGTTTAGGAGGTAGGAAACTCAATGTTTTCAGATAGGAAAACCATGGGGGGGGGGAGGGTGGAGAGCCGTTTCAAATTTCAGATTTTTGAAATATGAAATTACCATTGATGAAATATGGAATTAACTATGTGAGAGGTGACATTAAAGAGATATTTAACTGGTGGTGAGGTGGCAATTAGAGAGAGAAGCAATGGGGGTGAGGTGGCCGGCCATAGGGTGAAAGAGAGAGGCTTTGCATTAACTAAAGTGGGGCCCGCAATCAATCACAGATTTTAGTCAAAATCTGAATGGAAATTTCAGGATTTTAAATCTGAGAAGTTTCATAATAAGAGGGTATTAATTAAGATTAATTTGAATTTCAAATTCAAATTGAATTCTAATTAATTTGGGTGCCTCAAATTAAGGAACTAAATAGGAAAGTAATAAAGGACTTCATGAAAACTGACATTTGACTTCATGATTCAATTGGGGTGGCCGGCGGCAAGCCTGAGAGGCTGCACGGGTGGGGCGGCCGAGCCTCTTGGCCGGTGGTGAGGTGCAGTCGGCGGGTAGCAGGCGGCCAGCTGGGAAGGGGCGGCAGGATGGAGGATTGGGGGGAAGTATTGTGAGGGGAAATCCAAGAGAACGAAGATCACGGTCTTGGGAATGGATTAAGGCCGGCGGGTAATGGAGGATAACGAGAATTGGGATGGCGGAGGTAGACCACGAGCCATGGACTCTTCCGACGACTGGCGGGTATTGCTTTTGCCCTCACCTTGGGCTTTCCATAGAACTCACACAGAGATCTAGGAGAGATGAACTCACTAAGAGATCTTCACGACGTAACTCACAAAGAGAGCACAAGAAATTTTTTTTTTTTATTCAATAATCATCATCCCTTTCCAAGAGGAAGGGGAGGGCTTAAATAGCCAAATACATGAAGGAAAACAAAAAAAGACAATTGCCCCTAGGGCAAACATAAGACAAAGCCCTCAAGTGAGGGTAGAAATGGAAAAGTACAAATAACAAATAAAATACATCAAAATAAATAGACACGATCGTAGCCGTTGATCTTCGATGTCCTCATCACAATCATACAAGATAAATGCTTTTATGAATAACCAACAAACATCTCATAAATCAACATGTCAAGCATGATTTGCATAATTAGTATGATTTGCAAGAATGAGGAATATTTCTTTTAAACAAACTAAATTACACTTTTCAATGTATAAATCTAGATTGCATGAATAGGAACCATGAGCAATAAATCAAGGTATAGTTATGCTTGACCAATGTTGATTCATTATGAACGATAACGAATGTTACTACATGTATGATTATGATAAGGAATTCAACATAGGACTGGTAACCTAGATAGTTATAAAAGAGTTCTAATACAAATACCACGGATTACACTAAAAATAAATAGCAATTACGTACTATGATTGCCACAAACTCTGACCTCAAAGGCGGCTCGCTCGACTCCGCCAAGCCACAATCCTACAAATAGAAAAACTTGAACAATATTAAGCATGTTCAACGATGCAGAAAGAAGAGTAACCCCATCAACCTTAGCCACACCTTAAACACCAAAATTAATTATGAAAATACGATAAAAAAATTATAACTTAGGGTTTGGTTATTTAGAACATTAAACTTAGATAAAATTTCATCTCCAATGCAATGTAAAAACTCTTATGAGAAATTTAATGCTATGCGAAAAATAATATAAATCAAATTTAGCCTTCAAATAGAAATTAAGAAAACTTTTTCATAAATTATTAAAAACATGAGGAGCAAGAGAGAAGGAAAGAGTAAAACTCATTGTGCAAAAGGAGGAGTTTCAGACGAGTTCGTTGAGAGGTGCTATTGCGAGGAAGAAACAAAGAAGGAAGAGGAAGGAGAGTTTTTTTCGGTGGCTGTGTGTGTGTGGGGGGGGGGGGGGGGGGGGGGGGGGGGGGGGGGGGAGAAAATAAGTAAAAATTGATGCCCTAAGTTATCTATTGGGTTAAATTGGAGAGAGGGAGGTCGGCAAGAACGGGAGAATTTCAAAACGGCAAAGAAATTGCATGATTTGCGTGATTGGAGGAAGAAAACGACTGGGAGCCACTCGAGTTGGAATATAACACATATCACTTATAGGTGAACAAAAATATAGTTACTTTTATTGTGACAATCTATTAACGAAAGATTTATAGTTTACCAGATAGATGGAATCTTTATCGTAATTCTATTATGCAAATATGTGAAGTTATTATTTGTAGAACTAATCTAAAATTTAAAGATGTACAGAACTATCATCTATAAATAACATTTTAAAAAATTGTTAATTCATTTTCAATGCATCAATTGTTTTCGAAGAAATACAAATGCAGTGATCCCTGAAATTGCGTTCTCCACTCGCCAGCTGTCGAACCCTTCATTGTAATACCTCCAGTTGCTGCTTTCTGCCACTGTTCTTCCCTTTACACTGACCATCAACTGCAGCCATGACCCGCAAGTCACACACGCCAGCTGCGTTGCCCATTCACTGGGACCACCGCCACCTCACCAATTTAAGGGACTTCCCATCTCACTGCCCGTTGTTCACAATGCACGGATATATCCCTTTGCTGGTTTTAATTTTGGCACTTTAATCTTTCCTATTGTAATTATCTTGTAGTTATTTCTATCCATATTTTTCAGTCCCTATTTTTTCATAATTTTTATTAGATATGCTCATATAATATTATGAATCAAGTAAACACGTCCGAAAAAACAAAACTTAGCAAACTCTCCATTTTTTTTCAGTTTTCAGTATGATTCTTTGCTCTAAGATTGCTTAAAACCCAGTAGTATAAATAAAAAATGTGGTCCTTGTAGTGCAATCTATTATGAAATGAAAAATTAACTGGAGTTATAAGAAAAGGAAGCCTGATTAGAAGGTGATAGTAATCTCTAGAGAATATTTCTTTTGTGCAAAATTTGTTGTCATTGCCGTTCTAAAGGTAAATCATAAGACACTTCTCTCTCAAGTGGAAGTTCCCTTCCACAAGAGGAAGGGAAGAAGCTTTCATTTTTTCTCCAATCCACAGTCCTGGTTTATAAACCCTAATTGGTTATGAGTAGCATGCATATACAAACGTTTTCTCCCATCTTTAATCATAAATGCCCTAACTACTTGCGAGAGATGACTTAACAGTTGCATGCATGCACAGACTGAAGCTTAGCCTACACCTATAGTCCATAACATTGATGTATGCATACAATTTTTTTATTATTGAAGCATTTAAAAAATATAAACCAACCCAACATATTTCTTGTGACAATGTAAAGATGAGCTCTTTTCCATGAGTGCAATTTTAATCATATTAATTTCCGGTACTGTTGATGCAGAGAAGGAGTTCAGTTTATGTTTGACTGTGTTTCTGGGTTATATAGCGCTGAAGGTATTTCGGGATGCATTCTTGCTGATGACATGGGGTAAAAGGAACCTTTGACTCTCTGCCATCAAAATATTGTTTTTTTTTTCTTTTGCCTACAATTGTCAACTTTGTTCCTTCGATGATTAAGCACTTCTATATCTTCTTAAATTTATGCATCAACGTTTTGCAGGCTGGGAAAGACTCTCCAATCTATTACATTGCTTTATACCCTTCTTGGTCAGGGCTTTGATGGAAAGCCTATGGTTAAGAAAGCTCTTATTGTCACTCCCACAAGTCTTGTTAGTAACTGGGAATCTGAGATTGACAAGTGGATTGGAAGAAAAATTCAGTTAATTTCTCTTTGTGAAACCTCAAGGGCAGATGTCCTATCTGGGATCGACAGTTTCTTAAGGCCTAGCAGCACTATGCAAGTTAGTCTTTTTGGTAGATTATTCCTTGTATTTTATTCAAATTTGGCTTTTACTTTTTTGAACGCAGCATAGCAGCTTTAAGATTTTAATATGTTGGTGTTTTTGATTTAAATGATGATACATTCTCTTTTTCAGGTACTCATCATATCCTATGAGACGTTTAGAATGCATTCATCAAAATTTGAGAAGAATGGAAGCTGTGATCTTCTAATATGTGATGAGGCTCACCGTTTAAAGAATGACCAGACATTAACAAATCGGGTATGTGCTTAACCATTACTTTTGACTGCCTAATATTTTTCTGAATATGCCTGAAAACATTAGATTTTTTTGCTTGGAATTATGCTTGAAATTTCCTTACACAAGGAGATCCACTGTCTGCAATAATGATAATTTATATTGTTGTTGGCAAAACAATAATGAAGTTTTGAAATAATGTCCATGAGCCGACGTTTCATAACTCCTGCTCGTTTCACTAATAATTGCCCATTTCGTTCAAACGAAAGACGCGTGACTCTAGCCCGTGCAAAAAGAATGTGAGTGCCATCTAAAATTTCTAAGTTTAAAATTACACGTAAAATTTATGTTTTAATAGCATACAAAGAGATCATAAAGTGCACCAATTACTTGACTCCAAATTAAACATTCATAATTTTGACTCCACCTAGCAAGTTAACAAGTCAATACTATGAATTTAAACTCGTTGACCCTCATTGATCGAAGGGTTCTTATGAAATGATGTTGAGCTGGTTGCCTAGCCCCCTCAATAGGAAGGTCACAAGTCTCGTACTAAAAAAATGATGAATAATTAAAAAATTGTTTAAGTTAAATATTATTATTGGAAATTGAAGCTACTGTGGAAAGCAAGTCAATCAATTTTGGGGATTCCAATAGATGTATGCCCCATCCTAATTAAAATACAGACCACTCTTAAATGGAACAATAAGCCATCAAACTGGATCAACCGAAAACTCCTAAATGCAACAATAATTCCTTAAATTAAATCAACGGACAACTCCTAATAGGAGCAATAAGCCCTACCCTCAAATAAATAGACATGCAATTCCTAAATGGATTGATAAGCTTCTTTCTAAAACAAAATATTCTTATATTCTAACAGTATAATCCCCAAATTCAAATCATAATAAACAAAAATCTACACTCACTCACCTAGGTCTACTCGCGATCTCTGAGAGGAGGTAACCTATGATTGTTAATTAGATTCTCTGGACACTACGACCAATGATTCGTTAGCATTGATAGATTGAGATCTTTGGTATTTCCAGGATGACGGAACCATGAGATCTTGATTGGGTCTACCTCAATCCGCCACAAACATCTCTCATTAATCGAAATGAATCTTAGATTACTTAAGCTTAAATTCAAAATTATATCGAAGTAACCCATCTTTAAGTGAAAATGCTATCGCACGTGTGGGAGAGGTAATTAACTATGAGGAATTGCGCTCATAGGAAGTTGAGATCCCAAAGCTAAATAAACCTTAGTATAAACATCAAGAAAAATCTTGTTATTTAGAAATTAATCTACCTTGTAAAGAAATAAAATCCTAAGCCTAGAAGGTAGGGTTCATATCAAATCATTTTTATTGAGAGAACAATTGTTATACATAATAAATTTATATCAGATATGCTAATTATGATTCTCTGCCAGGCTTTGGCTGCTCTACCTTGTACTCGGAGAATCTTATTGTCAGGGACACCTATGCAGGTATGCCTCTTTCTAGTTTGTTTTCACTTAGAATAACAATTTATCAAAAGTTCCATTTTGCAGAATGATCTAGAAGAATTTTTTGCTATGGTCAATTTCACAAATCCTGGTATTTTGGGGAATGCAACATACTTCCGCCGCTACTATGAAGTAAGTGAAAGGTTTGTATAGAGGAACTTTGTGCATCTTTTCTTGTGACATATTCTTACCTTGCCATTATTTTAGATTCCCTTACGCAATGTCAACATCCCATTCAATACTATTGCTTATTGTTTTTTTTACCGTCATTAAGGCATTAAGGCAAAGTTCTAGGAGCCAAATCTCATTAAGGCATTAAGGCAAAGTTCTAGGAGCCAAATCTGCATAAGTCTCAGTTTAAATGCATATAATTCCAAATTTCAACTTTGCTTAGCATATGCCTTAAAATTGTGAAAATCTATTCAATCATCAACGTTAATCTTTTTCTAGTTGCAGCCAGGCAATTGGTCCTGCATAGTGAAGAGGCTATTTACGTATTTGCACTTGTGACCTCTAGTTTATAGTAGGGACAAGCAAGATTAAATCTTTTAGTTTTCTTGAACTATTTTTATCTGAATTTGAAATCCAGCTATGTCCAAAATCATCCCTCTTATACCAACACTAAGATTTCGTTCTTCACGTTGGTGTGTAAGATGGTCCTTTTTTAACCTATTTATATTTGGAATATTTTATTTAAGTTCATTACATTTTAAAGTGCACTTGAGATTTTAGCAATAATGAAAATAGACTTTAGATCTTCTCCTAACCCTCCCTCTTTTTTCATGATGTTTTATTTGATCTCCTGTTTTTAAGATTTACATTCTGCTTCCTCTTATTCGTTTATATACTTTTTGGTACATTCTATACCCCCTTTCCATTTATAGATTGCCCCTTCTATGGAGTAACTATCATTTGCATATATCACTTGTTATGTAAAGCAATAAACCACTTGCATGTTTTTGAGGGAAATTTAGGCTTTATGCTGACATTCCCGTTAGTCACCAGCATTGTCCAATGGATGTGGATGATTGTTGATCTCCGCACCAGTGCCAAAATCAATGCAAGTGAGTGCGATGGGAAAGCAAATCGTTCGACGCGGTGTCTCGTGTTGCAAGCTCGAAACATCTCAATGTCAAATTTATCAAAGAAGAGCCACACTTGCATAGCTCGATTGAACGGCCGCAAAATTGACGGTTGCGAAGCTGCACAAAATCATCCGAATGTTATCAAACCACGAAACAGACAATGCCGTTGTGCTTGAAACATCAAATTTGTCCCAAGAGATTGCATCTCGTGATCAATTCGAACGACAGTGATCCTAGGAGACAAAATACGAGCGTTATGCTGTGTGAAGTCCCTCTAACAACATTTGATCATAAAATAGACTTTGCTGTAATGCTGTCCAACCGGAACGTCGAAATTACCTAGAATTAACTCGTACTAGTTGAAATACAAAATTTTGTCTGTGTATGACATGATGACACTAAGGGGAAATACAAGAGAAGTAGGAATTTGCGTAAGGGTTGATTTATAATTTTTTTTACGTTATTTCAATCAAAGTTATATAATAATAATAATAATAATAATAATAATAATAATAATAATAATAATAATAATAATAATAATAATAATAATAATAAATCTCTTATTCTCTGCCCAATCTATAAAAATGATGCTTGTCACCTCTGTGTCTCGTCCTTGCCATCTTTTAAACTAATATAGTAATGGGTTGAATTAGAGGAATTTCAAATACACTAAAAATGAACTTGATGTATTGCAGATGCACAAAAATTTTACACCACCCTTGAAAAATGCAATATATAATAAATAAACTAATACATTAATGCACTTAATATTATCGTTCCTTATACACCCCTCTCCCTATTCGAACACCCAGTCTAAGTTGAAATTCACAGAAAGACACGATTGCCTTCTTGCATATCACCTGCTGCCCTTGACCTTGAACACATGCACACGAGAAGCTCCTAGTTCTTCTCCTCTGTTTGAACCACCCTGCATCTCAACTCCACTATACCCACACATGCTTAGCCCCAGCCCACACCTACTGCAGCACGGACTCCTCCCTCGGCCGCAGCCCTTACATGCTGTTTCTCGCCGTTTAACACCCAACCAATCGCAAATCTCCACACTCAATCGAGCCAACCTCATGCACTCTTTATTTTTCTTCCCACACCCAACCTCTCATCTACTTCTTGCCTAGAGCATTGCTTAGCAAACCCACCTACAATAGTCACTGACTTCTTTCTCTAATTGATCCTATTCGCTCAACCATGCAAACCTCCTCATAGCCACATGCAATCGCCTGCTGTCACCAGGGAAGCCACCTGCAGTTACCTCCACTGCTCTTCTTTGTTCACCCAACAACCACCAAGAGGCCAACTCCCTCAGCCCAACTCGAGCAGCTCCCGGATCTCCATCGTCATTTACCTGACCTTAGCCACCTTTCTCTGTCTATCAAATTCTGTCTCTACTAGTTTTCTCTTTAAAATAAAAAGGAGCTGGCTATATTTCTCTCTCACTTTCTCTCTCTCTCACACACTAAGCAAGCCATTAAAAATAGAGAGAGAGAAATATTAATTTCTCTCTAGCCTACCATCTCTCCAAATAGCCACCAAATCCTGATTTCTTGCTCTCCAATCCCTCTCTCTTATTATTATCAATAAAACGAGAAAGACAAAAGGAGAATTGTGTTTCACCCCTCGCCAATATCATCATCTTGTTGTTGTCGTCATCAACGCTTTGCTTGCAAAAGTATAACACTCGCTAAACTTATAACTCAAAATCCTTTAACGATGCGTGCTGCTCTAGAAGTGGACGCCTATATATATGCTTTTTGTAGCAGGGTAGGAGGTTAAACTCATATGTGATGTTTGCGACACATTCAATAAGCCCTATACGCGATTTTTGTAATGTGGTGGGGATACTTTAAATACCTATATGCCTATTTTGTAACACAACAGGGAGATTTATGAGTATTCAAATAGGTAATCAGAGATCTACGCGTGCTTTTCATAGCGTGGTGGGATAAAATACCCGGTCGCGGTGTCACTTGACATCAATCATACAAGCTTTTCGTAGCATGGTGGACATGTCCAACATTCCATAATGCTCCCTACGCAGGGAGAATGCTTGGAGGTGTCAAGTTTTCTAGTGAAACCTTGGATTTGAAATAAAAAAATAAAGCCTGATTGAATATTTGCACGTGGTGTCTTCTGACTCTGACGAGATCACACTTATTGATTTGTCTTTATACTTTCCTGTTTCACTAGATTGCGTAAACTGTCGATTCAAGTTCGTCTTCGCCTCTGATTCCAACGAATAAATCACATGAAGTCCTCTTTTTCTCTTGTTGAAATTAAAATTAAAAAATAAAGAAAGTAAAAAAAGGGGGATCCATGTCAGCAAAGCAAAACAATACCACGTGTTTTCTTATCCCCACATCGTTGGAACAACTGTTCCCTCAGTCGTATAAAAAGAATGAAGAAACAAATAAAAAGAAATTACATTCACTCACGTTCGTTTTTGGCAATTTGATCGTCAGCTTTTTGGCAATCCCATTTGAACACGAGCTACACCGCCTGCCCTATTCACAATCTAATTCTATGATAATCAAAATTATTACCTCAACTAATGATTCCGTCGTTTCTCTTTGAAATTATCCTCTTAGAAATTTAGATTCACAGCTAAATTTTCTTTCTATTTGACAATCACATATCATTTCATCAACCAGATAAATGTAAAATAATAATTATGAATGCAAAAGAACATTTTAATTTACTTACTCTTTCTCTTGTCGTTAGAAATGAAAACTCGTTGATTTGTCTTTCCCCAAAAATTTTCTTCATTTTCTTTCTCAATTCCTTCCTCTGTCTTGCTTTAAAATAGTGATCTTTTCGTAGGATTAAATCACAGAAGAAATGTGCCTAAAAAATGAAATTGAAAAACCTATATTTTTCCTTCGGCCTGCTTTTCTCGGCTGAAGCTTTCTCACACGTTTTCCCTTACAAGAGTGAGTGAAACAGAGATATTTTTCACAAGGAGTCATTTGTTTTCACTCTCGTATGTGATCCGTTGTTCGAAAACAAAAATCAAACTCTCCAGCCCTGGTTCGTGCCTGTGCTCGGTCCGCCTGGTTCGCGATTTCGTCTGCTGCCACTTTTCCCTGTTTGATATTAACTAAAGATGACCGGTTCAATTGAACCAGACGTACTAGTTCATACAAAATATAATAGAAGAAGTTGCACACTAGTCGCTCTTTCTTTCCTTGTCCTCGATCGGACCCTTTTAAACTTTTCTTGTCTTTATCTTTGATTCAAGCTAGAGTAAAACATATCGAATGATCACGACATGAATCCATTTTTGATCAAAGCAGTGGGGAGCCATTCGTTCTTCTTCTTCTGTGTTGAACAAGAACAAACAAACACTTCTTCCTTTTTGTTGAGTAGGAACGCACAATCGAATAAAACCTTCTACTTTTGTGTTGCCTTAGGATCTAATTAAAGGATTGAAAGCTTGTACCTATAATTTAATCTCAACCATAACATATTCAACCAAAGCTACTAAAATCCAAATGATAAAAGCAGTCCAATATTTTTCATTTCATCTAAATACATGTACAATAATCCAATTCAAGATAATTTATATATTAAAATAATTAAATATTGGATTACAAATAATACTTTATTAGCTCAGATCCAGACGAACCAGCCTTTATCATTTTCTAATCCACTTGGTACCTTTTTTTGAAATATAAGTGAAATTTATAGATTAAGTATATATTTCTTTCTCTAACCCATTATAGATAAAAACATTCATTTAAAATGTTCAATAGCAATTTAATTAAAACTTAATAACATGTAAAGAACAAATAAAGTACTAACATAACATGATTTTCTAAGATTTTAATTTGTACTTGATTTCAAAGTTATTACTTATACTTTAAAGTCACTTTCACAGAGATTTCAAATATTTCACAGAACACTTGTAATCAGAGATTCACTTATACTTGGTTTTCACATTTTATCAAAGTTCATACAGAAATACAAAAATTTTTAACATTCATTTCAAATATTACTTATGCTTAATTAATTAAATTGTTAAAATATAAAATGCATGATTATAATGCACATATCACAATGTTTGCTTACAACTCCACTTTTACTTGTATCACCCATTAATCTTCCACACCTACATATAGTGAGTGGGGCTAGAATCAAAATAGAACAATATAATATAATCTCCCACACTTGTTTTTATTAAGTGGGGCTAGAATCCCTCTTACATTCACTCAAGACAAATGGGGCCAAACTAGAATATATAGAGCCCTTTCAGTATATCAGAGAGTGCATTTTTCACATAAAAATCTCCAATGTCGTGTCATGAATAGTGCAAATATATATTCAACAATAGCTAATTTATAATTTCAATGCAGTGCTTAGATGCATGAATTGTTAGTAAAAAGTCACATTACTTATGTAACTTTATACTCTCTGAACTTTTTCCATTTAAATTTGAACTTCAGAGGGATATTTACATAAATATTTAAAAACTTTTATATAACTATTGTAATTGTCAGAAAAACCTCAATCAACTTATATGCTAAAAAAATTATGGAAGAAAAACCAATATGTGCAAATTCAACTCGTATAGTTAAAATGTTTGGGATAAAGAGTACAACACTAGACCAAAACTTGTACGATGAAAATGTTATAAAGCTCAAGAAAAATACATTTTTATCCATATATTTTAATAAAAATACTGGAATTGAAATCATAAATATGAGTTCAAAGTCTGCTTAATGCTCTAGAATATCCTAAACTGGCTCGATAGATGAAACCCAAGCTTCAACCTCTGAATTCTCTTCCTCTCTTTCTCTCCCATATTTCCACTCCTTTCTCCTCCTCTCTTCTCCTACAAAGGCTTGGGTGATTGTTTTGGAAAAATGATTTTAGATATTTATATTTTTAAAGATCTCTTACTTGGTATGACGTCGTGGGTCTCACCTCCCTAGCGCTGCTACGCTGACCCTAATCTTCTAGATTCTCCTAGAATATTTCAAACAGAAAGTGTGGCACTGTGGCTGCATTTTCCGGCGCCGCAACACCACTCTTCTCTTCCAAACATAGAGCAGGATGTCGCAACACTGCCTATCCTAGCGCCGCAACGCTTGTAGAGAAATTTTGATGACTTACATTTTCTCTTTCCCAATCACTCTAGGTTCATCTAAACTTAAAATATGTATAAGAAAGGGTTTCAAAGAGGGAATTATACCAGCGTAGGCCAAATCTTGCTAGAATTTGAAATTGTAGATATTATAACTTTCTCCTTCGTCTCCTTCAAGGCTTTTGTCCTTCTGTCCTTCGCATTGAACACAAAACCACACACCTCTTCTTTGTCGACTGAATCCGCTGATTTGCTCAAAGCCAAAGTTGAATTCACCCTTAACCGCGGGGTAGTCACATCCTTCGTCTCACTCACCCTGATTTTGTCCTTGTCTGCTCCTTTGATTAGAGGAACCGGTTTACTGAATCGGTTTGGTTGAACTGGTTCAACTGGCTCTGGCTATTACAATTTAAACCCCTGAGAATTAACATAAACACAAATAAGCATGGCTGCATGACATCTAAAAATTCGGTTGCCTGTAAGGACTAATGGCGCTTTCTCTGCATTATGTTGTCACGATGTGAATTTAAATTTGGTAATGTCAATACTGGGGAGTCTCGGTGGTGGCAAATTCTATTTAAGTACCTTGGTTCTTCTAGTCAGTTGCCAATGAAATGCTAGAAGCGTTCCCTTTGAGTTGTGATAAAACACAACTTATACCATCCTTGAAGTATTAATTGGCATAAAACCAAACGCTGTTCTGATTGTGCTAAATGGAATAAATGTTAGAACATGTAATTTATTTACTTTTGGAACGTTAATAAAAGAAATTCTACCACTTTTCTACTTTTAACAAAGTTCTCATATAAATTGAAAACATTTGGCGAGTAACATTTTCACAAACCTAACCAGTCAGTACAAGTTATTTGAACTATTTTTTCTATTGGACTACAGCAGCATAAAATTTTCTTGAATAATATTTCTAGATTACCAAATCAATAAATTTAATAGGTTTCTACGAAGATCAATAAATTGATTTCTTTCAGTTTGTAATCTTGTGAAATTTTTGAAATTTATTTATTTATTTAGTGCAATGTTTTCTGCTTGCTCTAGCACACTTATCATGTTTAACCCATATTATAATCTGAACCAAGGCACCAATTATTTCTGGAAGAGAGCCATTGGCCACTATGGAGGAAAGGAAATTGGGCTTGGAGAGATCTGCAGAACTTAGTGCAAAAGTCAATCAGGTACGTATCTACTATGGGATTGTCCAGTGCAAATTTTTTATGTGGATTATGCCATAGTAAGTCAATGGATTAAGCATTCCCCCTTTTTTAATCATGAACTTTGCTAACTTGGAAAGTAGTTCGCTACCTACGATTAGTCAGCTCTTTTCAGTGCCTGTTGTTTTGCAAACGAATAAGTTTATTCTAAGATTTTGTTGTGGTTCGTTTCTAAGCACTGTTCGTATTGTGCAGTTTATATTGAGAAGGACAAATGCTTTGTTATCAAATCACTTGCCACCTAAGGTATGTAATAGAACTTTTGAACATATAAACTTGTTAAATACTGATATTTTGCTATTGTAACCCATGCATTGAGTTGGATATCTAACGTCATGGAGGTGATATCCAAGTGAGTTTTAAGATCACTTTGCCAAGATTTAGCTCTTTGCTAATGAACCAATGCGTCAACTTTTATACAGTTCTTGATGTAGGGAAGGTAAAAATGTGGAACCTGTTGGGATTTAGGATAGAAAGTAGATGAAAAAGGTTGGGAAGAGAAAGAGAAGTGAATTCTCAAGCTATATTGCTGAATCCTTAAAGCTTCTGAATAGCTAAATCCTCAAAGTAGGTTGTGTTGATTGTTAAGTTCTCAAAACACGAAGGAATAGCTAAGCCAGCTAAACTTTTAGCTTAAGGATTTTTTATTGAACTCGGAAAAAAACTTGGTTTTGTTTGACATATAGCCTAAGAATTTAAGGTTCAATTATCCTTACTCGTTAAAATTACAAAAATTGATGTAAACAAAGAACAATTAATTCCTATTTAATTCAAATTGTTAATAAATGAAGTTTTTATCACTCCTGATCATCAAGCAATTAAATGTGTAGATTGAATAATTATTACTGTAAATATTTTCTCCAATGGGCAATTTAACTTTTAATAAAACCTTAATTACTTCATTCTCTTCTGATTCTTTAACCCTTATTTAACATTTATTTCCATTGATTTCATCATGTGCAACTTAATTTAGGGCAAAAATAATTATAAATAAAAAAAATGTTAAATCACTTTGTTGGTCCGTAATTGTGCTTTTTTATCTGATATTTTCAAAATCAACAACTTTGGTCTATAGCATATGTTTAGTACATGAAGCAATTGTTTAGAGGGAAATTCAATTTCTATTGTAATCAATGAGGTCATTACATATATATACATTATAGGAGAATAAACAGAAAAAGGAAAGACATTTAATCTAAGTAATTATAATAAATAGAAGAGGAAAGACATTTAATCTAATTAATTATAATAATCATATCCCACAGATCTGCAATTGAGCCCACAAATTGCTGCTCATGGATTGCTGACATGGCCCCCCCTTGGCTATGTGATTCAACATCCCACGGATCTTCAACAACAACCCACATATTTTTGCCCACAGATTGCTGATGTGCCCTTCTGGCTGCGTGATTTAACACTCCCTCTCAAGTTGGGTTTTACAGGTTGTACAATCCTAACTTGCAAACAAACTTATCAAGTAGAGAGCCAAGTAGTGCCTTTGTTAGAACATCGATAAGTTGTTAATGAGTTGGGTATATACTATTTCAATTTTTGAGTTCTCGATTTTCTCATATATAAATTTTCTATTAATAATAACATGTTTTGTTCTATCGTGATGTACTAGATCTTTGGCCATACTGATTGCGGCTTGATTGTAACATTTCAACTTTATCGTGCTTTCAATTTTTATTCCAAGTTCAATCAATACTTGTTTGATCTAAGGGTACAACCGAGCCAAGTCGGCTCGCGAGCCGACTCGGTCTAGACTCGTTAACGAGCTCGACGAGCCGAGCTTATCGAGCTCGTGAGTCGAGCTCGAGCTCGAAAGGGTTGCTCGACTCGATGGCCCGTCGAGTAGCTCGAACACGATCAGCGACGGATGCGGGCAGCGACGGAGCAGTGACGGACGCGGGCAGCGACTTTGCCGATCAGCGACGCGAGCAACGACGGACGAGCAGCGACGCGAGCAACTCCGGCCAGCGACGCGTACACAGGACTGCTCGACGCGACACAAACACAGGGCTGCTCAACGCGATCAGTGAACGCGGGCACGCGAGTTAGAGCTCGAATCGCCGCTCAAGAGCTCGACGAGCTTTTTTTTTCTGTCGAGTCGAGCTCGAGCTTGACTTTTGAGCTCGACTCGAGTTCGAGCTCGACATTTGACAGACGAGCTCGGCTCGAACAACCTTGACTTGAGCTCGACTCGACTCGTTTGCACCCCTAGTCTGATCCAAATACCTTCACAAATACTCAAATAGTAATCGCTAATGCTCTCAGTTCAGATTCTGCAATGCTTTTGGAAACTACATATTATTTCTTGCTCCATGTCACTTGGTTCCCCCACACAAATGAACAATATCCGATCGACTATCAACCTGACTTCCTGCCCAATCTGCATCAAAATAAATAATCAATTTCCTATCTTCATTTTTCTTGAATAATAGCCCATTTCCAAGAGTGATCTTGAGAGATCTCAAGATTTGATTTACTGTCTCCATTAGGGGTGTCAAAACTTGATCACATTGCTAGGCATGGGGATACGTGGGAGGCTTACCTGGATCATGCTGATCTCCTTCCCTATTTGGGTGACTAATTTAGGAAGGATTATATTTGTACAATTATGCATTATTCTCTAATTATTTGTTTCCTTATCAAGATATCTTATACATATCTATAAATAGGGATAGTTTTATGTAATAAAACTAAGCCTTTTTCCTCTCTAATTATATGAAATTTAACATGGTATCAGAGCCTTGAATCGAAGGAAGCAGAGAGGAACAATCGGTCTTCATTGCCGAAAATATGAGGAATATAGGTTCCCACTATCAACATTATGAGAAATATAGGTACCCACCATCGACCTTCATTGTCAGAATTTGAGGAACACTGGGTCTTTCACTGGCCTAAATTGCCGAAATTTGAGGAAACTGGGCCTTCCACTAGCATTCATTGCCAAAATTCTGAGAAAAATTGGCCATTCTATAGGCCTTCATTGCAGGAAAATATGAGGAATAATGGTTCTTCCACCAGCCTTCGTTGTCGGAATCACTAGGATATACGAATTGAAGGAAGCGGAAATGAACAAGCGCCTTCATTGCCATTTAAGATCGAACAATAGTTGAGCAGTCTAAACCATTCGTGCATGCGGCTAGAAGAAGCAGAGATGAGAGTCTCTCGTATGGACCTGGGGGCTAAACCGAGTGAAGAAGAGGATGGAGCAAGGGAGCAAAAAGGATCGAGCGACTCCCTGTGAACTTGAAGCCGAGCGAACAAAGAAGTTGATGTGACCTAGGATTCGATTGAGCAGAATGATTGTGCAAGGGACTTGCGCCTTTGACTTTTGCGTGCGCTTTATGTCAAGCCGAGCAGTCCGTTCCCTGTGTGTGACCGAAAGCTTTGTCTTCACTTCCCGGGGCCGATCAAACATGAGTCAAAGGATGGCTCAATTGGACTGGAGGAGATCTGCATTCCTAGTGCTGAGCCACTTGAGACATGTTTTTTATGATGCTATCACTGAAGCTTGTCGATACTATCATGCCTTCATTATCGGCCTTCCCTCGAGAACCGAGAAGGAGACAAACCCGAAGGATAATTAATCCACCTTTTATGTTGTCCCACCACCGATCTTTATTGTCATTTTTGGTATCTTGAGGGCTACTGTTCAACGCAGCCTTCTTTGCTGCGTTGCACTTTGCAGGTTTGATTGATATAGCCTTCATCGCTATCCGTTGTCGTTGTAATGTTTGAAGCTAATTCCTCCCAAAGGTTTGACTAAATGGAGGACTCTATGGTGCACCATTGGACTTGATAACTCTACTTTTATAGGACTAATTACCAAGTTGGGATTGACATATCTATATTTTCCAGCTTGAGGGGAAGTGATAAAAATCTCAATTGTCCCTTGGCCCTTAATCCTACAGCCAGCATGAGGATATGTGGGATGCTCATATGGATCACATTGTTCTTTAGCCCTTGATCACACAATCACCATGGGGATCCGTGGGATGCTCACTTGGATCATGCCAATCTCCTTCCCTATTTGGGTGGCTGATTTAGGAAGGATTATATTAGTACAATTATGCATTATTATCTAATTATTTGTTTCCTTATCAAGACATTTTGTATAAATCTATAAATAAGGATAGTTTTATATAATGAAATTAAGCCTTTCCTCTCCAATTATATGAAGTTTAACAATATTTACCAAAACTTTGGGTACACTTTAATTTTCCAAGCCATGCAATAAGCGGGATCCAATTGATATATGCTCTAATTTGATGAGTGTTGGCATAGCAAATATTATTTTAGGAAACTTTCTGAATGTAGCTGCTGGAGTTTTTTCAAGTGTACCTTAGCTTATTGTATTATTTCCTCTACTATAAATAGATGGGTTTTTTATTAAATAATATACAAAAAGTCATTTTTCCTCGAACATTTTTATTTTAATTTAATTTAAAATGTAATAAGGATGATGATGTCTAATCCTTAATTAATGTTTACTATTTTATTTCATAGGACTTCATATGCGTCAAATTTTATTATTCATTGGATTATTGAAATTATGGACAATTCATGCAAATTTTGTTTTGGCTTTCCATATTTTCTTGTTTTGGGCTTTTAAGAATTCAACGTGAGAATTTGGCATCAACAACTATTTTGATCTTTTAATTTCTTTATTTTATTTTTCTGCGGATTTCTATAATTCCATTGTGTACCGTGCATCACGAAGCCTTTTTTTTATGAAAAAATAAAAAGAAGAGCTCAGAGTTACACAAATATTTTGACATAAAAAGTGAAAAAGTTAAATCCAGGTAAGTATATGCCTATTTAAAAAGCTGGGAGCCTGATCTTCAAGGCGCTTAATAGTTACAGAGTTTTGGATTATTTCACTGTTTTGCTGAACTATGTTCTACTTACAAATCCAGAAAAGATGAACAAATGCAATGATAAGCCTCTGAAAACATGCGATCCACATAATATTATATGCTTGACAATTATTATCGAGATCAAAGGTATCTCAAACAAAGTTTATATACTTTCAGGTGTACCATTTCTGTTCTTTATAGTTCTTTTTCTTGTTCATGCCCTTTACAAATGTGTTTAAAATAGTTATCTTGTTCTGGAAACACTTTTTTTTTTATTATAATTTAGTTTCCCTAATTTCATTTAAGCAAACTACTTTATAGTTGTGTTTTATGCTGTTTAATTGTAGATAGTGGAAGTAGTGTGTTGCAAGCTCACCCCCTTGCAGATTCAACTGTACAAGCATTTCATTCAATCAAAAAATGTGAGACTTGACTTCTATCTACCTGATAATTTTACTATTCTATGGCTATAAGATGGTTTCTGAAATATTGTTAGTATCTATAGATTAAGCGCGTAATTGCTGAAGAATTAAAGCAATCCACCATTTTGGCCTATATTACAGCACTTAAAAAACTTTGCAATCACCCTAAGGTATGCTTTCTAAGAATTTTTGTTTAATTAATTTCTTATATATTGATTTTCATGTGACCCTTTTTTAGAATTTATGATGATATGTGCCATCCCAGTTGCTACTATTGAACATTCTATCATGCGGAAATTCACAAATAGGCTATTTGGTTGGTTGTAAAGTGAATACAATGTAAAGTAAATGTAGTGTAGAGTAAATATTTTGGGCAGTTTGGTTGTCTGTAAAGTAAATGCAGTGGAATTATTTTTTCTGTTTGGTTTGGTGTGTGCAAAGTAAAATAAAATTAGCTGAAGGGGCATTGCTGGGGCATTACTAAAAACACTTGGCATGCAAAAACTTGTAGCAATGTAGTCTTTGATGGCTGAATTAGGAAATTCTACACACCTGCTTGCTTCAGTTCGGATGAATTTCTAAAAGACAAATGAACGACAAATCTGCACAATTGCTCAAAGACAAATCAACATTTTTACACGGATTGTTCCAGTTCGGATCGCAAACTTGCATGTCCGCATGATGGGCTATTCATGCATGGTATCTCGAACCTGTTCGTAACTTATCTGCTCCAAAACGTGGCAAGCCATGTGATGTGATATGATGTAAATCCAGGATTTGTATTTAGAAGTTTAACAAAAGATTATCCAAGTACGTTAATTGCAAATTAAAGATTGTTCCCAATTCAAGCTTTTCGGAGATCTTAGTTGTTAACTACGACTAGGCAAGCACTTACACCTAAATTAGCAGGGCTAGAAAAATAACAACTTCATAAACGTAAAGCAAATGGAAGAACAACTAGAATCCCAAGGTTAACAAAGCGATTGTCTCACCTTGAGGCCGCTCTCATTTACCTACTTCTAGGCGTGTTGGGAGAAGAAGAACCACACGATGGATGAGATCACTCCTAGAGCGAGGGCGCCGTAGATCCGTAGGGAAGGAGAGGTCGGGGCGGGCCGTGGAGGTGGCGGAGGATGACCGCCTTCAACGATCCAAGTATACTCTGAAAAATGATCGTCGACGGTCTCTATTAGAGTGGGTACGATCCGGGCTAAATACTCCTCGACGGTGTCGTCGAAGTCGAATCCGACGTCAAAGAAAGGAGATCGGAGGATGTCCACTCGCCCGTGATCGTCGTATTCAAACTCGAAGTTCCATTCGGGAACCTCCATGCGTCATTGAAGGAGGAAGGAGCGGTGTTACAACGGAATCTCCAAGGAGGAGCTAGGGGGGGGGAGCCGGCGGGTTGAAAGCAAGAGGGGGGGGGGAAGGAGCCGGCGGTGGAATTAGGGTGAGGGGAGGAGAGGAAAATTAGAAAACTGAATTTAATTTCAGTTTTAGGAGTTTAGGAGGGAAAAAGCACTAGAATTTGAATTCCCTAATTAATACAATTAAGGCATTAATTGGCAATTATTTCGGTTAAGGCCTTGGGTGATCCGGCGGTAGGGAGAGAAGGGGGGATTTGAAAACTGAAATTATTTTCAGTTTTATAAAAATATAGGAGGGAAGATTATTTGCATTTAACTTGTGATTTCAAATCACAAAAAAGGAATTAATTGCAAACTTGATTGGGGGCTTGATAGGGGGGCCGGCGGCATGTATGGAGGGAGAGAGGGTTGGGGAGAGAGGGGGAGGAGTTTCCAAACTTAAATGATGATGTGGACAAATATTTGAAAACTCCAAATTAAAATAAATTGAGATTGAATCAATCATGCAAACTTTCCTAATTTGGAATTCCAAATTTGGAAAGAATTCAAAATTTGAATTCTAAATTTCAACTCAACATGGGATGAGGGAGGGGAGTTGGCCGGAAGGGGGAGGGGCGGCAGAAGGTGGTCGGCCGGCGGCAAAATCCAAGGTGGAGAAGCCGGCGGCTAGGGTTTGGGGAGAGGGGATTTTGAGGAGCTTCTAATGAGGGAGAGATGGTGAACGAATAAACACAAAATAAGATAGTGAACTCACCAAGAGATCCCAAGGAAGAACTCACTAAGAGATCTTGTCATGCACTCACAAAGAGAACAAAAGAGAATAATTTCATTTCATTGATCAATAATCCACTACAATGATACAAGCCTTTATATATAGGCTTACAGGAGAAAATAAAAGCATAAAGTCACAAATGCCCTTGGGCTACAATAAGTGAAACATCCCTCATAGGGGTACAAACGGAAACATGAAATAACTAATAAAAGAAAAGAACTAAAGCATCATAGGTAAAGGCTCTGAATCAGGGCCGTCGATCGTCGTCCCCGGCGATGGTACACATGGCGAAATCTGATGCCCTCATCATTCTCCCCGGGTGGGAGAAAACTCGACCCTGTCGAGTAAGGGTCCTGAGAACATTCGTACAGTTCCAGAATGTCGGGGTCCAATCTCTGTATCTCATCCCGCTCTAGCCAAGTGTCCTCCGTCTCCGGCTTTCCTCTCCATCGCACTAAGTATCTGTGGCGTCCGCCGTCCTGGTGGAAATGATCTCATCGCTTAGTATAGTTTCAATCTTCTCCCTATTAGGTAGTGTGGGAATTTTGGGGAGTGGAGGTAAGGCTGGGATCTCATTAGGTATGGACTCACAAGGCTCAATATTCAAAGGGTTGTTTGGGTTAAAATCAGGCCCATCAAAGGCTACTAGATCCTCAATGTTAAACGTGGGATTCATGTTGAAACCTTCAGGAAGGTCCAAAACATAAGCATTACTGTTTACTTTGGAAGTTATTTTAAAAGGACCCGCACTTTTAGCATGCATCTTCTTAACGGCCCCAGGCGGGAACCACTCCGGACGAATCCGAACCATGATATAGTCTCCAACTTTGAACTCCTTGAAGCGTCGTTTGAGATCAGCATTTAATTTGTAATTTTCATTACTTTGTATAATTCTTTTGTTAATTTCTCGATGCAATTCCTGGATATGGGATGCAAATGCAGATGCAGACTCAGACACTCTAATCTTAGGACTCATGGGGACTAAGTCTATAGGCTGCTTAGGTTGGTGTCCATAAACAATCTCAGCGGGGCTCATACCGGTGGTTCGGTTGACAGAGTTATTGTAGGCAAACTCGGCAATGGGTAGCTTGGAGTCCCAATCCCTAATGTTTTCACCTACCAAGGCCCTAAGGAGGTTACCAAGGCTCCTATTAACAACTTCGGTTTGGCCATCCGTTTGTGGGTGGAAGGCGGTGGAGAACTGCAGCTTAGTACCCATTCTAACCCATAAAGTTTTCCAGAAGTAACTCGTAAATTTCACGTCCCTATCTGACACAATTGTTTTTGGGAGTCCATGGAGTCGGACAATCTCGTTAAAATATAACTTGGCAATTCTAGAGGCGTCGAAGGTTTTAGCACACGGGAGGAAATGGGCCATCTTAGAGAAACGATCTACTACAACAAAGATAGAGTCATGCTTCCTAATGGTCTTGGGGAGCCCTAAAACAAAATCCATGCTGATATCTTCCCAAGGACGGTTTGGGACGGGAAGTGGGGTGTATAGGCCTGTGTTCTGTTTCCTCTGTTTTGCTAGCTGACAGGTATGGCAACGTTTGATCAATCTAGTGACGTCACGCTTAAGGCTGGGCCAGAAAAACCTATACTCAACGGCTGCAATGGTTTTAGCCTGCCCAAAATGTCCGGCTAATCCTCCTGCGTGTAGCTCCCACACAAGAAACTCTCGAAGGGAAGTGTTGGGAATACACAACTTCTGAGATTTGAACAAGTAACCATCCTCTAACAAGAAATCATCTACCGATGGTTTGTCCCCCGCTATTAGTAACGCATATATTTCCTTAAAATCAGTACACTCTGGGTAGTCATCCTTAATGCGTTCGAATCCGACAACTTCTGTTCTCATTTCTCTTGTGATCATTAACGTACGGCTTAAAGCATCTGCTGCTTTATTCTCAGTTCCGGCTTTATGTCTGATAGTGTACGAGTATTCCTGTAAGAACTCAACCCAACGACCATGACGGGCATTTAACTTCTTTTGAGAGTTGATGTATCTCAACGCCTCATGGTCAGAAAAGATCACAAACTCATGGGGTAGCAAGTAGTGTCTCCAGTATCTAAGGGACTGAATGATTGCATAAAACTCCTTATCATAGGTAGAGTACCTCTGTCGTATATCATTAAGTTTCTCGCTAAAGTAGGCCACTGGGTGTCCTTCCTGCGACAAGACTCCTCCTATTCCGATTCCTGATGTGTCACAGGTTACTTCGAACACTTTAGAAAAATCGGGGAGACGCATAACAGGAGCTTCTACCATTCTCTTCTTAATATCCTCAAACGCTCTGGTAGCGGCAGTCGTCCAATGAAATTCCCCTTTCTTAAGACAATCAGTTATGGGGGCTACAATGGTGCTGAAATTTCGAATAAATCTCCGATATAAGGTAGCCAATCCATGAAAGCTTCTAACATCCCGGATATTCTTAGGTTCAGGCCACTCATTTATTGCTCGCACCTTCTCAGGATCTGCAGATATCCCTTGAGTTGAAATAATAAATCCAAGAAAGGTCACACTATCGGTGAGGAATTTGCACTTAGCAGGGTTGGCGAATAACTGTTCTTTTCTCAAAACTTCACAGACTTGAGTTATATGACTGAGATGTTGATCCTCCGAAGTGCTGTAGATTAATATGTCATCGAAGTAAACTACTACGAACTTTCCTAAAAAAGGCCTAAGAACTTGAGTCATAACTCTCATAAAGGTACTAGGGGCGTTGCTTAGTCCAAACGGCATAACCGTCCACTCATAAAGTCCATCTTTAGTTTTGAATGCCGTTTTCCATTCATCTCCTGGACGGATCCTAATTTGATGATACCCACTCTTAAGATCTATCTTGGAAAAGAGAGTGGCTCCGGTCATCATGTCCAGCATGTCATCTAACCGAGGAATGGGAAATCTATACTTGACAGTAATCTTGTTGATAGCGCAGCTATCAACACACATTCGCCATGAGCCGTCCTTTTTGGGAGTTAAAAGAGCAGGAACAGCGCAGGGGCTGAGGCTCTCCTTGATGAATCCTCGTTGTAGGAGTTCATCGACTTGTTTCTTCAGTTCGGAATGCTCAGTCGGGTTCATACGGTAGTGGGGGAGGTTGGGTAAGGATGCTCCCGGCACTAAATCTATTGCGTGCTGTATGTCCCGAAGGGGTGGAAGTTGGTTAGGTAAGTCATCAGGGAACACATCGGCAAAGCTCTCTAGAATGGGTTTAACTTCCTCGGGGATATGTTCTCTTTGATCCTCATCCACTTCTCTAGCTACTAGGGCATACATTGGTGCTCCTTGGGAGATTTCATCTTCTACTTCCTTAGCAGTCAAGAGGTGTAGCCCTTTGCTTTGTTTGGCAGGAGTAGGCTTGGCTTCCGTCTTGGGGGGGTTTAGGTTGGGAGGGCATTAACTTAATTTTCTTTCCATTGTGTTCGAACATGCAGGTGTTCGACCTCCCATAGATATGAACATCATTGTCAAATAACCAGGGGCGACCCAGGATAATTTGACCTACGTCCATGGCTAGAACATCGCACCAAATCTTGTCTTGATATCCCACAAATTCTATCGGAATAAGGCTTCGATCCTTAATTTCTATGGTAATCGAGTTGATCCAAGAAACCTTATACGGATTTGGGTGCGGGGTCACCTTCAGATTGAGCTTGGAGACCATGGCTGAAGAGACTGCGTTGATACAACTTCCACTATCTATGATAACCTTGCAGCTCTTTTCTCCGATCTTAATGAAGGTATGAAAAATGGAGGTTCTACGCCAATCGTCGCTTAACTTAGGTTGGGCAAAAGCGCACCTAACAACTTGTAAGGTAACAGGTTCTTCTTCAGCAAAAGAGTCTTCTTCCTCATCCACTTGGTGAACCAAATCAGTCTCAGATTCTTCCTCCTCTTCGTCCACTTCTTCAATTATGGTGACTTTGTAAGGACTAGAACATTGCGAAGCAATGTGTCCGTACCCATGACACCTATAGCATTTGGTTCCTGAATTGGGTTTGGGAGCGTCACGCTCGGGAGTTTTACCTTTGAGGTCCGTACGAGGTGGGGCCGAACTAGCAGGGGTTCAGTTTGCAGTCGATCCTAAGGGTCGGGTTTGAGGTTGTCCAGACGAGGTTCTATACGAATTCGAACGAGAGTCAAAGTGCCTAGTTTGGGAGTGGGTTCTAGAATCTTCAAGGTCGAGAACTAGGCTACAGGCTGCCTCTAAAGAGTCTATACCTCGAGCAAAGAGTTCCGTACGCAGGTCTTCCCTAAGGCCAGCTCTAAACATAGAAAGGATTTGGGTTGGAGTGGCGGACTCTTCGCCATTACAACGGATCAGGAAGTCGTCAAAGGCCGAGATGTAGTCTTTGACGGGCTTGCTCCCCTGGGTTAATCTATTCCACTTATCGAGGAGCTTCGGGTAGTACGAAGGAGGGAGATATTTTCTCTTGAGTTCCTGTTTCATCGTTCTCCAGTCCGTGATAGGATGTTCGCCTCGAGCCTCGCGCATATTCTCTAAATTGGTCCAATACAAGTTGGCTCGGCCGTGAGTTTCATTTCGGCAAATCTAACCTTCCTAGCCTCCGAGATGTTATACCACTTGAAATAACTATCCATGGATTTGAGCCAATCCAAGAAGACTTGGGGATCGAGGGTCCCATCGTAAGTTGGCGCATCAATTCTAATGTTTTTCAACAATTGGGCATCGTTATCGCGCCAAGGGTTCTCATCTCCAACAGGATCTTGATGGGGTCTCGGGTTATGACGGTATGGGTCTCTAGGGTGGCCATGATCGGCTTGGTTTTCCTCGTTGTAAGGCGAGTGAGGTCATGACGGGGTGTAAATCGCAGGGTTCCCAATACGCTCTATGTTATCTAACCGATCACTGGTTAACCTCCTAAAATCTGCTAAGTCCGTCTGAGTGTTACGAATTTGCTGTGTAAAAGTTCCTAATTGGCCCAAAATGAGGTCTAGGGTGGCCTGGAGGTGCTGCGGATCCATGGGATTGACAGAGGGTTGAATTGGGTAGGTTTGGGATGGGGGACAGCACTGTAATGCTGCAGGAAACAGCACTTACAGCCACCAAACAGCCGCTGGAAGGTCGGGGACAGCCACCTAACGCAGTGGAGAAAGTGGTGTGGGTGAATAGGGTGGGTTGTGGTGTGTGGACAGCCACTAGACAAGGGTTTCGGGCACCTAACAGCCACTAAACAGTGCAGGAAAACTCAGGACAGCAAGAAGTTCAAGTGTAGCAAGTGCAATAAGCGACCCGGTGTGTAGTAAGTGACTAAACTAACACTTGGGTAACTTAAACATGCATGTAAACAAAGGAAATAGAGTGCTGGAAATTACTGGACAGCAAGCAAAAGCAGTGAAATAAATGTTTTACACAATGTTATGCATGTAAAAGTTGAGTGGCAAGCTAATGGGGACTTCCTAGGATGCACCTAACATGAGCAAAGCATGCTAGCCATGCTCTGATACCAAATATGATGTGATATGATGTAAATCCAGGATTTGTATTTAGAAGTTTAACAAAAGATTATCCAAGTACGTTAATTGCAAATTAAAGATTGTTCCCAATTCAAGCTTTTCGGAAATCTTAGTTGTTAATTACGACTAGGCAAGCACTTACACCTAAATTAGCAGGGCTAGAAAAATAACAACTTCATAAACGTAAAGCAAATGGAAGAACAACTAGAATCCCAAGGTTAACAAAGCGATTGTCTCACCTTGAGGCCGCTCTCATTTACCTACTCCTAGGCGTGTTGGGAGAAGAAGAACCACACGATGGATGAGATCACTCCTAGAGCGAGGGCGCCGTAGATCCGTAGGGAAGGAGAGGTCGGCGCGGGCCGTGGAGGTGGCGGAGGATGACGGCCTTCAACGATCCAAGTATACTCTGAAAAATGATCGTCGACGGTCTCTATTAGAGTGGGTACGATCCGGGCTAAATACTCCTCGACGGTGTCGTCGAAGTCGAATCCGACGTCAAAGAAAGGAGATCGGAGGATGTCCACTCGCCCGTGATCGTCGTATTCAAACCCGAAGTTCCATTCGGGAACCTCCATGCGTCATTGAAGGAGGAAGGAGCGGTGTTACAACGGAATCTCCAAGGAGGAGTTAGGGGGGGAGCCGGCGGGTTGAAAGCAAGAGGGGGGGGGGGGGGGGGGGAAGGAGCCGGCGGTGGAATTAGGGTGAGGGGAGGAGAGGAAAATTAGAAAACTGAATTTAATTTCAGTTTTAGGAGTTTAGGAGGGAAAAAGCACTAGAATTTGAATTCCCTAATTAATGCAATTAAGGCATTAATTGGCAATTATTTCGGTTAAGGCCTTGGGTGATCCGGCGGTAGGGAGAGAAGGGGGGATTTGAAAACTGAAATTATTTTCAGTTTTATAAAAATATAGGAGGGAAGATTATTGCATTTAACTTGTGATTTCAAATCACAAAAAAGGAATTAATTGCAACCTTGATTGGGGGCTTGATAGGGGGGCCGACGACATGTATGGAGGGAGAGAGGGTTGGGGAGAGAGGGGGAGGAGTTTCCAAACTTAAATGATGATGTGGACAAATATTTGAAAACTCCAAATTAAAATAAATTGAGATTGAATCAATCATGCAAACTTTCCTAATTTGGAATTCCAAATTTGGAAAGAATTCAAAATTTGAATTCTAAATTTCAACTCAACATGGGATGAGGGAGGGGAGTTGGCCGGAAGGGGGAGGGGCGGCGGAAGGTGGTCGGCCGGGATGGTTGAGGTGGCCGGCGGCAAAATCCAAGGTGGAGAAGCCGGCGGCTAGGGTTTGGGGAGAGGGGATTTTGAGGAGCTTCTAATGAGGGAGAGATGGTGAACGAATAAACACAAAATAAGATAGTGAACTCACCAAGAGATCCCAAGGAAGAACTCACTAAGAGATCTTGTCATGCACTCACAAAGAGAACAAAAGAGAATAATTTCATTTCATTGATCAATAATCCACTACAATGATACAAGCCTTTATATATAGGCTTACAGGAGAAAATAAAAGCATAAAGTCACAAATGCCCTTGGGCTACAATAAGTGAAACATCCCTCATAGGGGTACAAACGGAAACATGAAATAACTAATAAAAGAAAAGAACTAAAGCATCATAGGTAAAGGCTCTGAATCAGGGCCGTCGATCGTCGTCCCCGGCGATGGTACACATGGCGAAATCTGATGCCCTCATCACCATGACATCAGATTCGATCCAAAACTCGACTTCCATTTCTGGTCGGCTCTCACGGTTCGTCCCGAACTGGTATAGTCACAATCCTTAGCACTTCGATTGCATCCCGTCGGAGTTGAAGCATTGGAGTTGGGAAGCTGGGGCTTCCCCTCCAGTTCGGTCCGCACACAGAGAGGTGCGGGAAAGCAGATCCAATAGGACACAAATTCGTCGATGGAGGTGAAGGACCTGCAACTCATTCAAAGTCTACCTCACACGAAACATGCGAAGTCGAACATCAACGAAGAAAAGTAGAAGCGAGCGACCGTTCCTTCCGATCCAAGAGGAAGGGAATGTCGTCGAAGCGAGCGACCGTGATCCGAACAATAACGAACTTGAAGTGCGCTTTTATGTGTCTTTCGACGGGCTTCTCTCTTGCCCGGGCGCAGTGATATCCTTTTTCGCTCAAAACGAGCAATCTTACTTTACTCGGAAATTGTACTTACGCGGGGAATTCATAATACATTGGGATTTCACTTTGCATTTTGTCCAACTAAATATCAAAAAGTAAAAATGCAATGCATTTCTTTTACATTGCATTCCTTTTTCCTCCAACCAAACAACCCCAAAGTTATAGTGATTGGTTTGAGGATTTCCCCTGATCTTGTCATTACATATCGAAACAGATTTTCAAGGAGACTAATTTATGCCTACGTATGATTTGAGCTTTCTCCATAGTTTGTATGCAGAGAATATTGTTTCTCATTACTTGTGACATCATACTTCTATTTTTTTTTTATCAGTGCATGCTAGCTGTCTCAGTTTAGGCCTATGACCGTGCCAATCTGGTTTCTCCAATCTAATATTTTTTCTTCTTCAAATTAGTATATCTTGTTCTTTTATTGGCTGACTGGATTAATTTCCATGCATTTATGTAACAAAGTCATCAGGCATCAATTCATCAATTCGTTTCTTTGAGAACTTGAAGAATCTTTTTTTTTTTAAATCATTTCTATTAAAGTTTTGCATCATTTATCTGCATAACTTATCCTATCGACTTGCATGTTGGCTTAGATCACTCTATGCTCAATCAGCACCCTCCCCAGCTCTGACAAGAAACACCAACACAAGCACTTACAATCACAAGTTTGTGAGGGAATTTCAGAACTGATCCACATCATACTTAAGTATCATTTTTGAATAGCCAAAGACATAAACATTGTCTTGCAAATAGTTGGCAGTACATTAGTTTGGTTATGATGAAGTTTAGTCGAAAGACATATACTGCCTCTGACCTGAAGTTGGAATTTTTATTGGGTGTGGAGTGCGCACGTAGTTCTATGTATGCAAACCTGTCGTTGAACGACACGTGGAGCCCACCTTGACCCCACCGATCTTTTACCACGTGTTCCTTTTTTACAGCGCTGCCCGACGACCGGAACTGCTCGTAAAAATGAAAAAAAGCGCGGTAATACTTAGGATTTTAAACTTTTATTTCATGTCGCGCGTTATTTGCCTCAGTTTAAAATGTTTTTATCGTCACCTGAAAGCTCATAAAGAAAGAGAAGATAGGAAGCTATGAAGATGAATACCGATCAGGAGGTCTTCGAAGATTGGTTGGAGATGGAAGGCATTACCCAAGAGTCACAGCAGCAAAGAGGAAAAGATATTTTTCAGCAAAATACCGAAGATAAGTTGGAGATATTATCGGTAAATATGATATGTATTTCGTGACTAGTAATTTATCTTTTGAAAAGTATGTTTTGGTGGTCGCGCGGCTCCTAAGTATCGTTTTGTACCGTTTGATACTGGTTGGTATTGCTCGGTACTACTCGGTATTGCTAGGTATCGATCGGTACCAATGCTGTTGCCAATTAGTGTGTCTATTTCCAATGTTAAAATCGAAGTGTTTAATTAGATTTTCTTGTTCGTAGGTTGTCTGTAACAGTGAGAAAGAAGCATATGACATGTACTACCATTACGCTCACAATGTTGGTTTTAGTGTTCGCAAAGATCATCACTGTTATTGGCCTAATTCAACAAAGATAAGGCTCAAGGATTTTGTATGTTCGAAAGCTGGATTTAAGAAGGGCATTGGCTTGAACAAAACCATTCAAGTATCCTAGTGGTTGTCCTTTGCTCAACTTCTTCGCTACTTCATCAAAGTCAGCGACAAGGAATTCTCTCATTGATTCCGGCCAATTGTAAGATAAAAATTGTCAATATTTCGAGCTACACTGAGGATAGATGCTGGTGTTCGATAGTTGTGCAGAGGAAAGAACATATTTGACAACAAGAAAATGATGAATTTCTTCACTACATCGGGTAGTGGAGTTGATTCATCTAAACTAATAACCTCCTTCTTAATATCATTAGCTGATTTCCCAGTGATCCTGGTGCTTCCTAATTAAAAATTTTTTCCTCTGTTCGGCAGTCCTAAAATCATAGCAACTTTATCGGTCGTAAATGGTAACATATGCTCTTTAATGATGAAGCATTGCTTCTTAATGTCCCAGCACGACAACAGCTTGTAGACCAACAGAACATTCTGTACATATCGCGACATCAAAAGAAAGTGATGAAGATTATTTCTCTTCAAACTATCCACAAAGTTTTGGCCAAACATCTCGACCAAATGATCACAGACTTCTCTAAATGCCAATGTTTTACAACGGAAGCTAATCTTCGGAACATATCCCTGCGTAATATGCTGTATTTGATCAAGATAAAGTTCACTCCAGGTCGGTTACTTCTCGGTACCAAGAGACACCGGTTGTTACTGAGCGGTACCGATCGGTACCTAGCGGTTCCTGGAGGTACAGAGCATTCCCTATAGTTACTCCAAAACTTCTCAGAAGGAACAAGGCGGTATATACATACGTAACAGTTTCCTCTCTCTCAACAGAAAAATAAACCCTAACGACAAACCCTAGAGCTAGGCTAGCTAGCATTCCGAAACGAAAAGAAGGGTGGTACTCAGTGTACCCAGAGTGGGTACCCAGCGGTACCCAGAGGTACCCATACAGGGTACCCAGCGGTACCCAGACGGAGTACCCAGCAGTACCCAAACCACACATTACAAAAACTACTAAACCCTAAACCCTAAACCCTAAAACGTGATTCTAAATAGAAATGACTATAGAAAAAAACATACCTTCGCCATGTACGCTGAAGATGCTTGCTGTAGTAGCTTCGTGTAGAAGGGTGTGAAATGGAATAATCGCCTGCAACTTCTCCTTGTGGATGAATGTAGAAATCCAAAACGCTGGAATAGGTAAAACTAGAAGAGACGTTTCGGTTCCTAGGTATTACCGCGCTTTTTTTATTTTTATGGGCAATTCCGGTCGTCGGGCAGCGCTGTAAAAAAGGAACACGTGGTAAAAGATCAATGGGGTCAAGGTGGGCTCCACGTGTCGTTCAACGACGGGTTTGCATACATAGAGCTATTTCCGCACTCCACACCCAATAAAAATTCTATAACGTTGGGAATTGATAATCTGCTGTCAATCATTACCACAGTGTTCAGTGTCACTTTTACTTGGTTTGTGGTTATCCATACCAAGTAATGTAGAGAGGAAGGGTGATACCTTTCATGAACGCTCCACATAGAGTGCACTTTGTAGTTCAGGACTTGAGGGTATGTTATCCAACAAGCTTCTTAGTTCCTGCTCTGAAGCACTTTACATTTCTCATTATGATAAAGTTTTGGCCAATCGAATTATAATCTAATTCCCTATAAAAAATAGGGTGTTGCTTGTGCCGTACACAGGTCCAGTAAAACATCCTAGGATTTGTGTAGGCTTTGAAAGTTCACCCTCAACCTCTCACTGGAAGACTTTGGGTATTTTCGGGTCAAAAGTTTTCATAAGATGGATTAGATTTAGGATAAGACAGCCTAGAGATTTTGCTTTATTTTGGAAAGATTTTATGTTATGATTCCAAGTTTGCCGTAAGTGCATGCCCTTATGGTTAATTATTTCTCCTGATGACTAAAGAGAACGTTCGATTAAGGCCAATCGTTAGGTAGATACTAAGTGCTTAATATATAGCAGCAACAAATTTGATATATGGTTTAAAAATTTATCATTGTGAACTTAAAATGGATGATAGGGGAATAACAATGAACTCGATCAAGATCTTATGGTTATATCATCTTATGTTATCACGGTCATTTGTCTACCTAATTAGAGGAGGTAATCAATCTAACCTGATCAAAGAATTTTTGTTGATAGCTATGCCTTATTTTGTCTAAGGGAATCTTGTAGATTTAGGGTGAATGTTTGTTTAATGAGATAAATTTAAGTTGATTTTAGCAAATGGAAGGTTTTGTGTCTTTTCAAGTGCATTTTATGATTCATTGCTCAATGATTTTTAGCATTGGAAACTTATGAGCTCTGACCGTGATCGTAATTTAATGTTGCCATTTTGAGACAAAATCATCCGGATCATAATTGTTTACTTTTATGCTATTTGTCTATAAAATCACCTATTGTGCGACATCTTTACTAGCGAGATATTATTTAAGAATGAATTATAACAATGCTCGACAAGACATTGTCCCTTTATGAGTTATTCTAAAAAAATTTCACCTTAGACGAATGATTGTGGAGGGTGAATTGATTTTGCTTCGAGTCACATGAGGTAGATTTTACTTGGAAATATTTTTTAAGATTTTGACAATTATTGAATTTCTAAATTTAATTGGAGTTTGAGCCTCGAAAGATTAACTTTGAAATTTGTGCTATTTTTAGAGCAATACCCCATATGTTTACTTGAAGTTTTTGTGGCTCTATTGTTTAAAAATTATTTGAAATTTCTTTAATTCTTTCCAAATTAGGTCCTGAAAATTCTGTGTGGCCACCATTTGTCATGGTATGTTCGTCTGTGGATTATATCGAGCCAGGTTGTGACACATAATATTCAACATTTAAATGAATCTTCATCATAAGGTCCCCGAAGCCATTATGCAAGTATCTATTCAAATATTTTGTTGAGATTGGCAATTGAAATGTAGATCCTCAATTTGCAACACAAAAGTTCACTTTAATTAGAGTTGTGAGAATTATAATTATTATTTTGTCTTCCAGACAATTTATGAACCTAGGTGCATTTTGACTCCACCCTAGACATGTGGCGGATCAGGTCATGGCATACCCCATATTTTCTCTCATATTTATTCTCGGATCTTTATATTTGTAACACCTTGCAATATCTCTTAACAGTATTGTAGTATTTCACACATATAAAAATTCAATTTTATTAATTAACATATAATACTTTTGAACATTTGAATAATTATATAAATCATCCTACAACATTTTATTTATCACATATATAGAAGCATCTAATAACTCTATTTACTTTAAAACAAATACTTAAGACTACATAGTCACTAAAGAAATTTAAAATAATACATCACTGAACTATCTACATACCTCAAATGTAGACTCACAAACGAAGATAAACACTACATAAAAGATGAAATAACTTGCAAGTTAATTTGCAACTATCTTTTTTTTTTCCTGTAACAATAGTCAGTAAGAAAGACATTTGTTAGATATGAGACTCAATAAGTTATGCAAATTTAAATAGCAGCTAAATTGCATAATTAAATTCATAACATTGAATTCACAAATTAAATAAAACTTTCATCATTAATAAAACATCATAAAATAATATTTAGCTTTAAACTTTACTTCCTTAGAAGTCTTTATTGAATATCAATATTAGTATGATAAAAAATTGGCTAAACTTTCATCAACATGTTCAATGGAACCATGTAAACTTTACATTATCGCTATTGAACAGCATAAAGGTCCATTTTGCCTCTTTAGGAGTCATTTTTGCCCTACTTGCCAGGCAAGTATCATATCTTTGGGATTTCTTTTGCCTCATTTATAATGCAATGTCATATGTAGGGACCCTTTTGCCCTACCTGCAATTGTAAATTGTACATAATTTTATAGCCAAATTTTATTTAAATCGATATTCAATGAACTTCCCATAACAATAATTCGTACTGGTAATATTGCATGCATTCATTATGGTTTTTGTTATATTATGTATACAAAGAATATGATGAGGACATCAGAAGATCCATGATCTACGGCCACGATCTACTTTTGATTATGATTTTATTTGATGTATTTTATTTTATGTTTTATGAGTCTTTTGTATTTCTTTCCATTTATGCCCTTGCTTAAGGGCCTCGTCATGTGTTTGCCAGAAGGGCAATTGTGTCTTTTACTTTTCTTCATGTATTTGGCTATTTAAGCCTTCTCCCTCCTTTTGGAGGGGGATGATTATTGATAATGAAAAGTTTCATGTTTTGTTGATCTCTTAGTGAGTTCACGTGATCTCTTAGTGAGTTCATGAGAGGAGAAGCCCGAGGAGGGTAATTCGCAATACCCGCCAATCTTTGGATGAGTCCGAGGTTCGCGGTTCTTACGATCTCTGTGTGAGTTCGTTAGTTATCTCTTTATTTCCCGTATATTCTTGTTCTTCTCCTTTCTCCCCTCTTCATCCACCAATTATTCCCCTAGCTCCACCTGTCACGACCCGGCCCGGTTAGCTCGCGTAGGCGAGGCGGGAACAGAGGTCGGACGGTAGGTCAAGTATCTAAATTCCTAAATCTATCAATTTCCTAAATAAATCTCCCAAAAGAGCCACTATAACAATAAAGTTTGAAATCACATAAACATATAAGCAAACATATTCTTCGTCCTTACCTTTCTTCCGGAGCTTTTGCCCTACATAAACATTGCCGCCCCTTCCACTCACCTGAAAATGTTAACAACTAACATTAAGCTAAAGCTCTTTCTACCAATTCTAAACTACAGTAAACAAGGAAACTAAAATTTCCTCCTATAATAAGAAACTGACATGTTCGAAACATAGCATTTATCTTTCAATATTCATAACATTATACATGTCTTTCTCTTTTCGTATATAATCAAACCGTCACAGGAGTCACCGTTTTAAAGGTACACCTTTAAATTTTCCTTTTCCATATCCTTTACCAAATCGTGCACGAGTACAGCGAAAGGGGGTTTCCATCCTTTCAACATTCACATACAAGCATTCAATATACATAAGAATATTCATTTCATTCAATCTTATTCCTTATAACATATATAAACCTTATCATAAGATATCATAAATTGTGGATCATTCATTTGAAACAATCAAGCCTTAAAGGATAATGATTGCAATGAGGCTAAAAAAAGAAATAAAGAACAGTGCATACTTACAGAAGTTTGGAAAATTGTTCTTCACGTAATTTCTGAGATTTCTTTAAAACCCTAAAAGATATAATTTCAATACATTTATAATAAATCCCCATTTCAATCTCCCTAAGTTCTTCCTCTTCCTCTTTCCAAAAGATGCACATAAAGTATATCATAATCGGTCTAATTACCTAATATTAATCAACATAACACTTCCCCCTCCTATTAATTTCTATTTTCGGATTTACACCCTAATTTTAGAAAACCTATTTTCATTATTATTTCCCTCAAATAAACATGTTATCCTCCCCCCATTTGAAAATTAAAAAAATTAGTAATTTTTATAAAAAAACTAAAACCCTTAAAAACCCTCTTAGGACTCTTAAACCATATTTGTAAAAGCATTTTCAAAAACTCAAACTTTAGAGAAAACCCTAATTTCCAAAATTCATATTTTTTCAATAAAACACTTCACATTAGGGTTTTTTTAAAAACATTCTCTATCTTGTCAAAGGAACCTTAAAGAAAACTTCAAGTTTCCCTAAAACCCTAATTTCCTTACTCCACTTTTTTAAGAAAAAAATCATTCTTATGCACAAGATCATTTCTTAAACATATCCTAACATTTTCTTAAAGAAAAACAAAGTTTCCCCTCAAACCCTAGATTTTCATTTTAAGCCGGAGGAATACATAAGTAAAGCATACCTTAATCTCCCTCCTTATTCTCCTCTACAATTTCCCTAGCTTTCTTAAAACTCGCCGGAGCAGCTGCCCGTCGCCTCGCGTGCCTTAACTCCTCTTTCGTTCGGCCAAACCGTGAATTGCCAAAAGACCTCTATTCAAATTTCTTTGGGTATTAAGAAACTTCAATTTTTATTTCCTAAATTAAGCAAAATCAAATATAAGTCAAATATACCAAATTTCTGAAATTTTGCGTAAATTTTATAAAATTAATCCCGTCGAAATCCGAGTTTTTCACTTAAAACTTTTTTGAAAAGCGTGCGAGGTCTAAAACAGCATTTTCGGGTTTTCCACCACCTCCCCAACCCCGGCCCTAATCCACCCGTTAAGCCCCTCCACCGGCTTTCTCCCCCTTTCCTCCCACTTGCTTGGGATTGAGTTCAAAATTTTTTCCAAATTTGTCAAATATGCAAATTCAAATCAATTTGAAATTCGATGGATCATTGATCACAATGAAACAAGCAAATTTGGAAGGGTTCGTATTTTGCAAATTAATTGTCACATTAACCCCTCCCCATTTGAAATTAAAATGTAATTTCAAATAAAACTCCCTCCCAAATTTCAAATCCTGAAATTTATTTGAAATTTATTTCAGCTGCATCTTGAAATTGCTGCCCAGCCGGCCTCCTTCCTTAGCAAGTGGAAATTGCTGTCTCTTTGAATTGAAATTCAAATTTCAAGTCAATCCAACCTAATCAAAACTGAAATATCCTCTCCCCTCTCTAAGCACCGGCCTAGTGTTGCTGCAGTAAATTGCTGCCCAGCAATTTTCCTGGAAAATTGCTGTTGGGAAGTCTCCAACTAGCCAAAGAACTCTCCTGTTAGCTGACCAAAACTCCCTCACGTGCTGTCCAAGGCGTTTCTAACCTCAAAGGCTGCTGTCCGAAGTTTTTCCAAGGGTCAAAATTGCTGGCCAAGCTTTCCTAGTGACCACCCAAACATCTGTAGTTGTTGTCCAGCCATCCGAGCAGAGTTCCTACAGCTGTCTTGCTGTTCAGAGGGTCTCCGATTGACGTCCAGAAGGTTTCCCAGACCTTGTATTGCTGCCCACTTCTTCCCCAAACTGTGTCCAAGCCTTGATGTTGCATATTACTCGTCATCCAGTGCCTTGGTGATCAAACTAGAAGCTTCGTAATCTCTCGCCTTTGGGTAAACTCTTTCCCCGACTCTTTTATCTTCATTGCGCTTGTTGACTGTATAAAAAAAATTAAATTAAAACAAAAAAATCAAAGCAGCGCGCCTACCTCCAAGCCGGCCCCACCGCGGGCAGTTGGTCGCCAAACGACGCAACGATTCGTCCACCGACTCTCTCGACAGAAACCGACATACTCACGACTTAAAAAAACAACCCTCCCTCATTCGGTTGACATTAACACACATTCACGCTCTCAGAAGGGAAAGAAGATCGCAAGCAAAGAACGAAAGAGGAACTTCGGAACTTACCTCTTGGCTCCGTCGAACTTCAGGGCGTCCTCTCCAACCTCCTGCTCCGACGTGCCCTAATCGGTCGGACCTTCCGAACTCGTCTCAGCCTGCCGACGCCGGACCACCCTACCGCCGACTTCGCCGGACCCGCCGACGCCAACCCCGACGACCAAGTCGCTCCCGTGCGTGGCTCTGCCTTCGGCCCTAGCCCGATCGGGCTTCCTCCTTCTCTCGATCCTGCTCTCTTTCTATCTATATATATTATATAATATATTATATATATATTATATGATATATGATATATATATATATATAAATTATATTATAATATATCTATATATAATATAATTTATATGGTATAATATATGTATATTATATAATATTATGATAATAATATAACATTAAAAATATATATAATATTATATTTATATAATATTATATATAAAAAAAAAGAGAGAGATGGAGAGAAATGTAAGGGATTTTTCAGCAGGTGTCGAAGACCATACGCCGTCGATCTTTGATCCGGGTATGATGGTTTAATTGTCGAAGACCATACGCCGTCGATCTTTGATCCGGGTATGAGGGTTTAATTATTGAAGACCATACGCCGTCGATCTTTGATCCGGGTATGATGGTTTAACTATTGAAGACCTCGCGCCGTCGATCTTTGATCCGGGCGGGAAGAATTACGGCAGTGCCGTCCCGATTTCTCCCTCGGTGGGGAGGAGACGCCGGGAGGTTGCCGAAATTTCCTTAAAATTCAAAGAGAAATTTAATTTGAATATTAAATTAACTAAAATATCAAAATTAATTTTTAAGTATTAATTAACTAATTTAGTTAATTGAGATTTAATGAAATTATTTTGATTAAAATTAATCAGAATGATTGATTAATTGAGATATTCAAGTCTCCTATATCATCAAATGCGCGGAAGTGGAGAACTTACAAACAGTCATTACTCTGCCAAGTGTCACTCAGCATAAATGATAATTTGTTGGCTATCGTCTTAGCCAAAAAAAAAAAATTTTTTATTCTTGAGATAACTCGAAGGACTTTAAATGAAACTATCTTAATTGTCTCCAAATGAGACATCTCTTTAAAGATTCTAACGCAAGTAATATTAAGTGGAAGACTTTGAATTGTTTTGATATTTTAAATATTATTTTTTCTTTGAAATGCGAATCTCTGATCTTCGACTCATCACCTCTCCTTCTAGTAGTGAGATAACAAAGAATTTTAAATATATAAGAGCATTTCAAAATTGAGAGAATTTTAAATTCTTAAAGTTTTAAAACCCGAGAGTTATTTAAAAGTTTTTTTTTTTGAGAGCAATGAAATTTAGAGTTGGTTGATTGATTGATCATTTGATTAATCAAATGAGAAAATCATAAAATGAAAATGTCGTAAATAAAAGGAAGGGGGGAGATAAGTTTTCCACTAAATGACATATACAATATTGATTGTTAACTCTCCAAAAATCTCTACAAAAGCTCTCAAACATAAACTCTCCAAAACTCTCAATGCTCATTGACTTTGAACATATGACAATCTCTCCAAAGTCCCTCATGTACAAGCTCGTACAACCATCTTTAGGCTCTGTCTTTTGCAACTGCAAGCCTCGACTGCTGCAATTACTGACTACGAATACCTACGAACAAAGAAATGAAGAGTCAGTGCCACATAAATAAATTGAATGAATGCTAAGAAATATAAACTATGCCATTTAGAATGAAATATTGAAAAGCAAGAAATGCCAAGTACGACAAACTAGTAGAGCAACAGTGCTGAAAACATGAAGAGTACTGAATTGCTGTAGTAAGGAAAAAGACTACTAGCACAAAACAACTAAAGCATCAAACAAGTGTAAAACCCCTCAAAACGAAACATCGGTGTCAAATCAATAAACACACAATCAAATTCAAACAAATTGTCGGGCAGCCTGATTTATAAGGATCATGTTGTAAGGCCCACTAACGGGCTACTTTCTACGAAAGCTATAAATCCCAATACTTGGGTTACTTTCTACAAAAGTTATAAATCCCAATTTAAATTTAAATCATATGTGCAGCCTTGTTTATAAGGACTTGGTTGTAAGACCCGCTATCCGGCAACTTTCGTATGAAAGTCGTAAGCCCGACCTTAGGGGAAAGTTTTAGGTGGAAATTGACCTAACCCCTAAACCCAATTAAAACCTCCGGCCACTTCTAATAGAAGTCGTAAGTCCGACATCTGAGAGAAGTGTTTAGGTGATAATACAAACCTAGACCCCTCACTTGGGCAGCCTTGTTTATAAGGACTTGGTTGTAAGACCCGCTATCCGGCAACTTTCGTATGAAAGTTGTAAGCCCGACCTTAAGGGAAAGTTTTAGGTGGAAATTGACCTAACCCCTAAACCCAATTAAAACCTCCGGCCACTTCTAATAGAAGTCGTAAGTCCGACATCTGAGAGAAGTGTTTAGGTGATAATACAAACCTAGACCCCTCACTTGGGCAGCCTTGTTTATAAGGACTTGGTTGTAAGACCCGCTATCCGGCAACTTTCGTATGAAAGTCGTAAGCCCGACCTTAGGGGAAAGTTTTAGGTGGAAATTGACCTAACCCCTAAACCTAATTAAAACCCCGACAACTTCTAATAGAAGTCGTAAGTTCGACATCTGAGATAAGCGTTTAGGTAATAATACAAACCTAGACCCCTCACCTGGGCATCCTAGTCTATAGGAATAGGTTGTAAGACCCGCTATCAGGCAACTTCTACATGAAGTCGTAAGCCCCTACATTTTAGGAAAATTGTCAAAATAAATAACAATAATCCTAAACCTTAAACAAACTAAAATTCAAACCTATGGGCTTCTTAGTCAAAAGGATTAAGTTGTAAGACCCGTTTTTCAGGCTACTTCCCAAGGGAAGCCATAAGTCCTACCCAAATAATTAAAATTCACGGGCATCCTAGTCTAAAAGGACTAGGTTGTAAGACCCACAATTCGGGCCGCTTAGCTCACAGGGCTAGGTCGTAAGACCCACCGTTAGGCAACTTCTAAGGAAGCCATAAGACCTATCCAACCAAAAAAATTCTTCGGGCAACTCCTAATTGGAGCCGTAAGCCCCAAACTAAATAAATTAACGGGCAACTCCTAATTGGAGCCGTAAGCCCCAAACTAAACAAATTAACGGGCAACTTTTAAGGAAGTAATAAGCCCTAACCCAAATTAAATCAAACTAAAATTCACAATTAACCACTTCAGTCTACTCGGGATCCCTGAGAGGAGGCAACCCATGGCTGCTAATCAGATTCCCCGGACACTACGGTCAATGATTGTTAGTGTTGGTAGACTGAAATCTACGGTATACCCGGGACGATGGAACCATGGGATCTTGATCGGGTTTACCTTCATCTTCCCCACAATTGAGACTAAAAATATCTAAAATTTATTCATACTTAATCGAGAGTTCTCTCTTACGTAGTAAGAGGGGTAATTAACTATGGGCGCTTGCGCTCATAGGAAGTAAGAACCCCAGATCTATAAACCCTGATACTACCCTCAGGGGAAATCTGGTTAATTTCAATCTGACTTAAGGGAAGTGGAATCCTACGGCTGCAAAGCGGGATTCATGCATTCGCGCCATTTTTCTTGAGCCAACAGCGCTTCTCAATTGTGGCCTAGTAAATTCATGACGATCAAGTTGACGCTTCTCCGCTAAAGCATAGTGAATTAGAGAGTTGAGTGAGTGGACACTTCTAGTGATTAATCTCATTGTTAGTCTAGGGATATTTGTGGAAAAACCATTCATGTACGCAACGTTAGATTGACTTGATTGTTATATGATCTTAACTCTTACGCGAGTGATTCAACCGTAAGCTTGTTTTTCTGATCTTAATGTTTTATCTCGTCGTTCAAATCATTATAAAGATATAATTATTTGTTCTCTCTAAAATTAAGCATGCAAATTCATTATGAAACTCATCTTCGCATGCACGTTTCACATCAGAATATGTATACAATATGTAAGGAAATTGTTCTCCTTCTGAAACATTATCAATTAAGAAAATATTTAGATGAACATACCAAACCTTTTTTTGAACTCACATGCTGAAATTATGTAAGCGGTTATTTATACTTGAAAACTTTAGATAAGAACATCATTAGTATGAAAACTTGGATAAGAACATCATTAATCAAAATAAATAACTTGTAATACATATGTTCATTTAATTTAGTCAATTATCAGTATACAAGTATAAATTAACAAAAATTGCCTTTAAAAATTTAATTTGTATTACTTATCTCATTGCCGAGGTGTCTCCTCCAATCCTCTAATTTGCAGTCTTCTATGATTGTAAGTTACATACGAGTAATCTCTCTCATTCTATAAATCCTACAATTTATTATTCAAATAAATTGTATAAAAATCAAGCCATACATTTATAACCATTTACCTCTTAACCTCCTCTCTGCATATGATCAATAATACCTATGACACGATAAGATACATCTTATAAAGACTTTCAATACTATTTGGAAATCCATACGACAACAATGCATATTACCAAAATTGCTTACATTGATTTCCTTTTCCTTAAATTATCTTCTTCGTTTATGTTGTTCTTTTCTTCAACTTTTTCTTTCCACTGTTCCAAGACACTACACTAAATCATTGATTCTTCAATTAGTTTGTACACTCATATCAAACTACAATTCATTACATGAATATGATTAAATTTAAATCTTACTACAGATTTTTAAATAACTATGTTGTTAATACCAGGACTACTACCGTAATCTCCTGCAATGAAAGCCAATCCTTCCTCACAGAACTTCCCCAGTGCACTATGCCAAATAAAATGAAAATCACTGTGCCGATTTTCTTCTAAAAAATTTCTCCTGGCTGCTACAGTGCTTCCCGTCACTGTGCCGAACAAAGCAACAGTGATTCCTGCATTAAGCGGAAATCTTCTTAGCCATTTCACCGAATTCTACTACAGTGCCGCCCAATTCCAGAATTCCTTGCATTTACTGTGCCGTGCTCTCCCCGCCACTGATTTCTTGAATTTTTATCAGAAAGAATGGAAGATGGGGCCCACCACTATAACTAATTGCTAAAAAATCCTCAACCAATACAAGCATCTCTTCGGATATTAAATAATTACGTGTCTTTTAGATTTTACAATATTTACTAAAAACAGTGGTTTACATGCTACAATCCCAAGAAGGTTTGGGGCACGAAATACGGTGCCTAGAATAATCTCAAAATTTTGCTCTTTTTATTTATTTTACTAGTGCTGATATTTTTTTGGTTTTTAACAAAAAACAACATTGCTTGCTATCATTCAAGCCCCATGATAAATGTCAAGTAATGAATGATATCTAAGGAGCTCCAAGGGTTACTAATCTTATCGGGGTTTCACCTTATTTTCTCTTGATCTCGTTTTTGGACGATAGCATGGCAGGAGTTTCTGTTGAATCCTTATTTTGTTGTGATTTTTGTTCCTCTTCTGTCTCTTTTGAGTGATGTGGTAATTTTTTTAAGAAAGTTTTCAGGTAGACGCTTGTTTAGGCTTATCTGATTTGTAAGCCTACTACTTGTTGATCTAGGCACCGTATTTCGTGCCCCAAACCTTCTTGGGATTGTAGCATGTAAACCACTGTTTTTAGTAAATATTGTAAAATCTAAAAGACACGTAATTATTTAATATCCGAAGAGATGCTTGTATTGGTTGAGGATTTTTTAGCAATTAGTTATAGTGGTGGGCCCCATCTTCCATTCTTTCTGATAAAAATTCAAGAAATCAGTGGCGGGGAGAGCACGGCACAGTAAATGCAAGGAATTCTGGAATTGGGCGGCACTGTAGTAGAATTCGGTGAAATGGCTAAGAAGATTTCCGCTTAATGCAGGAATCACTGTTGCTTTGTTCGGCACAGTGACGGGAAGCACTGTAGCAGCCAGTGACAACAAGCCTACTACTTGTTGATCTACCATGTATGCTGATTGTTTCAGGTTCAATCTGTGAAAATCGTCTACCTATGGATGTGTTTAGTGTCACGACCCGTCCCGGATGCTCGATCTAACGAGGCGGGTACGAAAGGTCGGACGATAGTACATTTCCAAAAGTATAAGATAACTAGTCCTCAAAACTTTTACAAAAACTGAAGAGCCACTAAACACAAAAATCTATTTTACCTGTTGTCATTTGCACCTCGCCTTCTGTAAACATGTTCTTCTCTTTCAGCCATTACTTCTCTTAGGAATAACCTGAAACATTTTAAACTTGTGGTTTGAGTTTACTAAGTAAACTCAGTGGGTAATTCTCATCTTCACTTAATAAACATGAATATCACTAAAATAAAATAAAGTTCAACATTTATAGTAATGTACCTTTGCTTCGTTTTATGCATTTCCTTTCATGAATTTCATTTAAACATTTCTCAATCATATATATATCATCATATAACATTTTATTTATTCATAACATTTCTTTTAATCTATATTCCTTTTCCCTTTTTGAATTCATACAGGAGCACCGTCTAAATGTACCCAAAGGTACAGCCATTTCCATTTCCTTTATCCATTTCCATTGCCTTTTCCCTTTTTGAATTTTTTACGTGCACGGGTACGTTGCTTCCCCAGCCAGTACCATACGGGGGGTGTACTCCTGTATACTTTACATGCATAACCTTTTCCTTTTTGTTTCATTTGATACTATGTCATTTTCCTTTAATGTTTAAGTATTAATAATCTTAGATGTATAGACATGCAATTTAATTATTTTCCATTTCCTTTGCATATATTTTCTTTCACATATATTGATAAATTTCCACATGCTCATAATAATTCGTTCTTTCCATTCATACAATTTCAATATTAATGCATGTATAGAATACAATCAATCATATGAATATAATTTAAACTTTTGAAATGAAAATAACTAGTAAAAATTTTCACAAGCATAATTACCCACTTTGAACTTTTCAGGCCTTCGGCGTAGGATACAGCCTCGAACCTCTCTCCAAATCTCTAATATCAATCAACAAAGTTTTCATGTACATGTTTTGTCAATGTAAAACTCAAGAATAGTTTTATAATAGAAATTACTTACAATGGGATTTCCAAAATTTCCCCAAAATCTTTCTTCCTCTTCCAAAACTCTCTCTCTCCTTGATTTCAATTCTTTCTTTTTTTTCTTCAAGAGATAATATTTGCTTTAGAAGAGATAAGAGAAGGGAATTTATACAAAATTTGGGAAGAAAAAAAATACCACAAACTTCTTCCTTCTTTCTCTTCGGTCGTTCCTCTCGTTCGTTGCAAATTCTCCCAAAATAACACTCTGATAACTATAAGAATGAAAAGGAATTACTATTTCTTACTCTTGAAGATAATCACTTGCTAAAATCGGAGAAAAGAAAAACCTACCTTGTTCTACGCACGAAGCCGTCGTCGCGCCCCTCTCTGTTTCGCGCGAACGGATCTGTTCCGCGCCCCTTTCTGTTTCGCGGGATATAAAGGGTGGGCCGGCCGGTTCAGTTGAACCGGCCGGATGAACCGGTTATTACATTTAGCCTGTTGCTTTAATGTTTTCTTCGTGACGGTTATGTTTTATAAGTCCGCATATGAATGTATTAGTTATTGTTTAGTCTAATTTTCTGTGAAGTTTTTGGAATTACCGTTTTTTTTATTTGTTTTCATCTTTTATTCTAGAGTGGCTATTTCTTCAGAAAGCAACCAATACATAACATTTGTTTCATTAATGTCAATTTGTTTCAGCTAATTTATGATTCAATCAAAAGTGGAGGGTCCGCAACATCAGGATTTGAGAATTGCATGCAGCTTTTCCCATCTGAATTATTTTCTGGAAGGTGATTATTAGAGTATATTTACCACTTTTGCTTTTGAAGTTCCTAATTTGTTATTTAATTAACCTTTTTCGCGCTAGGTCGGGATCATGGACTGGTGGTGGAGGAATATGGGTAGAGTTATCAGGAAAAATGCATGTCTTAGCTCGGCTGTTGGCCCATCTTCGTCAGAAAACTGATGACAGAATAGTTCTCGTGTCAAATTACACTCAGGTGTGCTGAAAATTGCATTTATGAATATCTGGCGAATTATGCTGAATTTTATGTTTCTCTGCCTTTATTCCTATAGACAAATTACATAACGAATCTTACTATGGAAACAAATGTATATTGGATTTTCCAAGCTTTCTAAATTTCTTTGTGTTACGTATCACATTTAGGAAATTGAGTTATTTTTCCACCTTACGGAATTCTCCCGCCTCGCCGGCTTTCTTTCGCTATTTAAAATAAATAGGAAGCCTAGAGTATCAAATTTCTTCCCACCCTTCTACAACAGCAGCCGAATCTTTCCCTTGTTCTTTCTCTTTGTTCCTTTCTCTCAAAGAGCAGCTACCAAACCTCCCTATCCTCTCTCTCATAGATGTCAGATGATTTTCTACCTCTTATAGCTGTCGTTATAGGACGTTTTCAGCCTTCCATTTCTTTTGATCAAATGCTGACATCAACAAACAATCCTCTCATTTGCTGGAAGTGTATTTCTCCCTATTGATCTCTATATATATTTAGCAATTAATAGAGTACATCGAAGGTGATTAACATATATGTTGCTTATCAGAGCATCGGGACACCTCGATGGCCATCAAAATGGCTCAAAATTTTATCCGATCACGAAATAGATCTTATTGATGTGCTCAAGACACCAGATTTGCTAATGAAGAGTCATTCGTGCATAACTCAATCAAAAATGATGAAGAGCATGACTGTTGGCAACCAGAGCTCTGCATTGGGTACCCATACTCACACCCACCCATGTACTCACCCATACCCAATGGATATGGGTGGGTATGGGTACGCCCATGACCTTATGGGTGGGTATAGGTTGGTACTCAACATCTTATATTATTGCAATCATCACTACATAGTGTGTAACACTTAACCATGCTGCGACTACGATAAATTATGATATGCGTTTTGAAAGTTTGCAATCAGAGCAAAGGGCGGCAAGTCTCAAGGCGATCAATCCATGGCAGACTACGTTCAAAAAATATGGAAAGTGGGTGGGTATAGCTGGGTATGACATCCCGAAAGCCACCATGGGTTGGTGTGGGTGGGCGAAGCTCATCCGAGTAAAGGATGGGTACCCAATCAGGACCCTATGTAGGGCATTGTTGGCAAGCACGACACTAGAAAAAACTATCAAAATGATCTCCGATCGTTAAACACACTGCGTTGATGCGATCAGAGCATTAGATTTACCTAAGGGGGATCTCTCGCAATTGAATTGGGTGAAGGCGGTCGAAATTGATAGGCTATGGACGAACCATTGTATGACGTTGTCCAAACATCGTCAGTTTACAAAACGGACTTCACCGTTGTGACCGGAACATCAAAATTAGTCTGCAAGTTGACTCTTATTTACCTTAGCTTCCATATAAATAGTCCAAAATAATTTCCCAGATCATATAAAAATTCATCATAAAATAAATAATTTGGCAATCATTTTACTCTTGGATTGAAGTGGTTAGAGGTAAACTTGTTGTTGACTCGGTTGATATGATTAGCCGAAGGATAATTGTGGATCAATGAGCTCAGAGAAGAGTTAGTGCTTCATATTTACGAGTACGCAAGGGAGATTACTGTAAGGAAAGAATAATTCATTATTAGACAATCAACACCATCTAAGATTGAGTTTGAAGATAACTATGAGTGTTACAACTTACAAGTGGATATCGAAAATAGGGAATGCAGCCGTGGAGTTTGGCTAATAATTGAACTACCTTGCATCCACGTAATTAGATTCATTAGATCTAAAAAACACCCATTATGATACATGTAGATTAGCATTTCCATGTGTTTATGCGTAATTATTTAATAGACGTCATCACTTCGTTATTTGTTTGTACGGCTTATTCTGATTTTCATTGTAGATGTAGAATGGCCTATGAACGTGCAATATCAATTCAACCAAGGGAGGAACAATTGAGTGTAGTTGGTGATGGTGTGGAGATTGAGGTTCGTAAGACTTTTAAGCAAGGAGGCAAATCGAGGAAGAGAATAATAAAATGTTTCATATAAAGCAATAATATAAAATAAAAAGTGTTCACAAGCATGGTCGTTGTGGACCAAGAGTAATCTCAGGAGCATTTATAAGAATGATCTAAATGAAGCATGTGGAACAATGACTGATGTTATATTGGTTGAACAATGAATATGGTGAAATTGGAAGTTGAGGTAAGCTTCCAATTAGGTGGGAGGTAGGCATTGAATCAAGTCGAATTGAGCTAAGCTTCCAATTAGGCGGGATTATCCCATAGATTGGACTTAACTTGATCATATTAAAATTTGTTCAAGTCGAGCTTTAATATATTTATTTATATTTGTACTTTGCTTGTTTAGATTCTTTTTAATGCTTGAGCTTGGTTTGTACTCAACTTGCTTAAATTAATTAAACAAATATTTAATAGAGCTAATAAGCAAGCTTAAAAAATAAATGTGTAATTGACTTTTTATATTATTAACTAATAATTTTATAAGTCTAAATAAACTAGCGATGCAATAAATAAGTAATTAATATTAAAATACTTGACATTAAATAAACAAGAATCAATTAAATAAATTTAATTTAAAATTTATAAAATAGGACATATTCATATCCATCATTACATCCAATCCTAACAACAAATGCATGCACAAAGAAGAAATTCTTATGAGAGATATATATGTCAGATTGTGTTTCTAAATATTAAAAAATCAACTTTAATTTGTGTCCATACTTTTTAAATATTTTATTCTAAAATAAAAAAATGGAAAGAAGATAAATATACAAACAATTTATCAAAAATAATTATACAAGCTTACAACCTCATCTTAATGGTAATGGGGAAACTATGAGAATACAAGCGATAATGCTTGTTGGTACACTATAAAAATTAATATATTTGTTGCTCATTCTAATAAATTTGGTAAGTGGGTCGAACTTTATAAATATGACATGTAGATCAATGATTTTTATAAACATTATTATAACAAGTTTTGTAAAAAAAGTGAAAATCACTTTTTTCAAATATTCTATCAAATTAATTTTGAAATTAAATTCTAATCTTTCAAAATTTCATTTAAACATTTCCATCCAAATAAATTTACTTGCTAATAATGTATTGACAACATAATAGATGCTTTTAAGAGTCATGCTAATCATGAAAGTCCTGCTTTTAAAGGCGGCTAATAAACCATTTTCAAACCAACCATAAAATCTTTAGATGCATGAATTATCTTGATTTTTTCAAAATATTGATCGCTAAAGTATAAATCATTCATACTCATTTCAATAAGAGTTCCAATGGTTCTTTGTAAACTTCAAAATCATCAGATCTTTACATGAAAATAAGTTTGAAATGGATTGTAGTCATTTTGATGCGTAACAAACAAGGCAACAAAATGCAAAGTTGGAGGTTTAGAGCTGTGTAGTTGCCAAGATAGGCTTGCTTTTGTCAGTTGGTCCACACTTATTTTAGGGTTGGCGAATGACATTGTCGTAGGTAGGGGTGTCAATTTCGGGTCACGGGTCGGGTTCGGGTTAGACCCAGAACTGACCTGGGTTTAAACGGGTCGACCCTAAACCGACCCGGTTAGGTAAACGGGTCAGAAATGCGAACCCGGACCCGACCCGGCAGGTTGCCGGGTTGACACGACCCGACCCGGGAAAGGCGGAAAGCTAGTCGCGCTGGGTGAGTGCGGGCGGAGTCGCGCGGGGTGGTTTGGTCGAGCGGGGCGAGTGTGCGGCGGCGCGGGGTCGCGCGTGTAGCGGTAGCGGGGTCGTGCTACAATGATGTGGTTGGGCGGGGTCACGTCTAGGGGTCGCGCGGCAGCAACGGGGTCGGGTTCGCGGGTTGACCTGTTAACCCGTCGGGTCAACCCGAACCCGACCCGTTTTTCAAACGGGTTGATTTCTGGAACCCGAACTCGACCCGTTTTGAAATCGGGTCGGGTCCAACCCGGATTTTTCGGGTCGGGTCTGGGTCGGGTTCTCGTGTCGTGTCTAATATTGACACCCCTAGTCGTAGGAGGCCTTTTTGTGTGGGAGGGGAGATAGGGAAGATTAGTTGAGCGGGAGAGGAGGGGCACGTGGAATGGAAGAGCTTTTATGAAAGAGAAATCGTGTTCACTCACTTGAGATTTTAGTTTAGATTTCATACAACAATGTGGGGAAGAAAATTAGTGGTAGATTTAAGGTATTAAAAGAGTTTTTGGTGTTAAATAAGTAAATATGCACTTAAGTTTTAGATATGCAACTTGAGATGTTTCAAGTTGTATGAATGTGAACCTCCTAAAATTAATATTGGAATATCATCGAGAATGGAATTGGTTGTTTTATAAAATGAAAATTTAACTAGTTGTATTCTATGGATGCGATTGCTGCACAATATAAAACATGTTTATTGGTAGAGTTGAAAATGCAAAGAAGGATATATTGTAAAATTATGAAGAAAAAAGTTTGAAGAGATAATATTATTTAGAAAGCTTGGGAGTAGTATATGTATCACCCCATAATACCCCTTATCAATATTGTAGAATGCCATACAAATAAACATAATGTTTTCATTCTTAACATATGATACTTTTCATCATCTGAATATTTATATAAAACATCCCATAACATTATATTTACTATATAAACGGAAGCATCTAATAACTCTAAATTACATCAAACAAATAATTACAAAGCCACTAATAAAATCTCAAATAGTATCCACCGAACTGCCTACTTACCTCAGCTGTAGACTTACAAATAGAGTTAAATACTAGCATATAAAATATAATAACTTGCAACTTATTCTGCATCGACGTTTTCCTTATATTTTCTTGTAATAACAGTCAGTATGAAAAAACTGATGAGTTATGAGACTCAATAAGTTATGCAAATTACATAGCATTTAAATTGCATAATTAAATTCACTACATTGAAATTATAAATTAAACAAACTTGACATTATTTATAAAATAATATAAAATCACATTTGACATTAACTTTTACTTCCTTTGAAATCTATATTGAATATCAATATTAATATTATGCTAAATTTTCATCAGCATGTTTAATAAAGCCCAGATAGACCTGATATTATCGCAATTGAACAACATAGAAATTCCTTTTGCCTCATTTGGGGTTCTTTTTGTCCCACATGGTATGCAGCTATCATATCTCTGAGCTCTTTATTGCCCCACTTATAATGCAGTTTTATACATGGGGATCCTTTTGCCTCACATGCATTGGTAAGTTGTACATCATTTTATATCCAAACTTTACTTAAATTGATATTCACTAAACTTCACATATTCATAATTCATACTTGTATTATTGCATGCTTTCATAGCGATCTTTCTATTATACTATTTGTATACAAAGAATGTGTATACAATATTTAAGGAAATTGACCTCTTTCCAACATATTATTAAATAGGAAAATATTTAAATGAACTACAAAACCATATTTTAAACTCATATGATTAAATTATATAAGTGGTTATTTATACTTGAAAATTTAGATTTATAATCCTTTTCTATATATTGAACAAACTTAATATCATTTTTCCCATTAATGCATTCAAAATTAACTCTCCATGCATTATTTTCCTCCTTGAATATTTGTCTCCTCAATTCCTCCACCACATACGCACTCTTCTTCGATTGTAAGTAACCTACAATCATTTCTTTTACATTTCATACATTCTACAATCTATTGCTTAATTAATTTTGCATAACATTAACTTATATTATATTTATCTCAAAACTCCCCTTCTGCACATATCCCAATAATTCCTAGAGTTGGTGAAATCTCATTTAAGGTGTTGCACTACTATTTAGAATTTAATAAAAGTTTAATAAAATTATCGTAATCTTGCAATATAACCAATTTGCTTACCTTGATTTCCTCTGAATTTTTATTCTTATTCTTCTTTCCTCTATTTTTTTTCTTATTTCTCTCTGCTTGTTACTTCAGGGTATGCTTGCTGATGTCCTTCGCTGCACTATGCCGCTCCCTTGTATAGTGTCCGAAAACACTGTGCCGAAACATACATAAGCACTGTGCCGAATACTTCCTCCAATCCCGCAACTGCACTTCCTCCAGTGGCCTATGCTTGCGTGAATTCCAAACAGGGAATTCTTGATATTCACTGTGCCGTGAAATCAAACCAAATGAATAAGAAGAATTCTTCACACGGCTATAGCCTTAACATCCACTCTGCTACAGTTGACAACCCGCCACAGTCCATACTTCTCTAACCGCCTACATTGCTTGCGTGAAAAAAAAAAATGGAATGGAATGGATAAGAGACCCACTAACTGCTATCATACACGCACGTCCTTCTGTAACACCTCTTCAGGAATATATGACTAGTTAATTTTATTTAATACTTTACTTAATAATAATACTAAATTCACTTAATAGTAATTAATTTATTTAAGAGTGCATTATAAATAAAAAATTATAATTAAAACTTATTTAACTTTAAAAGAATCGACTTTTGTATTTTCATTACCTGTAAATTTGGATATTACAACATCAATAAAGATAACATTATAATGGATAGAAATAGGTGATTTTGTCTTATAGATTTGAAGGAAGAAAGTGGGTCATGGGTGGGAGATAGATATAAGAGAATTGGAGTAAGAAGGAAAATTTCAGGCCATGGATAACATTGCTTCAAGTTCTTTAGAAAGATAAAATCAGGAATCAAAACCACTTGCAGCTTTTAACAATATTAAATGGAATCAAATGATTTTTAAAGTCAACTCAAATAGTTGGGATAAGGCTATCATACACTCACGTCAACTCTAATAATTTTTAAAGTCAACTCTAATAATTTTTATGGTGACATAATTGCCATTGTTGTTTCTGTTCACATTTATTCTGATTTGCTTACTTTTGAACTTCAAAGACACTGGATCTTTTTGCTCAATTATGCTGCGAAAGAAGGTATCCATACCTTAGGCTTGATGGCACAACATCTATTGGAAAAAGACAAAAGCTGGTTAATCGTTTCAATGATCCAACAAAGGTTCTTTTTAGAACATTTTTCTTGTTCAACTGTTATTATTTTGCACAAGATTTTTTAACCAAAGAGGGGAAATATAATATTGCAGAATGAGTTTGTGTTTCTTTTGAGTAGCAAGGCTGGTGGTTGTGGACTTAATTTGATTGGAGGAAATCGCTTGGTACTCTTTGATCCTGATTGGAACCCTGCCAATGATAAGCAGGTAATTATATATCTTAGCTTGATTAAATCTCTAACAACCTCAAGTAGTTGGGATACGGTGAATGATGACTGTGAGTATTTGTATATGTTTATGCTGGTAGTCTTCTTTTTTTTAATTACTGTTATAGATTTCTGACTGTTCTGTTATTGTTTTATGCCAAAAGGCTGCAGCTAGAGTTTGGAGGGATGGCCAGAAAAAGAGAGTATACATATATAGGTTTTTGAGCACAGGGAGCATTGAAGAGAAGGTTTATGGGGAAAATAACTCAATAATGCTTTTTGTTATGTACTTGGTTATTTGGTCTTAGGATGCAACCAACTTTTTTGTTTCCTCCGCTGTGTATTTTATTCTGTGATAACGCTTTTTAGGTGTACCAGCGGCAGATGGCAAAGGAAGGGCTTCAAAAAGTTATTCAGCAGGATCTAGGTGAAAGTGAGATGTTGCATGTATGAGAATTTTAGTATAACTTCCAATGCTTTTGTTGACAATGCAAAATACATAAAAAATTTTACTGCAGGGCAATTTTCTTTCAGCTGAAGATTTGCGGGACCTCTTCAGGCTTCATGAAGATGCCAAGTAATCCCTACTTAATTTTAAAATTGATCGTCTCATGTTTATAACTTCTATTTTCATGTATTTTTCTGTTTTAGTTTTTGATAGAAATTTTAATCCGTGGCATTTGCTTACTGTTGATGAAGTACCACCTAAAAAATTTTCCACTATTTATTAATTCATAATAATAAGTTGCATTAAGATTGTTTATTTTTAATATTAATTTGAGTTCTAATCTCAACACATATCCATTTGTTCATATTTGCCGTTATTTTGATAAGTTTCATACCTTTTTATTGTCTTTTTTTTTTTTTCAATTTCTTTTGTATTCAACCTTAAGAATTAAAATTCTTATCATCTAGTCTCCCTTTTTTAGTGCTTTTGTCAATGCCTTGTTAAAATCAAATTCCGATATACATTATTTAAAAGCATATATAAATATGTTTGTTGTTACCATATTAAAGCCTTCATGGGGATTTAATCATATTTTCCTGTTTTATTTTCTAAATTTATTGACATAAAAAGTTGTCCCGCTTGGTGGGTGTGGGATTTCTAAATTCCTCCTTGATTCTTTGGAATATTTGAGTTATTATGGGTTATTTTTTTAGAAGAAGATTGAATTATTAGGTGGGGCACTACTCAATGATTTTGACTTCTAAGAAGGGCTTCATCATTTGGTTCAATATTTCTCATAGGTGCAAGTTTCTTTGTTAATTATCAGCTTGATTGTGAGAGAGAAATATTGATTAAGGCTAGTTTATACGTTATATGTTATTTTGATTTTGTTATGTTTTTTATTTTGGACTTTAAGATGAATGGGCATAGAATAAAAAATAACGTTGTTTTACGATTAGATGGGATGTTTAAAGAATATTAATGAAAATGTTTTTAGAGTTAGATTCTAGATCTTAAAATTTTGGCTGTGTATGAGGAAGATAATGTTATGTAGAAAAAAATAGATAGTGATATTAAGAATGTTGCAAAAGATGTGCTTGGAGTATCAAAGAGAAAAAACTTTTAATAGTAAAAATAGTTTGTGTTGGAATTAAAATGTGCAAGAAAAAATAAAAAAATAAGAAGATTTGTTATATAAATTGGTTTAGATGTAAAAATTCTGATAATTGGGTAAGATATAAATATGTCCTTAAGGAGTCTAAGAAAGTAATATGTGAGGCAAATATTTTAGCTTTTAATGATTTATATAATAGATTAGGAGAAAAGGACCAAAATGATTCCTCAACTCTTTACGAGGGATCAAAATGGTCCCCAACTCTTTTGGTCACTCAATTTTTTAAAATGAGATATTTTTAGTCCTATAATTTAATGTTGGAGTTAATGATGTTAAATGTAAGTATTATGGTCATTTTTTAATTAAACATTTATGAAATATAATTTTCAAGTAATTATAATTTTTATAAAAAAAATTATTAAAATTTTTCTTTAATAAAAAAATAATAATGATTTCAATTTTAATTTAAAAAAATTTAGTTATATTTTATAAAATATGATTGGTAAAAATATGTGTGACTAAGTTTGAAACAACTTCTATTTGCATTTGATTTATCTAAATCAATATATAGCGTATTCTATAAAATATGACTAAAATATTTAAAATTAAAACTAAAATTATGAATACTTTTTTTATTAAAGAGAAATTTAAATAAATTTTTTTTAGAAAAATTATAATTACATAAAAATTATATTTAATAAATAGTTATGTGGGCTCGAAAAATTCGGCCCCGGCCTCCGCACGCTATTGTTATGCTTTTCTTTGGTGAGGAAAGTTTTAACGGATTAAGTTCTGGGGTAAATTTTGAAAGACAGATGGGTTTGTAGATAATATACTATCCAGAGATTTCGCCCTCATTTTGCTAGGACTTGATCTGAGTTTTGGTTTCCTATAGGTACGAGTCCCTATATTTAATTACCCCTCCCGATCACGAGAGAGAACTTTCGATTAAGGCTAGTCGTCAATCAGATACGTATAAAATACATGTTACCTGGCATATAGTAGCATCAATGGGTTTGAATATAAAAATTCAGAAAGTTGAAGGATTTGATATTTAAAGTAAAAATTTTCACCATCTTGCACACTTAAAGCGGATGGTGGGGGAATGGATGATGGACCCGATTAAGATCCCATGGTTCTGTTGTCCCGGGCCATCGTGGTCGTCCCTGGTCTACTTAGTCAGAGGAGGTAATCGACACAACTTGACAGAAGGATCCTTGTCGGCAACCATGGGTTGCTTCGTCCAAGGGGACCTTGTAGACTTGGGATGAATGTCTGTCTAAGGTGACAAATTTGAATCCACCTTAGCTAACAGAGGGCTTTGTGCGCTATCGATTATATCCTATTAATCCATATCTCAAGAAATTGATGCCGCTAAGGAACGTATTGGCTCTGACCATAACCGGTATTTCGTGGTGTCATTTGGCGGCAAAATCACTCGGTTCAGAGGGCTCCGGATCATAACCGTTTATCTTGCGGTGTCATTTGGCGGCAAAACCGTCGGTTAGAGGACACATACTTATTAGCATGAGATTATTTTGAGAATGGATCATAGTGATATTTTCGACTAGGCATTTGGCTCTTTGTGAGCTGAAGTAAATTTTAATTTGGGTGAATGGATTTTTGCTTTAGTATTTCGTGATTGGATTTTCAATTTTAAACATCTTGAAATTAGAATGACATTGGAATTTTGGATTGGCATTTTGAAATATTTAAAATGGACCCCTCCGGTTGAGATTTTCTATTTAACACGGCCATCATCGGGGTGTTCGGTGTCATTAAAATGAACCATGTCAACTCGACCAAGCTATTGATTGAGGATCGGGTTTCTCGTAGGTTTTATACCTTTGTTCGTGAATTTTCTTTATTATAGGTCTTGAAGGCCTAATATGAATGTATTAAATAAATATGCCGGTCGCCACAACCGTATATTTATTTGATGGTTCAAACCCTGTCGACTCCTATTGATCTGTATAGAAGGATCATATTCGAATTTGAATTCACTTATTGACCCGCGCAGCATCCTTAGACGTCACATGTGTTCCCACAACATGCTCGTCGGGGCCCATGCGGGTGTTTGAAGGTCTTTTATAATTATTTATTGAACCTTGTCGACTCCTATCTACCTGCTTAGGAGGATCAGGTTCAAATTTATTGACCCGCGCAGCATCCCTAAATGTCACGTGTGTGCCAATAACACGCTCGCCGGGGCTCATGCAGGTTTTGATTGTATACTCCTTTTTAGTGTACCTATGTGTATACAAGCTACAATGCATACCGGGGGGGGGGGGGGGGGTGTTTTGAGATTTTTAACTTTGATCAATTGAGCGGGCAACCATCACTTGAATGCAATGCTCTACTTGGAAGTTCATACACGCCTTCTGTCCGCTTGTATGCATATTGCGGATCCGATGGTGTTGCGTAGCAGCTTCTAAATAGAGTTGTTCGTTGCTTTATACAGGTAGAATCGATAGGGCACAAAGCAAACTTCTTTGGTTAGACTTCTTTGAATTCAAATTTATAACATATGAATGATTTAGACTTCTTTGGTTAGCATTTTGTATTCAATTTGAGAGGACAATTCCTTAACATTACATTAAAGTTTTGATATCATTTTCATGTCAAGTTCTTTTTAATTGTCTCAAGTCACAATATTGAGTCATTGTTCTTTTGCATTTGTTCTAGTTCAAAATGTTGGAGCATTGCTTCAATATTACTTCAATTATTCAAATTTGATTTAAATTGTTACAAATTCAATTAGGCTCAAGTTCATGTCATGTTCCGATCAAGTTCGAGTCCAAATGAAGTCCTCCATATGTTCAAATAAAGTTCAGGCTCAACATGAGCCTCTTCCGTTCGTCGAGTCCTCTATTGTCCTTTGAATTCAAATCATGTTGAATTCAAATTCAAGTCCATCTTGAGTTTGAGCTCACTTAAGTTATTCAATCAAGTTCAAGTTGAGTTCACAATTGATTTAAGTCTCAAATTATGGTTTATGAGTTCATATTCATTTAAATTTGAATTTATTTAAATCAATCACATCAAATCCACAAGTTCCAAATTTCCCTTTGAGTTCAATCAAGTCCAAGTCCAAGCTCACTTGAGTTCAAGTTCATTTTTTTTGTTCAAGTCCTCAATATTTTCAAATAAAATTTCGGCAGCCTCCTAGAGTCTCCCCTGTTTAGGGAAAAAATTAAGAGGCAACCTTCCTCTCAGCGCTACGTGAGCGCTTCAGGTAGGTGTCAAAATGACACCGCGGTTGCAAATTTTTAATTTAAAATCCCCGTCCTCTACGTGAGTATTTAAGGGGTTGGAGCACAAGTTAAAAAAACACAGTTTTCCCCCCTATGCACTACATGAGCGTTTGGGGGTACTTATTATATTATATTATATATATATATATATATCCCCCTCGCCGCAAGCGCCGCACCGATTTCCCTCCATACAATGCCACGTGAGCGCGTAGGGGGTTTGCCGGCTCGTTGCTAGTATTGAAGAAGGATTTTGTTCGTTGCAAGCGTCGTGCCGGTTTCCCTCCCTACAACGCTACGTGAGCGCGCATGGGGTTTGTCGGCCCGTTGCTAGCCACGAGAGAAGGATTTTAAGTTAGGAGAGTTATAACTTTGCAAGGATTGAAGGATTGGCGTTGATGACGAGAGAGGATGTATACAAAGTTATTGTTATAATCAATAATAATAAATATCATTATCATAACTGATAATAATAAATTAATATTAGTATAATTGATAATAATAAACTGTTAATAATAATTTCTTATTATTATAACTAATATTTATAATAATAATTAAAAAAAAAACGTATACCTAAGGGGGTCGGCTGGCTTTGAGTTCGGGAATGAGAGGTCGAGTGAGGGAGATCGGGTCGGCTAGGGCAATGGCGTCGCTGGAGATCGGAGGAAGGTAAGGATCTCTCTCTCTCTCTCTCTCTCTCTCTCTCTCTCTCTCTTTCTCTCTTTCTCTCTAGGCTTGCGGTCGGCACAGGCAGAGGTGGAGTTCAGAGGAGAGGTATCGGGTGAGCAACGATAGAGCAGCGAATGGGGAGCTCGATCGCATGGGAGGAGTCGGTCTAAAGCCTCAGTTTGCTTGGGTATTTAAAGACATACATGGGCGCTTGATCGAGGCAGATCGCAGGATACCCGGGCTATTTCGACGTCGCTTGCAGATCTATCGTGGGATTTCATGCTGGATTTGTGGATCTAGGTACGTGTGCTAGAGATTATTTTTGTTCATGTGTACAGAGGTCAACAATTTAATTAAAAATGATCAAATTACCCTTTCATTTAATATCATTAACTCCAACATTGAATGTTAGGACAAAAAAAATCTCATTTTAAAGAGTTGAGGGACTAAATTGGTCTCTCAAAAGAGTTGAAGATTATTTTGGACCTTCACAAAGAGTTGAGGACTTGAGGGACCAATTTTGTTCTTTTCTCAATAGATTAAATACTAAGGAGGATGAAAGATATATGTATAAGTTAACCAAAGAAAGAGATAGTATTAGTAAGTATTTAGTTACAATAAAGTGCATTAAGGGTGAAGATAAAAAAGTGCTTTTATTAGAAGAGGATACTCAACAAATGTGGATAAGATATTTTGCTGAACGTTTCAATGAATATTATGAGAATGTGATTGACTTTAATGATCTTAGGACCCTAAATGAAAATAAAGATTTTTGTTTTTATAGATGTATTAATAAAATTGAAGTTAGAGAGGCTTTAAAGAAAATGAAGTGTGGAAAAGCTGTTGTAACGGATGACATCCCAATAGTGATGTGGAAATATTTAGGGGATGAAGGAATCTCTTGGTTTACTAAACTTTTTAATATTATTTTGAAGACTAAAAATATGTCATATAAGTGGAGAATGAGTGTTTTGATTCCTATTTTTAAAAATAAATGTGATGCACAAGATTGTGCGAATTATAGAGGAATTAAGTTAATGTGCCATACTTTTAAATTATGGAAAGAGAGTTATGGAGCTTAGGTTGCAACGTGATACTAATGTTTCACAAATTAAATTTGTATTTATGTCGGGTAGGTCAACTATGGAAGCTATACTTTTATTGAGATGTTTGATGGAGAAGTATAGAGAGAATAAGAAGGATCTACATATGATATTTATTAATTTAAAGAAATCATATGATAAAGTTCCAAGACAAGTGCTATGGGGAGTTTTAAGAAAGGAAGGGGTTAATAATGCTTGTATTCAAGTCAAATATACAACCATTTCCATTTCTTTTTTCATTTTCATTTAATGTTCACGAGTACAGCTTCCCGGGCCAGTACCATACAGGGATAAACTCCTGTAATTTTGCATGCATATCCTTTTCCCTTTATCATTTGTTTATTTATATTTTTTATTTATAATATAGGTCATATTATTCTTTCATCGTTTTTTACTTATTTTCTTATATATGTAAGTATTGTATATCTATTTCTTTTATATATGCATTTATATCCTTAAATCATGTATTTGATACATTTTTCTTCTACATATTCATTTAAAGTCAAAAATTCATCATCACATATTCATTTGAATCTTCTCACCTAATAATATCAAAAGATAAGTAAACATTACTTTTAAAATTTAAATAGAAGTTTAACAATAAAATAAAAAATGCCTATACACAATGGTAATCACCCATAATTATCATAAATATTCATTTTTGAAAGAAAATGAAAATACAAATATAAAATTTATACACAATTATAACTACCCACTTTGATTCTAAACCTTGATCCGTGAAATAACTTTAGGCAATAGAACCTAAAGACATACAAATATCAAATGATTATTATTATTTTTAACTTTTCATAAACATTCCTCTAATTAATTCTTACCTTAAAATAAATCACTTACTTTTCCTTAAGAAGGAAATTCCAAAGCCCAAAATTCTTCTTCTTCCTCTTCCAATTTCTTTCTCTTTCTCTCTCAGTTTCTTTCTTCTACCTTCTTTTAAGATGATAAATCATTTCATAAAATTAAATCTCAAAAGATGTAGAAAAAATGCATAAAATGTGAAAACCTACCTTCTTCTCCTCTCTCTCTCTCTCTCTCGTTCGGTTTCTGTCGCTATCTGTTCGTTTGCATCCAAAGGAATGAGAGAAACGAGCAAATAACGAATGAGTATTTATTTTCCCCCCACGTACGCAATCCTTCACTTTAAATACTGAACCGAGCCTTGTTGAAATCGCGGAGCACGCTCCGCCCAATCGCGCTTCCTGTCCTTCTGCTCGCTCTGTTGAATCGGGGTTTTAATAGAAGCTCAACTGAACCGGCCAACTAGACCGGTCTTTACAAGGGAAGTAATATTTATGAAGATATAATGCATAACGTCAAGCTCAACAAACTACAAAATAACGGCCGAAACATACAAAAAAAACTATAAAATAGGAATTACATTTGATTTGAGGTTGCTTTGTTTTCTAGACTTGGGAGGTGAAAAGGCAAGAAGTTCAAAAGAGTACAACAACAACAACAACATCAAACCTTTATCCCACTACGTGGGGTCGGCAAACAAGCAGCAGGGGGAGAATAGGCGTGTTGATGCTTTGTCTTATAGAATTGGGAGGTGAAAAGGGGTGTTGATTTAAAATTAATATTTAATATTAGATTAATTATAAAATGGAAGGTTAAGATTTAGAAATAAATGAAATTAAAATCTTTGGCATTTCTATTGGCTCTTACTTAAATGTAATTAATGTAAATAAAATAACAATTAAAATCTTAAAAAATCTTAATAATCAAAATGGAAGGCTAGGATTTTACTTGAGTAATTAAAATAGAAAGTTATGATTTTATTTGAGTGGAAACTCAATTCAAATCCCTTTTATAATAGTAGTATTGATTTATAAGAGGATGTTGGTTTTAGCATAGCAGTAAATGTGGCTAGCATGAGTTTAAACCATGGGTCTCTAATTGATCACATGAACTTCATGACATCCCCTTATATTAGCTTTATGTTGGTCATACTATTGAAGCTCATGCCTCCTTCATAGCACTTCTTCTGCAATTGCTTAAGCCACAACTTAATTATTGTAGAGCATGTCTTTGCTGCACATTTTGGATGATTCTATAGATGTGTTTTCAAGGGTTATGCGAACCTCAATTATGGATGGATGGTGGAGCTCAAGTGACTTCATCAATAGATTCTTGGGAGTAGCAAGATCAACAACTATGATGGATGTGTTTTTCAGGACCTATGAGAATAAATCTGTGGTAAAAGGTTTTTAATCACATACTAAATGGAACAATTTGTATTGCACCTCGATATTTTTGCTCATGGATTAAAAGTTTTTGATTCCAAATATGAAGCTTGAAGAAAATTTGTAGAATTGCACCTCGATATTTAGTTATGTATTTTGACTTCATTTAGGGGCTGTTTGTGTAACACCCCACAATAGAACTACACTTTATTGCAGTGCAACAATAATAATCATAACATATCCATCATTTATCTCTGAACTCTTTTGAATTCATTTCAGATCTAAATAAAAGATCATATAATATCGTTCGGAATAATAAAGGAAGCATCTAATAATTCCCCAAATTTCATCACATCAAAGACTTTGTACAGAGCCACTAAGGAAATCCAAAACAATTCAAAATAAATCAACATTAAAACTTCTTTACTAACCTTAAGAGTAGATTTCAACTTTTAAATAAACAAAAAAAAAACTTAAATACTTGCGTATCAAACTTCTTCCACTTTTCCTTTCCCTTTTCCTGTAAAAACAGCCAGTAAAAGATAACTGGTAAGCTATGAGGCTCCGTAAGTTATGCAATTGAAAATAGTATTAAACTCGCATGTTAAAATTTTAAAACAATAAACATGAATGAAATTTAAACTATTAGAGATACTACAAATATTTCATTTGGCATTACCTTTAACTATTATCTTAGATCCATAATGAATATCAATTTTCTCATTAAAATATTTGGCTATTCTTTCATAAATAAATTCAATGGAGCCCAGGAAAACCTGGCATTATCGCCATTGAATTTCATAGAGGTCCCTTTTGCCTCTTTAGGGGTCCCTTTTGCCCCACCTGCTATGCAGGTATCATTTCTTTTGGGGTCCCTTTTGCCCCTCTTACAAGGTAGTTACATATTTGGGAACCCTTTTGTCCCAACTATCCTTGTAAATCATACATCATATACATATATCCAAACTTTATGTTAAATTGATATTCAATATACTTTTATAACATAACTCATACTTGTATTATTGCTTTCATAAAGATATTTATATGCAACTATGTACCATATGTTAAGAATGAAGATTATTTTCAAAATCTTTCCGACTAGTAAAATCTTTAATGAAACATAACAACTCTTATTTGGAAGTCTCATGATTAAAATATATAAGAGGTCTTTCATATATGGAAACTAGGTTAGGAACATCCTTTAGCAGAAAATTACTTGTGACACAAATTTCTCGTGCATTCATTCAACTACTAATATATAATGCAAAAGTAATAAGAATTTACATATTCAATATACTTTTAATTTGCATTACTTACCTTCTCGACGATTTGCTTCTTCCAAACCTTCCCTTCTTATTCCTCTTCTATTATAAGTCACTTCAAAGCCTCCTCTTTGCATAAGCTTATATAATCTATATCACCATAAATTATGATTTGCATAAGAACAATACTAAATTGAACCTAGTATACAAGATAAGGGAAATTTATAATTCTTACATTTTTCTATCTTTTTGATTATTCCTTCACAGAATTTACTGTTCTTTCTCCAAATTTCTATAATTCAACCATTTATTCAACTACACTTCTCTGCAAAACATATATTTCCCAATTGTTGTTGTTCAGTACTTATTCATTCAACTTAAGCCTAAAAAGTCTACAAGCTTCTTACCTGTCTTGCTGCAGAATTCTTCAATTCCGTGAGATCACTTGGTCAAAGCCTTACCTAGTGCCGCTACAATACTTTATACACTATGTTGAAACATGTATAGTGAAATTTGCACAATGCCGAACAATTCCTGCACTCCCGCCTCTTGCTACAGCACTGGAAATACTATGCCGATTAAAGCTACAGTCCCGCCTCCCTCTACCATACCTTGCTACAGGATCTTTGTATCCGCCAGTATGCCTTCGACAAGGAACAAAAATCAGCGGCTCCCTCTATTCCGTGAAATCTGCATTTCATTTTTCTCTCCCATTTTATTCTCATGCCGTAACAACACTTATCCAAAGTAGATAAGGTTAGGAGAGTGGGCCCCAAGCTATAACTGCTATTTACCCAAACTATGCATCTATTCATAATAAAATTTTTTTTACCTATTTAACTGAAATTACATAATCCATTTATTTTCTATTATTAATGTAACAAATATTTAACATTAAATTTACCTATTTAATATTAATCTATTTAACAAATAGTTAATCAATAAATTTGAATTATAAGTAGCATTTAGCAACTCACTTGGTTATCTGGTTGAGTCTTACAGTTTGGTTGCCTGCAAAGTAAACGCAGTGTAAATTAAATGCAGTGTAAAGTAAATGTAGTGCATTCCAAATATTTTGAGGCTGTTTGGTTGTCTGTAAAGTAAGCGCAGGAGAACTGTTTCCCTTGTTTGATTAGATATATCCAGAGTAAAGTAAGATCAGTGCATTTGTAATATTTTTTTTGTCATTATAACTAATATATTTATAAAAGCAGTGATAAATTTTTTTTGAAATTATATGATATAATATTTGTGATTGAGAGAAATTTAATTTTAATTTTAGGGATTAGAATTAAAAAAAAAGAAGGAACCATATTTTTTACATCCTTTTTTCAAGGAGGTGAGAGATTTACCTTTTATATATAATTGGATCAGTAAACTCTCATAACCAGTTCGTTCTGTGCCCGTAAGATTCCTAAACAGAGCTAAGTATCTCTGCTTCGTATTTTCCTAATAAGAAAAGCATACAAGATGGATTGGGTGAGAGGCTCCGCTATCGGACAAGGAAGCTCCAGTGCCGTCCACCTGGCCTTTCACCGCCGGAGCTACCCGGCTCCGACCATACATGCCGTCAAATCTGCCCCACTCTCCTCTGCCTCCCTTCTTCAGCGCGAAGAGGCCATACTCACCGAACTACATGGCTGCCCGCAAATCATCTCCTGCTTCGGTCACGACATCACTACAGATACTGCTGGTGGCGGAATCAATCGCCTCTACAACATATTCCTCGAATACGCCGCAAGCGGCTCCATCTCCGACGGCCGACGCCATTCGCCGTGCCGGCGGTGTTCTGTATACGCTCGTTTTGTATAACTAGGAGTGTCACTGCCATTGTGACCTCATTCTTAGTCATCGGTCCCATCTTCTCCAATTTCTTCTTCGCTAGCTTTGGCTGGGAGTGGGGCGGCGGTTGAGGCAACCGAAGCCCGCACAATTGAGATCCAGGGAGAGACCCCATATTTTCGAACATGATAAGAGATTCCGTAAGAGAGGGCGCGGGATCTGGTGGGAAGAGGTCTGAGGGAAATGGATGCGGAGGATTTGCAGAACCAGGCGAAGCGACGATGCGGGAACGTCAGCACGATCGCAAGAATGGAGAAGAGAGCAAGGAAGAACAGAGAAGAAGGGAGAATATATGTCAGCTTCGGCGAAATCATCCCCCAACAGCCGAAAAGAATTTCTAACCCGCTCAATTTGAGCGGGTTTCGAAGTCGCGCGAATTGCCTCCCCTAATACCCCGCTATTGCTTCGGAGGTATTCCTTTCATTCCGCTCAAAATTAACCAAACAACCGAAATTAGTAAATACCTGTAATTGTTTTACTTTACCCTCCTAATTCAGACAACCAAACAACCCCTTAATCCATCTTTTGATCTATACTATCTTTGTTACTCTTTGATTTCTTCTTGAATTTTTGTCAGTTTGGATGAGCACTTGATGATTATCAACACAATATTAGATCAAGCGGCAACTTCAAGAATCAATGATGAAGACAATCTCATATGATCATGTTTTTATGCTTGTCGGATTAGAATTTCTTCACTCATTTGATGTCTTAATTCTTCATTTTCTTTTATTTGTACATTTATTTGACTTAGATTTACTTCTGCAAATGTTTTCCTGTTACATCGTCAGTTTCTATCATATTCTGCAAATGTTTTCCTGTTACATCGTCAGTTTCTATCATATTAACCATCTTATCCTATCTATGTTTTATTCTATTTTAAATTTCTATAGGTCTGAGATTCATGAAAACATGAACTGTGCTCGTTGCAACACTAATGCTCAAGAAGTGGAAGACAACAACGGTTACTCGGATGTTAGGAGTAAAGATTCAAGTGGAAGCTGTCAAGTAAATCAATCGGCTGATGACATTGGTGGATTTGCCGAACTTGCTGGATGCTTGCACAAGTTAAAAAAATCGGAAAGACAGGTTCAATTTTGTAAATACACTTTTTTTTTTAAGGTTGAACTAAGAGTCATTATTTGTCTTCCATTTACTTTGTCTGAATCTCAATTCAGATTGGGTGCCCACTTGAGGAAGACTTAAATAACTGGGGTCATCACTCCATCCCTGAAACTCTGCCAGATGCGATACTGCATGCCGCGGCTGGTGATGAGGTGTGTTAAATTCTTATATTTTATCTTTTCTTGTTTTTGCCTTAGGAAATGATCATGTGAAAACATATGAAAGACAGGCTTTCGCAGTTTCGCTAAATTACTTTATTAGCACTCCCGTGGCAGAGTAAAAGGACTTCTTTAATCTAGACAAATTAAAATAAAAAACGGCCATAATTAGGAATGGGAATTACAGCAAGCAACAGATAAAAATCCTAATTTAATTCCTTGAAAATTCAACTTTTAATGCCATGCTTTCCACAAGGGCTTTAGGCTTCATTTGATACAGCTTTCTTACTTCTTAAAGCAGTTTTTCAGTACAAAAATTTAAATTTTTATGCTAGCAATATGCTTTAAGAAGCAGTAAGAAAGCCGTCCTAAACAAAACTTTAATCTCCACATTTGCCACACTTGTAGATATTTTTAATTCCCAACTTCTTGAGTAGGTTTAAAACCTTGATGTAGGATGACCTCTGTCAGCATATCAATGGCTTCCAAATATGAGCACAGGTTATACAAATTGTCACTTGTTCAAACTTTTCCTTTAAAATGTTCATACTCAATTCGACATTTTTTGTTTGATCATCATGGGCATGATTCTGTGTGATACTGATTGTAACTTTTAGGTTGCAGAACAATTTTGTTGGACAAATTTTTTATACTTCTAGTTTTCTATTAACCTTTTCAGCCAAATTTCTAGAGCAAGTACTCTCAAGTCAATATTTACACGAACAAAGGATTATTTCTTACATTCCCCGTTAGTACAATAGCTTAATGTTGACCGGTTGCCATGAATATATCTCGTCTAATCTACATCTGTAAAAGCATTAATTCTCCTTCTTTCTTTTTTCCCCCAAAACATTCATTTTCTCTGTTAATTTAAGTATCTAAATATAGTGTAGGCAACATTTTGATGATGTTTAGATGGTGAATGCATACTGACTTACAATATTGATTGTAAATGCAGTTTTTAGCTTTTTTGTGAGATAAATATGTTAGTCTCCCAAACAATCTATGCGACCTCCCGTTGTTTATGGGAATTCCATCATCTATTTCTCTTATACTTCTGGTCTACGTCAGTAGGTGTTTTGGTTGGCGTGCATACATACATACCTATTTCATTCAACAACTTCAATGTGTATTTCCGTTGGGAGACTAGCCTAACTTTCTTGCTTTTGTCTACTTGCATTCCTAGGGAAAATCTAGTTGTCTCATACAAATTCAATGTGTATTTTCAGTGTGAGACTATCATATATAGCATTAGATCCCGAGACAAAAAGTTTTTGATGTTTTGCTTTCAGATAGTTGGGATAAGTCTAATTATGACTATGATTTTTAGTATTTAGAATTGGGGTTGGCGTAGGTCTTTGAACTATATTTTACTATTTTAATGTTATGCAACGAATAGATGAATGTATGTAACGGGGATAACATTGTTGCAAGTCTATTTAACTGAAACAGTGAAACCTTAAATTGCCTTAGAGCATTTACCCTATTATTGTTACTATTATTTTGTCATGATAATGATTTTTGCTTTTTCCTTTGCTTACACTAACTTTTCTTTGTGATTTACGAGTCCTGAAGGAATTTTTTTTCAGAAAAATGAACCAAATTTCTAGATTTGTATATGGAGTTAAAAACCTCTTTTCGGAGATGACAATTGGATCGCATGGAATTCTGTTGTTCTATGAAAAATAAAACCGTTATTGCTATTAGGTCACAAGGCTTAACTTGATACCCGGTCTACTAAGGTTCATTAATGTTCATAATCAAATTAGCACCCAATTTAGGGAGCTTGACATCTAATTGCACTTGAAGATTCACCTGTTTATTTATTCGTGTTAATGAATTTACTTGTTTTTTGTTTGATAAGTAGTTTGGTAAAAAATTAATAGAAGACTTGTTTGTGTTTGTTTAATTTACTTTATTTAATTTTTTTAACATCACACTTAATGTCCTTCCTCTGTATTCTTAGTGGACAATATTAACAAAACTATGAATATGAAGGAAAATCATAATGATCATCATTAAATGATATATTGACTTTATTCTTATTTTAATGCTTTTGAATTAAAAAAAAATTTAAAAAATGCTTATCAATTGAATTTTTCAACGTCTTGTGACATACACGTGTTAGGTAACGAGATTACAAGTATATAATATTTGCAACTTATATTTATTAGGCTTGATTAAATTACCACTACGACTTGAGCTGTATTAAAATTAAATACATAAGATTGAACAAGATTTTAAAACTGAAGCTCTGTTGGTGTTTGACAAATTTGAGTTGAGTAGTAGTTGGCTTGGCTTTGTTTATGGAGAAATTATTCTGTGTGGATGCCAAACACAGTTCACCGTTCGGAGACCAACAATAATACGTCACGTCATCAATACCAAGCCAGGTACTGAACAGTACCGAGCCGCGGTACTGAGCAACACCGAGCTGGGTACCGAACAGAGGGCGACTTGGCACATTCTAGTTGATCTCTGGACGGTGTTCAACATCCGCACAGAATAATTTTGCTTTTTTATGATCCTCTTTCTTCATTTCATCTATTCTTTACATTTTCTTTTTCAGTAAGGTAATAGAATTTCTTTTGCATGCTGACCATGTATTCACAGGTTACGTTTGTATTTACAAACCAAGTGGATGGTAAACTTGTTCCTGTAGAATCGACAGTGAAAACAGCAGCCAATCAAGCTAATGATCAGATGCCAATTAAAGCAAAGCATACCGAATTCAATGAAAAAGCTGGCAGAAATAGTCTTCGAGCATCGGCTGTACCTACTATTGTCAAAGGATCTTCCAAATTTCTTAGAACATCAGTAAACTCTTTGCAGTCTGATAGAGTGCAAGCAACGTCCTCTCACTTTTTATGCAGAAACAGTTCTGTTTCAAACTCATCACATGATTTTATTTAAATGCTTTGGCCCTATATTTTTATCTTCATGAGTATTTACGATGGATCGTTCCCTTAACCCATCTCTCCATTTTAATTAGTAGTTTAGGTTTTTAGAAGCCCCTTTGATTTTAGTTTCGTTTGGAACAGTTTTTTCCCTTACAGTTTTCTTTATTATTTTTAAAAGTGGTTTTTTATATAATTTTTTTTTTACTAAAAAAATTTTGAAAGACGATAAAATATTTTATATTTTTTCTTTAAAATCTTAGCGAATTTAATAAAATACTTATTTTGGAAATATAGATTTTAAACATGTCTTTCTATTTTGTAGCTTGTCTTTCCAATATTTTTAGTGCTTTTTTTGTGCTGCTAATATACTTTTATAATAGCTTTTGATTGCTTAACTGAGATGCATTATTGAGAAAAGAATGATGCCTTGTCAACCAGTTAAAAATTATTTTATTTTAATTTGTGACTGTACCCACTATGCTTTTAATTAATTATGAAAATCTATACAAACTATATCATTGTTCGATGAATTATAAGAACAGGTGTTCTTTTTTTTTTTCCTTTAATCTTATTTATTTTCCATAATAAGAAAAGGCCATTATCTGAGCTATAGTATTACATTAATTAATTTAGTTGTCTGAGTCTGATCTGACAGATCAAACGATATTGAAAATTAATATTAATTTACATGACATGCTCTGTTTTCTGCTCGTTTTTCAACAGTCAATAGCACCAAACTAATATTTATTTGTTACGAGAAATGTTAAGGTGACCATTATATTCTTCCACCAGCATTTTAGAAATATTTAGCTTAGAAAGATATTTATTATCATCTATAAGTAATAAGTTTCCCTTGAAGGCTTTTTTCAATGAATTAATGTTAATGATAAAGGAATGATATACAAAAAAAGTTAGAATCTTAAATATTAGGTATATAAATATATAAAAAATTTATGTATGTCTTAGTATAATTTTTTTATAATTTATTTCAAAAGAGTTTTTTTTATCAAGTTAGGTTGTTTAAGTTGTTTGTAAAGGAAGTGTAAAGTATTATAAATGGACGTGCTGTGAACATTAATATTTAGTTTGAAGTAAAATAAATATATTATAAAATTTTATTGCATTTGAAATTCACTATCTAATTCATTTTGATGTATTTAGAGTTCTGAGGATTTAGATGAGTTCCAAATACATTCGAAAATATAATCAAGGCTATAAAAAAAAAGTTTGTTGTTAAAATAACTTGTACTTGAGCTTGTTACAAAGCTCACGTTATATTCATTCAGTCATTCGTTAAGCAAACAAGATGAACCTGAATTTTTTTTTTTTAGTTACACAGCTCATCTTGGCCTGTTGGTTGAGAGCTTAGACTTCCAACTAAAAGATATTGTGTTCGAGTTTTTGTGTATGCGTTATGTGTATGAATTTGCCTTAAATGACCTAAATATCTCAAAAAAAAAAAAAAATTTAGCTCAATTTGTAAATGAGGCGAGTCTGAATAATTTTTTCTTCAATTGTATTTGACTCATATTAAGCTCAGAATTAAAAAAAATTAAAAAATAATATATAATATATTGTAGATTTTAATTTATTTTATATTCATATACCTAGATTGAAGACTTTCATAGAAAAAAAAAAAAGAGTTTTATTTTAAAATAAAGTATTTCATTTATTTTTTATATAAAGTAATCAGGCCAGGTCGCTTATTTATTGGGCAGCATGCATCTTTGTGCATTGAGCCATAGACCATAACCATTATAAAAATAGGACCTTGACCTTTTTCGTAAATATAAATATGATAATTCACTTGCATGCGTGGCCACGTCGTTTGCTTTTTGAACTGGGCAAACTGCTAATTATTTAGGCTTCGTTTGGGATGGCTTTTTTATTGCTTTCTAAAATAGAGTTTTAGTACAAAAATAAAAAAATTTGTACTAAAACTTCGTTTTAGAAAGCAATAAAAAAGCCGTCCCAAACGAACCCTTAGGCTTTGTTTGGAACGTCTTTCTTTTTTTTTTTTAAATATTTATTATTTTTATTATTATTTTTTCTTTGAAACGTCTTTCTTACTGCTTCTTAAAGCAATTTTTTAGTACAAAAATTTTAATTTTTATACTAATAAGAAATTTTAAGAAGCAAGAAGAAAGCCGTCTCAAACGAAACCTTAATCTCAGAATTTTAAGTTTCACCCAATACAAACATTAAGGGGTTAGTCTATCAATCAAGAGGTCGTGGGTGTCTTATGTATGTGATGTGTATAAGAGTCTGTCTTAATTAATCTAATTGTCAAAAAAAAAAAAAAAAAGGAAAAAAGTTCATTGTTTAGCTTAGGGCATCTTCAACTAAAAAATATATTTTCTACTTCAAAATTTAATAACAATCATATCAAATAATAATTCATCTTGAACTGAATTATATTTCTGGACGGTGTGAAGTCAATATTGACATAGCACTGTTCATGGTCGAGATAAAATGCAAAACCATGTTTCTATACGCCATTCGATTGGACACTCGTCGGAGCTGCAAACGAGCGAATGACATTTGGTTGGAGATGCCCTTAACTCCTTGCACGACGGAGTATTTGTATACGTGGCACATTAAGATATGAAGAATTAATTTTATTATCCCAAATTATCTAATAAATTCTTAAAAAATATAGTAATATTATAATTATTAAATATTTCTTTTGTCATCAAAAATAATATTTAATTTTTTTTAACAAAATCAAGTCGAAAGAGCAAAATTAAATTAAAACAAACCCAACACAAAAAAGATATTTTTCCAAGAAATTTGGCATTCAAGCCTCTTCCAAACTAATATAAATTTAAATAAATCGAATACCAACAAACACCCAACTCACTTGAGCTTTGCTTGTTCCTATATACGTTATATATCTACATCACACTCGCTTAAAAAATTAGAATTTTTTATTGATTTTTAAAATATATGAGCATATTAAAATAAGTTTATATATATATAATTTTTATTTATTTTTTAGAACTGGTATCCACCCGCTGCCACCCCAAAAGTGCGCTTGGCGGCGTGACTAATCCGTGGTTGACCTAGAAGAGGCATCCACCCCAGAAACCTCCTGGCCTGCACTTAATTGGGCCCCACTTACGAGGGGATTCCCAACCGTACTCGCCCACCAACTAAGCTAAGTAAGATGAATTCTTTTTAATTTTTTAAATAGAAAGCTATGGCACCAGGTCAAATAGATTTGGGTGACCAAGGTCAAATACCATGTTAGGGCTTACTATAAGTGGGACCTGACTTTCATATGAAATTATCTGAGCCACAGAACTAAATATCCCAACTCCATTAAATACAAATAAGACACCAATCTTCTCCTCTCCAAAAAATCAATAGCCTTTGTTGAGGACTTGGAAATGACTTCATGTCCAATCCTTCCCAATATACCCCCAACCTTAATAACTATCCAAATTTACTACTTCCATATCAAGAATAAGAATTGACTCAACATCCAAATTGGCTCAAAATTGAAATTGAAATTTAATACAAATCAAATTTCAATTTCATTTAATGAGCTATTAATAAATTTTATGCATTAATGTATGAAATTAGGCCACTACAAATTCTTCATATAGATCTGTTTGGACCAGTTAATTCAACCAGCTAGAAGAAAAATCGTATGAATTTGTGATTGTTGATGATTACTATAGATTTATTTGGATTATATTCTTATCACAAAAGAAATAATCATTTGAAAAATTTAGAACTTTCTTCATCTGGATGCATAAGAAATTAAGATGTGAGATATTGATTATTCATAGTGATCATGGAGACTTCCCATAAACAAAATTATATTATGATATTCTTATATATTTATATCAAAGGAATGTTAATTTTATTACAACTTAAATTTGAAATTGTGATAATTTTTGTCAAAAATCATTTTTATGTGACTAATGTTTCGTTTGGAATGACTTTTTAGTGCTTTATGAAGCAAGTTTTAATAACAAAATTTTTAAATTCAAAAAATTATTGTACTACAAAACTGATTTATAAAGAACTAAGAAAATCATCCCGAACGAAATCTAATACTGTCATGATTTTATATAGTCCCTTTGATTTTTTATTGCTTTTTTTTTTTAATTAAAAAAAAAATTCCCTCACTTTCAAAGCTCTATGAATTCTAAGAACTCATATGATATAATTATATATACAACTAAGTGCAAAAAATTAAGCTTTCCCAAACATTAACTACCTTTAAAGAAGTGATTAACCATTCAGTAATACACACTTAATTAACCACACTGGTTCTCCTTCACGGCAACAGAACTTTTGCAGTGCGCAATAGCAGCTTGAATGGCATTCTGTAACTCCTCCATAGTGCTTTCATCAGAAGAGGAAAACGTACTCGACGGGGCCACAAGAAGCCCGCTGTTCGCCGGTGACGTCCGCATCGACGCGGGAGCAGAGAAATCTCCCCGCCACCGCCGCCGCCAGCCACCTTCCCGTGGATTGCAGTCGCGGGAGAAGGAGTAAGGACTTCGCCGCAATTCTCGCTTGTCCTTCATGGGCTTGAAGAAGAGAAGCGGCTCTATCAAGCTCGCATATTTCTTCCATAATCTGCCCAACACCTTCGTCTTCTTCTTTCTCTGTTTTTCTGCTTCTCTGTCCTCGCTTCCTCTTAGCCACTTCCGGAGAGCGAAGAAGGTGGAGAAAGGTTTCGCCTTTGTGCGTTCCTTGAATTCTCCGTGGTTGGAGGAGGCGTCGGCGCCGCCTTCAATGACTCTGTTTGTGTTTGGTTTGTTCTCCGTGTTTTTGCAGAGGTTGTGTTCTGTTTCGATTGAGGCGTTGGAGGCGCGGTGTGAGAGGAAGTGAAGGGGGAGGAGGTGGCCGTGGAAGAAGATTTCGTCGGCCGGGGAGAGGTCGAAGTCGAGGAGAGGGGCGGCGGGCTCTTTGAGCTTGAGGGAGGCAGTGGTGTTGGAAGAGAGAGGGGTGGGAGGGTGGAGAGAGATGGTGAAGGAGAATTCATGGGATGGGGAAGAGTTTAAAGAAGGAGGAGGAGGTGATGAAGGTGGTGATTCCGGCAGTGGCGGAGGCTCCGGCGCCGAGGCTGGTGGTTTGTGATGTTTCTCTGTTTCCATGGTTTGGTTTCTGATGCTGGATTTGAGGAGAGAGGGAGAATGCAGGGAAGTTGATAAGGGAAGTCGAGAGATAAGGAGGAAGTGAAGGGAGAGAAAAGAGGAGGAGATGGAGGGGGTGAGGAGAGATTCATGGGCCATATGAGCTTAGTTACATGTCTCTTTGTTGACTTAATTTTTTTCTGGGTGAGAGTATCTCTTACATTAATTTTTTAATGTGTAAGGTTGATATTTTAATATTTTTATTATGTGTTATATATTAGTATTATTCTAGCTATTTAAATTAAATTTGATTTGTTAATTATAGCCATTAAGGGGTTCTATGTATGATATGTGTGTGTAAAGCATTTTAATATAGAGCTTCAAAAAAAATTTGGCTTTTAGTTTGATATAAAGGAATGCAAAATAAAATTTTAGAAATTATCATGTACTTTTTCATTTTTTATATATCAAAATTTATTCATTTTAGATCGAATTTCAAATGCACCGCAATGTAACTCCGTTATTGTTGGTGCCCCCCCCCCCCCCCCAGGTCATCATCATAGCCAAGGGCTGCACGCCCACCTAACTGAATTTCAAATGCAACACAAGGTGACTCCATTATTATTGGTGCCCGCCCATCTCCATTAGGTCATCGTCGTCATAGCCATAGGCTGCCCACCTGACTGAATTCCAAATGCACCGCAAGGTGACTTTGTTATTGTTAGTGCTAGCTCATCGTTGATAGGTCATCGTTATAGCCGCAGGCTGCCCACCTAGGTTAATTGAGATGATAATAAGCTAAGCTGTAAGATAATGTAGAATAGGAGAGAGAAGAAATATGATTTAACTTGTGAGTACAAATATTAAGAGAGAGAGAGAGAGAGAGAGAGAGAGAGAGAGAGAGAGAGAGAGAGAGAGAGAGAGAGAGAGAGGCGTATAACCAAGTCAAATCGGGTTGAGCTATTGGTTAATGAAATTAAACTCTTTTAAAACCAAGAGAAGGTTCATCATATTCATAAATTTAGATATATTTAACATATATACTATGTGAGATATTATATATTAGAGGAGCTTAATGAACTAAAAAATATATATGATTAGTGAGTAATATAAAACAATATTTAACATAACACATTATATGAAATATTATATATTAGTAAACTTTAAATCTATTCATTTATCAATAGAAAAGGATGAGAAATTTTGTATTTATTAAACTATGGAATATTAATATTACAAAATATATTAATAGAGGATTAGATATGGAAGGGATTAATGAACTCTCTTAGTAAGATATAGGAGCATTATGACAGTTTAATTGGTCAAAATCAGAATGTTACATTAATTTGTCTTATATGATGCCAACTTTTTAATAATTATTTTACTTTTTTTTATTAAGACATGCTTTAAATAACCTTATGATGAGTTAGGTGGACAAAGGGACCACCTTTAAGTTTAGACACTGAAATAAGAACCTTTTGGCCAAATTGATTGTCCCCTCAACCAAATAAGTAATTAGATTTTTTTGCTAAATTTCTTTGTTTGAATTATCAAATTGGCCCACCTAAAATAATGATATTTCGCTTGCTCTAAAATGGATGAAATTATTAGGGGTAAATAATCAATCAAAAAATTAGATACAATTTCTCGTAAAAAATGAATATACATGTTGTCAAATTGAATCAATGAAATATAAAATTTTGCTCGAATTCAATTCATTTTGATGATCGAATTAGGGTTTTGAGATTATGCCTAAAATTCTCACATTAGATTGGCCTATGAGTCTATCAACATAGTTGATTTTATTGAAAAAAAAATTATATAAAAGGTTTGTATGCATTAATCTTGAAGTACATATAATAATTTTCTAGTCCATTCTAATATAAATTGTATTCAAGTTCGATTCATTTTTTTTTTCTTCTAAGCTTTATTTAATGTTTCAGTTCATGTTTGGTATCGTTCATAATTTAAAATTCCAATACATTTTTAGCCCAAAGAATTATCAAATGTTCATGTTCATGTTTGGTCAATGTTTAAATCAAATTGTCGAGCTTTAAACAAACAAGCTTTAACCATGCTGATATGCCAAGTGAACATCTTTATTTGAAATCAAATTGTTTTGTTTTTTTCATTATGAACAAAATTATTAAAATTTCAAATTTCTTCATGAACATCTTAAGCAAGACAATCTAACAAACATATGCAAATGCTAAATATTCTTCTTGTTGATAAAACTAGCGAGGGCATTTACAGTAAAAGCAATTATGGAGGTCAATTTTAAATAAAAATTTGAATAGATCTAAAACGAATATATTCTTAAATGAAACTTTACTTGTTTGATTTTGGGCCATTCAAGTCATTTATCAAGCTTACATTTAGAGCTCTTTGGTCAATTCAATAGATGATGGTGAAATAGATGGATATATTAATGAATCGAATTCAAGTTGGATGGTTCAAGCTTGTTTATTTAAGCTAGTTCTATGAAGTATTTAAAATGTTGTTCAAAGTTTGTGGTTACAATGTTTTATGGCGTTAGAATGTTGCAAAAAATAAGCATGATATTAAGTTAATTGTAGAATGTGGATGCTCATGAATGATTGATGTTACTTGAAAAGACTTGATTCAAAACAAGCATTGCAATCCCTAGATTTTAATGGAGAAAAATACATGTTGAGATAGCGTAGTTGGACAAAGAAAGTTTTTGTATGCGTTAAAATTTTAAGTTATTCTAATGATTTTTTATAACACCAGTTGAGGGTGGTAAATTCTTTCATTTAGGACATTCTGATGCAACCATTTTTTTTTTCTAATTTTATCCCTGACAATGTATACCGTACAAAAATTCGAGTATATATAGATATAATATTATATATAGCTACAATACATTTTTTAGCACAAAGAATAATGATACAAAACAAATGATGTCCATCACATAAAATACAATGTATTATTAAATGAATTAAATTTTTTTTGTTAAAAAAAAAAACCAGGAGATCCATGGTGATAGTGCCAAGGCAATCTCAATTTGAAATCTCGTTATTTTTGTTTTTTTACTTTATCTTATTATATTATTTTATTATTAGAATTTCAAGTTTATTCTGTTATCATTTACAAGAGGTATCCTAGAGTTGCTTTTTGCTTATGATATTATTCTTGTTGATAAAACTAGCGAGGGTGTTGACAATAAAATTGAATTATGGAGGTCAACCTTAAAGTCTAAAAGTTTTCGTTTGAGTAGATCTAAAATCGAATATCTGGAGTGTAATTTTGGTAGTAATAAATTCAGTTTGGGGACTATGATTTTGGGCAATCAAGTCATTAATAAGAGTATATATTTTAGATATCTTTGGTCAATTGTTCAGAGTTAGCACTGAGCTTGTTCTATGATATAAAAATCTCACTCTAAGTTAAGGGAAAATTCTATAAGTTGGTGGTGAGACCAATAATGTTTTATGGCGCAGAATGTTGGCCATTAAAAGAGAAGCATAATATTAAGTAAGTGTTTTAGAGATGAGGATGTTCAAGTGAATTAGTGGTTTTACTCTTAAAGATAGGATATGAAACGAGCATATACAAGAAAGACAAATTTATTAGATTTTAATGGAGAAAAATGATTCCTATAGTTGATCCCACGTATTCGGATAAAGGCTTGGTGCTGTTGTTGATGTAATATTAAAATTTAGGAGTTACTTAATGATTTCTTTATAACAACTGAGTTGAGGGTGGTTAATGTATTTCATTTACTTACATTCTAATGTTTATGATGCAACCACCTTTATTTTTTTTTAAGTATATGAAATCCCTAATAATTCAAAATACTTGTTTAAATTATACATTTTATTCACATTATATATATATATATATTCTCCTTCTCACAACATTCATTCAACATCAATGAATAATGATTACCAAAACAAATGATTATGCCAGCTCACATAAAACACAACAAAATATTAAATGATGATTAAATTAATTTTGTCAAAAATAACTCATTACATAATTATAGAAGAATACAAAAAGGTAACTAAATAGCTTAAGAAACAAAGACTATTTTATCAAAAATATAATAATGAAGAGTATTTAGAATTGTTACTTTTACTTTTGTGATAGAGTATGATCTATCTCCCTAACAAAAATATTATATAAACATAAATGATACTCCCATGTTTCAGCTGCTTTTGAGGGTTTTCATGAGATCCTCCTACAAAACAAGTCAATTAGCAGTTTTCAAATTTGATTTATTTGATTGAACTTGCTCCAGTGTTAATACGATGAATTAAAGATTCTATAATGACTGTTTGATAGATTTTATTAGGGGTGTCAATATTTGACACGACACGAAAACCCGACTCGAACCCGACCCGAAAAATCCGGGTTGGACCCGACCCGAATGCAAAACGGGTCGGGTTCGGGTTCCAGAAATCGACCCGTTTGAAAAACGGGTCGGGTTCGGGTTGACCCGACGGGTTGCCGGGTCAACCCGTTTGACCCGAAACGTGCAGTCCGAGCCAGCCCGCGCTCCGCCCGCGATGCGGCGATGCCGCGCTTCGCCTGCGCTGCCGCACTCGCGCGGTCGCCCCACGCTGTCGGCGCTCCGCCAGCGCTCGCGCGGTCACCCCGCGCTGCAGCGCTCGCGCGGTCGTTCCGTGTCGGGTCAACCCGACAACCCGCCGGGTCGGGTTCGGGTTCGGATTTTCGACCCGTTTGCCTAACCGGGTCGTGTTAGGGTCAACCCGTTTGAACCCGGGTCAGTTCCGGGTCCGACCCGAACCCGACCCGTGACCCGAAATTGACACCCCTAGATTTTATGCTGGCTGTCAACTTCTAACGTAACCCTTCACTCTTTTTCATCAAAGACTTATATAGATCCCTCGAATATTAGATCACTTGGTTTATAACCTAAGCTTCCAGTCAAGAAAATAAGACGGGCTACATATATTTCATAAATTTCATCATGACCTTGATCATACTAAGCCTTAAATGTTCAAAGTCTTTATGGGAGCATCAAAAAATTCTACCAAAAATTCCTCTTAGAATTCTCTACAAATAATTCTTCTTCATTCCTTATTCCTTATGGAGATTATGCGTATATCACTATCATTGACGGATAAATATATGGATAAAAACACAAATGCAAAGGAAAAATAAAGGGTGAAAAGGACTTTGTTATGCAAAAGGAATTCTTTATAATAAAGCTTAGGAGGGTCCAAACCTGAAAAACTATTTGGCATGATCATTATTATTATTTTTAAATCCTACTAAATTATTTGGTTGTTTATTTTAAATTTTAAGTTTAAAAGGAAGAAATCCTTAATTAAATCTATTAAATCCTTAGAATATTGAGGATTAATAAATCTTAAATTTAATTAATAATAGACAAAGACTTTATTTAGGATAATTTTCTTACTGCTTTCTAAAGCAGCTTTTTAGTTCAAAAATTCTAACAAAAAAAATTTTGTACCAAAAATTTGTCTTAAAAGTAGTAAAAAAGCTATATCAAAGTCTTCGTTTGAGAAAGCTTTTTTAGTATAAAAATTTCCGGTTCAAAAATTTTTTATATGAAAAAATTACTTTAAAAAATAATAAGAAAGCTAAAAAAAATAAATTTTGCTTAAATCTTTCCTAAAATGGGTTATAAAATAATAATAAAAGAGAGATTTTTATACATATCCAATTCTTAAGTATTTCAATATCTAACATCAAAATTTTCATATTAACTTATATATCATTCTAATTATTGAAGAACTTAAAAAATATCACTAACAATTAACTTGTTTTAGATATGAAATATGTAAAAATATAAACATTCAGTGGTGTTTATGTTAAAAAACATAGAAAAAGGTAAATTAAAAAGGCGGAGAGGATCCGACTCCGACTCTCCGGGTCTTCTTTAGGGCATCTCCAACCGAACAGCAAACAAGTGTTTGCGGTTCTTGCTTTGCTCCAACCGATCGCCATTTGATCGCGGATGAACAGTGCGACGCCAATATGCACTGTTCATCTGCGCCAATTTTTTCTCTCTACCGAACAGGTAGGGAAGAAAGGCTCGAAAGAAAACGACTGTTTTAGCGTCAAAATGGCGTTGGATTGGAGATGAAAAACGGCATTTTTTTGATTTCCCTGCATTTTGGAGTGAAAAATGACATTTTCGGTTGGAGATGCCCTTACAGAAATCTGAGGATCTCCGATCTCGTGTCTTTCGGTGGTATTCGTGTGAGCTACAGGATAAATTGAACCTCGCTACATTCATGCCTTCTCTCAACAACATTCTCCAGCATCACGCCAGCTTTTAAACCTACTGAAGATCTGCGATTCAACAATCACGCAGCACACTCCAGCCATCGAAAAGCAAGCCGAAACAACGCCGGAGGACGCCGGAAGAGAAAATAAGCCACATTCCAGACAAAATGAGGCGAAGCTCAGCGATTTCCTATAACTTCGACTTCCAGGGTTCAGGCGACGGCGGATTGAGGAAGAAAACACACGCTCGCGACGGAAAGAGACGGCGTCTGCGGCGGCGAGAGAGATCGAGCTCGCCGGATCGGGATGTGATAGATGGAAACTCGTGACAGACAATTAGGGCTTTCAGAGCTAGATGGTAAAGAATTTGAAATTTATTATCAAAATTCTGTCTTTTTTTTTAATTAAAGGAATTTACATACATACCAATTTATTTTATATTATTTACATATTTAACACTTAAAATTTTAATATTATATTCTGATTCATATAAAATTTTAATATCAAATATTACTTCTATATTTCATTCTTATCACCCATATCATCCTATAAAATTTAATATTTTATTTCATGCACTCATATTAATTCTATGCATGATAATCATATAAAATAGAGTGACATTAATTAAAAATTTAAATTCGTGATACGAATATATTTTTAAACTTATAAAGTTTATTTCATGTAAGTATTAAATTAAAATTTATGCTAAAAAACAAGTTGAGTAAATGAGTTAGAAAATTTATAAGTGGCTAACTTTTTTTGTTCAAAAGAGCTGTGGGCTCTCATGGAAGGTAGAAGAAGACAGAACTCCACATGGGAGGTCTCCAATCTAAAGGTTCAATTAGGCCAACATCCAAATCAAAGAGAAAAGATAATTTGGTTCATCTTCATCTTTGCTTTCAAGCATGAAAGCCATTTGCTGCCAAGTGTTTGGTAACGCTAAGGATTTGCCTTTCCTTGCATTTTAAGCAGGATTTGGCTTCTACTGGCAATTTGAAAAAATAGCTCACATGATGTTGATTCAACATTGCTTGGCACCATACTTCACATATTTTGGAGGGAGTAAACTCTACCTATTTTTGTATAGAGAATGTTAAGTAGGGGGTGTCAATATTGGACTAATTATTCTGTGTGGATATCTGATGGAGAGAACTGTCCAGATTTGTTGTGCTTTTACTGTTATTTTTATTACACTTTTGCAAAAGGACAATAAAAGGGCAACAAATATTTAGTTATTTACTAAATAATTGAATATTTGCTTCACCTTTACTGTCCTTTTGTAAAAGCGCAACAAAAGGATAATAAAAACACATTCGTAATTGAATATTTGTTGTCCTTTTAATGCCCTTTTTCAAAAGTGCAGCAAAATGACAGTAAAAGGGCAACAAATCCGGACGATTCTCTCCATCTGGTGTTCGCACAGAATATTCCATTATGTCAATCCGATACGAAAAATTCGAATTTAAATTGACCCGTTTAATAAACTCATTTTATAAATTTGAAATATTAAATAGAAGTCATTCCCAAAAGAATAATATGATATTGGGCGCTATTATTTGATTGGCTGGATAAATTTAAATTCTAGTAAATTAAGGAAAGTAAATTTTTGAAGATAATTCTGATAACTCAAATAGAGAAAGATCTTTGAATCATATTTATCAGCCATCCTTATTACAGATTTTATTCTATTTGTTATAATTAACTAATCTCTTACTTATGTTTTCAATAATTGTACTTTCTACAAATTTTATCTCTTAAATTTACTCCTCGACTGTAACACGAATAATATAAAAACCCTATTGTAATAAATTTCCTATATTAGTTTATTTATTTTTTACAAAATCTTATTTTATTTATAAACACATTGTTTGAAAGGATATATTTTAAATGTGTAATAAAACCAAGCCACATCATGCCCAAATTCATCAATGTTTTCACATAGATCACCAAAAATCACCAACAATGCTATCATAAAGTAACATAGAAAAACATCTAATGAAGTAAATGATGTGCTAATTGGAAACTTAAAATTGGAACTTCATTTCTTGAAAGCTGACATTAAGAAAACCAACTGCTAACATAATACAATTTATGCTGATATTACTTTAAACCTTTAGAGAATGATACATTTACATGGCAATTAATCTAAAATGAATTGAATCATTTAAGGCCTTCTGTAGAAAGGCACTGCAATGGCTTTGCTCCACAAAGGAAGGAATATAACAATCTACTAAGTTACAGAATCACAGAAATGCCAATTTTGGCACTCTCTGCCCTGTAAAATATTGTGAATTGATCTATAGATGAGAAGAGCTTCAGAACCTGGTGTTACAGTTGGCTCCAGTTATCTCTTTGGTGATGTAATGAGGAAGAAATCTCAATGGCAAGCTCTGGCAAATGAAACGCCACCACAAATTATAATGAAAACTGACTATTCACCTCCGACTTTCTTTCTAGATGAGTCTGGATTTATTGGAGAGGGAAATAAGTCAAAAACAACAAACAAAATCAAGCGAATAATACTTTCAGCACATAAATAAGAACGAGAAAAAGATCAAAATGGTCCATTGAATCTGTATGAAGGATCAAAATGATTCTCAATTATATTAAATGATCATTTTGATCTTTCAAGTCTTTAAAATGGAATTAAAATAATCTTATGGTGGGAATAGGATTATTTTTATGCTTCTATAAGGAGTTGATAGATTAAAATAATAATTTAATATAGTTGGAGATTATTTTGATCTTTTATAAAGAGTTGATGGATAATTTTGATTCTTTTCTCAAATAAGATTATAGTTGTAAAAAATTTTGTTGTAGCTAACCTCTAGAAGGTATTTTCCCTTCCATGGCTTCTTTTTTAGCCTGGCAACTTGTGCAAAGTAACGGGCCATCCCAGGGACAGACACTGCCAGATTTTGATGAGCCTGCATGCACAGAAATACCCTCACCAGGTTTTATATCAACCTGGCAAACCGCACAAGCAAAATGACCAAATATGGTGCACATTGGATAATCTAAGTCCAACCTGCAAATAACATGATAATCATTTGTCAATTCTAGAGTAGATAGTCACATTTAGCAATAACATGTCGAAGAGAAACTATAGAAATTCAAGGTAAGATAAACAGAAGAATTATTTTAACTGTCAAAGTGCAGTCTGTTATTTACAAGCTCTCCAAAGTGTTCAACACAAGAATAGAGTCATGGAACTTGAAATTTTTAAAATGAATCAAAATTGCTGGCATTTTTTAGGGGTTGTTTGGCAATAAGTAGGATTTAATTTTACTTGGGTTTAGTAAATCCTGTAAATTCATATTTAGTAAATCCTGGATATGTTAAATTTTAAAAACTGTTTGACAAGATAGCTATTAAATCATGCTAAATCCTATGAAACTATTTGGCAATGTAATCCAGGATTTAAGGCGGTTGGTTTATTTAAAATTAAATGTAATATATTTTGAATTTAATTTGTGTGTTAAATACAAGTTACTAATTAATTTCAATTTTAATTACCCCCAATAACTTATAATGATAAATAATATAATTAGAAGTTTTCTTAGTTATCAAATAATTTAATTAATAGTTTAGTTACTAATTATCAAATTATCAAAATACTTATTTAAGTATTAATTTAATAAGTAGTTAACATCTAATTATATTAATAATTATCTAATTAATTAATTTAAAAAAAAAGCTATTTATGAAACTAGTGCTCCTAGCTAATTATATTAATTATTAATTATTAATTGTACTAATACTTATTTAATTAAGTTTAATTAGATTATTTAATTATATTACTAATTCTACTACTAATTATTTAATTAATTAGTGATATTTTAAATTATATTAGTTATGTTAAATTAGATTAATTGGATGGAGGTCTTCTAGGGTTGGATTTTCATCTCCATTTCTTCATTGTTGTTAGCATGTTGCTTGTTCGTCATCATTTCTTCGTTGCTACTTCGGCCTGCCATGTTTTGCATGAAGCAATGTGTTGAGAAGAGTCACCAAAGAAGCTTATTCGCTTCCTCAAACAACGTCAGATTGGAAGTCACGTCAGGAAAGTTGGCTTGATGCGAAGGTAATCATCTTCCTCTCCTTCAAGATTGGAGCTCGCTCGCTCGCTATGGAATAACTTTGCAAACTCATAAATCTTGTTAAATCCGCCAAACAACAGGATTTAGTAAATATCAAATTTACAGCGTAAGTTTGTGAATTCAGATTTACAATCGATCATATTTACTGCACGCTCTGAAACTGTTTGGCAGGAGTTATGACAAATTCAGCATAAATCTTGCTTAAATCCCGCTACCAAACATCCCCTTACTGTTATATAGTTCGGCAATATTACAAAATTATAATATTCTTTATATACTTAAAATGCATACAATTAATTTGTGTTCCAAGAACAAGTGAAAAAAGCGTTAAGTAACAAATCAAACAAATAACTATAGATTAGCCATCTAAGAAACTCCAACTCCTAAATAAGAACATTTGCTAGTTTTATAACTATATATAACTACTAGACTGTATGTTTTACCTTTGTTCGATAGATATTTAATGGAGTACACAAAATTATTCCTGAACCACAGTTGAAATCATATAGTCTTTTCATGATTATCCATGGTTTATGAGTTAAAATTCATATTTCTTGATCTTTTCTGACATAGTGAAAAAAATACTATTAACCTTTATGTCCAGTGATTCCCACCTTGTCAATCATGAGCAAATCGAGTAACAATTTTTCGATAAATCTATCAGATGTTTGATTTACTAAAATATCATTAAATTTATTTATCTTGATTACTCTTACTAAGTTCAACTCTAAAGCTCCTACAAAAACTGATTCAAGATAATATCATCCAAATAATACTTTTCTGATACAAAAACATAAGAAATTTTTAAGCCTTAATTACCCATTAATTGTTAGATTTAAGAGCTTTTTTATTTTTCTAGCATTATCTGAAAGATCTAGTAATTTTTAGCAGCAAGCTCGTAGATGATCGAAGTAAAATTAAGTATTTATTTTGTAATTGTGTAGATACTCAATGATTTAAAGCAAAGGCATAAAAAGTTCTATTACAAAATGCAATAGCAAAAGATGATAGCATGAGTTTTTCGTTTACTAGAAAATAATCTTATCAATTAAAGCAGGTATGAGCATATTGAAAAAGTGAAAAAAAAAAAACATTATCAGATAAAATATTTATAAGTAGATTGCCAAAACTTAGGTGCTAGAAATTATTTATATTATTGAGCTAAACATGCTGAAAATAAGATTATTTACAACTACAAATGAAAGTAGAAGATCAAGTAAGTTAAAATATAAAATACAAACCTCTGAGCAAGCACTGCAGAGCCATCTTCAAACAGTTCCTCAACTATATCTAGTTCAGCATAATCTTCATCAGAATGATGAGTCGATGATTCAGATGACTTTTTGCGGAACATTTTCTTAAATACTCCCTTGCCTTGCTTCTTAGGTGGTACAATAGGAGGAGATATTTTTTCAAATGGCAATATGTCAACAACTATACAGGTGGTATCATCTCTTAGTCCTTTAAACTGCACAGCCTCCTGCAATTGGAATTCAAACACCTAATTAGTAAAACAGTAGACATTACATAAACATAAATAATGGAAGAATATACATTAATTAAAAAAATACTTTAACAATTTGCTTAGCAGCAGCATCTGCTGGAAGCCCGTGACAACATCGCAAAACTGACTCAAAGCTTAAAGCATCCCAGACACCATCACTACAGATGATAAGTCGACCGCCAGTAGTTGATAGCTGCAGAAATGGTATAAAGTGACATGAGAAGACTTCGATCTCAAAATCTAAGCTAGATAGTAAAGATGCAATAACCCAAAAACATAAAAAATCAACTGTAGTTGACAAATGATTGAACAAAAGGCCAATTTTACTAAGTATGACTAAGGTTTCGTTTGGGATGGCTTTCTTATTGCTTTTTAAAGCAGCTTTTTAGTATAAAAATTTTAATTTTTAAACTAAAAAACTGCTTTAAGTAGCAATAAAAAAGCTGTTCCAAACGAAGCCTAAATATGTACAAAAAGTTGGCTATTCATACAAGCATTACAAAATGGCATGTTGCTAAGTGCTAACATATGGCTCTCTAATAAAAAACTAATCTACAGTAGCTGATGTACTTATTGCACTGCAAAGGCAGTTCAATGCAACAGACATCATTATCTATTGAGAAATCATTAAAGCAATCAGCACAATAATTTAGTTAAATTAAACATGGTATCAAACAATAAAAAAAAAATGTTATAGATATGGTATCCTGACTAAATAATTGGCCTGCTCATAGTACCCTTTTAATTCATTAAGCTATTGGTCTTCTAAGTAATCAATCAAACCGTTGATATACCTTTACTTGCTTGACATGGGGAATAGGTACAATGAATTCACCAACGTCCATGTCTCCAATTGATCTTGAAAGACACAAGCCACCAGGCCAGCACCTGAGCGGTCCAATCTGGAAACCAATGTCCATTATCAAATACAGAGATAGCAACTTGGCTAATATAAATGCTAATGTTCAGGGATGGAAGCTATATGAACAAGAAACTAACATTAAAAAGATAAATATGAGAAACTTCTATGCATGTTAATATAAACTGAAGTGCCTCATGGTAGAATTTGTTATAATTAATTCATATGCCACAATTTATTAGATATTAAAAATGCAAGCTCGCATATTTGGAGCGGTAAATGCATAAATTTAATATATTGTTTGGATCATCCATGGTATTTAAGAGTAAATCACGCCTAAATCACATTCATAATACAAAATCGATCACCTCGGTAATCAAATTACTTATGTTCTACAAAAGACAAGAATTTATAGTACTCAACACAACCAAATGTGTAAAGCACTTTAAAAAACCTACAGTTAAACAAAGTTGAAGGCCTTCAATTACAATGATACACAAGGTCACGAATGAATTGCTAAATGGAAATCTAATATGCTTTAGAAGTTAAAAACTAAAACGACCTACAAAGTGGACAACCCACATTGCAGGCTTATATCCAGTGTATAAACTACTCTAACTCCCATCTTTAATTCTATACTAGCAAATTACATGTGAATTTGCACGAGAAATAATTATTTTGGAACTTATAATAAAAAATAGAACAATTTTATTATTATTATTATTATTATCTCATAGGGTTGTTGACCTCTTCTTTGATCCTTCAAGGTCTCCCAATGTACATCCCATCTTTAGGTATCCAGACCAGAAAGCTCTTGTCACGACCCAATCACCCTAACCATAGTATTACCCAAGCTAGGACTTTAAGTCACTTTGATGAACTTCTTTATCACCTCAGCATAATAGGTGAACCTTGTTCTCAATCCTAGCTCAAAACTAAGCCTTAGACTAGTTTGGTTCAAAATCCAATCTAACCCTATTTATTGGTCAACAATGACCAAAAGCCTGACCTTATGTCCTACTTAAGTAATCCTAACCCTCATTAGGACAGCAAGGACAATAGAGAACTATCCTTTGGAAAAGTCATTCTCTTGACCTGTCATCGGCTCCATTCTCAAAGTCAACCGATGTTGTCATCTTGGTGGATTGGTGCAATATGTCAGGATCAAGATCCATCAACTCCCTTCTCAACCTCTTAATGACATCTAGTCTAGCGCTCTCGATACCTTGTCTTGAGAAGTACTCTTTCAAGATGACTTCTCCCAAGAGATCTCGTGCTCCGGATTCATTAGTACCGAAAAGATATCTGACTAACACGACTGGCAAGAGCCAAAGGAATGAGGTTATTAATTCACATGCTTAATATTGGAGCAAGAAACACATTCAACCTTTCCTGTCATCTTCAATTCAAGGTAAACCAACAATTATTACTCCCATAGATGTTGTTGAAGATGTTGTTGAAAGGTTAGTTGCAAGTTGTGACTATTTAGTTTGTGTTTGTTGACAAGTTTTTGGCCGAGCTTCCTTCAGTACAATTCATTAGGAATTATCTCTAGGTAGTTCGTGAGAGAATTTTTTTATGGCTCTCCTCAACAACAAATATATTATTTTGAAATTCACTAGAGTTTAGAATTGAACATCCATTATTATTAAAAGACTGATAAATATAGATGATTTTTATTGGGATTAAGTAAACGGTCTCCAATCTTTGCATTCTGCTCAAAAAATTCAGTTGCCCTATTTGGATCTTTTTTCCTCAACTTAAGTTACACCTGTCAAATAAATCAATCATTTACTCCCATAAAATTTATGGCACTCATGTGCGAACGAATTGCAAATATGTCCGAGCTTTCTGTTGCTCACAGATTGTTGGAAATTGATATTACTCAAAGTTTTTTAAAATCTTATCTAAATTGGCTCCCAAAATTATGGGTATTAGTAAATGATCATTTTTGAAAAATTCCAATGTACTGTTCATATTGTCACAGTTATGGCAATATGCTTAGCTCACACAAGAAAAATAGAAATTCAGAATTGGAACCTCATAATACAATCAGCTTAACCTTGGTGGAACCAACGGCACATGCTCAAGATGATGTTAGTCAAATTCAAACCAAAATTAAAGCATCTCTGAAATCATCTCCTATCATTCTAAGTAGCATTATGGGTGGCCAATGCGTACCATATGCCATGTCTTCACCTTTGAATCATTTTCTTTCTCCTACAACTATTAATGAATGCGTTAATTAAGGCTGTCAAAATCGGGTCACGGGTCGGGTTCAAGTCTAACCGGGAACTGACTCGGCACTTTCTGACCCGACTCGAACTCGACCCATTTTTGAAAACGGGTCAATTTTTTCGGACCCGAACCCGACCCACTTTGACTCGTAAGTCTGTCACCATTCATGCTCTTATCCAGCTAAATCCTGTAAATTTGTCGTCGCCAGCCTCCGTTCGCGCGCTTATTCAGCTAAATCCTTGCGCGCTTATTTAGCCAAATCCCGTAAATTTATCGCAGCCTAAGCAGCGAGGTGAGTTACGTGACGAGCATGCAAGCAAAACTGGTTTTCTGGGTTGAACCAAACCCGACCCATAATTCAAAACGGGTTGAAAATCAAGACCCGAACCTGACCCATTATTTCATAGTAGCATAATAAGGCTTGCCTATTTCAAATCAGCATCATTTAAAGCGCATAAAAGATAATATGCTCCACCAAACCATAACCAACAAACTTATGGAGCCTTCATGCAAAAAAGAAAATATTGTAAATAATAAAAAATAATCAGACATACTTTCCAGAAATATAACCTATGGATTAGGAGAAAGCGAGAAAGCATTGGCTACGGATAAATTATTGTTGATCACACAAAATTAACTTCATATGAAACAAATGCAAAATTGACTCCTCATAAGTAAGAACACACCTCTGCTCCACCAGCAACATGCAGTCTACCAACTTCACCCCCACTTGCAGTAACACGTTCCACCCTGTAAGAGAATACATCATAAAACTGTATAGGAACTCTTCTTACAAATCACTATAACAGAAGAAAAGCGTACTTACTCCTCTATGTTAACATCTAGTCTGTGATCTGCCGATAGAATATAGAGTGAACCTTCAGATTCCAGAATACAACGCGAATCTCCGACTGATGCTACTGTTACTACCCACCCATCTATAATTACAAATGTGACAGTTGTTCCTGAAGTCTGTGCTGAAAATATGAATAAAATAAATTAAGAAACAGTATCATTGACGTAAGGGTAAATTAAGTTTCAATTTTAAGTCTTAAGAAAACAAATAAAAATAAATCAATGGCATGACAGTATTTTGATACTCCAATCTTAGCCAAAATGCAAGGACGAAATGAAATATGGTGGTCTAATCCAACACATCAGTACATCATGGGAAGGATGCATAATCTCCAAACTGTCAAATATTCTTACCTTTATCTTGGAAATCTTTATCCGTTTTAACAAACCCTGCAACCAAAGCTCTTGGAAGAACTGCTAACCATTTATCTCTATCAAGATTTGAAGGAATGGCACGCAAAATATTGTTTAAAAGGTTTTCCTTAGCATATATAGCAGCTGCCGATCCATTATGACCATCGAATATCTGAAGAAGGCAAACAAAAATGATTGCACGTTTATGTGTGAACATAAAGAATGGGAAGAAATACATCAAAATAAAAGGATAGCAGTAACAATCAAGTTCTATGGCAAACATAAAAGGGTTAGCATGCAATGGGATTACAAAAAAGAGCTTAAAAAAGAGAGTGGGTAAACGAGAATGTTAAATCTACATATTTAACTGTTTAGTATTCATCTTAAGTCAAAAAAAAGCTTTGCCACCACAACTAATGGACTAAATAAGATCCCTATTTCAGCACATTTAATGAAAAGGCAACTGATACTGTTGTGCCTCCTCATGCAAAAAATATAGAAAAGCTTATATGCTGATTATTTAAAAAAGAACATCTTTGTCCGTTCATGCGTCCCTGCCACCTCTTACTTCAACAACTGATCATTTTAATAAATATAACTCAATAATAATTCAACATAGTTCAGATTTCTCCTCCATATTTGCTCCTCGGAGTACAGAGTCTAAACAAGAAAAAAGCCATAAACCCAATTCAAGCAAAAAGCTTGAACGATAAATTCACATACATGTCTTAGAAGATCTAAACAAGAATAAAACAATAAACCAATTTTAGGGGCAGAAACTTAAACAATAAATTCGCATTGGCATTAGAAACTTCTTACCATCACATCCACCAACATAATCAAAATTCCCTACATACGAAGACCAACAGAATTAGTTCCAACAAAGCCTATCCCAATCATCTCAGATAATCTATTCAATGTCGTTTTCTATCATCAAATGCCACGCTGAGCCAACTTAAAAACACGTAGATCTCACGCCTCTCACGGATCAAACCCCGCGGACATGCTAACAGCAAGTGATTGACCCAAATTACGCATCGAAATCAAGAAAAACAATTATTCCCTTCCCATTAATATCCAGAATTCACGAGAAAGAACCAAAAAGTTGAATCATACCCCAAATACAGAGAAGGTGCTGACGCAATTCCCGTGGACACGCTGACATTCGGGTTTGAGAAATGTGAAGTCCTCCCCCTTCTTGCAGTGATTGGCATATCCGTGGAGAATGTCGGGCTTCTCCATCTTCTCTATCGAATTCTCCCGCTTCATGAGCGTCGCCAGCGACACCGACCCTCCATCCCCGCCCGAGCAGCTGGAGCCGCCGGAGCATCCCCTCGAAGACATTGCCGGAACCTAAGCGGCCAGATCGATCAACCGCGAGGAATTCAAGGGAAGTTCTCTGCTTTTGCCCAAAATATGCCGCAAGGACGAAATCGAGCGCATTCTATCTGTAACGCGGCAATGCGTGGAGGAAATTGATCCTTTCGACGCGTATTCGACTGAATGACGACGGTTTTTCGGAGAGCCAGGAAAGAAAATGCTGGGAACCAAGGAGGGAAATATAAGAATAAGGACAGAACTGTCCTACGTTTTCTCTCTCTCTCTCTCTCTCTCTCTCTCTTAATAACTGTATTTTATATATTTATAATATCTAATATTTAAATTTTAATATTTATTTATATGATATTTTAATATTTAAGTATTATAAAAAGTTGATTATTTAATATTTATATAAATAAAATTATAATTTTTATTCATTTATATTTTATCATTATTTAATTAATAAAGTTTTATGCAAATAAAAAAAATTTAAATGGTAAGTGAATAAATGTATTGAAATAGAAATTATTCTTCTTTTGCAATATGTTCTCTCTCCTCTTAGATAGATATGAAGAAAATTTTTATTTATTATATATATATAATTTATGTCATTGAATTTATTATAAATAGATGTAATATAAATTAATATTTAAGGCTTATCAAAACTAAGTAGAAATGTGCGGGTGAGTTGTTATGGATGGGAGATTTTCTGGCTGAAAGATGAATCTCCTGAGCAATTTGTTTCATTAAGGTTTTGTTTGTTTGAGCGTTTTTTTGCCTTTTCTGTTTGGAAACCGAGGATGAATTTTTTTTTTGTTTCGTCAAATCACGTTCCCAATAACTCTTTTTTTTTTCATTTTTCTGCAGTTTTGGGAAAAGCGTTTTATATATGCTTCTCCGTTAGAAAACTCCATTTTCTGAACTAATGTTTTTTAAAACTGTCTTTAATACTTTAGATGGGAAATGCACGTTGGCTCAACCCGGTTGTGAACCGCGGGTAGGCCTTACTCGAGCTAATTAGATGGTTGGACCCATGAAATCGCCCAAAAGTTGGAACTTTACAAGTGCTTAACATTTAATTGATTTTGAAAGGTAGCTTTGACTTTAATAAATTTATTTTTGTTAATAAATATAAATAAACTTTTTGAATTTCAAATTATGAATTACATCGCAGTGGTAAGGAAAATAATATTTGTCTTTTTTTAATGCAAAAATAAATTAAACACGGATAAAAGAGAAGTTGCAAAATACTAATAGGAGATGAGAAGCAATGATGTAGTTAGCGACGATAGCAATGAGGTCAACAAGTGTCCTTGGTGTTGACATCATGTATTAGCATGCATTGATAGTGGTGGTGTTGGTGGTCAATGAAATCGGCAAGTGTCAATGGAATATGTCGATATTAGCGGTGATGATGGGCAACTAAGACAATAGACATTGTTGTATTTGGTGATATTGGTTGAGAGATTATAGTCGGATGGTTATGAAACCATAATTTGTGAATGAATAGTGGTCGGGAGAATGTATTTAGGGGAATGTGGTCTAGAGATTATTTTCAAACAATAGTCAAATGATAGTGTTGCGACCACTGTGGTTGATTGACTATGATTCAACTGTGGCAATCCGACAACAATGGTTAGAATGTGGCAATTCTATAACAGTTGTTGGATTGTTTTAGTGCTACTATGGTTAGGAAGAGGCAGTTTGACAAAGATGGGCGTGCGATCGAACTAATAGTGGTGGTTCGGCTCTTATGATCCGACGATCATAGTCAGGCAATCGAAGCTGGATGAAAATGGTCAAACAATGGTGACCCAATAATAGTGATAGGGTTTTAATAATTCGATGATGATGGTCAGATAGTAATGACTTGATGGCATGATTGAGTGATGACAATCTAATGATTTTGTTCAGGAAATTATAATCTAGTGGGAAGATCAAGCGATTGAGATCTGACAACAAGGTCAGAGCAATGATGTTTTGATGACAGTGGTCAAAAGATGATGATTCATTCACGATAATCATAAAGCAATTGTCTAATATAACGGATCAAACGATGGTGGCTCGACAATGATGACTCCATGATCACTAAATAACAGCGATCAAACAATAGTGATTGGACGACAATTATTTAATATTGGTGATCAGATGTTGACAATAGGACAACTGTTGTTAGGTAGCTGTTATCCAAATACCAATAAGATCACACCAAACAGACCCCGCAACAAATGCCACCAGAAAGGACCCCTTATTTCAACAAAAAATCTCACAGATAAGAAAACTGCGATTTCATTTGGAATAGTTTTTTACTGTTTCTAAAAACAGCTTTTTAGTACAAAAATTTTAAGAAAGCCATCCCAAACAAAGCCTATATCTGCACGCAGCACTCTTTACATCATAAAAACATGTGTTTTGCATCAGATAACATTTATAAATACTGAAGCATTACAACGAGTTATTGTTTGCTTTCACTCGCAACATAAAGGTTGAAATCATATCCTATAAGATGATCTATATTCGAACAGTAAGGATACTAAAACTGCTCATATTTACATCGAGTTCCTCAATATTGGATGATTTCTCAAAGAAATCCTACAATCTGGAGCGTCTAATGCATTTGATTGGATTAAAGGGGCCATTCCTACGAGCAGAAGCAAATGTATGATTTCTGTTCAAGGATGAAATTGGCTTAATGTCCCAACCTTCAATGTTTTTAGGAACACAAACATCGAAGAGGACCTGGCTGAGGATCCCCTGGGGCTTAAGGCTTGGAAGCTGGAACAGCTCTGCCTTCTGTTCATCAATCAAGGACCCTCCAGCTTTAGCTTCACTGAACTCCATTGAGCTTGGCAAGTAGAAATGGTCGCTCGGTCCAATGGCTACTCTCCTTAGGCTTTCATTTGAACTAAAAGCTGCATCGTGGAGATAGCAGACAGACTCCGGTATCTTGTCATCCATAGCTCGTTTAAGCTGTCTACTTGAGAAGTTAGCAGATGCTTTGGCAAGAAACTCATTTACAGCAGCCTTGTACTCATCTTGATGGTGCCTATAATGAGCTGCAAAAGAATATAGAAGATAAGATTTAACTTCTGCTGCGAAGCTTCTATGACATAATGGAATGATACCCTACCAAATTATTAATTGTATGTCCTCAACACGGTAAATTATTAGGTGCGGATACCGGACAGAGAGAATCATCCGAATTTCTCTCTGTCTTCAGTAAAAGCGCAGTCAAAGCGCAGCTGCTACATCTGATTCTCTCTGTCCGGTGTCCGAACCTAATAATTTCTCCATCAACACACCTTCACTTCTGTCCCATGATTATTCCTAACAAAAAGTGTTATTGATCTAAAACTTGCTTAAAGAATAGTAGCTTCTCAGTGCTTATGTAATGTATATCTGCTGAGTGAAAGTGTTTTAGAGATATGAAGATAGATCACAAGTAGATAGACAGGCATTTTTGTGTCACAGATCAGTAGTTTAATCAATTATGTCCCGAGACACCACTAAACAAGCTTCATTCTATCAAATAATTAACTATACCGAAAAAACTCACCTACATGAGGAGAGCTGCTCCATTTGATAAGGTTAACATCAGCACCAAGCTCCTGTAGACATTGGGCAAAACTGTACAGAGTTTGGTAAGGAGCCAGCTTATCATCTTCAGAGCAAAGTATAATGAAAGGACCCATGCTCTGCAATTATATCAGATCCAAAAAATCAAAGAAATGATGGAATTGTATGTTTGAAGAAATGGAGAACCAAAAAAGAAACATGACAGAGCTTTACAACTGAGGAATACAAAGTCTGCCAAAATTCAGCTCGCTGTGCTTCAAAACTGTTGAGGAAGAGAGCATCCAAACCAGATGCAAAAGCTTTCGCCATCCATGACACAACTCTCGGTGGATAGGACATCTTTAAAACTGACGAATGAAGCACAAATTGGAGCCCGAGATCATTGGTGAAATCAACAGGACAAGAGTCATAAATTTGCCCGGAGATACAATCTCTCAGCAGCAAAAAATCATCCTGTAAGATAAAAGTAAACAGTTATATTGTTTTCAAAACAGAAACAATTAGCGTAAAACCAATATATAAGGGGCAGAAGCCAACCATCTTTAGTACTCAAATTTATAACCATAAAGTAGTAGTTTCAGGGAATGACACAAATAACAGCAACTAAAAACAGTAAGGCATACCTGATTGTGTTGTCCTGCACATTTACCCTCAACCAACTGCAGAGAAGGGCCAAAATTTTATTAGAAATGTGAAGGGGAATGATCATTGATTCAACTATAAAGAGGCAAATTTTCCATATATCACTAAACACTGTACCTGGAGAACCTTGAAAAAATAACCCTTCGATCCAGCTGAAAAAGCTGCAAGTACAATTGGCATTGGCCTAATTTTTACTTCCTGCAACTCCCACAGCGTTAGACATAAAATTCATTAGCATCTACGAGGGCTGATATTAGCAGCATCACTAAAACTAGATCAAGAAAGTAGGATCAAAATTCAAAAATGCTGTTAATAAAATAATCCAACCCGAGAGCACTAATGAAACATAACTTGGAGTTTCCAAACTCCCCAAAACCTCACATCAAAGATAAATTCAGGGTTTATTACTTTCACACGATAGCCTAACGTCATGAAGGACTGTTACGGTAGCAATAGCATGGATCATAAACAAAGCTTACATGGTTCAACTCATCACCCTTAGCCTTATCATAACAAAGCTTTATGGATCCTCCACTCCTGATGAATGCAAGAAGCATTAACTTGGTTTTGCAGAAATCTTTGTGCATGACTTTAAACATAATCATTTTAACTTTGGTCTACACATTTTCCTTTCCAATCATCAACAACAACAAGCCTTTATCCCACTACATGGGGTCGGCTACATGAATCATTTTTCTCCATTGTGTCCTGTTAAGAGTCAAATTCTCATTTAAATCTAAAAAAGAATGGTCATTTCTAATATTTTCTAACCAAGTCTATTAGGTCTACCTCTACCTTTTTTTACATAAGTCAAATCTAATACATCTACTTTCCTAACTGGGTCATCGAAAGGCCGTTGTTTTTTGTCACCAAACCATCTAAGACGACTCTCTCTAATCTTATCTTCCACTGGAGATACTTCAACCTTTTCACGTATACGCTCATTTTGTATCCTGTCTTTAAGAGTTAAGACACTCATCCGCCTGAACATCCTCATCTTTGCAACACTTAATTAATATTATGCTGCTCTTTTAATGGTCAACATTCTGCACCATAAAGCATTGCAGGTCTCACTACCATCTCATTGAATTTTCCCTTAAGTTTAAGAGGGGCTTTTCTATCACACAACAAGCCCGATGCATTCCTCCACTTCAACCATCCAACTTGAATTCTACTAATCATATCCCCATCTATTTCACCATCACTCTGAACAATAGACCCATTTTCCTTTCCAATCATTTCACATTAATTAAATCTATTTTTCTGCTATCAGGTATGCATACCCAAGCCACATCTATTATCCACTTACCTTATCTTCAATATATACTAACTATATTGACACTCTAAAAAATATTTTTAGTTCGATTCCTCAATTACATGAATAAATGGAAAAAGGGAATACTGCTTTAAAATTTCCAATTATAAGACATTCATAGTATGAAACAGTAAAAAAAAAAAAAAAAAAAAAGGTATGAAACAGTAACCATGCAATTTGATTTCATAAACTGGAAGAATTCTCTCAATTATTTCACAACTTATAGATACTTATAGCAGAAGGAAAAACTTTCTTAGCCTGATAAATTTTCATAATTATTTCAGAAACTATAGGTTACTTATAGCAGAAGAAAACACCCGCGGAAAAAAAAATTGTTTGGAGTATGTTAAGCTAAATTATACAAACCTTAATCAGCTCAACAACAATACCGAAGGCTAGTTCTGTGGCCTTCTCAGTGAAAAACCTGCATAATATTGCAAGTTTTTAGAAGAACAATAGTGCAGGAAAACATATTAATGGAATAACATGGTGAAGAAGACACGAAATAAGAATGCACTCAAAAGCTACTTTTACAATGATATAACTTCTACATATGATCTTTATTATTCAACATTCATCATCTTCATTCTTGATGGATACAGACTGTAATGTCTGAATCTTTCTTCGCATGAACCTAACTAAAAATTTTACATCGACACATTTATTGCTTGTTGAGAAAAAAAATGCCTAAGCTTGCTGTTGGACCCGGTTTGCAGAAAGAGCCTGGACCCGTGCGGGTCTACAGGCGGAGAAAACCAAGGGGGGGGCGGGATTTGGCTGGAAGAGGGACCCTCACTTAAGTGAGGGTATTTTGGGGATGGGAGGGGATTTTTGAATGGGTATGAAGGGAGCCTCTAGGGTTTAGTTTTTGGGTATTATGAAAAGTATATTCTCTTTCTAGTTTTCTTCCTCTAGTCTTCTCTTGTGCTTTTCTAGGGTTTTCTTTTGGGAGATCTTGTCCTTCTCGAAGTGGACAAACTTATCTTGTTTTCTCTTGGCTTGCTAATGCAAAGGTTCTCATTGTTCTTCTCTACCTTTTTTTTGTGATTATTTCTCATTTGGTGTTGGTGGAGAAAGTTCACTCTCTTGGAGGGGAAATTAGGGCAAACCCTAATTTGTGAAACCTAAGGCGTATCAAGTTGGTATCAGAGCTCTTGATCCTAGACGGCATGGCGTCAAAGAAAGTGGAAGTTTTGGAGGGAGAGATGGGCCAATTGAAAGAGGAGGTGGGTGAGAAACTTTCGTCGATGGAGGGAAAATTTTCATCCCTAGAGGAGAGATTTGGGGGAATGGAAGAAATGATCCGGAAATTGCTAGAAGCTCAAGTTGTTCCATCAAACCCTAAGGAAAAAGGGAAATCTCCGGTGAAGAACCAAAACCCTAACCCTAATTTTCCAATTAGGGAAGAAGGAGTAAATCAGAGTGAAGATGGCATGCAAGGGCAATGGCCAAGGGAAGGAGGAGGAGAAGGGTCTGGAGTAGGTGGGCCTTGGGGAATGACTGGTGGTCAAGGGGGCCGGCCATACATGGGCTCGGTGGGCCCCCACGGCACACGTGAAGGGTGGCCGAATCAGATGGGGGGGTTTCCGGAAGGAAATCGTGCCACGTGGGAGCAGGGAGAAAGAAGGGAAGACTATGGCATGGGCTATGGAGAGCCAAGAGAACCACCATTGAGGGGGTTTCAAAATCCTTACCCGGTGGAGAGGAGGGGAAGACCACAAGGGGAGGGATTTACTCCGGGGACATGGGGAGATGGAAGAACCTTCCACCGAGCTGACAACCGCATGAGGAAGTTGAAGATTCCTATTTTTGAAGGGGAAGATGCTTACGGATGGATCTACAGGGTGGAGCGTTATTTTGCAGTGAATGGTGTCACAGAAGAGGAGAAGTTGATGGCGATTCCGGTATGTTTGGAAGGGAAGGCATTGGCCTGGTTTCAATGGCTTGAAGGGAGACAACACGTTAGGAGTTGGGAGGAGTTCAAAGACCTCCTACTTCATAGATTCAGGGTGTCCAGCGAGGGTACACATTATGAGCAGTTGGTGGCTCTAGTGCAGGAGGGCACAGTGGCAGAGTATAGAGAGCACTTTGAACTACTGTCAGGCAGATTGCGAGGGATTCCAGATGGACTTTTGGAGGGGAATTTTATGAAGGGGTTGAAGCCCCACATCAGAGCAGCCATCAGGGTCGTTGCTCCACAGGGATTAGTGAAGATCATGGAGACTGCACAGCTTGTAGAGGACAAGCTGAAGGTGGAGCCACCGAGGAGATCAGGGGTGTCCTACCCCACTTATCGATCACCACTCATGATTGGAGGCCCAAGGGCGACTACCATCCTTCCTCCTAGGGAGATAATCAAGGAGAAACCCACTACGACAGTGAACCAAGGAGGGTTCAAGAGATTAACTGATTCAGAGCTGAAAGAGAAAAGGGCCAAGGGCCTTTGCTACCAATGTGATGAGAAGTTTACACCCGGGCATAGGTGTAAGGAGAAGACACTACATGTGATCATAGTGGGGGATTCTGAGGAGGAGGAAGATGATACAGGGGCAACTGAGGAGGAGGGAGAAGAGGAGGAGCACCCTCATTTGGCTATGGTGGAGGTTTCACTCAACTCAATAGCAGGTCTGACATCACACTCCACCATGAAGCTGGAAGGGGAGATTGCAGGGTACAAGGTGATGGTTCTGATTGATAGTGGGGCCACCCACAACTTCATTGCTTGCAGATTGGTGGAGAGGGTGGGGCTACCAGTGACACAGGGGAGAGGTGTCGGAGTCATTTTGGGCACGGGAAAGAAGGAGCGCTGTAGCGGACAGTGTAAGGGAGTGACCCTTACATTGCAAGGAGAGGAGACAGTGCAAGACTTCCTACTGCTGGATTTGGGAAGCACTGACGTGATACTTGGGATGCAGTGGCTCCAGTCCTTGGGGGAGATGAAGGTGAATTGGAAGAAATTATACATGGAGTATGGGAAGGGGAGCAGGAGAGTGACACTACAGGGAGACCCCAGTTTATGCAGATCCAGAGTGGCCTTGAAGTCCATCTTCAAGACTTTGAGAGATGATGGAGAGGGCTATTTGATAGAGCTATAGCAGGTGGGCATGGAGGTAGAAAGAGAGCCAGAAGTCATACCTGAGGTGGTCCAGGATCTTCTACAACAACACTCCACAGTGTTTCAAATGCCCAAAGGGCTACCTCCTATCAAATCCAGGGAGCATGCTATTGTGTTGAAGACTGGGGTAGCACCCATCAGCGTGCGACCCTACAGATATCCTCATGCTCAGAAGGAGGAGATTGAGAGGTTAGTAGCAGAGATGATGGAGGCTCAGGTGATCCAGCCCAGTGTGAGCCCATTTTCCAGTTCTGTACTCTTGGTAAAAAAGAAAGACGGTAGTTGGCGATTTTGTGTGGACTATCGGGCCCTTAACAAAGAGACTGTGTTGGACAAATTTCCTATTCCGGTGGTAGATGAGCTTTTGGATGAGCTTGGGGGAGCCACCATCTTTTCCAAGGTGGACCTGAAATCTGGTTATCACCAGATTAGGATGAAGACTGAAGACGTTCAGAAGACGGCATTCCGAACACATGAGGGTCATTATGAGTTTCTATTGATGCCATTCGGGCTCACTAACGCTCCCTCCACCTTCCAAGCCCTGATGAATCAGGTCTTCCAGCCCTACTTGAGGAGGTTTGTTCTAGTTTTTTTTTATGATATATTGGTGTATAGCAAATCTCTGCAGGACCATATCACCCATCTTGGGGTGGTACTCACGACCTTATTGGAGCATCGGCTATATGCCAACCAGAAGAAGTGTTCTTTCGCTCAGAAGGAGGTGGAGTACCTGAGACACATCATTTCAGGGAGTGGGGTGGCGGCTGACCCCACCAAGATAGAGGCCATGGTGAAGTGGCCTACACCAAAATCACTTAAAGGCCTACGGGGATTTTTGGGACTTACTGGCTACTACAGGAGATTTATCAAGGGCTATGGTTCCATAGCAGGCTCTTTGACTGATCAACTAAAGAAGGACAACTTCCAGTGGGGAGAGAAGGCAGAGGAAGCCATGAAGACTCTGAAGGAAGCCATGACCAGTGCTCCAGTTTTGGCTCTTCCAGATTTCACCCAGCAATTTGTGGTTGAGACTGACGCTTCAGGAGTGGGCTTGGGAGCAGTGCTCATGCAGAATCATAGGCCGATTGCTTTCTTCAGCAGGATCTTATCACTTAGAGCGAGGTTGAAGTCAGTTTATGAGCGGGAACTGATGGCCATTGTGTTGGCCATTCAAAAATGGCGGCCTTATCTATTGGGGCAACGATTCATAGTTCGTACTGATCAGAGGAGCCTCAAGTACTTACTAGAGCAGAGGTTGGTGGCGGAGGAACATCAGAGGTGGCTAGCAAAGCTCTTGGGATACGAGTTTGAGATTCAGTATAAGCCCGGAGCTCAAAACAAGGCGGCAGATGCTCTTTCCCGTGTGGAGTGCTCACAGCTGATGGCACTATCTGTGCCACGATTGGTTGATTGGGGGGAAATGGTGAAGGAAAATCAACATACCGAGGAGTTAAAGAGAATCCGAGCGGCTATCCAGAAGGGAGGAGGGTTCAAAGGGTATCACCTAGAGAACTCTCTTTTATTATACAAAGGGAGGTTAGTACTACACCGTGACTCAGCATTTGTCCCCATTCTTCTACGGGAGTACCACGATAGCTGTATTGGTGGACATTCGGGGGTGGAGAAAACATATCGGCGGGTGAAAGCCGAATTTTTTTGGAAAGGGTTAAGAGGAGATGTCGAAGACATGGTAAGCAAATGTGATATTTGTCAACGGAACAAGTATCAAGCTTGTGCCCCTAGTGGTTTGCTGCAGCCCTTGGTGCTTCCAAACAAGATTTGGGAGGAAGTCACCATGGATTTCATTGAGGGGTTACCCAAGTCGGAAGGATATACGGTCATCATGGTGGTAGTTGACCGTCTGAGCAAGTATAGCCATTTCATTCCACTACGGTATCCTTTTTCAGCTCCTACTGTGGCATCTACTTTCATCAGAGAGGTGGTTCGATTGCATGGGGTCCCCACTTCTATTGTCTCGGATAGGGACAAAGTCTTCTTGAGTTCATTTTGGAAAGAGATCTTCAAGATGCAGGGCACATTTTTGAAGCGGAGTACAGCATACCACCCACAGACAGACGGACAGTCCGAGGTGGTGAACCGGAGTGTGGAGACTTACATGAGATGCTTCGTTGGAGAAAGGCCTAAGCAGTGGGTCAAATGGCTTCCATGGGTAGAATATTGGTACAACACTTGTTTCCATACTGCATCTCAATTCACACCTTTCAAGATTCTTTATGGAAGAGATCCACCACCGTTGGTGAATTATCAGAAGGGGACGACCCCGGTATATCTAGTGGATCAATACTTGGAGGAGAGGGATAGGGTGTTGGGGGAGTTGAGGGAACACCTATTGAGGGCCCAACAGATCATGAAGACTAAGGCGGATGCTCACCGCAAGGATGTGACATTTGAGGTTGGAGATATGGTATACTTAAAGTTAAGGCCTTACAGACAGAAGACTTTAGCTAGCAGAAGGAGTGAAAAGCTCTCTCCACGATACTATGGGCCTTTCGAGATCGAAAGGAAAGTGGGTATGGTGGCCTACCGTCTCAAGTTACCTCCTCATTCCTCCATCCACCCTATATTCCACGCATCGTTATTGAAGAAGAGCATAGGGGATCATACTGTGGCTACTCCTACTATACCCCAGGGCCTCACAGAAGATATGTGATTCTTACTAGAACCACTACATGTGAAGGAAGTGAGGAAGAATGATCAAGGCAAAAGGGAGATTCTCATCGAGTGGAAGGACTTACCGACACATGAGGCTACTTGGGAGATGTACGAAACCATGCAGGCGCAGTTTCCAGACTTCAACCTTGAGGACAAGGTTGATCTTCTAGAGGGCGGTATTGTTGGACCCGGTTTGCAGGCAGAGCCTGGACCCGTGCGGGTCTACAGGCGGAGAAAACCAAGGGGGGGGCGGGATTTGGCTGGAAGAGGGACCCTCACTTAAGTGAGGGTATTTTGGGGATGGGAGGGGATTTTTGAATGGGTATGAAGGGAGCCTCTAGGGTTTAGTTTTTGGGTATTATGAAAAGTATATTCTCTTTCTAGTTTTCTTCCTCTAGTCTTCTCTTGTGCTTTTCTAGGGTTTTCTTTTGGGAGATCTTGTCCTTCTCGAAGTGGACAAACTTATCTTGTTTTCTCTTGGCTTGCTAATGCAAAGGTTCTCATTGTTCTTCTCTACCTTTTTTTGTGATTATTTCTCATTTGGTGTTGGTGGAGAAAGTTCACTCTCTTGGAGGGGAAATTAGGGCAAACCCTAATTTGTGAAACCTAAGGCATATCACTTGCATGCAAGGATTGGCCAAAATTTCTACCAACACAGAATACATCAAAGCAGTGAAAGGTTAGGCGCCTTGTTAAAAGCATGTTTATAAAACAAAATGCAACTGAAAGGCGCACTTAACCAGAAGAAGAATAAGATTTGATCACCTTTAATTTCCAATAATATAAGGTATGCAAATGTGAATGATATTTCCAACTTTTTATAATTGCTAAGGACCACGAATAGACTGACAAAATTGTTTGAAGAATAGATGAAAAATGTATTCTTACAACAGTTCATCTCTCTTGAGCTACTCACCCTACAGGTAAATACAATATTTTATGTATTGTTACATTTCATAAGGATAACATAATAAAGACATAGCACACACGAATGTCTATGATGACTCCTGCCTTATAAAATAGAGAAGACCAATTTAATCCATGAATAAACTGACAAATGAAGTGGAAGAATAGATGATAGACTGTATTGTTACACAGTCCGACTCACTTTGGGCTACTCATATCATTAAGAAACTAAGAATGTCAATATTGCACACAAAAAATATTAAATTAAAGCCAATTTTGATTCAGCCTAATAAATTAAAAAAAAAATTCAGGTCGTTTTCCAGTATAAAAAATGGGCCAACCCAAAAATTTGTAGTCAACTCATTTGTTCTGTGAATTCTTTCTTTTTCTTTTTATTCATCCAAAAACACATCATTTTTTGCGGGTTCTCAAACATAAATCAAGTAATTATATCCATTTTGTATCAATTTGACACTAACCTTACATAATTCAACTGCTTCTCATATCAAGTCATGTCAAGTTGGGTTAAGAATAATCAAGTTAAATTCTTGTTGAAAGATTTCAATCATTTAATGAATTAGTTAGGCTAAGGCTGATTATATTCAAGTCAAATAATTTTCAGGCCAAACCAAAATGCAACCCCTTAGCTTGAATTGACACCCTTGCAAGAAACTTTATTCTTCTATCACTTCTTCAGCACATTGCCTGATAGCAACTACAATGAAGAGAAGCAATTTCAATTTTCTAAGGTTTCAACTTAACTATCAAAATAAGTAAGCAATTTCCCAACATAATTAGACATTTTTCCAAAACAATATCAATATGCTCAAACGGATCCAACTTTTTTTATATATCTTCAAGAAAATTTTCTGTTTTTAACCTTAAATGTTGTTAAAATCACATAAAAAGATAGTCGATAATCATTATGAAATATGTTTCGTCCTTTTATATCATATATTTTTTCAATAGTTTAACGTTGTCAAGAAGCTTCAATCCTCATAATTTCGTTGTGTATTAATTGCTAATATATAGTACCATAAAAATTGGGCTTGGCATTCCACTACATTTAAATCCTAACTGTTCATTTTTTAAAAGTAATAAATGTCTTCAATTGAAGCCTTGACTATCCCGAAACCCTAAATAAAGGTCCCAAATAATTTTTCTCGCTTCCTGACAAACCAACCATTTCATTTCCAACATTGTTCTTAACCCTTCTCTTGGATTCCCTCAACAGTTCCCTCTCTCCACCCTCATCCTCAAATTGCTTGTTATCCACTAAAAAGGCATATCATACGTGCTTCTTATTAGCAACATCTAGTTGACCCATCCCTTCTGTAATTAAATAAGAGAAACTGTTGCTTAAAGTTTTTTTAATCACTTCCTTGCCTCGTCTCACTTTTTCCTCAAAGCATACTTAAAATCTGCTTTTATTTGTCGAGCACACATAATTCACCAAAATCAAAATCTTCTACTATCGGGTAAATCATCAACTCAATTGTATTTGCTCAATCTACAAGAAACAACTGAATTATTATTCTTCCAAATAGTTATAGAATACTCCTGTTTTTTTAAGATAACATCTTACTTTCTATGAATTTTGTGATCTGATAGCTAATTGGAGACTTTATACGACTTACCGATATAAATGATACCAATATAAATGAGATATTAACCAAATAATATATTGTTTTAGAAACATCTAATTTCGGTTATCAAATGCTACTTCCTAAAAGAATTGTGAGATCTCCTAGTCGACCAACGTTCTTTGGAGATTTTTTGCAATCTTAAATATGTATAAATGACATATTTATCAACAAATATTGCTATTCCATTTTTTAACTTGCTATATCTCAGATTTTCAAGCAAAGGTATGTTCTCTTGTCCTACTCATGTTATTTTACAATTTAGTTCATACCAATGACCATAGACTGGTTTGCTATTGATGGATACATCACTTGAGGGAGCCTTCATTGGAAATGCAAAAAGATTATGCCATCTAGTTTAGAGGAGACTCAAGTAAAAAGCATAATTCGAATTAAACTTCAGAATTTCACGATCAAAATGTCATTTTGTTTAAAATGTTTGAAACCAATCTGGGTTTTTATCATGGGAGTGGTTGCATCCAAATCTTGCCACAATAGAATGAGGGAAGAAGAATGGCTTTCGGATTAAACAGACTATCGATGGTTCATTATGAAGAAAAATTTTTCTACTCGATTAACGGATTGTGCACATTCTTTGTTAAGAAAGAAAGTTAGGCATAGTGGCTTGCAACATGATCTTTTTTTCATGATTCTTGTCAAATATTCTCAGATGTAATGAAAATATGTTGTTCAATGCAAAATGATAATTTGTGTGCCTTATCTTGTGCATCTCTAAAGCTTTTCTCGCTAAAACTCCAAAAGTACAGTTTAGTTTAAGTTATGAAAGATGGTTGTAACATGTCAGTTCAATTGAGATATTCAAAGGGAGAAACTCAATTAATTGAGTAAACCGACAAGCTCATCCAGGATGGATTGATTTGAAACAAGAAATGTGGTGGGAGATACTACATGCCAGTTCAGCGTAACCAATGAAAAAGAGAAACCCACCGCGGGGTGGCCTGGTGGTGGAGAACTGGCTGGCCATAGGCCAGGTACCGAGTTCGAATCCCCTCGGCGCTTCGTGCAAGCCTTAAGTGTTGGCCCGTGTAAATTGGTGTGGGTTGCATGCTAGGTCGACCGGGTTATCCCCTAACCGGGATGATCTGTTTTTTTAATTAATGAAAAAGAGAAACTCAATTAATTCAGCATGTCAGCAATAATGTCTCATCACAGCCATAATGGACTTAGTAAAAAAGCTTCCACTTTCCAAGAAGATCTAGGTTCTAATAAAGTTAAATTAATACATAAAATTACATTGAATTTCAAAAATGTGAATAATGACTTTTAGGTCAGAAAGCTGATTTAATAAGCACAAAATAATTCTTCCAATAAGGAGAACTGTTGTGCTAAATGAACTCCAAAACCTTTTGGTTAAATATGCTCTTCAAATTCTTTTCTTCTTAAATATAGTTTACTTTCCATTCAAAAATTTTGACATAAAGAGATTAAGATGCACTTATAACATAAAGTTAAAATTGCTTTTTTCCCCCAAATTTTACAAAAGGGCCACCATCTTAACATAAAGTTTTTTGTTTTTTTAATCAAGGGTACTCTATAAATCATAAACATTTGTTATCTATTTATGATGGTATCATGGTACTTTCAGGATGATTAAATGATGTTTGTGTTGTGAATCCGTTTTTTATACCGTTAATTACAGTCCTATATCGAGTTAGAATTGTTAAATTTGATAAAAAATTTCAGCTCAAAAAGGCAATTGAGACTATATTATGATTGTGCGTGAGAGCACCGACTTCCTTAAGAAGATAGCTGCTTCTCTAGAGTTGTCACGTATCATCTCCCGCATCAAATAAAATCCATAGAACAGACAAAGATAAAGAGTAGGCTTCTTGCAGTCCTGCAATCTAGTTCCTAAAAAGAGAAGGTTTTGGTTTCCTATCAATTTACTTAACGCTCAGAATTTCAGTCATAATAATCCATTTTCACTCTATCGCATAAAAATAATTATTTCAAAAAAAGGAATTTCCTTTTTTCAAAATCTCCAGATAACTTAACTGCTACCCTTCACGAAATAATATATCAGAGAAACAGATAGAAGCAGAATAGTCAAACCATTATTACTTACTGGGTGAGAAAATCCACATGGCAAACGAGGCAATCCCATCCCAAAGACCAGTACAGATCCACATAAGGCTTCAGATGACTCTCCTGGCTAGAGAGCCATGCAAAGAGCACCACGATCCCCCCCGCTCTCCTTCCCCCTTCCTCCTTCCTCAACCAGTAGAACCTACCCCACATTCTCGACACTCCAAAGCCAGAAAAAGGAGAAGAAATCAGCACCGCACGCTAGGGCTTACCTCCATAGATGAAATTAGTCTCACCTACGCTCCTCCACCTCAATTCCAATATATATGCTCCCAAACCAACGAATCTACAAACCCTAAAAAATTGTATAAATTATGGAATTGAATCTAAAGTTTGGCAAACGCCGTCTTCTTCTGAAAACAATCAACAACTATTTCACAAATATAAGGCCAACAACAACCTTTGTGAGGGAGGTGATAGAAAGAGAGAGAGAGAGAGAGAAAGAAGGTTGGGAAGTTTGTTCATCGATTTCCCTTCGCTCTCTCTTTCGATACTTTATTGGATAAACTCATGCTAACGTGCGCAACGGCGGGTGGGTAAGCGTACGTTAGCGTTGACGGCGCGTGCCATCAGCAGCAGATAACATAACACAGTCCAGAAACAAATATCTTCCGTCCGTTCCGTCTGCCGTTCCAATTTTTTCCCGTTTCCATTCGTTATTAACGAAAACACAAAGACAAAAGGATTATTTTTTATAAATAAAAATAATATTTAAGACAAATATAATTATTTCGTACATATAACATTACTTTCAAAATAATTCTATTAATTTTAAAATTCATTATTCTAAATGTTCTGATATTTTTTTATTTATGAAGTTATAATTTTCATCTAAAAAATCATCAAAATAGAAAATTTTTATTTTGTCCTTCTCCTAAAATGTGGCTGTTAAAGCATGATTCACAGTTTCTATTTCTGACGAGTCATCTTAGCCGATTTGATCACATAAAACAGTGACCTTCTAATGACCCGTTTTAAGAAATTAGAGGTATTAGATTTAACTTATGTTAATAAAAATAGAGGTATCATTAAAAAGACTTGATCAAAAAATATTAAAAATGATATGATCTTTCTTTATTATATTTAAACAAGAAATTTACTTTTAATAGGATATAATAAAAAAAATTCATAAAATCAACCCCACAGTGAAATAAAGACTTGATATTATTATTGTTGAATTTCTAACTAGTCAATAATTCTATAAAATCTATAAATGTAACCATTTTTTCAAAATTACAAGGTCAAACGAGCAGCGAACTTTCAAAGTGATTTTCACATCATGTATTTGTTGCTTTAATTAATTAAACTTTTTGTTTAAAATTTTTTATTAATAATTACTGACCAATCTTACTGTTGCGTGCTAGAAAATACGCGACGGTAGAGATTGTAAATTCACGTCCGAGCGTTGCACGTAAATTTAACACACAAATAGTAAAGAGAATATGAACACCGGGATTTATACGTGGAAAACCCAAAAAGGGCAAAAACCACCGGGCCTTGCCCAGTTGTAAAATTTCACTAATGTTTTTGTAAATTACAAGAAACTGATTCGTCCCACAAATCGGGACGATCAGATTACAACTTGAAGCAAATTTATAAAATTTTACAGAATCCCGTCGTTTCCCGAAAATCCGGCAGAGTTACGGCGTATTCAGGCGGCGGGAAGAGCTCTGACGGTGGTCGAGGATGAGAGGATTCTTCATTTCCCCTTTTCCTTCTTCACTTCTTCTTCTCTCTCTTCACTTGAGTCCCCTTTGTGTAGAATGAGGGCTCTATTTATAGTTTTTCTGGAGTGTCATAGCTCGTAAATAGGTGTGAGATCATGGGCGAATAGGAACTGGTTTGAATGGACGGCCGATATTGAACCCTTCAATCGTGCACCGTTCGTTGGACATTTGGAGGCTTTAATGATGTCGGAATTTGGCGATCTTGGGCTCGTTGGATTCGTCTCGTTGAGCCGCTCGATTCGAGTATAAGCTCGTTAAAATCGGAGACCGTTAGGTAACTCAAATTGCGGTTTGAACCTTCCAACAGTGCTTCGGGTCCTTGATTCGGACTCATTTGGGCTCGGATTGGGTTGATCTTGGTGTCGTTGGGTTCTTATTTCCGAGACGCTCAGTTTGACTATAAGCTCGCTGAAAGCGGAGTTCGGGTGCTCCCGGAATTAATTTTTGAAGTTTCCAACTAGCTTTTGCCTCGAGATTCATGCCCGATAAAGCTAATTTTGTGATGCCATATCACTTACAATCTAAATTGTTACTCAAAAATAATTTTCTTATTATATGACTTCTTGTGGAAAGGAAAAGCAAGAACAGAGAAAGAACGAGAGAATGACTAGTACAGGAAAGTAAAATCTATCTTTCTATTAGCCTTCACGGTAGCCTATATATAGATACAACAGTATTCAGGTTTTAGCTGCCACGTCAACATTTTGTAAATTACATTTATATTTATTATTACACTAATACATCCTCGCAAACTGATGGGTCTTGAATGACCGTCAGTTTGTTTCTAAGAGTGATGAATCGAGGAGTAGATAGTGCTTTGGTGAAGATGTTTGCAATTTGGTCAATTGTGTTGATGGGTAGAAGACGAACAATGTTATTTTGTATGTGATCCCGAATGAACTTTTGATCTATCTCAATATGTTTCGTGCGAGTAGAAACATTGGATTGTTGGTCAGTGCAATTGCTGATGTATTGTCACAAAACATATATGTTGGACTTTGTTGTTGAATCCCGAAATCAGTTAGTAGACGTCTGAGCCAAATTATATCAGATGTTAAAGCGGCCAGAGCACGGTACTCGAATTCAGTTGAGGAGCGAGCTACGGTCTGTTGTTTCTTCACTGTCCACGAAATAAGAGTGTCCCCGAAGAATGAGCAGTATCCGGATGTAGATTTGCGAGAGCTCGGGTCACCAGCCCAATCTGCATCTGAAAAAGATTTAAGAACAAGTTTAGACTTTGTAATCGGAATGTCATAGTCAATAGCACCTTTAATGTATTGTAGAAGACGTTTGAGCAGATAAATGTGTTGCAGTTGAGGGTTCTGCATGTGTTGAGATAATTGATTCACACTGTAGGCAATGTCGGGTCTAGTAATAATCAAATACTGTAGCGAGCCGGTGATTCTGCGGTAGAGCTGCAGATCCGAGAGGCTTTGATCCGGCGAAAGAATAGAAGGCAGTTTTGTGCACGTCGGATTAGCTAAGGGATTGCAGTTTTCGAGTTGTGTTTGATGTAGAAGTGAGACGGCATAGTGTTTCTGAGACAGAAAATACATATTGAAAAGTTTATCTATTTTGATTCCCATAAAGTCATGCACCGCCCCAGCTGCTTCATAGAGAACATGTTGGCCAATTGATTAATGACAGAGGAAATAGCTGCAGAATCATTACCGGATAAGAGAATATCATCGACGTAAATTAATAAGAAAATATGAATGTTTTGTTTGTGCAAAATGAGTAGTGACGGGTCAGCAATGCTGTGTTGAAAGCCAATGGAAATGAGGTACTCCGTGAATGTGTTGTACCATTGACGCGGAGCTTGTTTTAGGTCGTAGATGACCTTGTGGAGATGGCATATGTAGTTTAGATGATTTAAGTCTTCAAAGCCTCAGGGTTGAGTCATGTAAACTGTTTCCGAGAGTACCGTGAAGAAACGCATTTGCCACGTCAAGTTGTTAAACTTGCCAGTTGTTGTAGAGTGCTATAGCAAGCATGACTCTGATTGTTGGTAATTTTGCAACAGGACTAAATGTTTGAATGTAGTCCAATCTAAACTCTTGATGATTTCCCTGTGCCACAAGACGAGCTTTGTGCTTGGCTATAGAACCGTCCGAGTGATGCTTGATCCTGTAGGTCCATTTACATCCTAGAACAAGTGCACATTTGGGAGGTTTGACCAGACTCTAGGTTCCTTGCTGTTGTAGAGCAAGAAATTCAGATGTCATTGCCTCGCACCATTCGCGTTGTTTAATTGCAGCTGTGTAGTTGGATGCATTGTTTTGAAAATCGGACCGGATCGATCGGTTCGACCGGTTCAACTGTGAACCGGTCTAACAGCCGGTTCGGTCCTCCCTAAGAATCGGTCTATCAACGAACCGGCCAAAACCGGTTTGAACAGCCGGTTGAACCGCCCGACCGTTGAACCGGTCCGTTTTTTAAAAACTGGCCAGTTTAACTAATAATATATTTAAATATTTTATTTTTATATAAAATGTTTAATTAATATTAAATTAATTTAAATATCATATATTTTATTTAATAATAAGATTCAAAATTTTTATTATATTATATATTAAATTAAATATAAATAATCTAGCTCACATGATGTCATAATACCATGAAAGCTCTTACACCATGGGTACAAGGAAAGGTATATAAACAACACAACTTACAACTTCTAAGTGGTGTGGGACTAAACAACTAGTTATTTTTTGTTTCAACATTCAATAATGTGTGCATAAGACTTATTTGAATGAGAACTTGTTGGAAATTTTTTTTGTATAATATTTAAATAAAAAATCATCATAATAATTTTTAAACTTCTTAAATTTATTATTAATTATATTTTTATAATTATTCAAATAAAAATAATTATTTATCATTTTTAAAGTTCTAAAATATTTTCTAAATGCAAAATTAAATGATAAAAAAATAAAAATCTTAAAAAATAATATTGTATGACTTTATAAATATAGTTTTATAATATAAAATTTATATATAATTCATATATGTAAATTATGCTTAAATATATAACATAAAACAATTATTTATATCATATATATATATATATATATATATATATATATATATATATATACAAAACTAAATTTTTATTAAATATATATTAAAATCGAAAATTGAAGATACTTATATTTAAATTTAAAATTAGTAATTATTTATATTTAAATATATAACATAAATATAATAATTATTTATATTTAATTTTAAAATTATGTAATATATTATATATGTATGAATTTTATTTATTTTTTAATCTAAAAATTCTTAGAATTATAAAATTTTTATGAATAAATTGTCATTATTATTATGTTAATTTTATTACTTTTAATTATATCATTATTTATTACGTCATCCGGTTCAACCCAGGTTCAACCGGTCGAACCATGAACCTCTAATTATTCCGGTTCGTTGTGCGGTCCGATTTTCACAACCTTGGTTGGATGGACCTGTACTTGCCGGTGTCACAGATGTGGAGTGAAAAAGGTTTAATCTGCTAACGGGTTTTAGTGTATCCGTCTGATTTCTGGTAACCATGGTGTGACGAGGTGGTTGAGGAACGGTTGAGTTGGGTATATGCTGTGAAAAGAGAAGACCTGATCGGTGAGCTGGTGAGATCGTGAGTGGATGAAGTGATGGACCTTGTTATATTGGATACCGGAATTTGTGGCATAGAGATTTTAGAAGTGGGAAGAAGCAAGGGTGGTGGAGTATCATGGGAAGGGCTGCTTGGGTGAGAAGGCAGAGAGCTGAAAGGAAAAATAATTTCTTCAAAAGTGGTGTGCCGTGAGATTATGATTTTGTTGGTGGACATGTCTAAACATTTGTAATCTTTACGTGTCTGAGTATCCAAGGAATACACATAAAGGAGCTTTGGTTTGAAGTTTGTGTTGAGAATGAGGTGGGTATAGCGGAAAACACACATACGAATACTCTCAGATGTTTGTAATCAGGCTTGGTTCGATGGAAAATTTCAAACGGGGTAAGATTGGAACTTCTGGGTGACGGCATTCTATTAATAAGATATGTAGATGTGAGAATAGTTTCCGGCCAATGAGTGTACAGGACAGACGCAGTTTTGAGCAAAGTTCTAGTTGTTTCTATGATATGCCTATGTTTCCGCTCCGCTACTCCATTCTGTTCCGGTGTATAGGGATAGGACAGTTGGTGCTGAATGCCATGGGTGCTAAGAAATTGAGTATATTTATGATTAACGAATTCTGATCCGCCATCGAGCCTGAAAGTTTGAATAGTGTTAGACGTGTATTTTTCAACAAAAGATTTAAAATGAACAAAAATATCATAACTTCAGATTTGTGGCGCATCGAAAAAATTCAAGAAAAATGGGAAAAATCGTCAACAAACAGTACATAGTATCTATATCCTTGCACAGACATTACTGGGGTGGAACCCCAGACATCAGAGTGAATAAGCGAAAGAACAGACATACGACGATTGACAAACTTATCAAAACACAGTTTGTGTCCTTTAGTTTGTTTACAATACAAGCAAGAAAAAGAAAATGAGTGAGGTGCGGGTTGCTTCTGGCTATGGTGTCGATGGTTCTGGCGTTGAGATGTCCAAGCCGATCATGCCAAGAAGATGCCCGAGTAGTTGTAGTGGACAGCGTCGAATTCTTGCTGGAAGCAGAATGAATCTGGATAGGATAGAGACCATTTTTACATGGTCCTTGAAGCAACACTTGATGTGTCTTCATGTCCTTAAACACAAAACCGTGAGGGTCAAATGTTATCGAGATGTTATTTTCGCGGGTAACTTAGAAATAGAAATCAAATTGTAAGTAACGGAGTATGAAATATTTTTAATAGATTTAACTTACGAGAGGAAGTCGGTTACACGGCGGCACCTGAATTGGCAATGTTTACCGAAAGATATTGCGCACTGAACAAATATGTGCGATAAAGACTCAAATACACGCAAAATATACGTCAAATCATCGTTGACCCGATCACATATGTTTAAGACAAGATAACAGGCAATGTGTGATCATAAAGGATAAATTCTGAAGCCGACAACGAATTGAGGTAAAAAATGCACAATTTCATTCTTCATCAGGCATAATAACGCAACATGCAACTAAAGCGGATCAAATCACAAAGTGCAAGTAACAAGGCTGTGTAGAAGACCGATGCCAAAAAGGAGGTCAACAATAACTATAAACCCATCTAAGGCTACTTCTAAGGAAATGAATAAGACTCGAATGTTAGGAAACTTCTAAATGAACTATCATATATCCAAAACTCAAACCACTTGGAAAACCTTATTTATAAAAACTAGGCTGTAAGACCCACAAATAGACAACTTCTAATAGAAAATCGTAAGTCCGACCACCTACAAGGCTAAGTTGTAAGACCCGCTACTCGGGCCACCTCTAATAAAGGACGTAATACCCATTATTAGGGCTACTTTCAAATTTTAACTTAGCCTCCCAAATCGTAAGCCGATCATGTCTATAATATCATATTAATTGCCTCCCAAATAACCTTATTACTCCACCTATTTTCTTTCCTCTCCTTCTCTTCAACAATTTCCTCATATAATATCATAAATTTTGGAGCTAAAAAAGGTGGAAATGTTGATTGTGTGGAAGCCATTATTAGGGCTTGGAAAAAGGCTTGTGACAGCTCTTCTTCTACGGCAAATATTTACATTTTTCAATGGAATATTTCTTATAAGAGAAGTGAGATTAATTGGTCCTTGTGTGAACAAGAAGATTAATTTTATGATTAATGGAACCCTAATGGCTCCTCCGAGTTATACTGAATCAAGCGAATGGATCACATTCGATACTGTTGAGGGGATTTCGATCAATGAAAGAGTATTTGATGGAATAGGATCGAAATTATGGGATTGTAAGCTAGGTGACAAGAAATGCCTTCATGGAGCAACGATACACTTTAATTTGAATTATGTATTTTTTTTTTATGCACAATAAGTAAGAATTGACACACAATTGTTAAATTATAGATTTTGATGATCGGAAATTTATCAACAAACTTCTTGACTTCTGTGGTTTATTTATGCTAATAAATAAATAAGTAATTAGTCGGGGTTATAAATAAATTGAGTCGAATACTAGTTTATTCTTTTTCTTTTGAAATTAGTATGGTTAAAAGTAATTACGGTGTTAGAGTTGTATGCATTATAGCTATTTTATGGTTAAAAATATTATTAAATTAATATTCTTTTTTACTTAATATTTATAGTAGCAATTTAATAATTTATAATATTTATTATTGTAACATAATTTTTAATAATATTATTTTTTATTATATATTATCGTTTATTGTTCTTATAAATCATTTCATTTAATAAAACTATTGCAATTCTAGTATTCTACCCTTCTAAAGACATCAAATTTGGATAAATCAGTCGCTGGAATTCACAAATTCAAAAGACATCGAGATCAGACGGCTCACATCGATCGACAGCGAGCTACTCCACATCGTGATTCATCGTTCTGACAATGTGAACTTAGACGGGCTGAACATTGTCGGTCCAAAATGGAGCCCAAACACTGATGAAGACTAAGGATATAAACGAGTCAAGTAGAGTCAAATTTATGCATTATTGAGCCCGGCTCGTTAGTAGTAAAATGACGTCAAACTCGAGCTCGCTCATCATACTATAAATGGGCTCAAGCTAGCTCATGAGCCATAGGCGGAATTTTTAAAATTTAAGTAGGATTTTTTAAACGTAGGCGAGATTTAGGGAAAAAAGAAACAATGTTTAACATTTAAATACAACTTAATTGATTCTTATTTATTTTTTTTAATATTAAAGTTTATTAAATAAAATACAATCATTTAAAAATATTAATATTTATTCAAACTAGCTTGCAAGCTCACGAGTGTCGATAGCTATATATAGTAGCAACTAACTATAATAAAAAAATTTATGATAGATCTAAAAATTACTCAAATTTAATAATTTTCAAACACCCTAAGATAATAAAAATGATGTATTCCAAATATATTAAAATCATTCAAAATATTTTAAATTTATTCTACTTCGTATCAAATATCAGTATAGCACCACAAATGACAAAAATAGGAATTTATAGAATTAAATATCCCCATCTATTTCTAACTAGTAAAAAATTCTATAAAATCTAAAAATTTAACCATTTTTTGAAAATTACATGCTCAAACCAGCAGCGAACTTTCAAAGTCATTTTCACATCATGGATTTATTGCTTTAATTAATTAATCTTTTTTGTTTAAAAAAACTTATATGAATAATTATTGACCAATCTTACAATCTAAATTGTCACTCATAAATAATTTTCTTATTATAAAATAATAAAATAAAACATTTACAATTATGATTTCTGATAATCAAAATCTTGTGTGTAATCATGCACATGCCATATTCATCAATTTCACCATTATCAAATCAGTTTATTCCAGCATAAAAATAAAAATATTTTAATTCAAAATTCTAATTAAGGTAGAAGCACAAATAAAATTACAGTATAAATAAGAATAATTTACTCTTTACACCTTCCTACAATTTCAAGTATTATATGATTGAATGGGTGGATAAAAATAACATAACAAAACTGTTATGATCTTGCTGTGTATCTTCAATGGTTCAACAAATGGAGTAAATATTCAAGGCTCCTGTTGTTTTTGTTTTTCTTCAAGAAAAATGGGATTTCAACTTACAAGCTTTTTATTCCAGTCCCAGCCTGCAGATTGGGTTGTTCTTTATAACATTGAAATCCACCTGAGAAAATCATAAATAAAACAAAGTGGCTGTTCAATATCCACTGAAGCAGACAAAAAAAATGATTAGAACTAACATAAATACCTTTGGTCCAAAGAGATCCCGAATGTTGTCAATGCCATACAAAATCATTGTGGGCCTGATTAAAAAAAGAAAAAAATGTACAAAAATATTGAATTCTACACAGTAATTCGATAAATTTGGAGCAAAGAAGTTAAATATCAGAGGCCGAAGATTCAAAAGGTGAGAAAAAATATAGAAAAAACGCATATTATATGCCTGATGAACGCCAACAAGGAATTAAAGGGGAAAAAATCAGAAGCAAGAAAAATCATTTGAGCTTTTATGCTTTCTGCGCTTAATGCCATCAGGCAAATAGACTACTTTCAGGGAAAAAAATCTAGATGAACGTTTATATTCTATAACGAAGTTGCTTGGCCCAGTGCTTGGCAGAAATACTGGAGCAGAGCATAGTAGTTTTCGAATCTACAATATCAAAGTAAACAAATCTCATCCATAAAAGGATGCTCATATTTTTTTATTGTTTAGTATCATAGTTAATTAAGGCTTCGTTTGGGACGGATTTTTTCTTGCTTCTTAAAACAGAATTTTAGTATAAAAATTTTCAATTAAAAAGCAGTCCCAAACGAAACCTAATTTGCTACATCTCCCCACCACTTGCCGCAAACCAGCATCCCAAATGATGGTTTCCATTATCCAGACTAAATACATCTAAACCAAATTTCAATCAGGATATCTTCACCTAAATTTGTCTTTATGCACACCTAAAAAGCTATGCTAAGTGAAAAAAATAAAAAAATTATGCTAAGTGGCACACTGCCCGCTACACAACCTACAACAACAACAATATTAAATCCTTTGTCCCACTATGTGAGGTTAGCTACATGAATCTTTTTTCTCCATTGTGTCATGTTAAAAGTTAAATTCTCATTTAAATCTAATAAAGAAAGATCATTTCTAATATTTTCTAATCAAGTACTTTTAGGTCTACCTCACACAACCTACCAGAACCAAAAATCAACAATGTTCTTAATTGCGAGATAAAGGCTCCTAATTCGAAATCAACTTGAAGTAACTGACCTACCAAAAGGAAAATAACTGTTATTTTGTACCACTAATTCTTCGTTTTATCAGCATGGAGTGATTGACCAACCAAACTGAAATACTTGCCTCGCAAAAATACATGCCTACAAATTATTCCATTAATCAGACAAATTTTGGCTACCTCTCAAGTGAAAGCCCCCATGCAATTACAGAAACATCTTCTGGAAGACCCATTGGCAGCAACATTTCGGGACGAAACATACCGGAGTTTCCGACTTCAACCCATTTCTTCAGACCTTCATGATAACTGGAGCACGGCAAAATAAGAGAGGAAAGATCATACATATGCAAATAATTAAGGATACATACCTGAAAATCTCCATGCTTGGTTCAGTGTATGGATTATAAGCAGGTTTGAAGCGTAGCTTGGCCATGCCTACCAAAACACCATAAATTTGATTTCAAAATTTTAGAGTTAAGTGATTAGCCTTAATGGAAAATGATTGCAAATTTCAGTTGATCTGGATATTTAGACAAAATGTCAAGTTCATAAAACATTTAAAACACTGAAGTGGAATAATAAATTTGCCACCAGGTTAAAACTACTAGCAATAGAAGGAAAACCACAAAAGTGGCAGGAAATCTAAAATTGCTGAAGGGTGCACTGACGTTAAATGATATTGACGTTTACTTTGTTTAAAGAAGAAGCCAAGATTTAAAAAAGAGAAATAGGAAATAGAGGCGTCAGATCAAATTCATTTTACAACAAAATGATCATAAGTTTGAAATGTTAAATTTGTGTGGATAAGTTTATTTTTTGAACTAATAATTCATAATTAGGATAATTTTTGTCTAAATTATCTTTTAGAATGAATTTATTTAGGTGGTTTTTATAAATAATAGATGTAATTTTCTCCTTATTGGGAGTTTATTTTATTTACCAATCGATTATACTTATCCCTACTATAATTTTCTATTTAAGGCTTGGAATTTTGCAAAGTAAGCCATAAGAACTCTCCCAATTATTTCCATTTTTCTTCTCCTCCATGTATAATTTCCGCATCCTGTAAATCACCAATGTTTCCTATAGCAGAAAGTGAGAAGGATCAAATCTCGTGCCAACCTTAAAATCTATTATTATTGTTAAACTCCTATACCTTATGTCGCTATTTTCATCTTGGTTGCCTTGGTGCTCTGATTGTGCCACTGCTATATTGCTCATTGCTTTCCCAGTTGGTGTTGAATTCAAGCTTCTGGTAATCAGCAAATGGATTGCAACTACTATCAATCTATTAACCGAGAGAATAGCACCAAAACAAAGAAAATAGGTGTTCTCCAACCAAGGAAGAGAAGTATATATACAGCTACAGAAAAACTAAACTAAAAACATTAATTAAAAATCAATAGGTTTTTGTGATCCATGCCTATTATGATTTCACCACCAATAAAAGTTGAACAAATGCAAGATGGGAGGTACTTGACTAAGGACATAAATATCTAATCTAGGCGTGTATTAGGGAAGTTTTGGCATTCAATCTCATATTGCGAGAAATCCATGAATTTCTGGGGGCAAACGCACGAGCAAAAATGGTTGAAAAGTCTACTGTTTGAAAGAGAGTAAAACGACCTTTATAAATAAAATTTCAAATTCGTATTTTCAATGTTGTATGTACCTGATTGACGTGGGACTCCTTAAAGTATGTTGCAGGTATGATAGAAAACTTCTGGGAGAATATCTCTTAGCACCGACATGAGTTCTACATTTTTCTCGCATTGTAGAACTCTTTCCTATATAATTTCCTTCTTATGTACTTAGTTATTGGTGTTGTAAGAATTCTTAACTTTTATAAAATTTAAAATAATTGGGGATTTAAACTGCAGTGTAAAAATTCAATTACTCATTGATTTTTCATAGTTTGAATTTCCTATTGATTTCTTTGTATTAATTAATCATTATAAAATATTTTGGGCTAGGCTTTATGTATTTTCAATTTTATAGAAAGAAAACATTGAATGGATGGTCATCTTTAATCTATGAATCTTGATTTCCTTGATATGATTAGCATTCATTGCATCATCCTGTTGCATTAACAACTTTAGACCCTTCAACATCGTGCATCATGGAGGAATACACAAAGATGCTTTTATGATGAATCACAAAAAGTCCGAGTGTCTGCTTCAGAAAATTGTCAAACAAAGTTGATTTGCAGAATCCGTGGGCAAATATTACCACAGAAATTACACAAATTCAGCGTTGCCCCAAGCAGAAAAATGAAGAAATACTCAGAAATATAGTTATTACTTTGGGACCATATAGAAGCAGAAAGTCAATCTAGATCATAAAAGCAAAACAATATAGCTCAATTTCCATTCTAATGAGGGTTGGGTGTAAGGAAAGATTAAAAAAAAACTTGTTCTTTCTACACGTTTCTTTGACATGAGCTCAATATAGGATTAAGACCAAAAACTTAACACAAAACTATGAAAACTGAATTACACAATAAGAAATGGTGCACAAAGTTGGTTAACGCCATTTTGCGAAACTTAATCATCATCCAATTTATGACTAGGTATATCGATTCAAATAATAGATTTCAGATTTCTATATTCCAAAGACCAAGCTACACAAATAAATAATTAAAACTGTAAGCAAGGATGGCCGTAAATTCTCTAAATCAGAATGCAGCAAAAATGAGAAAGAATTTAGTAGGACAATAATACATACCAAGACGGGCAAAAAAATCCTCCAATACTCCAAAAAGATCACCAAGGGTGAGACCTCGATCGCAAATGAGACCTTAGCACCACAACTTTAAATTTTAATTAAAAGAAAATCACCACAACAATGAAAAGACAAAAAAAAAGTGTTATAATACCTTCTATCTGATGAAATTCTGCAAGATGTGTTCGATCTACAGCTTCATTGCGGAAAACACGATCAATAGAGTAATACTTCTTGGGACTAAAAGATTTCTGAGCACATGATAAACATTAATTCTATACTTTCCCCCCATTAATACAAAAGGAATATAATAATTTCATTACAACTTTTAATTTAAATATCTCTAAAATACCTTTTTACTTTCACATATTGATTTTTCAATCAACAATATTATTTGAGATTATAATCCATATTATCACAATCATGTTCAGTGCTGAAATTTTGCCAATGCTCTGTCCAGATTTTATCAAAGCCATACATATACGACAACAAAAGCTTTGTGACTAGTTATATTCTCATCTTTTTTTTTTTTTTTAAGTTTCTTGTTAAAACAAAAAGGTTTAGATATGTGTGGAAAAGCTAGTAAGAAAATATTTTATTAGACTGACAATTGAACAAGAAAGCAAATGTACACCTGATGAGCCAAACTATATAGCATCCTTGCAGATACTGCAGTTGTGTGAGTTCGAAGCAGGTTCTTCTCTGCTTCCTCCCGTTTCCATTTGTACCTATACCTGCAGAAGACAGGATGAATCACAATGACCATGGAAGAAACAATAGGGTTATAGTCAACATACCCTAGGGATCCATAATCGCCAGATTCATGAACACGGTTCACCTTGGCAACATAATCTTCAGGTAATTCTCTTGTAGACGAAGGAACTGCAATCCAACCATGCAATGCATTATTACTTCAATTAGTGCAAAAACGAAAATTCTAAGATGAAAATCCAAGACCTTTGAGAAAGAAAGTATCATGTGAATCACGAGCTGGGTGCTGTTGAGGTTGGAAGAGAGCATCAAAATTCCAGAAGCTAAAAGAGGAAATTAAGAAAAAAAATTACTAATCAATTAGTAATAAAGTATACATTCAACAGATCTTTAGAAGAATGATCAAAAGTTCTAATAAAAGACCCTCGAGACTGATGTAGCACCGAAGGAAAAAATAAGCGCTTTCACAAAGGGGGGAAATAGATAGGTCTGGGCTCAAAAAGGAATATCAATACAATTAAAGAATTGGATATACCACTGCAAAATGGAAAATACTTGTTAGCAAAATATCATGAAACAAACTTGATGCCACAGTTCTACAGCGAGACAGTTAAATATAATTATTAAATTTGTTATTAAAATTCTACTAATAAAAGTGGAAAAAATAAAATGCAGTCCAAGAAGACCAGACTCATGCATTTTCCCCCCTTAAATGATCAATTAATTCAAGAAAAACTTATTACTGCATAGTTTTACCTCGCTTTTGTGAACCAAATTATTAATTATTACATTCAAAAAAGACGGGCAAAATCTCAGTGAAGTATATTACCTGCTTTCCACATAATTATTAGTTGGCATTTCTTCAAAGCTGTGGCAAGTAAGTGTCATCAGACAAATAAGCAAAATTTATCAACTCTATATTTAGAACATGAAAATGATAGTCTCAATTACCCCATCTGAAGAAAGATGCTTTGGATGGCATCACGCACCTATCAGAATTTAATTTGAAATTAAAAAAAAAAAATTGAAAGTGTAAGAAATTAAACAAAAAAGAAAATTTATGAATTATGTGCTGGTTCAGAATCAAATCTTGTTCCCACATTATTTGTTGCAAACAGAATTGTAACAGAGAATGTTTGCATCTTGTGGGAATATAGAATTAAAGGGATAAAAACAAATCTCCTTCATAACTACTGCATCGTAAAATACTATAACTATTTAGTCACATTCTACGCAAAAAAATAATAATTATACAGTGAATTTATAATACTATCTAACAATGCTGAGTCAACCATGTTCTTCATCACTACAACATAAAATCCTACGAAAATTATTTACGCAGCTTGTTCACAAGTACGGCCTAAGCAACAAATAATAATTATACAGCCGAATTGATAAGAATGCTAACGTCAATCATTTGCTGCAAATATAACTCTTCATCAAAATATTTGCAGGAACATTCTATTTAATAAAATCATCATCATAATCACTAGAAACATTTATACCATTACGGTGTCTTGATGATTTACTCATCATCCATTCAACTCCCTTAAGTATTGCATGAGATGTTTATAATATTTTGCACATGTCTTCTGCACTAATTCTATATTCTGAAAATGTTCTCTGTTCTACCTTTTTTTTTTAATCCTTCCACATTATTTTTCCTCTATTATTTTATTATGATCTTCTACCATCCACTATACTATAAGCAAAGAACATGTACAGCACTTTTTCAACATATTATTTTTAATGAGTGGTACTGTCAAGATCTATATAATATAATTATTCCTCAATCTAAACTTCTAATTTATGAGCAATCATCTTAACATTTTATTTCAACCACAATCAATTTGTCTATTAATAACTTTTTTATCGCTCAATTCTTAAATCCATATAACATCGCCATCCTAACAGAGATTTTATAAAGTTACCTTTAGTCCTCATGATAGTCTCCTATCACACAATACTTTGAGTTAGTTTTTATTTCATAACTAATTGTCCTAAACTCTATAACATCTATATCATGATTCTTTTGCATAACAAATGCAAGATACCTTAAAACCATCCTGATTTGGTAACAATTGATCTTCCAATCATGTTGCTAATTCTTTATTTCATCTTCACTAAATTGCATATTCAATCTAGTCATGTTAACCTTGTAGAGGAAAAGTAAGGTGGTCAGTTGGTCACCCACTAGATCAATTACAAAGGCCTAATTTCAGGATCATAAATTGCAAATTTTTCGTTGAAAATTTAGCAAGAGATTGAATGACTTAATTTATGTTTCAAGAATTATTCTTGAGCAAATGACCACATAGATGAACTTAAGCTTACAGTTTTATTCATGCTGATATGGAAGTTCTAAGGTGATACCAAGCCTTAAGCTCATAATCCAAAGCTACTATAATGTGTGTAATCTATTTCCAGGATAGAAATAATGTTTCCTTCCTCTAGATCCATTATATAAATTTAAAATTGATTATAGAATTATTTTCCATAAAACTTTCTTTAATAAATATATGCTATGATTTTTCTAGTTTGTTTATAATTCTTCATATTATTGTGAATCATACATGTAATTCTATGCTATCTCAAAATTTCACAAATATCATGATCTCTTTCTTGTTAATGTATATGATTACAATGTCATGTCACTATAATATTTATGAAATTAAATTCACTTTACAATGCATGATTTTGATCACCAACTGCTATGTTATTGCTATGATTTTGAAATGCAAATCACAGATCAAATGCTTCCAGTGATAAAGCTATTGTATATATATATATATATATATATATATATATATATATATGTTTACATGTGAGTTTTTTTTAATTAATAGAGCCCTTCTAGTACTAGCTGCGATTGCTTATGTACACACGCATTTATTACTCTTAACATTTCCAACACAAACACTAGCAGACAAAAGAACCAAGCCCTGCTATCCTGATGGACAACGTATTAGCCAGCGGTCAGTTCAGTTCATTTCCATCACAAAAAAAGCAAAAGGATATGCCCTGTTATGCATTCTTTAAAATGGTGCAATATGAGGCATGCCTTACCCCAATTCCAATGAAAACGACTCTAGGCTTACACCTCTAGCTTTTTTTATGAGGCTTGCGCCTCAGCTTGGCTGAGGTCTGCCTCGCCTCGCTAGCGTGAGGCTTACGCCTCACCTCTTGTATATATATATATATATATATATATATATATGTTAAAACTAATATAAATCATGCCTTCGTGCACATTCGAGCCACAATAACTTTCTCTTAACTGTCTCTACCTCCAGTCCACAGCCTTCGCCATAGCCAACATCATCGCAACTGTCACCGAAAACCACTTGAAAGCCACACACCACCACCCTAAAAATTTTGCATTATTAATCTCATCTTTATGTTGATGAAAAACATTTATAAAAGATGAACATGATTGAAATAAATTAAGAAGCTGATTGAGAGTAATTCGACTCCACTGGATGAGGTAGGGGATAGATTTATTTGTTATGGCGACAGCTCAAACAAAAACCACCTCAGTGATGATAGTACATATGATTTTTGAGTTGTTTCCAATTATTTCAGCTTTCATTAGGAATTAAATGCAAATACATAGGGAATTGAGAAAAAAGAAATTTGGAGTTAAACTTGATGTTATATGATACTTTTATGCAATTTCTATATATAATATTATTTTGCTCTTATATTTGAATTTCAATTCCATTTCACGTAATTTGTCACTTTTAATTTTACATCTTGTGCAATTTTTGTTTCATATGTATGTCAATTTATTAATTTACAATTCAATAAGAAGTTAATATACCATCATTTAAAAAATTATTTAGGTATTATACAAAAATTCACTTTTGACCACTTTTTACTTTATGCATTTTTTTGATTTTGAGGCTTACGCCTCAAAACGCCTTGAGGCTTACGCCTCGCCTCACAAACAAAAAAGCCTGAATACCAAATTGCGTAATTTAAAACTTGCTATGTCAATGGGGAATGTCTCAATTAGTGGTGGATTAGGTTTTAGACAAGCTGTATTTTTTAATAAATAGAATGAATCATTATTTATCATGTAATGCAAAAACTATTTCAATCTATGATTATTTCATAGTGCATGATTAGACATCAAAATGTTATGCCACATACTAAGATTTTTCAGTTGTAACACATTTTTCACTCAGCACTATTGCTTGATTTCCCATCAACTTCATTAAGCAAATGAATTAAAAGTCATTAAATGATTACATGATTAGAAAGTATGGTTACAAATCTTAGTTTCTTTTCTTAAATGCTCAAAGAATAACATGCATGTTGCTTCTCTTTCCATTTTATTTACTGTTACCTGGAACTGAGATTTACCCACAAAGCTATTTATATAACTTAAATCCAACATGAAAATACCGTTTTAAGAAGCATATGTTCTATGGTGTTACTGGAAGTTATGGAGCTAAATGAGAGGTGAGTAAGTATTATTTATGATTAATGGCATTTAGCTTCTGAAATAATTGCAAGAAATTTGAGATTGGACATACTATTGTATATTATAAGGTATTTAATTAATGAATGGATGGTATAGTTATATTTTGGATTTAAATGCTTAAATTTCTATTTTGATTAATATGAATTACACGTGCTTTATATAATGTAATGTCAAGATTGTCCACGTCACCACCATTCTATTATTATGTGGTTGAAATTTTTGATAATGTTCTATTAGGGAGATATTTGGGTAATCATGTCATCCCGACCGCTCATTTTCACCCCATTTTATCCAAGTTCTCAGCCTGGCCATGAAAAAAATGATATCAAAGCAATACAATCAGATTTCTAAGTTGCTTTTGAGGTTATTACATAGTTTTGAAGATGATGTAATGTATATGATCAGAGTTAATGTATGTCGGATAACTCCAAGCCTTTTAAAAGGCCTATTCATAGTAACAGATGGAAAATAATTTTAACGTATTAACTAACACATTAATGGTTATCATGAATAATGCATCCTTTAACAAAGCATAATGCTCCTGGACCCCTGGTCATACCTTAAGCAAAGGGTGGAGATAACCAATTTGAATAGGTTGTACTTGAGCACTAAGGTTATACTCTTTGAATTCTAAATCCCTCCAGTCCCCCCTTCATAGAGAAAATAAATGAAATTATAAAAGGTTAGCACTGTGATCAAATTCTTATCAAAAGCAAAGCACAGTGTAATAATAGAGGTCAGCCATATTCCAAAAGCACGAGCAGCAGTCAATATGAAATACAGAATGTGTAGTAATAGAATCAGCGTCTTGAGGAGTTTGATCATAAAGACAACTAGTTGTACCTCAACAAATGCTCCCGCGTTAAGTCTGTTGCTGCCTTTTTCCTCTTTGAAACGTACTTTGGACCTTTCCTTAAAGAGTAACCCTTCAATGGCCTGTATAAAAGGAAATAAAAGAAGTTAAATAGATGCATAAACATCTTTATAAAGCATCAGTGCAAGCCCCATCATAGACCCATCAGTATAAAACAATAAATATAGCAAAATGAAGCCAAGTAAAAATGATGATCCGATATGCCTACCTAAATTCGATAAGCTTCCTATTTTTAAGTTCTCCAAGATCTTTCTCATCAACAACCTGCAATAGAACAATCATATAAAAGAAAATTATCGATAGCATAAAAACCAAATGCAATAGTTTAATTTAAGGGCCACATGATTTTGTTAGGCCGGCACCTGAGCCGGCTGGACCGGTCCAACCTGAACCGGTCCTGGTCTACACCCGGCGGAAGCCAAGCGAGCAGAGGGAGGGGGCGGAAGTGCTGGGGGGGCCCACTTGGAGTTAATTCAAATTTTGGGAGGGAGAATTTGAATTAGAAGAGGTAATTAGGTATTTTGTAATCCTCCTTTCATGTTTAATTAGGGAGATGAGGGGGGAATTAGGGTTATCTTGAATTTGAATATTTTTGAGATCTAGGGTTTGTGTTCTTGGGCTCTAGGCTACGGCTAGAGATTTGGAGAGTCATTCCTTCCTCTTGGATTGAAGGAAATTGTATCTTTGTTTGCGTTCTTGAATCTATTAGTGAAAGACATTGTTCTTCTCTATTTTCCTTGAGTTTTCTCCATTAAAATTGCTGCGATTTGCTGTTTTCCTGCTGTAAACAGCAGTTTTCTCTTGATTTTGTACTGATTTTGGTTAGGTTTGCTTGCGAACTCAAGTATTACCTTAGGGTTACTTGCAAACTCAAGTATTTCCTATCAAATTGGTATCAGAGCCTCGTTTTGGGACCATTGGCGGCTGAAATCCTGAAATTTCAGCGGGATTTTTGGCATTCGGAGGAAGATTTTTTGTGACTCGTAGAAAGAAAAATGGCCGGAAAGAAGATCGAAGTCCTAGAAGGCGAATTTGGCCAATTAAAATCAGATTTGGAGGAAAAATTCCTTGAAATCACCGCCAATAATGAAAGGTTGGATGGGAAGTTCACGGCCATGGAAGAAATGATGAAGAAATTACATGAGATGAAGACTAATCCGACGGCGTCGGAAGCAAGAGAGACTATCGGCGACCATGGCGTAGGAGGGAATCCGAAAGTTGAGATCCTTGAGGGAGAGGAAGACATGCCACCTCTAGAGCCACTTTCTAGAGAGGAGATGAGCATGAGAAATGATCGAAGAGGTGCTGATTTTGACGGAAGAAGAGAGGAATTTCAGCTTCGAGGTGCTGAATTTCAGCTTCGAGGTGCTGAATTTGAAGGTAGGAGAGGGGAATATGACGAAAGTGCAGATTTTGGCGGAAGAAGAGAGGAATTTCAGCGTCGAGGTGCTGATTTTGAAAGGGGCATAGGGGAATATGATGACGGATTCGGATACCATCGCCGGAGAGATGACAGGGACACTTGGGGAGCACTTCCTCTTCGAGGAATGGGAGGTTATGGAGAGTAGGGGTGTAAGTGAGCCAAGCCGGCTCGTGAGCCGGCTCGAGCTCGACTCGATAACGAGCTCGCGAGCCGAGCTTATCGAGCCACGAGCTCGAGCTCGAGCTTAAAATCGAGCTCGTTTGCTAAACGAGCTCGAGTTCGAGCTCAATGAGAGCTCGGCTCGAGCTCGTGAGCCGAGCTCGATTTATTATTTGAATTAAAAAAAAACAATCAGCGGCGGCATTTACAAATCTTAAGCGGGGGACGGGCGGGAATTTCAAAAACAATGAGAAAATGATATGATATTTTCTGTCATAAAATATATATATATATATATATATATATATATATATATATATATATATATATATATATATATATATATATATATATATATATATATATATATATATAATATTATTTTTATTTAATGTAACCAATAAAAACGGGTGACTGACAGCTGCTTTGTTTTTTTGGGAAAAGCAGAAAGCTGAATCTTGCTTTAAGTTTTTTAAAATCTCATTAATTAAAAACTGCTGTCAGCTTTCCTCTTCTCCCCATAAGAGAAAAAATATATTTTATTTTCATCTTCTTCGATGGCAAGCTGCCAAGCTCCACGCGAATGAGGCCGGTGGAGGAGGGGAAGACTTGCTCGAAGGCTGCCCGGACCGCCGATGCTCGCGAGCCGGCTCGAACTCGTTAACAGTGGAACGAGCTCGAGTTCGAGCTCGACTTTTGAGCTCGACTCGAGCTCGAGTTCGAGCTCGCTTTCCGACTAACGAGCTGAGCTCGATAGTGTCAAAACTCGACTCGACTCGTTTACACCCCTAATGGAGAGTACCGGTGCAACGGAGGGGATCCGAAAGTGAGGAAGTTAAAGATGCCCATCTTTGAGGGCGAAGATGTCCATGGTTGGATCTATAAGGTGGAGCGTTACTTCGCTGTCAACGGGTTAACAGATGATGAGCAGCTGACGGCGGCAGGATTGTGTCTGGAAGGGAAGGCGTTGGCATGGTATCAGTGGCGAGACAGGAGGGAACCTATTAGGAACTGGAGAGAGTTCAAGGATTGTTTATTAGAGCGTTTCCGAGCCGATGGGGGAGGAGACTTCTATGAGCAGTTCTTTGCTCTGACTCAGGAGGGGACCGTGGCTGACTATCGAGACAGATTCTAGTACTTGGCTAGTCGTTTGGATCACATCTCAGAATCGGCCCTAGAGGGGAATTTCATGAAGGGGCTCAAACCGGAAATTCGAACCGCTGTCAGAGTGCTGGAGCCAAGGAACCTAGGGAAGGCTATGGAGCTGGCACAACTGGTGGAAGATCAGAAGAGATCTGAAAGGGGAGCTCGAGGAAACTATTCAGGAGGGTCACATAGGATGACTACTACCTTCTTTCCTTCGAAGGTGGCAGCACCAGTGAGTCAGAAAGAATGGCCAAATGAGAGAACTGGAGGAGGGGGAAATGGGGGACAGTTCAAACGGCTGACCGAGAAGGAGAAGAGGTCAAAGGGGTTATGTTTTCGTTGTGATGAGAAGTACATGCCCGGACACCGGTGCAATGATCGAACTCTTCAGGTTCTCCTCGTGTGCGAAGACGAGGAAGACGAGGAGGGAGGTCAGAGCGAGTCAGAAGGGGAGGAGAAGCTGCATCTGGTTGTGCAGAAGCCTCTTTGAACTCAATAGTGAGATTCACCCCGAGTCACACTATGAAAATAAGAGGAGAAATAGCTAACCGTGAAGTGTTGGTGCTGATCGATGGTGGGGCAACCCATAATTTCATTTCCACCCAGATCATTGACCAGTTGGGGATGGAACTAGTTGATACCGGAGGCTATGGGGTGATGATGGGCACGGGGAAGGTGGAGATGGGAAGAGGAGTTTGCAGGGGTGTGGTCTTGACCATCCAAGGGCTACAAGTGAGGGAGGATTTTCTCCCTTTGGAACTGGGAAATACCGATGTCATCCTGGGGATGAAATGACTACAGACTTTGGGGGAGACCAAGGTCAACTGGGGTGCTATGAGGATGGAACTGAAGGTAGAAGGGCAGAGGAGAGTGATCCAGGGGGATGCAGGGCTGTCAAGGGCAGCCGTATCTCTAAAATCCATGATCAGAACCATACAGGAGGTGGGAGGGGGATTTCTGGTGGAGCTGCAACGTTTGGAGAGGGTCAGTGTGGGGGAAGAAGGAGACATCCCTCCGATGGTGCATCCGCTCATACAGCAATACATGGAGGTTTTCCAGCCACCCCAGGGATTGCCACCGCCTAGAGAGCATGAGCATGCCATTCTTCTGAAAGAGGGGGTGTCACCGATCAGTGTTCGACCATATCGTTACCCCCAGATTCAAAAGAATGAAATCGAGAAGCTGATCAAGGAGATGCTGGAAGCAGGGATCGTCAGACCCAGTGTGAGCCCTTTCTCCAGTCTAGTCTTACTGGTCAAAAAAAAGGATGGGAGCTGGAGGTTTTGTGTGGACTACAGAGCCCTGAACAAGGAGACAGTACCGGACAAATTCCCCATTCTTGTGATCGATGAGTTACTAGATGCGCTGCATGGAGCAGTTGTGTTTTCAAAGATGGACCTGAAGTCGGGCTACCACCAAATCAGAATGAAGGAAGTTGACATTCAGAAGACGACATTCAGGACTCACGAGGGGCACTATGAGTTCCTAGTGATGCCATTTGGGCTTAACAACGCCCCCGCTACCTTCCAGTCCTTAATGAACAGAGTATTCAAGCAGCACTTGAGGAAGTTTGTGCTAGTTTTCTTTGACGATATCCTGGAGTACAGCCAAAACGAGGAGGAACATTTGAAGCATCTAGAGGAGGTTTTGAGGATCCTACAGACACATCAGCTGAAAGCTAACCTAAATAAATGCAGTTTTGCCCAGTCTAGAGTGGAATATTTGGGACATGTGGTATCTCAAGAGGGAGTGGCAGCTGACCAGTCAAAGATTGAAGCGATGCAGAGATGGCCCATGCCCAAAAACATCAAGGAGTTGAGGGGGTTCTTGGGACTGACAGGATACTATCGGAGGTTTGTGAAGGGGTACAGTTCCATCGCTTGGTCGTTGACGGAGCAGCTGAAGAAAGACAATTTCTCATGGGGTGATGCAGCGACCCAGGCATTCGAAAGGTTGAAGAAGGCCATGACCACTGTTCCAGTTCTAGCCCTTCCAGATTTCAGCCAGGCCTTTGTGGTAGAGACCGATGCGTCGGGATATGGACTGGGAGCAATGTTGATGAAGAGTCACAGGCCCGTAGCCTACTTCAGTCAGGTGCTATCGACAAGGGCAAGATTGAAGTCAGTATACGAGAAAGAGCTGATGGCGATTGTCTTAGCCATTCAGAAATGGCATCCCTACCTGTTGGGGCGACATTTCATTGTCCGGACTGATCAGAAGAGTTTGAAGTATCTCTAGGAGAAAAGGATGGTGACTGAGGAGCATCAACGGTGGCGATCCAAACTATTGGGCTATGACTTCGAGATCCAGTACAAGCCGGGGTTGGAAAATAAAGCAGCTGACGCCCTATCCAGATGTGTGTGGGAGCTCCAGGAGCTAGCCCTGTCAGTACCATTAATGCCTTAATGGTCGATTGGGGGGGCCATCAAGGAAGAAAGCATGCGAGATGCGGAATTGGGAAAAATCAGGGAGGATCTGAGTAAAGACGAGAACAGTCATCCTGGTTACAGCATTGAGGGGGAGAGATTATTATACCAAGGAAGGTTCGTGATGCCACGAACCTCTATACATATTCCACACTTGTTGCAAGAGTTTCATGGCAGTGCAGTTGGGGGCCATTCCGGAGTACAGAAGACATACAGAAGGTTAGCAGCTGAGCTCTACTGGAAAGGGATGCATAAGGATGTCAAGGAGTTGGTGGCAAGGTGTGAGGTGTGTCAGAGAAATAAATACATGGCAATGGCACCAGGAGGGTTACTCCAACCATTGGCACTTCCAAACAAAGTCTGGGAGGAAGTGTCTATGGATTTCATCGAAGACCTACCCCGTTCAGAGGGTTACACAGTCATTTTGGTAGTGGTGGACCGCCTCAGTAAGTATGCACATTTCATCCTTCTACAACACCCGTACACCGCGGTATCAGAGGCAGCAGCTTTTATCAGGGAAGTGGTGAGATTACACGGGCTACCGGAATCAATTGTATCCGATAGAGACAAAGTGTTCCTTAGTCAGTTTTGGAATGAACTGTTTCAAATGCAGGGCGTTGTTCTCAAGAGAAGTACCGCTTATCATCCTCAGACAGATGGCCAGACAGAGGTAGTAAATCGAAGCTTGGAAACATACTTGAGGTGTTTTGCTTCAGAAACACCACGAAAGTTGGCAAAATGGTTACCTTGGGCAAAATATTGGTACAACACTTCGTACCATTCGACAGCTCAAATGACCCCTTTCAAAGTGCTCTACGGGAGAGACCCTCCACACTTAGTGCATTATGAGAGGGGAAACACACCAATATCTTCAGTGGAGCAGTACCTAGAGGAGAGGGATCATGTGCTAGAAGAGTTAAAGAAACATCTTGGAAGGGCACAACAAATCATGAAGGAGCGAGCCGACACACACAGGAGAGATATACAGTATGAAGTAGGGGAGAAGGTCTACTTGAAGATAAGGCCCTACAGGCAGAAATCAGTGGCACACAGGAAGAATGAGAAATTAGCCCCGAGGTACTTTGGCCCATATGAGATCTTGGGAAAGATTGGAGCGGTGGCGTATCGTCTGAAATTACCCCCCTCCGCTACCATTCACCCAGTGTTCCACATGTCCCAGCTGAGGAGAGCACTAGGGGAGCATGCAACTAGTGTGGAATTACCAGCATCTTTGACAAAAAATTGGGAGGTGGTCATGGAACCCGTGGAGCTGGAAGGAGTAAGGGTAGACAAGAAAGGAAATAAAGAGGTGTTGATCAAATGGAAGGATCTTCCAGACTACGAGGCCACTTGGGAGCCCTATGAGATTGTGAGGCAACAGTTCCCTGACTTTCACCTTGAGGACAAGGTGAGTTTTTGGGAGGGGAGTAATGTTAGGCCGGCACCTGAGTCGGCTGGACCGGTCCAACCTGGACCGGTCCTGGTCTACACCCGGCGGAAGCCAAGCGAGTAGAGGGAGGGGCGGAAGTGCTGGGGGGCCCACTTGGAGTTAATTCAAATTTTGGGAGGGAGAATTTGAATTAAAAGGGGTAATTAGGTCTTTTGTAATCCTCCTTTCAAGTTTAATTAGGGAGATGAGGGGGAAATTAGGGTTATCTTGAATTTGAATATTTTTGAGATCTAGGGTTTGTGTTCTTGGGCTCTAGGCTACGGCTAGAGATTTGGAGAGTCATTCCTTCCTCTCGGATTGAAGGAAATTGTATCTTTGTTTGCGTTCTTGAATCTACTAGTGAAAGACATTGTTCTTCTCTATTTTCCTTGAGTTTTCTCCATTAAAACTGCTGCGATTTGCTGTTTTCCGGCTGTAAACAGCAGTTTTCTCTTGATTTTAAACTGATTTTGGTTAGGTTTGCTTGTGAACTCAAGTATTACCTTAGGGTTACTTGCAAACTCAAGTATTTCGTATCAGATTTATTTTAAAGAGCACATAACCCCCACGATTTTAAAATATACAAAGAGACCCCATACATTTAATGCCAAAGTGTATATATTGGCTATTCCATCCAAGTTGACAGTGGAGTTTACCGCTGACTCTTACCTCTTTCGCTCCAAAAACTAAATTTATTCTTCCCACAAAACCCATGCCAACCAATCTTCTCTGAACACTGTTGGCTAAGACTTAGCCCTCATCTATGGCACACCAACATAGCAACCCCACACTTGTCAAACAGACCATAAAACCCCCTCTCCCTAATCCTTGAGATTGCTGAAATAAAAGTATAGATTCAATTTCCACTCATCTTCATCACCATTGTTAAAATGACTGAATAGAACGTATAGATATGATTTTACACTTCCTTTGCGCCCTTCTCAATATCCCTGAGCTCATTGATCTCTACATAGGCATCACATATTCAGCTCTAGTGTGGATGTCCGGCAGTGAATCGGGGATGAGGGGTTAGGATTTCACAAGAGTGAGTCGCCTACATCAGGATAAAAACATCTTTTACACTTCTACTATCATCTTGGATGGAAAAATTAACAATGACAGCTTAGTAGAAGCACATCGGGCTTAATCGCATATTGTTAAACCATATTTATGTGCCTACTTTTATGATATTGTGCTTATGATCACCAATATTTAGAGATCAATCATGTTCTATTCATTTGGTCAACACTTCAATAGTCTATGCCCAAAGCAAGTCGAATTTCATAAAGGCAAATAAAAAACAAATGTTTTGTGCATGGGTGTGCATAATTACCCCACAATCCCAACCATCGGGCATTTACCTAATCAACATTGGAATTTATCAATATTGATAACTGAATGCTCGATCTAACTTCAGGCCTTTAGGGAATATAAAAAAAAGGATCCAAAGTGCTGCTATGAATTCAAAATTGATGAAGAAAGAATTATATAGGCTAAACTATATGACCCCAAATATAATTACTCAAATATATAAATTAAATTACAGAGTAAAGCATACTAAATTAAAGATAATAGGCCAAGGTTCGAAGATACCAAATTATGCACTAAGATCAAATGAAATTAACTTCGCAAAACCATAACCTATCGGTTTAAACATATAACAATGTGACTGCAGTATATTCATGAAATAAAGATAGAAGCCATAAACAATACTACATACCTCCCCTTTTTCAATCTGCTGTAGAAAACCTTGGATTTTGTCTTCAACATAATCAACCTACAAAATGCATTTATAATTAGAGTACGCAGAAAAAAAAAACACTTTTTTTATTCCACTCTAACATAATATCATGAAGAATAAGTTAAAATTAACCTATAGAACATCATTTTCAACAAAGACGTAATGAAATAGAGGTTGAATGCAATCACTAGTCATTATCATTAGCTCCATCACAACTATGGAACTTTGAAAATCATAACGCATTAGCGAGAAAAGCACATTTAGTTCCAATTGAGTTTCAACATTTGAAGTAAATTCCAGCTCATAGATCAAAGCAACACCATAACTCAATCCCAAAACTCACTTTTGAGCACTAAGAACTACTTTTAGGCCAAAAAGGGACCTCATCATCACCATCATCATCCTTGCACAAAATATTTGGAGTTGGCTTCAAGAATTCATATTTTTCAACAGAATAGCATAAAGAATTAGTTAAAATTAACCTATAGAACATCATTTTCAACAAAGAGGTAATTAAATAGAGGTAGAATGCAAGCAAAATCATTAGTCATTATCATTAGCTCCATCACAAATATGGAACTTTGAAAACCATAACGTAATAGTGAGAAAAACACATTTATTTCACATTTATTTCCGATTGAGTTTCAACATTTGAAGTAAATTCTAAGCTCATACATCAAAGCAACTGCATAACTCACTCTCAAAACTCGCTTTTGAGCACTTAGAAGTTAGAACTGCTTTTAGGCCAAAAAGGCACCTCATCATCACCATCATCATCCTTACCCAAAATATTTGGAGCGGCTTTAAGAATTCACATTTTTCATCCATTTTCGTTGTTTTGTTGCCAAAAGTGTTAAACCAATTATTTACAACATTTGAACAACAACAATCCATTTTAACTTAACATTTTTTTCTTTCCTAATCATTTAATATTAATTCTATATACACGTCTAACTAATACACTTTTTACCATTTGATGAAACGAGATCAACCCATCTAAAAATCTATTTCCAACCAATCACTCCTCTAATATAGTCATCCCTTAATTTATCATTCCTAATTTTTTCATATATATGTCTTAATATTCTCATTTAACCACTAATTTTATGTAACTATCAAAGGCTTCTTTACAAATAAATAATTGATATCGTATAACATAACAAACCAAAAATGATTTAAAAATAGCTAAAGCTCCAAGGATCTTATTATTACAATTGTTGTCTGTCAATAAGATTGTAAGAAAAAAAAAAGCAATTGTTATTTGAAACTCCTTGTCAATCAGCTTTTTTGCATAACTGTAAATTTCTTCTTGTGTTTTTAATGGCATTTAAAATTTTATTAACTATCCTTAATTACATCTCTACAATGAATCACAAATAACATGTACTCAAGTATTTGTTCGCATATCCAAAACTAAAGTAGACAGTGGGATTCCACAAGCTTCAAAAAGAGATATCTTTACTAAAGAATGAAAAGATTACTGTAACACCATTCTAGTTAGGACTAGCACCAAGCGCATCCTTTTTTGGCTTGGCACAAAATTGAGTTGCCAAAAATAATCCCATGAAAACTTTCAATACTTCCATTTTTACTCCCATTTGTAATTTATTTGTACTAGGAGCTCATCATTAATTGGGCACCTACTAGTTTAAAACTATTATTGTCAACGAAGTATACTTGTAAGGCGTCAACCTTTAAAAACAAAGTTGGTTATAAAGCAATATACAATAGAAATAATATGAATCTCTTTTGCCTTCAACAAGAACCTAAAGAGAGAACTGAGAAGAGAAAGCTAAAATTTTAAGAGATTAGTTTTCAATTTAAATTAATAATCTAATGAAAACAAACCTAAGGAACCCTTAATAAAGATTGAGGCACATAACAAAAAGACTAAACTATCTAAAATAATTATAATAATATTATTACTATTATTATTAATGGCCACAGTCTCCTAAAACATGAAATAGGACATGATAGCATAAAGTTCTTTAACATTCTAATGAAAACAAACATAAAGAACCCTTTATAAAGATGAGAGCTCGTAAACAAAGGACTAAACTACCCAACAACAACAACAACAACAATAATAATAATAATAATAATATCCTAAAATCAGAAATATGACATGATAATAATATAAAGTAAACATGAAACACAACTAAGAAGAAATTAAGCATATAGTATAATGCTCTTTCCGTAAACCAGATGAGAGAAAGACGATCATGTCCCCTACATCAAAACCCCTAAGCTACAAAGAACTCTTCTCCAATGAGCTGAAAGGTGAGGATCATGGAGAGGCTGGAATAGAACGTGGACATATCACAAATCCATAGAATCAAGAGCTATTGTAGAAAAGCAAATAAGAAGGTTTTAATAAAAGACTTTGTTAATCCCAGCCATTTGTGTCATCTCAATCAACTATGCACGTAATTGAAAATATGGTAACAATGACAATAGCAAAACGAACTTGATGAAGTCAACGTAATGTAGTGGTGGTGATAGTTTTCATGGTGTGATCGCAATAGATCTATCTCAACTAGATTTAATGAGATATCAAGATTTCTTGAGTTCAATAGAAACTCATATAAAGGATTGCCAATCAAAGAATTAATGGTATCAACAAAAAAAAGTAGTTAAGAACTATAAATCACTAATTTCTATAGCTCAAGTTATTGTTGATCATATTTTGAAGCTAGATCAAACAATTGGCGTTACTCTTCAAGGTCAACTTCTTATTGAATTTATAGTATGATTTCTTCAAAGCTTTCAACCAGGCCAACCACATGGGAAAATGAAGCCTGAAGCCACTACCTTGGATTCCATCTCGTATATCTTATAAATGAATGGAAAAAATTCATATTTTGGGTAAATTTCCATCAAATTTCCTCTACTTGTCAAATTCTTTAGAACTTACTCAATATAATGACATCATGAGTTTTTTGGCAATAGGAAGGGTAACTTTATTAAGGCATTAAGGAAACTCAATTGTAGGAATCATAGGTTTCATTACATGATAGGGTACGATATGATATGTGATAACTAGAATGTGATAAATAAGGTTTGATTTGAGTAGTGTTTAGGTTGTCTTCATTGAGACCTAGAGGTCATGGGTTTAATTACTCAAACAACCAATCTAAAATGCAGATGTATGGTTTTGTACACCAACCCATCCCCAAACTCTATATTGATGGGAGCCTTGTGTACTTATACCCTTTTATATTTAGAATGAATCCTATCAACATGTGCATGATCATAAGCATCTTGGTATTCATAAACCACATTTGTTTGAGATTGCTGAATGAAATGAACATAATGTTGAGGTTGGAATCCCAATCAAATTGATATTCATGTGTCCCGTTTTATTTTTCTCATCATACAGATACACAATTGATAAATAAGTCTATTAGGTTTGTCTCATGAGGAAATTAGATTGTCATGGATTCATGACAAGGATATGGGTTTTGTAGTAAGATTTTTGTGGAGATTAGCATAATATATGTTCATCATAATGCTTTGGAATTTGGACGTGAGCCAAATGTGGTTTTGTTGATGTGAACATGATCTAGGGTTATTTAATAATTTCATAATAAGTGTGAAAGTTTCGAGGTGATGTAGAGATTAGGGTCTGAACATATTGATTGTATTAGGGCTTGAGCATAGAATAAAAATTGTGACATAGATATTAGCATGGTTAATAAATCCGGACCGGATAGATGATGAGATCAAGAGGATTCAGATGATAGGGACCATACATACCACATCAGAGAAAATGGGAAATCAAATAGAAGAGAAAGAAAGATAGGGCTGTCAAATTTAAACTTCGATTCAATAAAAATAATGATCAAATGAAAACAAATCAAAGAAACCTTTTACATAGATGATGTCTCATAACACAAAAAGTTGAGTTATCAAAAACAAATACAATAATGACAATATTGTTCAGATGCATGAAATAAAGCATGGCATTAAATAAACATATAAAGTAAATATAACGTTTAAAATAAGCCAAAAGTAAATATAAAGTATAAATCTCTCTCCATACATCTGACCAATTAAAGGATATTGGTTCAAGGAAGGTTAGCCATACTCCTGCATTAATTTGCTATCACATGAGCAGCCATTGATGTTATGAATAAATGTGTCAAATGAATAATATATGCATATTAGCTCAACCTATGAACAACAACAAAGATGACCATTTTACCTTGAAAATGGGGTAACCCATCTATAAAAACTATAGTAATGCTTGTTCCTGATTGTTTGGCAATAAGCTAGCATAAGCAATCCTAGATTAGACATTGGTTTTAATTTATGCCATTGGTAAATATAGTTTCCCAATAGTAGTTTTGATAAATTCTCTTGTTTTTCAAATAGAAAAACTATACTATTCAGTTACTTTTCATAATAGTAAAAAATGCTCCAATTCATGAATCCTTTTCTTCTTCAATAACATCTTCATTGATGTTGACGTAGAGCTAATTAACATTCAACGATTTGAGTAAGTATTAAATTGTAATTATTTTAACTTGCTTTCTCTTCATCTGCTTCACGTTTTACATGAGGATCAATTATTTTTTTAAGATGATTTATTGGTATGGAAGAAAATAGAGTTCATATTGTTTTCAATTCACCATGCACTCCATAAAAAGTATCAACAGGAAACTTACTCATCAACAGTGAAAATTTTCTTTCCTCTGTTGTACATAAACTCATTTTTTGTTCTACAGGAGTATCATATGTTTCAGTTATTACGTTAGGCTTATTTGAGTAGTTCTTTCCATGAACTTGTCTCAACTATTACAATTTAGACTTAAATTTCGTCGAACTTTGCAGGCATTGCTTCCAATAAATGCCTCAACAATTATAATAGATAAACTTGATTTGTAGTAGATTCATAATACCTTTAAAGCTTCCTCAAACTTAGCAAGAAAATTTTGTCTTTAATGGTGTCTAGGCCATTTTTTATCCCAATCTTATTGTTCATTTTTCCAGTTATATTTCATATGATGAATACAAATGCAGGGAAATGAAAAACAGAGTAGGAACAGACAAATTGTGATCTACTGATAGAGATCAACCCTCTAAGTAAAATGTAGAGAAATAGAACAACTCCAGCTGCTTCATTAGTTAGTTTACAGACTGCAACTACAGCTAAAACACAACATATGATAAGATAAAGACCTTGAGATCAACCTCCAATACACAATACATGAAAAGATAGATCAAGTAAAGCAATGTATTCACCCTTTTCATATTAGATAGGATTTTCTTGAGATTAGCTTTATTTTACAAAGGTATTTTGATAGTCAACCATTTGATACCAATCAAAGAAATCATACTTAATAGTTTTAGGTTCTATAATTTTGATCTAGGCGGTCTGTTTCCTGTCATTGGAAAGGCCAAAGGATGAAGATTTTTACCTTACAGTTGCAAGGAGTTTGTAATGCTGGTTAGCTCTTTAAGACTATTTGCCTATTGTGAAACTTTATAATGATTTTTTTAACCTTCTCTTCAGTAAAAGGCTTTTCACTTATGATGAATTTGTGGAAAGAGTTGTGCAATATATTGGCCTTGAAGTTCCATAAGGGAATAGCAACATCTGCTAGTAATGTAAAATTTACTTTAGCACGAGAGTATACAAACTTCTCCAGATCATCTAACCAATACAGAGGTATCAATAAATGGTATTATAAAACATAGCACAATGAAGTATTTAAAATGAACATCCAAACAATGCAAGATTAACGAACAAATTAAAGTAAAAACTACAAAAATATGGAAAACAATTTGACCTTTCTAGAAACTCCTTGCCTGCCAATCTCCACCAATTTCTTCTTTACTGCCCAGGAAGATCCAATCTTGAAAACCGTGGGATTAACCTTTTTCTGTTGCATCAACAGTTGAAAACGCAGAAAAACTACTAAAAAATCATGGTATTCTTCTAAGAGATACAAAAAGAAAAAAAAAAAGGTTAAAGAAACTCAAACTTTTAAACGCCAATATTAGCATTTACACTGGAATCAACCGTTCAGTTAACAAAAATAGTCAATACCTGCAGTTCCTCTTTAGAAATCCCCTCAGGAGGCACTGCGTTGAACAGCTGAACCTCCGGTGATCCCTCCCGTGCGTACGTCCTGCCCTCTTCTTTGAGAAACCACCGATCTTTCTGGAATTCCTGCTCACAGAAGCATCATTGTTTATTTAATTTCTACCATTGTGATCAAAATAAATGGGTGGCGAGGAGGTTCGGCAAATGATTTGACCTGAGCATCAACAATTTCAAAACCACGAAGACTCTTGATAACATTCTCGAGCTCGTTATGATCGATGCCGACACTGGCAGCGAATTGATGCGAGTCTGGGATCGCCTCGTTGTTCTGCAAAAACCCCAGAATAGAATCCTCCGCCATTCCGGTTAGCACCGAAGCGACGAGCAAAGCGAAGAAAGAAGAACGCAGAAGCCGAACCCCGCAACCTTTAGGGGCTGTTTGGTATCGGATTTATCGTGGGATTTAAGTCGGATTTACGCTAAATCCGGCCAAACGGTTTAAATCCCGGATTTACTAAATCCCTAGGTTCGGTGGATTTAACGGGATTTATAATTAGAAGTGCGCGAAAGGGAGAAAGTTAACTTCACATCCAGCGAGCTCCTGTTCTTGCTTCCGATCAAAATGTCGTAATTCCGATCCGACAGGAAGGTAAAGTCGTCGAAGGAGCGAAGTCGAACAATCGCGAAGGAGCCGAAGAAGCGAACGCATGCAGTCTATACACCTGCGAAGCAACGACGAAAAAAGAAGATGAAAAGACAAACCCTAGACGCCTCTAAGTTATTATTGATTAACTTAATTAATATAATTTAAAATATTAATAATTAAGTAAACAAATTAAATAATTAATAGTATGAGTAGTGCATAAATTAATTATCTAATTTAACTTAATTGTATAGTTAGTAATTAAATATTAATTTGATTAGCTTAATTAATAAAACTTAAAATATGTATTATTAAATATATAATTAATTGTATAAATAATAAGTAATGATTAATTTGAATTTAACATGTCATTAAATTCATAACACTCATTTTTTTTTTTTTTTTATTATAAATTTATTTTTTAATTTATATTTTTTTCTTCACTTTTAAATCCCTAACTGTCATAAATTATGAAATACGTTACCAAACATTATCTCAGGATTTAGCATTTGGCATACCAAATAGTTTTCAAGATTTAACACATTTACTAAATCTGGATTTACATAATTTACTAAATCCCACTTGTTGCCAAACACCCCTTTCAACTTTTGTTGTAGGGTAAAACCCAAAATGATGCCCTAGAGGATTCATATTTGGCAATTTGGTCTTTTGAATCACATTTCTCAAATTTGATCTCTTAATTATAAAAAATTAATTTTAAATAATTTTTAAGATATTAAATTGATATCAAACTTATATAATTCTTAAATCTCCACGCCTCTGCCATCCCCTCCCTCCCTTCATTTTGTGATGCTTGGCCGTGAAGAAATTGAGGGAGAAGGGGGGAGAAGAGGAGAGAGATAAGAGAGAGAATGATTTTTGGGTCATTTTAGTTCGTCATTCCTTTTAAGAAAATTGTTCCATTCATAGTAAGTAGCTATCATCTTACTTCTATTTTTTTTATTATTTCAATTTCTAAGAATTTATCTCTCCTGAAATATTATTATCTTGTGATTTTATAAGCTATCACCATGTTCTTTTGATATATTATAAATTTGATTATTTTAAACAATATGATATGCTTTTATTGTATTTTCATCGATAAAATATGTGTATAAGAATTTTTTAATAAAATGTGCAAAGAAAATATATACTAAAAATGGGTTGAAAAGTAATGTACTTTAATTTGACATGATAATACTAAAATATGATATGTGATGAATTAATTGAAGTGGTTTATATATATAGTACTAAAATGATATTGATTAATATGATATTATGATGCATTGACTGATATCATAACAACGAAAAGAGTATGGATGATCTTATTGATACCTCAATAATAAAAATATAGATAACACTGATGACATTTGATACATGATAAGAATATTATCAGTATTGATATATCACAAATAGTACTGCTAGTATTGATATATAAACACTAATATGATTGACTTATTGATAAGATAAAATGAATTCTACGATTTAGATTGATTGAATAAGACTGATAGAATGATAAAGACTATTTGACTGATAAATTGATATAGGTGACCGACACATAATATTTATACATATAGTAATGTACTGATTATGCTCTCATATAGAGGATGTAGTAATTAATATCAGATACATGAAATGATAATTTCATGTAATAACCTCAAGATCCATATGTCCGCTGACAGAAGTCAGTGGATGGAAGCCATAAGGAGTTGGAGATTGATTGAAAGTTATAAGGAGTTGGGATGACTTTCACATGGTTCAATGGGAGTTATAAGAGGAGTCATAAAGGGCAACTAATTGGGAGTCATAAACGTATGAGTAAGATACCCTCAATCAAATATTTGATATAATATTTATTAACGATATTGATACTGATTACTGTCACTAGTTATTGTTACTGATAGTTATCAATATGATTATTGATATTAATACTAATACTAACATTGTATTGATATTTTACTAACACACTAAAAACGCTACTAATGATTATTGTTATTGTTATAGACTCCTATTATTGATAAATATATTGATACTCATAAAGTCATATATATAGAATACGAACATCATTTAATGTTACTGATTTATGTTATTGATGTGGCTATTGTTAATGATCATTGTCAATTATTCATTGATATTGTGACTAATTATGTAATAAATTGAGATGTGATGTGTTGCAACTAAGCACATGGTACTGATAATCAGTATGGATACTAATGCATATATTTCTTTATACAAATTACAATATATTCTCTCTCTTATTATTGCATTAATTTCATAGGTAATATTTTAGTTATTTGATGGACTTTTATGCATATTATGTAATTTTACATGATTTCAAATAAAAGTAAGAAACCTGCAACTAGAGGCTATGTATGGAGTGATGCTTATATAGTTTATTTTAGTTCATGATTTATGTATTTTTTGGTCAATGTGGCTATTGTATATATTGTTTTGAGCTTTGTTGACATAATGTAATTCTTGACTATAGTAAATATGAATTATGATTTTCGATATTTATTAGTTTTTTAATGCAATTATTCCACCTTGATGTTTATTGATCCGATTGATAAATGAATATACTAAATTGAAAAGATAACAATTATAAAAAAAAGGAAAAATATTTTTTCACTTTAGATCCCTCAGCATGACAGCATATGAAAATAATAAGCAGTTAGTTAAAAATGATCCAAGCAAGAAAACTATTATAAAGGTGGTGGGTACTTAGACTCAACGGCTAGTTTGCAAGCACTGATTTCCTGCGCTTGTGCACTCTCTTCCTTGGTCGCAAGTTGTAAGTCACACAGCATCTTCGCCTAACGCTGGTATTCTAGCACGTTGATTTGCTCTCCTCACTTTGATTTCCTTATCTCTCTCATGATCTTTCTACATCGATCTGCTATCTCTCTTTCGAGTTTAAAAGGAATGGGAGCTCTTTGTCTTCATGCCACAATCCCTCGCCTCCTTGACACGAACTAACAATCACAACCCCTCCCTTCAACTTCCGATGCGAGAAAGAACAGACAATCTCATATCGGATATAGAAGTTTGACATATTACATAGTCATCGAATAATATTTAAAGTTAAATTTATAACTATTGAACAACATAATCTTTGATTTGATCATGATTCGAATATAATTCACTAATATATTTTAACAAACATCAAAATATACACATGATATGCTATCTATCATGTATTAATTCTTTGACAAAATGAACTAAAAAGTAATACATATATGCTAAAAATCATCAATTAAAAAATTATTCAGCAAGTACTCAATTCATAAAGGAAAATAAAGAATAAGATAAAACAAAAATAAAAAATAAACGGTAGGACAATAACGATAAATAAAGTCAAAGGAAAAATATTGTAAAGTAATTAACCCTTAATGTTATTATATGGTCACGGTTTGTCTTTTTGTTTAATCATACAAATTAAGGGAGACATGTTTGACAAATACGTTAAAACCACTGATTAATTTCACATTAAACACCGAAATTAAGATTTTGTTTGGGACGACGAGCTTTTATGTTTCATAAATTAATTTTTTAGCGCAAAAATTTTTGCACTAAAAAGTAACTTTAAAAAACAGTAAGAAAGCCGTCCCAAATGAAGCCAAAATGGCACATGCTTAGCAAATGAATAAAATGTATTGTAAGGTGTTTGAATAATTTTATTTCTGACCGACACCGTATCGATAAGAGAGTTATTGTTTGCAATTTCTATATCGCAAGAGTCAAAGGAGCCTGCAGCTCGAGGTTTTGTATGCAGTGATGATTGTATAGTTTATTTTAGTTCTTGGTTTATGTATTTTTTTTTTAACTAATGTGACTATTGTATAAGCTGTTTTAAGCTCTATTGACTTGATGTTATTCTGGACTATGGTAATGTGAGTTATGTTTTTTGTTGTTTATTGACTTCTTTCAGTGTAATTAATCAGTTTTTTGATGTTTATTGGTCTAGTTAATAAATGAATAGATTGATTTGAGAATATAATAATGATAGAACAAAAAGAAAATTTTTTCGACGCATAAAAATAGATAGCACTTAGTTACAATTGATCCAAGCAAGAAAAATGGCTAGCTCTCAAGCACTAATTTCTTGCGCTTTTGCTCTCTCTCCCATGGTCACAGATTATATGTCCCACAACTTCTTCCGTCGTGCCCTCGCACATTGGTTTGCTCACCTCCCTTTGATTTCCTTCTCTCTCTCTCTCTCTCTCTCTCTCTCTCTCTCTCTCTATGTGAATGTGAGCTCTTCGTCTTCGTGCCACGATCCATCTCCTCCTTGACACAAACCAACATTTAGGGCCCCTCCCTTCATCTTCTGGCGCGAGAAAAGAACCGACAAACACGATCCGGAAATAAAAATTTTGGGATATTACATAAACATCAAATAATATTTGAATATAATTTAATAATGATCGAACAACATAGTTTTTGAATATAATTCACATCTATAAACTTAACAAACATCAAAATATACTCATTGATATGCTATCTAGCTCCGTATTATTTCTCCGACAAAGTGAACTTAAAAGAAAACATTTATGCTTAAAATCTTCAATTGAAAAAAATATTCAGTCCTTTTATAAAAACAAATACTAAATACATATAGGAAAATAAATAATAAGATAAAGCGAAAATAAATAAAAAATAAACAGTGGGGCAATAACGCTAAAGAAAGTCGAAGGAAAAATATTGTAAAGTAATTAACCGTTAATGTAATTATTTGGCCACTGTTTGTCTTATTTTTTAATCAAATAAATTTCTAAATCGTAAGCGTTGATAATTAATAAAAGGATAAAAAGTGAGAATTAAGTGTCTGAGCCCGGGTTCGAACCGGGGACAACAAATACTAAATACATATAGGAAAATAAATAATAAGATAAAGCGAAAATAAATAAAAAATAAACAGTGGGGCAATAACGCTAAAGAAAGTCGAAGGAAAAATATTGTAAAGTAATTAACCGTTAATGTAATTATTTGGCCACTGTTTGTCTTAAAATCAAATAAATTTCTAAATCGTAAGCGTTGATAATTAATAAAAGGATAAAAAGTGAGAATTAAGTGTCTGAGCCCGGGTTCGAACCGGGGACAACAAATACTAAATACATATAGGAAAATAAATAATAAGATAAAGCGAAAATAAATAAAAAATAAACAGTGGGGCAATAACGCTAAAGAAAGTCGAAGGAAAAATATTGTAAAGTAATTAACCGTTAATGTAATTATTTGGCCACTGTTTGTCTTATTTTTTAATCAAATAAATTTCTAAATCGTAAGCGTTGATAATTAATAAAAGGATAAAAAGTGAAAATTAAGTGTCTGAGCCCGGGTTCGAACCGGGGACCTCTAGTGTGTGAGACTAGCGTGATAACCAACTACACCACCCAGACAATTGTTACTTATTTTGAAAACTTTTATAATTTATTCTTAATTGCAAGTTGACTTAGGATATTTTAAAGAAAGGTTAAGAAATAAATTCTCAATCATAGATTCCTTTTATTTTATTATGAATTATATGATTATACAGTGAATAGCATTAGAAAAATCTTGAGGGTAGACTTTCTCGGGTAAATGCTTGACTAGTGAGCTCCTTATATAATAGATAAATTATTTTATGAAAAGTCTGGACAGGAAGAACTGTTCGGATTGTGAGTGTACACACTATATACATTTAATGTATACAAAATTTGACATACACTGTGTATACACTCATATATTCGGAGGGTTATTCCTGTTTGAATTCCACATAGAATAATCTCTCCATATAATGAGATTAAAAAAAAAAAAAAAAAAACATAGATAGGCTTAGGCTTCATTTGGAACATTTTTTTTATTACTTTTTTTAAAGCACTTCATAGTACATAATATTTAAGTTCAAGAAAATTTTTGTTCTGAAAAATTATTTTAAAAAACAGAAAAAATTTATCTCAAATAAAACCTGAGAATCACGGGCAAATATCCATGACAAGTTCTTCTAGCGAGAAGCTATAAAACAACTGAAGAGCATTTTACAGATAAAGAGCTAATATCATTATTATTATTATTTTTTATTGTTGGAAACAAATTTTAAGAAAAAAAAAATCTTTATTCATATTTGAAAATAAATGCAATATCCCATGATTTCATTAAATAAAAATAAATAAAATGATTTTTAAATTATATTTTTTCTTTATTAAACAGTAAAAAATCCAACAAAAAGACTTTGACTATTCAAAAAATAAATCTGAAGAACAGATAAGAACAAGAGTTGACTTCAATACCCAATTTGATATAAATAATTATGGAGAAAATTCACCGCAATCAATAGAAGGTTTCCTGCCTTTTTTGACGAGTCAATCACTCACATCCATTAATAGAATAATTGAAATAGAAAAAAAAAAGAGTCTAAATTAAGCATTAATCAGTTGGACTAATATATTAAAATAATATCGATTTAGGCTTCGTTTGGAACGACTTTCTTACGGTTTCTTGAAACCAATTTTTTTAGCATAAAAATTAAAATTTCGTACTATAAAATTATTTCAATAAGTAGTAAAAAATCGTCTCAAACAAAACCTTAATCAGTTGGACTAATAAACTTACAATTGGCATTATTTTGATGCTTTGCCTTTAGACAGCAACCACAATTTTAACTTAGGCTTCGTTTGGGGTGGCTTTCTTATTGCTTCTTATATCAGCTTTCTAGCATAAAATTTTATTTTTTGTACCAAAAAAAAAAAAAGCTTAAAGAAGCAATAGAAAGCTATCCCAAATGACGTCTTAACTAGGCTTCATTTGGGACTACTTTTTTATTGCTTCTTAAAACAGAGTTTTAAAACAAAATTTTAGTGCAAAAAAATTAATTTTGTACTAAAACTTTGTTTTAAGAAACATTAAGAAAGCTGTCCCAAACGAATCCTTAGTTTGAGATGATTTTTCTACTACTTTTTAAAGCACCGTTATATGACAAAATTTATTATTCTAAAATTTTTTTTGTACTAAAAAACTATTTTAGAAAATAATAAAAAAGTCATACCAAACAAAACAATAACTACAACTTTTTTTGTTACTTTCTAACTGTTTTTCTAAAATTTCTGTTGAGAAAATTCACTTTTTTTTAACCAAGAATAGCTAAGGCTTCATTTGTGATAACTTTCTTAGTGCTTTATTTTTTAGACCCCAATCATAATTTATGTTTGGCACTATTTTTTTGTTGTATATAAATTTTTTTTAACCTATTAAATTATGTTCTACAATTGTTTAAAAAATAATTTGAACAACAATTTTATGAAGTAGTAAAATAGCTGATAAAAAGAAACTTCAATTATTTTTCACACAATAACTTCACAATTAATTTTATAAATAGCAGCATTAATCCCAAACAAACACTTAATTAGTTGGACTTAACTGACAAATGGCTTTATTTGTTGCTAAGGCAATGCCTTTTGTAGTATTTATTGTCTTATACTTTAGCTAAAAGTGTATAATTTTATTTATTATTTGAGTAATACTAAGTCAGTGTGGAATTCCATAATTTCTGTTAATTTCACATTTTTTTTAATTTTTTTGGGTATAATAAAGAGAAAGGCAGAGATAAATAGCTTAGGATTCTCTCTTGTATTTTTTTTGTTTTCGATTTAATATGTTTCCAAAGTATTTTTATAATATATTGTTTTTCATTTTTTGCCTCTTTATGGTATTTAATTTTAATATTTTTGTCTTTTTTTTTTTGTGCAAGAGTTTCAAAGCTTTTCATAACAATTCTAAGTTCTATGATCTTAAAGCATATTTATATATATGAAAAAATAATATTAATTTTTTTTACCACTTTCACATTATTTATAAGAAAATCAATTTTCATCATAAAAAATATTAAATAATTGTATATATATAATGATAATTATTTTATCAAGAAGACCCTTAATTTGACTTTATTCAAAAAGAGAAATCGATTTGAAATAACTTTTTTATTGTTTAGCTTTTCAAACCGACCCACCGAGGCTTAGGATGGTTGGTGGGCGAACATGATTGGAAACCCTCCATCCTGGGTTCGAATCCCCCTACTACTGCCTCGCCTCTTTAGTGGGGCAAAGTAAGTGTGGGCATAATGCTGGTGGGTGGTGATCACACTAGGTTCCACCGAGTGATTAGTTATGCCGTCAAGTGCTCTATTTGGAGTGACATCAGGAAGATGCCCCGTTCCAAAAAAAAATATTCAGACTGTAATAATAATTTTTTTAGCAACTACTTATTTACAACAACAAAATTATAGCTAGGAAACTATTTTTTGCAGCATTAAACAAAGATTACTTTCCTCACAACAATTTTACAAGCTTTTACAAAAAGCTGCAGTCATCTCAAAGAGACAATTAAGGCTTCGTTTGGGATGACTTTCTTACTGCTTCTTAAAATAATTTTTTAGTATAAAATTATAAATTTTAAACAAGAAAATTGTTTGAGAAGCAATAAAAAAGCCGTCCCAAATGACGCCTTAGGACGGCTTTCATATTGCTTTGTAAATTTGATTTTTGATACAAAAATCTCTTTAAAATAAAGAAAAAATAGTGGTATAAAGCTGTCTCAAATGAAGCCTTAAATTTTATCTTCGACGACTTTCTTGCTTTCTAGTATAAAAATTAAAATAATAATAAAAAAGACACATAATTTGTATTGAGTCAACTTGACCCTCATGAATTATTGTAGGCTAAAATTAAAATGATGATTTATTTTGACCAAGTCAATCACATAGGGCTTGAAATGTATATTGACTGCAATATTGACCACAAGAATTTTGGGAAAGAACTTCGAAAGTCTCATTTGGTTTAGTCTTATGCTACGTGGGAGAGTAATCTATCACAAAATAGATAATTAAGTCATTTTGGCTCTCATTGATTTGACAGAATTGTAATAACATAAATGTCAAGAAATTTATTGGAAATTGAAGAAATATATTTTTTATATTCTAATTGAAGAGAAAATAAGTTTATACTTTTTTTCATATTATATAGTGCTTAGAATTAGGGGTGTCAATATTTAACACGACACGAAAACCCGACCCATTTGAAAAACGGGTCGGGTCCGGGTTCGCAGATTCGACCAGTTTGAAAAAACGGATCGGGTACCCGCCGGGTCAACCCGAAAACCCATTTATTTAAAAAAAAATAGAATTTCCTGCTGCCCCTGCCCGCGCCGTCGCCCGCTGCCGAACCCGCGCTGCCAGGTTGCCGCCGTGCAGCTCTCGCGCCTCGCGCCGCCGCCTGTTGCCGCGCTCGCCGTCGCCCGCTGCCGCGCTAGCGTTCGCGAAACCCGAGCTCCTTCTCTGCCGCGCGGGTCAGGTCTGGGTTCAAATTTCCGACCCGTTTACTTACCCGAGTCGGGTCCGGGTTCAAATTTCTGACCCGTTTTAACCCGAGTCAGTTTCGGGTTCAACCCAAACCCAACCTGTGTCCGAAATTGACACCCCTACTTAGAATAATTTTTTTGAGTCTGTTTGAAATGGCTGCAGAGTTTTTTAAATTTATTTGTAAATTTGTTGCATAGAAATAAACTTATTTATTATGGTTGCAAAAAACATCTTTTGCTTTTCATCATAAAAAAAATATAAGAAAATGTCAAGAAAGTAATACCCAAAAGAAATTGTAGATGTTGTCTGAAAAAAATGACATTTAGAAAACTATTCTAAATAGAAGAAACTCTTCCGTGCGGAGTTCAGATGAAAAAGAACCTACATGACTGTGAGTGTACAAGTTATGTACAAACAGTGTATACACAGTTTGAACCAAACTGTGTATAAAAATTATACACAGTATACACTCACAATCTGTTACGGAATAATTTCTCCCAAATAGAGCCTTAGAGGGCAAAAAAAGTTAGTTTTTTTTTTTTAGAAAAAATTATCTTAAAAAAAAAGACTTAGGCCTAATTAATGAAACAACATAAGGGGTCAAACTTAACCGTCCTTGACAGCAATATCCTTCGCTACGTCGTAGGGCGTTGCAAAGCAATTATTGAACATATTTTTAGAGCCCGCTGGAAGGTTGGAGAATTCAACTTCGACGACATATGTCATTTGCTAATTTATATATAATAATGATTAATTAATTGTTATAATAATAATTATTATTATTAGGACTTCAAATTAGGAATTAAATTAAGATTTTTTTGGAATTAAATTTATGATCATCTGAACTCTAATTTCAATAAAATCATATTCGAATTGAACATCTCAATAACACACATCTATCAATACTGAAAATTATCTGATTTGACTGGAAACGAGTCCAAATCAAACACCTGAAGTGTGGTTTGAAGCTTAAGGATATTAATTAAAGGATCAAGTGATCTCCAAATTTTATATGCTTATAATCAAATCGAGCATCTTGATTAAACATATTAAATGAGTCCAAGATTGCTTAATTATAAGAATATTAAGGAACTTAAATACTACAAAAATATTATATAATGAATGAAACCAATATGACTATCTAATGGAGTGCTTTGGGTTTAGTCAGATTTGTCAAAATGCCACTCTTAGATAATTATAAATTGTTCATCATTCTCCACATGAAAAAAGGGTTGGATAGGAGAGGAGGAGAGTGCTCGACAACTTCATAGACCTCTACCAGAGCACCATTTGACAACCACTCTCCGGCTATCTCAATTAGACCCGCATTTTCAAACCACTCATATCTACCACCGCTATGGACCATCATCATCCAATCACCTTGTTGAATCACTATCATTGGCTACCTCCGTTGAATTGCCACCATTCAACCATTTCCACTAGGTTAATGTCATATGATCATCATTGTTAGATCATTAGATCACCATCATCTGATAATCGTCTGTGGGCCATCATTATTTAACCAACTTCATAGGAGTCTCACTATCTAAACACTACTATTCGACTGCCTCATCTGACCATTGTCATTATAGTGATGTTGTCCTGACAATTATCACTCAACTATAATGCTTTAACCATTGGTGCCCAACAATGATTCTTTGGTAATTGTTGTCCAACTAAATTCATCTTAACATCATCACCTAACTACAATCATCAGACCGCCATCTCCAAAGTTTAGCCCTCTAACCATTATCACCATTATCGCTAAACCATGGTCTCTTGAATATTATCTCCAAACTTTGCTCTCCCAACTATTATCACCAAACTATGATCCTTTGGCAGTTGTTGCCCAACAATAGTCCTCCAATCACTATTGTCTAATAACACCCTCCCAAACATGGTTGCCCTAGTATTGCCTCTTAATTGACCATCACCTAATTAGAGTATCCTAACCTTTGTTGCATGACTAGAGTCCTCTAATCATTGTTGCCCTGTTATAGTCTTTTTATCATCATTGCCCAACTATGATTCTCCAATCATCGTCGTCTAATAATGTTTTTTCAACTACCATCATATATATACAAACTCTTTACCATTATAGCCAAACTATAGTCTCCCAACCATCATCGCTTGGCCACGATCATTCCGCTAAAGTCTTCGGATAATTATCCCTTAAATACAAGATAACCCATACATATAAGGTTAATGCAAACCATCAACACCAACAATGTCACCTGCTAACTTTGTCGATCGTAATTGCCACTAATATTGACGAACACCATCACCTATAAGGATGATGCATACTATCGACCCTAACTCCAACTATCGATAGCAAAACCAATATTTATACTAAGCTTCTTGATCTTTGGTCTCCTCTGCTGAAAGGAAAATGATTGAATCAATAATAAACAATCTCTTGAAATCAAATTCAATAACTCAAAACTCTTCCACTATGGAGTCAATCCTCTACAATTACGGTTTATTACATTGTGTCACTACCTTCCCTAATGATAAAAGAAGGCATTATATATTTGTAACTGATGACATATATTAGTATAATCATTTTGACTAACCTTTTCATTTTTCTAATTTTCTTTTAAGTTAAATATTTCTCTATATATCCCTATAAATGTTTTAGCATCTCATGATCAAAATTTATTCTCTATATTTCCTCATTATAAATTTTATTTAATTGTGAGGACCATTTTTCAATTTAATGCCGACATTTCCAGCTAACATTGAATCCAAAGGGTAGTTGAAATGAACAATATTTTCACTGTATTATATAGAAATTGTTTTTTATTTCAGTACGTTATATTCATAACATTATTAATAAAATTTAATTATTTTTTCAACCCCAACCTTTTATGCAAATATTAAAATTCTGCACTGCAAAAAAAAAAATCATTGGTGCAAAATCAATAAAGATCACAATCACAAAAAGAAAGATTATAATCTGGACGGCTAAGATGTCATAGAACGAGTCTTTGACGTATATTGATCTCTTCAATATAACTCATAGGCAAATAAAAATATACTCAAATTTATAAATTATTCTTAATTGTGAAGAATATAACTTCTTTTTTAAATTTAAAAGGCAATCATGATTAGTAGAATTAATAGTTTAGCTAAAAAAATTAAAATAATTATAAAATCAAATTATTTTTGGCACAAATTGAGGGTCTATTTGGTTGGAAGTAAAATTTGTGTAAACTATTGTAAATGCATGAGTTTTAAAATTATTAGTGTTTTATTGGATGAAAAATGAATGCAAAATAAAATGAAATATAACGAAAATCATTTTAGTTCATTTTGAGGTAAATTAAATTCACCCTATTTTGAGTGAGAACCGTTTACATGGCAAACAAGCTCGCTTGATCGCCGCCACCTGAGATCGTCCAACATTGCTGGCCACCACCACCTACTGCCAGCTATCCACGTTACCACCTATCGCCAACCATCACCCCCAACGTCCACCACCACCGTCGAGGCCATCGCCGTCACCACTACAAGTGAATCGTCGCCTATTACGGTCACCCACCGGCCACCATCATCTTTGAATATCATATTATATTTATTTTACTTCAAATTAAACAAAAAATATATATTTATATATTTTTTACTTTATACTCATCTAAACAAATACAAAATACTATTTTTAAATATTATTATTATTTTTATTCTACCAAACAGACCTTTAGTAAAGATAAATTATAAATATATATTTATAAAAAATAATAATTCGAATGAGCCGTATTTATTTGACCTTATTTCAAATTAAAAAAAAGGACAAAAAGATGATTCACAGCTACTCATAAATATATCTTCCCTTACTGCATTCCACGTTTCACGTTTGTATGTATTAAGGTTTTTTTTTTTTTAGTGGTTATTATTCATGAAAAAGAACATTCTAGATGACTCAGTCAAAAGAAGAAAACCAACCCTCTTTGATTAGCATTAAAAGGAAGGCTAGCTCCCCAGCACCCATTCCCGAACGCTATCCAAATTCTACATCAAATTTCCTATCTCTTAAAGGAGAAATTATTACAGGCGGGTCCGAATGCGATCAGACTCTAATATATATAAGTTATGTGACTTATATAAAAATCATATTATATATATATTATGTGTATAAGTTGTGCATAGGATGTGCATAAGCAAGTGCATTAATCACGTGGTTTGTACATTTTGGAGTCCGTAACTTCTCCTCTAGAAGAGGACAAAAATTATAACAAAGCATTTTGATTAAAAGGAAGGCTAGCTTTTCATTTTTGAGTTTTCTACATCATATAGGCAAAATCCATATACGACAAGACTCCAATATATACAAGTTGCATAACTTATATACAAAACACATTTTATAGATCGACATACTATGTACAAGTTGTACACAGGATGTGCATAAGCCAATGTATAAGCCACGTTACTTGTACATATTGGAGTCCGTAACTTCTCCTCTAGAAAAGGACAAAAATTATGACAAAGTATTTTGATTAAAATTAAAAGGAAGTAGCTTTTCATTTTTGTGTTTTCTACATCAAATTCTACATTAAAAAGAAATTATTACAGACATAGTATGGATGCGACCGAACTCCAATATATACAAGTTACTTGACTTATATACAAAACACATTTTATACGTATCATATGTACAAGTTGTACACATGATGTATATAAGCCAGTGTATAAGCCACGTGGCTTGTACATACTGGAGTCCGTTACTTCTCTTAAAGAGGACAAAAATTATGACAAAGTATTTTGATTAAAAGGAAGGCTAGCTTATCATTTTCGGGCTTTCTACATCAAATTCTACATTTAGGAGAAATTATTACAGGCAGAGTCCGGATGCAACCGAACTCCAATATATACAAGTTATGTGACTTATATACAAAACACAATTTATACATATCTTATGTACAAGTTGTACACAAGATGTATATAAGCCAGTGTATACGTGGCTTGTACATACTGGAGTCCGTAACTTCTCTTGAAGAGGACAAAAAGTATGAAACGTATTTTGATTAAAAGGAAGGCTAGCTTTTCATTTTCGGGCTTTCTACATCAAATACTACATTAAGGATAAATTATTACAGGCAGAGTCCAGATGTGTCCGAACTCCAATATATACAAGTTACGTGACTTATATACAAAACACATTTTATACATATCTTATGTACAAGTTGTACACATAATGTGTATAAGCCACATGGCAGGTACATACTGGAGTTTGTAACTTCTCTTGAAGAGGACAAAAATTATGCAAAGTATTTTGATTAAAAGGAAGCTAGCTTTTCATTTTCGGGCTTTCTACATCAAATTCTATATTAAGGAGAAATTATTACATGCATAATCCGGATGCAATCGGACTCCAATATATACAAGTTACGTGACTTATATACAAAACACATTTTATACATTTCTTATGTACAACTTGTACACAGGATGTGTATAAGCCTCGTGGCTTGTACATATTGGAGTCCATAACTTCTCCTCTTGAAGAGGACAAAAATTATGACAAAGTATTTTGATTAAAAGGAATGCTGGCTTTTCATTTTCGGGTTTTCTACATCAACTACATTAAAGAGAAATTATTACAGGCAAAGTCCAGATGCGACCGAAACTCCAATACGCACAAGTAACATGACTTGTACATATTGGAGACCGTAATTTCTCCTCTCGAGGAGGACAAATAATATAACAAAGTATTTTGATTAATTGTTTTTGTTAAATGAGTTTTAATAGAAAATTCTAACTTTATATGCCTCATAAGATCCCAAGTTAAAGAAAAATAGATTTTTATTTCTTTTCGGCATGCATTGAAGTTTCATTTGGATCAAAATATCTCAGAAATCCATATTACTTTTTAAACTTTGTTGCTATAAAAATTAATTTGAGCAAGATTCAAATATTATTAGAACATGATTAAAGAGATGTGTGACAAAAAATTCTAATCAAATATTTGAGAGAGTTTAGTCATAAACAAAGATGAAGATGAAAATGTTGCATTCAAACTTTGTCTCAAAATCATTAATCATAAATGAGAGTAGCAGAAGCTGAAGAAGGCATTGAGAATTGGAGTAGATTAACTTTTTGCGTGAATGCTCACTTAAAGAAACTATAATATTCCCCTAAGAAATGAAATATCAATCATATTACTCTAATGTCAAGCACTATAAGGATAAAAAGTTCAATTTATCTTTTAATATATGTTTTAAATTTATTTTAAAATAAATATGATATATTATTAATCAATTATTTAATTATTAAATTATATTAATCTCAAATCAAATTTAAGTGTTTAAATTAATTTTAACTAAATTTTGTTCAAAATAATTATTATATAGATATTAATTTGTTTAAATGATGAATACTAAATGAAAGAAAAATGAGAAGCTCAAGGCTTAGTTTGGATAGCTTTAGACTACCCATTTTTTCTTGCTATCAGTAAATGTTTATATTAAGGCTTCGTTTGGGACGGTTTTCTTGATGCTTTTTAAAATAACTTTTTAGTTCAATAATTAAAATTTTTATACTATAAAGCTGCTTTAAAAAGCAACAAAAAAGTCGTCCCAAATGAAACCTAAAAAATAACTTTACAAAGCAATAAGAAAATCATCCCAAACGAAACCTAAACTTAACAACTTCAATCAAACCTCCTTAGGGTTCAATGTAATAAAGAAGCTGCTAGTGTGAGAAGCTGTGCTAGGGTTTGCTTCTTTGCGATTTGTGTGTGTCTTGCCGCCGCCTGAGGAGGACTCCTTCGCAGGATGTCCTCCTCCGCTTTCCCCCTGCTTCCCTCCTTCTCCGCCGCTTCTTTAACTCCACTTCCCAATGATCTCCTTCACTGGAAGCTGCTTTTATCATCCCAAACGCCCGTCTCTCATGATTTCTCTAACTCGCTTGCTCATCATCCAACCAAAAACTTCACTGCCTTTTTTACCCAGTCGCAGTTTGACGCTGGTGCTCCTGAGTGGTCTTTATCTTTGGTTGGTTATTCCTTAGGCAAGAGACCTTTCTATGAAGCCCTTCTCTCGCTCATCAAGCGTACCTGGAAGCTGAAAGGGGAGCTTTCCCTGTTAACGCTTGACGATGGATTTTTTCTTTTAAAGTTCTCGGCCCCTGAAGATTACGAGATGGCCTGGTTCGGTGGCCCGTGGTTCTTTTTCGGGAAACCGTTTATACTTCAAAAATGGTCTCCGGATTTTGTTCCCAAAAGAGAAGATTTTGCTTCCATCCCTCTCTGGATCAAGATAAAAAACCTACCTTTATCCTGCTGGACTCCGGAGGGCATTTCGAAAATAGCAAGTTGTGTTGGTGTGCCCTTGGCGGTTGATGCTCTGACTGTTGCGAAGACCAGATTAACCTTCGCCAGGGTTTGCGTCCAGGTCAATTGTTCTGATCCTCTTCCTGACGAAATTTTTATATCTGTGGATGGCAAATTGACTCCTCTCTCTGTTCTCTATGACTGGAAGCCAATTCCTTGCAATTTTTGCCGCTCTATATATATCACTCCCCTTCTCAATGCCCAAAAAACCCAAACCCTCCTCCACCGTCTAAACCGACCAACATCCCTCCCACTGCTCGTGGCCGCAGCACTAGTCGCAGACCAAGGACTAGCCAGCCGCTAAACTCCAAAGCCATTAACAAACCCTCTTCTTCTTCTGCTGTTCAGGTTGTTGCTCCTCCTCTTCTCCCAGCTCCCACATCTCAACTACAACCCCCTGCCCCTCCCGTCTCCATTCCTAACCTCAACTCGCCCTCCTCTGATATTGGCCAAACTGACAATCTTTCCTCTCCTCTCAATGACTTGATCCCTCCACCTAAAATGACAGATATCATTCCCACCACCAATAAATTTGATCTCCTGTCTGAACAGCAGGACACTCAACCTCCTCCTTCTCCTTCTCAAATCACTTACAAAGGCCCTCCCCTGTCTTCTCTTTTGGTCCAGGATAACCCTAACCGGCTATCCTCCACCGAAAATACCTCCACTAGTACCCCCTCTCACAGTGCTAGTTCTAGCCACAATTCAGCTCATGCCAAATCCAGCCCAAAAAACACTAGGAGCAAGCAAGCCAAAAAGGCTAACAACCCCAAAAATAAACATAAATGACCCTTTCCAGATTGGCTTCCTAGAATGTTAGGGGATATAATAATGCCTCCAAAGTTTTGTCTTGTAAGTCGTTGGTCAAAAAATTCAGTTTGGATATGATTTTCATTCTTGAAGCAAAAATTTCTGTTCAGTCTCTGGCTGATGAGTGGTTCTCTCGCACTCATTCGATTTTTCCTGATGAAGGATCCTGTAACAATTTTGCTCATACTTCTCCGGGCCGTATTTGGATTAAATGGAATGCCCAGAGAGTTTCTTTCAAACCTCTTTTTACTTCCTCACAAATCATCCATGGTGTGATTTCTCGGGGCGGGACCGAAATTTGTTGTATTTCTGTCATTTATGCCTCAAATTTTGTCTCGGAGAGACAGTCTCTGTGGAACCAAACTGCTGGGCTTGCTAGTTCTATCTCTCTTCCGTGGGCAATTATTGGAGACTTTAACTGCTGTAGGTCTCCTGCTGATAAGGTTGGAGGTTCGCCTTTACATTGGAGCAAGTTGGGTCAGTTAAACAACTTTGTGTTTAATTCTGCTGTTACTGACCTTGCGGTTGTTGGTCATTTTTACACTTGGTTTAATCAGAGATTGGATGCCCCTATTCATATTAATTTGGATAGAGTCTTTATTAATGATACATGGCTGAATGCTTTTCCAAATTCTTACTACATTGTGACGGATCCTGACATTTCTGATCACTGTCCCATTATTTTACAACTGGATTCTATCTCCTCCCAAAGGCACCGCTTTTTGTTTAAGAATTATTGGAGTAAAATACCTGCCTTTTGGGATGATGTGATGTATGCTTTTTCCTTACCTACTTCTGGCAGCCCGATATGTGATTTCTATCATAAACTGAAGGAGCTCAAATGTGTGATTAAACAAAGGAACTGGTGCTCTTCCAATTTCCTGAAAGATGAGCTTGAGAAGCTTGCTCATTCCCAATCTCACATCCTCTCTTGCCTACAATCTGATCCTCTTAACAATTCTCTCAATTCGTCCCTCAAGTCTATAAACGAGAATCTCACTGTTGGCAAAGCTAAGTTTGTTGATTGGATCTCTCAAAGAAGCAAAGCTCACTGGCTTAAGGCAGGAGAAGATGACCTGAAATTTCTTTACTCCAACATTCATATTCGCCACAACTCTAATCTCATTAGGGGCATTGAGGTTAATGGGACACTTCTCTCTACCACTCAAGGCATCAACTCAGCCTTCATTAATCATTTTAAGACTCTCTTTAACAGCCCCGGTGCTCCTGTTACGACCCACCTCCCTGTTGGAGAGACTATTCCTCCTAACCTGCTTGATGGTTTAACTGCACCGTTTTCTACTGAAGAAATCAAACAGGTCATCTTCTCCTCTCCTTCTAATACCTCCCCTGGCCCTGACGGGTTCACTTTTGAGTTCTACAAAGCAACTTGGAGTATCTTGGGCAATAAAATCTGTCATGCTGTGCAGTCTTTTTTCAACAATGCTTTTATGCCCAGACATGTTAAACACTCTGCTATTGCTCTTATACCCAAGCACACTCACCCAACTTCGGTGAATGATTATAGGCCAATTTCTTTATGCAACTCATTCTACAAGATTATTGCTAAGTTGCTGGCTATTAGAATGAAAAATGTGATGCCTTTTATTGTCAATCCGGCTCAAGCCGGGTTCATTACCAACAGAATTATCTCTGCCAATGTTATTCTTGCTACGGAACTCTTAGGCACTTTTAACAGCAACACAAAAGATTCTTATTTCTGTGCCAAATTCGACATTCACAAGGCTTTTGATACAGTCTCAAGGGATTTTCTCATTGATCGTCTTAAAGCAAAGGGTTTTCCCTCTGTTTTCATCTCCTGGATTCATGCCTGTATTTCTGAGGTGTATTTTTCTGTTGCTATTAATGGCTCTTTGGAAGGTTACTTCAACTCCTCTTCTGGCCTGAGACAAGGTTGTCCTTTGTCACCTTATCTGTTCTCTATTGTTATAGATGGGATGTCTGCTTGTTTTGAGGATGCATTGCTTTCTCACTCTTTCAGGGGTATCTCTATGGGTAACTCCTCCATTTCCCACCTACTTTATGCTGATGATTTACTTGTTTTCTCAAAAGCTAACCTTGATGAAGCTGCAACTCTTAAATCTATTTTGGATCTTTTTCAGACCCATTATGGTCTTAAAGTAAATCCCTCCAAAAGCTCTATTCTTTTCTCTAAGAATTGTAGGTTTGCTGATGGTATTTGCAATCTGCTTAACATCCAAAGAGCTTCTTCTCCCATAAAGTATCTGGGAATTCCCATCTTCACTAAGAAGCTTTCTCAGGCTCATTTTCAACCTCTTATCCTGAAAATTACTAAAGCTCTAGATGGGTGCAAGGCCAAGTCTCTCTCCTTTGGGGGGTGAATTCAATTTCTGAAATACACTATTCACAATATGGTTGCATATTGGTTAAGAGGCTCTTCTCTCCCTAAGACTTGTTTAAAGGTGCTTAACAAGCTTTGCTCCATATTTCTTTTTGCTAGAGATATAGCGGTTAAGAAGCTTCACCTAATTGCATGGAAAGATACATGCATTCCCAAAGTTAACGGGGGTCTTGGGATTCCATCTCTGGATTCCTTATCCTTTGGTATATCCTGCACTATTATATGGAGGTTTTTAAATGGCTCTAATCCTCTATTTTATTAGTGGACAAACCGGTATAAATCCCTTTGGGCACCTTTACCTAACCGCAGCTCTTCTTTCTGGAAAAACCTTTCTAAGGTGGCTCAAACTACTCAAAATTGTTTTCAACTTAGGGTCCACTCGAACTGTCATTTTTCTCTTCTATATATGGGACCCTTGGTGTTTTGGTACTGCTATTCGATCTTTATGGAATGATACTATGGATAATTGCTTGTTGGATAGCTTGAACAATATGATGGTTTCTGATATTATTTGCAATGGGAATTGGTTGGTTCCTGTCAACTGGCCTTCTTTACTGCAGAATAAAATTAAATATGTGCCTCTTTGGAATAGTACTACTGGGAGTCTGTGGAATAATGTTGAGAAGGTTTCAAATAAGTTATTTCTAAAAGAGTTTTTCAAGACTTATCATACTGTTAACTGGCACAATCTTATTTGGCATAAGAGATCTGCTATTAAGTTCTCGTCTTATGGGTGGCTAGCATTTGGCATAAGAGATCTGCTATTAAGTTCTCGTCTTATGGGTGGCTAGCAGTTAAGAATGGGCTGAAAACTGCTGATCTCTTACTTAAAAGAGGAATTATGGTGAACTCTAATTGTGTTTTATGTCAGGATGGTCTGGAATCACATTCTCACCTTTTCTTTGAATGTGATTATTCCTTCCGAATCATTAACTCTCTGATTCCTCAAACTCAAACTCTGTTACTAAGACCGAATCTGTTACAAGCTTTTGATTTAACGGAAGAAATTGCCGATAATAGGAGGATGAAAGCCCTGTTTTGCATGATTTTGAATTCTGCTATCTACTTTATTTGGCGCGCCCGTAATGATAGAATTTTTGGCAACATTTTTGAGTGCCACGCCACTGTGGTTAGAAAAGTTAAGAGAGCTTGTCGGGCGAAATTGCTGAGTTGGAAAAATGCTCATGAATTACTGTATCTGCTGGATTAATTGGCTATTCTGCTGGACTGTGAAGATCCGCTTTTGTGTTTGCTCATGCTGGAGTACCACTGCTGTTTCCTGGCTATCTTCTCTGCTGCTGTTCCCTTTTTGGCTAGCTACCTTGGCAACTGATGGGGCAATCTCTGATCTGTGCTCGATAATTTTTTGCAGGACGATGATGAACGCTGCAGCCTCGCTCCTTGGAGGGCCAAATTCTGGCAACCAGGAGCTCTTTTATGATCCTAATGATCCCGGGCGGGCCATTTATGGCTATAGCAATTGCTGAGTCCTTTTTTGTTATACCACAATTTTGATTCTTTTACTTGTAATTGGGGGTGGTATAGGTTTTTTTCTTTCTTGTTTCCCTTTTTTGGTTCCTCCTTGCTTTTGATAAGTTTGGAACCTTTACTGTAATTTCCTTATTTAATGAATGGGCTTTGGCCCCAAAATTTCCCAAAAAAAAAAAAAATAATAACTTCAATTAAGGGTAAGAAATCCTTTAAGCTTTCACCCTTTTTTTAGTATTTTTTACCAATCAACTTTGTCTCCGCTCTCTCTCTCTCTCTAAGTCAATTTCTCTTCTTTGCAATCTTAATTCTCTCTTTTAGCTCAATCTACTACATTTTTGTAAATCTCATCCTTTCTTGATAATAATTATATTAGAAAGGATATAATATTAATTAAAAAAAATCAAATTATTATAATTACTTAAATATTAAATTTATTTATTAAATATTTATATTACACTAAATTAAAAATTTCTTAAACCCCACTTTAATTAAAATTATATAAATATATCCATCTCATAATTTCTGTCCTTCTAGAATCCGTTTTTCCACATTAAATTCTCTTTCCAAACCCGAAGACTTTATCATCAGGCCTACAATCTCTAAAGGCGACAAAGAAAGGAAGAAATCGGATAAAAACAGGCGGCCGGAGACCCTTCTGTTCTGTCATAGATAATTCAGAAGGGCAAAAAAGATGGAAGTGGTGGTGCCGGTGCAGGAATTCCATTTCCACACCGCCATGAACACGCCGTACATCAGCGCGCCGTCGAGCCCCCCGAATCAATTCACCGACAACTCATCCTGCATCGAATTCCATCACAGCCATCACGTCAGTGCTCCCAGCAGCCCCACCTCTTCCGCAGCTATCTACGCCGCCTTCCGCAGAACCGCCGCCGCTACCCGCGGCAGCCGCCACTCATCCATCCCTTTCGACTGGGAAGAAAAGCCAGGCACGCCCAAATCCTCCAGCTTCGATCAAAAAGAGGACGAATTTGACCAAAAGGAGGACGAATTTGACTTCGACTTCTCCATCGGCTTCAGCGGCCAAAATATGGACAAGTTATCGCAGCGGCCGCCGGCATCGCATGGGAAGGTGGCGTCCTTGGCCACCGCCGACGAGCTGTTCGAGTTTGGAAAGATCCGGCCTTTGAAGCCTCCACCGAGACTCTACTCGCCGGTGATGGGAGAACAGGGGCCAAAATCGCCGAGGAGCGGCGGATTTTTGTCTCCCCTGCGCCGCGGCCGAAACCGGCGGGGAAAAGAACTCGACCCCTTCGTTCTAGCCATGGTAGAGGCGACGAAAAGCCGAAGGGAATCGAGGTCTCTTTCTCCTTTTGGTGGCAGAGGAAAAGTAGGAAGCTTTCTAACTCCTGTATCATCCCCACCTCGAAATTCTACTCCCATGGCGGAGAAGGACGGGCGAGGGTGGATGTATCGGCTTAAGGAATTGCTTCTCTTCCGAAGCTCGTCTGAGGGACGGGACAGAGGAGAAACCAAAAACAAAGATTTTTCCAAGTATGGAAGCTCGTCGTCATCTTCTTCAGCATCGTCGACATCGTCGTTGGGGTCCGCGAAGGGGAAAACAGGATTTAGTGCTGCGGGCGGCGGTGGATGCGAGGAATCGAGCTGCTCGAGCTTCAGGTCGGAGGAGAGTGGATCAACGCGCCGAGGGCCGGTGGTTCCGCAAGAGCTGGAGTTTACGGAGAACAGAACGGTGTTAGTGATGGACAAGAAGTTGGTGGTGCCGCACAAGCAAAGTATGTTCAGCGTCCGCGGATTCACCGCCGGCAAGTTTGGCGCGTCCTTCATCCGTCGACGGACTTGAATATAGATGGTCTGTTTTGAAGATTTTTTTTTTTTTTTTTAATTTTAATTTCATGTTTGAAAAGATGGATCGTGCAGACTCTAAACTAATATAGGAGATATTATTACGCGACTGAAGCAGATTTTTGTTTGAACTTCAATCTTATAAGATATTTAAATTTTTTCTTTCTGGTACATATTGTGTATAGAAAGGAAAAAAAAAAAAATTCAGATGCCTTCATATGGAGAGATTATTATGCGTAGAGTCTGAACTCAAAGAATCGTTCAATTTTGTGATTGTGAATAATAAAGACACAGTAAAACTGCAATGGTGAACAATATTGTGCTTTAAATGTTCATAGTCATACAACTGAACGATTCTCTGGGTCTGAATTCTGTATGTAATAATCTCTCCTTTACATGGTTGAAGTCGGAGGACGTCCGGGCTCTGCACGTAATAATTTTCCCTGATATAGACACCTCTTTATGTTTTTTTTTTTTTTTTTTTGAGTGAATAAAATTATAAATTTACAAATATCGCATAGGTAAGTCTTGGTCCTGTGACTTTCTGGTTGGAAAATTTAAGCTCCAAATTAATAAACTAAGCTAAGCTACATAATTTGCTTCTTTTGAATTACATATCTTCTAGATCAGCCGAGTATTAGTCACACTGTCAAGCACCCTTTCGAGTGTGGCAGCCGATGTATATCCCGTTCCCAAAAAATAATATTATTAATAATAGCCCATATATCTTTGGCCAATCAAGCATTCAATCGCTAGCTTTTATTGAAAAAGTTTGTATGTTTCTACTTCAAATACGAAAGTGATAATACTAAGATTGATCTCCACCCTTTGGATTCATTAAAGGTTTTGGCTACTTGAGGTGTTCAAAATTTTAGATCATCTTGATGTTCGCTCTAAATGTATTTAATGTAGTATAATAAGATACATGGAAGTATATCTTTTAAAAAATTCCTTAAGAGTTTCTCCATTTCGATGAATTCTACAAAGATGAAAGAAGTCATTGATGATTCTTTGATTAACAATAATTTGTTAAAGAAAAATTATAAATATATCAACAAAAATATGAATAGTTTTACCCAAAAGAGTGGAATTATATGCAATATTGTCCCTTAAAAGTTAAAGGAAAGGCCTGACAAAGGATTATATAAAAAATATATTGAATATGTATGAAAGTATTGTTGTAGCCAATGTGCTCATAGTGAGCCTTAGAAAAAAAAATTTCATTGGAAACTAAAATTTTTACATAGAAAAACTCTAAAGAGAAAAAAATCAGAGGGCCTAAATCAATCGAAACAATCAACTATACAATTAGCATGAACATGACTGGACAAATATGTATACGCACAAAATCATTATATTTCAAATATTAAGCTTAAAATCCATATTCATTTTTAATTAGTGCTCATTCCATGGCCTAGATCAAAATATATTTTTTTGAAAATTGTTGTTTTTATTTTCAATTAATTTATTTTTTAATAAAATTATTAGATTTGAGAAAAATTTTAGGAGAATAATGGAGTTTTAAATCGCCTTAGGCTTAATTACATCCAATAAAATTATACATTTGATAAATTTCATCATTTTTAATACGTATTTTATAGCTTCCAACAATCAAAATGAGGCCTTACAGAAGATAACGCCATTTATCTCTCAACACTGCCGTCATTAAATTGTTCAACAGACAGTAAGGAATTTAAAACTGATAGTACCGCACATGGTCGACTAACTTCATTATTTCCGGTTTTGTTTCATTTTGTATGTTCAAGAAATTATTCCGTACGGACGCCGAACGTATTTGGAGACTAATCAGAATGTACAACGTCACCCGTTCGCTCGATATGGTTCAGTACCGTGGCTCGATACTGCTGATGTGACTGCACCTGATTCGCCTCCGAACGTAAAGCTGTGTCCGGCCTCCGCATAGAATAATTTCTCCAAATGTTCAGAGTCATAACAGAGTAAATATCAAGCAAAGGATTAACCATTTTCTTAAACAATACAGTAAAGTCATACAGAGGTTGAAGACAATAGGAGAATATAAAAGATAATGCAAATACAAAATTTCAAAAATTGGATGTCTTTTCCAACAATACAAAGGAAACTTACAGGACAGAAAAAAAAAATCTCTATCTGCTATGAGTTATCTTAGCATGTTTGGTAGGTAAGGTACTGATATGAAATACAGACTATAAAACTTTGCAAGATAGCTATTAAAAATTGATATTGCTTCCTATGTTAATTGAATAGGTAAGAAATTGAGATGAAGCACTAAAACAAAAAAATCAATTAGCTACCATATGCTGCAAAAGTCTTAACAATTGGAAGCAAAATAATTCGAAGGGTCAGTTTGTTAGCATAATACTACAAGAACATATTAACTGTATTGACACTCAACATTTCCTTGTGCTAAATAAGATGTTAACTGTAATGTAAGTAGATATTTTTGCACAAATGTTAGTCTATAATTGTTGATCTACTCATCTCCTTGTTCTTTTCTCATTAAGGCTTGTTTGATAATGTTTATGGATTCTGAAGAACCTTCAAATGGCAGCTTTTCAACCTCCTATAAACCTAATTCCATTCTCCTGGCCTTATTGATCATAGTCTCCTTCACTATATTTTTTAAAACAGTATCCTTTGCATTTTCATTTCATGAAAGATATAAAAAAACAAACAGATATAACCTCATGTTAATATAATAAAACTACACAACACAATATTAAACAAAATCTTATAGATCATTTCCAAAAATGAAATAGGTTAATAACAGACAGTTGGAGAAAACTACTACTCTGAGCGGCGTCCGAGATGAATTATTCTGTGTGGGCGTCGAACGCCGTTCAGAGCCCAATGAAAATGTGACACGTCATCTCCTACTCGGTACCGAGCTCGGTACTGGATGACGTGGTTGCACCTGATTCGCTTCTGGACGATAAGTTGTGTTCGGTGTCCGCATAGAATAATCTCTCGGAGTCCGGACACCACCTAAAAAGTAAGGCCACTGCACTCATTAAAGCACAGCTGTAACTTCCACCGAGCAAAGGCTAACTCATTGAACTCATTAAAGCTTAACTGTCACTGCCAGTGTGGCCAACCAGAATGGCAACACATAAAGAGGAAGTTTTAATTTCCATAAGGTACACAAGTAATCAAAACTACACATGCCAGCAAAAGCAAAAAAGTTAAGAGTGGCGCAATAAAACCTACAGTAACTGTCTCCTAGAAAAAATAAGGTACAGAGACTGCAATGATTATGAAGCAGTAAACCATTCACAAATCAGGATTCAGGAACACATGGACATGTTATTTAGCATGATTCAATGGGTTGGTATTGACAGGTTAAAAACTAATAAATAGTTGAGATGTGTTTATTTTGTACTGCATATGACATCTTTTTTTCAGAAGATTTTGTGATGAGAAGATACGTTTCATAATCAAATCTGCTAGTTTGATAGATATCTTATGAATGAAAAATTTCATGATATTCACAACAGATTTTAAAAATTTTTTTTCTTAATAATTTCACAACTAATTTTTCAGGTACTAGTTATCCAAAACAAACCCATATCATCAAGAATTCTCTAATTTACTGTCAATGAAAAATTTTTATTATAACATCTTTAGAAAATTTAAGCATGTTTTATGTATTTTGGTCAAGGTATTCTCACTTCTGTCATAATGCTTGCATTCATGGATACAAAGCTTGCAAATTTAATTCCAAAGGAGATGATCATTAAGGTTTCGTTTGGGACAACTTTCTTGCGGCTTTGCTTTTCAAACCGCAATCACAATATCTGTTTAGCTATTATTTTGTCACTGTTTTCAAGAAATTTTTGTGCTAGGAAGTTGCTCTATGTAACAGCTTTAAAAAAAAATTAATTTCTTCACATCAGCTTTACAATCACCTTTATAAAAAAAATTAAAGTCATCTAAAATGGACTCTGACTCTCTGAGGGCCTGTTTGGCAGCAATCAGGATTTAACTTTAGTATGGATTTAGTAAATCTAGATTTATTAAATCCTAAGATGTTAAATCATGAAAACTAATTGACAATATAACTGTTAAATCTTGCTTAATCCTGAATGCAAGCTACTATGGAGCTATATTGAATGTGGTATTTGAGAAGAAGCATCTTATGTTATGATGTAATATGTGTCTTATGTTTTGGTGTAATAACACAATTGTATTGTGTTAGTTTTTATCTTTGTTGAAGTTCATTTACATTTTATGTGTATTTGAGAATTTAATGGCTCCAATTTTAACTTTGGCAAGTAAATCTTAATTGGTTCATTCCATCATGATTGAAAATTGTTTATCTGTTTGGCTTATTCTTTTTAGGTCTAGCTTGGTTTAGCTTCCTCCTTTTGGCAAGCAAACCAAAACAGGCCTTGCCATGTTGTGTTGGAGTAGAAGTCCATTAAAAAATAGCGGCCTTTTAATTACATCTTATGGTTCATAAAATGTGGATTAACACTACTAATTATGAGATAATTCAAGCTGCTTGAAGTATTCCCTAATTTTTTAAAAATCATCCTTCATGACAACATGTGTTGCTCTCAGAGATGGAAGTTTTTCCCCAGCTCATCCAACATAACCCTTCAAGCATCATGAATGTAGAAATAACAGCCTAAATCCTAGATTATATTGCTAAAAAGTTTCACAGGATTAAACAAAATTTAACAGTTATATTGCAAACAGTTTTCAAGATTTAACAATCTAGGATTTAGTAAATTCGGATTTACAGGATTTACTAAATCCTACTAAAGTTAAATCCTGGTTGTTGCCAAATGAGCCCTTAGTGGGCGCTCAAATCCCGTTAGGTAGAATTTGACTTAAATCCTACTCAAAATCTGTCGTCTTTTCTTACATCTAGATTGAGAACATATAACCAAATCATATCTCCGATCAAGGGTTTAGAACAAGTGGATGTTTGATTAATTAATCAAAAGGTTCATGAGTAGATTGTGAAAATATCACAAAGATCAGGATTGATTAAATTTTTGCGATCCTATTTATTGATGAAGAACATCAATGATGGCCATTCCTAGATCATAGATGAAGTTAGGAGTTCAAAGGTTAAGGCAGAGCATCATTCGAATGCCTTGAGTTCAAAATCAAGATGAAGGGAATTGATGGCCATTCAACCTAGGGAATTTATCTAATATGCCAATCCTAAAAAAGGTTCAATTTGAACTATCTTTGATTGGATATATTTGTTTTTTAATTCAAAATTAAGATTTTCTTATTTTATGGAGTTAGTCTATGATTGGTGTCATGATTATTCGAAAAGTTTTACGCTGGTTGTCGACTACCTAACGCAATCCTCCATTTTTCTCATCCAGGACTTGGGACCTAACAACGACAGTGTTAAACTTTTTAATGAAGATTTTGATAATACAATTGACTTTAGTGATCTTAGTACCCTAATGAAAATAAAGATTTTTATTTTTATCGGCATATTAGTAAAACTGAAGTTAAAATGGCTTTAAAGAAAATGAAGTGTAGAAAAGCTGTTGGACCTGATGATATTCCAATAGAGGTGTGGAAATGCTTAGGAGATGAAAAAATTTCTTGGCTTAAGAAACCTTTTAATATTATTTTGAAGACTAAAAAGATGTCAGATGAGTGGAGAATGAGTGTTTTGATTCCTATGTTTTAAGAATAAAGGTGATGTATAAGATTGCGTGAATTATAGATGAATTAAGTTAATGTGTCATACTTTAAAACTATTTGAGAGAGTTATGGAGCATGGGTTGCAGCATAACACTAATGCTTCTCAAAATCAATTTGGATTCATTCTAGGTAGGTCTACTATGGAATCTATACATTTATTGGGAGGTTGATGGAGAAATATAGAGAGAATGAGGAGTATCTACATATGATTTTTATTGATTTAAAGAAAGCATATGATAAAGTTTTGCTATGGAGAGTTCTACATAAAAAAATATTAATAATTCTTATATTCAAGTCATTAAGGATATATATATATTTTCCTATTAAGCATATGATAAAGTTTTGCAGGAGTTGTTACTTGTGTTCAAACACAAGGTGGTTTGACCAAGTATTTTCCTATTTCAATTAGATTAGGAAAGGATTAGCCTTAAGCCCATATCTTTTTTCTTTATTCATGGATGTTCTCACTAGTTATTTGCAAGAGGTTGTACCCTATTATATGTTTTTTGCTTATAATATTCTTCTTGCTGATAAGACTAGAGAGGTAGTTGAAGGTAAAATTAAATCAAAGCTTTCGTTTAAGTAGATCTAAAACTGAATATATGGAGTGTAATTTTAATAATTATAGATCTAGTGGAGGGATTGTGACTTTGGTCGATCAAGTTATTAATAAGAGCACACATTTTAGATATATTGGATATATTGTTCAGAGTGATAATGAAATAGATGGGGATATTATTAGTAGAATTCAAATTGGATGGTTGAAGTGGAGGAATGCATCAGGCTTATTATGTGATAGAAAAGTCCCTCTCAAACTTAAGGGAAAATTCTATAAGATGATAGTGAGACCTACAATGCCTTACAGTGCAGAATGTTGGTCATTAAAAGAGAAACATAATATTAAGTTAAGTGTTGCAGGGATTAAAAAAAAAAAAAGTGTTGCAGAGATGAGGTTGCTCAGGAGGATGAGTGGCATTATTCTTAAAGACGGGATACAAAATGAGCATATACGTGAAAAGGTTGAAGTAGCTCCAATGGAAGATAAGATTAGAGAGTCGCCTTAGATGGTTTGGTCAGATAAAACGACGGCCTTCCGATGACCCGGTTAGTAAAATAGATTTATTAGATTTGACTTATATTAAGAAAAGTAGAGGTAGACCTAAAAAAACTTGGTTAGAAAATATTAGAAATGACCTTTCTTTATTAGATTTAGATGAGAATTTGACCCTTAACAGGACACAATTGAGAAAAAGATTCATGTAGCCGGCCCCACATAGTTGAAAGCGCACTATAAAAATTTTTATTGAAAAAATAACTTTTAGAAAGCCTGACAGAAAAAAAAAAACAGAAAATAGCTTTTCTCTAATAATCTTTCCTCCTAATCCTGCCACTAGCAGATGATCTAAAGAGCATTAAGATCACTATGGTTCATTTTGCAGTATCTATACCATCCATCAAATCTGTAACAGTTTAATCCATAAAAAGATATTAAATACCCAACCTATACCTCCATTCCTGACAAGGCATTATCAATATTGCCACATTGCAAAGATTTACAAAACTTCTCTTCTGAATATTTGGAAAAATAACAGAAATTTAATGAAAACGTGATGCAGCAAACACTGCGAAAAACTCTTGACAGCAGGTTCATTTCTGAGAATTGAACCCAAAAGAAAAAAAACTTGTGTGGAACCTAATGTGGTTCAAATGAAGTTTTGAATCAGGCCAGAGTTTCCTTACCCTCAAAGAACTTATAGTCTGCCATAAAAAGTATGTAAGATTTATCCATCCATATACAAAAATGCTTCACGCTCGCTTCTTATACAAAAATAACCAAAATGCATACCAAATAAAAGAAGTATATAGTAGATAAGCACCACCACAATGCAACCAGCCAGAAGAAATGGCCTGAAAATCCATTCGTAAATGGTTGGGGTGGATTCAGGTTGTTGAACTGGTTGAGGTGATTCTAGAACACAATAACCTAAACTCAATAATGTCACGCTCATAGGCAATCAAGGGCAAATTATTCTGTCCGGAGACCGCACACAAGCTTATGTTCGAATTTGCTGCGCTTTTGCTGTATTTTTGCAAAAGGCAGCTAATATACAATTTTAATTGCGTATTAGCTGTCCTTTTACTGAGCTTTTGCTGAGTATTTGCAAAAGCGCAGCAAATACTCAATTAGTAAGATATTTGATGCGCTTTTGCTGTATTTTTGCAAAAGGGCAGCTACCTTTTGCAAAAATATAGCAAAAGCGTAGCAAATCCGAACATAAGCTTGCCGTCTCCGGACAAAATAATTTGCCGCAATCAAGAGACTGGAACCTGCGCATAAAATCCATTTGAATAAGAATCTATGACTAATCCACTTATACATGCGCATCAGCACTGATCTAAACACAGAAATTCAAGCGTACACTGACTGATAAGAGGCAAATCTGCAATTCTATCTGGTAACAACCTGCTTCCATATCACCACAACTAAAGCGAATTTGTGAACTTGGTAGCCAAGATGCCATTGCTGCCTGCTGTACATACTCATTTCATACAATAAGCTAACTCCATCCTCTTGAACATCACAAGCTACACCATCAAATAGAATAAAACAGATAATTCATAGAACAGTAACTGAAATATGTCTAACATGTTCAGATTTATTGAACTATTTGGCTAATTAACAAAATCTATAAATTGAGCAGATTAGATTACTAAAATAGACAAGCTAAATAAAACAAAGATGCAACTAATTACACAGGGGGAAATGATCAGCCAATGGAAAGTTCCACACAACATTAGGCGATGCCCTTCACACTTCCTTTCCCATCAAATTTAATCCCAGCATGGAGAAATAAAGTTAATCAATTACACTTACTCTCAATATGGTATACTCAGCAATGTGGCCCCAATTTCAATAATCAATATGATCTGTAAAGACCAAGCATTGGTTTCTCTCTTTGATCTACTCTTTTCCTTGCAGCTTCTCTTGCTTTCAGAGCTTCAATTTCCTCCTTAGATGTACCTTTTGTTTTCTCTCCCTCCCTTTTCCTCTTGTTAACAGCAATTGAAGAGGGAGCACCTTTAACAGACCTCATAGGATTTAGCGATGATGAAACAACCAAACCCGGTGCCTCGTCTCCTTTTAGCTTAGCAGTACTTCTATCTACAGCTGAAGATTTTGATGATGATGCTTCGGTTTTTCGAAGCCTAGAAGATGGGAATGCCACATCCTGTGTAACCCACTTCCCTGGAATTTCAATCATGTTGGTAAAATCCACAAGAAACAAAAGAAAATCATAAGGAATGATCAATCATTTTGGTAAAGTTCATTAGAAACAATAGATATGGGATAAAGGTGTCATAAGTTGAATTGAAAACACATCAAACATGCACAGCTGAAGATATATTCCAAGTAAACGCACAATTGGATACACTCAAACAAGAGCTCAAACACAAAATAAACATTCATGTATACACATACATTACTTTTAAAAAAAAAAACACATATACACTAAGTGCATACTTAACAAACAAAAAAAAAAACTACAGAAAAAACACACACATGAATAAGCATGCAGAGAGAAATAAACACCCGTACATGAGCCCCCACACACATGACAGACATAAATAGACATGGGCATACATGCAACCCGTTGAAATCACGTACATGAAGATACATCATATTAACAAAGATACATGGACAAAACGTGGGCAAAAGACACAACAAGACACCAAAACACAAATCCTTGCATGAAATCTGTTAGACCGGTCCAGTCGACCCAAACCAAAGGGCCGGCTTTTGTTTATGCCAGGTGGACCAATAATCCACCTAGGTTTCAGCCCGCCCCCCTTGGGGGCCCCACTAGGTGATTTAATTAAGGAGGAGGAGGTTTAGGGAGGAATTAAGAAAGAGGGGGGCTGTTTAACAATTTGCTAGGTTATTTTGTATGCTTTAAGTAGAAAAGTTGGAATTAGGGTTAGGGTTATATATGTTTTTGCTGGAATTTTATGTTGGTGTTGGGTGTTCTTAGGCTCTAGCAGCGCCTAGAGATTTGAGAGAGCCAAATCCTCCTCTTGAATTGAGGATAAATTGTATCTTAGTCGTTGAAATCTCAATATTGGTAAGAAACACCAGTGTTCTACAAGTTTTTCCTATCAAAATCATGCATGCCTATAAACACACATACATGAAAAAGCATGGAGAAAGAGGTTTGGGTGGGCAGGGAGGCTGCATACATGAATCAACAAATGCTCACAATCAACCAACTACAATGCTCACAATCACACAACTATAAAAACATACATGTACAAAAAGATATATATGTGCATATATAAGCAAACCAAGACATATATGCATACATAGGTTTACACTAGTACACAATCACACAAATGAGGCCGCAGTGCCGCACATACTAAAGCGCACACACAAACATGCATGAGGTATATAACATTCATATAATCATACAACTATACTAGAAGAGGTAAAAGCATATTGTTGTATGGAAAGCAAATGGGATAAAATTAATAATGATGATAATAATATACTTACAGATAAATGGATGAGCTTACTCATACACGCACAAATATATACAAAACAATAGGCATATTTTCAACCATTTAGACATGATGGATTAAAGCTTGATTAATTTCCACATTTACTTAGGCTCAAGTAAAGGTAAAATTTGGCTCAATGCTGGGTAAAAAATAAACAAATAAGCTTAAATGAGGTTTTTGTAAGAATCCAGTTCAAGTTTAGCTTACAATGCGTAAATTTTAAATCAACAAGCTTGAGCCTTATGGTACTCAGCTAGACACACTGGTGCCCTAGAAGTTTAAAAGACGATCCAAATAAAGTTCCTCAACATATGTTCCTAATTTATTTTTTATATCAAGTTGAGTACAAATGACTGGACTTAACTTTAAATCAAATAATTTGAATTCGACTCCAATAAAGTGAGAATATAGTTTGAGAAGAATAATTTTGAGTAAACTTTCAAGCTAACTCAAACCAATCATATAAACTTCTAAAAATAAATTATAACCATATGGACGAGCTTACTCATACGTACACAAAGACATACAAAGCAATAGGTATATTCTCAAACATTTAGCCATGTTGAATTAAAGTTTGATTAATTCCCACATTTACTTCAGCTCAAGCATATGTAAAATTTGGCTCAATGCTCGATAAATAATAAATAAATAAATAAGCTTGAATAGAATTTTTGCAAGAGTACAATTCAAGTTTGGCTTACAATACGTAAATTTTAAATCAACGAGTTTGGGCTTTCCGTACTTAGCTCGACACATTGGTGCCCTAGAAATTTAAATGACGATATGCATAAAGTTCCTTAACATATGGTTCTAATTTATGTTTTATATCGAGTTGAATTCAAACTACTTGGCTTAACTAGAAATCAAAAAAAATTATCAACCCTAATTAAGTTAGAATCTAGTAAGAGATGATTAATTTCGAGTAAACTTTCAAGCTAACTCAAGCCAATCATATAAACTTCTAAAATAAATTTTAATTTTAAATTTAGTGTGTAGGTATATAAACAAAGATATACATAAGTATAAAAAATCACTAACATATGTGGTTCATCTATACATGCTCACATTTATATATATACACACACATACAAAATGTGTGAATAACCCTCTTTGAATCAAAAGAAATCAATTTTGATTGAAATTCAAGTGATTATGGAGCGAGATTCGAGCTTGAAGCATAATTATTAGCTTTATTTCATTTATGTGCATAGACTTGTTAGTTTCATAGCACAGAACTTATAAACTACATAGAATTTAACAAATGATTTTTTCTAAGTATTTAGAGTTATCTCATTTATTTTAAATGAAAATACAATAACAAAAAAAATTAATGTGGAATTCAAAAAGTAGCATGATCTATTTTATTTTTAATGCCCTCAATGTAGATTTCAATTAAAATATGTAAGTAATTTTAAGGTCACAGATGAAATGAATAGAATAATCTTATGTTAAAATCATACAAAGGAGTAGACAATAAGCAAAAACTTGGAATGAGAACTAAAGCAGCCCTCTTAAGATAAGAAAAAGCAACTTAGCATAGTGAAAAATGAATATATCCATACATAAAGATGTTATATCTGGTCATTTATATATATATATATATATATATATATATATATATATATATATATATATATATATATATATATATATATATATATATATATATATATATATATATATATATATAGATATATAGAGAGAGAGAGAGAGAGAGAGAGAGAGAGAGAGAGAGAGAGAGAGAGAGAGAGAGAGAGAGAGAGAGAGATCCACTTAAAAGGACAATCCATTTTCCTTCCACGTCATTTATCCCTATAAATTTTAAATAGCTATAATTTAAACAGTTAAAAAGATCATAAAAAAGAGAAACTGATCAAAATGATCTCTTGACTCTTTATGAAGGACCATAAATAATCTCCAACTATACTAAAGGACTATTTTGATCCTTCAACTCCTTACAGAGGACTCAAAATAGTCCCACCATAAGACCATTTTGGTTAATTTTTAAGCACTTGAGACCAAAATGGTCCTTTAATATAATTTGGGATCATTTTGGTCCTTCATAAAGAGTTAAGGGATCATTTTAATTATTGTTCTCTTAAAAAAATGATTATGTTTTAGCCACTTAAAATCTTAATCATTCAAATTTGTTGATCGAGGATGAATGATCAGTTAGGGAAAGTAAATGTTATTCTAAAAGGACAACAACCAATATAAATATCAATATATCATCGACCTGAGTAGAGCTCGTGACATACCTAAACTACTGGAATAGAATAAACAAGAGTTTGGATCATAATGATATCCACTTGCCAAGTTGTAATAATATCCTGAAGCAGCATCATGCTCCCATTCTGTAACCAGCAAAAACATATATTGCTTCAGGTTCATCACATTATAATTATAGAATATAACTGATATTGATGTCCAAACAAAAAATTTAAGAATGCTAACTATAAACTGTAGTTTGATTCAAGAAGGAAAAAATCATAACAGAGACCTATGGATGAGGCGATCTAACTTCATTCTGAAAGACTTATACCGTATTGAGGATATAAAGATTTAAAAAAAAAAAAAAAAAAACAAAGGTTGCACTTCACCTCCAGATGTTGCTGAAAAAACAGATTTATCTGGAGCATTATCTCGCAAGGCTGATGAATTGCTGGAAGATTTATGAGTTTGTTGGAAAGAGGCCATGTCCTTCTGATAGCAGCGCTTAGCTTTCTGCATGTTAAAGTTTAAGAGTTAAACATTTAAATTTATTATAATCAATAAGGCTGGAGTTCGAGAGTTCCAACAGATAAGCCATCATTGGCATGGCTCAATCAACTATCGCTTTGAGAACTTATGTGGATAATAATATATATCTAAAAAATATTTCTGACACATAGAACCAGTCAATTAGAAAGCACAGAAACAAATATCTAACAAGTGAATCAACAATTTTGCACCTCCTCTATTTGCTCGAGTGCTTTCGCTGCTTCCTTCTTCTCCTTTTCTTTCGCAGCACTTTCTTTCCGCATAGTAGACAGCCTTTGAGCAACATTGTCCTTGTGGCGTTGACCTATTTCATGGGTTCTGATGCTCGCTGGATTGTTTGAAATATAAATTTTGCAGAAATCACACCATTTATTTCCCTGACTAACCCAGTACTGCATAACACCAGCAAAGCTTATATGTTAATAAGAAAGGGAGCAACTGCCAGCACAAACACAAAGAAAAGCTAGAAACTTTGATAAGCCTGATGTAAACAGTGGCTTGTAAAAAAAAATTAGAAACAAACACAACAACAACAACAAGCCTTTGTCCCACTACATGTGGTCGGCTACAAAAATCCTTTTTCGCCATTGTGTCCGGTTAAAAGTCAAATTCTCATTTAAATCTAATAAAGAAAAATTATTTCTAATATTTTCTAACCAAGTTTTTTTAGGTCTACCTCTACCTTTCTTAACATAAGTCAAATCTAATACCTCAACTTTTCTAACCGGGTCATCAGAAGGCCTCCATTTAATGTGACCAAACCATCTAAGGTGACTCTCTCTAATCTTATCTTCCACTGGAGCCGACCAAAACTAAGGAAAAATTTCATGCCGATTAATCCATAAAAAAAACCAAGAAACACAATGAGGACAAAAGGAAGGTTACTAATTTCATGCGAGCAAAGAACATGTTCAGACATTATGCCTACTGAAAACCCATAGACAACTGAGCATCAATACAAGTGATCAGATTCAAGAAAAATCTGACCCAATATAAAGTTGAAATGAACAAACCTAGGAACTTACCCAGTGAAAATGAATTTTGTTGTTATGAGAAATAGCATGTGGAAACAGGGTGATTAGATAGGAATCATACTCCTACTTGGTAATTTGCCAAGCCATGTCCCCATTCCTATCTCCAGTCTTATTGTTAACCACTTGACAGTATGACCTAAGTCGGAAATTCACATGCTAGGATAGAAAAAAGGGCAATTAACAGGCTAGGCTGGGCTTCTTGAACATCTACAAGTCAGAACATTTCAAGGTTGAGCATATCCTTTGTAGAAGACTTCCCTTCATTGTTTTCTACTTCTACTTGGTTTAGACAGTAAGTTTGCTTCAAAGATTAAACCTTCCCTTCGCTTGAAGGTATTTTTTTTGCGGATTTCCCTTTCAAGTTGTAGAAAACAACACCCTGAAACTCCTATTTTCTGCTCCACAGCAAGAAGGCTCACTGCTCTGAATTCTTCTTTACAGAACAGCAAACCAGCTGCTGAATTCTGCTTCTTACCGATTGCTGGAAACAGCAAATCATCAAACCTTATTTTCTCTTCATTGCATATTTTGGTCAGCACCAGGCGAGATCAGTGGAAAAAGATGCACTCCTAGCCATTGCTACAGTACCCTGAACTGTTTGCTGCAGTGCTGACACCTGCAACCGCCAATACAGTACCCAGGAAACAAAACGCTGGAGAAAGATTCGCTGGAGAGGAATAAAGAAAATAAAGGAATTTTTTGGGGGATTTTTGTAATTAATTTTACTGTAGAATTCAGACCTTCTAATAGCAATTATAGCAAAAATAAGATTTAATAAACTGTTAAACAAACTCCAAAAAAAGGGATATCTATCAACATTAATAAATTAAATTTTATAGATACTTACAAAAGACTTTAACCTTATACAAAATTTAAATTCAAATACAATTTTATCCAAAATAAATTCAAACTCATCCTTACCCTATGGTAATATAAATTTTAATCCAACTTCTTGGGCCTTAAACTCCCTCATATGATATACAATTGATAACATGATCATGCCTATAGAGCCTCAGAAACATTCTCTCCTAAAGGTGATCTTAGAATCATAGATATCAACAATCTCCATTAAGAAATCGAACAATTTGGAATCAATCATACTGATATCCTAATCCTTTCATGATCTAAAGCCCAAATCATGAGAGTAGCTTCATCTTATAGACTTCTTCTAAGTAAATGGTTACATTTATTATCCACTTCATGATCTGATCCTAGGATGATGGGTCACCTTTTAGGAGAAATTTACTCCTAACAAATCACAACTCTAAATTTTTAGGCTCTCAACTATACCACTTAGTAATGCTTGCCAACATATCCTTTGGGAAGTTTCTATGATATTTTAGATTTTTTTTTTGAAGCTTACTAATTTTTGGAATTTGTGTATATACAGAAGGGAGGTTGCGAGCTAAATTAGTATTTTTATTTAAATTGATTGTATGTAATGTATTTGGGAAATGCAATGAAGAAACTGAAGAATTTGAGATGTACATTATAGATAACTTACAAAAGGAGAAAAGTGCAAGGTGGAGGAATTGAGGAGACAGATCTTCAAGGAAGTAAGTGATGCAATGTTAATTAAAAATGCAATTACTTTCAATTACATTCAATTTATTGAAAATGCGTATACATCTAAGTTTACATGTATGAATCACCTCTTATATATTGGGTTTCAAATAAGAGTTAGTATGCTTATTTAAAGATTTTTCTAATTAGAAATATTTTGAAAAAAAGTCCACTTCTTTATATGTTACACGTTATTTTTTATGCAAATGTTATAATAGATTTATTGTTATGAAAGTATGCAACAATATAAGGCAGATATAAAATATGAATATTTGAAGTCTATATAATATCAAATTAAAAAAGGTTGGTTATGAAATGGCATGATAACTGCATCGTAGGTGGGCAGAAGGGACCCCAGATATGATACATGCATTGCTGGTGGGGCAAAAGAGACCCCAGATATAATACCTGCATAGCATGTGGGACAAAATGGATTTCTATTTAATTCAATGACAATAATGTTAGGTTTACCTCGGCTCCATTGAACATTCTTATGAAAGTTTAACCAATTCTTTAGAAGACTAATATTGATATTCTATACATACTTCAAAAGAATTAAAGGTTAATCCTAAATAAATTTTGTGAAGTTTTGCAAATAATGATATGTTTATTCAATTATGATTTCAATGTTGTGATTTCTTATAATATTAAATTTAAAATATTATTTAATTTGCATGACTTTATGAGCCTCATAGCTCATCAGTTCTTTTATATTGATTGTTGTTACAGGAAAGATAAAGAGAAAGTGGAAACCGATTAAGCAAGTGTTGGAAACTTTAAGTTTTATGTTTAGAAGTGTTTGAGATGTCTTCTTACAAGGTATGTAAGTTGTTTAGATGTGATGAAATATTAAGATTTTCTTAGTGGCCCTGTATGTATTGTTGTGATGTAATTGGAATTAGATGCTTCTGTCCATTCAGTAAATATAATTGTCAAGGGATATTTTATGCAAATATTCAAATGATCTAAAAGTTTCATATGTTGAGAATGAAAGTTATGTTCATTTATGTGGCAATCTGCGTTATTGATCAAGGGTATCATGGGATGTTACAAGCTTTCTCCTTTCTTCAACTAAAAAGGCCAACATCAATAGATATTTCTAGCAAGCACTAATAAGTCTACTTTCTAGGTCTGCTATTATTAGTATATCATCACCTTGAAAATATTTTTTAGTAGAAAAGTATTTTCTTCTTATGTGAGCTGACACTAATACAATCATCGAGTTACTATACATGCCTATCATGAAGGTATAAGACTTTGAAGCTGACTTGGTCAATGCTAAGTTGAACCATTCGCATGTCATGTCATTGATGTAGTCCTTAGTGATAGCGAATTTCAAGATGTACTAGAAATCATTATTCATCCATGATCCTTTTTAAGTCAAATCTAAAGAGTAAGAATTTGAATGGGGTAGCATGTCCAACCCTAACTTCTACATCAACTTGGCAAAAATAAGATTTTTCTGGTTGTCAATATCAATGATGGTATTGATTATCTCTTCACTGACCTATATTCTTAGAGTGAACAACTCCCCTCCTATACACATCTTAGACCATTTTTATAGCATTCAAAACTTTTATTAGAGATAAAGGCAATCTATCCTGTTCATTGAACTCAAAACATAGCAACTATTTTTGCTTTCCCATCTTTCTTTTATTTTCAAAGAAGAATTCAGGGTAAATTTTGCAATATTTTAATTGAATACCTCTTCGTCGTGTCCGACATATGTGTTAGGAGTGTTGAATGCATGTCATGTCTGATACAAGTCGAACACTACATATCTCTCTGAAAAGAAGTGTCGATGCATCATAGGCTACACGTGATAGTGTGTAGTTCATATTAAAGTCAAAAAATGAATATAATCATCAATATGAATCATGCTAGATGTCTCAGTGCAATACCTTAAGTCATATCACATGCCACTAATGAAGCCTCAATAATCACCTAGATATCAAGCCGGGTGGTTGGATTATTGTCTTGCTCTTCCCTTAATCCTAGGTTTTCATCCATAGAGTGATGGATAAAAGATGGAGATGAATATAAATGAGGAAAAAATTTTCCATGTAAGTAAGATCAATAAATTTCTTGAGGTGTTATCCATTGAGAGGCTCAACATATTTAAATATTATGGTGTGGTATTGGAGTTAGTTCTATAAATAATTTCTTAGAGCACACCATAATCATCATTAGCTATATCCCAACTATTAAAATTGGCTTTATAAAAGTAAAATAAGAAACAAATTTTTTATATCAAATGGCAAAGTCAAAATTAATAAATGCGATTTGATTTACGACTAAATGAGCAGTGCAAGCTTTTTTGACTCAAAAGACTGTCCAATCAAATATAACAGGACTGCAGGAGCTATGGGTGCAAGAATGCTAGCGTAACTCAGTGCTTTTAGACCCAACAAAGGTTATCTAGTTTGAAATTAAATCATGAGTCATACGTGAATTCAAACTCCAAAAAGTTTTTATGTAGCTCTTGGTAATTTAAATTAAAGCAATGCAAATAAAAAGAGAAAGCATGATCAGCATCATTGATTTGTCTGCCGCCAACAGAAAATTTTGGTAGTTACTTTAATGAAAGAAAATGTTGATTATTACTTACATCAGTCATTGACACAATTCTATCACCTTGTTAGCGTATCACAAGTCTAGCATCCAAATTATACCTCATAGAAAAAAAAAGCTGAAGATCCATACACCAAAACTTTCCTATTTGCAACAGAATATAATCCAAAGAATGGACAAATTTTAATCTACTAAAATACACTGCCAAGTGCAGGTTAGCTGGTAGTTGATAGCAGCAGATATTAAACCATTCTAATGAAGATTTTGAACTTTGCTAGGGTTTCTGCATAAAGCCTAATTTCATCAATTTACAGACTCTATATCTATCGTTTTACGGCCCCTAGAACTTGCAATCGATGCAAGCGTATTAACAACTCCAAACTCGAACAATAAGTAAACTGATCGAAGCAAGTAGAGAGATGAATAGCATAAACAAGGATGGATGAAAGATAAACATTACCTCCGTCATGTTGGAAAACAAGAAGAATCTTCTGAAACGGGTTGAAATCCTCGAAAAAAAAGGCTTTCGAGTTCGATCAAGGATCTTTAGATCCTTTTTCTTGAGGCTATTATTTGGAGAACCAGGTAGTAAGATAGTATCGGAAAGTTATTTCTCCACTCTGAATCCGATAAAAAAAACCCACCCCCTTCGTTAACGGGAGATACGTCGCCAGAAACTGCGAAGGCTCAAGATCGTACCTTCGAAGAACCTCTGCTCTATTTGCGATTTTAATTATTTATGGAAGCAGGCCTGAAATCTCTCGACTTTATTTTGTTTATCAATCAGCTGTAATTTAATATTTTATATACGAAGAAAAAAAAAAACATTTTTCTTAATTTTTATTGAAAATAATAAAAGTGGTTTGGCAATTGGCAGCTCATTCGTGTTCATGGGTACTGTGATAATAAGGGCAAATTATTATGTGCGGACATCACATGCAAGTTTGTGTCCGAATTTATTATTTTTTTACTGTATTTTTGATATATTTTTACAAAAGGACAATTAACACAAAATTTTAATTAGATATTAGCTGTCATTTTGCTGACTTTTTATTGAGTATTTAAAAAGCACAGCAAATACTCAATGAGTAAGATATTTACTGCGCTTTTGCTATATTTTTATAAATACTTAACAAAAAAACAGCTAATATGCAATTAAAATTGTGTATTAGTTACCCTTTTGCAAAAATACATCAAAAGCACAACAAAAGCTTTAGCATGATGACCTTATTTTGATTTTTTTAAGATTTAACTTTAGCATGATGCTTTGGCATTAGTTAGCTATTTATCATTCCATATTTTTCATTAATTTAAAAGTTTAATTAATAAGCTTATGCCTCAACATATCTTGGGGTTTTGCGCCTCATGTCCCAAAAAAAAAAAAAACTCTCAATATTCGATCACGCAATTCCAAATATTATGTCTAACCCGACACATGTACAATCAATTTGAATTTGGCACATTTATTAAACTGATAAGAAACTATAAATCTAAATTCGATTGAATCAAATTGAAACCAAACATAAAAAATATTTAAGTTGTGATAGATTAATGTCAACCCAAATCAAAGTGAACATAACTATTCGAATTGAACACAACAAATTGGAAGAAAACATTAGCAATTATGCCATCATATGAGTTTTTTCATGAAAAGAAAAATCAAATAATTGAAGTTAATATTTTTAGAACTTAGTTACTTATTTTGTACAAATGTGATTATTTTCTACTTTATTTTATTATTATCCACAGCCATGCAATATATTATAGAGATTTTGTTATATATATATTTTAAACATTAATTAAAAGGAAATTATGTATGAATATATTTTCAATTTAGTAAAAGCTAATTAGTAACTATGATGTCTATTAGTAATTAAAAAACAAAGGTATAATAAGTTAGATATTGGATTTGGTTTGTCACCATCTAACATGGTATGCTACCAATCCACTAGATGTTCTTTACCCAATAAGATCCTATTTCAGTTTCCTCACTTTTTTGCTTCAAGAGTTTTTCAAGAAGTCAAGAAGGAGCGTCACTAATAGGGGAAATTATTGCATCTGGTCACCGGACGCGGAGATAAGTCCGAATATTAATAAAATATTATTTTAAATTAAGCGCGTCAAAAGCGTAGGTAAAGCGCATGTAAAGTGCAAGTAAAGCGTAGGTAAAGTGCAGATAAAGCGCAGGTCAAAGCGCAACTAAAGTGCAACTAAATCGCAACTAAAGCGCAGGTTACGTGGCAAATTTTTATTGGATGTCCAAACATATTCTCCGCGTCTGGTGACCCGATGCAATAATTTGCCCAATAGAGTAATTAAGTGTTAGTTTAACAAATAGATAATATGATTAGTTTATTATGTAAACATAATGTTTTAAGTATTTTACATTTGAATCCTCTGATAATAAAAAATGCAATTGATGAAGAATATTATATATAAGGGGGATTTATTTACATTTCATAAATTTCTTATGTATCTACAATTATATATATATATATATATAATACTTAAAATATTTATATTTACTTATCTAATATTAAAATATTTAAATTACTTTAAAATATTGTTAATATTATTTATTAAGGTAAAATATATATTTTTTATGTATATGCTTTGATGAGATTTAGACACGTAAGTTCAAGTCAAGCTTTGCTTATTGCATCATGAGAATGAATGGTAGTGTTGCAGGCTAGGATATTGGTGGAGGTAAAATACTAAAAATTTCACGTCTTAGCGTCGCACGAGTATCCAACTCACAAATAAAACAAAATAGAAACACAAAATTTTTTTACATGGAAAACCCTAAAGGGAAAAACCACAAGGCTACACCTAGTTTAAAATGAATCAAATAGTGCTTGAATAGATTACAAATGATTGATTCATCCTTAATTTTGAGGTTGACATATTATAATATTCAATTGACGGGTTAAAATCGAAGCGTCAAATAGAGATTGGATGAAATTCAGGAGAAGATCGATGGCCTTGCCTAAATCCGGCATCAATTGGTGGCCAGGTGGAAGTCCAATGGCAGCTAGTGGTTGGGCGAAAGTCCAACGAAAATCTAATGACAGTCGATGGTTGGGCGGTAGTCGAGGAGGAGTTAGTGGCAAAAGAACCTTTGATTTCTCTTCCTTGCCTCTCCTCCTTCCTTTCCTCCTCTTCCTTGCTTGTGTCCTCCATCAATAAAGAATGAGGGGTATATTAATAATTTTTTTTTATGTGGCGTGACCAGTAAATATAGAGAATATCAATGACATGTTGGGAGTATTTTTAATGGATGACCAATATTGAGTCTGTCAGTTTGGTAGTGGACCATCTATCGAATATTTGAGTTTTCTTAATGATATCAGAATTTGACGATCTTAGGTTTGCTAGATTCGCCTCAACGAGCTGCTCGATTTGACTATAAACATGTTATATTTGGAAATCGTTTGATTGTCCAATTTATGATTTGAACCTTCAAAATGTGCTTCGGATCTTCGATTTGGACCCATTTGGACTCGGATTTAGTCAAATTTGGAGTCATTGGGTTTGTCTTTTTGAGATTTTTAGTTTGACTATAAGTTTATTGAAATGGGAGTTCGGATGTTCCTAGATTTAATTTAGGAAGTTTTCAACTCAAATTTTGCCTTGAGATTCATGTCCGATCATGATTAATTTTTGATGATATATCAAGTAGCATGCGAGGAAGAAGAATTCATGAGAGTAGCTCATCAAGGGCATCATGTGTGTGTCACAACGTAAGTTTGTTGAAGGTATTGACAAGAGCGTAGACGTGAAAATTTTGGTTCGAACAAAAAAATAAACTATGCTCAAATCAATGTTTGAATTTTGTTCGTTAGAACTTTGATTGAAATTCGAATCAATTTCATGATATATTTTTTATACGACCTCCAAAAAAAATTATCTTGATTGGGCACGAATCTTGATGCAAAATCAAGCCGGAAACTTCAAAAATTAAATATTGGATCACATGAACTCCGATTTCAGCAAACTTATAGTCAAATTGAGCGTCTCGGAAATACGAACCCAACGACACCAAATTCGGCTCGATCCGGGCCCAAATGAGTACAAATCAAGGACCTTGAAGCACTATTGGAAGGTTCGAACCACAATTTGTGTTACCAAACCGGTCTCCGAATTTGAATTGCTTATAGTCAAATCGAGCGGCTCGACGAGACAAATACAACAAGCTTAAGATCGCCAAATTTCGACATCATTAAGACCTTCAAATGTCCATCAAATGATCCATGATGAAGGGATTCAACGTCGGCCGTCCATCCGAGCACTCCCCCTTTGCCCTTGATATCTCACATATTTATGGGTCATGCCACTCTAGAAATCTAGAAATAAACCTCTCATTCCTCTTGAAAAGGTGATCGAAGCAAGAAGAGAAGAGAAGGAAGATGCTCCTCCTTGACCACCGCGGGAGTTTCGCCGAACCACCGTTGGACCTTCGCCGGACCACCACTTAAGGCCCTCACCTCCGCCGGACCACCGCCTGACGCCGTTGCTCCTCCGAACCACCACTTGAGGCCCTCGCCTTCCTCGACCACCGCCGAACTTCCACCAAACCACCACTTGAGGCCCTCACCTCCACCGGACCACCACCTGACGTCGTTGCTCCGCCGGACCACCATTTAAGACCCCTCACCTCTGCTGGACCACCACTTGAGGCCCTCACCTCCGCCGGACTACTGCCTGACGTCGTTACTCTGTCAGTCTGTCGGACCACCGCTTGAGGCCCTCACCTCCGCCAGACCACCGTCTATCTCCGTTGCTTCGCCGGACCACCACTTGAGGCCCTCACCTCCGTCGGACCACCACTTGAGGCCCTCACCTCCGCTGAACTGCCACTTGAGGCCCTGTGCTCTACCAAGGCACCACCTAAGGCCCGAACTTCTGCTGGGCCACTACCTGACATCCAGAGTTCTACCAGTACCGCCCTACTACAATGGTCTTTCTAACCCCGGTCTCCTATCGACTGCGGTCCTTCTGACCTCTGTCATATACTATGATCCTTTTGACCTCCATCAACAGTCAACGATCATTCTGACCCCTGTCTCCTACCGACTACAGTCCTTCTGACCTCTGTCGCCTACTATGGTCTTTCCGACCTCCATCAACAGACAACGGTCTTTCTTACCCCGGTCTCCTGCCGACTACAGTCCTTCTGACCTCCGTCGCCTTCTATGGTCCTTTCGACCTCCATCAACAGACAACGGTCTTTATAACCCCGGTCTCCTACCGACTATGGTCTTTCTGACCTCCGTCGCCTTCTATGGTCCTTCCGACCTCCATCAACAAAAAACATCTTTCTGACCCCGATCTTCTATCGACTACGGTCCTTCTGACCTCCATCACCTACTATGGTCCTTCCAACCTCTATCAGCAGACAACGATCATTCTGACTCCAGTCTCATGCCGACTACGTCCTTCTGACCTATGTCGCCTACTATGGTCCTTCCGACCTCCATCAACAGACAACGGTCTTTCTGACCCCGGTTTCCTGTCGACTATGTCCTTCTGACCTCCGTCGCCTTCTATGGTCTTTCCGACCTCCATCAACAGACAACGGTCTTTCTGACCCCGGTCTTATGTCGACTACAGTCCTTCAGGCCTCCTCTGCCTAATATGGTCCTTCCAACCTCCATCAACCGACAACGATCTTTCTGACCCCATTCTCCTGCCGACTACGATCCTTCTGAACTCTGTCACCTACTATGGTCCTTTCGACCACCATCAACAGGCAACGGTCTTTCTGACCCCAGTCTCCTATCGTCTACGGTCTTTCCGACCTCCGTCACTTACTAGGATCATTCCAACCTCCATCAACAGACAACGATCTTTCTGACCCATGTCTCGTGCCGACTATAGCCCTTCAAACAAAACAAACATATCTATGTTGATTATTATAACTCCCACCATGTAATGTGCTCTATATGATGTACATTTGTGACATCAAGCTAAGGCCTTCTCCGAAGGAAGGGCCTCATTTGTAATCGACTGCAAATACTAGTGGATTCATTCAAATCGGGTCAGGCCCCATAGTTTTTCCCCCTTTTCAGGGGTTTCCACGTAAAAACTTATGTCTCTTATGAATGTTACACTCTCTCTTATCTGCTTGTGTGCTGGATCTTCGTACAATGCTAAGACGTTAAACTATATATTTCTCTACCGCCGCGAATACTCGAGGACGCAACAATTTTAATAAATAATATGCACATGCAAGAAAAAATTATTTCATTTGAAATGAATTTTATCATAAAATAAAAACAAAATAAAACAAAATGGTGAGACATTATATTCAATTGCATAATCAGGCAAATATAATCTCCTCTTTAAATCCTAATTTTCAATTATTATAAAATACTTTATGATGTCATATATGATAAGACATAACTCTATTTGTTACGGACTAGAATATACGCGGCGATAGAGTTAGAAAATTTCTGTCTCAGCGTTGTACGGATATCTAGCACACAAACATATGAGGAATAAAAACACCATGATTTTTACGTGAAAATCTTGGAAAGGGAAAAAACTATGGGGTCACACCCAGTTTGAAAATGTTTTAATAGTGTTTGCTCGAGATACAATAGGCTAACTCATCCTTAAAATTTATGACGATTAGATAAAATTGCTTTCACTTCCGAATTGAAATCCAATTACAAACAAATTGTGTATTCGAGCTGAATTCAAAGTCACTTAGAATTCCAACGTCACTTGGAAATCTGGCAGACTTCCGGCATCACTTGGGCGTCGGACAAAATTCTGGTGTTACTCGGGAGTCAGGCATACTTTTGGCGTCACTTGAGCGTCGGAGGAGAATTCCAGCTTAACTTGGGCGTCGAGCAGAATTCCGGCGGTGGTCGAGGAGGAGTTTCTTCCCTCCTGTCATTCTCTTCTTCTTCTCTTTTCTTCTCTTCTTCTTCTTCTTGCTTGGGTCCCCTCTCATGAGAAATGAGGGGTCTATTTATAGATATTATGTAGTGGCATGACTTATAAATAGGTGAGAGATCAGGGGTAAATAAGGAGTGTTCGGATGGACGGCCGATATTGAATCCCTCAATCGTGTACCGTTCGTTAGACATTTGAAGGTTTTAATGATGTTTGAATTTGGCGATATTGGGCTTGTTGGATTTGTCTCGTCGAGCCGCTCAATTCAACCATGTAAACGTCATATTTGGAAACTGTTTGGTAACTCAAATTGTGGTTTAAACTTTTCAATGGCGCTTCGAGTGCTTGATTTGGACTCATTTGGGCTCGGTTTGAGTTGATTTTGGTGTCGTTGAGTTTATATTTCCGAGACGCTAAGTTTGACTGTAAGTTCGCTGAAATCGAAGTTCAAGTGATCCCGAATTTAATTTTTGAAGTTTCATGCTTGATTTTGTCTCGAGAATCGTGCCCGATCAAGATAATTTTTTGATGATATATCAATATTAATTAGAGATGATATGATTTACAGTATCCGATTTTTAGTAGAGTTATAGTAACTAGTAAGTGTCCAATAGTTGTAAAAAATGGTGGTCTTAAAAATAAATAAAAAAAAAAAAAAAAAAAAAAAAAAAAAAAGGAAAGAAGAAGACAAATTACGCAAACGAACTAGCCCTTGCACTGCACTCCGCTTCTTCACCGGCCGCCTGCCTTCCCAGCTTCCGTCCCCATCGACGCCACAGCCTACACCTCGCCGGCAAGGAGCTTGACCTACGCAAAAATCACTGAACGGAGATCTACGCCCGCGTTCCTCCTGTAAAGATGGATCCCGCCCTGCTGCTGCTTCTCTCCAACCTCCTGCAGCTCCAATCCCAACTCGACCCGGCCGCCTCTCTACTCTCCTCTCCTCCTTCCTCCCCCTCCTCCCTCCTTTCCTCCTCCTCGTCCCCCATGCTCTTCTTTGCCCTCACCTCCATCCTCTCCTACGCATCCTCGACCTCCTCACCTTCCTTACCTCGCCCCAGCCGCCGCCGCCGCCGTCGTTCTTCTTCTTCATCGTCACCTTCCCCTCTTCCTCTCCCCCCTCCGCTTTCTTCTTCTTCACTTATCCTCACCCTCCCTTCCGACCGCAGCATCTTCTCCATGGATCCTTCCGCCCGCGATGCCCGCTTCCGATCACTTTACGGCCTTTCCTACCCAGTCTTCGCCTCTCTCCTCGACCAACTGCTCCCTCTCCTTCCCTCCCTCTCCCTCCCGCTTCCTCCTGACCAAACCCTAGCTCTCGCCCTCTCCCGCCTCTCCCGCGGCATCTCCTCTCGTGCTCTCTCTCGCCTGCTTCATCGCCCTATCTCCCCTTCTCTTATCTCCCGCGTCACTCACGCCCTAACCCGCCTTCTCTCCACTCGTGTCTACCGCGATTACGTCAAGCTCCCATCTCACCATCGCCTAGTCCAGTCCACCTCTGCCTTCCGCGATATCTCTTCCCTTCCCAACCTTGCCGCCACCATCGCTTCTTCCCCTGTTCGCCTTCGTGATTCCACCGACCCCTCCCTTCGCTCCCCCTACCGCCCTTTTCCTTCTATTCTGCTCCAAGTAGTTGCGGATCACCGCAAGGTCTTCCTCGACGCCTGCGTTCGTGCCCCTGGATCATCCGATCCCGCGTCACATCTACGAGACTCCTCCCTTTATGGCCGCCTTTGCCATTCTGATGCCTTTCGCGACCCTTCGATCCAAGTAGGCGGCCACATCGTCCGCCCTTTCATAGCTGGTGATTCATCCTTTCCACTCCTCCCCTTCCTCATCACCCCGTTTTCCTCCGTTTCCCCTTCTTCTGATGCTGCACCATCTGCAGCCGCCCAGGAGGCCTTTGACGCAGCTCTTGCTAAGGCCAGTGCTGCCTCGGTTGAGCCTGCTGTCGCGCTTCTCAAAGGAAGGTGGAAGATACTGAGGAACCTCAATATAGGGCTGGACCATGCCGCCCAAACGGTGGTTGCATGCGTCGTGCTGCACAACTTCTGCCAGATTGCCGGGGAGCCCGAAGATGACGGGAAGTACCTGTGGCGAGATCCGCCGGAGAGCCCACAACCAGCTCGGCCTGTGGATAATGAGGGAGCTTTGTACTATGCAGGGGAGACGGTGAGGCAGGCGCTCGCTGAGGAACTTTTTGAGAGGCAGCAGCATCTCTCAGATGGGACTCCGTCGAGGTAATTTTGTACCTGTTTATAGGCCGTGGCTATGAGTAGTTCGCAGAAAAGAGGTGAGTGGCGATTGTTCTTGAACTGATTTTGGCCATCTGGGAATTGAACTAAAGATTCTTCATTTGCCTTCCTGCATTATAATCTTGAGGAGGGTTTTATTTTCAGTTTTTTTTGTTGTTGTTGTAGAAGTGTAGAATGTTATTTTTAACGTTGCTGATACCTTGTAAAAAATTACGGTAACCCATGAGTGAAATTGTAAGATTATTTGTGCCCTTCAAATGAAATCACTGCTTGCTTCTTATCAACTCTTGACATTCAGTTCTTCCTCTTTATTCTTTTGCATAATATGACCAGTTTGTTTCCTTTTCTAGGTGTTGTTGATCTTTGATATATTAAGGGGCTGTTTGGTAGCACCAAATATTTCATTTAAGTAGTATTTCGTAAATCTTCTAAATCCGGATTCAGGAAATCTGGGGAGGTTTAAATCCTAAAAATTATTTGGTAACATTCATGATAAATCCTGTTAAATCCCGTGTGACTGTTTGTCTATTACAAAGAGGCGAGGGTGAGGAGATGAGGCAAACAACGTAGCTTTCGTTTAAATCTGCCGAAGGAGAGGATTTCGGAAAATTCGGGATTTACCACCAAAAGGCGGAATTTTCCGTCAACCTCGGCTTTCATTTACCGTGAGATTTGGTTTTGCATTTTAGGCCATTTGGCTGGATTTCGCTCAAATTCGGCCTAAATCCTGCTACCAAACAACCCCTAAAATTGTGAAGGATATATATATACTAGATATAACTTCTCATGATTCTTTTTTAGTAGTTGGGGGTTCTCTCAAGGGAACACCATGGAAAGGGTAAGTATTTAAGATGTCATTCATGGGCAATTGGGCACTAATAGTAAGAATTTAGACTATTGTTCAAGTTAAATGTATGCAAAGTTATAGTTTATCACTCTTTTATTAGTTGCTATGAGAATTGTTTTTACATACATAGGATGTGTTACTTATGTATCTAAATGGTAAAATTGACTTAAATCTATGATCCAGATTAATGTGAAATTTGTATTTGGTTTCAGATTATATATTCCGTTTGCTTGTTATAGTGAACAATGATTAAATTCTGAACAGAAGAGATTCATGCTATAGTGCAGATAAATGTGAAAATTGTTTATTTTCTTGCATAGGTCCTATTTAGTTCCCATGAGAGCTATATGATAACATACCGAACCCATAGCCGTTTGTTTTATGCTCAAATTCTTCTTATGGTATCCTAAATATCTGACCACATATCCTGGCTTGAGGAAAAATCTTCTCCTTAACCAGAAGAGGAAAAGAAAGCAGATTGAAGATCTCACATTTGGCAAGCTTATTCATGCAGCAGCACTTTCCTTAGACTACTCCAACGAGTATGATTCTCTTATCTGACATTGACTTGCATGCTCTTTTGTCGGAGAAATTATTACACGTGGAGTCCGGACGTAGAATTACGTCTGGACTCCAATAAAAATGTGATGTGTTCTTGTACACAGTGTGTACAAATTTATACACACTGTATATAACTGTGTATATTATGTATATAAGTTTGTACATACTATATACATAATTTTGTAATTTGTATATAGTGTTTAAAGTTGTACACACTGTGTACAAGGACACATGTCACATTTTTATTAGAGTCCGGACATAACCGGACTCCGCACAGAATAATTTCTCCTTTTGGCGATCAAATAATCATTGTGGCAGGCCATATCCAAGAACTTGGCCACAACATACATGCCTTCATTAATGTACACTTGTAACACATCACCCCAACATTCACATAATTTATATGCAAGTGTAAATAGTGCTAGAATAACCATTAATTGCAAATTTATTCTTAATCAAGCAAATAAATTTATGTTTCGTTTGGAATAATTTTCTTATTATTTTTTAAAACATTTTTTATACAAATTAATTATTTTTTTTTTTAAATTGTAAAACAATACGAAAGTTATTCCAAATGAAACCTGAAGATCCCCAATAAAACAACTAAGCACATTATCATCATCTTCATCTTCTTCGTTAACTTTATCGCCAACTATTTAGGATGTGTATTACAGATCTTCCTTCTCCATATGGTTTCTATTGTTGTTGCATGAGGCATTTAACAACAACTCGTGATATGTTATAACAATCAATTTTATTCTCACAAAAATTGCAAAGCTTTTATTTGATATAATATCGCTTTTTTTCTACTAATTCCTTCAATGGGTCGAATTTGCACTTTTTTTTAGTTGAGGTTTTATTATTGAACTGTCTTTTCAACATACCTGCTTCACTTAAAATCTCTGAGCTTCTCTATAACAAATTGGAAAGCTACATACTTATTGTTTTTCCTTGTTATAATTTTACCTCATATGGAACTCTTTGTTTATGCAGCTCATTTTGATCTTTTGGTTGGAACTTTGGCTATCAGCCAAAAAGTCCCAGGTTCGAAGCTTGAATATGTGATATGTGTGAGCTTGACTTAGGCTTTGTTTGGGATGACTTTCTTACTGCTTCTTAAAATAACTTTTTGGTATAAAATTTTTAATTTTTGTATTAAAAATTTCTTTAAGAAGCAGTAAAAAGCTCGCCCCAAACAAAACCTTAATATGCCTAAATGTCCTATTTAAAAAAAAAAAGGAACTCTTTGTTTACAGCATAGCTACTTTTATTGTTAGTTGATGTTGCATCATGCTTATTTTTAATATTATAAATATATTGTCATCACACACTAGTTTTTTATGTACAAAAATAAATTCTCATGGTGCTTAATCATATACCTTGTAAAGATCAAGGGAAAAAAAATCCTGATTCTTTACTTGCTCTCCATTATTTTTCATAAATTTTCCTATTAGCACAAAAACCTCCTAAATCCATATTTATGATATTTTTCCAAATTGATTCTTTGGTAATTTTTTATGCATGTGCCCTTTTGTCCTCTCCCATAATTTTATGTATGTGTCATAAACTTGCTTTCCTTTTGGATCAAAATATTTTCTAATTATTTTACATCCTCTCAGATTTTAATATTTCATAAACGTAATTTGTTAACTAAAATATAATATTCAGTACAATTTTTTTTATAAAATTTATATCACCAAAATCATATTTTAATTATAAAAATAATTTAATCTCACGTGATGTTTGTCACACATTGACATTACAAAAATATATTGAGTAATAATGTAAGATTTTTTTTATAAATGGCAACTAAATTATGAAAGAATTCACTAAATATGGTATCATCTTTATTACAAAATAGCTGTAGATCAGTCAATCTTGGGGTGCACCGTAGTCCTCAACACCATAAAATTAAATTGAGCACATTGAAAATTCTTATGAGGACTTAGGCTTGTTTGAGACATCTTTTTTTATTACTTATTAAAGTAAATTTTTAATGTAAAAATTAATTTTTTGTACTAAAAAGCTGATCAAGAAATAATAAAAGAGCTGTCCCAAATGAAGTCTTAGAGATGATTTTAAAGCAATTTTTTTAGTAAAATAATTTAATTTTTTATTAAAAAAATATATTTTAAGAACAGTAATAAAATCATCCCATATAAAATCTTAGAAGACCACCTTAAGCGCCTCAAGGAATTTGAGCAGATGATGGTCATAAACTGCGTTCTCATTTCTACATCTATTGAAGGCTTCATGTGATTCGGTTTATGCTTACATTAAAAGGAGTTTTAGAAAAGGAGGTTGAGAAAAAGCCGTTCAATAAAATAGAGTTTCAATAATGAGATATGTTTGACTAATATTTTTAAAGTGCTTATTAATACTTGAAAGTAATTTTAAATTGTTTGTTTAGGAGCTCTGCTTTTGAGATTTTATTATAAAAGACATAGGCCTCGTTTGATTAGGCTTTTTTTTCTCCGTTTCCGTTTGAATACGCCGAAATCAATTAGTATTTACTGTTTGGAATCAAAGCTTAACAATAATTCCTTTTTAATAAACATCGTTTTTTCGGCGGTTACAAAATTCTTTTCGTATCTGCTTCTTCGGTCACAAAACGGAGTTTCGATCACAAAACGGAGTTTCGGTCACAAGATATCTTTTATAATAAAATTTCAAAAGCAGAACTCCTAAACAAACAATTTAAAATTACTTTCAAATATTAATAAGCACTTTTAAAAATATTAATCAAACATATCTCATTATTGAAACTCCATTTTATTGAACGGCCTTTTCTCAACCTCCTTTTATAAAACTCCTTTTTATGTAAGCATAAACCGAATCAAACGAAGCCATAATTCGCTTCCGAAACTCCGTTTTGTGACCGAAGAAGCAGATACGAAAAGAATTTTGTAACCGCCGAAAAAATGATGTTTATTAAAAATGAATTATTGTTAAGCTTTGATTCCAAACAGTAAATACCAATTGATTTCGGCGTATTCAAACAGAAACGGAGAAAAAAAACCTAATCAAACGAGGCCGAAGAAGCTTTGTTGTGTACCCGCATCTTTCACACATGTGAGACTTCGGAGAAAGGTTTAATTTTGTTATTAATTGTGGGAGCTCGATGAATGTTCGCTCAAAGTCAATCATACCTTATAATGAAAATTTGAATTGGATGCATAGCTATATAATCTCATAGATTAATAAGACCATCCTTCTTATTATTGATTAGTAAGCTATTTGATAGCATTTAAGCTTCTTTTGGGATAGTTTTCTTAATGCTTCTTAAAATAATTTTTAGTATATATATTTTTTAAACTAAAGATTTTATACTAAAAAAATACTTCAGAAATTAATTAAAAAATTGTCCTAAATGAAGCCTATTTATTAGAATTTGATACCTGTAAGAGAATTAATTTCTTAAAAAAAAAATATAACATTCAAAATAAATTTTAAAACTCATAACAGTTTTAAAAATTAATTCTACAAAGATCTCTATCTATCCCAAACATGTAGGAACTTTCCAGCATAAGCAATAAGGGCATCTCCAACCAAAAATCTCATTTTTCACTCCAAAATACAGTGAAACTTAAAAATGTTGTGATTCATTTCTAACTAAACTCCATTTTGTGTGCTTCAGCGAAGGTAACGGACTTTCTCTTCTTTCGCGCGTTTCTTCGGCAAAACTGGTTGAGACAGAAAAATTGCGTAGGTGAACATTGCAACGCCAATATTGGCGTCGACTGTTCACCCTGCACTGATTAGTAATTTTTTTGCCGTTCGAATGGAGCAAATCAGCTACGCCTTACAATCGTTTGGAGTTTGGCTGGAGACGCCCTAACATTTGGAATTATGTTGCATTAGAATCGCAAGGCATGCAAACATTGAAACATGAACACCTCCAAACGTCCCAGATATTTCAAATATGATAGTATTTGATCAGCTAGTTCAATGTTCTTCACAAGTAGAATAAGAAAACATAATTTTGCTAGCAGGTAGTCTAACCAGAGGTTTTGTCACCACCAAAGGCATCCTCCTTGGCTCCAACCTCTTCAAGGTGGCTCACATCTCCCCACTTTTTAATGGTCCAGTTTTGGCCATTTTCATGAATATGGATCACACTAACTGCTGTGTTCATGATCTTGCCATTCAGTGGCTCCATTGGGCAAGCTCTCCTGTAAAGCTCTCTCAGGAGCCCGCCATGAGTTACCACTATGATTCTCTCACCTGAAATAATAACAACCAGCCAAATGATTCACACATTTGAAATTAAAGAGCTAGAAAAGAAAAAATTTGAGAGATAATTTGTATTTCCATATAAGCATACGAGCATATACAAGGCTTACATACAGGCCGAAGAGAGCAAAATAAGTAAAATACAATTAAAAAACATTACTTCATAAAGAGAGTATCGAAAAATATTGAGAGATTGCTGTTACAATATGAGAATATTTGTATATATGAGAGTACAACCCTACAAATTTAAAAAAAGCTTGGAATATGACTAGGGGTGTAAACGAGTCGATTATCTGCCTTATCAAACCTGGCTCGTTTAACCCTTAATTAGCTCGAGCTCGAGATCAATTTTGCCTCCTCGTCACGCTCTCCAGAGTAAGCTTAACGACTCCATAAGCCATTTCCTTGTGAAAAGAGCTTGAAAGGATGGGAAGTTCTATGCGGAAAATGGGAGGAGATCGAGTGTCGTCGTGGATGGCGAGGGTGACTCTTCCCTTTCGGTGGCCGAAGAGGGTTATGGTGGTGGCGTGGTCGGCGAGGAAATTGGTTATGCTGGCGGAGCGGTTGAGGAGAGCTACCATCTTGCAGCCGGAGGAGAGAGCGGGGAGGAGTTTGAACATTCGAAAGATGCCGCCGCCGCCACCAGAGCGGAAGGACTTTGAAAGACAGGGGCGAAGCCAGGATTTTTTTTTCCGTGGGAGCACAAATCATTAAAGTAATTAAAAAATTCTTATCATTAAGAAACTCGATATGCCTTAATACTCGACAACTAAATAAATAATCTTGAACAACCTGATGTTCGTGAACAACATCGTTTAGAGCTCGTGAATATGTTTGTTAAGAAGCTCGATTATGCCTTTTTAATTTTTTTAACTCCCTCATGCCCGCTTCTCTCTCTCTCTCTCTCTCTCTTATTTTTGAGATTTTATTCTCCAGCTAATCTCCTTTGTGGCCACAGGAAAATAAAAAAGGAAAAAAAACTGTGGGGTTTAGTCCCACACCGTGTGGAGCAAATGAGTTTTCTTATATATAAACAAATGCATATTCAACCATTTGTTGGACGATGCCACCTTGAGTCTTCGGATGGGTTGGGTGAGTATTCGTGGACTGGATGTGCGAACAAGCTGTGTCTGCACGGACGATTTTAATCAAATAAATGTATTTTGTGAATTGAAGAGGCTCGACGAGCTTGAAATTAATCGAGCCCAAATCTTGTCCAAGAAGAAGCTCGAACTGAACTTGAGAGCCTGCATCGGTTCGGTTCGCCTACTTCCCTACATGAAGGATTGCTAAAGGGAGGAAAAAGATAAAGAAAATAATTGATTTATCCTATATTTAAAACATCATAAATAATATTAATTTGATGTTCATACCAAAGTCAGTGGGGGCCCGTGCCCCCAGGGCCCCCACACTGCATCCGCCAGTGTTGACAGAGTGTGCTTGTTGTGGTGGTTGTGGTTTTTGTCACCGGAGTGACGAAGAAGGGATAGGAGAGATGGGGTTTCAGCTAAGGATGGCATTGGTGAAGAGGGCAATGATTTTCTAGTTTGATAGGAGGAAGGCGAGAGGGCGAGTGGCAACTTGGATTTGGTATACAGCTCACGATAATGGTTTGAAGAATGAGATTTGATAAAGAAATTGACAAGTTGGTCTTCTGAAAAAAAAACAAAAAAAAAAAAAAAAAAAACTGAAGAAAAATAGTAAAATTAATAATCTTGTCACGAAGAAAGTGCAATCAATTTTGGCTAGAACTTTATTTCACTTATGGGTTTAAAAAAATAAAATAAGCACAACCAAAAACCCGAGAAATAGAGTATTCAGGGATCTTACTATAAAAATATTCATAAGATAGTACATATGCAGTGATAGGAGAGGCAATCCAATTGATAGTATAAACAATTGTAAGAAAAACCACTCCCAAGATATGTTCAGTAAAAGAATATGAAAGAAGCAAGACATGAAAAATGTCAAGAATATGAACAGGAAAAATGTGTTAATTATGACTACAAATTTGAAATAAATTTGCTTAAGTTCAGAAAAATTTTAAAACAAATATAACCAAGTACAAGAGTAATCATCAATAAAAATGAAAAAAAAAAATATTGGAAGCCTCCCATGTTAGAGTGAACCACATTACTTAAAATATATGAGTAAACAAGATCAAAAGGAGCAATAACACATGAATAACTATTGAAAAAAAAAAAATTACGGGCAATCTTCGAGTGATCCCAAGAAAGAAGCCTGTGAAGGGAACCAAAAGAAACATGATCAAGATAATAATTATAGACTAAGATTTCGTTTGGGAAGACTTTTTTATTGCTTCTTAAAGCGACTTTTTAATATAAAAAATTTTAATTTTTGTACTAGAAAGCGGCTTTAAGAAGCAATAAAAAAGCAGTCCCAAACAAAGTCTAAATGAGATAGAATTGATGGCGGCAACATATATTGCAGTAGGAACAAATGATGGCACATCGGAACTGAAAAATGCAAAGATGCCACAATCCCTATGCCTTGCACTAAAAATCTACCCCATTCGATGATCCTGCATGTAGAAACCAAAGTGAGAAAATAATATATCATACCCTAGCTCATATAATTGCCAAATAGAAATATGGTTAAATGTAGGTTTAAGTGGAAAATAGGTATAAGAGAGAGAAGTCCTCGTGTTGCACCCTTTAAAAAAAAAAAAAAAAGGTATAAGAGAGAGAAATATATTATAGTTAGAGACATGGCCTGTATGAATGATGGATAAAGTGGAGTCATCTACAATGGATAGAGCAAAGGAAGGACTCTTAATAGAGAATAAAAATGGATCATTTGTTATACAATTACTTCATGCAGAATTGACATACCAAATGAAAGCACTTGAGATGGTGCGCACAACAAGAAAAATATATGTGCTATATAAGAATTTGAATCAGTCAAAGAATGCCTCAAATAAATCAAAGAAAGAGTAGCCATAGAGGATGGAGAAGTATCAGAGATAGTCAAGGAGGAAGTAACAACAAAAAATAGGAAACTTGAATCCAAATGAAGTATGGGACCTAAAAATTCTCCAAAAAGTGGTATACAACTAGAAGACTAATAGGAGGGATCTTTGGGGCATTCATTATTGCGATGTATAGGGTTGACTTTGTAGCAGTGGAGACACTTGCGAGTAGGATAAGCTAGAAGAGTGTGACCAATGACCTTGCACTATTGGCACATAGAAGGCCCAAAACATCATCATCATCATCATTAGCTTTATCCCAGCTATTTGGATAGGCTTTATGAATCATCGATTTATAATAATTTTTATCTGAGTGATGGTCTTATGTGTTGAACCTCTTCTTTGTGAATAATTTTGAATAATTATGTAACCTTAGTTCTACCACTTCTCCTTCCTAATTTTTTGACATTAGTTTTATCTACTCTCTAATGGATTCATTTTTTAGCTTTCATCGTACATGTCCAAACCACCTAAGCCTATTTTAATTACCACATCTTCATTAGATGTCACTCTAGTCATTCTCCTAATATAATCATTCTTTATTTTATCCTTTCATGTTTTATCAAATGTTCATCTAAGTATTCAAATTTTTATCACTCTTAACATAGATAACAATGACTCTTCTTTAGTCCATAATACTCAGATCAATGTAACATTGGCAGCATAGTTGAGATTTTATAAAATTTACAATTAAGTCTCAATTATATTATCTTCATATAATATTCCAAAGGCAACCCTAAACTTTAATCATTTAGTCTTAACTCTTATATTCTCATACTACCTCTATTATTCTATATAATGAATCCAACATGCCTAAATTTATCACACCTAGGTGTCACCTTATAATAATATTGATTAATAATTATTGATATCACACGTTCAAAGAGAACTTAAAGGGAAAAAAAAAACATTATAAGTATAATATATAATATGAGAAAATAAGATAGACAAACCAAAAATGCACAATAGTAATATCAAGTATACTCCCTCATGCAGTTTCATAACAAAAACTTCCTAGGTTTTCAAATTATCCTACAAAAAAACATATTGTCCAATAATATGATAAGTTTTAGAAAGGATTCATGAAATAAGTCAACTCATTTTTTGAATATTCATTGTTACTTCTCAATTTCTTGAAACTCGATTCACCTCACCTATGCAATTATTATTGATAATCAAACGTGTGAGCTTATAGATTTTATATGGAGAAGAAAACCCCGTGTTTCTCCATGCTCTTAATGCATTTAAATTAATATTGCTTTTGGAGAAGGCTACACAAAAACAACACCAGAAAATATCGTGATGAAACAACCTTTCAAGTAAATTACCTAAAAAGTATAGGCACAAAGATAAATAAAACTTCAAATATTCATAGAATACTGCATTTAATGGTGTGATACCTTCGTGCTTCCTAGCCAAGTTTTCCAAAAAAGATGTGCATCTCTCATGTAGTTGAATAAGACTTTCTCCACCACCCTGAATCAAAACGAGGAAAAAGTATGACATTTACAAAGCACAAACTTTACCAGCTAAAACCACAATCTCTTATAAGATATCATAATTTGTTCTCAAAAGGACATACCAATAATAAAAAAATTAATAGTCAACATATATTAATTAAAGAATATAAAAAAAAATAAAGCACTCAACAAAGAAAAACACGTCCAAATGGATATTAAAACAAACAAAATATGTCAAGCATTACTTAAGAGTAAAAATTTAGATAAGCTAAAACCATCATGGCCGATCCCAAGGCAGGGCAAAAGTCCATGAAATAATTTCATTTAATTGAAGCATATGCCTAACCAATATATCTGGATAATCGCATTCCAATTCCAATATACTAACTAAGAAGCAAAATATTTCAAATTTAGGTACCAGCAGAAAAATCTTCACATATAACCTAAAGTTATACACGGTCTTTTATCCAAAGCACCAGCTATACTAGAGATTTTATCTGTATGTATTATCCAAATAAAAACAAAATATAACTAAACCGAACCCCAACTATGAAGTATCTGATGGCCCGGCATCTGATCCGATGGGCCCCATGAGGGTGGGCGGCGAGCAAGAAGAGAGAGGGAGAGTTGTTTAGGAAAATTTTAATTATAATTGTGAGGGAATTAATTAGGGAAAGAAATCTAATTTTAATTTCAAATATGAGAGGGAATCATTTAGGGAAAATCCATGGAAGTTAATATTCATTATGTAAGGAGGAATCAAGGGGGAATTGTTTAGGAAAGTTTTAATTACACTCGAGAGGGAATTAATTAGGGAAAGAGATCTAATTTGAATTCAAATATGAGAGGGAATTATTTAGGGAAAGATGGCTGATTTGGAAGGGAATTAGGGGAGCCTATTTAAGGTTAACTATGGGGTGATTTCATATTATGTTTTGAGTTTACTGAAATTATAATTTCTTAGATTGTGAGGGCTCTAGCAGTTGGCTTGGGATTTGGGAGAGCTGAATCGTCCTCTCCAATTGAAGATTCAACTGTATCTTGCTATTTTCTTTCATATATCTTGCAATAAAAATATTTTTGGTGTGTTCTTCTTCATTCTTATTGCCACTCGTTGATTTCAAGGAAATTGTATTCACTTCCTATCAGTATCCTCTAGTTATGTTGTTGCTGAAGAGCAAACATGGTCACTCTGTTTGTAACCTGTATTCTTACATGCAATAGTAATTGTTGCAGTAATTTTGACGGCCTAAGGCCTAGTAATGGGAATCAAAGGTCTTTAAAAAATAATAATAAGTGAAGTGATCAATGTTCCATGAAACCAAACAAATATTTGCAAGTTCACTGTGAAAACTCCACAACCTTCCCATAGCAATATCCAATTACCACTTAGCTGTTCTTTATTGCAAATAGGAATGTCCACACAATGTAAGAATTGAAAGCTTTTTAAACTAGTCAGTTCCAAAATTTGAACTCAAGTTTAGCAAATTACAGGAAGTTCTTGATCTCTTTTAGCAGACAAGAAATGCTTGTAAGCAATTGGCTTCTGTTTCTGTGCATCCCGCATTGTCAAACCCTGAAGATCCCCAAGATGTCTCTCCCTCAAAGATGGATCCAGTATTGCCTGAAACAAGAATCAAAGATGGTGCTAAAAAAACAAAATTATCCTCATTAGATATATTCCAACAATCCGGATTCAGATGAAGATTCTAATCTCAATATGAGAAGTTGCTGTACATATACCGTTTCAATGTTCTTATGCTGATATCAGCATGTACAACGGAGGTTAGAAGATGAACTAATAATGCAAGTCAATAGAATAAATGTGAACGGATATAGAGTGAAACATGGAAGAACCAAGATAAAATGAATAGGAGCTTGTGCAGAATAACTTGCACAAAATAAAGGTGAACATCTTATGTAGCACTTAACAAATGAATGGGAGAGGAGGATTCAACCCATATTGTTGTGATAAATCCAATGAGAATGATTATGATGACAACTTCCATTATTTCAAATTCCTAGTAATCTGGCTGCTTATTTTTTTGTCTTGGTACAGTTGATCTGATTAAGATTAGAAAACATATGCTACCTGATACCTCCACAACAAGAATAAAGCACGATTGTGTATTTTGAATAATAGACTAAGGGTTCACATGCCATGTAAAGGGAAATTAAGAAAGTGGTTATTTCAACAACGATTGTGTATTTTTTATTGAAAATAAGAGGACACTTGCAAACACCAATCAGGTCTAAACAAAAAGTGAATCAAGCATACCTCAGGTAGATTACATCTGCTTGCTATTATACCAGCAGTCTCAGCAGCTCGCTGCAAGTCAGATGAATAAATGGCAACAAAATCCTCTTGCTTGGACAGATGAGACGCCACCTTAAAAAAGATCAAACAGGGCATGCAATATCACATCAAAATCACGAATTGTAATAGCATGCAGATTATCTTACCTTACCGCAACTGCTTGCTGCCTTCCAATGTCATTAAGTTCTGAATCAATGTGTCCCTAAACTAACAGCAAGAAAAACCAAGTTATGAAGGGAAAGGGCAAACCAAGTTCACATTAGTAATAAAGGATAAGAAGTTCCAAGCTGCACTTGGGAATTTAGACGCTACCTATTTGCATGGTGCACCAGAAATTTACCATGATAGACTTGGTGGACAGTTTAAATACTCAGCTCATCAAATCAATCAGTAAAGATTTTAAACGCTAACATTAAAAAATAATAACTTTTTCAAAAATTTATTGTATAAGTAGCAGACTGGTAAGCTCAGGAGAATGCGTTCAAAAATCAAAGACAAAGTAGAAAAAACTAAAAGCAATAATGATGCATTTAGATTTTTCTGCTTAAATTTTGTTATGAACAATATTTGTTATATTTTCTATTTTTTTTGTTTTTATGCTATCCTATGATGGTGGTAAATCCAATGATCATGGTAGGACGAGGTTTGGATTTTGTTTTCCAGGTTTTGCCGGCTTGGGGGGGTCCACTTGTCCTTTGAAGGTTGCTGGTTTCATGAGATCTTTGGCTGATTCGGTTTGAGCTTATGAAGTTAAACTTTAGTTGTGTCAAGCTCATTATTTTCTAGTGGAGAAGTAGCTCATTATGAGCTGACGTCTTGCTATAAAATTTAAGGTTGGAAAAAGATTTGGTGGGTGGACTTGTCCTTTCACATTCCCCTTAAAAAGCTGAGTTGCAGCAGCCCTTTTTCTCCTCTGGTTAAGCCTCTCACGGCTGCTGCTGCTTCGGGTTTGGCATGCCTCTTCGGGTGCTGTTTACTTTTCTGAAACGGTATGTTTTGTTGACTGGGAACTACTGCCGCCTGGTTTCCTGTGTTGGTTCCTCGGCTGTGATGTTTCTGGCTTGAACCGTGGCTTTGTTCTCTGGATTGTTTTAATGCTGCCTCTTGGGCTTCAGCGGGAATGAATTTTGGCTCTTGGAAACTTGAGAACTATGGCTGTTAGGTTCCCCCTCTTTGGCCTATAAATATGAAGTATTTTGTGAAGGAGTGGTGGTGAATATTTGAGAGCTAAGTGCTTATAAAACCTGAGGGTTTTCTTTGGAAAAGCTTGAGAGCTTTTTTCCATTCTCCTTCTCCTCTAGGAAAGCTTGCGAGCTTCTCCTCTTTTTCTCTCGGTCTTCTATAACCTCCTTCTTCTCTACGCAAGTTCCACTCCACCTGTATCTTTCTTCTAGTTCCATTGGTGAGATTGTTGGCTGTTTTGGTGAAGCCGTGGGCTATTTTTGTTGGCTGTTTGGGTAAAGCCGTGGGCTGTTTGTTGGCTGTTTTAGCAAGGTTGTGGCTGTTTGGAGAAGTTGAAAGGACATTGGATACCCCTAGCCGTGGTGGACCCTTGGTTTGCATATCTAAACCTTATTTTTAAATTTATTCCTACAATCGGTACATGTGAGGAGTCCTCTTGAAGGATGTTCTGAGGATAGTTTTTTTTTGTTAAAAATATTGTTTTTTTCTTTTTGATCTTCTTTGTTTTTGTTGTTGGAAGTTATCTTTTCTTAAGCTAGTTGTTTTCTCTAATCCCTTTTGTTCTCTAAGTTATGTCTTAATTTTATAAAAGTTAAAGTTGTTTCTCTTGACTGATTTCTCTTTGTGCCTTGCTCTAATTTGTTTGCATCAAATAAGGAGGCTTCAGAAATAATGTACAAGGATGGGGACTCTGAAGAAATAGACACTTTTCATAACCATCCATATCCATACAGTACAGCTGCTTCATTTAAGGGATATCCCAACAACAACAATAACAATAACATCAAACTTTTATCCTACTATGTGGGGTCGGCTACCTGAAACATTTTTATCGATTGAGTCCTATTAAGAGTCAAATTCTCATTTAAGTCTAAAAAAAATTGTCATTTCTAATATTTTCTAACCTATCTCTAACTTTCTTAACATAGGTTAAATCTAATATGTCTACTCTCCTAACTAAGTTATCAGAATGCCAGATCTTTATATGACCAAACCATCTAAGGCGACTCCCTCTAATCTTATTAGACACTAGAGCTATTCCAACCTTTTCACGTAAATATTCGTTGCTCATTATATCTCGAAGTGTAAAACCACTTATCCACCTAAACATCCTAATCTTTGCAACAATCAACTTAATTTTTTGCTTTGCTTTTACTAGCCATGATAGTTCGACAAGTTTTAGGTAAGTTGTAGACTACCAAATGCAACCCTCCACTATTCTCAACCAAGATTTGAAACTCAACGCGACTGCAATGTTATTGAATGGACATCACAAGAGAAAAAAAAAAACATGATCGTTTAACCTTGTGTTTCTCCCTTCAGTTAGATTAAAGAACTTCTCTTCGTATGCCTTCATTTTTTTATTTTTTCATTGATAAGTAGTGCTGCCTATTTGCATCTAACACATGTACCTTCCAACATATGCCTTGAAGAGTGGTATTCCTCACAACTGCAACACGAAACCCCATCGTTGAAAACGTTAGTCAACCGATAATCTTGATTAACAAATATTGCATAAGTGCACCTAGAATATGTTATGTCCATATCAATGAATAGTATGAGTAGGTTAGAATGACAAATCATTAAAATGGAGAAGGTGAAAGAAAATGGAATACACAAGGGAGGGCAAAAAGAAATGGGGAAAAGCTAAATTTATTTTGGAATGACTAATAATTAAAATAAAGTTTCTGAGTTTGTCTTTTTTTTTTTTTTTTTTTTTTGAATTGAGCCCTTCTTATTCCACAAAATAGGTCAGCACTTTTTAATAATCTTCTTTATTTCCACCATAGCTTGAGGGCTTGTTATGAATTTTTCTTTCTTGCAAAAGTTGCACCATAGATTACCCTTGAAGAAGTTTTTTTTTTTCTTATTTAGAGAAAGAGACTATAGCGGTAAATCCCTTGCGTTGAGGTTTGGTTGTTATGGTAAATATTTCGAAGATCAAAACGTCGAGCATTATTATCTTTCCTTCATTAGTTCATATGAGAGAAGAACCTCATTTAATGATAATAGGTTTTCTCTGCTTCAGATTTGGACACAAATTTTTACATTAAGCATCGAGTCATCTGAAGAACTGAAACACCATTCTCTTATACAAACTCTTTTAAAATTATCTCAAAATTGCATCATAACATCTTGAGATCTTGTTGATAATTAAATTCAAGCCAACAAACGTTCAATGCATTAAAATACTCAATAACATGAAGGTTACATTGCTTGGTTAATAAAATCTTAGTTTTGATCTTATATGACAGCAACATTCTTCATTTTTAGTACGTTTGTTTGACGAAGTCCCAACACTCTTTTGTTGTAGAGAGGAATATAGATTACCCATTGATTTTATACATTGTTGACCTCCTTTTTTGGCATCGGTCACTTGCACAATCTTGTTACTTTTATATATCGTAGATCGATTCATTTGCTTGTATGTTGCACCGAAGTGTCGATGAAGGGTCATCTTGCATATGTTATTTTGGCTCGTCGTCAGCCTTAAGATTTACTACTTTTCGATCACATGTCGTTCTCTTATCATGATTTAAAATGCAAGTGGTCGGGTCGATGACGATTCAATGTGATTTCACGGGTTTGGGCCTTTATCGTGCATGTTCGTTCCATGCGCAACATCTTTTGACCGGAACCTTATTTTGTGAAGCGGATCGCACGAGTGCATTTGACTCATCGAGACAGATCAAACGGGCCCATTCGCGCTCGAATCAGACGCCGTTTGATGCATGTCAGAGAAGTGAGATTATCGTTATTAATATTGTTATTTAAATATATTTTAAAAAATAATAATAAATAAGATAAGATAATATATATATTTCTAGTAAATTTAAAACTAAGTAAATATAATAAACTATATTTAGATTAAAAATATACATATAACTTCTTGATTATTTCAAAATAAAATAAATTTAGATTGAAATTTAAAACATAAAATTATATGTACATGATTAATGTAAGCTAAATATATACATATATAAATATATACATAATATTTATTAATATCTATCTTATAGTTTGTATGCAAAATAATTTCAACTTTATCTTTTTATCTCTCTAAATCCAATAATTTTACATCCAACAGTTGGGTTGGCAAACACGGTTATAGTCATCTGATAAAGGATTTTTTTTTTAAGAAAATTAAATCTGGACCCTTTGATGAAGGGTTTCCAAGAGGCAAGAGGCCTCTTCAGGATATATAGTTCCATTTTCAGGTTTTGCAGAGGAGATCTCGAAAATTCCCTCATTCTCACGCCGCTCATTCTCACACAGAGCTCTTGCGCTCTCCTCTTGTTCTCAAGCTCCAGGGAGCAGCAAAAGCTGGACCTCTCCTCCACGTTCGTGTGTCCCAGGCCGACGAATAGCAGCCCACCCCAGTCCACTATCCACTTGCGACTCCCACCGACAACCAGTTGAGTTTCGACTGGCCAGAATTCGTCACTGAGCTCCAGGTTTCCTTCATCATTTAGCCGTAAGTAAAAGGGAGATGACTAGGGCCGGCCACCATACCCTGTCCATCAGCTCCGTCCGACGCCGATCTCGAACCTCTCCCTATCCCTCCACTCGCTGGTCCAGCCACCTCAATCGCCACCGACGAAGAACAGATGCTAAGACAATCAAGAGCTAAAGCTTGAGGAAAGAGAGCATATGTATTTGACTTGCTGGAGCAAGTTTTCTTCATTCCAGGTCAGTTGTCTAATGGTATTGTTCTATATAAAGTCCTATAAAAATATGTACATACATATTGAATTCATTTATAAGATGGTCTGAGTTGATATATAAAAAAAAAAAGAGAGTTGTATTACTGTCAAGGAAGATTCAATGAACATTGTCGTTTACATCAATGTTTTTTTTTTATGAGTCTATCCTGTCTTGTTCTGCTCATATTTGTAATCATATGAAATAGTACATATATATCAAGCAATTATTATTAAATGTCTTTAATAAGCTCGCTGGAATTAGCATAATCATGGTGGGGAAATGAATGAGGTTTTGTAAGCGAAGAGCATTTTGACGTCTGGAGTAGAGGAATTTATTTTTATTGTTGTGATTTATGTTTGCATACACCTAATTATGTAACCTGATTTGTGTTCTCTCTACATAATACCTTCAGTAGTTTGCTGGGAGATATTTCTTTAAGTTTGTTGCATAAATACAAATGATAAAAAAAGTATGAGCCTATTTTAGTTTTGATGTGGGCTTGGGTATTTATTTATTTATTTTGTCATAATTTTCATATTTCAAGTTTATAAAATATGTGACATTGTGCAGTGACTAAGGTTCTTCCTCCCCTTTAAGTTTATTTGTGAATTCAGCAATTTAACCAATAGCAGGCAATAACTGAGCTATATCCATGGCATTTCTCTATTGATCTACAGAGAAAATTATACAAAAAAAAAGGTGGATCAAGTTCTATTAGATAATAGTTGCAATGCTTTCCTCTTCCTCTTCGTGTATGATATTAAGCCTAAGTCATATTTTATCTTCCTCATTATTTGAGACAATGTATACTAACTGTTTGATGAAATGCCACAATAAAATGATGTTAAGATCTTGTTTGTATTATATATTTATGATAAAATATATACACTACGGATTCACTAAATTTGTTAACCTTATATATATATATATATATATATATATATATATATATATATATATATATATATATATATATATATATATATATATATATATATATATATAGTTTATATATAAGTATATATATGTTTATATATATAATTAGTCTAAGGAAGCCTATTGTTTCATTATTGATTAGTCTAAGGAAGCCTCAGTTAGATCATTTAATTCAAAAAAAATTGGAAACTCGATTCTATCATAGATAGATATATATATATATATATATATATATAAAACTTAAATCCAAAATTTTAATTTCACCAAATTGGGTCATGCGATTTCTCTGATTTTTAGGAGCTATGTTCATTTGTTGGTTTTACTTGATGTTAAAGATATCTTTATAGATTTATGCATTAATTGTATTGAACTGATTGGGTTATAGAATTTAAATAGCATTTCGAATCATTTTTAACATTGATGTTTGCCGCATATAATTACACATTTCCATCTCTATATGTTTACTCCGCGTAGAATTTTATAAATAAAAATCCTAATGAACTTCATATAAATTGCGATGTGATGAGCTTAGTTAAATGTGAATAGACTTCTTTTCCTTTTATGATCATGTGTGATTGTAAAGCATAATTTCCATGTCAACCTAAATAGTGTAGTTTCATAAATGTTGTATCTTAGATTTTTTTTTTGGATGAAATGCCATTAGGGAAGATTCACGATTGTTTGAGCATGTTGAAACTTCATATGATGAATTGATGCATCGAGAAATGAAAGTAAAATGAATATTGGACGTTGGATTGCAAGTAGGATGAATAACAAGGAAAAGAAATCTTGTGTGGCATGTTTTATTGTTATGAATCTCTGGTTGCTTTATAGCAATTCTGATTTGAGCAAGCCATGTCTTGAGAGAATGCATGTATGTTAGAAGTATGTTTGATGAAAGTCACCAATCAATAAGTAAATCCTTAATGATGGAATACACATATACAATAAATATTGACATAGGTTGGAAGTGAATATTGATGCTCCATCCAATAAATTGCATATATGTCCTCTTGGAAGAATTTGGCAAGGTCGAATGTCTTGATTGTGAATAAAAAAATTTTGAGAACTTCTCAGGAATATCATTGTGATGTATTGTATAATGCTAAAACTTTTCATTTGATTCGATTATATCTTGTCTTATTCTTTGTATTCACAGTTTCACATGCTTGAATATGCATGACGTATTTGCATTAATCATATAAATTCTTTGTCGAACCCATATATAGATTCTCTAAATTTTTTTTTACCACGTTGATACATTCACTGGAGAATTTGCATATTAATTATGGTAGAGGACACTCCATAAGAATATCTTGCAAAGGGTAGTTGTCTTAGACTTAGCAAAATTATACAATTGATTATTGTTCATTGTGTTAGCATTAGACATCACTTGGTACACCACTTCAATTTATTAAGATGATATGCATGAGATGCTCATGTTATGGAATTGAACTTTAATGATTAGGTGCACATTCAACATCAAGGAAACTTTATGAGTTCATTGGAAAATGCACTGCATGTTTTGTAATTATGTAATGCAAGAATTATTACTTATGTTATTAAATCCTCACATGACCCACATATAGTTTTCTTCTATGTTTCATGTTAATGAATTTTCACATGCTTCTTTTATAACATGTTTCATATGTAATCTCCTTTACTTATATTAATGAGTTTCAATATACCTTGGGATTATTCTTCCCACCTATTATGTAGTGGCAAGTTTCTATGCATCTCATGCATAGATGCACATGCTATGTTAGTGGACTGTCATGTGACCCATGTATAATTTCTCTTTATATCTTGTGTTGGAAAACTTTCATGAATAATTTATGTTTTATGATACATGCATATGTTTTATAAATGCTAATAATGAATTATCTGTTTGTTATATTTTTATCTACCTACATTTCTTTTCTGAATGACATCTACGCTCATTTGTGTATTTTTCTTTCATTTATCTTGCGAGATACATTGGGACCATTTGCTTAAGAGTTTTTTTTTTAAGTGGCCGCGCCACGAGCTAAAATCATTTGCTTAGGAGCTTTTAAGTGGCTGCGCCACAGTCAGGTATAATCTCTGCAACTTGTAAAACAAATTCTTTTAACTATATATCGGAATTGCTACACATCACACACATATTGCTAATAGCTATTCTAGCATGTTTAGGTAGTCAGCCATATGTTAGTGCACTAACGAAGCTTTGGCCCTATAGGTCAAAGCTTGCCCCCCTTCTGTGAGCCCTAGAGACCATTAGGGTCATTTAGGCCTGTAGAGTAGGTCACCCATTTGTGCCATTGGGCATCGTTGTTTTCCCACACGAAATGAGCATTGCTAGAATTTTGGCCTTTTTCTGGTTTTGGGTATGATACCCCCCCCCCTACCTTCTGTGAGCCCTAGAGACCACTAGGGTCATTTAGGCCTGTAGAGTATACCACCTATTGATGTAGACAAAGGGGGGGTCAACTCAAGTTGAGTTTTTTTTGTAATTTCTTGCCTGGTGTCTTTTCATATTTCCCCTCTCCTTTTTGTCTTTTGGATGTTTGCTGATTTCATGAGGGCATTAGCTGTTTCGGTTTGAGCTTAAGTAGTTGAAACATTAGTTGTGCAAGCTCATTAATATCTAGTAGAAGTGTAGCTCATTATGAGCTGATGTTTAGTTATAAAATTAATGTTTGGGAGCTAGATTAGATGAGTGGATTTTGTTCTTTCATATTCTTCTTGGTTTGGGGCTGCTGCATTTTTTTTTTCTCTGGAAATTTCCTCTCACGGGCTGCTGCTCTTCGGGTTTGTCGCTGCCTCTTCGGGTGGCTGCCTTCTTTACCGCTCTGGCTCCTCTTTTTTACCGTGAATTAATTCCCTGATTTGCCTCCTGGTTTCCTGTGCTGAAACCGTGGCTTGTGCTGGCTGGTTCCGTGGCTTTATTCATTGAATTTTGGCTGTGTCTCTTGGGATTTCAGCAAGAAAAAACTTATGGCTTTTGGCTTTCCTTTTCTTCAGTTTTTGGGGACTGTTTTGGGAGGAATTCCAGGAGTTATTTTCTGTTTTCTATGCAGTTTTTCTACTGCAGGTTTTTGTGTCTTTTAATCTTCTTCTAGGTGTCTTTTAACCTTCCATATTCCCTAATATTTGGGCTGTTTGGCTGCCCTTTTTGTGCCTATAAATATTGATGTTTGTGGCTGTTTTTAGAGTGTAATGTGAGTGATTTTTGGAGACAAAACCTGAGAGGTTTTCTTGGAAAAAGCTTGAGAGCTTTGTTCTATTTCTTCTTCTTCTTCTATGGAAATCCTGCGGGCTCTTTCCACCATTCTTCTTGGCTTCTAATCTCTTTCTTCTCTTCATAGTATCCATTCCATTGTATCCTTCTTCTCAAAGTAAGCAATTTTAGGGTGTCATTTTGTTTGTGTCAAAGTTTGAAGCGTCCAAATTGTAAGTGTCTTGCAAGAGTCGTTTGTAAGTCTTGTCTAAGTTGTAATAGTTTTTATATTATGAAGTAAAGTTGTTGTTTTTAGTTTATTTGTCTATTCTATGTCTTTATTTCTTTCTTAGAAAAGTAAATCTTTTTTGTGATAAAAAATTTGGGTCCCTCTCCCAAATTTTTGATTGCATCACCTATTGTGCCATGGGCATCGTTATTTTTCCACACGAACTGGGCACAGTTAGGATGATTTTTCTATTATGATGTGATATATATATATATCTTGCCTGGAGGGTATCTGATGTGTTTATTTATTTTTTCTGTACTCTGGATGTCATGCATGCATTTTTACACACTTTTTTTTCACAGTGCACCTTATTCATATGCATGCATTACATCAGTAGACCTAGGAATATTTCGTATCTGTTTCATGCATCATATATAACGCTAGGTACATTCTTTTGCATATTGTAGAGTCTTTGATTGAAATCTTTTGAACTACACATTCTTGATTTCTTAGGATAGAACCCCCTATCTTGTATACATGTATGGCGATTGATTGTGTTTAGGATGTTAGCTGATAGCTCACTCCAGGCAAGCATAAGCCCAAATTATACACCCCTCAGTGCGTCTTTTCACTTCTGGTGTGTTTTGAGTCTGTCATTTCTCTTAGGATAGTAATCCAATCTTTGATCTTCTAAACTCAAAATTTTAATCATATCTTTATCCATTCAAAAAGGTCTAATTATCATTAAAGATAAATAGAAGAGACTCTTTGGAATAGAACTTTGAAACTTTTTATGTGCACCAAATTAAGAAGTGAATAATACATCGTTCTTAATCGAGAGTTTTCCTAGGTCAAGGCCTAAAATTTAATTAACTACGGGGGCTTGCGCCCGTAGGAAACCGATCCCCACAATCAAATAAACCTCATTCGAGCTGATATATCGAATGGGGAAAATCTCGTGACTTTTGGGTTATATATATTATTATCCATCGAGGTTGGTAGGTGAAATTCGTTATCATTCACGACTAATCGTATGTATAACTCCATCTGCTCTTCCATCGGCCTGCTTGTGTCGAATGTAAAGGCCTACGATTATTTTATCCTACGGGATAGTGTGGTCGTACTATTTGCATTCGAACCCCATGAGCAGAATCCTTTCAGAGACCCACATACATCATGGTATTCCATAACTATGTTATGTTCATGGAATTCGCTTTATCTCAAAGTACAAATTGTTAGGTCATTCGACTTTGAAGAAGTATCCACAATGTGATTATATTTCCTTTTCTTTTCAAAAAGGTCTTCACAATTTGGACCACTTTACATAGTTTCCCTCATTCAATCAATATGAGACGTGTAGCCTCTAGAGTTCTCACTTAGTCTTACTTTCATTATTCTTGATGGTTGACTTTTTGAAAGGGAAGTAAAAAAAAATAGACATAATGAAGAGAAAGAAGAAACCTAAAAAGAATAAAAGAGAACAATGGTTGAAAGAAAAAATCCATAATCTCACTCCAATACCATGCAGAAAAGTAGAAAAACTATTTTGAATTTTATTATTTAATTATACACAAAGTATGATAGTATATATAGACTTCTCCAAAAATATTATAATAGAAATAAATGAAAGATGAGATTAATTTGGAATCATAAGCCAACTAGTTGAGCATAAAACTCTTTCAAATGTCATTTTTATTTTCTTATTTATTTTTTTAGACATACTTTTCTCCTAATTTCTATTACATTTTACTTGTATTTTTATACAATTATTTTTCAAATAAATGCACATAAATGCATATACTCTTTTATTATAACAAAATTATTCTATCGTTAAACTGCTTAATTTATATGTTGTACCTTTTCCTCTTAAAAAAGGTATAATTGCCTTTGCATATTTGTCAATATTTGTCAAAGTAATATTGAAGTTCGATATTATTTAAGTAGGATTTGTCAATTTCAATTCTAGTTGTGGCCTCCACTAGTAATATCATCTAAGTACACATGTAAAAAAATGTAATCAAGATTTAATGAGAGTAGCCTTGTTCAATATCCTTATACCCAGTTGTTTGAATTTTTTATATCATTTAGATAAAGTCGTCGATGTTTTGACTTTGACAATGGATTGTTTATATATAGGGATTAATTTAAATACTATTAGATGCAATATACTATATTATTGTTTGCTAACTAAAGAGGATGATACACATCTAATTCTAATCTGCTAAGAACTAACTTACATTTTTAGATTTTTTTTTTTTTTTTGTGCTCAAAGTTCATTAGCTTATGTTTTATTTTTTGGTTATCCTATTGTAAATCATTTTTTTTGTGATAAGATCATAATAATAGTTGTTATTTTGGGATTTGGGGGTGAATCTAATAAGAATGGATCGATCACTTGCTGGTATTGTCTTTTTATATGAGGCATCTCATCTATCATTGGCATAGTTGTGGTCATAGAGTTATATCTCTTTTCTTAGGGCATTTTGGTTGTATTTTTCTTTTGTTAAACTCTTATGTTGTTGGGTCTATGTAATGAATTTTATTTTGGGCCTTATATTATGGTTCATGTAATGTATTAAGTCCTATGCATAAGCATTAAGCTTATCACTATTGCTTTTCATTACAATAAATATATTTTATAATCATTATCAATATAAAATAATTGAATATATTGAAGCCTCGATGAAGAAATAAATTATTCAATATGAGACAAGATTCATAATAAATTTATGCAATTTATATTTTTTTTAAGATATGGTGTGGCCTTCATAATCTTGTGTTTTTACTCAGCATGCATGTAAAGATCTTTTGTTTTCAATTTCTTTTTCTTACTAGATACTAGAAAAGTATATCAGACCAATATAGTCTCAAACTTCATATACATATTTATTATGGACATGACCATGCGTGAGGAGAACCACCGAAATCATCTTTCAGAATCTATTCAAATCATTTAGTAGATTAATTTCATTTTTCATAATATCTACAAGACTGCATCAAAAATATTATATATGACACAACACATATATTAATGTTGGAATTATAAAAAAATAGAATACTATAAAGCAATATAATGAAATTTCTAGCAGTATTATTAATCTTAATCAACTAAATATTTGGTGTACGTGTTTGCTGCCTACTTGATTTGCAATTTTAGCTAATTCATTAATTATAATTAGAGAAGAGTAAATTCAATTGGGCAATTACTAAACTAAATTTCTTTTTGATCATTATCTTAATGGATCATAAATTTTCAGAGGTAACCTTAAACATATAATTTCATAACTAGTTTGAAAAACAAAAGCCAAAGAATAAAAATCATCTAAAGGTTGCAACTCTTTTTAATTAAGTTTTACCCTATTTCTCTGATTTTGTAATTTACTTTTTAAGTATATATGGCTATTAGTTCAACTTCAATTTTCATTTTGAAAGTAATTCACTAACTAAATATATTTCTAATTCCATGATATTTGTAATTCACTTTTTAGCAGTATTATTAAGTCCACAACCATTAAAGGATGACCTATTTGAAATTAACATAAAGCTCTACCTCAAGAGTTAGATCATTTCATCCTAATCTATTATTCCTATATCCTAGCACTCCTATATTGGGATTTAGTCCGATATCACCATTTTCACCACCAACACATATTTACATATCACTTATAAGACAATGTAACGGCCCATGAATAGCATAGCAAGAAAATACTTCAAAAGATCTCACTCTAGTCTCATCTATCTTTGAGGTCAAGAAGCCAAGCTTCATGTGCTAACAGGTGGCCAGCTCATACTACACTGGGTGGTCATAAGCTAACTTGTCCATAATCTCTAAAAGTAACTAAACAAAATCCTCTCGGAAAACAGAATCCACCACTAAGCACCATCGCCTGTCCGCCACCACCATAGTAGAGAGAGACACCTTAACGAACATCGATGTTGGCACAATTCATCCATAGTACAGTTCTCTTTTCCAAACAACCTCAAAAAGGAAAAGCCAATTTGTCAAACAAACATTATTGCTATCACCATTATTAGTCATCGGTTTTTCTTCCCAAGCAATTAATCCAGCAGAATTTTAGGTAAAGCAATAACAAATAGGAACCATGTGCATAAAAAATAACCTTCCACGTTCCAAGTCAATCAAAGAAGCGGAAAAACTACTCAACCCACAAACCAAAACTAGAACATATTGCAATCATCAGCCAAAAAAAAAAATCCATACTATTTTCTTAATTCTGGTTTGCCTTTTCGTGGATATTTCCCATGAACTACATTTTCCATTGTTCTTCAAACATTTCTAATCAAATAACAAAGAAACTGAAAATGGATTCGCGGAAAACAGCTGAGAGGGAAAAACCTGTAGGATTCGAGATGCATTCCACGATGTCTCCCCGTGACGGACAAGGACGACCTCTGTGAAGTTCGCAGTTGATCCGTTGCAATCGCCTGCGGCAGCCATCTTCCAGCAATGAATTGAAGGTACAATGGATTGGAACGAGGGATTTGAAGAGGATGTGAGGCCAAATTGTTTTGATCGCTTGATCCAAAGACGGATGTTTGCTGCAGACCTGCGCAGTGACCCACGAGCGCCCCACCCAAAGTGTAGAGTAACCTCGGCGTTCCACGATCGCAAGTTCGCAACCTGATAGCTGCGGCTTATTCACGCAAACCCTTTATTGATTTTAATTTTGTAAAAAAAAAAAAAAAAAATCCTCGATTTTCCCTTTTTTTTTTTTAATAAATCACTAAATCTTATATATCTACACCCTTTTTTCCTGCCTAAAATTCTTAAAATGAATCATTTATTACTGTAAATATCAATAAATATTAGTTTATGTTTATCTATGCTATCTTTTTAATGTTCATTTCTTAGTATATGATGATTTTTTTTGCTATAACCTAATAATTTATAGATTAAATTTCATATGCCTTCATTTCTTATTTTAATATTTTTATGAGAAAAAAAAAAATTTAATATTATATTTGTACTATTTAATATTCATGTCTTAATATTATTAATTTAACATGCTACGCAATATATATCAAATAAAAAAATAATATTTAGAAATAAATTGATTACTTAACAGAGCTCTACACGGGGTCCTGGTTGGGTACCCATTGCCCATTGGGTACCCACGCTCTGCACTTGCGGGCTTTGCCCACCTATGGTGACTTTCGATATGTCATACCCACTCACGCCCACCCACTTTTCACGCTTCTTGAATGCAGTACGCCATGGATTAATGGCCTTGAGTTTTTTGTCATTTCTCTAACTGCAAATTTTCAAGCCACATATCAAAATTTATCGTGGTCACAATGCGATTCAGTGTTACGCACTACGTAGTAAGAATTACTGTAATATACTGCATGCATATGGTAATTAGTAATGTAAATTAATTTGTCATCTGATGTTGAGTACCCACCCACGAGGTCATAAGCGTACCCATACCCACCCATGCCCATTGGGTATGGGTGAATACGTGGGTGGGTATGGGTATGGGCACCCAATGTAGGGCTCTGTTACTTAACATAATACAAATATTTTTGAGGGGTTTTTTTTTTTTTTTTTACAATATAAAGCATGTACATACAAATGGTTTTTTTAGTTATATCTCTTATAATGAAGCTATTTGGATTAATATATTTTTAGTTTTGTTATTTGATAAAAAAAAATCTTTCAAAATTAATATTTAGATAATAATACCCTTAAGGGTAGCTCCAACAAAAAAAACTCATTTTTCACTCCAAAATACAGTAATACACCAATATGCAATAATTTGTCTTCAACCGAACTCTATTTTCGAACACCAAAAAGAATATATTCAAATTATATTCTTCCTCATACTTAAAATTTTAAAATTAATAATCACTTTTTCGAATTAAAAAAAAAAACCATATAACAGGTGAACAATGCGACGCTGATATTAGCGTTCACCCACAAGCAAATAGCAAAATATTTGACGTTCATATGGAGCGACCGAACGACGTTATACACATGTGATGAGATTCGATTGAAGATGCCCTAAAAGCATTGCAAGTATATATATTTGTACTATTTGAAACTGAACAAAAAGAACAAACAAATTGGTTGGCATTTACTAGGAAACATAATAAATGATTAATGCTTCCAATAAATATGGCCCTTAGGGATCTTATAAAATTTATACACTTACTTAAAGAGAGTAGTAAGAATATATATTTGTGTGAAGTTGGAGATGGAATAAAATTTTATTAAACCATAAATCATAATAGAAATTAATTTATATAACACAAATAATTGCAAAATATGATCTTGCAATCTTAGTGAATGAGATTTTTATATCATTCAATAATATTCTTCCATTTTTATGTAAATTATGTAAAAACTATTTCAATAACAGTTCATAGCTAGATCAAATGAAGTATTCATAAATTTATAACGCGAGCAGTAATAAACAAGTATGATGAAAGGCTAGTCTATCTAGCACTTATTAAAGAGCTAGCCTATGTTTATTTTTAAGTTGACAAATTTGATGATGAAGGAAAACATAAATAAATAATAATGACTTAATCTTTGTTTCATTACTAATCTATTATATGTAGATAGTCAAATGCATATTTTGGTACCGTTTTTTTACTATTTTTAAAATAATTTTTTATAAAATAAATCTTAATTAAATTAATGTAGACTAAGGCTTCGTTTGGAACGGCTTTTTTACTGCTTTCTAAAATAAAGTTTTAGTACAAAATTTTTTATTTTTGTACTAAAACTCCGTTTTAGAAATTAATAAAAAAGCCGTCCCAAACGAAACCTAAGACTTCATTGTGATGACTTTTTTGTTGCTTCTTAAAACATTTTTTTAATAGTATAAAAATTTTAATTTTTATACTAAAAAACTGTTTTAAAAAGCAACAAAAAAATTATCGACTTCATTTGGGTTTATTTTTTTATTGTTTCTTAAAATAAAATTTAATATACTAAAAATCGCTTTAAAAGACAGTAAAAAACCATCCCAAACTAAGCTAATAAATAAATAAAAAATATAAAAGAATCCGTTTCAAATCAAAATCACCAAAAAGAACACGCCTAATTAGTATTATTCATCTATCTTTATCATAAAATTACATCATGTGAATGCATTAATATCGACTAATAATACAAATATTTTCAAAATATCTTTTTATATTATTTGACCCGGACCAGAAACACACTCAACTCCGGCCCGCCCGTCCCATCCGGGTTAATCATGTACAAGGCAACCGAATCCTTGGAACCCACCACCCTCTCAAACCTGGCCCGCATGTACGTCATCTCCCCGTCCAGCCCAACCTCGCACGGCACCACTCCGGCCCCCATTGAAACGCCGCGCAGCAACTGCATTACCTGCCGCAGAACAAAAAAATAAAAAAAAAAATACAGAATTTTCAGATATTCAGTCATAAAAATTTAAACTTTGATGGAAGTTTTTCTTTTTGATTGTTAAGTTGAATCACCTGTTGTTCGTCATCGGAAGCCTGGGAATGCTTTCTCCGAATCGAGTATCCAGACTTACGGCCGTTGCAGAAAACAGCCCAAACATATTCTTCCATGAGCTTTTTCCTCTGCGTCCTCGTCTCGCTCTCCAAAGCAAGCTTAACGACTCCAGAAGCCATTTCCTTGTGAAAATAGCTTGTAAGGATGGGAAGTTCTATGAGGAAAATGGGAGGAGATCGAGTGTCGTCGTGGATGGCGAGGGTGACTCTTCCCTTTCGGTGGCCGAAGAGGGTTATGGTGGTGGCGTGGTCGGCAAGGAAGTTGTTTTTGCTTGAGGATCGGTTGAGGAGAGCTACCATCTTGCAGCCGGAGGAGAGAGCGGGGAGGAGTTTGAACATTCGAAAGATGCCGCCGCCCGCCGCCAGAGGCGGTAGAGCGGAAGGACTTTGACGGAGTATGCTTGTTGTGGTGGTTGTGGTTTTCTTCGCCTGAGTGACGAAGGAGGGAGAAGAGGGATGGGGTTTCAGCTAAGGATGGCATTGGTGGAGAGGGGAGTGATTTTCTAGTTTTTGGAGGAAGGCGAGGGGGAAGGCCGGAAGGGGGTTTATATATACTATACGGAGGATTTAAAGGGACAGTGAATAAAATATTTACCCAAAATTTAATGTGGAAAATTTTTATAATTTAAATATATATGATTATAAAAAATAATAAAGACTAAAATATTCAAATTATATATAATATATTTCTAAATCTCTGCCACAAAAATCTCCCTCAAGAAATCAAAATTACACCACACGAATTAAGTAAGTGGGACATAATTAAAAAAAATTAATTAAATATGTTTTGAGATTAATATAATAAAAAATTTGACTAATTTTTGTCTTATTTATTTTAAAAAAAAATTTAACTTTTTTTTGTTAACATTTGATGAGCATATTTTGTAATGAAATTTTTTTATAGAGATGAGGAAGTGGGTTTAAGGCCATTATTTAGCTTTATTATGTTATGTTCAATACATGCTAAAATAACGTACATCATTATAAATGTTAATATATTATAATGATATATTTATGAATTTTAAATGTTTTAGTAATATATTAAATAAATTCATGGGCTTTTAAGGGTTAATTGCTGCATATGGGAAGCAATAGAGAAATATATTGAGTTTAATGTCTTAGGTTTTCATGAAGTTCCAGCACACACAAAGATAATAGAGAATGCAATAATTAAAAAAGACATTACAGTTTTTACTTGAAATCCTAGAAAAGTGAAAACCAGTAATGTCTGGTTCAATTAAAATGATTTTTCGATGAATGTGGTCCTATAGAGATCAAGTAGTTAGGCGACAGTGGCCCGAATATTATAATTGAGTCACATTGATTGTAAACCCTAGTCACCCAATGATAGAGGTTGGAAGATAACAATCGAGCAACAGTAGTTCGAAGACCTTAATAGAGCAACTGACAGTTCAAAGCCTGTAGTTAGCGTGTGTGACAAATGTTTCATGATTGTAGTGTCTATTTAACTGATCAATACTATTTTCGATAGGACGTCAAGGGTAAATCAATAAATAATATCTTAATTTATATGATGATGCATACTATAATCGGTCAAATAATTATAACATCATTTTTATGAAATAACAATCATAAATAATAAATCAATAGAGTGACGCATCTATACAAAGGACATTTTGGATGTTTGATTTTAGTAATTTATTACAATATAATATAATTATAACCGAAAGAAGTGTAAGGCTATTGTTTATGCGCTATGCTTTTGTTGTATTGTGTCAACACAAAAATATTTATGAGTGTTGCATGTAAAAGAATGATATAGTTAATAAGGCGTCCAATGTGCTTATAAAAATGATAGCAAAAATTTGTTTGCATGCAAATTATTTTTTTTAGATTTTCATATATATCTATCACATAAATTTTTTAAGGTATTTACATATTTACATATCTAATATTCATTTTTTAATTTATATATATAATACTTTAAATATTTAAAATATCATTAATATTAATCTATTTAAACTAAAATACAAATTTTATTCAAATATTTTAATATGATTTACATATATATAATATATAAATAAATACAAATTTTTAAATATTGATATATAAATATGTATATCATGTAAATAAATCCTCCTAATATTTTAAATAATTTAAAAGTGTTCAAGAAAATAGAAAAAGAAAATAAGAATCAAACAAGAATTTCAATTTCAAATTTATTATTATTTTAAAAAAAATATGATGGGAATATTTTTTATAATCAAATCTATCATAATATAATAGAAATGAGAATTTTATTATTCAATATTACAAAAAAGATTTTTTTTTTATTTGAGGTAATTTTTATTTATTTTTATGGAAGTAAAAATATTAAAAAAATAATGATTATTTGAAGGAAAAAAGTTATTGTTTTTAATAGACATCTTCAAAAAAATTATGATGGCAAAAATAGAAAGTATAAATATTCCCAAAAAAATGAAATAATTGAAGTGCTTATGATGTCGATCTATATGATGCCGTGATTCTTAAGGACAAGAATAAATCATCCACTATACCAAAATACAAAAAATCATGCACACATATATCTCTAAGATATTCAATAACATGATAGAATGATATATCCATCCTTTCAGAAACTTCCCTTGAAGTGGTTGGATTGGATTGCTCTTTGGAATCTTAATTTGGTTCCCTTTCGTTTTCTAGATGAAGTGGGGGAGGGCACTTTTTATGGTTGGATTTTTATTATGAAGGCAAAATACTTGGGCCTTGGGGAATATATAAGAGAGAGGATTAACTATTCTCACGCAGAAGGTCGTCCGGAGACCAATCAGAATGCGCCACGTTGCACTGTGCTCGGTACCCGGCTCAGTACTGCTGACGTGACACGATTTGGTTGGTCTCCGGACAGCGCTCTGCGTCCGGTCTCTGCACTGAATAATTTCTTGAGAGAGAGAGGGTTTGGGGGTATTGAATAGGATGGCATGTGTTGCTTTAATGATTGAATGGGTGTAGGCATCATGGGCTCCTTGCTTTGCCACCATTTGCAGTACTGAGGCAATGAAACCTAACACATTATTGAGCTGTTTCCTTCATCTTTTGTTTACTAGGGGAAGAAGGTGACGTTCTATTGTCGCAGGTCACATTAATATTGGGTCTCTTAGTCACATGACTGTTTATTGGAAAGCCAAATGCAAGATGGGCATAAAGTTAATGATCAACTTTGAGGATGGAAAATAAGTTAATATTATAATTTATGTAAAATTTTTAATCCTGATCATTTGAACATATCAAGGAGGTGGGTGGACTTGGCTAGCCATGAGAGGCCCTCTCTTGAGGGAGAGATTATTGCGTGCGGTGTTCGAACAGTCTGGAGGCAAATTCGGACGCGCCACACCACCTGAATGCACTGGACCCCGAGCGACGTGGCGCGTTGTTGTTGTTATAACATATATAAAACTTTAAATTATTGTTATTAATTCATATCTATTATAAACAGATTTAAAACTTTAACTTATTTTATGAATATAAACAATGTAATTTTTTTACTGTTAACTTGCAATAAAAAAAAAACATCTTAAAATAAGATAATAAAATTTATATTATGTGATTATTCTGATTATTTGTATAAGGTTTAAATATATTTCTAAATATGTTTTTCAATTTCTAATTAGTTTTTAAATATATTTATTTTATCTGTAATATTAATTTCAAAATAATTAACAATTATTAGATTGATAATTTAAATAATATTTTGTTTTAAATAAAAATAAATAATTTTTAAAAATATAGAATTATAATTCTAAATATTTGTAAGTTATGTATTTGTAATTATAATTATAAAAAAATATATTAATTAAATAGTTAATTTAAGAATTATTGATTTCAAAAAATGTTTGTGTTTTCTTTTTTTATTTAGAAAAATACAGTTCAATGATGTTAAATACAATATTTTGTTTATGATAATTGAGTCGAGAATTAGTAACATGAAAATAAATATTTAATCTTTATTATATTCCAATTTATATATATATGAATATAATTCACAGCAATTAAAAATATTATTATTAGTTTTCAAATTAAACAATTTTATCTTTGAATAAGTATGATAAATACTTCATCTACTACCTGAGAACAAGCATTAATGCAACCAGAGAATGATCTTGGAAGACCTGAGAAGTAGATTCAACATTAAATCTGGTTTTGCGTCACACAGCACACCTCCATCTTCCACACTACATTTCATTAATATTTATTGTTACAAAAGTATACATTCTCTACAACAAGCTCAGGTCTTAAAGACAAAAGGTAAAGTAATAAAGTTAAGCTATTGACGTGTTATCCGCTGTTGAGAGGCTTCTGTGATTTCCTTTTGCAGTCTGCAAGGGCGGCTGCTCTGTTTTCTGTTGCTGCCTTGAGAAGTGGAGATCTTCATGTTAACAAGAGTGGTCCCACTTTGTTTGGTTTGCTTAACAGTCCCCCGCAAATTAACCGTGCGAGTGCAAAGAGTTAATTTGTTACGAAGTAGAAGAAATCGTGTAATAGGAAGACTCTTAGTAAAAATATCGGCTGTCTGATCATTTGTAGAGATGTGATGAAGAGTGATGATCTTTGACTTGATACACTCTCGAATATAATGTTGGTCAATCTCAATATGCTTCATCCGGGCATGAAGGACAGGATTATTTGCAAGAGATATAGCGGAAACAATATCACAATATAGTAGAGTAGGAATGTTACATGGAATGTTAAAATCTTGCAATAGACGACGTAACCAAACAATTTCAGTTGCAGCCGCAGTGAGTGCCCGATACTCTACTTCTGTGGAAGAGCGAGAAATAGTAGATTGTTTCTTTGCACTCCAACTAATGACCGTACGACCAAGAAATACGCAATATCCTGAGGTAGATTTCATATCTATTCTGTCACCTGCCCAATCAGCATCGGCATAGGCTGATAGCGTGAAGTTTCCAAGTTGTATAGGGAGGCCGGCAGAGACGGTACCTTTTAAGTAGCGAAGGATTAGTTTCAGCATTTGAAAGTGATAATTAAGAGGTTTGTTCATATATTGACAAACTTGATTCACAGCAAAAGAAAGATCAGGTCGTGTTATCGTCAAATACTGCAGTGAACCGGCAAGACTGCGGTAGAGGTATGGATCCGAAAAAAGGCTCTCATCAGCCGGAGAAGTCTGTGTTTTAGCAGACAACGGAGTTTGCAAAGGATGACAATCGGTCATGCCTGCTTTGTCCAGTAAAGCTTTTGCATATGAGGTCTGATGTAATAGTAGTTATGTACCTGACCGTTGAACCTGTAAACCCAGAAACGTGTGAAGCTTGCCAAGTATTTTAACTAGGAACTGTTGTTGCAAATCTTGTAATAATTGTGAAAGAGCTGCTTCATCATTTCCAATTAAGAGAATATCATCTACATAAACAAGCAAGTAAAGTGAAGTAGTTTTTGAGGTGTATGTGAGTAAAGAAGGATCCGCCTGACTGAAATTAAAACCCCATTGAATGAGATATTCAGTGAATGTGGAAAACCACTGTCTCAGAGATTTTTTCAAGCTGTAGATAGCTTTGTTCAGCTTGCATACGTAGTCAGGATTGATTGAATCTGTAAAACCCTTTGGTTGATGCATGTAAACATCCTCTTCAATTTTGCCATGTAGAAACGCATTTGACACGTCAAGTTGTGTGACATTCCACCTGTGTGCGATGGCACAGGTAAGGAATACACGAATAGTCTGAAATTTTGCTACCGGACTGAACGTTTCAAAGTAATCAAGACCATATTTTTGGTTGTAACCTTGAGCCACAAGTCTTGCTTTGTAGCGAGCAATGGTGCCATCATCATTGAGTTTGGTGCGAAATAACCACTTGTTTCCAAGCACATTGTAAGATGGATGAGGTGGTACAAGTGTCCAAGTACCTTGCAATTGGAGGGCTTGAAATTCTTCAGACATCGCATTTCGCCAATGTAAATATTTAATAGCATCAGTATAACTTGTTGGGTCATGGAGAGTATTGGTGGCATGAAGAAGATTGAAGATAGAGCGAGGCTTGAGATTTCCTGTTTGAGACCGGGTGGTCATATGATGAGTTTTTAATGGGAGAGATGGAATGAGCTGACTGGACGAGCTGGAGGGGACATCAGATGGAATACTGTGTGTTAAAACTTCGGAGGATGTGGGTTGAGTTGGTGTAGCTGTGTTGGGAGGAAAATTAGAAGGAGTTGGTGTGAGAGGAGTAGGCACAAGCGTTAAGGGAGGAGGATTAGAATGAGAAGGTGTGATGGTAGGAGTTTGTAGTGAAGCAGAATTCTGAAACGGAAAAAGAGTTTCCTGAAATTTAACATTAATAGAAGTAGTGACTTTCCCTGTTAAAATATTGAAACAGTAATAACCTTTGGAGGCCGAAGCATACCCAAGAAAGATGGATTGCATAGCTTTAGGGGCAAGTTTGTGAAACTTATGTGGAGGTAGGAGAGGAAAATATAAAAAGCCAAACACTTTCAAGAATTTATAATTGGGTGAGCTATTATACAGAATATGATAGGGGGAACGATTATTAGTAACAGGTGAGGGAAGCCTGTTGATTAGATAAACGGCAGCGAGTGCAGCATACACCCAAAAATGGTAGGGTAAGTTGGCATCAAGAAGAAGTGTCCGCGTGGTCTCGATAATATGATGATGCTTACGCTCAGCTAGACCATTTTGTTGGGGTGTGTACGGACAACTGAATTGCTGTTGGATGCCATGATGTCGAAGAAAATGCTGAAAAATTTTATTTGTGTATTCAGTGCCAGAGTCATATCTGAACACCTGAATAGTGGTTTGAAATTGTTTTTCAGCCATTATTTTAAAATGCTTAAAGTGCTGAAAGGTCTCAGATTTTTGTATCATTGGAAACAACCAAGTGCAACGCGAGAAGTCATCAATAAAAATAACATAATAACGAAATCCATTCATTGAAGGTATTGGGGAAGGTCCCCATACATCAGAGTGAATAAGTTGAAGTGGTTTCGTTGCATAAGAAGTTGAAATATTAAAGGTAGATCGATAACATTTGGACTGAGAGCAAGACAAACAATTATTGGATACAGAATTACTAATTAAAGAGGGATGCATAACACGAAGAGTAGCCAACGTAGTTGAATTGGGATGTCCCAGCTGCTTGTGCCATAGAGAAGCTGTTGGAGAAGAACCGAAAATACTGGAAGATTTTGTGTAAAGAGCTGTAGAGATAGGATACAATCCGTTATGGCAACGACCTTGGAGGAGAGTGGAATGATTCTTCGTGTCCTTTATTTTGAAACCGTTAGAATCAAAGAGAACAGAACAATTGTTATTAGATGTGAGTTGACGAACTGAAAGTAAATTATGGGTGAGTTGCGGGACAAAATATAGAGGCTGAAGTCTAAGCTTACGAGTGGGTGTGGGTAAAATTCCTTGACCGGTGGCGACAATGGGCAAATGCTGACCATTCCCAACAGTTATATGAATTGTGCCATTGTAAGGGTGTGGCGAATGTAGTTGCGAAGAATCGGAAGTTAAGTGTGAACTGGCTCTGGTGTCCAAGTACCATTCAGAATTTGCTGAATTGGACATAGCAGATAAAGCCGCATTTTGTTGTGGCTGATAAGAAAAATCACCTCTATACCAACATGTTGTAGCAGAGTGACCGCGCCTTTGACAGATTTGGCATTTAACGGAACTGTTGGACGAGCGATTCACCCGACTAGGATGGCGAGCTCCGCGAATATACGGCCGCGATCTAGAAGTCGAGAAGCGGCCACGAACACGTCCGCGAGAAGAAATTAACGCAGTAGTCGGATCAGCAGTGTCCACCAGCTGAGTTTCCTTTAAGGCATCGGCTGTCAAATTTATCTCCTCACTGCACAACAAGGAGTATAGATCATCTAAGTTGAGTGGTTGCAAATTTGTCCGAATGGAGGTTTTGAAAGCATTATAGGTTGCCGGTAATCCATTGAGAGTGTATAAAATGATATCTTCAGTGTCTATACTGCTACCAGCAGCATTGATAGCATCGACTTTGGATTTAACCAGAGATAGATATTGCGTCATCGTCATATCTTTCCTGGTTAAATGGTGAAGTTCATTCTTAAGTTGCGGGTGCGTGACCGGTTTGTAGATTGCAACCGTTTGTCAATGGTGAGCCACACAGAGTGAGTGTTATCTAAGTTGAGAACATAAGGTAACATAGGCGGAGAGATAACAGAATACAAAGCTGCTGTTAAGTTCTGATCAATAAGTTGCCAAAGTGTAAACTCGGGATTAACAAAGTGAGATTGATCGGAACTGAGGAGATACTTGGTCGGAGCAGTGGCAGAACCATCAAGAAACCCATGGAATCCATTTGCTTGAAAAACTTTGATAACCTGAGCTCTCCAGGTAGAGTGGTTTTCAGGGGTGAGGTGAGAATGGACAACATTTTTAATGTTGTTCATAAGAAATTTGAGGGAGGAGGGGATTTGCGTGTCAGTCAGATGACTGTAAGTTGTTGCTGTTGCTGGAGAGGAAGTAGACGAAGTGGCCGAAGAAGACATTTTGAATGCTGAAAACTTACTGCAGCTGTGAGAGCTCGTTCCTTTGATTTGTTTCTCTCTAGATCTGATTTTCCTCCCAGGATCGTCCGGGACGATATTGAGATCGTCCAGGACGATCAGTGCAGTGAAACAGCTGATTTTTTTGGAATGGGATCGTCCAGGCCGATTTTGAATCGTCCTGGGACAATCAGATGAGACAAAAATCCCGAGAGCAAAACCGAAATTATCGGCCTGAGGAATCGTCCTGAACGATTGGATTTTTGTTCACATCGGCCAGGACGATGTGGCGATCGGCCAGGACGATCAGACTGATGTTATAAGGAAATCAGCTCGTTTTGAGGAGAGAGAAAGATATTTTATTAAAACCAAAATATCTGAGGAGAGAGAAATAGAAGGAAAGCAAAGGAAAAGCTTGGTTTCGGAGGCCGCGGAGCACTTTTCGTCCGACGCTGCTATTGGAAAAAGTGTTTATCTCGTGGTAAGAACTCCGAATCATATTTTTGTTTTTAGAGATATTGAGTTTTGATCGTATTGTGCACTGTTTTGTGTTTTTGTGATCGAAAAACGGACCCGGTTTGTATTGACACAACTTTCACCGCACAACTTTTAATATGTTATAGATACGAATATTCTACACGATTTGATTGTTTTCTGGAACGATTTCACCGGTTATTTTGGGTTCTACGCGATTTTGATCGAATAGAAAAATATCATGATGTTTATTGATATTGATTCAGTAGAATAATAGTCTTATATTATTGTCGTGAACATTCTATTGTAATTTGGTGAATTATGATTTTATAGGATTATTGTGTAAATTTGATAGACTGTCGTTACGCCGCCGAAATTTCGTACGATTTCCGATTTTTTTGAGATTGATGAAGTGAATAGATATGCATATGAATGTTGATACGATTGCTCTACATTGTTCTTATATTGACTATTGAATACTGAAAGGCAAGTGGAGCCTGGTTGAACGTTGGTTGGAGATTGAATTGACATGTAAAGGATGGTGGGCCGACGGGCTTTCCTTTAAACCATTGATTATTGATATAACGATTGGGAGTTATAAGGAGTTTATTGTGCCGACGGGCAGCCGACGGGCACAGAGTGACGACTCTTATTGAAACCAACGTATGGATATCTACAACAACAACATGGATTTCTACAACAGCAATTATTGATAGCCAGTGATTGTACTTGTTCAGTATTATTGTATTGCATGTGTACAGCCTTGACATATGGATTTACTGCTTTATTGATTTGATCAGATTTATGGATTTATTATATCGTACGATTTCATCTATTTCATTGATTGATCGCCGAGCATTGATACTACTGAGCATAGATATTGATACAGATGGATATAGATATTGTATTGATTCATTGATGCTATGGACATGGATACTATAGATTCATTGATACTATTGCTTCTGCACCGTAGTAACCTGCTACATTTGATTCATTGCTAGTATAGATTGAGCTTTATTGTTTTGCTTTTCTAACCGATTTCATTGACTAGATAATATTGATTTGATCGAATGATTCGATACGATTGATTTGACTGATTGATTGATTGGACTGATCGATTGATTTTCTTCTGTGTACGGATTCTTCTGAGATTTGACGTACTGATTTATTGAGTTTGATTTATCAATTCTTCTATCGCTACATCGACTATTGATTTCATCGACTATTGATTTCCGTACTGCATTGACTACTGATTTGCTTTTCTTATCCGCTGCATAGATTCATTTACCATTGACTGTTATATATTTGATTGACTGACATGCATATTGATAGCAGTACCGTGCTTTGATTTTAGTTATAGGCTTTGGTGATCTGCTGGGCTATTTAAGCTCATTACATGTGGTTAACAATTTCAGGTCCGAGCAAGGCAACTGGAATGGAGTTCGATCAGAATGTCAGACGAATCCTTTCACTATGGATGCCTGGGTCGTCACAGTAGCAACTCTATAAATAAGTAGAGAAAGGAACCTTACGGTAGAAGCTCTGATACCATGATAAATACTTCATCTACTACCTGAGAACAAGCATTAATGCAACCAGAGAATGATCTTGGAAGATCTGAGAAGTAGATTCAACATTAAATCTGGTTTTGCGTCACATAACACACCTCCATCTTCCACACTACATTTCATTAATATTTACTGTTACAAAAGCATACATTCTCTACAACAAGCTCAGGTCTTAAAGACAAAAGGTAAAGTAATAAAGTTAAGCTATTGACGTGTTATCCGCTGTTGAGAGGCTTCCGTGATTTCCTTTTGCAGTCTGCAAGGGCGGCTGCTCTGTTTTCTGTTGCTGCCTTGAGAAGTGGAGATCTTCATGTTAACAGGAGTGGTCCCACTTTGTTTGGTTTGCTTAACAGTCCCCCGCAAATTAACCGTGCGAGTGCAAAGAGTTAATTTGTTGCGAAGAAGAAGAAATCGTGTAATAGGAAGACTCTTAGTAAAAATATCGGCTGTCTGATCATTTGTAGAGATGTGATGAAGAGTGATGATCTTTGACTTGACACACTCTCGAATATAATGTTGGTCAATCTCAATATGCTTCGTCCGGGCATGAAAGACAGGATTATTTGCAAGAGATATAGCGAAAACATTATCACAATATAGTAGAGTAGGAATGTTATATGGAATGTTAAAATCTTGCAATAGACGACGTAACCAAACAATTTCAGTTGCAGCCGCAGTGAGTGCCCGATACTCTACTTCTGTGGAAGAGCGAGAAATAGTAGATTGTTTCTTTGCACTCCAACTAATGAGCGTACGACCAAGAAATACGCAATATCCTGAGGTAGATTTCCTATCTATTCTGTCACCTGCCCAATCAGCATCGGCATAGGCTGATAGCGTGAAGTTTCCAAGTTGTATAGGGAGGCCGGCAGAGACGGTACCTTTTAAGTAGCGAAGGATTCGTTTCAGCATTTGAAAGTGATAATTAAGAGGTTTGTTCATATGTTGACAAACTTGATTCACAGCAAAAGAAAGATCAGGTCGTGTTATCGCCAAATACTACAGTGAACCGGCAAGACTGCGGTAGAGGTATGGATCCAAAAAAGGGCTCTCATTACCCGGAGAAGTCTGTGTTTTAGCAGACAACGGAGTTTGCAAAGGATGACAATCGGTCATGCCTGCTTTGTCCCGTAAAGCTTTTGCATATGAGGTCTGATGTAATAGTAGTTCTGTACCTGACCGCTGAACCTGTAAACCCAGAAACGTGTGAAGCTTGCCAAGTATTTTAACTAGGAACTGTTGTTGCAAATCTTGTAATAATTATGAAAGAGCCGCTTCATCATTTCCCATTAAGAGAATATCATCTACATAAACAAGCAAGTAAAGTGAAGTAGTTTTTGAGGTGTATGTGAGTAAAGAAGGATCCGCCTGACTGAAATTAAAACCCCATTGAATGAGATATTCAGTGAATGTGGAAAACCACTGTTTCAGAGATTGTTTCAAGCCGTAGATAGCTTTGTTCATCTTGCATACGTAGTCAGGATTGATTGAATCTGTAAAACCCTTTGGTTGATGCATGTAAACATCCTCTTCAATTTTGCCATGTAGAAACGCATTTGACACGTCAAGTTGTGTGACATTCCACCGGTGTGCGATGGCACAGGTAAGGAATACACGAATGGTCTGAAATTTTGCTACCAGACTGAACGTTTCAAAGTAATCAAGACCATATTTTTGGTTGTAACCTTGAGCCACAAGTCTTGCTTTGTAGCGAGCAATGGTTCCATCATCATTGAGTTTGGTGCGAAATAACCACTTGTTTCCAAGCACATTGTAAGATGGATGAGGTGGTACAAGTGTCCAAGTACCTTGCAATTGGAGGGCTTGAAATTCTTCAGACATCGCATTTCGCCAATGTAAATATTTAATAGCATCAGTATAACTTGATGGGTCATGGAGAGTATTGGTGGCATGAAGAAGATTGAAGATAGAGCGAGGCTTGAGATTTCCTGTTTGAGATCGGGTGGTCATATGATGAGTTTTTAATGGGAGAGATGGAATGAGCTGACTGGACGAGCTGGAGGGGACATCAGACGGAATACTGTGTGTTAAAACTTCGGAGGATGTGGGTTGAGTTGGTGTAGCTGTGTTGGGAGGAAAATTAGAAGGAGTTGGTGTGAGAGGAGTAGGCACAAGCGTTAAGGGAGGAGGATTAGAATGAGAAGGTGTGATGGTAGGAGTTTGTAGTGAAGCAGAATTCTGAAACGGAAAAAGAGTTTCCTGAAATTTAACATTAATAGAAGTAGTGACTTTCCCTGTTAAAATATTGAAATAGTAATAACCTTTGGAGGCCAAAGCATACCCAAGAAAGATGGATTGCATAGCTTTAGGGGCAAGTTTGTGAAACCTATGTGGAGGTAGGAGAGGAAAACATAAACAGCCAAACACTTTCAAGAATTTATAATTGGGTGAGCTATTATACAGAATATGATAGGGGGAACGATTATTAGTAACAGGTGAGGGAAGCCTGTTGATTAGATAAACGGCAGCGAGTGCAGCATACACCCAAAAATGGTAGGGTAAGTTGGCATCAAGAAGAAGTGTCCGCGTGGTCTCGATAATATGACGATGCTTACGCTCAGCTAGACCATTTTGTTGGGGTGTGTACGGACAACTGAATTGCTGTTGGATGCCATGATGTCGAAGAAAATGCTGAAAAATTTTATTTGTGTATTCAGTGCCAGAGTCATATCTGAACACCTGAATAGTGGTTTGAAATTGTTTTTCAGCCATTATTTTAAAATGCTTAAAGTGCTCAAAGGTCTCAGATTTTTGTATCATTGGAAACAACCAAGTGTAACGCGAGAAGTCATCAATAAAAATAACATAATAACGAAATCCATTCATTGAAGGTATTGGGGAAGGTCCCCATACATCAGAGTGAATAAGTTGAAGTGGTTTCGTTGCATAAGAAGTTGAAATATTAAAGGTAGATCGATAACATTTGGACTGAGAGCAAGACAAACAATTATTGGATACAGAATTACTAATTAAAGAGGGATGCATAGCACGAAGAGTAGCCAACGTAGTTGAATTGGGATGTCCCAGCCGCTTGTGCCATAGAGAAGCTGTTGGAGAAGAACCGAAAATACTGGAAGATTTTGTGTAAAGAGCTGTAGAGATAGGATACAATCCGTTATGGCAACGACCTTGGAGGAGAGTGGAATGATTCTTCGTGTCCTTTATTTTGAAACCGTTAGAATCAAAGAGAACAGAACAATTGTTATTAGATGTGAGTTGACGAACTGAAAGTAAATTATGGGTGCATTGCGGGACAAAATATAGAGGCTGAAGTCTAAGCTTACGAGTGGGTGTGGGTAAAATTCCTTGACCGGTGGCGACAATGGGCAAATTCTGACCATTCCCAACAGTTATATGATTTGTGCCATTGTAAGGGTGTGGCGAATGTAGTTGCGAAGAATCGGAAGTTAAGTGTGAGCTGGCTCCGGTGTCCAAGTACCATTCAGAATTTGCTGAATTGGACATAGCAGATAAAGCCGCATTTTGTTGTGGCTGATAAGAAAAATCACCTCTATACCAACATGTTGTAGCAGAGTGACCGCGCCTTTGACAGATTTGGCATTCAACGGAACGGTTGGACGAGCGATTCACCCGACCAGGATGGCGAGCTCCGCGATTATACGGCCGCGATCTAGAAGTCGAGAGGCGGCCACGAACACGTCCGCGAGAAGAAATTAACGCAGCAGTCGGATCAGCAGGGTAGTTCATAAGTCGCGTTTATCGAGTTTCGAGCTTGAGCTCGAGCAAAATTTCGAACTCGTTGTGCGTAATCCGGTGGAACTACAGAAGGCGGAATCACGACGAGGCTCAAATGCTGAAGGCAGTTGAAATCGCTAGGCGGGCTGGCTCGGACACGAAAGAAGTGCTCGGACGCCGAGGTAGAATCATGGAAGGAAGGGCATGTCGGGGACGCGAAGTCTGAGTTCAAATTGTAGAATCGAGCCACTCTACAAGCTCATTTTCAGTGCAGGAGCCTAGCTCGAGCTCGACTAAAGTTCGAGCTCGAAATTTGGCTTGTGAGTCAAGCTCGAGTTGGGCCCTACTTGAGCTCACCTAGTTTGCACCCCTAATCCTTACGCATATAAATAATTTTGAAAAAAAAAACACTAATTACTAGTTAATTAACAGTACGATTTAGCTTTTCAATGAAAAGTCGTCATGCATGATTGATTAGACAATAGATTAATTATGGATATTTACGTGAGCTGATTGGTTTAAGTTTCTTATTAGAAAAAAGTTGATGAGATGGAGCCTTTTGCCATATAATAGTTAGAATTAATTAACGATAAACTCCACCGTACAATCACCTGCTTTCAAGTGATTAAAAGCCGAAAGGATGGTTTAACCCCCTTATGATAATAGCTTGATGGAAAAAAGGGCAAGCTTAATTAATTAGTTATTAGTATGAAAGGTTATAAGGGGTAGGCCATACTAATTATTGGCTAATTATGTAGCTAATCCTTGATTAGACATTTGCAAATTTTAGATAATTAAAATGCATATTCATTTTGATTGAGTTGGTCACGTAAAAACTAAATTATTAGTTAACCTCATCATCAATACAATTTGCATTTATGCGAAAAAAAATCCATTCATTTTTTATATAAATATGATAAGATTTGAGCATTAAATTTCCATTTGATTTAAGCTTTGTTTGGAATAACTTTCTTATTGCTTTGTAAAGTAGCTTTTTAAGCATACAAAATCCTTGAACAAGAACATTGCTTTAAAAAACTAATAAAAAAGCTGTTCCAAGCGAAACCTTATTCGATCCATGCTTTTGTAAAGTTGAAATGACTAAAAGATTGAGCAATTATTGAGCTTATGGTCATTTTATGATTTTAGAGTTCAAGCTTTGAAAATTGGGCTTTAAAGCAAATTATGTTATTGATTAATTGCAAATTATTGATTGATTTAATTTCTTGAGTATACTATGGCTTCATTTGAGATAGCTTTCTTACTACTTAACTTTTTAGACCGCAATCAAAATTTTTATTTGGTCTCACTCTTTTTTTGATAACTTCAGTAAAAAAAATTTAACTAAAAAACTGCTTTCTAGAACTGCTTTAAAATATTACTTTATCTGCAGCAACCTTATAAAACAGTAAAAAAATTGTCCCAAATAAAACCTCAAACCCAAAACTAAAATTTGAAATGAATCAATTTGTTAGTTGATTAATTGAATACTAAAGCAAATAAGGATTAGATAAATATCTAAATCAACATTAAAAAAAAAAAAAAAAAACAATTCAATCAATCAAATTTTGATAATTAGAGTTTTGATATAGCAAGCAAGAGAGAAAGTTCTAAATGATATGGATAACTTAGCCTCACCACTTTTTGTGGAGGCCACATGGGAAGGTCTCTTAGTGCTAGAAACCATAAAGGCAAAGGCTTGCAATGAGTGTGATGCTGAGTTGCATACTGTTGATCTTATTTCATGCATGGGGCCCATCATAAAAGAGTGGAAGGGAGGGGCTTAGGTGCAAAATTATATGAGAAATGTGATGGGGTGCTTAATTGAAGCCTTATCATCAAATAAGAAATGAAATATTAAAAATAAAGTAAGAGATGGAATGTGGTCCCTAAGCCATGTGATGACTTTCCTTTTTACCTTACTTCTTTTGCCTTCACAAGAAAAAGCACTCTATGATCCCCTTATACTCTCTTTTTTTGAACATTTTGGCCAAGAGAAGATTATATCATCACTAGCATTTTTTTGTTAAAAAATAAAAAATTCAGAACATTGTTTTTAAATTTTTAATTTATTATCTTAAACTCGTGATTATTGAAGATATTATGGGAGTTTGATGTTGACATTTTGGCGTGCATATGCAAAAGATATGTAATATATAATTGGATTATTATTTAAGGACAAATTGAACCAATTTTTTAGTTTTAGATTGCATGTGGTGGAAGTATAATTGTGTGGATAACATCTTTTGCCTAATAAGGAAGTAGATACATCTAGGCGTTTCAATTATTGACCTGACCTAATAAATTGCCTCGAAAAATTTTGTTCCAGATTGATTTGTTTAACAAATGCGTTAGGGTTGAGCTTCAATTTTGTACTCGTTTGAGAAATCGTATCGGTTCCGGGTCAATTCGCTAACCAGAATTTGACCCGAGTCCCGTCCGACCTAATCACCCATGTGCATGCCCCTCACTCCGCACTCGTGCACCAACCCAACCGTGCTCGCGGTGAAACGACCACGCCCTTGCCCTCACCCGCCAACGCAATCCTACATGCTCAGGCTCTCAACTTCGCCGGCCCCCGAGTGGTCGAGTTGCATAATCTCCCCCTTACCTGCAGTCATGCAATCCCCTATGCGCCCTTTGCTCGCATGTTGCGCTCTCACACCCACAGTTTAGCAGGTCTGGTTTGGGTCTAGCTTTAGGAACTATTTACTGAATTGGATTTGATTCAAGTCAACTCTTCTATGATATAAATCTAATTTAACCTCATTAAATGTATGATACGCTTGATTTTTATATTTTGAGCAAGGACATCTAAACATCTCATATCATAAAAAATACGGTAGTTGACAAGCTGCTTGAATAAAATATTTAACTTCCTCAACAAAATTATCTGTTAGTGACTTTCTTCACGTTAATAACCTATTATACAACCAAGACCACTGACTTTGGATATCCATATATAATTTGTTCTAACAATTGTACAAACAAAAACATATTTTAATAGTTATTATAATAACATCTTATTTCTCTCTATTCTCGACATTCCTTCTTCACAATATGAAAATGCTATAAAATAATTAATTAAATGTTGTCACTAATTAGTAAAATAATATAATTAAACGCAATTAGCTAATTAATGAATAGTTTTTATGAATAATCAACATGTATCTACAATTTGTAATCATCCAAACATCTCCAATATTTTGTCCATGATTACACGCTAGATATAATTATTTTTGATGTAATGTAATCTTTGATAAAGAAATGAATGCAAAATCTAATATATGTGAAAGTTCAAGAAACAATATGCTAAACATTACTATTTCTTTCATAACCCATTTTATTTGACATTAAAGTTCTCATAAATTTGTTGAGACTTTAGGACATTCATATAATACTATGTAGTTGTTGCCCTAACTTAGCATGCCCCAAGCAATTCCATCACATATTCAAAATATAATGACGAGAAGAGTTGAATGTGGATCAAATTGGTCGTAAAGACGCAACTGATAAAAATTCCTAAGAGTATGAACAAGTAAATTTGAGTATAAATCACTCTAGGTTATGTGAGCTACAACGAAACAGTACAACTTCATTTAGGCCTCGTTTGATTAGGCTTTTTTCTCCGTTTCCATTTGAATACGTCGAAATCAATCAGTATTTACTGTTTGGAATCAAAGCTTAACAATAATTCCTTTTTAATAAACATCGTTTTTTTGGCGGCTACAAAAATTCTTTTCGTATCTGCTTCTTCGGTCACAAAACGGAGTTTCGGAAGCGAATTATGTCTTTTATAATAAAATTTCAAAAGCAGAACTTCTAAACAAACAATTTAAAATTACTTTCAAGTATTAATAAGCACTTTTAAAAATATTAGTCAAACATATCTTTAATCAGTAACACATAAAAAATTTCTTACACTAACGTATCATACGAAACTATGAAACTACATTAATATATAAACTTTGAAATGCAAGATAGTGCATAATCATTTAGCGCAAGCAATTTCAAAAGACAACAATAATAAACCTGATAAGCTACTGAAAAATAAAAAACATATCGTAATGTGATGTACAATGTTGATTGCTCATAGGACAAGAGAAAGAAGATGATCCAACCTAGTGCAAAGACAAACCTTTGTGCTACCAAAAAATCGAAGCAATCTGTGGCTGTGGCAAGAAGTGTTGGAATGGAGAAGAGTTGAAGTTGGAAGCAACTCCAAAGCAGAAATGATGAAGCGACTTGGGAAACTGTGAAGGAAATTTTCTCTGGACGAGGCATTACTATATTATTATTAACTCTAAAATACAAAATAATGCATAATCATTCAATTCAAGAATATCAAAAGTCAACAATAATGAAACTGATAAGCAACTAAAAATTCAAAAAACAATTCATAATATAGTATATATTGACGATTGCTGATAAAAATGAATGAAGAAGGGGATGATCCAACCTAGGGCAAGTCCAAGCAGAAATGATGAAGCTAGTTGTGTCATGGTGAAGGAAAGTTATCTGAACGAGGCACTGGAAAATAGGAAGATCGCAGGCGTGTTTGTAGATGCACGAACCTATTGAGAGGTATTTTCGACTATTTGGTTTCTAAATAAAAATTTTTAGCACGATGAGTATATATAAAATTTTTAAGGATGAAAAAAAAAAAATGAAATTTGGCTCTCATTGATTTGTTGGTCAGAAATTTGACTCCCAATTAAGAAGTGCGTAGCTTATAATTAAAAAAAAAGAAACTAATTTTAGGAAAGTTCTGCTTCCAAACGCTCACGTCAACTGATTTTGCCGTTTTAAACCCGCCTGAAAAGGGTTTAATTAAGCCGAACCAAACGAGGCCGTAGCCAGACTGACTGGCGGTTTACGATCTATTTTTTCATCCCTGCGTGAGGCGGAACTCTAATGCGCTGCTCGCTTGCGCTGTGGCTAGGGTTTGTGCATTGGTCAGGCCGTCGATATGAATCAGGGCGCGGAGAAGCTGAGATGCACCAAGGAGCCGTATATAGAGGTCAACGGTCACCAGAGAATGTAAGACTGTTTTCTTGCGCTTGTTTTTAATGAAATATTTAACTGTTGCTTAGGATATTTTACTGAATTCCTTGTAATGTTCCCGCCAGTGAAAGCATTCGTTTCAGTGTACATTCCGGCGATGATATAAGAAAACAAGCAGAGGTTCAGGTTTGGAAGAATGTCGTTTACGATGTAAATATCAAGCCTGCACCCGATGGATTACTCGACCTTCGGATGGTACTTATTTTGATATGCATACTATTTTGCATTAAAATTTGCATTTTCAGAAATTGTCTGTCTGTTATGTTCCTTGATCTACTCTAGTTGATGGGGAGTTATTATTATTTCTATTATCTAAGGAGGAATAATGATTTGGTATCTTCCTTTTGACTTGTTCATAAGTTATTCGATTGGTGACTATACCCACCACGAACTGCTCAAATTTTTGCTCCATGGATGATGGTTTGCTGTTATTACTTAATTATTGATGCATTGTGAAGGAGAGAAAAAAATACAAATTTGTTGTGCCTTACTCGGGGAACCATTGTTTGCCATGCTTGAGATGATAACATGCCAGAATATTTCTAGGTGAAGTAGGAGTTTACCTGTGAAGAATAGTGAAGTGTCTCTATGTTCCAGTGGGAAGGACGTTACCATTTTACACAACTATCCTGTATGTTTTAAGGGATCATGATGTAAATATAAAAGTTTATACTCATGGTTATGTAAATCGTGCAGTTGAGATAAACAAAATGATAATCTTAACATTATTTTTTACTTTTGGCTTTTTTTAGTTTCATAAATTTTCTTTTAGTTTTAGTTTATTTGCGTAAGTATGCTTGTCATGCCACCACCACAACAACAAGCCTTTATCTCACTATGTGGAGTCGGCTACATGAATATTTTTTTCCCATTGTGTCATGTTAAGAGTCAAATTCTCATCTAAATCTAATAAAGAAAGTCATTTATAATATTTTATAACCAAGTCTTTTTAGGTCTAGCTCTACCTTTCTTGACAGAAGTCAAATATAATACATCAACTTTCCTAATCGGGTCATTGGAAGACCGCTGTTTTATGTGACCAAACCATCTAAGGAGACTCTTTCTAATCTTATCTTCCATTGGAGCTACTCCAACCTTTTCACTTATATGCATATTTTGTATCCTGTCATGCTAACCTTTTTCCCTTGGTTCAAATTGATTTCTATGGTGTTTTGGTTTAGGTCTGTTGTCGTTGGTTTTATGTTATATGGATGAGTTTCAATTGGGTTATTGCTGATTTTGTTTGTGTTATTTAGTTCCTGATATTATAGTAATGCAGGAATTATTTTTTGTGCGTTTACAACAATTGTGACATGTGCTTACCCACTCGGTTTTATGGTTTCGCTATAGTTTCATGCTTATCTTCGCTTCCTAACTATTTGCGATAGTTGTATGCAACTTTTCGGTTCAGTGTTTCAGCTATTGTTTTTTATTTGGGATTGGTGACTTTGATGATTATTCATACAAAATTATGGCATTTAATTTATCAATTGATTGCTTAATAAAATTCCCTCTTTCTCTCAAGCTTGTGTACCAACAGATGCTGAATTATTCAAGTACTTATTGAGAAAATCTTAGCTTTGGTTTGACATAAAGCTTAAATTTCTTTAGTTGGTGGTATCTTACATTTGTTTTTTAGTTTATATAATTTGATATTGGGTTTGTAAGTGTCATTGATTTTTTGGTCAAAACTACCACAATTGAATTCTCTTGTTGCGGCATGTTGAGAATACAACTCCCTCGGATTGATGACTTGGTAAAAATAAGAAAGATATAATTGGAATAAACTCAAGCATGAGCATAATGAAGGGATTAATTTCTCATGCATCTCATTATCTTATTCTTGCATGTGGTAGAAACAAAAAAAAGGAAGGCTTGCACCCATGGATTGGTAACTTGAGAAATTTGATGCATTAAGATGGAGAGACTAGCTAGAATGGAATGCATGTATACATATTTTATTACATGTCAGAGTCGACCACCATTCATTGTAATTATTTCTCACTAGGAATTGCATAATTTCCTATTTGTTATTTATACGTCATAAAAAATTATCTTGATTGGGCATAAATCTCGAGACATATTTGAATTATAAACTTCTAAAATTAAATTCAGGGCAATTTGAATTTTGATTCCAACAAACTTATAGCCAATTTGAATGTCTCCATAAGATGAAATCAACGTCACAAAACATACTCTAATCTGGGCCAAAGTAGGCCCAACTCAAAGACTTGAATCGTAATTGAAAACTTCAAGACACTAGTTGGAAAAACAAATAAACTTCAAATTTGACATGCTTATAGTCGAATTGAGCGGCTCGACGATACTAATCCAATAAGTCTAACATTGGTTAATTCCAACATCAGTAAGACAACTAAATGCTGAACGAACGCTTCATGATTAATGGAATTAATATAGGCCGTCTGATGGAGTGCTCATTTGCTTCGAATTTCCTCCATATTTATGAGACATGCCACTCCAAAAATGTATAAATAGCCCCCAACTCTGTAGATGAAGGAGAGGAGCTTAGGCTTTGGCTGGAGATTCAAGAGAGCACTAAGATTTGAAGAATCTCAGAGCTACACCCGTTTACCACTGCTAACAAACCCTCACTGCCCGAACGCTGCCTCCAGATCTTTGCCTGACCACTGCTGTTGGACCTTCATCGAACTTTCACTCACCGACTGCCGCCATCAGACCTTTCTCCGGCTGATTGCCACCATCGGTCCTCCTCTGCTAGAACATTGCTATTGGACCTCTTATACCTGACCATCGCCATCGGACCTTCTATGTCTGACTGCAGCCATCGAACTTTTATGGGCTTAGAACCATCATCAGATTATGATATTTCTAATTATTATCGTTTGACTACAGTCCTTTTGACCTCTGTTGCTCGACTACGGTCCTTCTGACTTTTGTCAGCAATCGATTATCTGCCCTCCAATCTTTGTCGCCTGCCAACTGCGGTCCTTGAACCATCGTCCCCGACAACAGTCTCATAAACACAGTCGCCCAACTACGGTCCTCCAACCACCATCGCTTAATAGTCCTTCAACCTACATCACCTGACTACGATCTTCTGACCCCCTATCGCTCTATAATAATCATCGAATAGCCATCTGTCGACTACGGTATTCGACTCGTTATCGCTCAATTATGGTCTTCCAACTACTGTTGCTCGATTACGATCCTTCGACCCTCATCGCCTGATTATGGACCACTATTGTGAGTTGAAGTGCAAGCTACAACCTGTTGTGGTCTTGTCTAATACTGAAGCCGAGTAAATGGCTGCAGTCGATGCAGTGAAGGATGCTATTTGGCTCAAAGGCTTGTTGACAGAGTTGGTTCATCCTATTTCAAAAACTGGTGAAAATTCTTTGAGGCAATCAAAGTGCTGTGTTCTTATCTAAGAATCCCATGTTTCTTGAAAGGACTAAACACATTGACATCAATTTTAACTTTCTCAAAGAAACCGTGTCAAATGGCGCGGTGGAGATTGTGAAGGTATCTATAAAAGATAATGCATCTGATGTGTTGAACGAATCTCTTCTAAATCATAAGTTTTAGCATTGCTTAAACTTGTTAAGGATGGTAAGGTAGACACCCAGACAACATTTCAAATCAAGAGCCAATATGGCGATTATCAGATATTGGTTATTATTTGGCATGTTATTTCTATTTTTAATTTAAGTCATTGTTTTAGGCATTTTACCTTTTTGCCTCTAAGGGTTGTTTTAGTATAAATAGGGGTCCCTTGTATTGTTTCAAAAAGAGAATGCATAATAAGAATTTAGTCCAAAATTTATGTCAAAAAACAGTGAGCTCTCTTTCTTCTCTCTCTCTCTCTCTCTCTCCCTCCCTCTCTCTAGGTGGAGACAACAAGAAGCTGCTGTCTATTTATCAGCCCAGACAGCGAGAAGTAGCAACAGTGGAAACAACCAGGTGCTACTGGCCGGCGGGTTTAGGTGAGGGAGATTAAAAGAAGAGGTGACTAACGGGTTAGGTGGAACCGCTGGGTGCTGGAGAAGGTGCAGGAATTCAAGATCTCTTTCTTCTTGGTTTGTTTTTCTCAACAATCCTGCAAAATAAAATCAATGAGAAATTAGTTAGATGCTCAATAACGTGCTGACAACTTAATCAACAAATGGCCAATACAGAGCCTAATGCGGGAGATCTTCTTGATTTAAGAACTTAGTTGAAAACCCTTGATTAGCATGAACCACACCACTTTCTCAGCTCTAGACTTTGCTCTTCACTTGTGGGTATCTTTTCTTCATAGAGATTTTTACCCAAAGAAATTTGGGTGGGTATTTCCTGCTACTTGTAAACAAACACGAAGAAACAAGGTTGGATCCATTATTCCAAGAAGTTAAGAAACTAAATAATGAACTATAATTACAAAAAGAGAACCTAGTTAAGGCCTTTGGACGAGAAAGAAAGAGAGATTGTTGTTAAAATTTTCTTAATGAGTGCCTTACTAATGACTCCCAAGTTATTGATTGCCCAGTTTTGGGTGTTGAACATTGCATGACACTTAGGATTTGTCTGGATGACTGCAATATTCTATAAAGTTTATTGTGAAGTTGTTGTAAAGAAAACAACTTCTTTACTATAGTTGCAAAAGCAACTTTCCATCACATAAATTTCTAAAAAGCAGTAGCTAAAAATGTTATGGTTGCTATCTAAAAACCAAAGAATCTAGAAAGCTGTCCCAAATAAACAGTTAATTATTTACCCCCCCCCCCCAGCTTTGGGCGAATGCCCGGGTGATGGAACATCCAAATTTAAATGTTTTCAAGAGTCTCACCACCCATTTTCATAACCAAATACATGAACCGTAATCTCCAAAAACACCGGTTGGAGTGTTTGCCCCTAAATAGTGTCCAAAGAAAATTTGGAAGTCTGTTATTGACGGTTTCGACGTCCCGGACTCCAATATGATTCCCTTTGATCTCCACCTTTTCTCCAATTTCAGGGAATCCACCCCAAGATCAAACTCTTATTTACACATCTATCCATAAAAAAAGGAAAATAAAAGTGTTCATTAATTTAAAGAAAAAATATTTATAAATGACTTCTTCCTGATTTTTTAATTTTTGAGGTGAAAAAATATTTAAAGAATTATGAGAGGCCATTCTTTTTCAATTACACAACTTTCTTATTAAGGACTCTTTCCCCTTTTCTCCTTATTTTCTCCTCATTTATCATTATTGTTTAAAAATATGATTGAATCATATGAATTTTACTAGATCTGCGACAATTCGGATTTGTTTTTTTTTTTGTTTTTATATGAAATTTCAATACTTGTTGAATTATCATGGCATGAATTTGATGTAATACAATGAAGATGAAACAAGAATTGCTTATACGATATTAATAAAAGGTAAACTTTGCTCGGCTAAACATAAACGGATGCGTATTCAAGTTAGATCTTAGAATATTCCACGGAAAGACTAAGTAATGACTAGTTATTACGATAGAGATTAATAGGAAACTTACAAAATTACATCATTAAATAAATGAGTAGAGAAAATGACACGTAACAAAATTCATAGTTTAAAATTAGATCCTTCACCTTGGGATCCCTCACACACACTCTTGATAGTGGTCGGCTTAGCGGAAGAAGATTACAAACAAGCTTAGGGATGCCACTAGTAGACACGTGATGCCAAGGGGGCTAGTCGCTGGGGAAGGAACCGGATTTGGAGGAGCGGGTAGTCGTTCGGCGATCTTCCCCTATTCAAGAGATATTTGTTCGTCGACGACTTCCGCTAAATGGGAGAGGATACAATCCACATATTTTTGGACTCCGGTGCCTTCGGCCCCAAATCCGGGGTCAAAGAAAGGTGATCGGATGACGTCAATCTTCCCTTGAGAATTGAGAATAAGTCCGTGATCAACTTTCGGATCGTCCATGCATGATCATGGAAGGGTTTGGAGTGTTGTAGTGGTGTTGTGGTGGGGGAGCCGCCACTTGGGAGGGGCGGCCAAGGGGAAGATGAGAGAGGTGGGTGGGCTCGGGTTGGAGGAGGTGGAGAAGGGGGCGGCTAGGGCTAGGTTAGAGTTAGGAAGGATTACTAGAGATCTGAAATTAATTTCAGATTAAGTGAATATGAAGGGAAAGAAAGTGAATTTGATTTCAAATTCAAATTGTAGTTGGGCTTAAGTAGGAAATCTAGGTGGAGCCCAAGCATGGGGCCGGCTACATTATGAGAGGGAGAGGGGTTATGGGGAGGAATCCAAGAGCTTCCAAAACAAGCTATGTAAATTAGGAAAGGAATTGTCATATCCAATCTAATTAAAATTTCATTTGGATTTAGATTCATTTACCTTCCTAATTTGGAATTCCAAATAAGGAAGATATTTGAAATTCAAAATTAGAATTTCAAATAATTAGAATTCTTTTCCTCTTCCTTAGCTTAATTTAGGAAAGCAATTAAGGTGATGGAAATCAGCCCAATGATGGAGATGGGGGAGTAGGACGGCTACACGAGATTGGGGAAGAAGAAGAAGAGATAGAGGAAAACCAAGAGCTCACCCGCAAGGGTTGTTGGATACTTCGATTGAGCCTCTCCTAGGCTTCACCACTCTCTCTAGAGCTCACAAAGACATAAAAAAAAAAAAACAAAAGCTGACATTTTATATCAATATTCATTAACCATTACAAAGCTAAGAGACCTTAATATATAGGCTTCAATGAAAGAAAAGCAGAAAGACACAAATGCCCTCGGGGTTACAATAGCGACTCACTACCCATAGTGATGTAGACAAAGGGGGGGTCAACACTAGTTCAAAATAAATCAAATTTTGGCTTCCCTTGAGTCTAGTAGTTCATCATATTTGAGCTAAACTTTTAGTTCATTTATGAGCTGGACTTTAGTTCATTTATTGAACTAAGGGTTAGCTCATTATGAGCTAATATTTTAGTTCATTTATTATCCTATATTAAATGTACTTTTTATGTTTTTTATGTTTTTAATTATGTAAGTCTCTTGGAATTCCAAACCGGCTTTTGGAATTCCAAGAAATGTCTTTTCCCATGAGGTGACTCCTTGGTTTCCTCATGGCTTTTAGTATTTTGTGTTTGCCTCTTGGGATCTCACGGCTGGCTCCTTATTCCGTGATCGTCCCTCGTTTCCCGTGGCCGTGGCTCTTGGTCCGTGCGGTTCCCCTCGTCTCCCGTGGCTGTCTCCTTGGTTCCTGGTTTGGGTGATTAACCGTGAGCATGGGGGGAGGATTTCTATGTTTTAATGCTTAGTTTATTATGTCAAAATTAATGTAATGTGTCTCTTTGTATTCCCTTTCATACCTATAAATATGAGGGGTTGTTTATGTTTGAAGTTAAGTGAATGATATTTGATTTTTGGAAAAAAATCTGTTAACCTGCGGGTTGCTTGGAAATCCTGCGGGCTCTTTCCACCCTTCTTTCTCATCCCCTCCGGAAATCCTGCGGGCTCTTTCCAACCTTTCTTCTCGGGCTTCTAATCTCTTTCGTCTCTCCGCAAGTGCCACTCCACCTGTATCCTTCTTCTCTAAGTGAAGCAACTTTAGGGTGTCGTCATTTTGTTTGCAAGAGTCGTTTGTATTGTTGTAAGTTTTCTTTTGTTTAGTTTAATTTGAAATGTAAGAGTTTGTTCGTCTCTTTCCTCGTCTTTAGTCATTTTCGTCCGTAGAAGTCCATCGTGTCCTTTGCGATCGAGAGATATAGGGCCCCCTGTATCTTTTGCCCGCATCACATAGGGGGTAAACTAGGAAAATAGAAAAAAAGGAAAATAAATAAAATACAAAATAGATCAAAAGTTCAGACTCTGGATCGTAGCCGTCGATCTATGACTCCGACGACGGTACACATGTCGAAATCTCGGACTGATGTCCTCATCAGAATCCCTTCCCACATAGTGGGATAAAAATTTGATGTTATTGTTGTTGTATGAAATTTCAATCATGTGTGTGGTTGTCAAGAACCTTAACTTTCTTCTAATTATTTTCTTATAGGTCAAAATCGTTTCTTTTGTATTGGATTATACCACATTCGTTTTCATTTGAAGTAGTAAATAATTGTTTTAAGATTTTCTTTTCTTGCAAAATTTGAATGTTTTTAGCATCGATTGATCACATCTAAATCTGACTTGCATGCTAGATATGGATTAGAAGCCGTAAGCCCTAGAATGCCAGACATCACATCCTATATTTAATGTAATTTATTATCTCTTGCATATTGATTCATGCGCAAATTGTTCCAGTGACTTAATTGCACAGCAATGCATTAAATTTATTTGAAGATAGAAGTAAACTTTCAGATTAATTTTTTTTTTTCGAAATTCAGGGAATGAATGATGCTTTTTATGAGTAAACCTTTATTTTGCAATTCTGTAAGTTGCCAATTGTGTTTGGGTTGTTTGAAAAATATAAGTGGTTTTTAAATATAGAGTCTAAGACATATATGCGACCTTGCAATAGGGCATTCCCTCATGCCAAGTTGGTAATAAATATGATGTTTATGTGCGCATGTCATGGTTATTTTTGGGCAGGCAGGTGGAGTTTAACGTAGATTTTGGCATGATTAATTGATTTTTTTAGAGGTGAAATCAAAATCATTCTACAATTTGTATTCCCGTACACTAGTATAAACATACATTGATTCATCAATCTTTTCTTTTTTCATGATCTATTAATTCACGTCATCTGACTTTCTTTGGGGCTTCCGTCTGTTAAATCACCTTTCAACTTGTTTCAGGGCCCTCCAAATCGAAATTTTACTTGTGCTACATGTCATGGCAATTTCACAGAGTGTCCTGGACACTTTGGATGGTTGAAGCTTACGCTTCCAGTTTTTAATGTTGGTTATTTTAATTCTATCTTGAACATTCTGAAGTGCATCTGTAAGGTAATTGTTTTCCTTTGTAAACTATCCATTTTAATTGAAAACTCTATGCTTTAATGACATTGTTCAGCTATTCTCAAAATTTTTTTGATCTAAGATTATATCGATTAGTATTTCCTTGAAACTCTGGACTGCATAAATGATTCTACTAATAGGTTTTTATTTTATAATTATTGTGAATTCCTTCCAGGCTTGTGGTAGAATCCTTCTTCTAGAGAGCGAGCGGAGAATTTTCTTGAAGACAATGCGAAAGCCTAGAGCAGATCCAACTCAGAAAGATCATTTACTGAAGAAAATTAGACAAAAATGTGGTAGCGAGTGCCTCCATTGTGGCTACAAAAATGGTTTGTGCTCTAAATAAATGCGGACATCTTTAATATCTTATACAATTTTTTAGCCATTTTGGATCTATTTTGGTTAACTTAAATTGGTTGAGTTAAAGTCATCATATTTGCAAACTAAATAATGCAATCCACATTATAGTTTATTTGAAGAAATGATAGAAATTGTTGGTTTTGGATTCTTTTGTGCAAGAGAGCTGTAAAATCCCCATAACTTCTTTTCTATTTTTATAATGTCAATTTTAAATTGTCAAATGAGAAAAATTGCCAATAGTAAGTTTTATTGGGCATAGAGATACTGAAAATACAAGATTAAAGTACCCTAAAGCAAAACTCATAAAATGCAGCTTGAGTTGTTGGCAGCAATCAGCACCTTATGTTGAACTGCTGGGTAAATTGTGATATGCATCTATAAGAGAGTGATAACTACCAGGGAAAGACCGAAAGATAACGAACCAGCCAACCACCTGGTGGAGTGGTGTGGCCTTTCATATCCATAGTGGAGGTCCGGGATTAACATCCTTGCCAAATAAATAAAATAAAATAAGGCAGATAACCATCAGTAAAAGCTCTTTAATGGATAGATTGAACTGGTTTAGGCATGCAAAAAAAGCAAATGGAGCATGTATTTGATTCGGGTTTTCAAGAACTAGAGAGGTGGTTTATGCTGAAAATGACTTACAAGGATTTGTTGGAACATATTTAGCTAATGTAATACTGAAACTAAATGTACCTCTTAGTTGGAATGGAGACCACAGAAGGTTCAACTATTTTAGTTTTTATCATGCTGACAATCTAATTGGACCTCCATCTTAGTGCAAAATTGCCATATGTTGGGGAAGTGAAATAGCCAATATAATGGATTCTTTTTGCTATGCAAAGTGCCGTCGAATAATTCTCCATTTCTTTGTTATCTTGTACTTCTGTGGGTGCATTGCAGCTTCAATTTCCTGTCATTTTTCAGTACATCTGTATAATTGACTTTGGGAAGCCCGCATGCCAAATTCTCTTTTTAAAGCTCCTGTTGACCCATTTCGTCGATGTCTATGCCAAGTGACTTCCAATAATTTTCAGATAATGATTAGTAAATGTATGTCTATGTGGTGAAGGGAAACATGTGTCTGCTTAGCTATTGCATAAGAGATGTCATAATGTGTTTTATACGCTCATTATGTGGTGCAAATGCAGTTGCCTGTATTTTTTCATCATTGATACCGATCCAGTTGTACAATGAAATATTGAACCTTTTTTGTTCTGTTTTTGTTTCTAACTCACGGTTATTTTTATAATGAAGGTGTAGTAAAAAAATTAGGTTCTTCTCTCACTATAGTTGAAGATTTTACCAGAAAGATTGATGGAAGCATGAATGAATTCCGTTCTGCATTATCGCACTTGAAAGATGGTGCCTCTTTCCAATTAATTCATGTTCTTCGTCCACTGAAAGTTCTTGCTCTATTCAAAAGAATGCTTGATCAGGTAACCGATCTCTTAGTTCTCCAAGGCATTTTGGATGTGTTTTCTTGTAGTTATATATTTTTTAACGTTTGGTTTTATTTTTCTGTTCTCACTACAGGATTGTGAATTACTTAATCTCAATGATAGGCCTGAGAAACTTATCATTACTGACATTGCTGTGCCACCATCTCCTATTCGACCTTCTGTGATAATGGATGCTGGAATGAGGTCAATTAATGATTTATTCCATTTTAGTCTTCGATACCAGTGCTTAGCTGAGTTTGGTGTCTTTTGCATTAGGATTGTGGTGCTGGAAATCTCACTTAACTGTCCTTTATTGCAGTATGGAAAATGACATTACTATCATCCTTAAAGGTATAGTCAACACGAATTCCATTCTCAGAGAGGATCTTGAAGGTGCTGCTCCCCTGTTTAAGTGTTTGGTGAGGTTCATGTTTTGTTTCGAGTGCTATTTTTGTTGGATCGTTCGGTGTTAATTATTTTATCAAGTTGTATTAGCATCGTGAAATTAACTTTTGGTTTTTAAATAGGCTGGTCTGAGCTTTTTAAGTGAAAGAAAAATAAATTAATTTGCAATTGGTTGTTATATAATGTTGATGCTGTCTGAAGTCCGTAGCATAGATGCATTTTCTTTTTGCCAATTCTTGTTTGCCAAATAAGCATACTCTGTGCATACATATTTTCTTGGTTGCAATTTCTAAGATGTGGGGATTGTTGTTGCCTCTAAATACTGTTCTCATGCTAATTCGTTAAATGATTTATAACTTCGATTTTTCCTATGTGGTTTGTTGACATTTTGTTTGTGTCGACTCGAGTCGGATTGGACCCCGATCGGGTTTGATTCGACCCGATCAACTTAATCGGTCATCGTTGAACTCAAAATTTTTACAGTTTTAAACTATCTTATGGATTTAGAGGCTTCTTTTGTTTCTTTTAGCAAATATTAGCTTATTGATTGCTTTCAGGAGTGCTGGGATCTCCTTCAAGTTCAAGTGGCTGAGTATATTAATAGTGAAGCTCCTTGTGTTCCTGATAACAAAAATCGTGGGCTCATCCAACGGCTCAAGGGCAAGCAGGGGAGATTTCGTGGCAACTTATCTGGGAAGCGTGTTGAATTTACAGGGCGAACTGTGATTTCTCCAGATCCAAATTTAAAAATAACCGAGGTTTCTTTTCCCTCGAACACTTCTGAGTTGCTATCACATAACCTTTTTGTGCATTTTCCTCTAATCATAATTAAATCCTCTATGGTCCTCTAGGTTGCTATTCCAACTGTAATGGCTCAGATATTGACGTACCCTGAAAGAGTGTACCGTCACAATATAGAGAAATTAAGACAGTGTGTTCGTAATGGAAGATTTAAATATCCAGGAGCTAATTTTGCTGTATTATCAAGTGGATCAACAATGTGAGTTACCGTTAATTTAACCTTTGTTTCTTTCGCCTCTTTTAATTGATTATGGTAAATAAGGAGCTTATCCTGCAGGGATTTGAAGTTTGAAGGGAGGAAAAATGTTGCAAATGACCTGAAATATGGTGATATAGTGCAAAGGCACTTGGAAGATGGTGATGTTGTTCTTTTCAACAGACAACCAAGCTTACATCGTATGTCTCTCATGTGTCACAGGGTATAGCAATGAAGTCCTTCTCTTTAGTAGACTAGGTTTTTTTATACCATTTTATTTTGCAGCTGCTCAGCTAATGTGTGTCACTTCTCTCTTGCTTTGTACAGGCAAGAATCATGCCTTGGAAAACACTGAGATTCAATGAATCTGTTTGCAATCCATATAATGCTGATTTTGATGGTGATGAAATGAACTTGCATGTTCCTCAAACAGAAGAAGCTCGCACTGAGGCACTTACGCTTATGGGGGTATTTTTTTTTTTTTTTTTTTTTATTTGTTTTCTTGAAAAAGAACCTATGAATGCAAGTAATCCATGTTTTAAATTTATAGTGCCCGAAAACTTTTTTAGAAGGGTTTTCAATGAATGAAAATTGTTTGAATCTCACAATGGTTCTGCAAAAAAATTCTAATAAATTTAATGCAAAATGTCATTAAAAAGTATCTATTGTGCTTGGAATTAGCAAAAAGGAAGAGGTTTTTTGGCGTTTAAACATCAATATAATGAACTCATACTGGGCAAACTTAATTACGTGTGGGTAATCCATTGTCTACTTGATTCATATACTTGCATGCACATCTAAGTGAATTTTAGATTGGGGGTTCCAGCATTTGGTATGTTCGATTTTCTTTATGGCCTCCCAATCTCACGTTCTTTTATAAAAATATCAAATTGATAATTAAGTATTGTTCGATTTTCTCAAGTAGATAGCTTAACTTCTGTCTCTGCTACTAAAAGCATAGTGTGGTTGATCATGCTGAGTAGTCTTCTTGGTTGGCAAATCAGATGATCTACGTTAAATTAGATTATAGCAAAATTTACATTATAAATTATATCGATAAATTAATGTTAACTCATTTATTATTAAAAAATAAATAAATTTATTTTTATATCATATAAATAAATAAATAAATAAATATTAAATAGATAAAAATTTAAATAATATCAACCAAAAATTAAATATTATTCATATTATAAAATTTAATTAAAAAATGTGTAAAAATATATAATGTATGTGTAGTGAATCTGAAAACTTCATCTTAGTTTTTAAGTTCCACATCACTTGGCACTATATATTTGCATTGTTTATATTGCTTTTTGGGTTTGCATGAGCAAAGAAGTCACATGGAGTGATGGGGTCGTGTGAAAAAGCAAATTTGTTGCTTATTTAATAAATAATTATTATAAAATTTAATACATATTTTAAGGTTAAAATAAAAAAAATTTAAATTAATTAATTTAGACAATGTTTAAAATTGTGTAATTGGATATTAAGACGTTTTTCATGCTTGAGGCGAGACGTAAGCCTCAAGGCGTAAGCCTCAAAATGATAAAATTGCGTAAAGTCAAAATTATAAATTTTTTGTATACTAATCTAATAATATATTAAAAGTCGACATAATAAATAAGTTATCATATATATAAAACATAAAAAGCACAAGATATGAAGTATTAAGAAATTAGCTGTTTAAAATTAAAGTAAAATTCAAATATTACAATAATAAGACAACATAAAATATAGTTCAACTCAAAATTAATTTTTTATATTTATCGTAAATTAATTTTAGAGCAGCTCAAAGTGTTTTCAAATGAAGCCATATTTAAGTCATTCTGTTGTTAGTGATTGGGTTGTGTTTGTTGAGAGATTTACTCATAACTTCCAAAATTGCATTAAGAACAATTATTTAAATAATAAACAAGCTGATTATTTTAAAAAAAATCAGGCTGAAACATCCTGCATAAAATATGACACTTAACTGTATCAGCACTCAATACCAAAGTGTTAAAAAGTAAGATTATTAGTTTCAATAAATGTTTTATATCAAAATTCCCCACTAATTGTAGAATTATCTTCTATAACATCAAATCAATAGCACTTTGGAAGGACATAAATAATACATCAAAAACTATTTAGCCAGCAAAATTATTCGCATCAAGCCAAAAACTCACATTGTAAATGTAAAATTAGTATAATAAAATAAAGCTATTTTTTTCTAAATATGAAACACATCTAATGGAGAAAAAGATTTTTAGTAACATATTATAACAAGTGGTGCATTGGTAGAATCAAACCAATTTCTCAAGATTATCTTCTCTGCTCTAATTTAGAAGTATATCTTGCATGAAAATGATTTAGTATATTTGATCATACAAAAATATGAGAAAAAGTATAAGAAAGATACATACAGAAAAATTCACGACCAACTAATCCATTCATTCACATAACACAATATCCCAGAAAAAATCCACCTATCCAAAACAACTACAAAAGTTGAAGTGGAGGCTGACACTAAAATAAATTAAAATTTTACATATGTACAAAGCTAGATCTTTCATAAAAAAAAGAAAAAGAAAAATGTATATTCCTAAAACTTCAAGAATTAAAGGATGGACAAGAGAATGAAATGAAAAATCTCTCAACAAAGCGTGTGAATATTGACATACCTGAACGACAAAAAATGGGAGAAACTGCCGCAGAGAGTTCTAAACCTTCCGAACTTCCGATATGATCCGATCCGATCCAATAGGGTACATACTCTCTACATGCGACTCCACCTACGAACGTTCGAAGAAGAAGACAATGAAGGTTCTAGAACATCATCGAAGAAGGCAATGAAGCTTTAATAACACATCCTAAACCTAACATGTGGTGCTTAGGTGAAGTCGAAGAGGAGGAACACGAAGAAGTGGAAGACAGCCGTAGTCCAAGCGAAGTCGCAAAACACGAACACAGGCGAAGTCGACGAGCACGAAGGCATGCATGCGATGTCAAAGAGCACGATGGCAGTCGAAGTTCGAAGTGCAGGGCATGAGAAGTCGAATAGCACGAAAGAAATTAGAAATACATATATTAGGTTTAGGTTTTTATTTTTTATATTAGTTTTTAAGGGTCGAACGCCTCGTTGAAGTGAGGCGAGGAACGCCTCGCGTATCACGTTCAACGCGTCTGCCTTGACGTGTAACAAAATTGAATTGCGCTGAGGTGCGCCTCTTGTTGTGCAATTTTAAACCATGAATTTAGGCTTGTTTTAAAAATTAATTATTTCATATAAAATAACCGAACCGGTTTTTGAAAACCAACACTAGATCACCAGTTAACTGGTCGAATCCTGGTCGAATCGGTTTAATCGCGCTATGAAACCGATTTTGGGAATGAACCGGACCAACCACTTTGGTCTAGTTTTTAAAACATTGTTAAAACTAGTTCTCTATTTTCTTATTTTATTCTCTTAATTTGTTTTCGCTTTATGAGCACTAATATATCTTTTTCTCCTTCTGAGTTTTACTATTGTTTTCTAAAAGTAAATGCAAATCTAGGATATATGGGCCCAACTTGTAACCATGAAGTTGTGAGCCAGCCCGAGTGGATGGAACAAATTTCTAACGATTTCAGCTCTCTTGCAAAACGTTGACAGCCATCATCTTTGTACAAGAAAACATCCTTCCGAGTTCTCTGTTGTCTTATCATTTGCAGTGTCATATTTTTTTCATTAAGAAGCAGTTAATCTAACTAGTTTTTCTTTTAGAATTTAGTAACAGGTTGCTAGTGTCACGACCCGGCCCGGTTAGCTCGTAGATACGAGGCGGGAACGAGATCGGACGTTTAGATAAGTAACTAATCATTCTTCAAGTAAATAATACTATTCAATGAAATCTTCAAAGACAAAAAGCGCCTCTAAACATTTTCTATTTTCATTCCAAAAAGTGTTTTCAAAATAAACAAGATGGCTAACTACCAACCAACATGCTAAGCCATCCAAAATTATAGTAAGAGACTACAACAAGTAAAACTACTATAAATGAACCTGTCACCCGGGGTTCGACGACTATATGTAAACCTCGGGTTGTCAGCCATCTCTTCTACCAGGTTCTCCTGAAAATTCCCAAAACTAGGGAGTGAGCTACGCTCAGTATGTGACAAATTTCAATCTAAAATTCATACAATGGGGAATGTACTATGCAAGATACCAATGCAAATCAATGTAAGATAAATGTTTTGTTATATGTAAGGTTGATGCTTTGATGTAAGGATGTCATATGTAGAAGTTATGTCATTTGTAAAAATGCCATATTACATGTTCCTTCTTACTTAGCAAATATCAACTATTACTATTTACTATAATACACCCGTACCGGAGTACCTCTATTGTACTGATCAGGTACAATTTCATATTTGGCCATTTATCCTCATATTGCTCCAAGAGCCTTATTGTTCTCAAGAACCATATTGTGCCAAGGCACCATTGGTACTCCGCAATTCAACATACACAAACTTGTATTTCATAATCATAGTAATAAGATTCTTTACATCAGATGATGTGCCACATGTATGTGTATGCTTGTAGTGGGCATGTAAGTAAAATGTAATCCCATAAACAATACATGAAGTATCATATGCAATATAAGGATACACATGAATGAAGCTCATAACAATACATGAAATTTATGCTAACATCCAAAATTAAACAATATTAGAGACTTTAATGAAGCTCATAAACATAGGCAATACATAAAGAAATTCTATGAATTTTAAAAGGCAAGATGTCACTTACACTTAAATCTTTCTTTGCTATTCTTCTTCGTACTCTTTACCAATGTCCTTTATTCAAACCTAAGGGAAAAGAAATTTCCAAATTTTATCACATGCATTAAGTTCTCCAAAAGCATTTATTTCATTTAAAATAAATTGTTATTTTCGGAATTATATTATATAAAAATTAAGAAAAATTCTTTTCTTTCAAATTCCTCTTTTTTTCTTCCTTAGAGACTTCCCATGTCTCATAGAATTAATTTGGGTTAACTCTAAGCTTACAATTATTATTTTTGGAAAAGCCCTAAAGTGAAATTTCCAAAATCTCTAAAAAAAATTTTGGATTTCAAGCTACAAATGTTTCTAAATCCCTCATAACATCAATTCTAGAACAAAAGAAATTTTCCACAAAACCCTAAATTTTTAAACCTACAATTTTCTTCATAAAACAATTTATTTTCTTACTCAAGAGTGTGCACACAAACACTCTCTAATAATTCTCTATGAAAGCCCCATCAAAATCAAAACCCTAAATTTGAAACTTAAGTTTATTCTTAAGAAAACTTCTTGATTATGACTTAGAAACATGTTCCTAAGCAAGTCCTATCATTTTCCTAAGAAAACCCAACAAAAAAAATAAAACCCTAAAAATTTCTCCAAGAAAAATCTCATAAAAGAGGGAAGTTTCTTGCAATATACACTTACCTCTCTTCTTCCCTAGGCCTCCCCGACGTTTTTTCCAAAAGAAGCTCGCCGGAAAACCCGCCGGTCACCGGCCTTCGTGCGTCTCCCGTCGCCCTCCCCCTCTCTCCCGTCCGCTTCTCTTCTTTCGGCCGAGAGAACACAACAAGGGACCGAATAATTCGGTCCCTTAAGAGGGCTTTTAGAGAAAATAAAATGCCAATTACGCATGTGCCCTTTTTCCCTAATATTTCCTTAAGGGCTCTAAGGGTAAAAGGGGAAATTAGCATAAATGTTACTTAAACCTTCTTCGGCAATTTATATCTCCAAAACCGAGCGAAATTAAATATAAGTTCTTTATACCATTTCGCTCGAAATTTCGAGACGAATCTAACGAAATTTATTTCGTCGAATTCCGACGACGTCGAAATTTCACTTAAGTTCGTCGCGGCGCATCGATGTGCGTGCGACGCACTCAAATGACGAATTTCGGGTTTTACAGCTAGAATTCCAGAAAACCTTGGAATCCTCCACTTGCTGAGTTAGGATAGTAGCCAATATGATGAGGACATTAGATTTTGACGTGTACCATCGTCGGAGACGCAGATCGACGGCTACGAATCCAGAGCCTTTATTTCTGATTTGTTTTGTATTTTATTTATTCTCGCATTTTATTTTCATAGTTTGCCCCTGTGGGTATTTAGTCGCTTGTGTAGCCATGAGGGCATTTGTGTCTTTCTAGCTTTGTCTTATTTTGGCCTATTTAAAGGAGGCCTCATGCATTGTAAGAGGTGATGAATTATTTTGAATGAAAATTTTTATGTTCTTGTGTGATCTCTTAGCGAGTTCATGAGAGGAGAAGTCCAAGGAGGACAAGAGCAATACCCGTCAACCTTTGGTGGATTCCAAGGTTCGCGGCCCCGATTTTCTATCCTTCCCCTACACCCCACATCATCTCCACGCCAAACTCCCGCCGGCCTCACCTAGGCCCAAATCCCCATCCCGTCTTCCCCTCAATTCGAGCCCCTACTTCATCTTGCCGGCCATCTAGGGGGATCCAACCGCCGGCCCTTCCTTTAGCTGCCGGCCACCCCTTCCCCAATCTTCAACCCCCGGCCCCTACCCCTCTACCCACATGTTTCAATTTTTGAAATTCAATGAATTTGAAATTCAAATTGATTGAATTTCAAAAATTTTCAAATTTGTCTAAAGCCAAATTAGGAAAGTTTCCAATGACTTGGACTTAAATTCCTCATCCATAATTTGCCGAGACGGATTAGGAAACCCATAACTCGCTTCCCCAAATCCCTCTCCATCTCTTATTGCCGCCGGCCATAGGGGGAATACAGATTGATTCCCTCATTTAATTCCCCCCATCCCCCACTTGGAATTTGAAATTCATAATCCAATATTTTCCCTCCGATTCCCCTTAAACTAAAATTAATTTCAGTTTTCCATTAATTCATTCAAAATTTAATTAGACCTAGCCGCCCTTCCCCCTTCTCTCCCCTAGTCCACCCGAGAACCCCCACCGTCCCCTCCTCTTGGCCGCCACTCCTAGGTAGCCACTCCTCCACCTCTACTTCCCACTACACACAAAGTTTTCTTACAATGCCCAAGGAGAGATCAACATCTTCCTCTCTCCCTTCTACGAGCCAGATTGGGAGTACGATGGCACCGTGGAACGTTACATCAATTGCATCGTTTATTGTCTCACCGAGACTATCGAGCTTTAACGACCAAGAACTCCGTGGACTCTTATCGGACGACCTCTCACTTCTCCAACTCCGGTTTCGTCTTCGGCAATTAGTCCCCTCGGCGTCACTTGTTTGATAGTGGCATCCTTAAGTGTGCTTGCAATTCTCCTCCGCTAACCTCGACTTTCAAGAGATTGAGTGAAGGATCTCTAGGTGAATGATCTAGATTTTAAACTTGAGGCTTTTGTTACATTTGCTATTTGCTTTGCCTATTAGTCATTGGTTATTATTTTGCAAGTCCTAATCTCAAATTGTAACCAATTGCTTTTACTTAATCTTTCAATCCCCTATTCTTAAACCTTTACGTGAGCAAACAAAGAGTTTATTGGCGGCAAAGCAAAGTTCACCACTTCTATTAATATCTTAATTGCAATTCTTGTCTATCGCATTTAGTTTCACATCACAGTACTTGTCCAGCTGGACATAGGGTGGAGAGGGATCATTCTCTACTTGGAAAGAATCGGACAAAAACTGTAGCTACCAAGTCTTTCTTTAATAATAAGGAGTGGAGTGGCAAAAATTGCAATCCATTGGTAGGAATTCTTAGGAATGGGAGTTTGTGAATTTGTTGTTTCACTAGCAAAGGATTGTAATCCGTTTGTACACCTAGAGGTTGTTGAATTAAGGATTTATTGATATGTAAATTTGATGTTTCTCCGTAAGTAAATGTAACCTGTTTAATCCATCTTGAGATTGTTTTGCTATAGGTTTACACTTATAAAATAATGTTATGATTGGTGGATTGAATTTTAGTTTCAATAATTTTTACATATCACATCACCACAAACTTTGAAACACTAATCCTTTTTTTTTGAAACACTAAACCTAAATACCTCATACCAGTATTTTTCTTACTGGCTGAAAAAAAAAAAACCTCATACACCCGCCAAACCCTTCCTTTCCATGTGCACCACCAGACCCATGATAACCCAATATAGGCATGACACCTTCCTAACTTAGCTCCATTTTTCTATAAAATCCTACAAACTATGTCATATTCCTTTCCATTTATTAAAACCATATCATCTCAATTGTGATAGCTATATATATATATATATATAAAATCCTATGAATTATTTATCAGATTCCTTTAAAATTACGACGAAATCATCTCAAAAAGTCATATTAGTTTCGCTTTGTACATTAGTGAAATCTATTGTTTAAAATTTCATCTGAATATTTTATAATTGTTCATTGCATCGATGCAACAGGTGCAAAACAATCTGTGCACACCAAAGAATGGTGAAATCTTGGTTGCTTCTACGCAAGACTTTTTAACTTCCTCCTTTTTGATTACGAGAAAGGACACCTTTTATGATCGAGCAAACTTCGCACTTTTGTGCTCATACATGGGTGATGGGATGGAATCTATTGACTTGCCTGCGCCTGCCTTGATAAAGGTGTGATCTTTATTTCTCTTCATTGTCTTTTAATTTTCATTTAACAGATGGCTTGGGGCATTAAACCTGCATTTTTTAAATTCTTTGTTAGATTGATGTGAATGATGTATGAACTATTGTATATGCTTATGATAGTTATTAGATCTACGTCTGTCTAGTTTCAGAGTTATTATTATCTGCTGTCTATCTGTCTAGACACTTCCTACCGGAAATTTCAGTATTGGTTAACAAACCAAAACATTATGATTCTCGAGGTGCTCATGTTTCATGGTGGTCACTGTTTGTTTGCTATTAGCAAGTTCTTGATTTATTTTGTTCATACTGTGTTAATCCTGGTAGGACTGGTATTTTCAGTATGATAGTCATCAAAGCATCAAGATGATCTCGTGGTATCGTAGATCATAATTCATTGCTTATTGTGATACATCTACTTTGCCATCCTCTACTTGCCAAAACCCCTTTGTGGCAGTGCAGCACTTCTTGAAAGTCTGTCCTAGCGTAGGACAATATCTTAGCCATATTGCTGTCTAATGATGCCAGAAACAAGTATTTGATCTAGAAAGATACCCCCCCCCCCCCCCCCCCCCCCCCCCCCCCCCCCGTTTGGTCTTCACAGTTTTAATAGTTTTTTACATTAATACTACTCTCCTTGCTATTGGGTTTTGATTTTTTCCAATGTGAATATTCGGATTGAGAGTTCTGCACATTCCTTGATCCTTCGGTATTTTTCCAATTTTGGAAATCTCTGCGTCTTTGGGTGGATTGGAAATATATCTTTAACACTTTTCACCAAAACTAAATAATCATCAATTCCCAAAGGAATTAATAGTTGTTTTACCATGTTATTTAATCTCAATAAAAATCAATGACACTTTTCTTTTGTATTGGGAGTCAGTTGTTTTTTTTTTACATTGGGAGTCAGTTGTTGTGTGTACCTTGAGAGCACAGTAAATTCAGCATTGTATTGCATAAATGAACGATCTCCCAACCCTAGTTTGATAGATTTATTTTGCATTTGCTTCGTTGCAGAAAAAAGACACGAACCACCATAAAAAAAATTTACACAAAATCTTTTCACTAATCAAATTGCTGAGTGGAGAATCTTCTGGAGTGCTATGGGAGGTGTGTAACATGGTTGGATTTGTTGTGCTAAGGCACATGCGATTATTAGGTTTATTTTCATATTAAATAGTTGAAAAAATATGTGTAGGTCAAATTATTGGTGATTGGGCCTTATTCACTTACACTTTTGGGTTGATAATGAGTTTGAACTGTTGTGTTAGTTTCAACTTTGATCCCTATTTATTTTACACTCTAAAAATAAGTGATATTCTATGATGCATAGACAAGGAAGTAGACATAGGACATGTCAATTATGGAAAATAAATGACATAAATATGGGTTGGTGATACTTAGTGGGCTATTCGGCCGGCTCAGCTTGGACTGAACTAGGGGATGGACAGGGCAGAACATGGTAGGGAGAAAGAAGGGAGTTCAGCCCCCTTTGTGGGGTCCATGAAAGACATGATTCATTATGTAAGGAGGATGAATCAATGGGGGATTATTTAGGGAAAGGGTTCCAATTTTGAATTCAAATATGAGAGGGAATTAATTAATGAAAGGGGGCTGATTTGGGATTGAATTAATTAAGGAAAAGGGGTTGATTTGGGAGGGAATTAGGAGAGTCTATTTAGGGTTAACTATTTTGTTTTTTTGGCATCATGCAATTTATTTTCTACTGTAATTTTCTTTGTGAGTTTCCTAGCGGTGTCTAGGGTTTGTGGGAGAGCTGATCTACCTCTCGAATAGTAGTTCAATTATATCTTGCATTGTTTTGTAAGGAGAAATCAGAAAACAAACCACTATCTTTGTGTTCCTATGCTTTTTTTCCCTTTTGTTTGTTGTTTTTACTTCAAAGATGTATCAAATTTGTATCAAACTGAGGTTTTGGAGTGACGACAGCAAAGAAAGTGGATGCATTAGAAGGCCAAGTGGTCCAAATCAAAACCGTGATGGAGGCGAAGTTCTTAACAATCGAATGCAAGTTTTCAACCATGGAAGGAAGGTTTTCATCCATGAAAAATCGATTTGGAGGGATGGATGAGATGATAAGGAAGCTCATGAAGATGCAATCCAGTACTCCACCGGTGGTTCCGATTGCTAACCTTAACCTGGAATCGACCGGGATTTCCTTGGTTGAATCTAAGGGAAAAGAAATCTGATGGAAATAGTTCGATGAGGAGAGTTTTTCATAAAGAACAATCTTCTAGGGCTCCGATAAGGGGCGGATTAGGGGTTCCAGATGGGGAGACAACAAGAAGGGAGTTTTATGGTGGAGGTGTTGGAGTGGCCGACTATAATGAAAGGCCTTTTGGGCAAGGGGAGTGGACGACCGGAGAAGGAGTGGTACGGGTTGAATCATGGGGATTGGTTCATGTGAGGCAGATGAAAGAAAGATATGATTCCCAACCTCGATGCACTGGGGGAGCCAATGGCAGAAGAGAAAGTTGGGGCGAAGATGCTTTGGTGAGGAGTTGAAGATGTCGGTATTCGAAGGGGAGATGCCCATGGGTGGGTATATCAGGTGGTGAGGTATTTCATGGTGAACTGATTAAGAGAGGATGAGAAGCTTATGGAGGTTATGTCTAGAGGGAAAACCCTCGATTGGTTCCAATAAAGGGAGAGTAGATATCCAATCCATTCTTGGTAGGAGTTTATAGATTGTTTGTTGGAACATTTCTGAGCCATTTGGGAAGGAGGCCTACATGAGCAATTTCTTGCCTTGACTCAGAAGGGGACCGTCATGGAGTATTGGGAGAGATTTGAGTTGCTGCTGGAGCGGTTGGGGGCAAATTTGGTGGTGTTGGACGGAATTTTATGAAGAGCCTCAAGCCCGACATATGAGGGGACCTTTGATTGTTGAGATCACAGGGGTTGAAGGAGCGACAGAGCTAGTCTAGATAACAGAGGATCAAAGACAGATGGAGAAGATCATTACAAGAGGAGTAGCGAGAGGCTCTAATAGAAGTACCTCGACTTCACTGGCACCGATATCCTAGGCGGTGTCATTTCAACGAGAGGCCTCGAGGGAGAAGAATGAGGGAGTTTGCACTGGGGCCAACTTTAAGTGCTTATCAAAAGTAGAGGTGCAGGACAAGAGAGCGAATGGTTTGTGCTTCCATTGTGATGAGAAGTATGCACCAGGCCAATCGGTGCAAGGATTGCAACTCCAGGTTTTTATGGTCTGTGATGAGGAGGAGATCGACAACGAGGTTACAGTGGAGGAAGCGAAAGATAGATGAGAGCATCTACACCTTGACGTGGCAGAAGTTTCCCTTAACTTAGTGGTGGGATTTACTCGAAATCACACCATAAAGGTTAGGGGACAGATTAGAGAGTGGCCAGTGGTGTCTTTGGTTGATAGCGGGGCTACCCACAACTTCATATTAAATAAGGTGGTGGTTCAGTTGGGATTGTTATTGACAGAAATAGGAAGCTTTGGAGTCATCATGGGGATGGGAAAGGTGAAAAAGACTAGGGAGATTTGCGAGAGGCCGGTGCTGACACTCCATGACATATAGATAAGTAGATAACAAAGGATTTTCTTCCCTTGAAGCCAGGATTACATATGTCATTTTGGGCATACAATATTTGTAGACTTAGGAGAGACTACGGTAGAATGGAAGGCATTCACCATGGAATTCAGGGAGGGACGGAGGTGAGGATCGGGGGTATCTTAGTCTGTCCAAAACTAGGGTTTCTCTTAACACCGTGGTGAGGGAAATTTAGGGAGAAGGGATAGGATTCTTGGTGGAGCTCCAAAGCCTTAAGAGAGGGGAAGGCATGTAGAAAGAGGAGGTTCCAGAGATAGTTCAGCCACTCTTGCAATAATTCAGTGAGGTGTTCCAACTTCCTTAAGGCCTACGTTCCCTAGGGAGCATGAGCATGCCATCAATCTGAAAGAAGGGGTATCCACTATTAGTGTTCGACCTTACCAGTACCCACAAATTCAAAAGGTTGAAATTGAGTGGCTAATCTTGGAGATGTTGGATGCCCAGATCGTTCGTTCCAGTGCCAGCCCTTTATCCAGCCTTGTGTTGCTGGTGAAGAAGAAGAACGGTAGTTGGATGTTGGACGCTCAGATCATCCACAAGACAACTTTCAGTACTCATGAAGGCTACTATGAGTTCTTAGTGATGACTTTTGGGCTTACCAATGCTCTAGATATCTTCTAGTCGCTGATGAACAAGGTATTCCAGTCTTACCTCCGCAAGTTTGTATTGATTTTTTTTATGACATCTTGGTGTATAGCCAATTTGAGGCAGAGCATGTGGAGCACTTGAGAGTAGTGTTAGTTACATTAAAGGAGCATTAGTTGTATCAATTTGAAGAAATGTTCCCTTGCACAATGATGCATTCAATAATCTTCATTTTATTTTATTTTGAACTCTATTGTAATGTGAATTTTGTGTTTTATTTTATCCCCAATGATGGAAGGCAATCAATGATCATGTGTAGGTTGAGTGCTCTTGGGTCATGTCCACCTTTGGTTTGTTAGCTTTCTTGGTTCCTTGGGTAATTATTTGTGGGCTGATTTTCATCTAAATGGACTTGGCTCGTTGTTCTTTGCCTGTTTGTTGTTTGGAGGTTTGGGGCTGATTTGGGGGGGGGGGGGGGGTGGCTGTCTTTTTGGCATTGCTGCTGGGTTCTTGTGTGCTGAGCTCCACTTCTTGGTGGCTGTTTGGTTTCTGGATGTTCCTTTCCTGGCCATTACTTTCCTGACAGTTCGGTTGTGGAGCTGCAGTGCCTTTTCCCCTGTTCTGGTTGGCTGTTTTGGGCGGTTGCCTTGGGGGTCTTTTGGGCTCCTTTTCTCTATTTATAGTGATGTTTTCTGCTGTTTGAAGGTTGTTGAAGCTTGATAATTGTCTCTAAAAACCTGAGGGTTTCTTCCTAAGCTTGAGAGCTTCTCCTTCCATCTATATCTTCCTCTAAGGTTTCTATCTATTTCTTCTCATCACAAGTTTACATCCCATTGTATCTTTCTTCTCTACAAAAGTGTAAGAGGTGTTGCTGTTGGTTGGTTTGTTGGTATTTACCGTAGGAGTTTCAACGGTATTGGATCGGGATTGCTGTGGTTTACCCCTGGTTTGCATGTTTCTAAGAGCATTCTAATTTACTATTTTGTCATTACATGTGAGGTGACCTCTAGTGGTTGTTCTGAGGGGATTGTTTTTAAAAGTTTTAGTTATTTTTTCCACCTTTCTTCTTTTGCAACTTTAGTTTCTTGCATTGAAGTTTGTTTTGTCGGTGTTTGTTCTCCTGTTTTGGTTAGTTCATGCATGATTCAAGAGAGTCACATATGCTTGCTATCTATCTTGCACTGCACTACTACCTAAAAGGGGATCTATTCCAAAGAAATAATGAACTCAACTTAGAATCCGACACAAATACATATTATGCATTCCACTAATGGATTGAAGTTCCACATTAGGATATTGCACATTTTTTTAGTGGAAATCTAGTGGCATGATGGAGTAAAAAATAGAATGCTGTCGATAATTCCCTTGCTGAATCTACAACTCAAGGAGGTTGAATTATCATTGGCTAAAAATCATCCTATATTAGCTAAGAATCAAGTGAGAAAGTCTTACGAAGTTGTATTTGAAATTAAATAGCAATGAACATTGCTTATAATAGTGTGCAACATGATCAAATAAAGCATGTTGAGATTGACATATACTTCATCAAAGAAAAGCTAAAAGATGGTTTATCTGCATTTCTTATGTCCCTTTACGAAGTAATGAAAAGATGTTCTTATTAATGGACCTTGTAGAGCAATTTTTTATGAAATCATCTCTAAGCTGGATTGTAAAAGATCGATTCTCCAACTTGATGGGAAGGCTTTTAATATTCGGGCATTGAACGGGAATTTGAATCCATAAGCATTGAAGGAGAAAACCAGGACTAATTGGCAGGGAGGGAAAGGAAGAAGGAAACCCAAGATAGCTTGCCATGGTTGATGTACTAGGAAGCTCTTTTTATAGATTTGATTGTAATTATCCAAGTAGGATGGTTTTATTTGATTTTCAGTTAACCCCACGTAGTGGGATAACTTGTTGTTGATGTTTTTTATAAATATGTTTCCTATTTTAATTGTTTTGTTTTCAGATTTTCTTTTTAGTTTAGTCTATATATTGCCTTGTATCAAAAGCTTTAAATGAATAGGAAGAATTCTGTTATGTTCTTGTGTTATACGGACTTTTGTGATTGGTTTATTTATATGGCTTCTGTTTGAGATATTCATGTGGTGCCTATTATAATATGTTCACAAGGGAATATGTTTGCAGTCTTTTGATGTTATCTACGTTGAGAGCAATGTCTTTAATATTATCTTTTTATCTTTGTTTTGCAGCCCGTGGAGCTTTGGACTGGGAAACAACTATTTAATGTGCTTGTGCGGCCAAACGCAAGCACTAGAGTGTTTTTAAATTTAACTGTGAAAGAGAAATGTTTCAGCAAGCCTCAAAATTTATCTGAAACTATGTGTCCTCGTGATGGTTTTGTTTATTTCAGGAACAGTGAGCTCATCTGCGGGCAACTTGGGAAGGCTACTTTAGGTGCGCATCTCTTTTTTTTCTGGTTGTTTACTTTTTTCCTGATATGGAAATTCATTTCAATATGATAGCTTCATGAGTGAGTAAGATTGTTGGTTTCATGCAAGTAAGAATAGAGGAGTAATCGTCATGCAGGACATTGGAGGTCTTTGGCAAATGCAACAACAACAACAACAACAACAACATCAAGCCTTTATCCCACTACGTGGGGTCGGCTACATGAATCTTTTTTCTCCATTGTGTCCTATTAAAAGTCAAATTCTCATTTAAATCTAATAAAGAAAGGTCATTCCTAAGATTTTTTAACCAAGTCTTTTTAGGTCTACCCCTACCTTTCTTAACATAAATCAAATCTAATACCTCTACTCTCCTAACCGGGTCATCGGAAGGCTGCCGTTTTATGTGACCAAACCATCTAAGGCGATCTCTCTAATCTTATCTTCTATTGGAGCTACTCCAACATTTTCACGTATATGCTCATTTCATATCCTATCTCTAAGGGTAAAGCCACTCATCCACCTGAGCATCCTCATCTCTGCCACACTTAACTTAGTATTATGCTTCTCTTTTAATGGCCAACATTCGGCACCATAAAGCATTGCAGGCCTCACTACCATCTTATAGAATTTTCCTTTAAGTTTGAGGGGTACATTTCTATCAGATAACAAGCCCGATGCATTCCTCCACTTCAACCATCCAACTTGAATTCTGCTGATAATATCCCCATCTATTTCACCATCACTTTGAACAATAGATCCAAGATATCTAAAACGTGTACTCTTATTAATGACTTGATTGCCCAAAGTCACAATCCCCTCACTAGGTCTATTACTACTAAAATTACACTCCATATATTCTGTTTTAGATCTACTCAAGCGAAAACCTTTAGACTCTAAGGTTGACCTCCATAATTCAAGTTTACCTTCAACTCCTTCTCTAGTCTTATCAACAAGAAGAATATCATCAGCAAAAAGCATACACCAAGGTACATCCTCTTGCAAATGTCTAGTGAGAACATCCATGACTAGAGCAAAAAGATATGGGCTTAAGGCTGATCCTTGATGTAACCCAACCGAAATAGGGAAATACTTGGTCAATCCACCTTGTGTTTGAACACAAGTAATAGCTCCTGTATACATATCTTTAATGATTTGAATATAAGCATTATTGACTCCTTTATTTTCAAGAACTCTCCATAGCACTTCTCTTGGAACTTTATTATAAGCTTTTTCTAAATCAATAAATATCATATGTAGATCCTCCTTATTTTCTCTATATTTCTCCATCAAACCTCTTAATAAATGTATGGCTTCCATAGTCAACCTACCCGACATGAATCCAAATTGATTATGAGAAACATTAGTATCACGCCGCAACCTATGCTCCATAACTCGCTCCCAAAGTTTTAAAGTACTAGGAGTATTACTAATAAAGAAAGGTCTTTGGCAAATGCAATAGTATTTAATTTTAGAAGGTCTTCATAGGGGGATATTGTAACACCCTACAGTACCCCTTAAGAGTACTAGGAGTATTACTAACATAAACATAACATTTTCATCAATTAATCGTATGATACTTTTGAAACATTTGAAAATCTTTGTAAAACATACAACAGTTTTAATTCATCACATCATCGGAAGCACCTAATAACTTTAAACTTCAACATGACATACTTACAGAGCCACTACAAAAATCCAAAATAATATATCACTGGAAAGTTTACATACCTCAAGTTTAGACTTCACAAACAAAGATAACTTTAGCATAAAAAGAATAATTAACTTGCATCTATTAATCTGCAATAATATTTTCCTTTCTTTTTATTGTAACAACAACCTATAAGAAAATACTGGTGAGCTATGAGGCTCGGTAAGCTTTGCAAATTAATTAACATTTAAAGTATAATCATTGAAAATAATCAAACTTTGAAATCATCATAAATTCATAATTAATCCTTAATCTTTACTTTTTCTGAATTCTACAGTGAACATCTATTTTAATGTATAAAAGATTTGACTATACTTTTATAACATTATTCAATGGAGCTCAAGTAAACATGACATTATCGTCATTGAATTATATAGAGGTCCCTTTTGCCTATTTACAGGTCTCTTTTGCCCCACATGCTATACAAGTATTATATTCTCTGAGGTCTCTTTGCCCCACTTACAATTTAGTTTTATATATGGGAACCCTTTTGTCCCATCTACATTTGTAAGTTATACATCAATTATAGCTAAAATTTACTTTTAAATTGATATTCACTAAACTTTCAAGTATTCATATGTCAAAAGTAAGTTATTGCATGCTTCTTAATCATTTCTGTTCAAATCTGTACACAATTAAAATGCATACCATATGCAAGAAAAATTATATCTTTTCAAAACAATATCAAATAGGAAAACATTTAGATTAACATACTTAACCTTATTTTACTCTTACATGAGTAAATTATGTATCTGGTTGTTCATACTTGAAAACTTGAAGGTATAATCCTTCCTATACATTAAACGACTTTTGATAACCTTTTACTTTAATACATTCAAAATTAATCTCTGTACTTATAATTGAAAGTCATTATATTTGAAATATACATGCATTACTTACCTTTTTGAAGATTCGTCTTTTCAACTCCACCTTGCACTCTTCTTTGACTGTAAGTAACCTACAAAATTTTAAGTTTTCTCTTGGTTTCATGAATTATAATTTAAATAACTTTGTATAAAATTCATTTATACTAACTTTACTATTTACATCGAAACCTCCCCTTTGCATAGATCTCAAAGAATCCTCATTCTTTAAACTCTCTCTAAATCTTTCTTCACAGATTCTTCAATTTGTTTACGCACTTATCTCAAACTACAATTCATAACATAATTCCATATTAACCACATCTAATTCTTGATTGTAGTTTTCAAAGAACTTTCATTTGAATAGTGTTTTAATACCTGATTTCCTTTACTATACTGCCACAATGAAATTTCTTTCATTTCTTCACTGGAATGCCGCCTAGAATGCTGCCCCTTCTGCTTGTGCCAAACAGCCACAATAATTCCTGCAAATCCCTTGCACTGTGTCATTGTGGCAGTATAGTGAATTGTGCCAAAATCTCACTGTCGAAATCCTTCTATGCCGCCTGCTGGAAAAATTCTGCTGTCAGAACAGATCTACAACAATTTCCTGCACACCATCACCCGTTCCTTTCTATTGGCATGCATGAAAATTGAATTCCAAACAAAATGGTATTCCCTTAATATGCATTGTATCGTGCTTGCCTCACCGTGCCGCCACTTTAGTGAATTAAGGGCCTCACCGTGCCGCCACTTTAGTGAATTAAGGGCTCTAATTTCCCAAGAATTCCAACAAATAAGAAGGAAAGAGGCCCACATCAACAACCAAAATTCTCAATGGATTAGGAGGGCCCACATGCTAACTACCTCCACATCCTTCGAAAACATATAATCATTCATTCATAATAAAATAAAGTTATCCAATTTAATTTAATATATTTCTTACTAATATCCCTTTACTAGTATTTACTAATACTTATAAAAATATCATAATAGAGTATTTACCTGGTTTTTTTGGATATTATAATTCTTCCCTACTTATAGAATTTTGTCCCGGAAATTCACTTTTATACTTCTTTAAACATGTGAGAAAACTTTTGTCTCATGTTGCCCTCTTTTTTCCATATAGCATGTTTTACTGACCTATATTTCTACTTTACTTTTACAAAGGGAATCATTCTGCTTCTCATTTTACGAACATCTCTGTCCAATATCCTTTCAGGTTCTTCAATATATAACAAATCTTTCTGAAGTTCAATGTCATTCTGAGAAACCCTCCGACTTTCATCTGTAACCCACTTTCTGAGTATTGAAACATGGAAAACATTGTGAACTTCTGACATATCTGTAGGTAATGCCAGCTTGTAAGCAACTTGTCCCACTATTTCAATGATTTCGAATGGACCAATGTATCTAGGACTGAGTTTTCCATCTTGACCAAATCTAGAAACACCCTTCATTGGTCTCACTTTCAAGAATACAAAATCTCCCACTTCAAATTCTATCATTTTATATTTGGGATCATATTATTTCTGTTGGCGGTCTTGAGCTGTTTTTAGTCTGTCTCTCATCATTATGACCTTTTCTGTAGTTTGGTCTACCAATTGTGGACCCAATAATTGCCTCTTACCAACTTCATACCAACTCAATGGAGTTTGATGTTTTCTGCCATATAAAGCTTCATATGGAGCCATCTTGATATTGGATTAATAGCTATTATTGTAAGTGAACTCTACCAATGAAATATGGTCTTCCCAGCTACCTCCAAAATTCAGATTACACAATCTTAACAAATCTTCCAATACTTGAATCAATCTTTATGATTGACCATCTTTCTGTGGATGAAATGCAATACCGAACTTCAATCTTGTGCCCATACTTAGTACACAAGCTTGACTCAAGCTCGAGTTCGAACCTACCATTTATTAGTAGAGCCAAGCTTGAGTTAGATGGCACTCTAGCTCTACTTGATTCATTCATGGGCAGCTTAACCTTTGGCTATCGTATGGGATGTTGAGCCTTTAATTGTGCCAAGTGGCCCTAAGTCAAAACAGTTCAAGTCATTTGAGTAAGATTGCAGTTTGGCCATCTCACCATCGAAGTACACTACATAAAAAAATATGCGATTATAATTTCACCTTCTTGGCCTCATGTAGTACCCTATCAAAGCGAGTCATTACCCATGCACAACAATTCAATCAAAATCGAGTAAAGGCTATTGTTGTTAACTTTAGTGCTCGTTCTTGCAACTTTTCCTCTATGAGAGCAAATGAGTAGAGGAGCTTTGGAGCTTTGCGAGTGGTGAATATATTGAACATTCTCAGAGTCCCATCATAAAGTAAATATCTTTTTTGTTCAGATTTGCAATATAGAAAAACAAATGACAATAGACCTCCCTTATAAAATAAATTTTTACATTTTTCCCTCTCTCTACAAAATAATTCTCCAATTGGTGGGTTCAGTATTTTAGGTTAAATCTTGATGACCAGTTTATTATACTTTGGTTTGCTAACACCATGAAAAATTCTTGAGATTGACTTACTTCTCCAAAAAATTTGAATGTTGTTTCATGGTTGTATGCGTGATGCATTCACTGTGTTTCTATTTGAAAAGATTGTAACAAGTTTGTCGTCTCAAAACTGCCATTTTTCCTCCATCACTCTTCTCTTGAAGACCATTGTTCTTTTTATGTATGATGATGCAATGCCACAAATGTTTTGTCTAAGATGAAAATATCAATATATTTCTGAGTTCACGCATATTGGCATGATAATATCGTTGTTGTTTGTTTGTCAACTAGGAAATGGCAGCAAGGATGGACTTTTTTCTGTTCTGCTGAGGGACTACAATGCATATGCTGCCGCTAGTTGCATGGGCAGACTGGCAAAATTGAGGTTCTCTTCTCAGGGCCTTGATATGTTCTTGATGTATAATTACTTACATAAACAGTGTTCAATAGCATCTGACAGCCGGAAGATGCTTTTCTAGTAGTTTGATGGCTGCTACTTAAAATATATACGGGCATCTCTACAGTATCTTTTATGAAGGGATTTATTATTGACAGATTAAATAAGACTGATTCTGTGTTTTGGCTTTTTTGACTACCTTTTTAAACAAGTAACAGAATAAAGTTTGGTAAAATTTTCTGCTATTTAATTGCTAAATGTCGTAATGGTTCTATTGATCATGTTGCAGTGCCAGGTGGATCGGAAACCATGGATTTTCTATTGGTATTGATGATGTCCAACCAGGAGAGCGTCTTATTCAGCAGAATAAAAGGACAATTGATGATGGAAATCGAGAATGCCTGGATTTTATAGCCAAATATAACAAAGGGGAGCTTACTTTGGAGACAGGATGTGATGCAGCTCAAACTTTGGAATTGAAAATTCATGATGTGTTGAATAAAATACGGTCAGCTGCAGGAAATGTAATATCAATTAGGGCATTTTTTTTACCACTTTTTCACTGAATGTCTAATATCCTCTTTTGGGAGATCTAAGCATGATTTTTTGTTTTTTTTTTAAATTTCCTTTAGACCAAAAGTTTTTATCATTACTTGGTGAGAAAAAGTGTAACCGCTATTTGAATTTTTTATTCCTTTAAATTGGATGGCATATATCCTACATGGTAGAATGTTTCAATGCCAGCAAAGTGAAATCAATAATAACAACAGGAAGAATTCTATGATTAATTACTATAGTTTCTTAATTCACGGATTTGAAATCATCTTGGTGAAAAAGTGTGAATCTGTTTCTTGTATTTAAAGTGATTTTCATCCTAAAATGTTTATGATTTTCCATTTTAGGTTTGTATGAATGAACTCCATTGGAGGAACAGTCCTTTAATAATGTCACAATGCGGATCAAAGGGTTCTCCAATAAATATTAGCCAGATGATTGCTCTTGTGGGACAACAATCTGTTGGTGGTCGTCGAGCCCCAAATGGATTTATAGATCGAGCACTTCCACATTTCCCAATAAATTCAAAGACACCTTCTGTAAGATGATGTTAAATGCAGTTACACTTTTATTCCCGCATTTGGCTTACAATTTCATTGTTCCAGATGATAATTAATTTTATTCGTTGTAATTATACTGTAACGTCCTATTAAATTTGAAGATTTTTTTTTTTGAATTTTTTGGGTTAAAATCACCCTGTTTTTTTTTTTTTTTTTTTTTGGGGTCTAAGATTCGGTTAGAAGGAAAGTTGGCACGTGTGGCTTTGTGAGCCAAATTTGTTGCTGAGTGGTTCCCTTTATAATCTCATGGTATCCTCTCTTATATTCTTTGATATGAAGTCAACTTTGACTTTCATTTCTGGTATATTTTGTCAAATTTACCCCTCATTTCTGGTTAAGTGAGGGATGGTAGGCAGAAGCAAGGCGGACCAGCAGCTGTAATTGCAGGAAGTTGAGGGAAAGGGCTAAGGAATGGGAGTTTAATGTCTATGATGGCAAGTCAAAATGTTGTTATGTGGTTGAATTGTTTTGGAGAGGGCCAACAACATGGAGTGATTCATTTGATGTACTAAGATGGAGCTGAGGCTGGCTGTCCAATCCAGTCGCCTATTGGTCAATAAAATGCGAACTCGAGGATTATAATGTCTGATTCACTTTATGACCTAGGCGAGGGACCATATTTTAGTTACTAAAATGCACATTTAACTTTAGTGAAGATGTTCTTTATCCCCAAATAATTGTTGGGCATCACTCTTAAGTAGAATGAGTAGCAAAATTTCATAAAAGCTCCACAGGTCATAAGATAAATAGCATAGTTCCACCAAAAGTTTAGTGCTAAAATTATAGTACATGGATTCTATGATTCATTTGTGTTAAAGAATGAGTTTTGGCTATTAGAGTAGAACATATATTGGCAATGATGTTGTTCCAATGCTTTTTTTCTTTTTCTTTTGGGTCGGTGTGTATGTTTGTTACTATTTTGGTTGGGTCTCTATCGGGAGGCTTCATTCACGTAAAACTAATATATTTTCTTTTTTATTACAATTCATATTTTACAAAATCCATAGCCCCTTATTGATGACTTGATTTTCCAATCAGCTTGTTTCGTTTTAACGTGGTCATTCTCTTATACTTTTTGGGCATTTTGTTGTAGGCCAAAGGCTTTGTGGCCAATTCATTTTACACTGGCTTGACGGCTACGGAGTTTTTCTTCCACACAATGGCTGGACGAGAAGGTCTTGTTGATACTGCGGTATGCGTCTTGCTTACATTCTCAATCTTTGTTAAGAGATTTCTTAACATTTTTGAAACATTTAATTCTAGTGTTTTTTCTTGATAATTAAAGATTGAACTTTGCTTAAAATTCACTTTTTTATGAACTTGCATGTTTTGAAAATCTACTCTATTTTTTGTACATTAAGTTCGAGGCAACTATTCTCCATGTCATGAGTAGTACTTTGATGAAGGCCTAGAGTTTTGTATGTTTTACAAAACTGAAGATACGGTTGATTGGATGGTGTATTTTTTGCCAAAGCGGTTCATTTTAGGGCAGAAGGAATGCTTTTATTGACGTGACACCTGAATTTGGCTAAATATGCCATTCATGTGAGTTTTTGCTTGTAGAGGTGACATTTTGAGCTTTCCTCCACCTTCGTAGTGTTATTTCATCTCCTCCTTTAATATGATATGTATAGTTTCCTAGCTCTTGTCTTGGACGACTCTCTGACTTGACCGACATGAGTGATTCACATTTCTCGGCTAAGGAGTGCGTGTGGAGGGCTAGGTGATTACTCTGGCCAAGATCCTGATGCTGAGTTCATCTATCCCAACCTATTATATACTATGAACGACATACATGGGCATGCATGAGTATATACATATGGATATATTCTTTATTTATAGTGCTAGTTTGTTAGCAACTATATTGATAAAGGGACTTGCTTTGATCTAAAATTATGATCCAAATGTAGATTTGAAAGTACATTTACTTGTGTAGATCAATATCCAAGTTCTTTTTGAAGGCCATCATCAAGGTGATCCTAGAGGAGGAACTGGGGTTATTTGAGATGAACTCGCTCGACAATGTCTAGAAAACCACCTTCGCTAGCTTACAATATTTGACAAGCTACGATGAAGGTGGGATCTTTGAGGAAGGCCGACATAAGGGTACTTCAATGAGGAGAGGGTTGCTCGCCTCATTTTAGAGGGCAAGGTCGTGGAACTGAAGGCAGAGCTTAACAAAGAGGAGGTAACTTTTATGGAGTTGAAGGCGGAGGTCACTTTGAAGGATGCAGTCTAGTAGGAAAAGGAGCAAGTAAAAGCACAAGTCACCAGGTAGTTGGTTGAGGTCAAGGAGATCGACGAGAGACTCACATTTTTCTTTAATTTCGACAAGTATGATGAGATCCTATGTTTGAAGTTCAAGGAGGGGTTCAAGTATTGCCAAAGAAGTTGATCTCCCTAAATGAGCTCAAATCTATCTAGACTTGCACGCTGGAAGGGACTGGCGCATACATATTGTAAATTTGATCATAACTTGCCAATGCGACTCAACCTATAGCAGGGAGTGAGGTTATTAGGTTTTTCCTAGAATTTATCAATAACTTGCCAATACGATGCGACCTAGAATAGGGAAGAGATCTCACCTAAGCCAAGACTTGGGAACTCCAGCTCTCCTATTGGTCTTGCGCTTGGGGGCTTTATCTCATCCATAAGGAGTAGTTGATAGGAAATACTTGAGTTCGCAAGTAACCCTAAGGGTAATACTTGATTTCGCAAGTAAACCTATCACAAATTGGCGAAAAATAGCGAGAATAATGCGAAATTTGGGCGAAAACAGCCCAAAACAATATATCGCAGTAGGAAAATCAAAGCCGAACAATAAGGAAAATAAGATACAAGAGATCCTCAATTTGAGAGGAGCATCGTCTCTCCTAAATCTCTAAACAAGAGAGTTTAGAGCCTAAGTCACCAAGAAACCCTAATTGAGAACAAATCAAAACCTCCTCATTCCCTAAACATCTCTTGCTCTTAATACAAACACTTTCCTAATATAATCTCCCTCCCAAGACCTAGCCGCCCCCTCTTGAATTTCAAATCCATTAGGCAAGTTGGGGCCCACCATGTGGGCGGGCAAGAGCAATGGAGGCGGACATGTTCCGCCTCCTATAAACCTGAGCCGGCTGGGCCGGTTCAATGTGAACCGGCCTAACAATACCGCTCTCCCAAAGAATTACCTTGTCCTTAAGGTGAAAATAAGGAAATTGATGTTTCACTCTCTCATATGGCTCCCACGTGGCCTCGTAATCAGGAAGGTTCTTCCACTTGATCATTACTTCTTTAGTTCCATCTTCTTTTTGGCGAACCCCCCATCAGCTCTAAGGATTTCAAAACCACCTCTAAATCTTCAATAAGTGTTGCCGGTAACTTGGGGTTGGCTGTATAGTCACCAATGGCCCTTCTCAATTGTGATACATAAAAAACTGGATGTATAGTCGCCGTTGTTGGTAGTTTCAGCCGATATGTTACTGCTCTGATCTTCTCCGACACTTCATAAGGTCCAAAGTACCTTGGAGCAATCTTCTCATTCCTCCTGTTGGTGAATATCTTCTTTCTGTATGGTCGGAGCTTCAAGAACCCTCTCCCCCACTTCAAACTGGATGTCCTTCCTATGCCAATCAGCTTGTTTCTTCATAATTTGTTGAGCTCTCAGTAGATTTCTTCTCTTTAACTTCTCTAGCACTCTATCCCTCCTCCAAATATTCCTCTACTGAAGAAACTGGAGTACTTCTACTCTCAAAGTGTACAAAGTGGGGAGGATCTTGTCCGCACAACACCTTTAATGGGGTCATCTGCGAAGAAGAATGTAAAGATGTGTTGTACCAGTACTAAGCTCATGATTGCCACTTAGCCCATAGCTTGGGTGTCTCCAACACAAAACATCTTAAGTAAGTTTCCAAGCTCCTGTTGACTACTTCCGTTTGGTTATTCGTCTGTGGATGGTAAGCTGTGCTCCTCTTCAGAATTGTCCCCTGTAATCTGAACAACTCCCTCCAAAAGTGACTGAGGAGCACCTTATCTCTATCTGATACTATCACCTTTGGTACTCATGTAATTTGACCACCTCTGATGAAAGCTGAAGCCACTGTCACCGTTGTGTAGGGGTATCGAAGGGGGATGAAATGTGCATACTTGCTCAACTTGTCCACCACCACAAATAATCGTGAAACCTTCTGAACGGGATAGCTCATATATGAAGTTCATGAATATCTCCTCCCATACTCGTCCCGGTAGAGCCAACAGCTGTAGTAGTCCTCCTGGTGACATGGTCAGGTATTGTTTCTTTGATAGATCTCACATATGGCCACCATCTCCTCTATATCTTTATGCATCCCCTTCCAGTAAAGCTTTGAAGTTAGCCTCCTGTATGTCTTATGCACTCCTGAATGGCAACCAACAGTGCTCCCATGAAACTCATGTGGGATGTGAATCGAAGTCCGGGGCATCGTAAACCTCCCCTGATATAGCAACCTGCCCCCCTCCAACTAGTACCCTGGGTGTCTACCCTCTTCCCTCAGTAAATCAGCCCTGATCTTTCCCAAATTCTCATGCCTAGCACTTTCCTCTCTGATGGCTTCCCAATCAAGCATCAAAGGAACATATAGTGCCACTATCTGCAACTCCCCCATACATCTGGACAAGACATCTGCCGTATTGTTCTCCACTCTTGGCCTATACTGAATCTCAAAATCATACCCCCAACAACTTGGACAGCAACCTCTAATTCGCTTCTGTCACCATCCGCTGTTCCAGCAGGTATTTCAAGCTCGGTTGATCTGTCCTGACAATGAAATGCCTCTCAAGTAGGTAGCCACTTCTGGATGGCCATTAACTCTCTCTTATATACCGACTTCAGCCTGGCTCTAGCAGTCAACACCTGACTGAAATAGACAATGGGTCTATGACTTTGCATAAGCACTGCACCCAATCTGTATTCGGATGCATTTGTCTTTACTATGAAGATCTGAGTAAAATATGGCAAAGCTAGGATCGATACCATAGTAATAGCCTTCTTCAAGCTCTCAAATGCTGATGTGGCTGCCTCCCCCCATAGGAAACCATCCTTCTCCAACTGCTCAGTGAGTGGCCATGCTATGGTGATGTATCCCTTTACAAACACTCCATAGTAACCTATCAGTCCTAGGAGTCCCCTCAGCTCATTTAGATTTTTAGGCACTGGCCATTTCAACATTGCCTCAATTTTGGACTGATATGCTGTCACCCCTTCTTTTAATATCACGTGGCTCAAGTACTCTACGCTAGCTTGTGTGAAGCAGCACTTCTTCAAGTTGGCCCTCAGCTGGTGCTCCTGCAACACCTCTAATACCCTTTTTATATGCTCATAGTGCTGCTCTTCCGTCCTGCTGTAGACTAGGATGTCATCGAAGAATACCAGTACAAATCGTCTGAGATAAGATTTGAAAACTTTATTCATAAGTGCCTGGAAAGTGGCTGGAGCATTGGTGAGGCCAAAAGGCATCACCAGGAACTCATAGTGTCCATCATGAGTTCTGAAAGCAGTCTTGGGCACATCCTCCTTGTTTATTCGGAATCCAATAGAACTGGACTAGAGAAGGGACTGATGCTGGGTCTGATGATTCTTGCCTCTAGCATCTCTCTAATCAATTTTTCAATTTCATCTTTCTGAAACTGAGGGTAGCGATAAGGCCGTATGCTGATGGGTGACACACCCTCCTTCAAAATGATTGCTTGCTTCTGCTCCCTCTACGGTGGCAATTCCTGAGGTGGTTGAAACACCTCTTGAAACTGCTGCATCAATGGCTATATGGAGAGGGGTATGTCCCCACCCTCTTCCACTCTAGCTCCCTCCAAACTATGCAGCTCCACCAAATATTCTCCACCCGCCAACTGTATATCCCTCACCATAGTTTTAAGAGAAACCATGGATTTTGATATCCATGCATATCCCTTAACCACTATCTTCCTTCCATCTACCATCAACTCCCCAATTCACCTTGGTGTCTCCCAAAGTATGCAACCATTTCATCCCCAGGATGACATCTGTACTCCCTAACTCCAGCAGAAGAAAATCTTCCCTCACCTGAATCCCCTGGATAGCCAATAACACTCTTCTGTAGATCCCCTGGCCTTTTTCCACCTTCCCCGTACCTATCATCACCCCGTAACAACCAACATCCACTAATCTCACTCCCAATTGGTCGACGACCTAAGTGGAAATGGAATTGTGAGTAGCCCCACTATCAAATAGCAGCACCACCTCCCTATCATCTATCTCCCCCTTCACCTTTATGGTATGATTCGTATTTAATTCTACTACCGAGTTCAATGAAACCTCGGCAAGATCCAAATGTAGCTTCTCTTCCATCTCCTCCTCACCTCCCTCCTCAGTTTCCTCATCATCACAGACGGTGAGAACCTGAAGAGTTCGATCCTTACACCGATGCCCTGACATATACTTCTCATCGCATCTGAAGCACAACCTCTTAGCCATCTTCTCTTGCATCTCTTTCTTTGTCAGCCGCTTGAAATTTCCTCCACTCCCTCCTACTATCTTCTCCCTAGTGGCCTCTCGACTTTCTCATGTTTTTGGACCTTTAGGCGCTAGATGGGTGGTCGTCATTCTGTAAGTGCTCCCTGTAAGTGCTCCCTGTGCTATTAGGCTCCCCTCTCTAGATTTCTCTGATTTTCAACTAACTATGCCAACTTCATGGTCTCCCCCAAGTCACGAGGCATTAGAACCTTCACTGCTTCTTGGATCTTTGCCTTCAACCCCTTCATAAAATTCCCCTCCAATATAGTATCTGATAATCGCTCCACCATATTGGCCAGGTGCTCAAACCACTCCCGGTAGTCTGCTACTGATCCCTCCTGTGTCAGAGCAAAGAATTGCTCATATAAATCTCCTCCCCGATCGGTTTGGAAACGTTATTGTTTACGAACATTTTTGTATCGACCCAACCCCGATCGAGCTTGGCTAGGCTCGAGCGACCTAATCGATCATCGAGGAGAAATTGACCCAAATTAAACCCCAATTTAATTAAATTAAATTAAATTCAATTTAATTAAAATCAAATCAATCCAAATCAAACCCTGTCGAGCATTGTCGAGCCCAATTCGACGCAATTCGGCGCTGATTTGAGTTTAATTTCACAAAATTGAATCAATCGGACCCAAATCGAATAAGGTCGAGCCCAATCCGGACTTAATTTCAGCCCTAATTTGTCAATTTGTGCTGAATTTGGTTCTCAAACCAAAATTTGAGACTTAAGGTTGAGATCTCCTCTCAATTCCCACCCAAATCTGTGTCAAATCCCTTCAGAAAATCTACTCAAGTGGATTTTTCTTCGATTCGTGCAACGAGGGAATGACATTGGATTGATTTGGGCGGCACTGGCTGCTCGTGCTCTCCAAGATAGCGGAAAGAAGACTCGGCTCTCCCAGGATTATTCGCGCGTTCCAGATAGAGCGGAAGAGAGCAAGACGGAGAGAGCCGAAAGGCTCTCTGCTTGCGTATGTCCGAGGCGGAGCAGAGAAGGGAGAGGGGTTCGGCTCTCCCGTGCTTGGCTTCTGTCTCATACAGAGCGGAAGAGAGGGGGAGCATTCGGCTCCCCCGTTTTCGTCCGTCCCAGGCCGAAGGCTGAGCGAAACAGAGAACCGAATGCGGTTCTTGACCCGTCCAAGTGAGAAGAAGAGATGGTGGGTTTTCTTCATGCAACCGAGTCAAGAATGAGGGCTGGCTGAAACTATATGTACTCCCTTGATGCTGTTTTCTTCTTTCTTGGACCAAAAGAGGGAAGCTTCTCTCAATTTTCCTCCATTTCTTCAAGTGGAAGAGCATAAGCCTGCTCTTTTCCTCTTCTTAAGCAAAAAGGGGAGTTTTGGAGGATAGTAGGGAGACTTGGAAGCTGTCTACTTGCTGTAGAGACTTCTTCTACCCCTTCTTTCAGCTCCGACGACATCAAAACAGTGAAAACTGCTGTTTGGAACGGTCAGACAGCAAGCGATGACTCCGGAAGCACTCAAACAGAGAAAATTGCTGTCCGGAGCGCTTTGGACAGTAAATCCACCCTCCGGGAAGGCTTGGACAGCAGCGGCGATGTTGGGAAAATCTTGGACAGCGGCGGCGACATCCAGAAAAGCTTGGACCTCAGCTTGGAGCCTTCAAAGCATCTTGGACAGCGATCCGGAGCTGGGATTGGAGCATTAGGACAACCCGGGTGAGATAAAATCCTAAAACTTAGTGAGACCTAGGGTCCCCTAAGGCCATTGATGTGTGGTTGACGTCCCCAAGCCATAGATCCCTTGGAAACTTCATTTGTTTGCTTCCCCAAAACCTATGTGCGCTGTCCTCTCCGCTAAACAGTGAAAAATTAGTGTTTTTCACTTGTTTGCTCTCTTGTGAGAGTCAAAGAGGCATGCCAACGCATGTAGGGATGTTGGATTGACATCCAACACCTCTCAAATGCATTTAATAGCATTCATATTGTGTTCAAACCGTCGCCTATAACAAACCTAGACTTCGTCGTCATAGCATCCAAATTTGGAGGCTATGCATTTGGCCAAATCAATTGCATGGTGCTTAGGATATAGATTATGCCAAAATTGATCTAAATAAAATAGCGTAGGTCTCTTTCCGTAAGGATTGCATGCTTTTAGAATTATTGGGAGACCATTAAGCATGTTCATTTGATTTATGGGACAATCTTGTGGTAAGTGTGGGTTTCTAAAGATCCATAAGCCAAACCCTCATGCATTCTTGAATTACTTAAACATGCTTTGCATCTCTTAATTCTCATGGATAACAATGATGGTGAATGATCCTCTAGCATGCAATCTATCCAATTTTTGTGTCATGACAAAATTGATATAAACTTTGGAGAGTTTGCATGTAGGAATTGATAGTTCCTACAATTTAGTGAATGTGAATGTGTTTGGTTGGAAATAATATCATTAACAACCGATCTTTGTGGGGTTTCTCATAGATCCTCTGATGTAAAACTAAATGCTTAAAATGAATGTAATAAAAATTTGTACGATTCCTTGATAAGAGCAAGTAAGATTAGAACTATTAGCAAATTAAAACGATCAAATAAAACATAAGAGCGGTCACTCTCGTTTAGGCTAAGTTGCACACTAAGCATTTGGATTATCAAAACAACATAGAGAATCAAGACATGCAAATATAATAGCTTTCAACAAAAATCCCTAATCTAACAATAAGATTAGAAGCATGGAAAGTACACTCAATCCAACGTTTACTATATTTTAGGTAACGGCGAAACAAAACCCTACGTTTACTAGCTTAGGCAAAGGTGAAGCTCGGCTCCTTTTGAATTGTCATCACCTACAAGATTAGGGGATTAGGAAAGTAATAAAAAAGGGGGAAGAAGTTTACCCTTATCAAAACCCTATAACAAGTGAGATGTTGAAGAAGTTTGTCGTAGCTCCCTTGTAGGTTCAACTTTGTCGAAGCCCGGCAACAAGTAGTCAAGATGTTGAAGACGATCGTCGTTGCTCCCCTTGAAGACTACTCTTGAGAGGGAGGAGACTATCTGGAGAAGTTAAGATGGGAAGAGGGATGGAGGTGGCCAGCTAAGGATGAGAGCACGGGAGAGAACTTTGGTTCAGATTTTTGGAAGAGGTGGAGGGAACTCAAGTATTTATTTCCCCAATTGATCCTTTTACTTTAAGAAAGGATTAGGGTTTAATTAGGGAAGGGTGGGGCGGCTAAGGAGGAGGGAGAGAGGAGGTTTGAATTATTTCCAAGAGGGGAAGGAGGCTTATGGAAATAATTTCATGAGAGCCCATTATGGGGCCGACAGCTTCAATGGGATGAGAGGGAATTTGTGGAGAGATAGGGTGGGCCGGCCGTGCATGGGGTTGATTGGGGAATTTAAGATCCCTTTCCAAACTTAGGATGTTAACTAAGGAAAGAGGATTATAGGCAAGTATCTAATTAATTGATTGAATTAATTATATAGAAGGGGGCCGGCCATGCATGGGGGAAAATTGATTGAGCTTTAAATTTCTTTCCAAACATAGGACATTAATTAAGGGAAGAGAATTAAAGGGAATTTCCAATTAAATTCAGATTTAATGAGATTTGGAAAGTGTCCAAATTAGATTAATTTTATTTTAGGAAAGAATTCAAATTCTAATTTATTTGAATTTGAAAATTGAAATATTTTCAAATTTAAGATGATCTAAATTAGATAAGTCTACAATCCTTTCCTTAGAGGAGGTTTCAAGGAAAAGGAGGGGCAAGTAGGGCCGGCGGGTGAGGGCTTGGGTGGTGGGTGGTCGGTAGGTTTATGGTGGCGGTGTGATTTTGGTCGAGAAAGGAAGATGGGTTAAGGCCGGCGGCGGGTATAGTGGGGAAAGGATGGTGGTGGTGGAAGCCGTTGGCCTGTAGCAAGGTGGGGGCTAGGAGATCCGACGACTAGGAGAAAGAGAAATTGAAAGGAAAGAACGATAAAACAAACCACGAATCCGGCCGTCTCCAAGGTTGGTGGGTGATCCGTTTTCTCCCCCCTAGGGATTTCTCCAAAGCTCCCTCCAAGAATTCTCAAACTCTCTCAAAACACACAAGTGCAAGAAATTTTTTATAATATTCATTCATCAAATTTCAAAGAGAAACATAGGGGCTATAAATAGCCTCATACATAGGACTCCAAATAAGAAAAACGACAATGCCCTCAGGGCTTACATACGACCTCCCTTAAGGGATAAAAACAGGAAAAACAAATACAACATAAATAACAAGCGGCTAATAAAATCGGAACCTCAAAGCCAAGTTATAAGCCATACTTCTTAAATAAAAATAGCCCTCAACTCTATATTTGCATTAAGACTAGACGACATGATTTTAAAATCGACTAGATGGGTCTAGCTGGTAGTCCTTTTCAGACAGGACAGTAAATCTAGAAGTCGGGCAGGTTATGCCTCATGTGAGTTGTAGTTTGTAAGTCCCTTTTGCTTTTCATTAAACTTAGGTTCGAGACACTACCTATCGGTAGTCATCACCTTAGTTTTAGGATCCGAGGCATTGGTTGATTTCAAATCACCCTATAAGCCCTCACCTTCTTGGCAATTCCTTCAACAATTATTTTTGGAATGTAAGCCCCAACATTCTAATAAAAATATCAACTTAGACAAAAATTAGACTTTTAAAATGTAAAGCCCAATATAGGATAGTCCGAGCACCTATGAGATTTCTCAGAATCAAGTGCTCATACTTCACCTCCTTTGACTCTCATTCTAAAATCTGATTCTAAGTTGATATTTTCCTCCATTGAAATTCCTAAAGGTCAAAACCTTTAAGCAAGACTTTCATGGATTCTAAAATAAAATCAAATTTCAGCCAATATTTGAATGACTTTCAAAATGAAGAAAACAACTAGTTTAATACTTTAATCAAAAGTCTTCCCAAGACAAAGCTTGGGATGTAATTAACCATAGGGCTTGCCTTTATGGGACGTACGTACCCCAGAAATAAATAAACTCCATTCGACCAAAATATCGAATGGGGGAATCTCTGTTAAATTGTAAATTTTATCATTGTGTCCATAAGGAAATGATATTTTTACCCTTCGAGGTAATATATCATCATTCTTACGCTGTGCTAAATCATAAAGTATGCAATCCGTTCGATGATACAAAAAAATTCTTTAATAGTTCTATTATGCAGTCCTTGAATTTCCTTCAGTTTCTGATAGGTCTCCTCTAGTCTATCCACTGGTACCATGACAGAGCCTTCCCTTCCAAGCACAAGCCTGCCATTGTCAGCTTCTCCTCCTCCGTCAGCCCATTGATGGCGAAGTACCTCTCCACCTTATAAATCCACCCATAAGCATCCTCCCCTTCAAATATGGGCATCTTCAACTTCCTCACCTTCTGATCTCCACCATTCCCTCTTATTCTTCCACAGCTTCCCCTCTCTCAAGTGCTCGGCCCTCCCCACATCTCCCGGTCTTCCCTTGCCCTTCCATAGCCCAAAGCCCTTCGAATTCCCCCATTCTTTCTTCAAAATCAGCACCTCGCTGGCCATAGTATCCCTCATGGTGTTCCTCATATCTACCTCCTCTCTCTTCTCTCTAAACAGGCTCCAAATGGGGTTTTCTTCTTTCTCCTTTCATGATTTCCACCTCATCTTCCTCCCTCCGGATTTCAGAATTCGTGTTTTTCCCTTCCATCCCTTTTTCCAAGGAAGCTGCCGTTTGGTTGTGGATTTCCAACATTTTCTTCATCATGTCCCGAAGATCGGCTACTTGTCATTCCATGGAGGAAATCATTTCCTCCACCGTCGCCTTGATTTGATTCATCTCGCCTTCAAGCCTTTCTTCAAGTGAATCTACTTTCTTGGCTGTCATCTCGATCCAGATTTTTGTAGATAAAAAAATTCTAGATTTGGATTACAAAAACAACAACTTTCTCCTTTCCTGGCCAAAAATCAGCCGCAGGAATTTCGCCCAAATCAGCCCACGAACAATCCCAAGACTTGCTTTGATACCAATTTGATAGAAAATGCTTGAGTTCGCAAGTAACCCTAAGGGTAATACTTGAGTTCGCAAGCAAACCTATCACCAATTGATGAAAAACAATGGGAATAATGCAAAATTTGGATGAAAACAGCCCAAAACAATATATTGCGGTAGGAAAATCAAAGCCAAACAATAAGAAAAACAAGATATAAGAGATCCTTTATTTGAGAGGAGGATTGTCTCTCCCAAATCTCTAGACAAGAGAGTCTAGAGCCCAAGTCGCCAAGACACCCTAATTGAGAACAAATCAAAACCTCTCATTCCCTAAACATCTCTTGCTGTTAATACGAACACTTTCCTAATCTAATCTCCCTCCCAAGTATTGAAAAAGGGAATTAAACTTTCACCATGATTGATTACACACACACACACACACACACACACACACACACACACATATATATATATATATATATATATATATATAGATCTTTAGGTCGTGGGCTGGTATTTTTGGGTCATGATAATTGCGACCTAAGAGTGGGTTGAGTCTAGAGGATTAAGCTCTTAATCTCTTGAAATGCTCATTCCTTGTAGCTATATTGGAGTATTGGCGACGATTTGCTGATTTCAGTGATGGTGAGTAGCTTTAGGAGGCTGATCCCTACTGTGGAGAAGAATCCTTAAGATTCTGTGTGGATCTATACAAGTTTTATGTAGCTCTTGCCGAGGACAACTCTTTGACTTGACTTACCTAAGCAAGTCACGTTTCTCAGCTGGCGAGTGCTTGTTGAGGGCGAGATGACTGCTTTGGCTGAGCTCCTATTGCTAAAACCTATTAGGTATGAGTTCTTCTATTCAAACCTATTAGATACTTGTGAAAGATCTATATGGACATTTATGAGTATATACCTATGATATGTTCTTTATTTATATAGTGCTAATTTTTTAGCAACTAAATCAATAAAGTGACTTTCTTTGGTCCAAATTCAAATGTAGATTTGGAAGTACCTTTACCTATATTAATTGATGCATGACTCAAATCACAGGTGACCATAGTGCTAGGCGGTGAAGACTCTGCTATATACTTAGCAGTGCCTTGATATAGTTATGTGAATGTGAACACTTCATGGCATGATCCATGCAAGTTAGAGAAACTTGATCACGGCAGATATTTTTTATTATTTTGCCATCTTGTAGTAGTATATTGCTTTCAAGGTATCATGATTATGTGAAGCTAATGATTGGTGTATTCATTATAATTTCAATTAATTTTGCTCTATATTTTATTTCTCTTAAATACGACACCCATAAAAGTTTGACTGTTGGGCATGATGTTCCTTTATTTATTTAAGTAAAAAATCTTTAGGTATCATGGTGTATTTGTTTCATATTCGTGTTTAATTTTCTGTTGTTTGTTCAGTTATGTTCATCCTGAAATAATTGATGTTTATCACTGCTTATTTCATGTTATATTGGTTGTTGTTACAAATCCTCCATTTCTCTCTGTCAAAATCATGATTAAATAGAATAAGAGGATTTCGGGCTCCAAAACTTCACACCTAGTTCTTCTTAGAGAGTTTGTTTCATGTTAAAATTTTATAAAGCATATTAGGTTGTAGATAAGATGTTATTCAAATACTTTGCCATCATTTTGCGATGATTTTATGATCTTATTCCAAGTTTTCTATAGGCGCAAGCCCTTATGATTTATTATGCCTCTTGTGACGAGAGAGAACTTCTAATTAAGATTAGTCGTTTGGTGCTAAGTGCATAGCATATAGCAACTGTAAATTTGATTTAAGATTTATATATTTGCTACCATAAGCTTATTAGAGTGGATGGTGATGGGAATGATGTCAATCTCAATCAAGATATCCTAGTTTTGTCATACTAAATTATCATGGACTCTAATTTATTTAGTGAGTAGAGGTAGTCGAACCAATTTGACTGATGGATCCTTGTATGTAGTCATAGTTTGCGTCGTCCAAGAACACAAATAACTTGCGTAAACCTGCATTAAATGTACATTTCAGCAAGTGGGGATGTGAGGAGTTCATGGTGAGGTAGAGATTGCAAGACTAAGGGTTGGGATAACAATGTTTAACTGTTGAGGTTGTCAATCAGTGTGGATAGAACGAAGCAATTAGGAGGTTTTTTAGAACACAAAAGAATGAGAGTGGGAAAGCGTATGTGATTTGTTGTTTGATTGAGGGTATGGAGCTGGGTGTGGGAAGGTGTCACGACCCGGTATGGAGGCTCAAATTAATGAGGCAAGTGCAAACGGTCAGATGGTAAATTAGATTTTTAATTACTAAATCTATCTCCATTACACTGAAATAGCCATTAAACTTCAAAAATATAAATTGATATAAAATGATTTTAATATCTTTTTTTAGGTGCGCCACATTTACGGTACACATTTTCATCTCTTTTATTTATTTTGATTATAATAATTATACATGAAAATGTTATAACAATTAAGAGTAAGCCACAGCTCAGTGAGTAAAACATACTTCTAAACTATAGTAACTCAAGGCTATTTGAACAATATGCATGATTCCTTTTCATTTCATATCATAAAATAATTTTATTTCAAGGCTTTCAATGTTATGCATAAATCATATATGTTGTTTAAATCATACATATCATATGTATCATATATGTATTCATATATTTCTCATTTCTAATTAATAATATAATCGTGACAGGAGCCACCGTCTAATTTAATATCAATAAAGGTACTCCTTTTTCATTTTCATTTCCAATTCTATTTCCATTAACGTGCACGGGTATATTGCGTCCCCCAACCAGTACCATCGAGGGGTGAGCTCTATCAATTCAACATGCACATGCAATTATATATATCTAATCATTTCATTACTTTATACTTTATGAATAATGTAAGATAAATTATTCAATATATGAGAGATAGATTATTTACAATGCAGTTAGAATAAACAGTTAGATAAATCATTTACAATAACAATTAAAATGCAATTAGAAGCAATACAATTACCATAATATAGATTATCTTCAATTCTCTGGATGTGTTGGTCGAGTCCAATTTGTGAGGCGGAAACATTTACTTAATTTTGTGTGAAATTGTATCCAACGACTACTATTGTCATCAATTTTGATTGGGTTTTGTTCAGTGTTCTTTTGGTACACTTTGTGTAGGTCAACAAGGATGAGTTTGGTGCTTCTTGTTGAAGCTTATCGATCATATAGCATTTATTATTCTTGGGTTCATTGAGTTGCACCTGTATAATTGCTTCTCTTATTAAGTTTGTATATTAATTTTAGGCTTTGTTTGGGACGGCTTTCTTACTGCTTATTAAAGTGGCTTTCTTGTACAAAAAATCTAATTTTTTTACTAAAAAGCCGCTTTAAGAAGCAGGAAGAAAGTCAATCCTAAACGAAGCCGTAGTCTCAAATTACATGGTGAAATGATAGTTTTTTCGTGGCAAAATAGGTTAAAACAGCAGAAACTGGATATATGTCTCGTAGATTGGTAAAGGGCATGGAAGATATTTCACTTCATTATGATCTTACTGTTCGGGATGCTAGTGGGGCTATAGCTCAATTCCTATATGGAGATGATGGCTTGGATCCTGCAAAGATGGAGGGAAAAGAAGGGAGCCCATTAAATTTTGATCAGTTGTACATGAAAGTCATGGTTTGTATATTATGTTATAATTTTCACACTTAGTTTTTACGAGTTATGTTCAGGTGACGGGATATGTTTCTTTTGGCAGGCTACATGCCCGCATAGAGAGAATGATAGTTTGTCGCCAGCAGAGATATTACAAACTTTGGATAAAAGGTTTTCACGGTGTGAAATGGCTCCAGAGGGCGGTTGCTCTTCCGAGTTTAAGCAAAAGTTGTCAGATTTTATACAGAAGCGTATTGTTACGCTTCAACAAACGAGGCAGGCACTTCAGCTTGATGAAAATCCTGCAATAAATAAAGGTTGCTGTAAAAGAGAAACTATTTCAACTCGCATATCTGGAATTTCTGCCAAACAGTTAGAGGTTAGCTGGATACTCTCTAAATGATCATTTTGGAATTGATCCTATATAAACTATAGAACAATGCAATGCATATGCCAATATACCTAAATAAGTGAAAGAGAAACTATTTCAACTCGCATATCTGGAATTTCTGCCAAACAGTTAGAGGTTAGCTGGATACTCTCTAAATGATCATTTTGGAATTGATCCTATATAAACTATAGAACAATGCAATGCATATGCCAATATACCTAAATAAGTTGTTCTTCCTAGCCGCAAAAAAACGAGTAATACTTTGTTTAGCAACTCAGTACTTTATTAGGAATAGGATCTACAAAAAAAATGATAATACTCGCATATCTGGAAGAAAAGAGAAACTATTTTTCAAAAGAAATATTACAACTAATTTTGATATCATATTTCTGTTAATTCCAAGGTTTATTTCAATTTTAGATTTATGATGCATTAACATCATAAAAAACTTGATAAATTAGTTTTTTTAAGAGTAGGGAAGTAAAAAGTTGACCTAAGTTCACATAGATTGAAGTTGTTCAAAATGACCTGCAAAAAATATGTTTAATACATCAAATAACATTCAATAAGAATTTATGAAAATGATTATTTATTAGGTTGACCTCAAATAGTTTGGGTAAGGCTAATGATGATGAAGCAGGCTAATGATGATGAAGCAATAAGATTTTTGATAGATGACAATAACTAGGGAAAAAATTGTATAATTTGAGCGAGTTAGAGGTTTATAAACTCAAAATATTTTAGTACATTTCATGTTTAGTCTATAAAGTATCAACCAAGTATCATGTTCAGGGGTGGATTCATGTTTTTTTTTTTCATGTGGGGCACAAATTATTAAAATAAAAATATCTTAACATTTTTTCATCCGGGCTTGGGACCGACATAAGTTGTTTTAATTTTTTTTTTTTCAATCGTCAGACTCAATATAAAAAGATAGAATATATGATGAAGGAAAAAATTTACAATTGAGAGCGCTAAATCTTGATATTATTCTTATATATTATCTATTATTTCTCTCGCCAAGTCTTCATTTTTTGAAATCGTTGTACAATCATTTTATTATTAATACTATTGAATATCTTTTTCAATATAAGTAGACAATTATTCATCTAGTAGTATTCCATATGATTACGTAAACGATTCCTTATAATGCTCATTGCAAAGAACGCTTGTTCGACTGTTTTTGTAACAATTAGCAATATCAGAGCAAGCTTTATAAGTATGAATACCAAATGATAAACATTATTCTTCCTAGTCTCTACTATTTTCTGAGCAAGTTATCCAAATCCTTGCAAATTCATAAATGCATCAGTTGATTTCACATCAATAATAAAATTTTCAATTTGATTGTCTAATATGGTAATATTCATTTATGAAAAATCTGATGGATAAAATTTTGTTAGACGTAGCAATCGATCTTTATCAAAAGCTGAAAATGAATTATATGGATTCAAACATGCCACACACATAAGTAATTATGTATTAATTTGATAGGAAATACTTGATTTCAAGTAGTTCCTAACCAAAGTTTGAAGCAATTCGTGATAACTCCTGCTGTTTACAGCAGGAAAACAGTAAAATCTGGACCAAAACAGAGAAAACCGGAGAGAAAAATGGAGAAAAACTCGCCCAAACAATTATACTTTACTAGTAGATGAAAGAAATTTGCAAAGATACAAAGATCCTCTATTCGAGAGGAGGATCGCACTCTCCCAATCTCTAGAATTTGTTCTAGAGCCCAAGCCTCCAAGAAAACCCCTTTTGCAATCAAACAAAACATAATCCCCCCCCCCCCCTAAAGGCCTAAACTCCCTCCTCTCACTTAATACAAAATATTTCCTAATTGATTTTCCCTCCCATTGCTTAGCCGCCCAACCCAATTTGAAAATTGCATTAAGTGGGGCCCTCATGTGGGCAGGCCAGAAGATGGGAGGCGGACTGTCCGCCTTCTGTAAACCTGAACTGGCCTTTTGGCCGGTTCTGTCAGTTCCTTGTGAACCGGCTGCACATCAATACCGCGCTCCCAAAGAACTACCTTGTCCTCAAGGTGAAAATCAGGAAATTGATGTTTCACCCTCTCGTATGGCTCCCACGTGGCCTCGTAGTCTGGAAGGTTCTTCCACTGGACCAACACTTCATTAGTTTCTTCTTCTTTCTGGCGAGCCCCTATCAGTTCTAGCGGTTCCAAAACCACCTCTAAATCCTCTGTCAGAGTCGCTGGTAGCTCGGGTTTGGCTGTATAGTCTCCAATGACCTTCCTCAACTGTGATACATGAAAGACTGGATGTATGGTCGCCGTTGGTGGTAGCTTCAGTCGATATGCTACTGCTCCGATCTTCTCCATCACTTCATAAGGCCCAAAGTACCGAGGAGCCACCTTCTCATTTCTCCTGTTGGCGACTGTTTTCTGTCTATATGGTCGGAGCTTCAAATACACCTTCTCCCCCACTTCAAATTGGATGTCCCTCCTATGCCCGTCCGCTTGCCGCTTCATAATCTGTTGAGCCCTCAGTAAATGTCTCTTCAATTCTTCTAGCACTTTATCCCTCTCCTCCAAATACTCCTGCTGAAGACACGGGAGTACTACTACTCCCAAAATGCACCAAGTGAGGAGGGCCCCTTCCGTACAACACCTTGAATAGGATCATATGTGCAGCCGAGTGGAAAGAGGTATTGTACCAATATTCCGCCCATGACAGCCACTTAGCCCACTGTTTGGGCGTATCCGACACGAAGCATCTCAAGTATGTTTCCAAGCTCCTATTGACCACCTCAGTCTGGCCATCCGTCTGCGGGTGGTAGGCGGTGCTCCTTTTCAGAACTATTTCCTACAACTTGAACAACTCTTTCCAGAAATGGCTAAGGAACACCTTATCTCTGTCTGACACGATTGCCTCTGGTACCCCGTGCAATCTGACCACCTCCCTAATGTAATCTGAGGCTACTGTCACCGCGGTGTACGGATGTCGGAGAGGAATGAAATGAGCGTACTTGCTCAATCTATCTACCACCACCAAGATCATTGTGAATCCTTCTGAACGAGGCAGTCCATCTATGAAGTCCATAGATATCTCCTCCCATACCTGTCCTGGTAATGCCAACGGCTGTAGTAGTCCTCCTGGCGACATTGCCAGATATTTGTTCCTCTGACAAACTTCGCACCTTGCCATCATCTCCTCTACATCTCTATGCATCCCCTTCCAGTAAAGCTCGGCCGCCAGTCTCCTGTAAGTCTTCTGCACTCCTGAATGGCCCCCGACTGCGCTCCCATTAAATTCTTGGAGTAAATTTGGGATGTGGATCGATGTTCGGGGCATCACAAATCTCCTCTGAAACAACAGTCTGTCTCCCTCCAATGAGTACCCTGGGTGACTACCATCCTCTTTCAGTAAATCTGACCTGATCTTTCCCAAATCTTTATCTCTAGAACTCTCTTCTCTGATGGACTCCCAATCGAGCATCAAAGGCACGGATAATACCACTGCTTGCAGCTCTCCCATACATCTGGACAAGGCATCTGCCGCCTTGTTCTCCACTCCTGGCCTATACTGGATCTCAAAATTGTACCCTAACAACTTGGACAGCCACCTTTGATGCTCCTCTATCACCATCCGCTGCTCCAGTAGGTATTTCAGGCTCCGTTGATCTGTCTTGACAATGAAATGTCTCTCAAGCAGGTAGGGCCGCCACTTCTGGATGGCCAACACGATGGCCATTAATTCCCTCTCATAAACTGATTTCAGTCTGGCTCTAGCAGTCAATACCTGGCTGAAATAGGCAATAGGCCTCCGACTCTGCATCAACACTGCACCAAGACCGTACCCGGATGCATCGGTCTCCACAATAAAAGTCTGAGTGAAATCTGGCAACGCTAAGACCGGCACCGTCATCATCGCCTTCTTCAAGCTCTCAAATGTTGATGTGGCTGCCTCCCCCCATAGGAATCCGTCCTTCTTCAACTGCTTAGTAAGCGGCCATGCTATGGAGCTATACCCCTTTACAAACCTTCTGTAGTAACCTATCAGTCCTAGGAATCCCCTCAGCTCCTTTAGATTTTTCGGTACTGGCCATCTTAGCATTGCTTCAATTTTGGACTGATCAGCTGCCACCCTGTCTTTTGAAACCACATGGCCCAAGTACTCTACATTGGTTTGTGCAAAGCAACATTTCTTTAAATTGGCCATCAACTGGTGATCCTGCAGTACCTTTAACACCTTTTTTTAAGTGCTCCCAGTGCTCCTCTGTCCTGCTGTAAATCAGGATATCGTCAAAAAACACTAACACAAACCGTCTGAGATAAGGTTTGAAAACCCTATTCATCAGAGCCTGGAAAGTCGCTGGGGCGTTGGTGAGACCAAAATGCATCACCAAAAACTCATTAAGTTCTGAATGCTGTCTTGGGTACATCCTCCTCCTTCATTCGGATCTGGTGGTAGCCTGATTTCAAGTCTATCTTGCTAAAAATCACAGTCCCACTCAATTCATCTAGGAGCTCGTCGATGACGGGTATTGGAAACTTGCCCGGGACAGTCTCCTTGTTGAGTGCTCTATAGTCCACACAAAACCGCCAGCTGCCATCCTTCTTCTTGACCAACAGAATGGGACTAGAGAAAGGACTGATACTCGGTCTGATGATTTCTGCCTCTAACATTTCTCTAATCAACTGTTCAATCTCATCCTTTTGAAACTGAGGGTAGCGATAGGGTCGTACGCTGATGGGTGATTCCCCCTCCCTCAAAACGATGGCATGCTCCCTCTCCCGCTGCGGTGGTAACCCTTGAGGTAGCTGAAAAATCTCTTGGAACTGCTGAATCAATGGCTGAATGGAGAGTGGGATGTCCCCTCCTTCCTCTAATCTCGCCCCCTCCAAACTGTGCAGCTCCACCAAATACCCTCCGCCTGCCGACTGAATGTCCCTCACCATGGTTTTAAGAGAAACTAAGGATTTGGAAAGTCCCGGATCTCCCTTGATTACCACTATTTTTCCCTCGGCCGTTAGCTCCATCGTGAGTGCTCCCCAATTCACCTTGGTGTCCCCCAAAGTCTGCAGCCATTTCATGCCCAAGATGACATCGGTACTCCCAAGCTCCAGTGGAAGGAAATCTTCCTTCACCTGTATCCCCTGGATCGTCAGTCGCACTCCTCTGCAAATCCCCTGACCCTTCTCCATCTTCCCTGTGCCCATCATCACCCCATAACAGCCAGTGTCCACTAATCTCACTCCCAGTTGATCAACGATCTGTGTGGAAATGAAGTTGTGAGTCTCCCCACTATCAATCAGCACCACCACCTCCTTGTCCTCTATCTCTCCCCTCACTTTCATGGTGTGATTTGTAGTGAATCCCACCACTGAGTTCAGGGAAACCTCTGCCATATCCAAGTGTAGCTTCTCCTCCATCTCCTCCTCTGTCTCTAGCTCACCTCCCTCCTTAGTTTCCTCGTCATTCCAGACAGTGAGAACCTGAAGAGTTCGGTCCTTGCACCGATGCCCCGTTGTGTACTTCTCATCGCAGCGAAAACACAATCCCTTAGCCCTCTTCTCCTGCATCTTTTTCTCTGTCAGCCGTTTGAAATTTCCGCCATTTCCCCCTCCTTCTGTCCTCTCCCTTGGTGCTTCTCGTGGTACTCCCTGGGCAGTTCCCTTGGGGGCTAGGAAGGCAGTTGTCATCTTGTAGGACCCCCCCAGAGCTACCGCTACGAGCTCCCCTCTCCAGGTGCTTCTGGTCCTCCACCAGCTGTGCCAACTCCATGACTTCTCCCAAGTCCCATGGTCGCATCACCCTGACAGCTGCCCTGATCTCCGGTTTAAGGCCCTTCATGAAGTTCCTCTTCAACACGGTCTCAGAGAGACGATCCAGCCTGCTCGCGAGGTACTCAAACCTGTCGCGGTAATTGGAGACCGTTCCCTCCTGTGTCAGGGCAAAGAACTGCTCGTAGAAGTCTCCTCCCCTACTGGCTCGGAAACGCTCTAGCAGACAGTCCTTGAACTCCCTCCAGCTTCAAATAGGCCTCCTCATGTCCCGCCACTGGTACCAAGCTAATGCTTTCCCTTCCAAACAAAGTCGTGTTGCTGTTAATTTCTCCTCCTCGGTCAACCCATTGACCGCAAAGTATCGCTCCACCTTGTAGATCCAGCCATGTGCGTCCTCGCCCTCAAAGATGGGCATCTCCTCACCCTCGGGTCTCCCCAGTTTCCCCTCGCTCTTCCATAACCTCCCATTCCCCGAGAGGGAAAATCTCCCCAGTGGTCACAAACTTCCCTCCGCCAATCATACCCCTGCCCTTCCTCATACTCTTCCCTCCGTCTCTCCTCCTCAGCACCTCGACTGTAAAACTCATTCCTTCTCCCAAAAAATTCAGCACCCCTTCTTTCATAGCCCATGCTCATCTCCTCCCTAGAAAGTGGTTCTAGCGGAGGCATTCCGTCATTCCCATCAAGGATCTCCACTTCGGTTGTCTCCCTCCCCCTCAATGGGTTTGGGTTCCCGTTTCTCTCATTGTCGCCAGTGGCCTCCCTTGCTTCTGCTGTTGTCGGGTTTGGTTTGCCCTCAAACATCTTCTTCATCATTTCTTCTAATGCCGTGAACCTTCCATCCATCTTTTCATGGATGGACGCAAATTGATTTTGAAATTTAACGGTTCTTTCTTCCAAATTGGTCTTCAGTTGGCCGATTTCACCCTCCAGAACTTCTACTTTTCGTCCGGCCATCTTCTCTTCCACGGTAACCGAGAATTTCCCTTGCGGAAGAGGTTTCCTTGCTGAAATTTCTGAATTTCAGCCGCCGATGGTCCCAAGATGATGCTCTGATACCAATTTGATAGGAAATACTTGATTTCAAGTAGTTCCTAACCAAAGTCTGAAGCAATTCGTGATAACTCCTGCTGTTTACAGCAGGAAAACAATAAAATCTGAACCAAAACAGAGAAAACCGGAGAGAAAACTGAAGAAAAACTCACCCAAACAATTGTACTTTACTAGTAGATAAAAGAAACTTGCAAAGATACAAAGATCCTCTATTCGAGAGGAGGATCGCACTCTCCCAATCTCTAGAATTCGTTCTAGAGCCCAAGCCTCCAAGAAAACCCTAATTTGCAATCAAACAAAACATAATCCCCCCCTAAACTCCCTCCTCTCACTTAATACAAAATATTTCCTAATTGATTTTCCCTCCCATTGCCTAGCAGCCCTACCCAATTTGAATATTGCATTAAGTGGGGCCCTCATGTGGGCAGGCCAAAAGATGGGAGGCGGACTGTCCGCCTCCTGTAAACCTGAACCGGCCTTTTGGCCGGTTCTGCCGGTTCCTTGTGAACCGGCTGCACATCATAATTTCATCAAACTATTATTGAGCTCTTGAAGTTATATTTCTGTCATTGTATAAATAAATTGAATTGATAATGATGTCTATTTGTGGTAGTTTGAGTATGACGTCTTGATCTTCCTCACATTATAAATTCTTCAGTTATATTTGAAATATTTATGTTATTCTTCTCATAAAATAATTCAAATTCTTTGAACAACGTATCACACCTGTCATCTCTCATGCGTTGAAGCCTTTGTTTAGATACCTTTACCAAAGTTATTACATTTATAATATCTTGATCATTTCTTTGCAGTACTTGCGACAATTCATTTGTAACTCCTGCTATAATCTTCATCATATGCAAATTGAAAACAAATTCAAAATTTTGTACAATATCAAGTAGGGCATATGCTTCACCTTTTTGCTCAGTGCTAGATCCTTCATGTATTATTATCTCAGAAACCATAGTTATATATCCAAATAGAAAAATTAAACTGATGAGTAAATCATAGTGTGCACCCCAACGAGTTTCTCCTGGTCTTTGAATAGCAATTTCTTGGTTTAAACCTCTACCTTTCATAACTCCTCAACTTTCTAGTTGCTCAATAACTTTGTAATATTTACCTCCGAGTATATCTCCTTTTTTTGCATGAACTATCAATCATATTTATCATACTAGTAACAATATTAAAAAATGAAACAACTTGGATATGATTTTTTGCGACTAAAACTAATGTTAATTAGAGTTGGTGCGCTAAATAATGTACATAATAAGCAGAACAATTTTTTTTCATGATCGATGTTTTTAGTTCATTAAACTCACCTCGCATGTTACTAGCTCCATCGTAACCAGATATCTCTTTCTTTGTTCATTTAATCTTCACATTTTTGTCTAGCAATGTTATGATGATTGATTATATGACCAACATGAATCTGAAATCAATCCTTTTTTTCAAACTTATTAAACCCCTTGTGTCAAAACTGCCTCTGCTAGCTTGCTCTCCAATCTCAGGTCTATAATGATAACAAAAAATAATAATAAGCTGCATCTTTGGAGAAATTGTATTCTAGCCAAACTTTGTGATCATCAAACTATGCAGGATTAAATCTTCAAAATTTATTTTCAATTTTTGTGGGGTAGAATTCATGATCATGTGGTTGATACGGTTCTTTTAGCAAGTAGTACTCCCACTGATGTGAAACGGAAACGCCAATTACTTGCCTAGGTGGCAAGACTAATTAAATCCCAAATCAATTTGGGGAGAGAATGAAAATCTGAAATTAAATTTCAGATTAAGTGATTTGGGAGGGAAAATTAAGTGAAATCCAATTTTGAATTCCCAAATTAAAGAGGAGGATTATTGCTCATTCAATTGGGAGAAAGTTGGGCTGATTTTGTGGAGTCATTAATGTGATTAGGAGAGGGAGGGGAGGCCATTAAGGGGCCGGCCACATGAGGAGGAGAGAGGGGATGAGTTTTGAGAGAGTGGGGACCACCAATTTAATTTCAGATTTTACAAAATCTGAAATTAAAATTTCAGATTTAATAAGGAAGGAAGATTCTTAAATTAAAACAATCAATTGGATTGAATTTGAATTTCAAATTCGAAATTCAATTTCAATTTATTTTGATTGCTTGAATTAAGGAGGCAATTTAGGAAACATTTAATGGCTAATGAAACTCCTAAATTTCATATTTGAAATTCAAAAGAAGAGGGGGAGAAGGAGGCGGCGGCAAGGTGGGAGGGGACCGGCGGGCTGGAGCTGGCCGGCGGCTGCTGGTGGAGGATTGGCCGGTGGGAGGAGCCTTGAAGGCCGGCGGGTTGGACCTTGTAAGCCGGTGGTCTGGATGGTTCCAAGGGGTCGGCGACAGCAAGGTGAGGGGAGGGGAAGAGGAGAAAATCTGAGGATTTTCGTTGCTTTGATTCCACCACCCTTTTAATCTTCAAGACCCTGTCGAGAGTTCTCAGGACCCTTACTCAACAGGGTCGAGCTTTCTCCCACCCGGGGAGAATGATGAGGGCATCAGATTTCGACATGTGTACCATCGCCGGGGACGACGATCGACGGCCCTGATTCAGAGCCTTTATCTATGATGCTTTAGTTCTTTTCTTTTATTAGTTATTTCATGTTTCCGTTTGTACCCCTATGAGGGATGTTTCACTTATTGTAGCCCAAGGGCATTTGTGACTTTATGCTTTTATTTTTCTGTAAGCCTATATATAAAGGCTTGTATCATTGTATTGGAGCATTATTGATGAAATGAAAATTATTCTCTTTGTTCTCTTTGTGAGTGCATGACAAGATCTCTTAGTGAGTTCTTCCTTGGGATCTCTTGGTGAGTTATCCATCTTATTTTATGTTTATTCGTTCACCGTTTCTCCCTCGTTAGAAGCTCCTCAAAATCCCCTCTCCCCAAACCCTAGCCGCCGGCCTCTCCACCTTGGTTGTTGCCGCCGGCCACCTCCACCATCCCGGCCGACCACCTTCCGCCGCCCCTCCCCTTCCGGCCAACTCCCCTCCCTCATCCCATGTTGAGTTGAGATTTAGAATTCAAATTTTGAATTCTTTCCAAATTTGGAATTCCAAATTAGGAAAGTTTGCATGATTGATCTAATCTCATTTATTTTAATTGTGGAATTTTCAAATACTCATCCACGTCATCAATCCACGTTTAGAAACCTCTTTCCCCTCCCCCATAATTCCCTCTCCCTCTTGAGCATGCCGCCGGCCCTCTCCCCCCCAATCAAGCCCCATTAATTACCCCAATTAACTCCCATGATTCTAATTTGAAATTCAAATTAGGGGGCATTAATTTTCCCTCCCTCCTCAAGCATGCCGCCGGCCCCCTATGGGGAAATCCCATTAATGCTCAATTAACCCCCTTTAATCCTATTTGAAATTCAAATTAGGATTAAAATCTTCTCTCCACTTTTCTTAAAACTGAAAATACTTTCAGTTTTCCTCCTATAATCTCTCCATAATTGAAATTTACAATTAATGCATTGATTACATTAATTGTAATTTCAAATCCCTAACCCTTCTCTCCTAAAATTCTCTAAAACTGAAGTTTCTTTCAGCTTTTGAAGTTAATTCCTGCACTCCTCCCTCCTCCACCCTCATACGTCCGCCGGCCTCCTCCCCCCTTGGCTTCTACCCGCCGCCCCTCCTCTCCTCCTTGGAGACGTATTCACGGCAACCACCTTTCCCCTTTTCCGAGGATGCATGGATGTTCCCGAATGGAATTTCGGGTTTGAATACGACGATCAAGGACTAGTAGACATCCTCCGGTCCCCTTTCTTTGACGTTGGATTCGACTTCGACGACTCCGTTGAGGAGTATTTGGCCCGGATCGTACCCACCTTGATAGAGACCGTCGACGATCATTTTTCGGTGTACACTTGGATCGTTAAAGGACGTCGCTTTGCAACACCTCCACAACCCGCGCCGACCTCTTCATACCTACGGATCTACGGCGCCGTCGCCCTAGGAGTGATCTCCTCCATCGTGTGGTTCTTCTTCTCCCAACAAGCGTAGGAGTAGGTAAATGAGAGCGGCCTCAAGGTGAGACAATCGCTTTGTTAGCCTTGGGATTTTTGTTGTTCGTTTCATTTGCTTTACGTTTATGAAAGTTGTTATTTTTCTCGACCTTGCTAATTTAGGTGTAAGTGCTTGCCTAGTCGTAGTTAACAATTGAGATTTCCGAAAAGCTTGAATTGGGAACAAGATTTAACTTGCAATTATCATACTTGGATAATCTTTTGTTAAGCTTCTAAATACAAATCCTGGATTTACATCATGTTACATCATATTTGGTATCAGAGCCTCCCACACACCATCCATATCATTTGAATGATGATCTTTTTTTTCCTCATTTGGGACGGGTAGAAAGATAAATTAAATTTATTTCTACACAGCTCTGTTAACTTGTGCATTGGTTTCACTACATAAAATTGTCTGATCATCTCCTTTAAATTTTCTTTTTAAATACCTCTTCATATATAAGTTGAATGAAAACATAGTTGACAAATTTATAACATTGAAAGACAAGGTAAAAAAACAACATAAAGTTTTAAGTTACTTGGATTGAAAAGAATTTTGGCTCCACTACTGGTTATCAAGAAGTTTCTCATTCTAAATCCTAAATAAGTGCAAAAAATATATTAGCAAGCACTGTTAGAGAAGTCAAAGATGAGCATTAGTAAACATTCCAATCTAAAAAATTAAATAAAGAACTACTATTTAATTTCTTTCAACTTTAGTAAACCTTTTTAATAATCTTTTATAGGTAAAAATCAAACAGGTAATTTAAAAATCGAAGATGAGCGGGCTCTTCTTAAGAATATTCATCTTCACTAGAATTTTCTCTTCTTGATAATAGGAGTTTCAAAAATAACATAAAGCAATATTAATATGAATCCATGCTATATCTCTTCTTTTGGAGATAATGAAGCTAATATTCATCTATGTTTAAGGTTGCATATTTTGAGCTGTATAATATTTTAGACGGTAAAATCAAAATGTTAACAATTCTACATATTCCAAATAGCTGGTTAAATTATTTAGTTGGAAACTTGTAGATTTTTAGAGCTAAATGACTTGTCAAATCTATAGATTAATTACGAGAAAATGTCAAAATACTCATTGGACTATTTGTATAAAGCCATTTCAGGCTCAAATTATAAATGTATTCAATTTAGTCAATTGACTTCTCAAATATGATCCAAAATAATCCCTTTGTTGTATTACTTTGGATTAGATTTAAAAAGTCAAGGGACTATTTTGGATGAGATTTGAGTAGTGTTGAGACTAAATTAGACACATGTTAGCATAGCACTAAAATGACTTCTCATAAATAGTCTTGGGATCATTTTGATCTTTGTCACAATTTATTTCTGATTATCAAGATGTTTTTACTTTAGGACTATTATGTCTATTTTGTTGCAAGCAAGCTCTTAGAGCAGGAAAAAATTTGTTGTGTTATTGACTCGTAATAGTGTCTATATACGAAAATGAAGCTCATACAAAATGAAGGAAATTAGGAGGAGAATATCCTCAATTATAAAACCTAAATTGAAATATCTATAAGTGATTTTCTACATTACTATTTCCAATATCATACAACCTCCCTCACTCTTTAAGACAGATCATATATATCAATTAATTCTAGCTTGTTTTATTACTTGAAAAACTGAACTTACCTAGAGCCTATATCAACTAATTGTTTTCAGCTTGGAGCATGAGCATTAACAATCATCTTTGATAACATTATACCTCAAACAAGAGGACAGTTGATTTTATGATGTTTTGTTCTTTTATGAAACACATGATTATTAGTAATATAGTTAGCAGCATTATTATCACAAATTAAAAGCATACGTTGAGCAATTAGAAAGCTGGATTTCTACCTGATGGTCCTTATCATCTCACATGCAAAGTGTGTCATGACTCTATATTCTAATTTATCGGCATGGTTGTCATCATCTCGCATGCAGAGTCTGTTATGTCTCTATATTCTAATTATTGCTTGAAGTGGCCACCATTGTTTTCTTTTCGATTCCATGTGATAAATTTTACTCCCATATTGATAAAATACACGGATATGAATTTTCTAAAATTAATAGACTCAACATAATCAACATTACTGAAAGCTTTCACATTATGAAATATGGTTGTCCTTTTTTCGGTTAGTTCTTGATGTGTGTGATGATACTCAAAATAACATCTCAATATTCATGTTTAGAAGTTTGTTTATGCTAATTCACAACTTCCATAGCAATTGATATTTCTAGTATTGTGTACATTTTCTCTTTATTTGTAGACTTCACCGCATCAGTAGAAGTGTAAATATATTTGCACTCTAACATTCCAGTTTTTTTATGAAGGTAAGTTGCATACTTTCTTTGAGACAATGGAGCTCATTCTTTATTGTGCAAGTAAATTCTATTTCCAAGAGGTATTTGAGATGACCCAAATCTTTAATTGGAAAAATACTTTTGTGGGTAGTATTTAATTTTAGTAACTTTGTTATGATACTCCTAGCAAGAAGGATATAGCATCTACAATTCTTCCAATATAACAAAACCAAATGAGTAATGTTGGACAAAGATGCTGTGGTGTGATGCATTGCTGTGAAGGCGAGCCTTAACAAGAATTTTGTAAAAGTTATCGAACCAAGCTCAATGACTTATGTACATATATATGGCCTTGTTAAATTTGCATATTTTGTCCTACTCTTAAGCTACTTACCCTTCTGGTCTCTCTATATATGCAACTTCAATGAGAACTTCATATATTCAAAATATTACTCCCATCTATTTGTGGTAAAGAACTTCGTTAATTGATGATGGCAAACAAAAGAATTAAGACTAAGTTGAGCCTTGCGATTGGGAAAGATATATCAAGATAGTTGATCACATAGAATTACGTAAAACATTTCACAACTAGGTGGGCTTTTTATCTTTTAATTGAGTTTTTAGGATTAAATTTGATGGTGTACACCCATCATCATTAGATTGATCTGAATAAATCCCTAAAGGACGGGTAAATAAATTCATGTATGCCAATTAAGCAAGGTAGCCATTTCAACCATAGCCTTTTTTTAACGAATATCCTATAATGCCTATTTCCTGGAAATAGAAAGCATGGAAAGGATACAACAAAACATCAAAAGATAAATAAAAAATGGTCAAATGACATTTAATCCAGGTAGGGTGATCAAAGTAATGTCTTAATTTCTTGAAGGGTTATGAGCACATGGAGATGAGAGTATTCTACATTATAGGAATGCTTAAACCAATTTTAATTATATGATTTCAACTATGTTGTAGATGTTGGGAGGCTGTCATGTTTGCGCTTGTAGGGGCAGAGAAATGTGTATAGGTTGTAGGAGGAAGTGGATTAAGTAGAGAGGATGAATCATAACAAGGAGATTTAGATAAGTTGGGAGAGGACTTGAGAAAAGTGAAATATACAACAACAACAACATGCGTTTATCCCACTAATCTGCTACATGAATTCTTTTTCTCCATTGTGTCTTGTTAAGAGTCAAATTCTCATTTAAGCCTTTATCCTCAGGTATAAATACGTTAGCTAGTGTGTTCATAACAAATACATCCTTATGGTGTGAGAACAGTCTAGGAAGGGGCATCAAATGCCTTTAAGAGAGAACTTGTCACCAATACAAAAGCATATACAACCCAAGGTACATAATATTGAAGGGGGTAACATTACTAATCACAATGGTTTGGATCCAATTTAAGATAACATGCTATCAACACATTGTTACCTTAATATTGATGTGGAGCATTCATATGTAACATCGGCGTGCGAGGTTCATTGAATGGATGACAATGAATACATTCAATAATCATTAAGTTTGATAATTGATCCCATTTTCAATACAGAATGAGCTAAATTACGAATGTAGGAAATTTGAAGCATTTTTAGTACGAAGATCCTTAATCATAATAGAATAACTAACTTTGATTTCCTGATAGCTAAATTACGAATGTGCAAGGTTCATTGAATGGATGACAATGAATACATTCAATAATCCTTTCTGTTTGGATACATTGGGACATAAAGTTTGATAATTGATCCCATTTTCAATACAAAATGAGCTAAATTATGAAGGTAGGAAATTTGAAGCATTATTAGTACGAAGATAATCATAATAGAATAATTAACTTTCATTTCCTGATAGGTGTAAAATTCGAAATAATTTTGACCAACACTTCGAGTAAATATACCCATGTGACATGAGAATGATCATCAGTGAAAGTAACAAATTTGAAAAGACTATGTGGGTGAGTACAAGACTTTAACTTTAAATATTGAAATGGACTAACTTAAAAGAGACACTAGATGTGAATGAAGATAAAAAACACTAGATAATGTATATTGGGCTGACCTGACAAGCATTACATTCAAATTTATGACGGAGGAAGAGGTAGGAATAAACCATTGAAGCTATGGTGGAGTATGGCCCAAATGATAGTACTATTGATATTGAATGATGGTGGAAGAGAAGGTAAATATGACCTTAGGGGTTAGGTAGTATTTTTCACTAGCTCATGGGATCAATAAAATATTCTTTTCTTGGTAACCTTAAACAAGATTAGAATTATTAGTTATGTGACAATATACTTGGTCTTATAAAACATATTAAAATTCCCATATAAAATAACAAGTTATGGCATTCATTTTGTGATGATACGGATTTTCTAAATCTTTAAACATATTCCTTCATCAGTTTTGATCTTGTTTGCTCTATTGAATAACATTTAATCTTTAAAGGATTGGTGGTTCAATCGATTTACATTTCGCTTACCCAAATTTAAATTTCTCTTATTTTGTATAAGGGCTCATTTGAAAGCATAGGTTGATGGGAAAAATGTTTTAGAAAGTAATGATTTGTTTTCTCTCATTTTCTGTGTAAAAATCCTTAAAATTAAGGGATTTTGAAGGGTTTTTAGAGTTGAAAATATGTAGTTTCAAAATAAGTTTTTTTAATTTCAAGAAACCAAAGGAGCTTATGTATTTTTTTTTTTCAGATTTAGTTTTATTTTTTAAGTTGAGTGAAAATCGAAGCTTCCTTTACCTCGCCACTGTACAAACTTTTCATTGCCAATTCCTTATTGGCCACAACACATGACTGAATATTAAGAATAGGTTGTTTCAGTGGGTTCTCATTTGATAGTCATTTTACTTATATTTTCATGCCTTTAAATCTTGTTGATTAAAAAAAAAATTGCTTCACAACTGTTTTTTTTTTTGATAAACTAATCTTTTCTAGCTACTCCCAACTCCTAGATCAATCAGCTAAACTACAAAGTTTATTTTGTAGGTATTTCTTGAAACATGCATTTCTCGTTATTATTTAAAAAAGCTTGAGGCAGGCGCAGCAATTGGGGTCATTGGAGCTCAAAGTATAGGAGAGCCAGGGACGCAAATGACGCTCAAAACCTTCCACTTTGCTGGAGTTGCTAGCATGAGTATCCTTTAATGATATTTATCAATCCACTAATGATTAGTTACGTCTACTTTTCAAGTAGACATTTCATTTCTTGAACCGATTCTTTTTCACAACAAGAGAGGGGGTGGGGTGGGCATTATGATGTTTTATAAGCTCGAAGTGAATAGATTTTGGACAGAACATATTGATTGTACTAATTTGCATTGTTTACTCATAAAGATTGATCATATTGATCCATATTGTTTACAATGATTGTTATTTGTTCATACCAATATGGATCGAATGATTACATGCATATTTTTTCAACAATCGTGCATTGATAGCAATTGTGGGTTTTGAGCTATTAGCTCACTCTATGGTTTTCATATTTTACGTACAGGTAGGGATAAAGTGGAATGATTTTAATTTGATTGTAGGTTTTCAGGATAAATTTGTGTACTTTCTGCTCTATTTTTTTGTTGTCAAGAGTAATGATGGTTAGTCTGATGTATTAATTGAGCTTTTGAGTAGTGTAAATGCATTTTGATGAATAATGAATATAGTGAAATATTTTGGTTTACATGCTCATTTTTGCTGAGTTTTATTTAGATTAATTAAGAGATTGAATATGCAATTCTTTCAAATTTTGATCTTGGGGCATGACAATCGGTTTGCTTGCAATTATTTTATGATAGATATGCGTTGAAAATTTTGGAGGATAGAATATTTTGGATGGAAAGGGATGCCATAGTATTTTAGTTCCATGATTGAGGTAGAGGAGATGTAAGAGCGGTGATTGTGATTCATTGAATGAGGTGGAGAGTTTTAGGAGATCTGATGGAGAAGCAGATGTATGCATTCTCTAAAGAAAGAGTTGTGGGATGAGGAGGGATGGGATAGAGGGGCAATGTCCAATGCCAAGTATTTCAGGGAAACTTTGTTCTAAGGCTTGACTCTCGTTGGTTATTCTTATAATGTATAAATAAATCACGTAGTTGCATGCTTATCTTGCTAAGGCTTATTCTATGTGAACTAACTCTTGCAACAGACAGGTTTATTCATTAAGTTTGTTTATGGATCGAAGCTGATGGATGAGATAAGGGTTTAGATGGGAACATTAATATTGCGAGTGCGCTAGAGGAACAGATCTGAGAGCAGTGTTGTAGTGATCCATTAAAGCTGGATGCTAATGACATTAAATGGAAAAGCTAATGCAAAACTTTGGCGTAGAATGCGGCGGGAGAATAAGGATAGAAAATTTTTAGAGGTCAATGCTTAGGGTTTGGAATCAGTTTTTTTTTCCCCTTGTGCTAGATTTTATTTTGGTTACTGTTGTAAAGGTCAAAGAAATTGCATAATTGCAAACTCATCTTGCCTGAAGTTTTCCCCTATATGTGCTTTTTGGACAGATGAGCCAAGTCATGATCAGCTCAATCTTGAGTTTATTTATGGTTTAGGCTTGCCTTGTTTTCTTGATAAACTTGGCTATTGAACCATTTACATACTTGAGCTTGAGTTAGCTCGATTATATTGGTATTGCCTTGCATAGGAATGAACACATGTAAACATTGACTGAAATTATTTCTTGTATTTGTTCTTTGCATGACCTCATAATTTTTACTTGCTATCAACTTATTGTGAATTTGGAAAGTTGTTTTTTGACGACCTTTAGATATTACCCTTGGGGTGCCTCGCATCAAGGAAATTATAAATGCTGCCAAGAATATTAGTACACCTGTGATTAAAACCCAGCTACTTTCAAGCAGTGAGGCTTTATCAGCAAGAATTGTTAAAGGGTGCCTTGAGAAAACTACACTAGGCGAGGTATGTGCGCAGAAGATGTTCATGAAAATTAGATTAAATTTATTAGGTGACTATAAACTTTTTTTCCCATTATTTTTTTCATGGAAAATGACTGCATTTCATCATAACTGATAGGAGAACAATACTAAAGTGGAACTCTAATTTCTTTATTTAATTTGTACAAATCCGTTTGGTTAGATCTTTTGATACATGGACGGTGGAAGAAAACTTGTGTCAATGTATTTAAGGTTTTGGCAAATATTTGTCGGAAAAATGTGTTTGCTACTGTCTTTAATTAAGGTGAAAGGTCACGATTCTACTTTACTGAAGTATCAAGTGAAAAGAGCATGCTTTGTGCTTTGGTGAATTTGGCGCAGGATTTGTGTTAGTGACTCAACCCTTGAGGCATATATTAGATTAATTGTGAAGGATTTTTTGCCTGATGCTTCATGCTCTAGCAAAATTGTTGACAACATGATCTCTTTGTTCAACCTTCAGCTCTAAGTGAACTTTGCTATTGTTCCTCCAGTTTTGTGTTTCATGCTTTATTGAACTTATTAAGGGTAAATGTATTCCTTCAATCCTTATTCTGTGCTTTTCGAACTTGTTGAAGGAGACATGTACATTTCTTTGGTCATTGTTTGATGCTAGTTGACTTATTGAATGAAGTAGAGCCAATGATTTAACTTGCTGCATTTCGACAATGATACCCAACTTGGCTTGATGCTTCATAAGAAAGGCTATATCTTCATTTTTGCCTTAAATTGTAGACCGGTTCAGAAGACCTCTTTGATTTGGGCCACTTGAGTTTGTTTTAGTTCTGTCGTGACTTTACTTTCGCCCAACACAACTTGATGCTTTCCTTTAGTAAGGGCTAACTAATTTTACCTTGACTTGTGGATCTGTTGAGAAAATCTCTTTGATCTAAGACACTTAAGTTTGCCAAACGATTGAGTGAGATTTTATTGGTCACTCCATCCATGGGCGGATCACTGCTCACTTCAGGGTGGGCAAAACGCACCCTAAAAAAACGAGTATAGGAGGGATAGTTTTGGAATTATGTCCCCCCTCTCTCTCAAATTTTTTTTTCCCTAATATGTCCCATCTCACGCGTGCCTGTCCATCCAAACGGCTTGGCAAATCGCGTGTGGTAGGAGTCCGCCAGTGGTCGAACCCTTCGGCATTCCAAGTAGAAGAGGTCGAAGCGATAAAGAGTATATCTACAGTTTTGTTAAATTTTGCTAAAGATTAGAACCGGAAACTTTAATTTATGCATTCCTTTTTTTTCTTTATTGTTTTCTCTTGATTTTTCAGGAGCTATTTATTGCTTTCCGTTGCACAAGAACTTTTATAGCCATGAGCATTAGAGCCATGCGAATACAACACATATATTGGTTTTTGATAGTCACAATGGATTTATTGATAGTCACAATGGATTTATCTGCGCAATGCTTCTTGACCTTTCATCATCAAGTTCATTCTTTAATAGCTAATTCTTTCAGATTACTACCCTTAACACTTTCCAAATAAGGGCTTAGGTGCTGTTTAGTAGCAGGATTTATGATAAATCCTGCCAAATGGTCTGAATGGCCAAAAGAATTTATACGTTTTTTTCCCAAATCCCGTTTGACCTCTATTTTTCTGTAAATTTCGGGTTTACTAAGGGATTTAGAGGAGGAAAAAAAAAACAAGTGAATCCTCACCACACCACAACACCGCCACATGCCTGCGTTACCAAAGTTGCCTTTGTCAGCGAGCTTCCGTTGTGACTTCCTTTCCTCGTTTCCCTTTCATCTAGGGTTTCAGGTAGGAGAGGAAGGGGGAGAAAGACGAGGGCTTCAAGTTTTAAGTGTGTTGCAATAAATTTATAATTATAATTTTCGGAATTTAGTTTTAATAAGAATGAATTTATAAATTTATAAATCTAATTAAATATAAATTTCTATTCATAAAATTATATCATAAAGTTTATTATATTTAATGATTAATTCAACTATTATGTTATATTCATTATAATTTAATTAATATAATCAGAATTTATTAAATTACCTATTAAAATATTTATATTCAATTAAATAATTTAGATATAAATTTATTAATTTATAAAATTAAATCAGCATTAATGATTAATATCAATAAGTTAAAATATATTAAGAATTAATGTTATTTTTAATTCACTGCTGTTAAGTGTTGAAATATTTTTGACAATAGAGAGATAATTTAACATTTGTACAAAGATTGCATATATATATATATATATATATATATATATATATATATATATATATATATATATATATATATATATATATATATATATATATATATATATATATATATATAATAATAATAATAATAATAATAAAAATCAATTAGCTTATTAGAGATGACATTTTGTGTGGAAATATGAAATGGGAAAAAATAGGGGGCTTGAATAAGTTAAAATAACTCCACTAATATGCATCATAGAGTATATCATATTGCATAATTTTTAATACCTATGCTCTTATGTTTCTACTCAATATTCAAATTTTAGACCATATTTTATTGTTGTCATGTTTTTTTAGAATTTTAGCTTATATATATTTTAAATTTTTAGTATTGAATTTTTTATATAATGAGTCTGGATAAGGTTGGATCCGCCCCTGACTCCATCAAATCTTTGTGCTTTTAACATTATTTTTACTATTTTTTTAGAATTTCTATATACGAAAGTGAATGTAAATGATGGCGTAGATACTTGGTAAATTATAGTGTAGAATGTAATTTACAATATCTAGTGTTTAATGCATGAAGTGAACTGACGTTCAAGCATATTTGGAGCTAATTAGAGTTAGATTGCAGTGATGGTGCTAAGGCGCCACTCTAGGAAATTTCTACAAAGAGAATGATGCAAAAGCATGCCACCTGACGCCAAGGTGCCAAGCTCCATCGTAACCTTGAATATTTCTTAGAGAAGACGGTGCTACGTCGCCAATTTTGGCGCCAATTTCAGAACTTTTGGCAGGAAAATTGCTCCACTGCACCATACTTGCTGTAGCAATACTGACACTTAGCGCCAAAGACCTAACCTTGGCACCATGATGCCATATTTTATATCAATACATTATTATTTGGTTGAGAGGGTGGCACAATGGGACAAGGTCGTTATTTATGTTTATTTCCCTACTGTATCTTTAGTTACCTATTTTGAGCCGAAGTTTGAAGCCAGTTTTGGGAGAATTAACTTTAGAAGTTTTGAATCATCTTTAGGAGGGTATATTGCTAAACCTATGACATATTTTGGAGTGGTGAATGACAACTATAGAGATGACACACGATAACTTTCATATATGAGTTTTTGTTTCACTTATTTTCTTCTCTTTTTTATTTTCATCAATATTTGCAGTGTTATTCGTTTACTAGCATGAACCCAAGATATTAGCAATGCTTGTTCATTTTCTTAATATGTAATAAAAAATATTATTAGGAGAAATTATCAGGCTTTTCCATTTGTTTTAATCAGGTCTCTAAATGTATAAAGATTGTGCTAAAGCCTAGTCAAACATATATATCAGTTGTACTCGACATGGAGAGAATTGAAAGCTTGCAGATGAGAATTTCTTCTGAATCTGTGCGATTTGCAATTTTGAATCATCCAAGAATCGGTTTAAAACCTGAGGTGAGTAGATCCAATAAAAAATACTCACTGCTGTGCATTTCATTCTGGTTGAGTATGTTCTTTGTGTAATGTCATCGCAGCATGTTATCACAATGAGCTCCCATAAGTTGAAAATTTCTATGCCACTTGTTCACAAAGACCAGCTGTTTCCGCTGCACTCTATGAATACATTGCTTCCTAAAGTTATTGTGAAGGTGAAGCACAAAAATTATGACGTTTTATTAGAAAACTTTTATATGATGTTTAGCCAGGCACGAATCAATGATTTTTGGTTGAACTGATAAGTGCTTATTTGTTGGCATGCAGGGGATCTCAACTGTGAAACGTGCGGTCATCAAGAAAGATAAAGAATTGTACAGCTTGTTTGTGGAAGGGTTAGTATCTCAGGCTTTTTTATGCATTTAAGCATATCTTATCGTTGGGCAAATTGCAGCTGCTTTGATTTTGGAATTTGATTCAGTTTGGTAAGTTTTCAAAGATTATTAACGTAGGCTATCATATTCAGGTTTGGCTATGCGTATTAGTTTATGTTAGTCTCATCCATAATGATTTATTTTATTTTATGTGAGTATTTTAATGACCAATTTATTCAGTTATTTTCGTATATTATTCTACTGTTCTTGTGCAAGTAAAAAATGACCTCTAAAACTTTCAGCATTGGAGCTAAATAAATCTTCTTTAAGGGAATTCAACCTTTATTTCGTTATATAATTGCCACATTGATGGTAGTAAGATATTGATAACCTTTGCAAATGAAAATTTGAATTGGTTGGCACTGAAAAATAAAGGTCAAAGTGTTGAACCAAAATTTGGGTTCTATGAGCAATATAACCTATGAAATTGCTTTCATCCTTGCTTTCATTTCTTTTTATATGGTTGTTGGTGCGATTCTGAATTGGTTGGCACTGAAAAATAAAGGTCAAAGTGTTGAACCAAAATTTGGGTTCTATGAGGAATATAACCTATGAAATTGCTAGCATCCTTGCTTTCATTTCTTTTAATATGGTTGTTGGTGCGATTCTTACCCCCTCCAAGGGACATTGGTTTTATGCAGTTCCTGTGTGCACTTTAATGATGTGTTGTGCATAAATAGTAGGGTTGTCAATTGGATACATCAAGCCAAACTATTTCATTCAAGGAAGAACAAAGATGAAACATAAAGATTCCATAATGTAAAAAATTTCTCAGATCTTTCCTTAGCTCAAAATGGTAGAATAAAAGATGCTTATAATTCCCTATATCCTTAAATCAGTCATCTTTTTCTTTTATCACATAAAAACTTAGCTTTTGAATGAAGCTCGTCTTGAGAAACTAAAAAATAGAACCTTTTAGCTTTGCCTTATGAAATGTAATTTTCAACCGTAATAGAGTTGAACATATTGACCAAAGAAATGAAACAACAAAACTTAAGAGATACGGAAAAAAAATATGATTTTAAGTAATGAGTAAAAGGCTAAAATAGTCCCCCGACTATTATTAAATGTTCAATTTAATCTCAGACTTTCATGATGACCCAACTTAGTCCCTCGATTTTTTGAAAATATCCAAATTTAATCTCAAGGCCAAAAGTAATAGTTAAAATTAATCTCTACAGTTAAATGTGAGGCCACTTTGGGTATTATAGTGTATGTGAGATTATATTATTATTTTTATATTTAATTATTTATCATATTAAAATAAATATAAAAATCCTACTGGAACTTACACATGTTTATTAATTATTCACTCTTTGTTATTTAGTTGGTTAACTTTCATCATGATTTTAGTATTTATTTTAATATAATAAATGATAAAGTATATAAAAATTATAACATAATCACATATACCCTAATACTTAAAATGCCCTCACATTTAACTGTTGAGTTAACTTTAACTATTACCTTTGGTTTTGGTATCAAATTGAGACATTTTATGATAGTTAAGGGACTAAGTTGGGTATTATAAAAGTCTGAGATTAAATTGGGTATATACTAATAGCCAGGGGATTATTTTGGACTTTTACTCGTGAAATATTTTTTTATGTATAGCAGGAGAAAGAAATCTAACGACCTTCGACTATGCAATCCCAAATTTGTTTCTTGGAATTACTTCGACAAAAGAAAATCCTTAAATATTTACAACTGCTTAAGTATAATTTAAAAAAAAAAAAAAAATCTTAAACTTGTTTATCCATTAGATTGTGGGCTTATGCTCAATAGCCCACTCTACTCGCTTGTGCTCATGCTTGCGACCTGCATTGCTCTCTCGTGCTTGTGGATTTTCTCCCTCGCCATTGTGCTCCCTCATATTATACTCACTCATCACTACCTTTGACATGTTGTGTTCATGCATCATTCCCATGGGTTCCCTAGCAGCCCTATCTTGCTTGTGTTCATTCTTTGATGACAATCCATCTCATGTGCCAATTGATGTATTCCATTACAACACAACTTGACCTACCCATATGGGGCTTATTCTTCACCTCGCTTTCTTATGCTTTTTTGGCATCGACATTAAGCTTTGCCTTGCGTTTCTTTAACATCTCTATGCTAATCATCTCTTGACAGCCTCGTGATTGTTGATGGTTCACTAGCCTTATAGCTTGGCTTAATCAGTTTGAGATTTTTCGCCTTCCAAACCTATTTCTCTCACTTTATCATTCATTGTTATTGTTAGGGGGAAGGGTTTGCAGCTAAAATTGCTTAGAGTTTTATTTATTGATTTTAATATTTAGATTCTTCTAAAGAATGATTTGATAGTTCAAGTACTATGAAAGTCAAATTAAAACAAGTTAGCTATGTGCAACAAAGTATCTTAAGTAAAATTATCATTAAAATAACATAAATAAGTGAAAAAAATAAAACTCCTCTAAACTCGACATAGCAGACCTAGATTTAACATATCAAGCTTCGTGCGTTAGCGAGCAAGGTCATGACCTTGTCATTGCTGGACTTTATGGAGTTTAGTGCCAAACCTTAGAAGCTAGATCGTTTGTGTATGCAATGAGATAGTTTCAATTTAAGTTTGGAATAATTGAAACAAGAGAAAAAAAATTCCTCTTACCTTCCACACACCAAATGTCGGACGCTCTCAATTTTGCGTTTCAAAGATGAAGGATCCAATGTCAAACGCCCATGCCTGCAACAATCAAGGCGATGTTCCAAGGGGAAATATGTGGCGAGCGTTTGTTACGGGATCAGGATCGGGCTTGTTGGGCTGGATAGTAAGAAAACATTTGATTAATAAATTATGATATTAAAATATTAAAAAAGTTATTTTAAATAATTTATGATTAAATATTGGGACACGTGTTGGACATGCATGTTCGATTCTACTTATATAGTATTTTAATCGGATACATTTCAGCTATTCCAACACATGTCCCAGTTGTGTAAGACACATGTATGTGTCTGACACTACATACCTTCTTATGAAGGTCTGTCGGTGCATCATATATAGATATTATGATTTATAGGAAGATAAATATTCTATGTATTCAAAAATGCTAAATGGGTTAGGGAAAATGCTAAGGAGATTGATAGTTTAGGATTTAAATTTTGGTATTCAAGTAGGAGCCATATTAGAAATGATATAGGCATGATTATAAATAATAATTTGAAGATTAACGTTATAGAAATTAATAAAATTGGAAATAGAATTACAGCTTTAAATATTATTATTAATGTTAAGATTATTAATATTATAATTGTTTATACTCAAGTAGATTTGGATGTGTTATAAAATAAAATTTTGGCATGATTTATAAGATTTAATACAAAAGATTTCTCTTAAAAAAGAGTTTTTTTTGTGTTCACTTAAATGGATACGTGATAAAGCTGTAGAAAATTTTAAAAATATTCAGGATGGCTATGGTTTAGAGCGAAGGTGATAAGATCATACTAGATTTTCTTTTAGCCTATTATTTTGTAATTGTTAATATTTTATTTAAGAAAGTATATGAGTATCTCAACACTTATAAGAATGGGCATAATAAAATTAAAATTGATTATTTTTTATTAAAAAATAAATAAATTGTTTAGATTGCAAATATTGTAAAGTTATTTCGAGTAAAAATTTATCTACGCAACATCGCTTATTAGTTTTGGACTTTAAAATGAAGGGGTAAAAAATAAAAAAATAAAGTAGAATATTGTCCTAGGATTATATAGAGATATTTAAATAATGCTAATAAAAATATTTTATGGTAGGATTCAATATCTTAAAATTTGGATTGTTCATGAGGAAGCTAATATTATGTGGGGAAAAATAGTTCGTGATACTGAAAAAGTTGTAAAGTATGTACTTTGGAGAATAAAAATGAAAAGCTTCTATTATTAAAAATAATTTATGGTGGAATCAAAATGTATAAGGAATGATTAAAAATAAAAGCTTTATTATCAAAATTGGTTAGCTGTAAAAGTTTGAAAATATTGGGAAAGATATATGGTGGCCCACAAAGATTCTAAGTAATTTGTAATGCAAAGAATTTAGCTTTAGTAATTTTTATAATAGATCATATAAAAGAATGAAAGGTGTGTATAAATTAGCCAAGCAAAGAGATATGAGTAAAAATTTAATTCAAGTGAAGTGCAATAAGATTGAAGATTAATAAAGGTTCAAACACAAGCATCTTATAAGAGGATATTCAATATATATGGATGAGACATTTTAATAAACTCTTTCACACCTGCTCCTAGTTCGCACAAGCCCAGAGCTGTAGGCCTCCTTCATCCTCTAATGTCTGGTTTTCTAGTAGTCTTATCTTCATGGTTGGCCTTGCGCGAAAGTATAAAATTCAAAACACTTTAAAGCTTAAAATCCTGATCGTGACGTGTTCAACATGAGTAGAATCCATGCATGCTTTTTTTAGCATGATTCATCATGTAAGCTTTGTGAGCACTTTTCTTAGCACAACAAGCTAAATTTAAATACTCGTTTGTGTTGTTCAAATGTGCTAATAAAATTTGCAAAATAAGTATTTGTTTGCGTAATTCTAGCATTGCGAGAAAATTAGTCTTTTCGTGCAGGTGAAAGACCCATGCTCGTCTTTTTTGATGTTGTTTGATTGAAGTCCCCGGCCGTGACATCAGCTAACACCGACTATGCAATTCTTTTTTAGCATATTGGGCAGGCTAAAACTCTCCAAAATTTCTCCTAAACAAGAATGATGTCGAGAGATTGTTGAAATTTAGTTCAAAGCCACTCATAGGAAACATGACTTAAAATAACATTTTTAAAATAAAATGCAAATAAATAAAATACAAATAAATGAAATTCGCAAGATTAAAAAAGAGCTTTTAGGGAACTTGGAATGAAATTCTGAAAAACTTACTTGAGAGCACAAAATTTCTCCACTGTCACTAGAACAATAACAAATCCTAGGGACTTGATTAATGAGCTTAACAGCAATAAAAGAAGTAATTAAACTCCCACTTTATTTATAGAGTAGAGAAGATGACATGTGGGACTCGTTCACTTTAAAATGATTTATATAAGGATGAATTTCATTTCTAAGAATAGAATCTGCTTTGCATTTAACGTCACCAGATTGCAACACACAAGCTGATATATGGCATATGTTAGGCCTGAAAATTAGATTTTGTGCATATTCCAATAGCCAATACTCACGCAATTTACTAAATTTGAATATTTTATAAATTCCTGCTTATATTAACATGTAAATTTTTAAACCCAAGGATATCACCTCAAGGAGCATTATGTAGCCTCATGAAGCATAAGCATGCTATGATAACTCAGTGCAGTGCACCACTTTGAAAAGTATGTGACTGCATTGAAAGACGTGCTACATTTTTAATTTGAAAATTTTAAAGAAAATTGAAGCATATGAATATGATATGCAAAAGCATCGGAATACATACAAGTGCATCGCATGAGCACACCTAAAACGTGCAAATATATTGAAAGCATGAGAGCACGCAATTTAACTACACCAAAAAGCATCTAAGTGCATTGTGCAAATGCATTGAAAGTGTTTGTGCCACGTAAAAGAACTTTAAAATCCCTACTTGTACACCATTAATGTGCTTAACGATCAAATACGAAAGTATGAGAAATTTGCGTGGGTAGGGCTGCAAACGAACCAAGACGAGTCGAGTATGTGTGTGTTCATATTTGAGTTTGTTTATTATCTGCTTGTTTAAGTTCGGTTCGAGTTCGATTCGAGCTTTTTTTCTTTTTGTTCAAGATTGGTTTGTTTAAATTAATGGATGTTCATGTTTGATTCATGGTTGGTTTATGTTCGATTCATTTTGTGCTTATCGAGCTTTGAACAAATGAGCCTGAACGAGCTATAAATGAGATCTACTTCTAGATGTTTATTAATTTAACAAATGAGCCTTATCGAGTCTTCTAACAAATAATTACATCGAGTATATTCGTGAATATATCTAGCAAAAATTTTAAACAATCAAACAAGCTCGTTCATGAATATATCTAACGAGTATTCTTGATCTATCAGATGAGCAAGTTCATGAACATATCTAATTAGTGTTTTCAAGCTGCCAAATAAACTCGTTCACGAACAAACAATTTATAATTCATATTGTATTTTTTCATGAACATTTTAAACAAACAATCTAGCAAATATGAACAAATGTCTCTTGTTTTTTTGCACTCCACCTGCGTCCAGGTGTAACGCACTCGTGCCCATGAGCACCGCCCTGACCCACGCTTGCTACATGTGCGCCTTGCCGCACCTGTACCCACGCTCGTGAGTCTCACCCAAACTCAAGCTTGCCTCCTGCACGCCTTGCCGCAAAGGCGTCTACGCCCGTGAGCCCCACCCATACTAGTGCCTACGTGCTTAGCGCACCGCGTGCCCTGCCGCACTCGCTCTGCTCACCAGCATGGCTCGCCAGCACATCCTCCCGCACCTCGCTCGGCTCAACTAGATCCAAGTTTGCGGGTCAGGCCGGGTCAACTCGAAGGGTTGGGTCCAGGTCAACCTGTTTGAACCCAGCTCAATTCCTGGTTCGATCCTAACCCGACCCATAAACCCTTTTTTATACCTATACTCTGAACTCTTATAAAATATAAAAAATTTAAAGTCACTTTAACATAGCCTTAATGATGACCGTATTGAAAGCTAATCTCAACTGGAGGGGTCAACTTTTAAATTTTATCAAAATTTTAAAATTTAACATCTTTCAAAATAGAAATTAATCACTCACAACTTCAAGCAAAAATTTATTTATCTTCTATAATCATTTGGCGAGGGTGTTGAAATCATAATAACTTCAACTCCCACAAAGTAAATGTCCTTTAAGAAATTTCACTAAAATTCATTCTCAAATAATCTCATGGCAGTAAAGGTTAATTCTTAAAATCAAATTCTCATGCTATAAAATAAAAATAATTTTAAATGATTTCAATTTCATTTGTTAATGCTTGTGTTGAAGATAAATTTCAACAAAAAAGGATTCTATTATGTTACCTTTAAACCCTGATAAAATATAAATATAAAATCACTTTAACATAGCCTTAATGATGAACATGTTGAATGCTAATCTCAACAAGAGAGATTAATTTTGAAATTTTATCAACATTTTAAAATTTAACATCTTTCACAATACAAATATTCAAATATAAATTAATCACTCATAACTTTAAACAATAATTTATTCATCTTCCATAAACATTTGGCGAGGGTGATGAAATCAAATTTACTTCAACTCCTAAAAAGTGAATGTCTTGTCAAAAATATTACTATAATTCATTCTCAAATAATCTCTTGACATTAAAGGTTTTAATAAATGACCTGACCCAAAAAATATAGGTTTAGGTTGATCTATTTAATAAATGGGGCGGGTTTGGCTCATGCATTCCAACCTATTTATAAACGGATCGAGTTCGAGTTGATCCGCCAACTTGATTTCAACCCATCTAATATTTTTTTTTTAATTTTTTTATTTGTCAATATAATCTTCTTATTTTAAATTAATCAACCTAAAATATATGGTTAAAAGGTTAATAAAAACATTATTTTTAATAAAAACAAGTAATCATGTCGGGTTCGGTTGCGAGCGAGTTGGTTTTGGTAGCTAGCAGGTCGGGTTCATGTTCACCTCTTTGACCCATCTATTAAATCGGTTGGGTTCAAGTTGACCGAATTTAGTTCGGTTTGGATCTGAATTCAACCTATTGACATGTTTTGACACCCCTAGTAATAAGGATGTGGCACGTGTCCTTAACCAGTGTTTTGGCCTAACGGCTCCACTTAGCAAACGGTTTTGATCGAGATCCTTTAACTAGGTGGTTTGGCCTAATACGTTCACAATGTTAAGGTCAATGACAGAGCTTGTATGTCCCCCAATGGTTATCACCCTGAAGTAATATATCATAGGGTAAACTTGATTGGGCGTAAAGCCCTCTATTAGGTCAACTTGAACTTATCCCTAGGAAAACATTCACTTCAGGTCTACAAGATACCCTTGTACTAAGTAACCCATGGCTATCGACAAAGATTTTCCGGTCATGTTATGTCGACTTGGTCCTCTAACTAAGTAGATTACCGATCATGACAACTCAGAACAACAGAACCATGTGATCTTAATCGGGTTCGTCATCATTTTCCCCATCATCTACTTTATGTGAAATGCTGGTATATTTTTAAATCTTAAATATTAAAACTGTTATTACTATACACCAAGTATTAAATATTTTTTTAAGGATTAGCCTTAATTGAAAGTATTCTCTCTCATTGGGAGGGGCTATTAACTATATGGATTTGCGCCTATGGGAAAGCTGAACTCAAATCTTAAACTCATTGCATAATTGGGGCGAAATCTTTGGGTAGTGTCTTATCTCTAATCAATCAGTTTTTAGGAAAAAAAAAATTCCTGGAATTTAACCCGTCAAAACTCTCCTTGAACTATGAGGAAGGGCTGGGATGCCCAAAATTTTTTTGGAGCTCATCTTCTTGTTGATAAGGCTAGAGAGGGATTTAATGGAAAAATTTAGTTATAGAGGTCAATTTTAAAGTCTAAAATTTTTCATTTGAGCAAATCTAAAACCAATACATAAAGTGTAATTTTAGTATTAATAATAGTGATGGGATTGTGATATTACGAGTGAACGAGTCATTGAAAAGAGTGCAAATTTAAGATAGCTTGGGTCTATCATACAAATAGATGGTGAAATAGATGGGGATATTATTTTTAGAATTCAAGTTGGATAGTTGAAGTGAAGGAATGTATCGGGCATGTTGTGGATATAAAAGTATCCCTTGAACTTAATGGAAAATTTTATGAGATTTTGGCGAGACCTGTAATGCTTTATAGTGTAGAATTTAGGCTATTAAAAAAACAGAAAATCATGTTAAGTCTCGCAGAGATGAGAATGCTCAGGTGGATGAGTGGCTTTACACTTAGAGACAAAATGCGAAACAAGTATATATGTGAAGAGGTTAGTAGCTCCAATGGCAAAAAAGATTAGAGAGAGTTGCCTTAAATGGTATGATCACATAAAACATCAGCCATCCAATGATCTTCTTAGGAGAGTAGATGTATTAGATTCAACCAATATTAAGAAATGCATAGGTAGATCTAAAAAGATTTGGTTAGAAAGTATTAAAATTTACTTTTTTTAATTTGATTTAAATGAGAAATAAAATGGAGAAAAAAGATTCATATAATCGACCCCATGCAGTGGGATAAAATCTTGTTATTATTGTTGTTATAGATTCAGATGATATGTTAGTGAGGATTGCCTAACCAAGTTTGGAGGGGCAAAATCAGAAAACAGTTTCAACAACTCTCCCATGGCTTGTTATATATGTAAAGATAAATGACTAGTTTATTTGTCTCTTTTCCATGATTATATGCTCTAAAGTTTTGAATACATACAAGGGAATTGCTTGAATATAATTTTGCATTTCTTTGTTGGCAGCACAAACTATCTTGCTGTTATGGGCACTCCAGGTGTCGATGCAAGCAAAACCACTACCAATCATGTTATTGAAGTATGTCAAACTCTTGGTATTGAAGCTGCAAGGCAGACTATTATAAATGAAATTAAATTTACTATGGATGGACATGGAATGAGCATTGATATCCGCCATATGAAGCTCCTTGCTGATTTAATGACTTACAAAGTATAGTTTCTAACCTCTATATTTTCTAATGCTATGAAGAACGTAAGCCTTGTACTTATAGCTCCTGTATTAATTCTTTAGAAGGAATCCACATTCATTCATTCTCATAAATATTTGATAACATTCTCAGGAAAATCACTTCCCTGATAAATTTTGATTACTTTCAAACAGGGTGAGGTGCTTGGTATGACAAGATTTGGGCTCACAAAAATGAAAAACAGTGTTTTGATGCTGGCTTCATTTGAGAAAACGTCCGAGCATTTATTTAATGGGGCATACAGTGGCAGGGATGACCACATTGAGGGAGTGAGTGAGCGCATCATAATGGGCATTCCGATGCAGCTGGGCACTGGAATACTTAAAGTCAGGCAAAGGTATGCTGAAATTACGCAACCCCACTTGTAAAAATCCTATTTTTTTTTTCTCAGGGATTAGATTTCTATGTCCAATTAAGCATTCATTGCATTTTGGTTTCAGTCATGTTATCACATATCATAAAAGCATACGTTAGTATAGTGAAAATCAGTGATCTAAACTTAGGCTTTGTTTGGGACTGCTTTCTTACTGTTTCTTGAAGCTGCTTTCTAATAAAAATAAATTTAATTTTTGTACTAGAAAGCTATTTTAAAAAGCAGTAAGAAAGGCGCTCCAAATGAAGCCTTAGATAAAGGCAAACTTATTGTAAATATATCATAGAGAAAGTGAAGAACGTGGATTTTTTTTTTTTTTTCAGTTCTAACGTATCATACTTCGCAATAGTGATAGTCTACACTGTTAAATATATAATATAGTTATTTCCGATAGAACAACCTAATTTAAGCTGATTCAGAACTCAAACAGAACTACTTAATAATAAGAAATAATATGTCGAATGAACTAATTAGGATGTCAGTCATTTAGATCCCAGGATTTCAAATTAGCCATCAGAATTATAACTGAATAGATTCGGAGACATACAAGCACTAGTGATTTGTGTGCTATATGTCAAGCAAAACGGATTTAGAAGATGCCAATTATGTTTTAAGTGCTGTACCATTATAGTGTTTTTGAAGCCCGTGAGAGCTGATGGAGAAATCGATTATCTTGATTTCTTTTTGCTGTGATTAGTGGGATGTAAGAGGCGTTACAGAAACTCCATATGATCAGAGTGTTGGTATAAACGCAATACAACATCTACTCGAGAGGTGGAACAGAGAAATTATGCAGAATTTATGATGCGTGGCAATTTAGACATATTTCATAACATGGTTGAGAATGTGATAGTTATATACATAAAAATTTAATAAATAACAAACTCCAGCGTCTGAACAAACAGTTTGGAGGAACATTATTGAAGTAGAATACTCTCTGATCTATTCACATCTATTACGTGGAAATCCTGCCAGTGTCTGCGGATTTCTCCTTTCCTACTATTCATTGAGGGATATGAGTTCTTACTTTGCTGTTCCTTCTCTTTCTTCTTCTTTTCTGTATCCAAGGGCAGAACCAGCCTTAATTTTAAGGGGGCAAACTTATAAGTGAAAGTGTAGAATTTTTTTTTTTCATAAATATCGTTACAATGAAAATTTGTTCCGAGGGCATTACCTCTCGACCACTATTTGTTCATATCCTCGATAATTGTACGATTCGCAGATATGTCGGGGGTCCAAGGGGCAGCGCCCCCTGGCGAGGTTTGACCATAACAAAAGCATCTCTACATAATGTGTTTAATTATGTTGGGGCTATTGCCTAAAGATCATAGTATTTTAAAACTTTTAGGGGGGCAATTGCCTAAAAACCCCTGTAATAAAAATTAAAAAATACATTGAGGATGACAAATTACCTAATGAATCATATAATAAGATTTTTTTTTTTTTTTTTTCCGGGGGGCCTGGGCTTAAGGTGGATCCGCCCCTATTTGTATCATGTAATGCTTCTTTAGTAGAATAATAAAAGCAAACCAATGATTTGGCTGCATTTTTGCTGCTTATTTTAAATTTTTCATGGCATTGCTTCTGTAAATATTGTTGAACATATAATTGTGGACTAAGGCGCAGCAATTGCAGAGTACAAGACCTTACTGAGCTGAAGTATGGACCAGATCCAATAATTAGCTGAGGCAAACAAGAGATCCATCTAAAAGAACTAATATTGCGATCCATGAATGTTTTGGAGCAAGGTAGCTGTTCATTTACATTTTCTTTAGGTCATAAGCTATTTGGTTTCGTTTCCAAATTTACGTACTAAATCCTTTTTTTTTTGACCTTGCAAGTGAAAAGCAAATTGTTGGTATTCAAGTTTCTGGTTCGTGATATATATACATCAAATTGATTTGTTCCTCTGCTTCAAAGTTGAAATGGAGATTATATAGCTAGCAAATGCAGTGGAAATCTACAGCTTCTTTGGGTCTCGTGAATAGAAAATTACTTCAGAACAAAAATTTTCAAGTGATTGCATGCAAATCCATAGGCTTTTACAGCATAGTTTAGATGATAGAAATGCTTATTTTCTGTGACTTCAAGTGGGAAGTTTGGAGCAAGTGAGTTGATGCTTCATTCACATTTGTAAATGCTTAAAACAAGTTTTCTCTACATAAGAAAATGCAATTCTAGCTAATATCATAGTTGCTCTGACGATGGCTCCTGCTCACCATTCAGAAACCCTAAACAATTAAGAAAACCTAAAATGGTGATCATCAAGGTGTTGGAGAAAATATCAAAATTATTCTTATCTTATGTTGATGAAGTTATGGCCTGCTCTTTGATGTTTAGGCTATAACTACAACCTTCAGTTGACATCATAAGATTGACTAAGATAGAAATAATATTTGACATAAGGCACTTTAGAGAGAGCATTTTTGAGAAAACTTTTAGTTATAGGGCGATCATAATCACCTATATAATCATGGCATGGTCAAGACAACCCTCAAGCTTGGAAAAATTATTATTTGCGGCCATCGAATAACATTCGGAGGTAAATCAGAGTGTGTCACATCACTTTTTTGTTGTGTATCAGTGTTGTGTACCAGGTGATGTGACACGCTCTGATTTGCCTCTGGACAGTCTGATACTTGCACAAAACAATTTCTCCCAAGCTTGAAAGGAGACTCAACTCATTGATGTTTTAGTTTGATATAAGAAAAATAAGATCTTTGTGGACATCTAGGAGAAGCGTTTTCACTAGCTGGCACATCTTAATCATTTTCCAAAGTTTTTTTTTTTTTAAATGAATGGTATTGAACCCGTAAACTTTGGATAAATAACATTTTGCTTAAATTTAAAGGCAACATAGGTATAAAAATATGATAAATTATTAAATAATACCATACAAATTTATTTACATGAAATCATATAGGTTACATGGATTCATGAAGTCAGAATACTCTAATAATTGTGCTTCATCAACAATCCTTTTAAGTTTATTTCTCAGTACAAGCTATTTCAACTTAGATCAATCAATTAGGTTTTTTTTTTATCCTTTCCCAAGTTTCTTGTTCTATGGACACATTGTTTGTTAATCTCAATTAAATTTATATTTTGACACATATTTAATAAATAAATAACTATTAAATATTTAATAAAATTTAAAATTTATTATAATAGTCATATATATGAAAATAATAATCATATTTTTTATAGAAATTAGATTAAAGAATTTTGGAGGAGGGCAATGGAATAGGAACTTGATGATACTTTAGTTATCATAAATAATTAATGATGAAATTTAATTTTTAAATATAATAAAAAATAATATAAACTGAGTAACCAATAAGTAGTTAGCGAGCCCTGTACAAACCTTATGATCCGTTGCAGCCCATCAAAGGTGAACGACGAAAATTCATAACGGCCCGTGGCAAGTTTATGCTATAAATGGGCTATTATTTATCGCTTCAGCCCAGTAGTTGGGCCCAATCTAATAAGCTCAAGCTATAAAAATTTATCCTTGTGGCTTCATTTTTTAATGCGATACATTATCTTCTATTAATTAATATCAAAACTTTAATAAAATTTTGGATTTGTAGTCAAACCACTGTGACTGTTAGTCATGTTCTTAAGTTATTATCCATATTCTCCCAAATTCTTTCTAAATTTAGCCCTACAACTTTGTATCAGTAAAAGATTTAGACTTTGTTTGGGAAGGCTTTCTTACTACTTCATAAACAAACTTTTTATTACAAAAGTTTTTAGAAGCAGTAAGAAAGTCATACCAAACGAAACCTTAGTCTAATTTTTGAATAGTTGGAATAAAGATAAAAATAATATAAGTGAAATAAATTTAGAATTTTTTCTAAAATATATCTCACAATTAATATTTAATTATATTTGTATTGTGTTACCAAATTTTTGACGACAAAGCTTTTATTTTATATGTTAACTTTATTTATACAAAGATCCAAAATACGCAAATGAAAGTTGTAAGAGATCAAATTTTTTATGTTGAAAATCCAATAAATAAAAAATCACGAGATATGACCTAGCTGAATTAATCAAATATATAATTTGTGGTTCAATACCAAACTCTTCTCTTCAATTGAATAATACATGATTATATAATCAAAAATAATTATTTGATTTCAGTTGTAGGAATTACGAATGTTTATAGGTGGATAGTTGAAGTCTAGTAATAATGTTAGATGTTAGTAATCAAACAACAATAAGAGAAGTAAAAAGGTTTGGCAATGATTTCTAATGGTAGTCATTGATGGTGTTTGCTAAAAAATACAATAGAGTTCTTTTAACTCTCTTAACTCTCGAATCTCATATATATAAAAAATGAATCTTTTTTATACTTTAATGTAAGAATTTTTTTGAAAAATATTATCATGATTCGAAACATTTCATTGAAAACTTTATATTGATCACTTTATTTATTTAGCATTTAAGTGTTTTAATAATGTAAAAGTTGAATGATCATAGACCTTTTGGATTCGTCTCATCAAAATACACAATTTGATTATAAGATAGCCTATTATATTTGACAATTTGGTCATTGAATTAACGTTTAGAGATCTCAAAAACACATTTCAAGTGCTTAATTTGGCTTTATTTGGACTCAACTTGAATCATTTGTGGTGTCGATGATACACCTGATCGAGCCATTCAATTCAACTTTAAAAATTTGTTGAAATCAGAGTTTGGATGATCGTAAATTTAATCTTAAAAATTTTTTAATCAAATATTTATCTCAAGATTCATGCTCATCAAGTTAGTTTTATGGAGATATATCAATTCTATGTAAAAGAAAATTAGTAAACAATTCAAAATTAGACCTACAACAACGATGATCAAAGTGTATATTAAGAATGAACATAAAGAAGATGTAATAAACGATACATCTTATATCATGTATTTACTACAGAGAATTCTATTCATCAGATGATACATATTTTATATATTTATTTAAACTTTTTTTAATAACAAAGAGAGATCTTTTTTGTTACATGTTAAAAAATTTACGTCGGTAGAATATGTATTTTGTATCTTAGGTTTTTAAAAAAGTTAACATGCACATAAAAAGTTGTAGGAGATAATAAGTTTTTTTTTTTAAAAAAAAAAATCCAAAAAGGGAAAAAAATATAAGAATAGTCTTAGTTGTAGCAATCCATTATGTAATAGGAGATTGAAGAATTCTTTCTTCATCAAAGTTAAAGAAGATATGATTTCTCTTATCGAGAAATCAAGTGTTCATAGGTAGACGATAAAAATCTAACGACATGGTTAAATCTTGACAAGAGTTTGGAAGTGGTGACAGTGATTGCTAATGATGATTATCGATATTGAAAGCGAGAATATGCAAGAGAACTCTTACTTCTTTCAACCCATTTGTAGAGAATAAGAACTTTTATAATGTTTTTAAAAAATAAAAATTAAAAATTGATCATAATCTAAAGCACTTCTTTGTATGGTTTATATTGATTCACATAATTATAGATAATTTATCAAACATTTGAATGTCATGATGATGTCAAAATTGAATGATTTTGAGCTCATTAGATTATTTTATTTGAGCTACTCGATTTGACTCTAAGTATGACACAGTTGAATATCATTTTATTCATGAACTTATGTTCAAAAGTGTTTAAATATAATTAAAGTTTTGATTTGATCTAATTTGGCGTTAGATCTGATCACTTGTAGCATTGAGCCATTGATGGTTTCGCCTTGTCGAGACATTCAATTCGACTATATATTTCTCGAAATTGGACTTAATTTTGATTATCCTGAATTTATTTTCTTTTATTTTTAATTAAAAATTTTCGTACTTTGAAATTCATGTTAATCATAAAAAATTTTTATAGACATATCATTTCTCAGAATTTTTTTTTTTCATTTAAAACAGAAATTTAAAATATCATTTTCCTAAGTTTGATATTTAATAATGAATTTTGAAAAAAATAGAGTTAGAAATTTTTACATAAAATTTCAAATAAATCACTAATTCACAATAAAAGATAAATTTTCTTCTGAATTTTCAAGGAAATCAAAATATTTATCAAATAAACTTTTTTTACATATAAGAGCTTATATTAATTATTGAACTAATTCTAAGTACGATTATATTTTAATCAATTGAATTAATTATTTGTTAAACGTAAGATAAACAATTATATTTATTTGTTTTAAAACATTTTTACATTCTTATACTATAAACAATATTAAAATAATTTTAATCCATTTCTTATATTATTATTTTTTGGTCCATCTTAACCGTTAATATAATAGTTGAGAATTTGAGATATTATTTTAAAGATTATAAATTAAATCAGAAAATAAACTTTCTTATTTACCCTATTTTTATCTAAATGGCATCATATGTAATTTATCGATATTAAAAAAATGCAATTTATCAATATTTAGGGCTGAATTATTTATTAATTAATGACTTAAATGATTGGCCATATTATGGAAATATTTAGCCACACATAGCATATCATATGTTTACGCAACTCATATTTATTTGTTGGTTGATAGTTTTGAGAGATATTGATTTCAGGTCATCTGAATATAATCTGGGTTCTGTTTGGAACAGCTTTTTAGCCGCTTTGAAAAACAACTTTTAATACAATTTTTTTTACTAGAAAGCTACTTTAAGAATTATTAAGAAAGCTGTCCCAAATGTAATCTCAATTTATCTTAATTAACCTAAATATCCAAAAATATATATATATATATAATTTTTGTATTAATTTTCTAAAAAGTTAAATTTAAATATTATTTTAAAATAAATTAATAAAAAAATAAAATAATTCCAAACAATATTTGTTTCTTTTATTTTAACAAGGCCTGGTAATTCGGTTACGGGGAATGAGATTATTGGGCTATGGGAAGGGGCCAAAAAGGAAAAAAAACTGCTAGAATTTCCTTTGAAGCGATGTGGGTGGGTCGCCGGCCAATAAAGCGGCAGGGCCCACCGTCGTACGGAATCCCGCCTTTCCATGCAGTGAACTCTCAATAAGTCCAAAACCGTTTTCGTCTAGCTTCACGGTAGAATATGACCCAATTTATTGACCAAATATTTCAGCCAAATATTCATTGATCATAGTTTAAAAAAATAATAAATTATATATATATGGTACTAATTTTATTAATCAATTCTCATTCACATAAAAACAAGATTTGTTAAGAAAATAATCTAAAATACTCTAATTACAATACAACGTGGCTTTGATTTTATTCTATAAAAAATATAGACAGTAATTAATTTTTAAATTATACATATTTTAAAAAATCATTACACTATCATTATCATTTTATCATCACTTTAATCTCTTTAACTATTAAACAAGAATATTATTACTTTATAAAATAATAAGTTTCTTAAATTATGAATTAAAAAATATTTTATGATTTGATATTAATTATTAAAACTATTTTAATTTTTTTGGGTTATTAATTTATCTAAAATCTATATATAGACGCAGAATGAGAGTTCTATTTGGAGATGTGAGCGGTGACTTTTTGGTGTGGGGATACGAACTTTTCTCTTTGTTTTCACGAAAAGAAGAAGAGGGAGAGAGAGAGAGAGGCTCTTTGGTTGGTGCCCGTCTGCCTGCGTGTATCGTCCTTCAGGTCTCCGTTCCATTGGCCTTTCGGTTTTTCCCTGAACTTGAAGCTAGAGAGAGAAGAAAAAGATTGAAGCGGTAGGTTTTCTGCCATTTTAAAGCTTTCTCTCTCTTCTACTTTAGCCGAACGAAAGGAGCTAGGGTTTGCGGCAGGCCTCGATTTGGAAAAATCCCGCTTGATTTTCCTCTGCGAGAAGGGAAAAGAGCCACCTTGTTCTATTTGTCTTGCACGTTGTTATGTACGTATTTATCTAAATATATACATAGATAGTTATATGAAATGTTATTCTGGTTTGATTTTGCAAGGAGATCGATGGCGAGGGAGAAGATAAAGATAAGAAAGATAGACAATGCGACGGCAAGACAAGTGACGTTTTCAAAGAGGAGGCGAGGTTTATTTAAGAAGGCCGAGGAGCTCGCTATCCTCTGCGATGCAGAGGTTGGGCTCATGGTCTTCTCGGCGACCGGAAAGCTCTTTGATTTCTCAACTTCTAGGTACGTTCTGGCTAATAATTCCATCATCAATCTTATTTCTCTATGTTTTTCTTTGTTTGCATGTAGTGGCTTGTCATTCTTTTGCCTAATCAGCAAGAAAAGCTCTTTTCCAGAAGAGAGAGAGAGATCTTTTAGCTAAATATGTCAATTATTGAAGTATTTGGATGAAGGGGTGGAAGATGTGCGACTCCACAGTGCAAAAATTAATTCACTGTTTAAGAAATCAAGAATTGAATTTGCTCTTGCTTGAATATATATAAGCTATATCTTCAATTCCTTCTTATTTATTCTTTAGTGTAGTTTGTTTCATTATTCAAGCTAATCACTATTATTAGGGTTTATGCTTTATCATTTATTTCTCATGATGATACAAAAGTATATTAGGGTATACTAATACCAAATTTCCTAACATTTTCATAGTGGTGGTTATAATTAATTATATACATCATATAAGAGTTGAAGCCTTAAGATGCTTAGCTTTAGTTTGATGTTATTGAGAATAGGGAGACACATTTAAACCTATATATATGCTTACAAAGCCTTTTTAATTGCCACTTTGATTGAAGTGCAGTGTAGAGTTGGTTGAGGTTCATGGACTTGCTTAGGTAACCCGCTAATTTTTAGGATAAGGTTGACGATCGATGATATCATGATAATTGGATCGACCGATCGAGTATGATCAAGTAGTATTAAGATTTTGAGGCATTCTCTTAAGTAGAGTGACTAAATGCCTATCAAGTTATTTTTTTTTTCTTAAAATGCAATTGACTTTAAATATATTTATTCATTCATTTTAAATGTTCGGTACAATTTCTTAGAAAATGTTTACTAATGCTTTGGCTAAATATTTTTTTGAATAAACCTTCACCACACAAAGCAATAGGCCTTTTATTAGAAAATACAACTATAGAATCAAAAGTGTGGCAAAAGATGTTGCTTTAGTCATAATTTAATGAAAGGTCGGTACTATTACTATGCTTGAAGCACATTTATAAAGTAAAGTAGCTATAACATAAAAGTTTAGTGTTTACTTGCCCCCACTCCAGCCATTATTTCGGCTTCGGTTGCATGCTTGAAATTGATCAGTTCTCCACAACAAGAGTGTGTTTAGTAAATAATACGAATCTTGATTAATCCTAGTTGTATTCCATGTAGAATTAGTGATTGAGATGGCGCCCAATGCAACTCCACAACTCCATTTATCATGTTAATTAGGATTCCCGAAAATGACAGCATCTATTAATCATCTTCCTCAAACTCAATCTTTCAATTAATTCAATTAGAACCTCTTGGCCTAGTGGTTCATACCTCCATTTCTATCATTGAGATCATTGGTTCGATCCCTAAATCCTATTTTGTTTCTATTTTCAAGAAAAAAATCAAGGAGTGTTGCCCATTGTCCTTTTAACCAAAGGGTTTGCCCTCTTCTGTTTATTGGACATTTAGCTCCCTTTATATATAGAAATATAGGTCATGTTTCTATTTTTTAGAGAAAAATAATATCTTTCAATTCATCATTTACAAATAATCACTACAAGAAGTTTGAGTTATAGTTTTTCTTTTTATTAAGATGACTAAATATTAATTATTATTGGCTTGCCTTTTTTAAACTACAATAAAGTATTCCTAATGTATGGTTTGTAGCTACAACTGTTTGTAACTTGGGTTTCGTTTGGGACGGTTTTTATATTGCTTCTTAAAGCATTTAATTTTTGCACTAAAAAGTTGTTTCAAGAAATATTAAGAAAGTTGTCACAAATGAAACCTTAATCTTCAATTAAGTACACATTTTAAAAAAAAAGTTTTGCTAAATCTTTTATTTGCACAAGCAATACTCACAACCCTTCAAAAGGTGTACCTATATATAACGCTATGAGTGTGGCTGCAAACACTATTTTTAGGATAAAAAAATAAAAATAATAAAAAAGAATTATGTTTTAGAAATAAATTATTTATAGAAAAATGATATTAATGATTACTACATTTCCACATTTTTTAGTTTATTCTTACATGATGGTAGTTTTGTAAATAATTAGAAAGATTTTGATGAAGCATATTCTTCATGACATCATTTGATGCACAAAGTTAAGTAATATCATTTACTTCTTGTGATTATCTCCCTAAATCCTTACTCATTCAAGAGTTTTCATGCTCTCGGGATAGATTCAATAGTAGTTTTACAGTAATTAATTAATTGTCGATCATATTTCTCTTAAAAAGTGTAATTGTAAATATCCTTATCATATTTTTAATTTACAGATTTACCTACATACCATATAATTATTTTGTATTTACATATCTAAGAGCAAACTTTTTGTATTTACTTATATAACATTTTAGGTGTCTCAATCACACATCAAACCATATGCATAAAATCTGTATATCACCTTCGAAAAGTTAATATTAGCGGTATTTTTATGGGATTTAAAGTCTTTGGTACTATATTAATAAATATGAATATATCAAGATTTATGAGTTAGATATATAAATACATAACAATTATATGGTGTGTATTAGGGGTGTCAATATTTGACACGACATGAAAACCCGACCCGAAAAATCCGGGTTAGACCCGACCCGATTTCAAAACGGGTCGGGTTCGGGTTCCCGTATTCGACCCGTTTGAAAAAACAGATTGGGTTCGGGTTGACCCAGCGGGTTGCTGGGTCAACCCGAAAACCTGTTTAATTTAAAAAATTTAGATTCCCGCCTGTTGCCCGCTGCCCTGCGCGCCCGCTGCCCCGTGCGCCTGCTGCCTTGCGCGCCCGCTGCCTTGCGCGCCCGCTGCCTTGCGCGCCCGCTTCCCTACTCCTGCTGCCTCGCGTCCGCCACCTCGACCACCGTCCGCCCGTCGCCGTTCCGCCTTCCGGCACTGGCAGAACCCAAATCCGGGTCGGGTCGGGTCAACCCGGCAACCCAACGGGTTGGGTCTAGGTCAGACTTTTCGACTCGTTTACATATCCGGGTCGGGTTAGGGTTGACCCGTTTGAACCCCGGGTCAGTTCGACCCGACCCGAAATTTGGTTTTGACACCCCTAGTGTGTATGTAAATCCCCTTTTAACATATTTTTAGTAAAATTAAGCTTAAAAGTATCATCTTTAACCACACTTTTAGAAGTTGATTAGTAGCAAGTAGGATTTAACAAACCTTGTAAATACATTTATAGTAAACTTTAAGAGTTCTTAATCCTTAATAATGTTAGGCTATCAATATCTCAAATTCTTGAAAATTATTTCGGTGCAAGTAAGAGGATCTAATTAATTAACCCATATTCACTGTAGGATTTTGGCCAAATAAAGCCAAATTTTGGATTTCAGATTTCCATGCATGATTTAAGAAAGCCTAAGCAAAACTGTTTGGCTAGATTTGGCTTAAATAATAACACAAAAGCGCTTTATGTATTAATCACAATAATTTTTGAAAAATGGTAATGTTTGCTTCTTTAATTAAAAGTTTAACCAAGAAATTTATATAAAATATGGTTGAATAGTCATCTTTAGTGACAAACAATTTTCAGCTACCAAAGTAATAGTTATAATCTTGAAAATATGAGTGAAAATTAAAAATAAACTTGCGATTAAAAGCTGTATTTTGATAAAATAATATAATACAATATTTGAGCACACTATTTAAGCAAAAAAATGTGTATAGCTCAAAATTCTAAAATTGGCTGATTTAAACCTTTTTATAGCTAAAAATAACATATTTTTATTAAACTTTAATAATATATATATATTGCGAGTGAAGTTTTTGGAGAGACTATATATATATATATATATATATATATATATATATATATATATATATATATATATATATATATATATATATATATATATATATATATATATATCTCATATTTTTACTAGGTGAGCCAAATATTAGTTCATATATAAAATAAGCAGAAGATCAGTTATAGATATAACTTATAAGCTAGGCCCCAAGGAGTTATAGCTATTAAATCGATCGTTGGGTACGTCCAGAGAAATTCATTATATCTGTCTGTTGAGATAAATTTCTGAGATCTCTGGGATTGAAGCTAATGAGTGAGCCAAGGCACTTTGATATGAAGAGAAGTAACCTATTTTAGGTAAAGTTCATTTTTAGGCAAAGTAGAAGAATCAGCACCAAGAGGTAAGGGATCTTCCCTTAATGATTTCTTCTATGTATGTAAATATAGGGAAGTGACTAGAAAGGCTCTTATAAACAAGGAATGAAAACTGGGCAAAAGAACGGGCAATATGATTGCCTATTATATATGTGGTTGAATTTTATAAGATCATCAAATGATGTTACCAAACTCTTTCCTAAGGGATTAATAAAGTTGGAAAAACCTTTATATTTAATTCAGTAACACATCTCAGCTCTGATTAAAGGTTGTTCTTTTTTAGAGTTATGTACTTTCTCTTCTCTCTCTCTCTCTCTTTTGTCTCTTTAGAGACATTAGATACAATTGGAATGATATAGAGAAGATTAACAAGACCCCTGCGCAAGGATGACACGCATAAATCGAGAAATGGTTCAATTTTTTTACAATAAATTGAGGATGACCCCTATAAAAGAAGATTAAAGGTTGTTCTTTATATTTGAGTTAGATTTTTAAATCATTTACTATAACTTTGCCTTCTCAAGGAACCACACTACTTAATACTTCTTGAGTAGAACATTGTCTTAGGCTTCGTTTGGGACGGCTTTTTTTACTGCTTTCTAGTACAATAATTTCTCTTCATGCATGGAACTAGAAATTTTTGTACTAGAAAGTTGCTTTAGGAAAGCATTAAGAAAGCCACCCTAAACGAAGCCTTAGAGATTAGTTCGTTTTCCAAAATTTTGTTAATTTGTCACCACATGTTTTTAGTATTAAAATAGTTTGTCTTTTTGATGTTTATTCCTTATGAGACAAGGCTGTGAATTGGCTGAGATTATATATAAGACTTATCATCATAAATTTTCATTCAATCAAAGTAATGACTTTATTTTCTGCTTAGCAGATATTTTTATTTGATTAAGTATTTAAATATAGCAACTGTAATTATGTGTTCCAGCTGATCACCAAGACAAAAATGATTATATATATATATATATATTTTTTTTTTTTTTTTTTTCTACCTTTTTTTTTTCATTTGCTTTTGTGTTTGAAGTATGAAGGAGATAATAGATAGATACAACGTGCATTCGAAGGACCATACAGCAGTTGATGTACCATCACTTGATTTGCAAGTAAGTTGCTAATTTCATCCATGAATATTTCTGCTTCAAAACTTATTTTCTGTCTAAGCTTCATATGACTTAGAAACATTTTTCTGCACAGAAGCCGCTACCAATGTTCGCATCCACATGGCTTTATATTTCAATTTTATAGAGTAGTGCTATGGTAGAGAATTGTTACCGATTAAGCCCTCAATATGCCCCTTGGGGAATGAGGGGCCAGTGAGAGAGAAATGAAGAGAGGAGGAAAAGGGTGAACAAGCTACTGGGGCGGAGGGAGAGGGAGAGGGAGGAAGAAGAGCTACAGGGAAACTATAAGCTGGTTGTTTCATTTGTCAAATTAATCATAAAATTACCTAGATTAAGGCACTTTTTGCTCTTTAGGATGAGTGATTCTTTATTAAATAGAAAGTTTTATCTCATGTATGATATATGATAAGAGAATACATGATATTTGTACGTAAAATTTTATAAAACTATCATAGGATTAGCTTTCTTTATTGATTTGACATAGGGGCATTGACCAATATAAACAAAATGATAATCAAAGTAGAGTGATGGAAATGAGAATGATAAGATAGATATATATAATATGCAAAGCTGAGAGCCAATGATGCAACAATAAGGTACTTTTATAGAATTTCTTTAAGTGATTACAAGAGGTTAAAAAGGTAGACGAAATGTATATGCAAATAAAGAGCTAACATCTCATGTGGTAATCAACACATACGAGCATTGCCATGAATTATTATCCCAAATAGCTTGATAAGTTGAACGCCTAATGATGATAACTTTTGAGATTACTCTGGAAATATCTTTTTTTTTCTCCATAAAAATTTGATATTTCCAAAGTGTGGATTGAAATGCCTAAATTCCTTGATAGAGATTGCACATGTAAAGATTCTTATGTAAAGTATCTACAAATACTATATTTACAACAGCGTGTCTTCCTCTTAGTGCTTGCAATTACAAAATGATGTACTCTTTTCTTATGTTCTAGCTTTTGAAATATTCATTTGGTGCTAACTCTATGATAATTTGTTCTATATGATACTTAATTACATATTGATTACAATTTATTTCATTAGTTATATTTTATAAAAGAGTATGAATATAAGTACATTTTCACTTTTTTTTTTGTCTTGAGCCACAATTTTTTAAGTAGTGCTCATAACTAAAAAAAAAACATTTTGTAAAATTTTTATAAAAATTGCTGATCAAGGCTTCGTCCTTGTTTGAGACAGCATAATTTCACCTTCTCAGTTTTGAAATGACAGATATTTTTTTGGTTGTTGTTTGGATGTGCCATTTTTGTAGAAATGCTTTTTAGAGTGTATTTTTGTTCTGTTTTCAAATGCTTTCTGATATTAACTTCTTTGTTTTCTTCGTTATAAAATTCCGTTCTCTCAAACAATATTTTTAAAACTACTTTTAGAAAAGGTACAAAATAACCAAACGAAACCTTCATTTGGAATGGCTTTCTTATTGCTTCTTAAAACAGCTTTCTAGTATAAAAATTTAAATTTTTGTATAAAAAATGGTTAAAGAAGCAGCAAAAAAGTCGTCCCAAACGAAACCTAAAACTTTAAATTACAAAATTAGTAGTCATTTCCTTAATTAAAAGTGGTTACTAACATGATTTAAAATTGCGCAATAAGAGGCGCGCCTCAGCGTAATTTTAAACTTTTAAGCCTCAAAACCTACACAATGAGAGTTGGCATTGAGGCGTACGCCTCAAGTTCTCCGAGGCGCGCCTTGCCTCATATTTTAGAGGCATCCGTCTCTTAAAATTAAAAACAAAACCTAACCACTCAGTACAACAATGCTCGGTACCACTAGGTACATGTTCGGCACCGCTCGGTACATGCTCGATACCACTCGATACTGTTCTGTACATGCTCGGTATCACTCGATATCTTTCCATACAAAAGACTTACGAACTTTAAAATAAGCAGAACTTCAAAATTACTCTTACAATAAAAAAATATTGCTAGGAACTTCTTAATGAGTGCATGCTTTGTATAAGTCGAACCCCGCCAGGGGGCAGCGCCCCCTTGGACCCATGGCTGCCCGTTATATTGTTGTATTCATCATCTTTAGTAATAGTTGTTAGTGTTAGTCTGCTTTTTCATGAGTGCATGCTTTGTATAAGTTTTCTTAATGTATAATAAATGAAGCATTATGTTTAGGGTTTTGATATATTGCACTAATAGTTGTTAGTGTTAGTCTTTTTTTTTTTTTTTGGTTAAAACCACAGAGGGGCCTACGCGTTAATATCAAAATAAAGGTTACAAAGTCCTTAGAAGGGACCTCCAGCTTGCTATTGCTCAGAAGAGCTACAAAAAATTTTAAAATAAAACCTAAAAGCCAGTGGTCTATTTTTCTATGAGTTGGGATGTTTTGGTTGAACTATATTTTGGTCCCTAAAAGCTAGTGTTAGTCTGCTTCTTTATGAGTTGAACTATATTTCATATTGTCTTATTATTGGGATATTTTGGTTTCACTTCATATCTTGTGTCTTTTTACGTTTTATATTTTTTACTCATTAGTATATAAAAAATTTATCATTTTATGTTTACGCAATTTTTGATTTTGAGGCGTACGCCTCGCCTCACGAACGAAAAACGCCTCAATACCCGATTACACAATTTTAAACCTTGGGTACTAGAAGTTCAAAACATACACCTAAATATGCTGCTTTTGGTTTTAATTTTATAAAAAATAATTTATGGTTTTCGCTCAAACTTGTAGCAGTGTCAGTATCATAGATATTACTCTCCTAAGTAAATATTATGCAATATTTTTTATTTTTTGTTTTGACCTTTAATTATAGCTGGAGAATGGCAGTATGACAATACTGAGCAATCAAGTGGCTGAAGCGACTCACCAGCTAAGGTCTTCTTATTGATTTACTAATTATATGATTTAGAACTCTATTCTAAAAAAATCAAACAGGCAATTATAGATTATTATCTGATGCAGAAATATGAGGGGTGAGGACCTCCATGGACTGACACTTCAAGAGCTACAACAACTAGAGAAAACCCTTGAAACTGGACTTAGTCGTGTTACGCAAAAGAAGGTATTAATTTCCTTAAGGGAAATTTACATACATGCCATTTTATTTCATGCTATTTACATATCTAACACCTAAAACATTAATATTACATATCTACCACCCTTATTCAACTTTAATATCAAATATATCACTCCTATAATTCATTTCTATCATTCATACCATCTTATAAACTTTAATATTTCATTCCATACATCTAAATTTGTTCTATGGGTTCTAGGCATGTAATATTAATGTTTTGAGTGTTAGATACGTAAATAACATAAAATAAAGTGGTATGTATGTAAACCCCCCTTTCCTTAAATAGTATAATTTGTATATCATATTATCCATGCATCCAAATTATAGTAATATAATTAAATAAATTGAGCTTTAATTAAAATATTCATTTTGCTTGATGTACAAAACTCATTTTATTACAATTTTATATTTCTCTCTCTCTCTCTTTCTTCCTCCATCTTCTCTTTAGGGTGTATAATATCGTTTGGTCAAAATGGCGAACTATAATATGTGAAATGAAATCTAGTTCATAGCAATAGGAGACTTATTAGCAAGTCATATCAAAGTATGGGGATCATTTGCTTAGTCTCATGAAGAATTATTCAATATTCAAAATTCTATTAAAAATCATCGCCGTGTAATATTCAAACCAATCAAAATTTAGTAAGACATGTTTTGAATTTAGTTAGGATATCGAGATAGCGCTACAAAATTTTCTTCATCGTGTTGCTACCTTTCGCCTGTTATTTGGCTCCTTTAGCTACGAGTTTTGACCCAGCGTTGGCTTTTTGGGCTACTGTTTAAATTGCATTTGTTTGTGTTCAAGGGCGGATCCACCCTATGCCCGGGGGGGGGGGGGGGGGGGCAATTGCAAAGTTTTAAAATATTATGGTCTTTAGGCAATTGCCCCCAGCACAATCAAACAATGAACCAAATACAAAGATAAATAGTAAAGAAAATCTAAAAATATCCTTACAACCAAAAATTTGTCCCCCACCTGAAAATTAAGGTCGAACCCCGCCAGGGGGCGCTGCCCCCTTGGATCCCCGACATATATGCGAAACGTACAATGATCAAGAATATGAACAAATAGGGGTCGAGCCGACTTCAAGAAAAAAAAAATACTTTACACTTTTTGTCCCCTTGAAAATTAAGGCCGGATCCGCCCCTGTTTGTGTTGGCTTGCCTTTGCTTCCTGAACCCCATCTTTATTATAACATTCTAGATAGTTTGTTTACCTCTATTTTCTCTATTTATTGGGAGATCTAGCCTTCTTTTTCTCTTTGGTGGCATCCTCCCAGGTAACCCCTTAGATGACAACACTAGGAGATGTTGATGTCTTTGTCATCTCCACACATTTTTGGGTTCCTTTAGCCATAGAATCCCATCTTACCTGTCGGTCGAACATCCTATCTGCCGAGAAATCCTTCTTGGCAGCTGGGTCCTCTTGCGACGACCTGTTCGTTGGCTACCTCTACACCCTTGCAGTCAAGTTTTGAACCATGTATCACCATTGAAATCTCTTTTGTTGGTTGTTGGTGCTAGCTTTCCATCAATTTCACCCATTAGTGGAGGCAAGTACTCTTCATTTTTTATTCTAAAAAAATTTCAACCTCTGTTGGAAGGCTATCATTGCTCTTTATTCGGAATTTTTTCAAGGGTCTTTTTTCTTGTTGCCAAAGTTTGACTGTGTAATGAGTCTTCTATTCCTCCTGTCTGGATTTCATTTTCTCCTTAGAGTTCACCTATTTGACCAAATGATATTGCACACCCTAGGCTTGTTATTTGGCAAATTTTAAGCATAGATGTTCCTACTTTTTTCCATAGCTATATTTCTTGTTGTACTTGATGTTTCATAATAATTACTTAATGTTATATGTATTGGTTCTAGGGATAGTCTTATGTCTCCTTTTGATCCTGTATGGGCTTGCACTTGCTGTGACCCACTCTTCATGTTATGAAATCTAGAAGGAACTATTGAGTTCTTCTTGAGCTTCTTGCAAAAGAGAGAGAGGGAGAGCGAGGAGTGGGAGAGAGAGGCAGGGAAAATGGCACTTATTTTACAAAGAGCATGATAATTATCAAAATTAGTAGGAGCATTAATTAATAAAAATTTAATTAGGAGCAAATACGTCAAATTAAATGACGCATTCCAAAATGCGCCAAATTTTACGGCGCAGTGAGAATACGCCAAATAATTTGGCGCATTACACTGAGGCATAGAGAGAGAGAGAGAGAGAGAGAGGAGGGGATTTATAATATTAACTAATGTTTGTATTTTCTTAATAATTTTAAGATATTTATATAAAATAAAATATTTAAATTAGTATTTTAACAGATTTTAAGATATTTAACTATTATGATTTTAAATATTTATTTAATTAATTAATTTTTTCTTTCCAAAATTTTATTTTTTAGATATTTAATAAAATTATATAAATTTAATTATTTAAATATAATTATGCTATGTTATGTTTATATTTAATATTTATATTATATTTTTTGTTTAAATATAAGATAATTATTTATACTTCAAAATAATTTTCATCCAATTAATATCTTAAATATAGATTTGATACATCATGCGAAAATTAACTTGATCGGGCACGAATCTCGAGGCAAAAATCAAGTTGGAAACTTCAAAAATTAAATCCGGAAGCATCTGAACTCTGATTTCAGCGAGCTTACAGTCAAACTGAGCGTCTCGGAAATACGAACCTAACGACACCAAGATCGACCCAATACGAGCCCAAATGAGTCTGAATCAAGGGCTCAAAGTGCTGTTGGAAGGTTCAAACAGCAATTTGAGTTACCAAACGAACTCCGATTTTGAAGAGCTTATACTCGAATCGAAGGGCTCGACGAGACGAATCCAACGAGCCCAAGATCACAGAATTTTGACATCACTAAGGCCTCCAAATGGCCAACGAACGGTGCACGGTCATAGGATTCAATATCGGCCGTCCATTTGACCACTCCCTATTCGCCCCTGATCTCACGCCTATTTACGGGCCATGCCACTCCAGAAAATCTATAAATAGAGCCCTCATTCTTCACAAGAGAGGATCCAAGCAAGAGAGAGAAGAAGAGAAGAGAAGGAAGGAGTTCCTCCTCGACAGCCGCCGGACCACCGCAGAACCTCGCCGGACCACCGCCGGACCACCGCAGGAATCTCGTCGGACCACCGCCGGACCACCGCAGGAACCTCGCCATACCACCACAAAACCTCGCCGGACCACCACCTTAAGGCCCGACGTTCATCCCCGGCGTCCTGCCAAAGACCCGACGTCTTGTTCAAGGCCCGACACTCAGTCCCTACGTCCTGCCAAAGACCCGACGTCTTGTTCAAGGCCTGACACTCAGTCCCTACTTCCTGCCAAAGACCCGACGTCTTGTTCAAGGCCCGACGTTAAGTCCCGACGTCCTGCTGAAGACCCGACGTCCTGCTGAAGACCTGACGTCCTGCTTAAGACCCGACGTCCTACTCAAGGCCAGACCATCAACATCCGATCTTCCAAGTGACACTGGGACTAACACCTGACTCCTTATCTCCTACCGCCTACGGTCCTTCTGACCACTGTCGCCTACTACGGTCCGTCCGACCTCCATCACCAGACAACGGTATTTCTGACTACGGTCTCCTGCCGACTACGGTCGCCGGCCGACTACGGTCTCCTGCCGACTACGGTCTCCGGCCGACTACGGTCTCCGGCCGACTACAGTTCTTCAGGCCTTTGTCGCCTACTATGGTCCTTCCGACCTCCATCAACAGACAACGGTCTTTCTGACTCCGGTCTCCTGCCGACCACGGTCCTTCAGGCCAAACAAACCTGTATATGTAACTTTTACCATGTAATGCAATCTATATGATGTACATTTGCTACATCAATCCAAGGCCTTCTCCTAAGGAAGGGCCTCATTTGTAACCGACTACAAATACTAGTGGATTCATTCAAACTGGGCTAGGCCCCGTGGTTTTTCCCCCCTTTTCAGGGGTTTTCCACGTAAAAAACTTTGGTGTCTCTTATGAACGCTACACCCCTCTCACTTATCTGATTGTGTGCTGGATCTTCGTACAACGCTAAGACGTTAAACTATATATTTCTCTACCGCCGCGAATATTCCAGGACGCAACAGTTTGGCGCCGTCTGTGGGAAAGTGATTCCCGACTGGGGGGGCAACTTTTGCTCCAATCTCAAAAGATCGCTCTTATCAACTTCCTGACATCAGTCATTGTTGCATCAAATGCGGACTGGGGGGCAACTTTGACCACAATTCTGGTAAAAAAAGATCCTCTAATGCTTTATATATCAGGATGATATTTCAGGAATATTCGAGCAAATGCGAGGATACTTCAAATCAATTGCAAGCTTTAAACAGTCCCATGTTGGGCTTCTACTCTTTGGGCAAGGTCTTAACCTCGACCTCAAAAAGACAGTAACGGTCTAAAAAATAGACCATTCTTCACCTTTGATTCGGGATACACGCGGCATTCGCCCCCTCCCAATCAAGGTAAAATCGATCCCAGGGGGATTCGATTCGACCTCTTCTACACAGGTTAACGTCGTCGAGCAAAGGCTCCGACATACAACCTCAGAAAGGTCTCACATCCTTGGTGGATTCTCTCGGCCTCTTCCACACAGGTTAACGTCGTCGAGCAAAGGCTCCGACATACAACTTCGGATAGGTCCTACATCCTTGGTGGATTCTCCCGGCCTCTTCCACACAGGTTAACGTCGTCGAGCAAAGGCTCCGACATACAACCTCGGAAAGGTCCTACATCTTTGGTGGATTCTCCCGGCCTCTTCCACACAGGTTAACGTCGTCGAGTAAAGGCTCCGACATACAACCTTGGAAAGGTCCTACATCCTTGGTGGATTCTCCAACCTCTTCCACACAGGTTAACGTCGTCGAGCAAAGACTCCGACATACAACCTCGGAAAGGTCCTACATCCTTGGTGGATTCTCCTGACCTCTTCCACACAGGTTAACGTCGTCGAGCAAAGGCTCCGACATACAACCTCGGAAAGGTCTCACATCCTTGGTGGATTCTCCCGACCTCTTCCACACAGGTTAACGTCGTCGAGCAGGGCTCCGGCATACAACCTCGGAAAGGTCTCACATCCTTAATAGATTCTCCCGGCCTCTTTCCACACAGGTTAACGTCGTCGAGCATGGCTCCGGCATACAACCTCGGAAAGGTCTCACATCCTTAGTGGATTCTCCCGACCTCTTCCACACAGGTTAACGTCGTCGAGTAGTAGGGGCTCCGGCATACAACCTCGGAAAGGTCTCACATCCTTAATGGATTCTCCCGGCCTCTTCCACACAGGTTAACGTCGTCGAGCATGGCTCCGGCATACAACCTCGGAAAGGTCTCACATCCTTGGTGGATTCTCCTGACCTCTTCCACACAGGTTAACGTCGTCGAGCAAAGGCTCCCGACATACAACCTCGGAAAGGTCTCACATCCTTGGTGGATTCTCCCGACCTCTTCCACACAGGTTAACGTCGTCGAGCAGGGCTCCGACATATAACCTCGGAAAGGTCTCACATCCTTAGTGGATTCTCCCGACCTCTTCCACACAGGTTAACGTCGTCGAGCAGGGCTCCGGCATACAACCTCGGAAAAGTCTCACATCATTGGTTAACGTCGCCAGAATGTCGTCAATGGACTTCTATCTGACTTCTCCACAATGTTAAAAATTCTACACGATTTTGAATTTTCTCCTATCGCTGAACTTTTGCCTTGCAGGACTTTCGACGGACTAATACTTGGCACCGGAATTCTTCCTATTGTCGGACTAATACCCGACGTTGGACTTTTGCTCCTCAATGGACTTCTCCTTGACGTCGGACTTCTGCTCGTCAGCAGACTTCTACCTGACGTAGGACTTCTGCTAGTCAGAGGACTTCTACACGACGTCGGACTTCACCTTGTCATCAAACTTCTGCTTGTCAGCGGACTTCTACTCGACGTCAGCGGACTTCTGCCCGTCGATAAACTACTTTCATCAGACTTCTGCCCGAGGCTGTACTTCTACACGACGTTGGACTTCTCCCTGTCGTCAGTGGACTTCTACTCGTCGTCAGACTTCTGCCTGTCGATGAACTTTCATCGGTCTTCTGCCAGAGGGCCATACTTCTACACGACGTCGGACTTCTCCCTGTCGTCGGACTTCTGCTCGTCAGCGGACTTCTACTCGTCACCGGACTTCTGCCCGTCGACGAACCTTTGTCGGTCTTCTACCCGACGCTGCACCTCTACCCGACTTCGTACTTCTACCGGATGTCGGACTTCTGCCAGTTATTAGACTTTCGCCGGTCTTCTGCCTGACGTTGTATGTCTACGCGACGTTAAATTCCTACCTGTCATCATACTTCTCCCCGACGCTGGACTTATACTCATTACGGGACTTTCATCGGTCTTCTACTCGACGTCGAACTCTTGCATATCGACGGACATTCATCGGGCTTTTACATGTCGTTGAATGTCTACTCGTCGTCGTACTTCTCCAACCTTCGTTGGACTTCTGTTCGTTGTCAACCTCCCTCCTTACAACGGTCTCTCTGACCTCCATCTCCAACCAACTAACATCAGAACTCCGCAATATCTCTCGAAGAATAGAGGGAGAAGGGGGAAATCTCCGGACTTCCTTGCCAAGAGAGGGGCCTCGAAAAATCGAGGGAAGGCCTCAATAGAAAGGACAGAGGGAGAAGAGAAGGAAGGGAAATCTCCGAACTTCCTTGCCAAGAGAGGGGCCTCGAAAAATCGAGGGAAGGCCTCAATAGAAAGGACAGAGGGAGAAGAGAAGGAGGGGAAATCTCCGAACTTCCTTGCCAAGAGAGGGGCCTCGAAAAATCGAGGGAAGGCCTCAATAGAAAGGACAGAGGGAGAAGAGAAGGAAGGGAAATCTCCGAACTTCCTTGCCAAGAGAGGGGGCCTCGAAAAATCGAGGGAAGGCCTCAATAGAAAGGACAGAGGGAGAAGAGAAGGAGGGGAAATCTCCGAACTTCCTTGCCAAGAGAGGGGCCTCGAAAAAAAAATCGAGGGAAGGCCTCAATAGAAAGGACAGAGGGAGAAGAGAAGGAGGGGAAATCTCCGAACTTCCTTGCCAAGAGAGGGGCCTCGAAAAATCGAGGGAAGGCCTCAATAGAAAGGACAGAGGGAGAAGAGAAGGAGGGGAAATCTCCGAACTTCCTTGCCAAGAGAGGGGCCTCGAAAAATCGAGGGAAGGCCTCAATAGAAAGGACAGAGGGAGAGCAGAAGAAGAAAAGAAAAAAGAAGAAGAGAAGAAGAGAAGAAGAAAGGAGAAGAAGAAAAGAAGAGAGGAGAAGAAGAAGAAAGGACAAATTTTCTAAAGGCCTAAGAGGCCTATTTATACTTTTTTGGAGATAGAATGAGAAGTTTCTAGAGTTCTCTAGAATTTTTAAATCTTTCAAATTTTTCCGAATTTTTTCGGATTTTTTAGGAATTTTTTGATATTTTTTTGTAATTTATTGGGCCCCACACGCCCAATTAAAAAAAAAAAAAAAAAAAAAAAAAAAAAAAAAAAAAAACAAAAACAAAATTTGAATTTCGGCCAGCAACTGCCGGCCAAACCGCGCGCCCAGGAGAGGCGCGCCCGTTCGCGCGGCGCGCTCGCCGGCGCCGCCGGCAGCAAGCGGCGGCCGGCCGGCCGGCCGGCCAGTTCGGCCGTCAAGTGTTTTCGGGCTCCGATTTTTGGCCCGGATGGACCAAATTTGACATTTTTGGGGTCCCCGGACACGTTTTTCGACGTTCCGGACTCAATTTTGACACTTTCGGGACTCAACGGGGCCTCTACGATCAAGTTCGAGCAAGCCATTAATTTTTGGAACGCAATTTTTTGCGATTCGGTCAGTGTAAAATTTCGGAACAAGTATTTTCGGACTCCTAGAGCTTCGACGTCCAAAATAGGGGGGCAACTGATACATCATGCGAAAATTAACTTGATCGGGCACGAATCTCGAGGCAAAAATCAAGTTGGAAACTTCAAAAATTAAATCCGGAAGCATCTGAACTCTGATTTCAGCGAGCTTACAGTCAAACTGAGCGTCTCGGAAATACGAACCTAACGACACCAAGATCGACCCAATACGAGCCCAAATGAGTCTGAATCAAGGGCTCAAAGTGCTGTTGGAAGGTTCAAACAGCAATTTGAGTTACCAAACGAACTCCGATTTTGAAGAGCTTATACTCGAATCGAAGGGCTCGACGAGACGAATCCAACGAGCCCAAGATCACAGAATTTTGACATCACTAAGGCCTCCAAATGGCCAACGAACGGTGCACGGTCATAGGATTCAATATCGGCCGTCCATTTGACCACTCCCTATTCGCCCCTGATCTCACGCCTATTTACGGGCCATGCCACTCCAGAAAATCTATAAATAGAGCCCTCATTCTTCACAAGAGAGGATCCAAGCAAGCAAGAGAGAAGAAGAGAAGAGAAGAAGGAGGAGTTCCTCCTCGACAGCCGCCGGACCACCGCAGAACCTCGCCGGACCACCGCCGCCGGACCACCGCAGGAATCTCGTCGGACCACCGCCGCCGGACCACCGCAGGAACCTCGCCATACCACCACAAAAACCTCGCCGGACCACCACCTTAAGGCCCGAAGTTCATCCCCGGCGTCCTGCCAAAGACCCGACGTCTTGTTCAAGGCCCGACACTCAGTCCCTACGTCCTGCCAAAGACCCGACGTCTTGTTCAAGGCCTGACACTCAGTCCCTACTTCCTGCCAAAGACCCGACGTCTTGTTCAAGGCCCGACGTTAAGTCCCGACGTCCTGCTGAAGACCCGACGTCCTGCTGAAGACCTGACGTCCTGCTTAAGACCCGACGTCCTACTCAAGGCCAGACCATCAACATCCGATCTTCCAAGTGACACTGGGACTAACACCTGACTCCTTATCTCCTACCGCCTACGGTCCTTCTGACCACTGTCGCCTACTACGGTCCGTCCGACCTCCATCACCAGACAACGGTATTTCTGACTACGGTCTCCTGCCGACTACGGTCGCGGCGGCCGACTACGGTCTCCTGCCGACTACGGTCTCCCGCCGACTACGGTCTCCGGCCGACTACAGTTCTTCAGGCCTTTGTCGCCTACTATGGTCCTTCCGACCTCCATCAACAGACAACGGTCTTTCTGACTCCGGTCTCCTGCCGACCACGGTCCTTCAGGCCAAACAAACCTGTATATGTAACTTTTACCATGTAATGCAATCTATATGATGTACATTTGCTACATCAATCCAAGGCCTTCTCCTAAGGAAGGGCCTCATTTGTAAACCGACTACAAATACTAGTGGATTCATTCAAACTGGGCTAGGCCCCGTGGTTTTTCCCCCCTTTTCAGGGGTTTTCCACGTAAAAACTTTGGTGTCTCTTATGAAACGCTACACCCTCTCACTTATCTGATTGTGTGCTGGATCTTCGTACAACGCTAAGACGTTAAAAACTATATATTTCTCTACCGCCGCGAATATTCCAGGACGCAACAGTTTGGCGCCGTCTGTGGGAAAGTGATTCCCGACTGGGGGGCAACTTTTGCTCCAATCTCAAAAGATCGCTCTTATCAACTTCCTGACATCAGTCATTGTTGCATCAAATGCGGACTGGGGGGGCAACTTTGACCACAATTCTGGTAAAAAAGATCCTCTAATGCTTTATATATCAGGATGATATTTCAGGAATATTCGAGCAAATGCGAGGATACTTCAAATCAATTGCAAGCTTTAAACAGTCCCATGTTGGGCTTCTTCTACTCTTTGGGCAAGGTCTTAACCTCGACCTCAAAAAAGACAGTAACGGTCTAAAAATAGACCATTCTTCACCTTTGATTCGGGATACACGCGGCATTCGCCCCCTCCCCAATCAAGGTAAAATCGATCCCAGGGGGATTCGATTCGACCTCTTCTACACAGGTTAACGTCGTCGAGCAAAGGCTCCGACATACAACCTCAGAAAGGTCTCACATCCTTGGTGGATTCTCTCGGCCTCTTCCACACAGGTTAACGTCGTCGAGCAAAGGCTCCGACATACAACTTCGGATAGGTCCTACATCCTTGGTGGATTCTCCCGGCCTCTTCCACACAGGTTTACGTCGTCGAGCAAAGGCTCCGACATACAACCTCGGAAAGGTCCTACATCTTTGGTGGATTCTCCCGGCCTCTTCCACACAGGTTAACGTCGTCGAGTAAAGGCTCCGACATACAACCTTGGAAAGGTCCTACATCCTTGGTGGATTCTCCAACCTCTTCCACACAGGTTAACGTCGTCGAGCAAAGACTCCGACATACAACCTCGGAAAGGTCCTACATCCTTGGTGGATTCTCCTGACCTCTTCCACACAGGTTAACGTCGTCGAGCAAAGGCTCCGACATACAACCTCGGAAAGGTCTCACATCCTTGGTGGATTCTCCCGACCTCTTCCACACAGGTTAACGTCGTCGAGCAGGGCTCCGGCATACAACCTCGGAAAGGTCTCACATCCTTAATAGATTCTCCCGGCCTCTTCCACACAGGTTAACGTCGTCGAGCATGGCTCCGGCATACAACCTCGGAAAGGTCTCACATCCTTAGTGGATTCTCCCGACCTCTTCCACACAGGTTAACGTCGTCGAGTAGGGCTCCGGCATACAACCTCGGAAAGGTCTCACATCCTTAATGGATTCTCCCGGCCTCTTCCACACAGGTTAACGTCGTCGAGCATGGCTCCGGCATACAACCTCGGAAAGGTCTCACATCCTTGGTGGATTCTCCCTGACCTCTTCCACACAGGTTAACGTCGTCGAGCAAAGGCTCCGACATACAACCTCGGAAAGGTCTCACATCCTTGGTGGATTCTCCCGACCTCTTCCACACAGGTTAACGTCGTCGAGCAGGGCTCCGACATATAACCTCGGAAAGGTCTCACATCCTTAGTGGATTCTCCCGACCTCTTCCACACAGGTTAACGTCGTCGAGCAGGGCTCCGGCATACAACCTCGGAAAAGTCTCACATCATTGGTTAACGTCGCCAGAATGTCGTCAATGGACTTCTATCTGACTTCTCCACAATGTTAAAATTCTACACGATTTTGAATTTTCTCCTATCGCTGAACTTTTTGCCTTGCAGGACTTTCGACGGACTAATACTTGGCACCGGAATTCTTCCTATTGTCGGACTAATACCCGACGTTGGACTTTTGCTCCTCAATGGACTTCTCCTTGACGTCGGACTTCTGCTCGTCAGCAGACTTCTACCTGACGTAGGACTTCTGCTAGTCAGAGGACTTCTACACGACGTCGGACTTCACCTTGTCATCAAACTTCTGCTTGTCAGCGGACTTCTACTCGACGTCAGCGGACTTCTGCCCGTCGATAAACTTTCATCAGACTTCTGCCCGAGGCTGTACTTCTACACGACGTTGGACTTCTCCCTGTCGTCAGTGGACTTCTACTCGTCGTCAGACTTCTGCCTGTCGATGAACTTTCATCGGTCTTCTGCCAGAGGCCATACTTCTACACGACGTCGGACTTCTCCCTGTCGTCGGACTTCTGCTCGTCAGCGGACTTCTACTCGTCACCGGACTTCTGCCCGTCGACGAACCTTTGTCGGTCTTCTACCCGACGCTGCACCTCTACCCGACTTCGTACTTCTACCGGATGTCGGACTTCTGCCAGTTATTAGACTTTCGCCGGTCTTCTGCCTGACGTTGTATGTCTACGCGACGTTAAATTCCTACCTGTCATCATACTTCTCCCCGACGCTGGACTTATACTCATTACGGGACTTTCATCGGTCTTCTACTCGACGTCGAACTCTTGCATATCGACGGACATTCATCGGGCTTTTACATGTCGTTGAATGTCTACTCGTCGTCGTACTTCTCCAACCTTCGTTGGACTTCTGTTCGTTGTCAACCTCCCTCCTTACAACGGTCTCTCTGACCTCCATCTCCAACCAACTAACATCAGAACTCCCGCAATATCTCTCGAAGAATAGAGGGAGAAGGGGGAAAAATCTCCGGACTTCCTTGCCAAGAGAGGGGGGCCTCGAAAAAAATCGAGGGAAGGCCTCAATAGAAAGGACAGAGGGAGAAGAGAAGGAAGGGAAATCTCCGAACTTCCTTGCCAAGAGAGGGGCCTCGAAAAATCGAGGGAAGGCCTCAATAGAAAGGACAGAGGGAGAAGAGAAGGAGGGGAAATCTCCGAACTTCCTTGCCAAGAGAGGGGGCCCTCGAAAAATCGAGGGAAGGCCTCAATAGAAAGGACAGAGGGAGAAGAGAAGGAAGGGAAAATCTCCGAACTTCCTTGCCAAGAGAGGGGCCTCGAAAAATCGAGGGAAGGCCTCAATAGAAAGGACAGAGGGAGAAGAGAAGGAGGGGAAAATCTCCGAACTTCCTTGCCAAGAGAGGGGCCTCGAAAAAATCGAGGGAAGGCCTCAATAGAAAGGACAGAGGGAGAAGAGAAGGAGGGGAAATCTCCGAACTTCCTTGCCAAGAGAGGGGCCTCGAAAAATCGAGGGAAGGCCTCAATAGAAAGGACAGAGGGAGAAGAGAAGGAGGGGAAATCTCCGAACTTCCTTGCCAAGAGAGGGGCCTCGAAAAATCGAGGGAAGGCCTCAAATAGAAAGGACAGAGGGAGAGCAGAAGAAGAAAAGAAAAAAAAAGAAGAAGAGAAGAAGAGAAGAGAAGAAAGGAGAAGAAGAAAAGAAGAGAGAGAGAAGAAGAAGAAAGGACAAATTTTCTAAAGGCCTAAGAGGCCTATTTATACTTTTTTGGGAGATAGAATGAGAAGTTTCTAGAGTTCTCTAGAATTTTTAAAAATCTTTCAAATTTTTCCGAATTTTTTCGGATTTTTTAGGAATTTTTTGATATTTTTTTGTAATTTATTGGGCCCCACACGCCCAATTAAAAAAAAAAAAAAAAAAAAAAAAAAAAAAAAAAAAAAAAAACAAAAACAAAATTTGAATTTCGGCCAGCAACTGCCGGCCAAACCGCGCGCGCCAGGAGAGGCGCGCCCGTTCGCGCGGCGCGCTCGCCGGCGCCGCCGGCAGCAGCAAGCGGCGGGCGGCCGGCCGGCCGGCCAGTTCGGCCGTCAAGTGTTTTCGGGCTCCGATTTTTGGCCCGGATGGACCAAATTTGACATTTTTGGGGTCCCCGGACACGTTTTTCGACGTTCCGGACTCAATTTTGACACTTTCGGGACTCAACGGGGCCTCTACGATCAAGTTCGAGCAAGCCATTAATTTTTGGAACGCAATTTTTTGCGATTCGGTCAGTGTAAAATTTCGGAACAAGTATTTTCGGACTCCTAGAGCTTCGACGTCCGAAAATAGGGGGGCAACTGATACATCATGCGAAAATTAACTTGATCGGGCACGAATCTCGAGGCAAAAATCAAGTTGGAAACTTCAAAAATTAAATCCGGAAGCATCTGAACTCTGATTTCAGCGAGCTTACAGTCAAAAACTGAGCGTCTCGGAAATACGAACCTAACGACACCAAGATCGACCCAATACGAGCCCAAATGAGTCTGAATCAAGGGCTCAAAGTGCTGTTGGAAGGTTCAAACAGCAATTTGAGTTACCAAACGAACTCCGATTTTGAAGAGCTTATACTCGAATCGAAGGGCTCGACGAGACGAATCCAACGAGCCCAAGATCACAGAATTTTGACATCACTAAGGCCTCCAAATGGCCAACGAACGGTGCACGGTCATAGGATTCAATATCGGCCGTCCATTTGACCACTCCCTATTCGCCCCTGATCTCACGCCTATTTACGGGCCATGCCACTCCAGAAAATCTATAAATAGAGCCCTCATTCTTCACAAGAGAGGATCCAAGCAAGAGAGAGAAGAAGAGAAGAGAAGGAAGGAGTTCCTCCTCGACAGCCGCCGGACCACCGCAGAACCTCGCCGGACCACCGCCGGACCACCGCAGGAATCTCGTCGGACCACCGCCGGACCACCGCAGGAACCTCGCCATACCACCACAAAACCTCGCCGGACCACCACCTTAAGGCCCGACGTTCATCCCCGGCGTCCTGCCAAAGACCCCGACGTCTTGTTCAAGGCCCGACACTCAGTCCCTACGTCCTGCCAAAGACCCGACGTCTTGTTCAAGGCCTGACACTCAGTCCCTACTTCCTGCCAAAGACCCGACGTCTTGTTCAAGGCCCGACGTTAAGTCCCGACGTCCTGCTGAAGACCCGACGTCCTGCTGAAGACCTGACGTCCTGCTTAAGACCCGACGTCCTACTCAAGGCCAGACCATCAACATCCGATCTTCCAAGTGACACTGGGACTAACACCTGACTCCTTATCTCCTACCGCCTACGGTCCTTCTGACCACTGTCGCCTACTACGGTCCGTCCGACCTCCATCACCAGACAACGGTATTTCTGACTACGGTCTCCTGCCGACTACGGTCGCCGGCCGACTACGGTCTCCTGCCGACTACGGTCTCCGGCCGACTACGGTCTCCGGCCGACTACAGTTCTTCAGGCCTTTGTCGCCTACTATGGTCCTTCCGACCTCCATCAACAGACAACGGTCTTTCTGACTCCGGTCTCCTGCCGACCACGGTCCTTCAGGCCAAACAAACCTGTATATGTAACTTTTACCATGTAATGCAATCTATATGATGTACATTTGCTACATCAATCCAAGGCCTTCTCCTAAGGAAGGGCCTCATTTGTAACCGACTACAAATACTAGTGGATTCATTCAAACTGGGCTAGGCCCCGTGGTTTTTCCCCCCTTTTCAGGGGTTTTCCACGTAAAAACTTTGGTGTCTCTTATGAACGCTACACCCTCTCACTTATCTGATTGTGTGCTGGATCTTCGTACAACGCTAAGACGTTAAACTATATATTTCTCTACCGCCGCGAATATTCCAGGACGCAACAAGATTGAAAGTTATTTTTATGAAAATATTCATAAGAATTTAAAATTATTTCAATTTTTTAAAAATCTAATTTATTAAAAGATAAAATTATTAAGAAAATACAAATATTAGTTAATATTATAAATATTACTTAAATAGTTAAATATTAGTTAATTATTTCAACATTAGTTAAATATTAGTTAAAATATATTTTAACTAGTTATTTTGACTGCTATTTTAATTAATATTCATATTAATTAATATTTAAATATTAGTTCAAATAACAGTTAAAATAATTATTTAAAATATATTTTAACTACTATTTAAATATTAGTTAAAAATAGATTTTAAATAATTATTAAATATTTAAATAATTTTTAAATATTTAATTATTATTTAAATAATAACTAAAATAATAATTAAAATAATTATTATTTAAAACAACAGTTAAATCTTTAAACTCTTTTCTCTCCTCACTTTTTCTCTCCTGTTAACTCTCTCTCTCTCTCCCCCACCCTCCTGCTCCCTCTCTCCTCTCCTCTCTCTCTCTCTCCCATCAACTATCTCCCTCTCTCTATCTCTCTTTCAGCCCGTGCTATCCTCTCCCCTCCATCTTCCTTTTTCTCTCTAGGCGAATAAGCCAATTTGATTGGTGTATTCAGAATGAGTCAAACTATTTAGCGTATTCTAAATGCATGGAATTGTTCGACGTATTTGCTCATTTTTAAATCTTTAGTCTGCGGTGCTCTTGCTTATTCCAACTCTTAAGCTGCTCCTTTTTAAATCTTTAGTCCGCGGTGCTCTTTCTTATTCTAATTATTAAGCTGCTCCTTTTTAAAAATTAGCCAGGAAAAGGAGCTTTTTTTTTTATTCATCTTCAGCGAGAGCCCATTATACATCATCCTACAACCTCTATTTATTGGAAATTCACACTGGTGTGTTGTCTTGCGGAACATCCTAAGTAAAATCAGTCCACCACAAAACAATCTTCACCTTGGTCTGATTTTATGATCAAATAACCACACGTGTGCTTGATGTGATTTGACTAGCTACCTCCACTAACTCAATGAGCGAACCCATTGAACTGAGCCTAATCCCGCTCATGTCTGACCTCCGCTGTGCGTTCCAATCCACGGCTCCAGCTTGCACTCCTGTGCGTTATAAAGCACGTATGCCCGCATTACTCGTTGTTCCTCCCGTGATTCGCACTCCACAGTGACTTGTGCACTGCCCACTCCTATGTGCTTCTAGCCTATGCATTTTCTCCTGTGTGGCACGGGCGTTCTCCACCATCGAGCATCCTTTGGCTCGCCAATCTTTTCCATACACCCGTGCGTGCTCAAACCTGTAACTTTTCACGAGCCACCCTTCCGATCTCGAGTTTGCGATCAACCTGCTACCCCACGATTTTTGAATCATTGTTCCGGCATAACAAAACCAACGACCCGAAAGCTCCACCTAAAAAAAGATATTGTCAAACTGCAGCTTGAATTCGACTGCAAGAATTGCACCAGGGCTGCAAAACCGTTGCCCCGCCTTTGTTCACATGAACTAACTCGAGATCTTACAACGCTCTCACGCTCCAGTTCGCAAATGACATTTGCACCACCTGGATCCGTCTCTCGCACTTGCAAGTGGGAACCCAATTGCATATGTCAGCGAAATCGCGGCCCAACTGCGATCCCATTATCACAATCCTTGCACTCCTGCAAGAAGCTGTTCGGACCGAACACCTACCTTCACCTACCTTGGGCCCGAACTTTTCTCCATGTGATCTGCTTGCAGCTCCCCCTGCTTCACTGCGTCCCACGTGGTTGCCTTGTGCACTGGCAAGCATTACGAGCACCATTCGTGAGCCCTGTGCGCTCACCTGTGCAATCTCCTGTGCCCACGCATTATTCGGCTAGTCTTCGCCTGAGGATTCCCCGCGTGGCTACACTACGCCCAACGCATTTCTGCTGTGGTGGCCCCGTGCGGCTCTACTACGTGATCTCATGCTTGCGGAGTCCTGCCTGGAGCTCACCTGCCCGCGCGTACAACACATCTCTCGTGGGTTACTTCCAGTGATTCTCCATCTCCTGCTCCTTTGCGCATCTAGCCTGAACGCGTTGATCTTGGTACGCCTTTATTTTGCACACGACATGCCTACCCTTCTTCCTTTCTTGGATAAGAACCTTCCTCGTCGATTGTCTCAACGAAGCTCTAATACCAATTGTTATGAAATCTAGGAGAAACTCTTGAGCTCTTCTTGAGCTTCTAGCAAGAGAGAGAGGGGTAGAGAAAGGGAGAGGGAGAGAGGGGTAGAGAAAGAGAAAACCTCTATTTATAGCAAATTCACACTGATGTGGTGTCTTGCAGAACATCCCTAACTAAAACCGTACCGCTACACAACACTTCAATTTAGTCAATTCAACGTGATCAAGTAGACGATGCTATTTAGGAGACTACAAATTTTCCACCTTAGGGTTGGATGAGTTGAACATCATTAGAAAATCTTTCTTTGAGTAAGATCTTGTTGGCCGACCTTCCAATCTACATTCCTTGTAAATCTTTGATTTGGCGTGCATCTGACCTTGGAGAACCTCAAAAACCATGAAAATCACATGGCCTTCACCATCTGCAACTTCCATGAGACATGTCTTGTGTTATTGAGAGAGCTCTGAGGTGGATAACGAACCGCATCAACTCCAATGATTGGGTCACAGTCGCCGATGATTACCGGCTTCTTTAGTAGATTTGAAATCTTTGCACCAAGTGAACAGACCTGTATATACTCATGGATCACTTTAATTTTATTTTTAAAAAAATAATGAATGCATAAGATCTCAAACATGCTTTTTATTTCATTTTATAACATAAAAAAAAAAAAAAAGCTTTGAAATAAGAGAATAAAAGTGATTCCAAACAGCTCTCTTACTGTGCACCATATACCTAAATTATGCCACATTGATAAATGTTTAGGAGATGTTGTTGGGTAGATGAAGCATCCTTATTTCATTATTTTCTTACAGCACTAATACAATTATCTTTCATTTGGGTGCATCTGTAACCTTAAACGTATTGACTTGTTTACAGGGTGAACAAATTCTGGAGCAGATCAATCATCTCCGTAAAAAGGTTATAAACTGCTTTATGTTGATAACTTCCACGAAAATTAACAGGAACTATGTGGATTGTTGGGACTTATGAAATTTTGATTTAGCTCTGAGGAGCTAAATTTAGCTCAGCAAATAAGACATTTCCTCTTGAGCTAAGCTACAAATGATCTTCACCAAGTTATAAGACATTGCTCTTTTTGAATTTTACAAGATAACCGTTAACAGAGTTGCAAGTAGTTAATACTTTGCAAAACAAAATATATACTATCTTGCAGAACACGAAGAACTATCTCTGAAATTTCTTTTTCCATTTGTTGGAAATTCAGGGAGTTCAACTGATGGAAGAAAATACTCGGTTGCGTTATCAGGTCTATTGCCTCTCTAGCTCCTTACTCAACGTTAGCAATTCATTGTTCTAACTAGTAGAGTTATGCAGGTTGCAGAAATGTCGAAGATGGGGAAACAAGTGGTTGTTGATCCAGAAAATGCTTTCCATGAAGATGGTCAGTCCTCTGAATCTGTAACTAATGTAACTCATTGTGGGAACCCGTACGAGAACGACGATACCTCGGATACATGTCTCAAATTAGGGTATGTGCATTATGTTGATGGTTTTAACATCTCATAAAATACTTAGGAGCTGTTTGGTAGCAGGATTTAGGCCGGATTTGAGGCGGATTTGAGCGAAATCCAGCCAAACGGCCTAAAATGCAAAACCAAATCTCACGGCAAACAAAATCCACTGTAGAAGGAAAATTCCGCCGATTTGCTCTAAATCCCAGATTTCCGAAATCTTTTATTTTGCCGGATTTACTAAATCCATGGTGTTAGAGGCAGAGTCCGGTAGGTAAGTCCTGCTCTATAGCCAAACAGTTATATGAGATTTAAGATGATTTATTATGAATGTTACCGAGCAGTTTTCAGGATTTAAGCCCTTAAAGATTTTAAAAATTCGGATTTAGAGTATTGATCATGGATGCTACCAAACAACCCCTTAATAAGAACAAATGATAGATTATTTGAAATAATTTTCAATCAAATATTTTCAGAAGAATGGCATATCTGCTTTTGCTTTCATATTTACACTTGACAAGGTGCTGATAGGAAATTTTTTAGAGCTTTTTTAATGGAGTATCTGCAACGACCATGATTGCTAAGTAGTCAATGATCCTTGAGCGTTTAGCTATTAGTTTGGTTGGTAAAGATTTCTCTGTACTGTAAGGAAATGATGGAATATATTAAGGGTAAGCTTCCCTTCTTTTTCTTACTGCAGGCTTTCATGCTCAGGCTGGAAATGAGTGAAGATCAACGAAGAAAGGAGAAACAGTTCAACTTTATTATCTTTGAACCTTTGTATGAAAGAATAATGTTCCTATCTAACTGATTAAAAAACAATAATAGCAAAATAGTGCAAATAAAATTTTACTATTGAAGGTCGTCATGAAAGTCATCATCATCATCTTTTGCCTTGCCAACTGATAAAATGGAGAGTTTTCTCTTTAAATTTGACATTGTTCAGTTCGCCTGAAGCAGAATCTGGACTGGTAACATTCCTGTTGTGCCAGTGAGTTTTATCCAAAGGCTTTGTTTGGGATGTTTTTTTTACTGTTTTGTAAAGCTGAATTTTAGTATAGAAAATTTTTAAAAGCAGGAAAAAAACAGTGGTCTAAGACAGTACTAAACGAAGCATTGGGATGGTTTTTTTACTGCTTTTTAAAGCGGTTTTTTAGTATACAACAACAACAACAAGCTTTTGTCCCACTACGTGGGGTCGGCTACATTAATCTTTTTTCGCCATTGTATCCGGTTAAAAGTCAAATTCTCATTTAAATCTAATAAAAAAATTTATTTTTTAATATTTTCTAACCAAGTTTTTTTAGTTCTACATCTACCTTTTTTAAAAGTCAAATCTAATACCTCAACTTTTCTAACTAGATAATCGTAAGGCCTCCGTTTAATGTGACCAAACTATCTAAGCCGACTCTCTCTAATCTTATCTTTCATTGGAGCAGCTTTTTAGTATAAAAATTTAAATTTTATACTAAAAAATTTATTGAAGAAGCAATAAAAAAATTATCTCAAACGAAGCAAAATTCTTTTTGTTCTGCTTTCTTCTGAAATACTACTGATTATATGGAAAACATTTATATTGCTGCAAAATCATTAAATATGCATTCATGTGATATGTAATATGAATTAAAAATCCATTTATTTTGTATCAAGAAGAGTTCAATAAAATAGCTTATCAAATAAAATGTCAACCAAAATTTCTAAAGATTGAAGTGTTCAAATATGCAATAACATCAAGCTGTTATCCTATTACGTGTGGGATTTACTGCATGATTTTTTTTTTTTTTCGCTATTGTATTCTATTAAGAGTCAATTTCTTATTTAAATATAATAAAAAACTCATTCGAATTGCTTTCTAATCAAATCTTTTAAGGTCCATCTTTATCCTTTTTAACATAGGTTAGATGTAATGCATCTACTCTTCTAATCGAATCAGATGATTTTGTGATCAAACAATATAACGCGACTTTCTCTAATCTTCTCTTTTGTTGGAGCTACTCCATCCTTTTCAACATGCTTGGGCAATAATAGTATTAGGATGGGCGACTTTCTAGAAAGCTCTCATGTTGCATTCCTAAAACATTGTAATTATCGGGTCTTAAGTCTTGAATGAGTGAAAAATAAAGAGTTGTATTAGGTAGTTAATAATTAATATAAAATTCATTAAGAAAAAATAATAAATAATTTTAATTGAAGTGTTAAAATAAAATGATAAATGATGAGAAATTACAAGAAAAATAATATAAATTTAATTGATATAAGAAAATCAGATATAATTTTACACTTGGAATATTAAGTTTCAACACATCAATATTTTTTTAAAATGAGTAAGCTGACAAGAAAATTAATCAAATTGGAGTTGGCTCAAATTTAACTTGCTAACTTATTGAGCTTATGGTCATTTGTTAAGCCAACCTAACCCAACCCGACACACGAGCTGGCTTAGCACAATTACACCCCTGGTGTAACCATATAGGCTAATGAGCTTAGGATAATAGAGTTATAAGCTAGGCTTGTAAATTCTAACTCAAACTTGTTGACAACAGGACATTGCTTAGAGAGGAGAGGAATGAAGCTAGAGGGGTAAATATCATTGGGCCAGCCCAAGTCGAGTCCTGTAATAGAAGAAATCAAGAAGGTAACTGATGATGCTTGAGGCAGATCTATAGTAGATCTCATAAGAGTAAATATCATGAAAATGGGTGAGAAATTAGAATGGAAGAAGACACCAATCACAAAAGCTCTATGAAGTTCTTTAAGTTGCAAAAATTTCACCACCAAAGTAGGAAGTGAAAACTGGGGCATGCCCTTCGGGGGCAAAACTAGCCTTAATTTTCAATAGCGACCCATATTTATTCATATCCTTGATCGTCATATGCTTTTAAGGTATATCGAGGGTCAAAGGGGACAGCGCCTTCTGAGGGGGTTTGACTTGCCCTAATGCAAGTTCCGCCCCTAATGCCCTCTCATCAGAGAAATTATTAATGGTTGAGTCTGAACGGAAAGTTGTGTCCAAATTCTTAGCGTACAATGTCTATACATTGTGTATCTTTATTTTTGTATACAGTGTTTACACAATATATACACGCTGTGTACACTAACATGTTGGGATACAACTCTATGTCCGAACTCCGCACAAAATATTCTCCTCTCATCGTACCTAGGGACAGAGAAGAAGAGTTGGAATTTAAAAATAAATCAATGGTGAGCAAAAAGGATAGAAAAAATGTAGCACAGATAAGAGGAAAGAAAAACTCAAACCTTAAATCTAGGGGTGTCAATATTTGACACGACACGACAACCCGACTCGGACCCGACCCATTTATAAACGGGTCGGGTCCGGGTTTGCAGATTCGACCCGTTTGATAAAACGGGTCGGTCGGGTTGACCCGGCGGGTTGACCCGGGTCAACCCGAAAACCCGTTTAATTTTTAAAAAATTGAATTTCGCCGCTGCTCCCGCCCGCTGCATGCTGCCCCAGCCTGCCTGCCCCTCGCGCCCTGCGCTGCCCCCGTGCGGCACTGCTGCGCTGCCGCGCCCGCGCCGTTGCCGCTGCCACGCCCGTGCCGTCGCCGCTGTCGCGCTGCCGCCGCTCCCGCGTGTGTGACTAAACCGGGTCGCGGGTCGTGTCAGGTCAACCCGTAACCCGCTCGGATCGGGCCCGGGTTGAAATGTCCGACCCGTTTGCAAAAACGGGTCGGGTCGGGTTCGACCCGAACCCGACGGGTTGACCCGAATTGACACCCCTACTTAAATCTAGTGGTGTATAACTAATCAGAATGTTAACCTCATTAAAAATTGTTGCTTAGGATTAAAAAAAGAACTACCAACTTATGTTCAAAAAATTGTTGGATTAAAAAAGATTCCATTTTTCATATTTTTAACTTAATATAATTTTTTTTGAAATCATTCTAATGACATTGTAGGGTCATGATCATTGTCCATCAAATGATTAAAGAGGCATAAAGCAACATGAGAATTGACACCTCCCCCAGTCCAAAACAAAATCACAATAATTATCACATAAAGATGATAAACACTGCATTCCCCAACACTATCTTTTTGACCTAACAAAGATGGATAATCAGACACAAACAATTAACAGCATCTTATCGTTGCTGCACAAAAGCTCCATGATGAACAAAAATGGAGTTTTTTCTTTATTTAAAAATTTTTATTAAGCTTTTTTAGCCCCACCATTGATGCACTGCAACTCCACTCTCCCTGAGCTTACCAAAGAGTGCCAAGCATTCCCAATAAGCTCTCATCCTCCACTTCCCCTCGTCGTCCTCCGCCTCCTCTCCATTCTCCCAGTCGTTCCTGCATTCCAGAAACAACTCGTCGACGAGCTCAAGGACCTCCCCTGTTACCATTTCCTCCACCGCGTCCGCCTCTGCTTTCACCACCACGTACTCCTCCTTTCTCACATTCCATCTCAACCATTCCCCCACATCTCCGCCTCCAACCGCAGTCGCCGCCGGCCAGTCAACTAAATCCACCCTAACGATCTCAAATTTCTGATTCCTCGGATACTTCTTCCTGAACCATCCTTCGGACCCGACTCTACCCGGCGAGCCTATGTCCACAAAAACCCTTCTTGGGTAGTTATCCAAAGATTCCCCAGTCAGGTCTGGCAAGTACCTAATAATTTTTCCGTGCTTCTCCACCACCGGCGGCTCGAGAAGCGCGTCCTCTAGTGATTGAAGAGCATCTTCCTTTGTTTCGGAGACTGATAAGAGCCGCCTCCCGAGCTTCCCACCGCCAGCATTGTCGTGGTAAAGTTTTTTTACGGCGATGATGGTGCGACCAATGTTCTGGATGTAAATCATCCTGTAATTCGCCGGTAAGTTGAAGGGCTTAACAGGATGGGTTCCAAGCCGGAACGCGGCAACGCCGCCGACCCTGATTGCGCGGTCGATGAGGCGAAAATTGGCGTCATTGAACCCTCCGGCCACGAGGAAGACGAAATCCAGCGACTGGGCGCCGCTGATCTGATGAATCTTGCGTTCCGGCAGGCAGGAAACGCCGCTGCGCCGGAGAAGGGAGGCGTGGAACCCAGGGTTTCCAAGGAACAAAGTGCGACCCTGGGGCTGCATGAGTCCGTAGGCTTTCATGTCCTGCAGCAACTTCGGCATGTAGAAAAGCTCGTCGTTGGCCGAATTACCGCCTTGGCCCGCGACATGGGCAGCGGGATCGGAAAGAAGCGCAGATCGGAGCCAGGGGAGGGAAAGGAAAGCGACGGCGAGAAGCACTGACCGGGCGATGAGGCGAAGGAGCCTAGGGTCAGGAAGAGGGATCACAAGCTCGTCGCGGGGAAGCTCAGCCGCAGCCTGGCCGTCGTTAGGCCGTCGGATCGTGCGCGGCGAGGCCTTCATATTTCCGATCTACGTCGGAGCACGGATCACTGGTTCACCTGTGAGCTAGGAATAACACACTAGAGAAAAACCAAGACAAATAGAAAGGAAAAGAGCAAGGTGGGGCGGCGGAGGACGTTAGCGAGTGCAGAATCGGGCAGCGGTGTGGTTACCACCCACGAGAGCAACACGGGAGCTTAGGGATCGAAGGGTTAGAAGCATCAGCTGGTGAATTCGCTGGACCTCCATGGCAAGATTGCTTTGGGACTCCTCAATTCCACGCTGAAGATCGGAAAATTAGCACATCATGGTCTCCACCGACGGTGGGAAATCGATAGCCGGCAGTACGTTCCGGCGAGCGGTGGGAAATAAGGAAGTAGAATGGAAAGAAGGAACTCGGAAAGGGGTTCTTTTAAGAACGAGCTGAGGGGGAACGAAGGCGGGGGTATTTTGGGGAAAAAGATGAGTTGTTTTTTTTTACTGGCTTTATTTTATTTTTGTACAGTTTTTATTATTTTCCGTTTCTTCTGTTTGGTTTAACGGAAAAAGGGAGGGTTTAGTGCTGCCGTGAACAACTAATCAAGTTGTAAGTATCTGTTTTTGGGCAGAAGACGGGCGTGGCCGTTTCAACACTGTACATTTTTTATCCGCGTGGGCTTCTTTGGACAATTTTCTTACTTCTGTGCTGGTTTCACCATTATTTTTTTTATACTTCTAAAAATTTTATATTAAAAAGTTTTTTTTTCTATAACAATTTTAATTTTTTTTTTCTATAACAATTTTGCAAATCAATAAGAATTTGTCCCAAATAAAACCTAAGTGTGTAAGCGAGCAGGGGCGGATCCAACTTCTTTTTTTAGGGTGGGCAAAAAAAAAAAATTTTTGTTAGGGATGGACAAATATGCTTAGGATTGATAAAAGTAGGACAAAAAAATTTTTTTAGGAGTGGCAAAATGTTTCAAAATCTCCCCTCTAAATATATATATATATATATATATATATATATATATATATATATATTTTAGGGTGGGCAAATGCCCACCCTAAGCCATGGGTGGATCCGCCCATGTAAGCGAGTCATGCATGATATGTTAGATCTCGATGCAAATTTGAATTGAGAACTTTCAAATTATATTAGAGACCACCCAAACTATAATTTTGGCAAACTTATAGGCAAATTGAACATCTTAATCATCGATACCAAATTTGGTCCAATCCTAACCCAAAATGAGCTCAAATCAAATGATGAAAGCCTATTTTAAAGCTTTAAAGTATTAATTGGATGATCAAATGATATTTAAATATGACATGCTTATAGTGGAAATGAGTGGCTCGATGATATGAATCTAATAAGCCCATGATCACTCAATTCTGACATAACTAAGGCATTTAAATGCTTGATAAATGCTTAATGATTATGGGAATCATTATAAGTCGTACGATAGAATACTCCAAACTCGACCTAGATTTTCTCCATATTACTGAAGATGCTACTCCAAAAACATAAATATTGAGAGCTCTCTTGCACTCACCATCTTGCGGTGCCAGTGGAGTTCTTCCCGACCTCCGAGCGCTATTGGATTTTTGTCTGCTTTTTGACTACCTCCAGAATTCCTCACGGACTATATGACCACTGAATCTTCTCCCGATCACCGTTGTTTGATGACTACGATCTCTCCAGCCTATATCACCCAACTATGATTTTTTCAACCTATATCACTTGCCGACTACAATTACTATAACTATAGACTTCTAATTATGGTCCCTCCGACCACCATCATTTGACTATTGCTTTACGGCGCTAAGGACCTAACAAGCAAGCCCACACTCTCATTAGAATAACTTTCATATTGTTCTCCAAACTATGTAATGTGCTATGTACATTGAGCCAGCGCCCTCCTTTGGGAAGGCATTATTATTTATAATCAACCACCAACACTACTCGAATCAATTCGACTGGGCAAGGCCCCATTGGTGTTTCCCTCTTTTGAGGGGTTTAGACATAAACACTATGTTGTCTTTTATGCATGATGTGCCCTACTCTTTTATCTATTTTTTATGTTGGATCTTTGTACAAAGTTAGGATGCTGAGTATTATATTTCTCTACCACTGCGAATATTCCAGGAAGCAACAATTTTGACTCTTGAGCAAACTCAAGCTCAACTTGATAAATTGTTCCTGAGCTAAGCTTCATGAGCTAACGAGCTAAGTTTGAGCCGATCCCAACTTGACTCTTTAACTCAATAAATAGCTAGTTTAAAAAATATTAATATGAAATGCACTTAAAATATATTGGCATTCAGATGCAAAGTTGTACAAAATGTTTAAAAAAATATATCTAATATTTTATATTAAGGGATTATTTATTATTTATTATTTTTATTTTTTATTCATCTTTACTATTTTATTATAATATTTATTTGAATTATAATCATTTTCTCTCTTTCATAATTTTCAATTACTTAAACAAGCTCAAGCAAGTGATGACTCGAGCTCGACTCGACTTGTTTACACCCTTAGCTTGAGATAAGTTTTTTTTTTTTCTAAATAAAACTCCATTGCAAATTTGCAAATTTAAATTTACTTAATTGCTCTATCAAAATGAAAACTTCAGGATGGAATAAAATAAAAATAAAAATTGCTATTGTACCCCAATATTGTTAGATTAGAAGAATAGGTAATGAACCATAAATTTCTTTTTGTAATCTAAAATATTATCGCCATTAATATCACAGCAATGTTGCTATAAAATTTCGGTATTGTTAGCTAATTGAATCGTATATTATATAAATATTAAATGCTGATTTAGAGATGAAAGCACCATTCGTTAATTCAAATTATTTTAAATTGATCATAATTAAATTATGAATTTATATCTTAATAAATTTATTTAGGAGATTAAAATATAAGTAGACAAATTGTAAATTTTTTTATAAAAATTGTACAAAAATTTTGTTAAGTGATTCGAAGCTCTTTTATTCTCCTCATCGGTTTAAACTTTTTTAAAAAATTGTATCATAATATTATAATTAAAAAGCAAAATGATGGGACTAAAAAAATTTATTTTTTGGGAATCTAATTGAAATTAATATAATATTAGTAATCTATTTATTGCACTATTCTTAAAGTACATTTAGAGCTATCTGTATACCATAGAAATTGCTCAATATGTAGAAATTGTTCGATGTGTGAACTTGTTTATCGTAGAACTTCCGGAAGGAAAATGCATCATAGCTTTTGTTAAGCTGCATACATAAGTGTCTAGCTTAATTATGTTTGAATATTAATTGGCATACAGTAAATACATAAATTTTATGGAGTTCAAGAAACCGAACAATAGTTTCAATATTGAATATTGTGCACATACTGCGTACAAACCTATTCACAGTCTCTACTATGTTTTTTTCCACACGCTCTGTATAAGCTTACATATTATGTGTAAGCTATACACAGGCTGTATACAACATTTACATATAATATTTACATCAATATTTAGAGCTATCTGCGACTCCTTAGCCGATATAATATGTGATGAAGTGGAGGAGCCTTTAAGGAATTTAAATATTTTTTCGATTTACTCTGCATTTGAGCAGAACACAACCCTAATATACAAGCCTTCATCATTAAAGGAGATTTGCTAAAATTTGCCATAGATGAAGTTGCTCTAATCACCAGATTGCCAAACTGGAGTGAAATGATTTGATGGGAAGCTGAGCCACTAAGCAGATATTCTAGAATAGACATTAAAAATGAGTTGAGGAACATTGATAGATCAAGCTCTCATATAGTTATTGTAAATATGTACATCGTTTTAGTTGTCCAAATTATTTATTTTTTCTAACAAATAACTACATAACCCCAAAGAGGCTCATCGGCATTTCTAAAATTATTGCACGAACATTTTAGATTGGACGGATATCCGACATATTTAGGGATATCAGGGATAGCCATGTACACATGATTCAACACATATAATATGGTTTATTATTTGATATGTTCAACTAACATGTTTCAAGACTTGATTGGAGTCCGAACGAGAAGCAACGTTCGGACTCTGCATAGAATAATTTCTATAGTACTCAACTGAAGCCCCATTGATTAGTTGCTTTGATTTCAATTATAATATTATGATATTAAGATCTAATATATTTAGATATTTGTATGTGTTAGATTCTAAAATTATATATATAATTAAAATGAATTCACACACATCATATAAATAATTTTAAATCTAAGATTTTTTAATTGATAGCTAAAGAATTTAATAAATAGATCAAGATGGACCTCATATAATTCTTAAATATTTTTCAAGTAACAAAATAAATAAATAAAAAGTTATATTTATTAACATTCAGATGCAGCCTAGTCGAAATAGAAGGCAATAGGCCAGCAGCGGAGATCATTGCATAGAAGAAGCACGTGATGGATCGGGGCCCACCCTTATTATATAATATGAATGTGATTGCCCTGGTACATGAATGTGCCACTTGCTTTGATATCCGTCCAATCTAAAATGTTCGTGCAATAATTTATGTCATATTCACCCCCCCCAATAAAATTTGTGAAAAAAAAAATGCGCTTTCAATGAGGAGGTTAGATATCGAATTTTTAAAAACTGTGATGAGTGATATTAATTACATATTCTTAAGAAAACTTTATAACTTTTGTAAATTTTATATTTATCTCTTGCACCAATATATATATTTTTAAAAATTATTATGAATATTTAATTATTATTATTATTTCAAGATTAAATTTTTTCATCATTTATATCTTGAGATTCTAGTATAGATTTTTTTTTTAATTTTTGATATTTTAATTTTAAAATAAGAAAATATTTTTATTTATTTAATGAATTTTTAATCAGAGATGATTAAATTAATTGAATATCAAATATGAACTACTTTTTATTTATTTTTAAGTTATACAAAAGAGTGTGATTTGCTGCATAGCATATTGTTCACTAATATTTAATGCTTCATATGCAACAGTTAATGACGTTTTACTATTTCTGTATAGCTAACTGCTAACTACCAACTACTTAACAAACTGATTATGGTTCCACTTGTGTTTAAAATGGAGATTTGTTATGTTAGCTCTTTTGTTATAAACTTTATTTAGTAATTATCCTACTTTTTATTGCATAATATATAAATCCTAATGAATATTTAAAAGTAGCATGCTTGGCCTTTTTGCTCTTGGTCACTTACAAAGCCTACAACTTGTCTATATTAGGGGTTGTAACCAAGTAAAGCCGACTCGCGAGTCAGCTCGGACTCGACTTGGTAACAGGCTCGACGAGTCGATCTTATCGAGCTAACGAGTTGAGCTCGAAGACGATTTAGGGCTCGATGGCTTATCGAGATCGAGCTCGACATCGAATAGACCTTCACTGGACTCGTTAGTTTGTCGAGCAACTCGCAGAGTTGACCGGATGGGAAAATGAAATCTCAGTTTGGGTTGGCGGGAGGACGAATTGAATGCCAAGAGCGAAAACCAAAATGATGGAGATCGTGTGTTGCTCGATGGCGGAACTCGGGACGACGACGGAGCTTGGGACGACAGTGGACGCTATGCCGGAGCTCGAAGACATAGCTCGAAACAACATAGATCGCGTGTTGCTAGCGGGGGCTAGCCTGCTCGGTGAGCTGATAGAAGTGAGACGAGTCGAGTTCAACTTGCCGAGTCGAGCTTAAGGTTGTCTTTTGAGCTGGACTCGAGTTTGAGCTCGAGCTCTGTAGTTGACAGTCGAGCTCAACTCGACTCATTTACACCGTTAGTATACATTCATTTAATTACTCACCCGTACGAATTCTTGTGCTCGACTGTATGCGCTTAGATGTCTGATCATTTGAAGTGAAGTTGCTTGATTACTAGTTTAAGCTCAGTTACTCATCCACATGCTACTTTCCCATGCGATATCTCCTGCTTGTTAATGTGCTAGTGGCTACTTGTTCATATGTAGATGATTACTTCTTTCTGTGAACTCACTTGCATATCCAACAACCTCACCTATTCATCAACAACGGGATAGTAGATCAACTTTTGACATAGTTGCTGAACTAAAGTTTGGGTAATTGAATTGATTAACTTTTCTATTTAATAAATAATAAGTAATAGGTCATTATTTTTATATCAAAATATTCATCCCTGGAAAATGGTCTATAAATGTTGTAAGAACTTTAAGAAGTTGAAACTTTATTGAATGAACATCCTATTCTTAGCAGGATCAGGCCCTTGCATTGCACAAATTATTCTGTGCGTAGTCCGGACGTCGTCCAAAGATCAATAAAAATATGTCACGTCACCCCAAAAGTATACCGAGCACGATAACGAGCGGTGCCGGACGGTTCTACCATCCGGTGTCCGCACATAATAATCTCTCATTGCATTAATATGTGCATGCAAAGGTTTTGATTGACTTAGTTGGGTCTCTCTACCTTGGCTAGACCAATTTGGCCTTTTGATCATCCAAATTGTGCATTATTTAGATGCAAATCATCCAAAAATAATACAGGCTTTGAAATGTTAGAAACTGAAAGAAAAATCTTTTAAAAAATTGTTTCCACAATTGATATGTCACCAAAAATCACTTTGATTGGATGTGAATCTTGATGCACATCTAAATTGAAAACTTCTGAAATTAAATTTGGGACCATTCATACTCTAACTTCAGCAAATTTATGACAAAATTGAATGCATCCATGAGATGAACCCAACAAAATCAAAATCCATCTAATCTAAAACCCAAATGGTCCCAAATCAAGGGACCACAACATATTTGAAAGCCTTAAAAGATTAGTTGAATAACAAATGATATCCAAAAATGACATGCATATAGTCGAATCGAGTGACTCAGCGAGATGAATCTAAAGGCCCAAGATAGCTCAATTCCGACATCATTACAAAACTTAAATGCTGAACGACACTCTATGATCGGTGAAATCAATATGAGCCGTCCGATGGAGCACTCCAATTTAATCATAAATTTTCTCTATGTTTATGAAACATGTCACTCTTCAAATCAATTAATCGACCTCCTCTCCCTGCATGAAGGGGACTCTTCGAGGTTTGGACCCTAGCCTAAAAGCTCAAGAGAGATCTGATGCTTGAAGAATCTTGGAGCTCCGCCCAGACACCACCATCAGCGAATCCTTACTGCTCGCCCAACGTTATTGGTCCTCCGCCGACCATCATCGTCGAACCTCTATCCGGCTTCTCCATATTTTATGTGTTTTAAATGCTTAAGTACAATTAATTTAGATTCAAATCATTTCACTTTTGGTGTCATTGAGTTTAACTTTCTCAGACCTTCAATTCAATTATAAGCTTCTCAAACTAGGATTTGGATAATACTTAAATATATTTTAGAAAATTTTAATTCAAATATTTGTTAATATTTGTATTCATTTAAATTAATTTTCATAGAGAAATATCAATAGCAGCCCTAAATAAACCCAAAATCGTAGAGGTAAAAATAAGAAAGAAGTGGTATAAGGCTATAGAGCAAAAAAAACAAACTTCACATGGAGGGGCCAATGGAGCTCATTCGAGCTTATTTCTCCAAGTAGCAGCTGGGATTTTCATTGCTACCGCTATTTGGTATTTGTATTTCTTATTGAATTCCAGCTTGATTGCATATTGATGAGATTGAAAACTTAGATGCACCATAAATCATAAAATAAACGACAGCACGTGAGATCCCACAATTTTTTTCGCCTAGAACAACCTATCATTGCTACTTCTATTTGTCGTCTGTCGACTACGGTCCTTCTGACTTCCATTGTCTACCGACAACGATTCTTCTGACCCCCGTCATCCACCTACTACGGTCATTCTGACCTCCGTCATCTGTCGACTACAATTCTTCCGACCTCTGTCATCATACAACGGTCTTTCTTACTTCTATCGCCCGCCGACTACGGTCCTTCCGACCTACGTCACCCGCCGACTATGGTTCTTCCAACCTACATCGCTAACCGACTATGGTTTTGCTGCCCCAAACAAACATGCCAACATTGATTCTTCCAACTCCCACCGTGTAATATACTATGTATGATATATATTTGCCACATCGAGCCAAGACCTTCATCTTAAGGAATGTCTCATTTGTAATGGACTACAAACACTAATGGATTCATTCAAACTGGATCAGGCCCCGTGGTTTTCCCCATTTTCAGGGGTTTCCACGTAAAAACTTTGGAGTCTCTTATAAATGTTACACCCTCTGTTTTTCTGCTTGCATGCCGGATCTTCATACAAAACTAAGACGTTAAATTTTATATTTCTCTACCGCCGCAAATATTCCAGGACACAACAAACTTGATCCCAACACAAAAAGTCAAAAATTAATTGGATCAAATTTAGAACAAAACCCAACCCGGTCGAACAAAAATTTTTCGACAATGATTTGGTTTTAGAAATTTATTGACACCCGTATAAATGCATTTCAGTGATAGTCATGTAAAACCCATGTAGCCTAAACATATATTAATGAACTGCTAAGCTTATCATTTGGTTGAATTTGAGCAAGTTCAAGTGTTATTTAAGCAAGAGTTTTGTGTTCAACTCTTTAACTTGTCGTGTCGAGCATGTGCGGTACACGAATATAAAGTCTACTTTAAAATCTGATATAAATTATAGAATATAAATGTTGACACATAAATGTACACATATCCATATAAATATAAACGAATCTTGATGCAAGTTGAAATTGAAAACTTTCGGGAATAAAATTTGGACCATCTAAACTTCAAATTTGTCGAACATATAGGCTAACTTCATGTCTCATTGAAATAAATCAAATGATACAAAAAAGGTGATTTGATCAGAGCCCAAATGGGGTCTAGATCAAACACTTGAAGTATAGTTAAAATTTTAATGAAATGATTGAAAAATTAAATTATCTCTTAAATTTTAATGTTTATAGTCAAAGTGAACATCTCGACGACAGAAATCCAAGGAGGCTAAGATCACATGGTTCTAAGATCATTAAGGAACGAACATGTCGAAAAAGAAGACGATTAAAAAGAGAATCAATATGGGCCACCTGAATGAGTACCTTGCGATTTTGGGCCAAATAATCCAAATACTACTCACCAAAATTATAAATAGACAATCATTATATATGTGGAGAATGTTGAGAGAGCTCGGTGATCTTTAAAATCTCAAAGTTCTACCTCACCTTTGCTATCAGACCACTGTTAATTGTTTGTTTCTATCAGACCATTACTGCTCGACAAATACTGACCTAACCATTGTAGTTAGACAACAAAAACCTTATTATCACTGCATACCCTGTTACTTGATCATGGCCTCCAAATCACGAATGCTTGGCTATAGTTCGACTGTGGCACTAGGTCGCCTTCGCTCTACTTCCATCTCTCGACCACAGTCGCCCTACTACAATAGCTTGACCATCATCACCTAAGTATAATCTCTAAACTACCATCATTTGACTATAACCTCCTATTAACTCTGAGCCAATGTCAATCTCTGCGCCAATGTAATTTGACTGTCTCATGACCACTAAACTAGTCAAGATCAAGAAATCATAAAATTCTTAACAAAATAATCCATGATAAATCTTGAAAATGCACGAGAAATAAGTATATATTTAACTACATTCTTGCACTGAATTATTTCTTTTAATGTACATATGCATCAGCACAGTTCCATGACATTCTTTTTTTGACTACCTGCTCAAACCTATCGACATAAATAATTTGCATTTTTTATAAAGAACAATTGAAAATTAGAGCAATAAGGTGTCGTGGTGTAGTTGGTTATCACGTCAGTCTAACACACTGAAGGTCTCCGGTTCGAACCCGGGCGACGCCATTTTTAATTATAATTTTCCTTTTTCAACTCATATGTAGCTGATTAGGGAATAATATTTTTATTATTTTATTTATTTCAAAAAAGTTAACATAAGCTCAAATCATTCGTCATTAATTATAAATTGATTAATCGATTAAAAAGCTTGGGTTGATTAATCGATTAAAAGCTTTGGTTTAAATTATGAATTTAATTACTATTATTCTGAATAAAAGTATTAAAATAATAATATTTATTGTTATGATTTTTAAATATAACTATTATAATTGATGCGACACATAATAGTCAAATCCAAATATAGCATATTTATAATTGAATAAAGTTGCTCGATGAGACGAATCCATGAGCCCATGATTGCGTAACTCTAATATCATTCGGGCACATAAATGCTTTACAAATGCTCTATGATTGAAGGGATCAATATGTGTTGTCCATCAGATCTCCTTATTTGCGGGACATGCCGTTTTAAAAAATATATAAATAGATCTTCACTTCTCAAATGAAGGGGGGCTTGGTCCTTTGCGAGCGACCTTTGGCTGGAGATTGGAAAAAGATCCACAACTTTAAGAATCTAGAGCTCCACCTAAGCATGCGCCATCATATGCCAACTTATGTTGGTTGATCAAACTATCTCTTAATCGCACCTACCGTCGTTGGCCCCTGTCAACCACCGTCAAACTTTCGCGGACCACCGTAGGACCACCACCCGACCATGTACTGTCTTCGGACTACCGTTTGGTCTCTAACCATAGTCGCCCGTCAATTACGGTCCCTCTAACCACCATCACACGTCGATTATGGTCCCTCTGACCACTGTCATTTGCCGACTACTATCTCTTCGACCTCAATAGCTCGTCGACTACAGTCATTTTGACCTCCATCAACTGTCGACTACGATCACTCCAAGCAGTTTTCAAATAAGTTACTTTCTCCATAAGAACGTAACAATCACATTTATAAAAAATTATATTATTGACATTCGGTGGACTTATAGTGTAACGATTTGAACTACATTAAAATTTTTAAAGTTAAGCACATTTGTATGTGAGCATTCTATTTATGTATGGGAGCATTCTATTATTCTAAAACTGATAATATTTCGATAATTAGAAATTTGAACAGTCACAAACTAGATTAGGGGTGTCAATTCGGGTCAACGGGTTGGGTTCGGGTCGAACCCGGAATTGACCCGGCACTATTCGGGTCAACCCGAACTTGACCCGTTTTTAAAAACAGGTCAGACTTCCGGACCCGAGCTCGACCAGATTCAGGTCCGGGTCAACCCGGCCTGATATGAATGACCCGAAGTTGACCTAAAATTACTAGTTGTCGGGTCAAAATCGGGTCAATCTTCGATTTTTGGGTCAAAATCGGGTAAAAATGGGTCAATCTTGGTTTTTCGGGTCAAATAGAAGTTTTCGTGTCAATTTCGGGTCAATTTCAAGTTGTTGGGTCAACCCGAACCCGACCCGATTTTTAAAACGGGTTAATTTGTTGAACTTGAACCCGACCCGTTTCGAGTCCGGGTTAACCCTAACCCGGATTTTTCCGGGTCAGATTCCGATCGTGTCAAAAATTAACACCCCTAAACTAGATCATTGTGTTTCTAATATTATCAATTGACACTGCTATTTAAAAAATATCCACTTGACATGATAATGGTAAATGAAGCTTATTTACCTTGAACTTTGTCGTCTCAGCTCAACCTTAATCTTGCAATTTGTTAGATTTTTTTTTAGCTCTTAATTTTAATTATATGTAATTTTGCAAATTTTTAATTGGGTTTTATAGGTACATGTAATATTTTATATTTTAACATATTGGACATTTGATCCTCTGCATTATACTAGAATAAAGGCTCAAATAATTGAATGGTATAATAGAAAAGTGTAAAAATTGATGATTCATAAAGCATATTTGGAATACCAATTTATGCCCTAAAAAAATCTTTACACCACCAATGAACTTTGACAAGATTCATCTTTAATCAAATCATTAATTTTTTTTAATTAAGATTTTTTTTCCAACAAAATTTTTATTGTTTTCTAAAGCAACTTTCTAGCACAAAAATTTTGATTATAAAAAAAAAACATGCTAAAAAATTGTTTTAAAAAACAGTAAGAAAGTCATTCAAAATGAATTCAAGGACAAGCAGCAAGAAAGTTATCCCAAATGAAGTCCAAGGCTTCGCTTGGAATGGCTTTCGTACTGCTTCTTAACATAGCTTTTTAATGCAAAAAATAATAATTTATGTACTAAAAAGCTACTTTAAGAAGTAATAAGCAAGTTGTCCTTAGGGGTGTCAAAATGGGTTAGCGGATTGGGTTCGAGGCAAACCCAAATTGACATGATTTTAAACGGATTCACCCTTACCCGACCCATTTTTACAAATAGGTCAGGCAATCCATACCTTACCTGACCCATGCGGGTTGTTCGGTTGACTCGATCCGATCCACGAATATGAAATGGGCATGGAGGTAATAGCTAGGGGGCAAACTGGTAGAGCCTGGCAGAGCACGACGATGCTGGCAAGGTGCGAACCATGCGAGTGGATTGGCTGGAGGTTTGGCAGCCTGGGCCTGAGGCCACTGCAAGTGCGAGCCGTGCAAATAGGGCATATGGGTGCTACTGTGCGGGCTGTGCAGCTAGGGTGGTGTTGACAGTGTGGATGGCTCATAGCGGGATGAGAGGTGGCCAAGCGGCGACGCATGGCGGAGATGTAAGTGTGAGAGGTGGCCTTCACGGTAATCACGGCTTCGTGGGCACTTCTATGGATTGCATTACAGACGTATAGTCTGGTTAAACGGGTTAATATGGGCCATTTTTTAGTTTCTAAGTCAACTTTCCGAACCTGAACTCGACCTGTATGTCAAACAGGGTGACATAAACTTAGAAATTTTCGGGTCATGTCCGAGTTAAAATTTTAGATCATGTCAAATATTGACACTCGTGGCTGTCCCAAGCAAAATCTAAGACTTATAACATAATGATTATGCTCATCAACATCTTCATAAATTACAACTCTCTTTGATCTGTTAGTTTGAAATTTAGACTATTAATTAAGAGATATTGAATTTGATTATTATTTATGTGATGAGTGTAAATTTAACTTAATTGCTTATTACCTATAGAAGTTGAGTTTCTTTAGAATAAATATGTTGATTAGGCCATTCACCTGTCATGTAAGAAATGTTTATACGCGTCAAGTAATTACTTCGTCACTTGACACGTTAATTAATCATAGCAAATCCCTTATAAAGTCTGTTGCATCCGCTGCTTCTTCGGCCTTCTTAAAATAGATTGCGTCAAGAATAAAAATTTATCGCGTTTTATGCGCTTTTGATTTTTCGTTGATATTATAAAATTCGCTTACGATTTTCTTTTTTTTTTTCTAAATTTTTAAAAGAAAAAGAAAATCGTAAGCGACGATTCCGCGTTACGCTGACCGCGGCGAGCGGCCGAAAAACGCTCTCCAGAAAGTCCAGCTCACGCAATGAGGTTTTGACACGTCATCATAGTGTACTACGCCGTCTGATTATTTGGGTTGAACAATCGCCGTTGATCGCAACAAAGGGCAAGCAAAGAGCCTCCACCGTCCAATCTGAATATGATCCCAATTCCATGGAATATTGACGGCTGACAAATATTCCAAATTCAACCACTAACACTAATTAGGGTTCCAGACTTTAATTTGGCTGTTTGAAGTCCAAACTCCGCGTTGGGCTTAAGCGAACGGCGAAGCTTCGTTTTTAGACGAGTTTATTTAAATTTTATAATAATAATATTTTATCAAAAGCAATCAATGCTATGAAAAAAAAAAAAAAACTTTAAATTATTTTTTAAATATTATACGAAATTATAATAAATAAAACATTTAAGTATTTCTTATAAATACGTTGAATTAAGTTATATAAAAATTATATGAATAATTAAATTTTGAGTTTATTAAAGGCTCCTCAAATTTTATTTGGCATAATTTAAAACTTTCTATATTTATTTTAATTTCTTTTCTTAGTCATAGTTTTAAAATTAGAGAGAATCGCCTTAAATGATTTGGTCACATAAAATAGCGGTCTTCCGATTAGAAAAGTATAAGTGTTAGATTTGACTTATGTTAAGAAAGATAGAGGTAGGCCTAAAAAATTTTCGTTAGAAAATATTAGAAATGTTCTTTCTTTATTACATTTAAACGATAATTTGAATTTTAACGGGACATAATGGAGAAAAAAGATTCATGTAATAGATCCTACGTAGTGGGACAAAAATTTGATGTTGTTGTTGTTGTTATTGTAGTCCTAGTTTTAAAATTCTTTTTCAAAAATTAAATTGAAAATAATAATTCATAATTATTTGGCAAATATATTATTTTTAATTGACTATTTATTTCTCTTATCAAGAAAATAATTTAAAAAATAGGATTTAAAATGTTATTTGACGCCTCAAAGCAACTAATTGTATTTTGATAGTTTAATTAAAAAAAAGGATATATATTTCATTTAAATAAAATAAATAAAATTTAATGCGATATCTATTATTCAAGATTTAGCATTTATATATATAATTTTTATTTAGGATTTTTTAATTAAAAAATAAACTTACCCAAGTTTTAAAATTTAGTTTAGGATTCTCACCTTTGTTTAAGAAGTTGTGCCCAATTAAAACTTTTTATTACTTAAATAGAAAATTATATATTATATTTTGGAATTTAAAAAAAAAAAAAACCTAGAAGGGTTGTTACGGCGGACGAGAAACACCCCTCTGCTATAAATAGCTTACGTTGTGCCTCTTCTTCCCCATCTCGAAAATCAACCATTAGATCGAAAGCCTTTCATGTCTCAGAGAACGGCCGTTCCCCATTTCTCTTGTATAGCTTTCGGCCTTCATTCCCATCTCCACGTCTCCAGTGAGATGAACCCTAGCTCTGATTGGTAGAACACGCCCCCATCTTCGCTGCCCCAATATCCTCTCTCTTTAGATCTTTCTCGTTACTGAAAATTTTGGTAACCGGTTTCGTTCGGATCTGAAGTAATGGGTCTGAAGGGATTCGTAGAGGGGGGCATCGCTTCCATCGTCGCTGGCTGCTCCACCCATCCGCTCGATCTCATCAAGGTCCGATTGCAGCTGCAGGGCGAATCGGCGGCGGCGGTGCCCGCCCTCCGCCCTGCCCTCGCCTTCCCGGGCTCTAGCCCCATTGCGATCCCACATTCCAACCCGTCCCTGCGCCGCCCTGGTTTCCTGTCCGTTGGCGCTCAGATCCTTCGCGCTGAGGGTCCTTCCGCTCTTTTCTCCGGAATCTCGGCCACCATACTCCGCCAAACCCTCTACTCCACCACCCGCATGGGTCTCTACGACATCCTAAAGACCAAAATGTCTTCCGAAGGCTCGGCGGCGGCTCTACCGCTACACAAGAAGATCGCGGCGGGTTTAATAGCCGGTGCGGTGGGTGCGGCGGTTGGTAACCCCGCCGATGTGGCGATGGTGCGAATGCAGGCGGACGGGCGGCTTCCGATTGCAGATCGCCGGAATTATCGAGGAGTGGCTGATGCCCTAGGGCAGATGTTACGAAGTGAAGGATTGGGGTCTCTCTGGCGGGGCTCGGCGCTTACAGTGAACAGGGCGATGATCGTGACGGCTTCGCAGCTGGCGACTTATGATGAGGCCAAGGAGGCAATTCTTGGGAGGAGATTGTTACCTGATGGATTGCCGACGCACGTGGCGGCTAGCTTCGCGGCGGGATTAGTGGCGGCGGTAGCGTCAAACCCGGTGGATGTGGTTAAGACGCGGGTGATGAATATGAGGGTTGAGAAAGGGAAGGCGCCTCCCTACACTGGGGCAATCGACTGTGTGGTGAAGACGGTGAAGGCGGAGGGGCCGATGGCTCTTTATAAGGGATTTATTCCTACTGTTTCTCGTCAGGGTCCTTTCACCATTGTCCTGTTCGTAACCCTAGAGCAGGTCCGGTCTCTCCTGAAGGAATTCTAAGCAACTTACATAGCTGCTTGCTCTGGCATTTAAATAAGACTGATGATGATGATGACGATAATAAATTTCTGCTACTGAGCATGAAGATTTTAGTCTCTACGGGAATTCAGGCACTGATTTTCGTTTAAGAATTATTAGTTTAAGCACAAAGTTAGATTTTTTTTTTCTCAATACTGCTAGAAGTTGCACCAATCTCCGGCAGCTGCTTTACTCTTCGTTTTTTCTACAGTGATTTCTCCTTTGTTCCACCCTAGTTGTTTGTTTTCCATATCTTCTATTCAATTATTCTCTCTAAATTACTGAAGTATCGTTGATGAGTTAATTGAATTATTGTTTTCTCTGGAGTTTTCACAAGTTCATGGACAATATCTTGGCCCAGCCCCTGTTTCTGTTGCATCCTCCAAAGCTTTGAGTCTTGCCATGCGCAAGAGAAAATTAACTTAAAACCATTTTTACAGAATGTGAAATCTCATTTATAGAGTTGAACATCTTATACCAAACAATTGATTATTGTCTTCTTTCGATTGGTAACAACCAGTTATATATAGAGCTTTAACATCGCCACCTGAACCACAATCAAGGAATTTTTTTGTCTTCCAATGCCCTAAGGGTTCTTCCCATCATTATTCTACTAAGGTCTGCTAAAATTTTGTTTTTGGTCATGTGATCGTATGAAATTGATCTGAATATATGTTAGGAGAATTGCACAAGACAGAAGGAAATTTTGAGTTAGGATTCCCTCGATTTTTTGTAAAAAAAACAAATAATTGGCTTAACTGGTTTTGAGATTATTGTAATATAAACCTTGATTAATTTGATATATTTTAAAATAAATTCAAAGAAACCCTCATTTGGCTACAACGTTCAAATGCCTCTCATTTCTTGTTGACTTAATGTTATTTTCTACCAACCACTTACTCTTTTAATCTCATCTTTTTTGAATTGAAGGGTGAGTAAATTCTTATTTTTGTTGGACTAGGTATCTTTGTTTTTTCCTTCCCAAGTTTTCTATATAAAATCTATGATGTCTCACAATCTTTTTATTAGTTTGTATGTGAGATCTCCCTACAAAAGTAGGCCACAAAAATTCTACCACTCTAATGCCTTAAATTTTCCAGAATGCATCAAATTTTCTAGAATGCATCATTTTGGAACCATATCATTCTAATGCCATGAATTTCTTAGCACACAACAGTTTGACATCATTTTTTGAAAAAAAATACCACCATTGTTAAACCCTACGCGCATAAATTCGATGGCCAACATGAATAGTATTCGCAAAAAATGAAGCCTCTTGTCCCAATGATCATGATTACAAGGATCTATCTTTGAACCAAGTTGTTAGGCTTTTCCTTTTTCTTCCTTGATGTGTTCAACTCTACTCATGAAGGTACATCATGATCACCCTTAAAAAATTGCATTAGTAGTAAGATGGAGGAATCTCATAATAAAATATTTAAGCTCCTATGGGGGTATGGCAGCCAACTCCAACACAAAGCAAAGGGACCCACATCCATCAAGATCAACAACTAGTTGGGGCTCTTTAGCTTAGACCTGTCAACATTGGACTCGACCCGAACCCGACCCAAAAATTTTGGGTTTGGGTTGACCCAAACCCAAAGCCGGTCGGATTCGGGTCCTAAAAATCGACCCGTTTGCAAAATCGGGTCTTGTTCAGATTGACCCGGGAACCCGGGAATGACCCGGAAACCCAGCTGCCCCGCGCACCGCACCCGCTGCCCTGCTGTTTTGCGCCCGCATGCCCCGCCTGCCCTTGTGTCGCATCGCATCGTTGTCACTCGCGTCGCGTCGCTCGGTTTGCTTGCCGGCATCGCTGCCTCTGCACCCTTCCAGAACTAAAAAAATTCAACCCAAAGCGGGTCGGCTTCCTGTTCGAAAAATCGACCCGTTTGCAAAAAATTAGTTGGGTTAAAACGAACCGAATAGTATCGGGTCAGTTCCAGGTTCGACTCGAACCCGACCTGTGACCCGAAATTGACAGGTCTACAGTTTAGCTTGAGAACACCCATGCAAAGCCACCTCACCATAAAATAAGGGTTCCACCTTTATCACAAAAGTACATCGATCTCACTAATGTAGTTAGTTCTGTTCATCCATCTCATGCAACCCGCCAACCTGCAATCCTCCAATGATCTTCAAAAACTTCGCTCAAACCCGCATCGTTGACACACTCGTAGTGTCCTACGTGACAAGCTTTGACATTTGGCCCACAAAAAATTTCCCTTACGGGGGTGTTAGTCAACTTTATTTTCACCTTAATTTTTAAATGTCTTCACATCTAACTAAAGTTATCCTTCAATACCCCATTTTAATAACATAATCTAAAATCGGACAAATATACAATAATATCTACCTTTGTGATATTTTACGATCAAAGAATTACATGTGCACGTGTTGAGATTTGATCGGCTCCTTGTACTAACTCTATGAGCAAACCCGTCAAACCGAGCCCATTCCTTCTCGCGCCCGGCCTTCATTGTGAGTTTCAATTCATTGCTCCAGCTCTTGCTCCCGCACGTTCTAACCCACGTGCGCCTGTATCCCTTACTATTCCTCCCATGATCAATTGTCACGGGGGATGAAAATAATAGACTAGTATAATATATGATAGTTTGAGGCCTTCCCATTCTTAAAAGCAAGCATTTAAGTGCCACTGCTCACTGGAATTAATTGTCGAAATAATACGGTCCTTTTGGGTATGATAGTTCATTTGGTTCATAAATAGAAATGTTAAGATAAATTAAACAATGAGTAAATCTTTGTAAAATATTCAGATTAAAACTTAAACCAGATGAACTTTAAAATCATTTTTTTTTTCTAAAATAAACTCAATATACATAACCAATCAAAACTTATGTTACAAAAATCATAAAATAAATCCAATTGTTGACTCCAAAACTTATTAATCTCATTAGAAAATCCATCCCGTGAAGTTTTGACTCGATCAAAGCCTTGGAGCTCACAACTTCTCATACTTGCGCTCTAAGCAATCCTCCCCTTCCCCCTCCCTTAAATATATCACAATGCAAGCTCTACTCTCATCTCTCTCATTCTATCTTCCCCCTATTGCTTACCTCAGAATCCATGGCGGCCTCTCTTAAGCTGCACAAACGGCTGGCCGCAAGCCTTCTCAACTGCGGCAAAGGCAAAATCTGGCTCGATCCCAAAGAACTTAACCACATCTCCTTCGCCAACTCTCGCCAAAATATCAGAAAACTTGTTCATGAAGGTTTCATTATCAAGAAACCAGAGAAGATTCACTCAAGATCTCGGTCAAGAAGCTTCGCAGAGGCCAAACGCAAGGGAAGACACTCTGGATATGGTAAGAGAAAGGGTACCATGGAAGCCAGACTCCCCACCAAGGTCTTGTGGATGAGGAAGATGAGAGTACTCAGGCGTTTGTTGAAGAAATACAGAGAGAATAATAAAATTGATAAGCATGTTTATCATGATATGTATGTGAAGGTGAAAGGGAATGTTTTCAAGAACAAGAGAGTTCTTGTGGAGACTATTTTTAAGTTGAAGAGAGAAAAGGATGGAGAGAAGACTTTGTTTGATCAATTTGATGCTAAGGTGAGTAAGAAGAGGAGAAAGATAACCAATTAGTACCATTGTATTATGTTAAGTGTGTTTAATTATGTTTATCGTGTCGGGAACTCTAAATTGTAATCCATAGATAAAAAAAAATGAACTTGTGGCTTGAGGTTTGTTTTAAATAGGGCTTTATGTGAGTTTCAAGTATATATGTTTGGTTGTTAAGAAGTTTTATTATGTAGGGACTGTTTGGTTTGTTATAAAATGGTTGTAAAGTATTGTAAAGATTTTGAAAATATTGATATTTGTTTTGAAGTAAAAGTAATACAAAGTAGAATTTCAAAGTAAAATGAATTCACCTTCTAGTTTAAACCAAGAACTCTGATTTGGGAGATTCCCAAATACATCAGATATTTATCGCAATTGCCGCCACCCACTGCTACCGCACGTCAGCCATTGACTACCGCCCGTCACCCTTGTTGTAGTTGCCAACCACCCAACCTGTTGGCCACCCACCGCTACCAGTCACCACCACTGTTGATCACCACCACCATCGTTAGCTATCCACTGTCAACAACTACCTTTTTTGCATTTTATATTGCATTCATTTTCCCTCAAACCAAACAAAAAAATTAATCTTATTCAATCCTTTTACAATCATCCAAACATCTTGAAAACATTTCTTTTATACTGCATTTCTTTTCGGGCAACCAAATAACCCTCAATTACTTATATAAAATATTTGGTTATAAAGTATTATTACAAATAAATTTTATTGAAACATGTTCGATAGGAAAAAAATATTTGTAGAATACTTGTATTATATATTTAATATTATAAAATAATACTAAAATTACTCTCTTTATTTTATAAATTTAGAATATCTTAAATTTTTTAATAAATATATTTCAATTTTACTTGAATGTATCTTACTATCTTGCTCATAATTAAAAAAAAAATTTACTCTGTACCAGATCTGCGCGTAGATCCTCATATTTGCTGGGCTTATTCTACGTTTCTAGCCTTTAAAAAAACTTGGAGTAGCCCATTAAACTTTACCCCCAATAATGGACCAATTTAGTAACAGATCAAAACGGCCTAGCCCATGAAATGCGTGATAATCATGTTGCTGGGGGGTTTTTTTTTTTCAGTTAAATTAGATGAGAGCTAGAATTCCACTCATCAAAATATTTAAAATTTATCTTGGATTTTTTATTCTATATCTTATATAATTTTTTAAATAAAAAAAATAAAATTAATATTGATAAATCTACAAAAAAATCGATGTGATCAGCTCGTATACCAACAAAAAAATTAAATTAGAATCTTCTATAGATAAATCCATTATTATATGAACTTCAATTTAAAAAAATTTATAGTCGAATTGAACTTCTCAATGAGATGAATCTCATGATATTAAAGATGGTCCAATCTAAGACTTAATGAGCTCAAATCAAACACTTGAAGTATGATTGAAAACTTCAAGCTTTAATGGAATGACAATTGATATGAAAGAACTAGAGAACTCTCATGTATTTCTAGCTATTGTCACTGACCAGAACCACTAGTTATTGCTACCGACAGCAACATCGACGTCGACAATTATCATAAATAATAGCCACAACCTCCAAAATTCTGACAAGATTTAACCCTGCTAATGAGTATAGTTGTCTACTTGTGGAAATTTACTTTCTATAATCCCTATTGGGGGTCTCAAGCATTACTATTGGGTGTTAATTGTTGATCTGTGAACAATTGTGGGTGAGTAGCTTTAATAAATTCTTTTGACGAGAACACATAGCTAGCTAGTGAGTGGTCTGGGCAAATTAGGAGTTCTTGAGGGAAGCTATGTCCAAATAAGAATTAGACAAGAGATTATGATTTTGTTTGGGATGACTTTCTTTCTGCTTCTTAAATTAACTTTTTATAATAAAAAAGTTTCTCTAAGAAGAAGTAGCCTTCCCGAAAACCCGACCCGAATCCGACCCAAAAATTTTGGGTTTGGGTTGACCCAAACCCAAATCCGGTCGGGTTCCGGTCCTAAAAATCGACCCGTTTGCAAAATCGGGTCTGGTTCAGATTGACCCGGGAACCCGGGAATGACCCGGAAACCCAGCTGCCCCGCGCACCGCACCCGCTGCCCTGCTGTTCTGCGCCCGCATGCCCCGCCTGCCCTTGTGTCGCATCGCGTCGTTGTCACTCGCGTCGCGTCGCTCGGTTTGCTTGCCGGCATCGTTGCCGCTGCACCCTTCCGGAACTAAAAAAATTCAACCCGAAGCGGGTCGGCTTCCTGTTCGAAAAATCGACCTGTTTGCAAAAAATTAGTTGGGTTAAAACAAACCGAATAGTATCGGGTCAGTTCTAGGTTCGACTCGAACCCGACCTGTGACCCGAAATTGACAAGTCTACAGTTTAGCTTGAGAACACCCATGCAAAGCCACCTCACCATAAAATAAGGGTTCCACCTTTATCACAAAAGTACATCGATCTCACTAATGTAGTTAGTTCTGTTCATCCATCTCATGCAACCCGCCAACCTGCAATCCTCCAATGATCTTCAAAAACTTCGCTCAAACCCGCATCGTTGACACACTCGTAGTGTCCTACGTGACAAGCTTTGACATTTGGCCCACAAAAAATTTCCCTTACGGGGGTGTTAGTCAACTTTATTTTCACCTTAATTTTTAAATGTCTTCACATCTAACTAAAGTTATCCTTCAATACCCCATTTTAACAACATAATCTAAAATCGGACAAATATACAATAATATCTACCTTTGTCATATTTTACGATCAAAGAATTACATGTGCACGTGTTGAGATTTGATCGGCTCCTTGTACTAACTCTATGAGCAAACCCGTCAAACCGAGCCCATTCCTTCTCGTGCCCGGCCTTCATTGTGAGTTTCAATTCATTGCTCCAGCTCTTGCTCCCGCACGTTCTAACCCACGTGCGCCTGTATCCCTTACTATTCCTCCCATGATCAATTGTCACGGGGGATGAAAATAATAGACTAGTATAATATATGATAGTTTGAGGCCTTCCCATTCTTAAAAGCAAGCATTTAAGTGCCACTGCTCACTGGAATTAATTGTCGAAATAATACGGTCCTTTTGGGTATGATAGTTCATTTGGTTCATAAATAGAAATGTTAAGATAAATTAAACAATGAGTAAATCTTTGTAAAATATTCAGATTAAAACTTAAACCAGATGAACTTTAAAATCATTTTTTTTTTCTAAAATAAACTCAATATACATAACCAATCAAAACTTATATTACAAAAATCATAAAATAAATCCAATTGTTGACTCCAAAACTTATTAATCTCATTAGAAAATCCATCCCATGAAGTTTTGACTCCATCAAAGTCTTGGAACTCACAACTTCTCAGACTTGCGCTCCAAGCAATCCTCCCCTTCCCCCTCCCTTAAATATATCACAATGCAAGCTCTACTCTCATCTCTCTCATTCTATCTTCCACCTATTGCTTACCTCAGAATCCATGGCGGCCTCTCTTAAGCTGCACAAACGGCTGGCCGCAAGCCTTCTCAACTGCGGCAAAGGCAAAATCTGGCTCGATCCCAAAGAACTTAACCACATCTCCTTCGCCAACTCTCGCCAAAATATCAGAAAACTTGTTCATGAAGGTTTCATTATCAAGAAACCAGAGAAGATTCACTCAAGATCTCGGTCAAGAAGCTTCGCAGAGGCCAAACGCAAGGGAAGACACTCTGGATATGGTAAGAGAAAGGGTACCATGGAAGCCAGACTCCCCACCAAGGTCTTGTGGATGAGGAAGATGAGAGTACTCAGGCGTTTGTTGAAGAAATACAGAGAGAGTAATAAGATTGATAAGCATGTTTATCATGTTATGTATGTGAAGGTGAAAGGGAATGTTTTCAAGAACAAGAGAGTTCTTGTGGAGACTATTTTTAAGTTGAAGAGAGAAAAGGATGGAGAGAAGACTTTGTTTGATCAATTTGATGCTAAGGTGAGTAAGAAGATGAGAAAGATAATCAATTAGTACCGTTGTATTATGTTAAGTGTGTTTAATTATGTTTATGGTGGTAAGATGAGAGTACTCGGGCTATTGACTGCCGCATGTCGCCAACCGTCGCAACCGCCAACCACCCACTACTTCTAGCCGCCACCACCACTGCTGATCATCACCACCATCATCGGCTATCCATAGTTAACCACTATCTTTTTTTACTTTAAATTGCATTCATTTTATCTTAAAAAAAAAAAGTTAATCTTATGCATTCCTTTTACAATTATCCAAACGTCTTCAAAATATTACTTTTATATAGCATTCCTTTTTGAGGCAACCAAATAACCCCTTAGTTACTTTTATAAAATATTTGGTTATAAAGTACCTGACAAATAAATTTTATTGAAACATGTTCGATAGTAAAAAAATATTTGTAGAATAATTGTAATATATATTTAATATTATAAAAGAATAATCAAATTATTCTCTTTAATTTACAAATTTAGAATATCTTATATTTTTAATAAATATATTTCAAATTTAGAATACTTGTATTCATTGTGAAAGAATGACATTGACGTGAAAGATAGTCGTTGATAGTGATTTTTTATGGAAGATTTAAACAAAATGTTAGACTTGATTAAAAGAGGGGTTTTAGGTGGTGTATTAGTAAATGTAGAAGTTTAGGTATTAAATATGTATTTTTAATAATTTTAGGAATTATGTATTTCCTACAAAATTTTACCCCGTACCAGATCTGCACGTAGATCCGCTTATTTACTGGGCTTATTCACGTTTCTAGGCATTTTAAAAATATGTAAAAGCCCATTAAATTTTACCCCCATTAAAGGCCCAAGTTAGTAACAAAACGTCCTAGCCCATTAAATGCGTGATAATCATTTTGCTGTTTTTTTTTTTTTTTTTTTTGGGGGGGGGGGGGGGGGGGGGGGGGGGGGGGGGGGGGGGGGGGGGGGGGATAGAGAGCTAGAATTTCTACTCATCAAAATTTTTAAAAAATTATCTTAGATTTTTTATTATACATCTTATATATATTCTTTTTAAAATAAAAAAATTAAAGATATATCTACAAAAAATCGATGTGATCATCTCAAATGCCAACCAAAAATTTTAAATTAAAATTTTCTACAACTAAATCAATGATCATATGAACTTCAATTTAAGCAAATTTATAGTCGAAATTAACTTCTAAATCCAATGATACTATAGATGGTCCAATCAAAACTTTAATGAGCTCAAATCAAACACCTAAAAAATGATTGAAATCTTCAAACTTTAATTGAATGGCCAATTGATAGGAAAGAACTAGAGAGCTCTCTTATATTTCCAGCCATGGTCACGACCACAACCACTAGTTATTGCTACTGACAACCACATCGACGCCGACGATCATCATCAATAATAGCTACAATCTCCAAAATTCTGATAAGATTCAACCCTGCTAATGAGTATAGTTGTACTTGTGAAAACCTACTTTCTATAATCCATATTAGGGATCTCAAGCATTATTATTGGGTGTTAAATGTTGATCTGTGAACAATTGTGGGTAAGTAGCTTTAGTGATTTCTTTGACGAGAACGCTTAGCTAGCTAGTGAGTGGTCTGGGCAGATTATGAGTTATTGAGGGATGCTATATCCGAATAAGAATTAGAAAAGAGACTATGACTTTTTTTTTTCTTTTTAAAGTAATTTTTTAGTATACTAAAAAGCTACTTTAAGAAGTACTAAGAAAACCTTCCCAAACAAAACATACCTATAATATCTCAAAAAATGGTGAAGTATATGTGGATCTTATAGTACACAAAGGGATTCCCAATGATTAAAGTGGTAACTCTATAAAATAGATGATTGTGGGGATAAATGCTTTGATAAAAAAAAATGAATTATATTTTCTTAATAAATAGAGAAAAATGTAGATACTAACGTTTTATTTGGGATAGTTTTCTTACTATTTTCTAAATTATTTTCTTAGTATAAAATTTTTTTGAATTAAAATTTATTTTAAAAAACAGTAATAATGATATGACATAAATTAGAAAGTGGAACTAGGGAGACCATACTGAATGAGTGCCCTCTAATATTGACTCTTAATTATGAGTTTATATATTTGAGGTCATTCTTCAACCCACCAATAAGATGCCCATAAAAGGTTTTAATAATGGAAACTTGCTAGTCGGAGAAGCACTTGCATTGAGATTTTAAGATTAAAAATAAGAATACGACTAAATTTTTTCTTTTTTTTTATATATATATTTAGATTAATTAAGGCAAATTCATATACATATGACATACACAAGACTCGAATTCAAGATCTCTTAATTGATAGCCTAAACTCCCAACCAATAGACCAATACGAGTTATGTATAAGGCTAAGTTATTCTATGAGGAGTTGAGATCGGTAAGTATCACAATAAAAGTAATTGACACAAGATTTAAACCTACAGTCATTGTGGAGTGTCGAGAGCAAGTATTTATTATCGAGAAAAATTATATTGTCTCATATAGCTTTGAGCAAAAACTAGATAATTGTTTAGATTGCATACCCCTTTTTTTAGCCCTTAATATTATATTTATAATACCTTGATAAATATGCCAATTTATAACATATCTATCACCACGCAACTCATATTGATATGTTGGTTGAGATTTTGGCTACAAATCAAGAGATTTTGAGTTTGAAGTTGCCCATGTGAATCTTAGAGGTGTCAATATTTGAAATGACCCGAAAATTCGACTCGAACTCGAACCAAAAATTTTGGGTTCGGGTTTGGGATTTCGACCTGTTTGTAAAACTTGGTTGGGTTTGTGTTATCACGGAAACCTAAAATCAAATCGCTATTTGACCCGAACTGACCATTTCCAACTCAGTCGTATCATCCGTCGTGTCGTCACGCTTAGTTGTGTCCATCACTCCATCTTAGTCTCATCCACTCAGTTGTGTCCGCTCAGTCGCATCGTCGTCGGGGACTCAAGCCTCTGGTCCATTTGTCGTCGCTGATCGTTGCCCTTGCACGACCGTTGCACTCGCCGTCGTGTCAAGCGGCTCAAGCATCCCTGCATCTAGTTAGTTCGCTAACTGCTGCCCTCGCACACCTTCGTTGCTAACCGCCACCGGGCGTTATTGTCAAACTCTGGTATGTTCACGAAACCGCGTGAATCGGATCATGTCGGGTTGAATCGGATATGATGTGGGTCGGGTTCGGGTCTAAGAATCTGACCCGTTTGCAAAAGCAGATCAGGTTATGTCAAATAGAAGCAGGTCAATGTCGTGTCCGACCTGAGCCCGACCCATAACCTGTTTTTGACACCCCTATGTAATATGTGTGATAGTTTGCTTTAATGACTCAAATCTCCCAAAAAAAATCTCTCTCACCTGGATCTACTTGTCTTTTTATGGCATGCGCATAATAAATTTGATTAAGAATAATACTTAAGATACTTCCATGATCAAACATGTCATATTGATGCCCAAGAGGTTATTAAACTCCTAAGAGAAATTCTTCATAAAAGACATGATAAAAGACTTCACAAGAAGAGAATTTTTTTTTTTAGCTTTGTCTTACAACCCAAAATTTCTCAGCATGAGTAACTCCATTGAGGTGCATAGGGGTGTCAATTTCGGGTCATGGGTCGGGTTCGGGTCGAACCCGGAACTGACCCGGGTTCAAACGGGTCGACCCTAACCTGACCCGGGTAGACAAACGGGTCGAAAAACCGAACCCGGACCCGACCCGACGGGTTGCCGGGTTGACTCGACTTGACCCGACCCGGTTTGGGTTGCCGGCGCCGGAACGACGGCGGGGGACGCGAGCGTGGCGGGCGGACGCGAGCAGGGACAGCGCGGGCGCGGTCGGGGCGCGCGCTGGGCACACGGGCGCAGGCGCGGGCTCGCAGCGTGCGAGCGAGCGCGGGGCGCTGGGGCAGCGGAGGGTTTTGCGGGGTAGCGGGCAGAGGCGGGATTCAAAATTTTTCGAATTAAACGGGTTCGCGGGTTGACCCGGCAACCCGTCGGGTCAACCCGAACCCGACTCGTTTTTTAAACAGGTCAATTTCTGGATTCCGAACCCGACCCGTTTTGAAATCGGATCGGGTTCAACCCGGATTTTTCGGGTCGGGTCCGGTTTTCGTGTCGTGTCAAAATATTGACACCCCTAGACGTGCATAATAGAGATGATATCTAAATTAAACAAACATCTTAAAGGTCTCTTCTTACTTCTTAGTAAAACTATTTCAATGAAAAATGCCTCATAATTTTGCCCCTTCTTATGTTTCCCATATAAAAAAAATGTGTTTCTCAATTATATGTGCAACATTTCATATTATTCTAAGATACTAAATTATCTCTATCATTATAAATTTTAAATAAATAATAATTGGTGTCTCCAAAATTATGAGTAAAAGGTTAAGAATGCAATGAAAATTCTACTAACTCATCATAATTAAATTTACATTTCGTTTGGGACAGTTTTCTTATTTCTTTGCTTTTCATAACGCAACTATAGTTTTTATTTAGGCTTCGTTTGAGACGACTTTTTATTTTTTTTTCTAAAGCAGCTTTCTAGCTAGTACAAAAATTTATTGAGCTAGAAATTTTTGTAATAAAAAACTGTTTTAAAAAGCATTACGAAAGCTGCCCCAAACTCCGACTTAGTTGTAATTTTTTACTTCTTTCAAGAACTTTTTATGCTAAAAATTTATTTTTTGTAGCAACTTTTAAAAAGTTATTTTCTCTTTGGTAGTTTTGCAATCATCTTTATTAAAAATTGCACCCTTTCCAAACTAACCTACAGTTTATTGACAAGTTTTATGAATAAAAAAACTGATTAGTAAATAAAAACATCTTACAAATAATTGCTATCTACTTTCATCTTTCTTATAAATTCATGCATATGACAATACATTTTCAGATCATTCATCTCTATAGAATGGCTCATTTAATTCCTTGAAATTAAAATAAATATTTTAAAGTAATAATAATATTTTTTTAAAATCAATATAATTAAAAAATTTTAATTAATTTGAAAATTTCAGTTTTACAACCTTTAAAAATGCCTCAAAATTAAAGATTTTATTTTAGGTATTATAAGTGGATGTTGAGATAAAATTGCTTACTTGGTTATAATAAATGGATAAAAGTAATGTAAAATTGCTTACTTGAGCTATTTATTAGAAAATAGTAAGTATGATAAAAACCAATTCTTATTCCATGTAATGGGCTTTTTATGAGAAATATTGATTGGAAATTGAGGATAAAAGCAAATTATTTTAAATTTAATAAAAATACTCTGTAATCTCATTATAAGGAAAAAAAAATTCACTAAAAGACCTCTTCTTCCCCTATGAATTTTTTGTTCTTCTGAACAAGCTGCCATTTCATTACTGAATTAAATAGCGGAAAATTGAGACCAAGAGAAACAACAAACCTAGCTCCGTCTCGTGGATGTCGCACATTGCTAGCCGCTACCTATCTCACTCGCGTCGAAGCATGCCGCAGCTCATCTCGCCCAGCCAACTCACTCGTGTTGGTTGCCTCAATCGCTTTGACTGCCTCTGGACTAATTATTGATAGTCGGGGGACTATTTCGAGCTTTTACTCTTTTCTCAAATATATACTCAAGCTGTTTCCAGACCTGAAAATTACTTCAAAATTAATACATTATTAGAACAATTCTATGAATCATATCTATAGCAAACAGAAGGCATGCAAACATGCCAAACCAAACAAAAAAGTGACTACTGATGATACCCAAGAAAGCTCTTCTGATCCATCTCTCTCTTTTTCCTGCCATCATGCATGCATGCTGATCATCAAGCTACAGCATTGCATGCAAAATAACCATTACAGTGATAGTTGGAGAGAGAGAGAGAGAGAGAGAGAGAGAGATTGGATAATTGGAGTAATTTCTTATCTTTCTTCCTTAACTGTGTAATTGTTTGTATCTGTGTTGTGTTGTCATTCTTTTGGAACTTTTTGGGAGAAGAGGGGAATATCATGCATGTGCTAGCTTGGGGGTGATTGATCAGAAAGAGGAACAAAGCCAATCAGATGAAGATGAATTCTTCTTTTTTAATAGAAAATAATTCTGATACCTTCATAAATATATGATGTATGATTGATACGTCATCACAAAATTATCTTGATCGGGCACGAATCTCGAGGCAAAATCAGTTCGGAAACTTCAAAAGATAATTTCGGGAGCATACGAACTCCGATTTCAGCGAGCTTACAGTCAAACTGAGCGTCTCGGAAATACAAACCCAACGACACCAAGATCAACCCAATCCGAGCCCAAATGAGTCCGAATCAAAGGTTCGAAGCGCTGTTGGGAGGTTCAAACCGCAATTTGAGTTATCAAACGGTCTCCGATTTTGACGATCTTATACTCGAATCGAAGGGCTCGACGAGACGAATCCAACGAGCCCAAGATCATCGAATTCCGACAACATTAAGGCCTTCAAATGTCCAACGAACGGTGCATGATCAAAGGATTCGATATCGGCCGTCCATTCAAACCACTCCCTGTTCGCCCTTGATCTCACGCCTATTTACGGGCTATGCCACTCCAGAAAAACTATAAATAGAGCCCTCATTCTACACCAAGGGGGCACAAAGTGAAGAGAGAGAAGAAGAAGAAGAAAGGAGAAGGAGAAAGGGGAATAGGAGATTCCTCACCTCCTCGACCACCGCCGCCGGAGTTTTTCCTGCCGCCTGAAGACGCCGGAACTCTGCCGGATTTTCAGGAAAACACAGGGAATTCGCAGGATTTTGTGAATTTCGTGGAAGAGACAAGTTGTATTTGGATTATCCCGACTTGTGGGAAGAAATCCGCCATTTGTAATCTACGAAAACACTAGTGGAAATTTGCAACTGGGCGAGGCCCCGTGGTTTTTCCCATTTTTGGGTTTTCCACGTAAAAACTCTTGGTGTTCACTCTTTCTTTCTGTTTGTGTGTTAAACTTACGTGCAACGCTCGGACGCAAATTTACAAACTCTACCGCCGCGTATTTTCTAACACGCAACAGTTTGGCGCCGTCTGTGGGAACATAATCCTACTACTTCGAGTACTGCTACGATGGTGAATAGGCGCAGCAGTCGTTTGGTTGGAGCTTCTCGCTCCAACTCTCATCAGTCCAGAAATCCGTCTATTAACCATAGACGACCAATGTCAGCATCTTTTCACCCTGGGGGGGCAGAATGCTGCCGGAGAAGGGACTTTGGGGACCTTCTTTAGAAGATAGAATCCGGAAGATGGAAGAATCGCAAAACGAGATCCTCCAACTCCTACGAGATGATCGACAGCCGACATTGGAGGAGATCCTTCTCCCTCGGGATCCACCAAGAGTTGAAGATGTTCAATTCGAGCATCTTCAAGAAGGGATTCACCTTTCTCCACCTAGGAGACATCCTCAATCACAACAGGAAGATGAACTTGCCGATACAGCGAGTTCAACACATCCTCGCATTTTTTCAGAACTCCCAGAAGGCTCTCCCCAACCACACATTGCGGGACTCCCTCACAATGTCCTACGTTGCGAACTGCGAAAATTGGTACGGGAAGAGTTCCCCCGAGGAGATGTGAGGCATGCTCTCCGACAGAAGAACTTCGAGAAGTCATCACCTCTAACTGAAGCTATTCTTCAGCACCCCATTCCGGCCAGATTCAAAGTGCCAAATGTTGAGTCATACGACGGGACGACGACCGACCCATATGAGCATATCGACTACTACAGAACCATCATGCATATTCAACGAGCATCAGACGCGCTCCTCTGCCAGGTCTTTCCCGCCACCCTTTAAAGGACAGGCCCGAACATGGTTCTACTCGCTTCCACCTGGAACGATCCCCTCTTTTGTCAAATTGGCCAAAGTATTCGTCGAACAATTTGTGGGCCAATAGAAGAATTGCAAAGGATTCTTCCCCCACCTCTCCGGGATTCGCCAAAATGAGGGAGAATCGTTGAAGGAGTATTTTCAACGATTTTCCACTGAAAGCACGACAGATTCCAGGAGTAGACCCTGAATTACTCAGAGGGGTCTTTCTTGGAGGTCTTCGTCCTAGCCCCTTCTATTCGTCCCTTATGCGAGACACCGTCCATTCATACGCTGACTTGATCCATCGCGTGGAGGCACAAAATCTCTGCGGATGAAGCTATAAATGCTCACAGGAAACAGTTTTTGAGCAATTCAGCGGGAAGCGCAAAGGTGCACCTGGGATGGATAATTCTTTCTCACAGCAGAAAAAAAATATGGGGAAGAATAATCTACCTCATAGGTCCCCGTCACCACGACGAGAGCCTCGCCAAGAAAAAGGAGTACACACACCACTTAATACATCCCAAGCAAATGTATTAATGGCCATCCGGGATCAGGAGAATGTGAAATGGCCACACCCTTTTAAAGCCCAATGTCGGAAACCAGGAGCAATATTGTCACTTCCACCGTAGCCGTGGACACACTACTGAAGCATGTGTTGGCAGCTCAAGGAAGAAGTTGAGAGACTGATCCGACAGGGATATCTCCGACAATTCATCAAGAATACACCAACCCGAGATGAAGTTGGTCCGACTGGGGGGGCAGAATCAACAACAAAGACAACCATTGAATACTGTTCAAATGGTTGGAGAGATTGAATGATCACGCACTTTGTGTATTTGTATTAGCAAATATTACTTGTCTTGTTGTCTCTTTTATGTTGAGTTGAGTGCCACTTTGATATCTCTAATATCTTCTCCCAAGTTAAATATTGTTGTATTGTCACCGTGCGTAGATCTTGCGTGTTGAGTACTTTGTAATTTGTAAGTCGTACTAGGGAACTATTGTACTATCTTACGTAATGCAGTAATAGAATGTTCATGTTGTTGTGATATGATTTTTTCCTCTTGTGAAAGATAAGAAAAAACTTCTCAAACTCTATCTCCGTGATTCGAGAAATACACAATCCACATTGTATCTCAATCACCGGACGATCAATCCCAGGGGGATTTGATCCTGGCCTCATCCACACAGGTTAACGTCGTCAAGCAGGGCTCCGACATACAACCTCGGATAGGTCTTACATCCTTGGTGGATTTTCTCGACCTCTTCCACACAGGTTAATGTCATCGAATAAATGTTCTGACATACAACCTCGGATAGGTCTTACATCCTTGGTGGATTCTCCTGACCTCTTCCACACAGGTTAACGTCGTCGAGCAGGGCTCCGACATACAACCTCGGATAGGTCTTACATCCTTGGTGGATTTTCTCGACCTCTTCCACACAGGTTAATGCCATCGAATAAATGTTCTGACATACAATCTCGGATAGGTCTTACATCCTTGGTGGATTCTCCTGACCTCTTCCACACAGGTTAATGTCATCGAACAAATGTTCTGACATACAACTTCGGATAGGTCTTACATCCTTGGTGGATTCTCCGGACCTCACCCACACAGGTTAATGTCATCGAACAAATATTCTGACATACAACCCCGGATATGTCTTACATCATTGGTGGATTCTCCTGACCTCTTCCACATAGGTTAATGTCATCGAACAAATGTTCTGACATACAACATCGGATAGGTCTTACATCCTTGGTGGATTCTCCTGGCCTCATCCACACAGGTTAACGTCGTCGAGCAGAGCTCCGACATACAACCTCGGATAGATCTTACATCCTTGATGGATTCTCTCGACCTCTTCCTCACAGGTTAATGTCATCGAACAAATGTTCTGACATACAACCTCGGATAGGTCTTACATCCTTGGTGGATTCTCCCGGACCTCACCCTACACACAGGTTTAATGTCATCGAACAAATGTTCTGACATACAACCTCAGATATGTCTTACATCATTGGTGGATTCTCCTGACCTCTTCCACACAGGTTAATGTCATCGAACAAATGTTCTGACATACAACCTCGGATAGGTCTTACATCCTTGATGGATTCTCCTGGCCTCATCCACACAGGTTAACGTCGTCGAGCAGAGCTCCGACATACAACCTCGGATAGATCTTACATCCTTGGTGGATTCTCTCGACCTCTTCCTCACAGGTTAATGTCATCGAACAAATGTTCTGACATACAACCTCGGATAGGTCTTACATCCTTGGTGGATTCTCCGGACCTCACCCACACAGGTTAATGTCATCGAACAAATGTTCTGACATACAACCTCGGATATGTCTTACATCATTGGTGGATTCTTTTGACCTCTTCCACACAGGTTAATGTCATCGAACAAATGTTCTGACATACAACCTCGGATAGGTCTTACATCCTTGGTGGATTCTCCTGGCCTCATCCACACAGGTTAACGTCGTCGAGCAGAGCTCCGACATACAACCTCGGATAGATCTTACATCCTTGGTGGATTCTCTCGACCTCTTCCTCACAGGTTAATGTCATCGAACAAATGTTCTGACATACAAACTCGGATAGGACTTCTACCCGACATCGAATTTCTACCCGACGTCGGACTCCTCCCTGTCGTCAGACTCCTGCTCGTAGGAGGACTCCTACGCATCGTCAGACTTCTGCTCGCCAGCAGACTTCTACTCGTCGCCAGACTCCTGCTCGTCGATGAATTCTCTTCGGTCTTCTACCCGACGTTAAACTTCTACCCGACGTCGGACTTCTGCTCGTCAGCGGACTCCTACCCGACGTCGGACTTCTGCTCGTCAGAGGACTCCTACTCGTCGTCGGACTTCTGCTCGTCAGCGGACTCCTACCCGACGTCGGACTTCTGCTCGTTAGCGGACTCCTACTCGTCGTCGGACTTCTGCTCGTCAGCGAATTCCTACTCATCGTCGGACTTCTGCTCGTCAGCGGATTCCTACTCGTCGTCGGACTTCTGCTAGTCAGCGGACTCCTACCCGACGTCGGACTTCTGCTCGTCAGCGGACTCCTACCCGACGTCGGACTTCTGCTCGTCAGCGGACTCCTACTCGACGTCGGACTTCTGCTCGTCAGCGGACTCCTACCCGACGTCGGACTTCTGCTCGTCAGCGAACTCCTACCCGACGTCGGACTTCTGCTCGTCAGCGGACTTCTACCCGACGTCGGACTTCTGCTCGTCGACGAATTTTTCGTCGGTCGGTCTTCTACCCGAAGTAAGACTTCTTCCTGTTGTCGGACTTCTGCTCGTCGGCAGACTACTACGCGTCATCAGCTTCTCGCAACGCATTCTCGAACTCTCCCCTTTGACTCCACACTCGATCGTTGACTACTAACGGGCTTCAACTCGATCGTCCATCGCCAACAAACCTCCGCTCAGATGGAAAAGAGATCCCGTAGGCTTCTGCGCACGAGGAGGGGCACTAAGTCGAGCAGGAAAAAATTCCAACTCGCAAATAGCGGAAGCCTCAACCACCAGTAAACCGGAGGGAGAAGATGAAATCCCGTTGGTTTCTGTCGCCAGAAAACCGGAGGGGGAGAAAGAAATCCCGTAGGTTTCTATCGCCAGTAAACCGGAGGGAGAAGATGAAATCCCGTTGGTTTCTATCGCCAGAAAACCGGAGGGGGAAAAAGAAATCCCTTAGGTTTCTATCGCCAGTAAACCGGAGGGAGAAGATGAAATCCCGTAGGTTTCTATCGCCAGTAAACTGGAGGGAGAAGATGAAATCCCGTAGGTTTCTATCGCCAGAAAACCTGAGGGGGAGGAAGAAATCCCGTAGGTTTCTATCGCCAGTAAACCGGAGGGAGAAGATGAAATCCCGTTGGTTTCTATCGCCAGAAAATCGGAGGGAGAAGATGAAATCCCGTAGGTTTTTATCGCCAGAAAACCGGAGGGAGAAGATGAAATCCCGTAGGTTTCTATCGCCAGAAAACCGGAGGGGGAGAAAGAAATCCCGTTGGTTTATATCACCAGAAAACCGGAGGGGGAGAAAGAAATCCCGTAGGTTTCTATCGCCAGTAAACCGGAGGGAGAAGATGAAATCCCGTTGGTTTCTGTCGCCAGAAAACCGGAGGGGGAGAAAGAAATCCCGTAGGTTTCTATCGCCAGTAAACCGGAGGGAGAAGATGAAATCCCGTTGGTTTCTATCGCCAGAAAACCGGAGGGGGAAAAAGAAATCCTGTAGGTTTCTATCGCCAGTAAACCGGAGGGAGAAGATGAAATCCCGTAGGTTTCTATCGCCAGTAAACCGGAGGGAGAAGATGAAATCCCGTTGGTTTCTATCGCCAGAAAACCGGAGGGAGAAGATGAAATCCCGTAGATTCCTATCGCCAGAGAACCGGAGGGAGAAAGAAGGAGGAATTGCAAGTTTCCTAAGGGCCTAGAAGGCCTATTTATAGGTTTTGGAGAAAAAGGAGAGAAGTTATTGCCATTTTTAAGTTTCCCTATTTTTCTAAATTTTTTTCGAATTTTTTAGAATTTTTTGGAATTTTTTCAGAATTTTTTGGGCCAAAAATTCCGAAAAAAGGAGTTTTTCCGGCGAGCGGGGCCCACTAAAGTCGGTGCAGCCAACCGGCCACGCGAAACGGCGCGGCTAGCTCACCAATCCGCGGCCAGAAGGCGCGGATTGCGGCCGGCCACGGCAGCCAGCACGGCAGCCATGCTGCGGCCTGGCCGCGGCGGTAGCAGCCCGCGGTCACGCGCGCAAGGGGCGCGGGTGAGGCTAGCCCAGGCGCGCGCGGGTGAAGCTAGCCCAGGCGCGGCCAACCCAGGCGCGGGCGAGCGGGGTCCGGGGCAATGCAGCGCGCAGGCGCAGGCGGTTCCGCGCGCAGGCGGTTCGGTTCCGCGCGCAGGCGGTTCCGCTCCGGCGGCGCGGCGGCAGCGGCCGGCCGGCCGGTTCGGCCGGGTTCGGCTGCCCGGTCCGTTTCGGGTCCGATTTTCGGCACGGACGGTCCGATTCGGACGTTTTTTTTTTGGGGCCCGGGATCGTTTTTTTTTTTTTCGACGTTCCGGACTCAATTTCGGCACTTTAAGAGCCGTTCGGAGCTCCTACACACAAGATTTAATTCTGAATCGCTCGGAAAAATTCTCTAAAAAAAAAAAATGTAGCATATATTTTCGGACTCCTGGAGTTTCGACGTCCGAAAATAGGGGGGCAACTGATACGTCATCACAAAATTATCTTGATCGGGCACGAATCTCGAGGCAAAATCAGTTCGAAAACTTCAAAAGATAATTTCGGGAGCATATGAACTCCGATTTCAGCGAGCTTACAGTCAAACTGAGCGTCTCGAAAATACAAACCCAACGACACCAAGATCAACCCAATCCGAGCCCAAATGTGTCCGAATCAAAGGTTTGAAGCGCTGTTGGGAGGTTCAAACCGCAATTTGAGTTATCAAACGGTCTCCGATTTTGACGAGCTTATACTCGAATCGAAGGGCTCGACGAGACGAATCCAACGAGCCCAAGATCATCGAATTCCGACAACATTAAGGCCTTCAAATGTCCAACGAACGGTGAATGATCAAAGGATTCGATATCGGCCGTCCATTCAAACCACTCCCTGTTCGCCCTTGATCTCACGCCTATTTACGGGCTATGCCACTCCAGAAAAACTATAAATAGAGCCCTCATTCTACACCAAGGGGGCTCAAGTGAAGAGAGAGAAGAAGAAGAGAAGGAGAAGGAGAAAGGGGAATAGGAGATTCCTCACCTCCTCGACCACCACCGCCGCCGGAGTTTTTCCTGCCGCCTGAAGACGCCGGAACTCTGCCGGATTTTCAGAAAACACAGGGAATTCGCAGGATTTTGTGAATTTCGTGGAAGAGACAAGTTGTATTTGGATTATCCCGACTTGTGGGAAGAAATCCGCCATTTGTAATCTACGAAAACACTAGTGGAAATTTGCAACTGGGCGAGGCCCCGTGGTTTTTCCCATTTTTGGGTTTTCCACGTAAAAACTCTTGGTGTTCACTCTTTCTTTCTGTTTGTGTGTTAAACTTACGTGCAACGCTCGGACGCAAATTTACAAACTCTACCGCCGCGTATTTTCTAACACGCAACAATGATGAATATCTATTATTTGTAAGATTAAATTAAGAAGAGCTAGGCCGCATCATCATAGAGATATGCACAGAACAAAAAAAAAATTCTTTTAAGGGATTTCTTAGTCCTTCAATTGAAAGATATTATCTTTGAGATATTTGTTGACGCGGCTCATATTGGATTGTCCGTTGGGAGCTTTGACTATCAACTATGAGGTCTTGGGTTAATGTATTACGTATGTGATGTGTGTACGAATTTGTCTTAATTAACCTAAATGTCCCAAGAAAAAATAGATATTTGTTGAACTAAAATATGTCTGATGATGAAGATGAACAAATCGATAGTGGCCCTTAATATCGAATTAGTGTTACATACAGGACATCTAAATTAGATGATCATATTTATTTCGTTAGCTTTAATATTTGTGTTGACTTAGAGTTTAATTGAATGATATTCAAAATTGATGTAGAAGAGTATGTGCTTCATCTATCTTTACTTTGTTAATCTATTCAAAATATTTAGGGCATCACATCAAATATTAATTACTACTTTGCCAATATTTATTAGAAATTATTACGCACTTCAAATATCTCTCTCTTCAACTAACCCTAACCCATTTAATTTAAAAAAATATCATCTTCTTGGCTGAGCTGCTCATTTAGGTGGCCCTAGCTACTTCCGTATCTTCCAGGGAAGTTCTCTTCCTTTTCTGGTTTTGTTTTTGGCTTTTCGTTTTTTGGTTCAATTTTCATTTCCGACGTGTGCTAGAATGGCGCCCAAGCTTTCCGACCCCGATTTTTTAGGGGGATTGTCTTCTTTGCGTTCTTTTCTTGATGTTCTTGCGGACATGCACCTCTTCTGTTACTGTATTTTTGAAACTTAAGGCATCATCTTTTTGTGGATTGCCTTCCCTTTGGATCTCGGAATAAGAAATCAAGGCTTTAGTTGTTCCGTTCTAGTTTTGTTTGGTAGGTTATTTTCCCTCCAAACTGTCATCTCTTGATTCCATTCGTAGATTTTTCTTTAACCTCAAGCTGAATGGGGAGGTTTCGATCACTTTGCTGGATCTATCACATATCCTTATCAAGCTTGCAAATAATCTTTACTACTGTAGGGTGTTCTGTCATCGATCTTATTTGGTGTATAATTGTTACATAAAGCTTACCAAGTGGTCTCCCCTAGTTGATATCAGTATTGAGTCGCTGGTGATCCCGATTTGGGTTTCATTTCTTCAATTACGACCTCATCTCTTCTCTCCCCGTATTCTTTTGAATTAATGGTTTGGGCTCTCTCTTTGGAAAACCTTTAAAAATTGATTCGGACACTTATAACGGTTTCATGCCGTCCTTAGCCCGTTTTTAGTTGAGCTGGATATAATTAAATCCTACCCGGACAAGGTTTAGTTATGCCTTAAAAAATTTGTCTATGTTCAGCAAGTTGTTATGGATGAATTCCCTCCCTTTTGCGCTTCTTATAAAAGTATTGGTCATGTAACTGTCATCCTATGGAGGATTTGTCCAATCCTAACAAGGTTTCTAATAAGGCTTCTGACAATCTTGCTTTGATTCATCTTTCTCCCTCTTCCCCTATTGTGTCACTTCTTGCTGCATGTGGGGGATTGTTCGAATATTGTGGTTGTTGTCGATTTAGGTATTGCTGATTTGGATGGGAATGAGGGGTTTACACCTACTATTACTAATTCTAATTTACCCTAGGTGGACTTTGTAGTGGCTGGGGTCGAACCTATTGCCCGGGCTTCTCAGTTAGGTTCCAGTGACGTTGGTGAATTTAATTATGGTTTTAATTTTAAACTGGCTTTGTCTTGTGTGGATACTGTCTCTGTCCCGTGCGGTTTGGCTATGGCTGATGCGCCTTGTGTGGGCGCTGAGCCTTCAGGTTCTCCTGTTTCTCCTATTCGGGAATTTCTTGTTTGTGATTAAATTATTCCAGTGAATCGGGAAGCTGTCTCCTCTTCTATTAATTTGATTTCGAACAAGCTATTTCATGATCAATCAGATTTAGCTTCAAATAATGTCTTTGAGGGTAGTGTTAATTTTGTTAATATACCTATTTCTGTTACGTCTAATGTGGAAATGAAAGATCATGTGGCTAAGTCCGTGAAAAACTCTATTTTGGTTCAAACTGACTGGCTTATTTTGGAGGATTATCTTTCTTCTCCCTCTTGTGGGGAGGAAGCGGATATTCAAGAATTTGAGGAGGATAGGGTTGACAATGCTGCCATTCGTAGTTATCTTAATGAGAGTGGTGAAAAGCATGCATAAAAGTAAAGGCAAGAAGAAATATGATTTGTTGATTGGCTTTTGCTATTTCATCGATGGTTTTTGTTGAGTTGGTGGGCGATGATGAGAAGGCCCCCGTCTTCCCCTTGTTGGCTTGGCTGGTTGGCAACCTGGGTGCCTCATTTTGTTCCTTGGTGGAGTATGGACTGCGTTCGTATAGCTGTCACTTATGGATGATCCGCATTTGACTGCGAGGTTGGTTTAGGGGGCCTCCATTTCTGAGTCCCCTTTCATTGCTTATTTTGATATGTTTGTCTCCATTGGATTTTAGTGTTTGTAGGATGGGCTGTTGGCCTCTAGATGTTGCACCCCTTTTTTTTTTCTTTGAATAAAATTGTGTTTTTTGTTTAAAAAAAATATCATCTGATTCATTAATTTTTTGTATGGTTGAAAAGAGATCCTTTATGCCAAATATTTACGTCATATAACATAATAAAATTAAATATATTTTTGAGTCAATAAATAAGCTATTGATAGTGCTGGAACTCGTAGAAATTTGGTTAAAAATAAATCGAAGAATTATAGCGAAACGAATTCGAGTGCTCATAATGCCTAGAAAAACTAACTGTTGATTATAAGAATCCTAATAGTTGGGATATGACTAATGATGATGGTGATGATAGAATACGAATTCGATTAAAGAGTCAATGTTGTTAATTAGTATGATTATTCATATGATGATTCTAATAAACACACCTAATATCTTATTATTAAGGAATAATCACTGAAAATATATTTCATAAAATTCTTTCCATGTGACAATTATTTAAAATATTAGCCTATGTTTTCTTTAGAAGGTAAAACATAATCTTAACCACCTTGAGCTTAAAGCTGTAGAGGTGCAGCTTGTTAACTCTAGAGGAATTTCATAAACTTCATTATAGAGTTAAAAAGGCTATGTTTGGATTGAAAAAAGTGAAGAAAATGTAATAAAATTGGAAAATTTTTATTGTTCATTAAAATTCAATCAATTATTTGAGATTTTTCAATGTTGCCACCAGCCATCGACCACACTGAAGATCATGACCACAGTCGCCAATGACCACCTCTCTCGATCATCATCATTGAGTTTTACATTGCATTCACTTTACTTTATATCAAATAAAAAAAATTAATATATTTTATTTATTTTATACTCAAACTAATAACTCCAAAATATTTCAAATATATAACATTCCTTTTACATGTTTTTCTAGCAAACCGATTAACTTTTATATAACATAAAACAAAGTGGTTATACTTTATATTCAATGTAGAAATATATATAATACTCATATATTATTATTATTATTATCATTAAAATACTTTTTATTTATAGATATGGAATTTATGCATAAAATAAAAATTTTCAAATGTATTTCCATATATTTTTAAATTTAAAATAAGAAATTCTTCTCAATCTAAATCTATGATTTTATGAACACAGTGATGTGGATATGAAATGGCAATAATACATGATATACATATTATTTATTAAAGGTATATGATATAGAAACACAATAGACATTAAATTAGAATAGTATATTTTAGAAACTAAAAAAATTGCGAAGCAACTACACTAGTTTAAACAAATAGAAAATGATATCATATAGTAATAAATCTATTTAAATTGATAACAAAATTAATTATATAATCAAATTTTTAAATACCATAAACTCAATCGAAGGAGAAATAATCACATGATATTTGATGTCTTCAGAAAAAAAAAACTAGATAGTAAGAACATTAAGGAAAACTTATATTAAAAACTTTCAGATTTAAATTTAAGAACATATGAGCTTATATTCAATAAACTTAATTATAGTCAAATTGAACATCTCAATCAGATGAACTTATTGAAACCATAAATGATATGATCTATTCTTAAGGCTTATTTACAAGTTTCAGGACATTACTTAAAAGAACAAGTGTCTTCAAATTTTGTGTGCTTATAGTTAAATCAAATTGATCGATGAGCCTATTTCAATGAGCCAAGATCATTCTATTCTAAGAATAGGAAGAATAAGAAGATAATCAAATACTAAATAAACAATTTATGATCAAGGGATCAAAATGAGTAATTTAATAATTATTTTGGATTCCAGCAAAATTTACTAAAACATTACTAAGAAAAAGACTCTAAACAAGGCTCAATTTTTCACATAGAGGGGTTCTTAAGTTGAGAGATCTAGAGATATCTATTGCCTTGCTCAACTATCGCTACAGAAGACCAACATTAGCAATTCTTAGGGGTGTCAATTTCGGGTCACGGGTCGGGTTCGGGTCGGATCCGGAACTGACCCGGGTTCAAACGGGTCGACCCTAACCCGACCCGGTTAGGCAAACGGGTCGAAAATCCAAACCCGACCCGGCGGGTTGTCGGGTTGACCCGACACGGAACCGATTGCGGAGCAGCGCGCGCATTGCGCGAGCGCGGGCGGTAGCGGCAGCAGCAAGCGCGGGGCGACCGCGCGAGCGCGAGCGCAGCGCGGGGCGAAGCACAGCATCGCGGGCGGAGCGGTCGCTGCGCAGACATCGGCATCGCGGGCGTAGCGCGGCATCGCGGGCTGGCTCGGACTGCATGTTTCGGGTCAAACGGGTTGATCCGACAACCCGTCGGATCAACCCGAACTCGACCCGTTTTTCAAACGGGTCGATTTCTGGAACCCGAACCCGACCCGTTTTGCATTCGGGTCGGGTCCAACCCGAATTTTTCGGGTCGTGTCAAACTAACTTATCCCTCATCATTATTTTCACAAACCTTCACTTTTGATTGATGTAATTCTCTAGTATTTATTTTAGAGGAGTTTAAGTTATCTGTAATTGACCTATATGATGAGAATTCGGATCTTTGCAAGTACAATGAGAGCTGCAAAATCATCATGTTTCTTCAGCAAGCTTTTGTTATAGTCCATTTTAAGCCTTTTTTATAACTATTTAAGAGACAAACTCACACATGATTCTACTTTTTTCTCGTAGAATTATTCAAACTTTGACTTAGCTAACGAGCCTTTTCATTACTTATCCTATATAATTACCAAGAAAAATAGAGGAGATCAAAAGTGCCTGTTGCGTGCGAGAATATACGCGGCGGTAGAGTTTGTAAATTCGCGTCCTAGCGTTGCACGAGTATTCCGCACACAAACAGAAAAGAGAAAGAGGGTCTAGCATTTATGAGACACCAAGATTTTTACGTGGAAAACCCCTGTAAAAGGGGGAAAAACCACGGGGCCTAGCCCAGTTTGAATGAATCCACTAGTATTGCAGTCGATTACAAATGAGGCCCTTCCTTGGTGGAAGGTCTTAGCTTGATGTACATCTTATGGAGTACATTACATGATGTAAATACAAAGAATCACTATTGACATGTTCGCTTTGTTAGAAGGACTGCAGTCGGCGGGCGACGTAGGTCAGGAGGACCGTAATCAGCTGGCGACAGAGGACTGCAGTCGGCGAGTGACATAAGTCAGGATGACCGTAGTTGGCGGGAGACGAAGGTCGGAAAGATTGTAGTCGGGGGGCGACATAAGTCAGGAGGAACGTATTCAACGGGCGATGGATGTCGGAAAGACTGTAGTCGACGGGCGACGTAAGTCAGGAGGACCGTAGTCGGCTGGCGACGGAGGTCAGAAGGACTGTAGTCTGACGACGAAGATCAGTAGGACAGCTTCAGGTAGAAGTCCAGCAATGGAAAGAAGTGCATCTTCGCATAGACGTCCAATGAAGTCCGATAACCGGTAGAAGTCCGGCGTCGGGTAGAAACTTGGTGAAGAGTGAAGGTCCGACGTCGGGTAGAAATCCGACGTCTTTAGATGGCAGAGGAGAACTCCGGCTTCACTTGGGCGGAGTTTCAGCGTCAGGAGGGAACTCTGTTGTTAATTGGGAAGGATTTCAGCATCACGTGGAAGTTGTGCAAAATTCCTGCGTTTCCTGAAAATCCGGCAGAGTTCCGGCGTCTTCAGGCGGCAGGAAAAGCTCCGGCGGTGGTCGAGGAGGTGAGGAATCTCCTTTTCCCCTTTCTCCTTCTCCTTCTCTTCTTCTTCTCTCTCTTTCCTTCCCCCTCTTCACTTCTCTCTCTTCACTTGAGCCCCCTTGGTGTAGAATGAGGGCTCTATTTATAGTTTTTCGGGAGTGGCACAGCCCGTAAATAGGCGTGAGATCAAGGGCGAATTGGGAGTGATCCGAATGGACGGCCGATATCGAATCCTTCGATCATGCACCGTTCGTTGGACATTTGAAGGCCTTAATGATTTTGGAATTTGATGATCTTGGGCTCGTTGGATTTGTCTCGTCGAGCCGTTCGATTCGAGTATAAGCTCGTCAAAATCAGAGACCGTTTGGTAACTCAAATTGCGGTTTGAACCTCCCAACAGCGCTTCGAACCTTTGATTCGGACTCATTTGGGCTCGGATTGGGTTGATCTTGGTGTCGTTGGGTTTGTATTTCTGAGACGTTCAGTTTGACTGTAAGCTCGCTGAAATCGGAGTTCATATGCTCCCGAAATTAATTTTTGAAGTTTTCAACTAGCTTTTGCCTCGAGATTCGTGCCCGATCAAGATAATTTTGCATGATGTATCAGTTGCCCCCCTATTTTCGGACGTCGAAGCTCCAGAAGTCCGAAAATACTAGTTCCGAAATTTTACATTGGCCGAATCGCAAAAAATTGCGTTCCGAAAAACTAAGTTCTTGCTCAAACTTGATTGTAGAGGCCCCCCGTTGAGTTCCGAAAAATTGCAAAATTGAATCTGGAACGTCAAAAAAATGGGTCCAGGGACCCCAAAAATGTCGAATTTGGACTTGTCGGGCGAGAAAACGGACTCGGAATGGTCTGGGCTGCCGAAACCGGCCGGACCGGCCGGCCAGCTGCCGCCGGCGGCGCGAAACAGTGGCCGCGCCTGGGGCCTGCCGCGCGGAACACCGGCTGCCTGGGCTTGCCGCGCGGAACACCGGCGCCAGGGGCCTGCCGCGCGGAACACCGGTCATGCGGCCGCACCGGGCTGCACCGCGCCTGCGATTGGTCTCCCGCGCCCGAATCGGGCTGCTGCACCCTGCGCGCGATTGGGCTTGCCGCGCCTGGTCTGCCGCGCTGGCTGCCGTGGCCGGCCGCAATTCGCGCTTCTGGCCGCGGATTGGTGAGCTGGCCGCGCCGTTTCGCGCGGTCCGGTGGCTGCACCGCCATTGTGGGCCTCACATGCACGAAAATAGTTATTTTTTGTCATTTTTGGGTCCAAAAAATTCCCAAAAAATTTCAAAAAATCCGAAAAAATTCAGGAAACTTTTCTAAAAATAGAAAATTTTGAAAATGATAGTAACTTCCATTCATTCTCTCAAAAACCTATAAATAGGCCTCCTAAGCCCTTAGGAAACTTGCAACTCCTCTTTCTTTGTCCCTCCGGTTTACTGGCGATAGAAACCTACGGGATTTCTTCCTCCCCCTCTGGTTTACTGGCGATAGAAACCTACGGGATTTCTTCCTCTCCCTCCGGCTCACTGGCGGTAGAAACCTACGGGATTTGAATGCCATTTGGGCGGAAGTTTGCTGGCGAGTAGTAGTCCGCCGACGAGCAGAAGTCCGACGACGAGTAGGAGTCCGCTGACGAGGAGAAGTTTGACGATGCGTAGGAGTCTTCCTACGAGCAGGAGTCTGACGACATGGAGGAGTCCGACGACGGGTAGAAGTTCAACTTCGGGTAGAAGACCGACGAAGATTCGTCGACGAGCAGAAGTCCGACGACGAGTAGATGTCCAACGTCGGGTGGAAGACCGACGAAGATTCGTCGACGAGCAGAAGTCCGACGACGAGTAGAAGTCTGCTGGCGAGCAGAAGTCTGACGATGCGTAGGAGTCTTCCTACGAGCAGGAGTCTGACGACAAGGAGGAGTCCGACGTCGGGTAGAAGTTTGCTGGCGAGCAGAAGTCTGACGTCGGGTAGGAGTCCGCTGATGAGCAGAAGTCCGACGTCGGGTAGGAGTCCGCTGACGAGCAGAAGTCCGACGACGAGTAGGAGTCTGCTGGCGAGCAGAAGTCCGACGATGCGTAGGAGTCTTCCTACGAGCAGAAGTCTGACGACAGGGAGGAGTCCGACGTCGAGTAGAAGACTGACGAGAATTCGTCGACAAGCAGAAGTTCGACGATGAGTAGGAGTCCGCTGATGAGCAGAAGTCTGACGACAGGGAGAAGTCCGACGTCGGGTAGAAGTTTAACGTCGGGAAGAAGACCGACGAAAGTTCGTCGACGACGAGCAGAAGTCCTGCGACGAGGAGGAGTCCGCTAACGAGCAGAAGTCCGACGTCGGGTAGAAGTTCGTTGACGAGCAGAAGTCCGGCATCGGGTAGAAGTTTAACGTCGGGTGGAAGACCGACGGGAATTCGTCGACGAGCAGAAGTTCAAAGAAAGTCCTGCAATGCAAAAATTCAGCAACAAGAGGAAATTCAACATCGGGTAAAAATTTAACTTTATGAAGAAGTTAAATGGAAGTCCCTTGACGTCATTCTGGCGACGTTAACCAAGGATGTAAGAACAATCCAATGTTGTATGTTAGAGCATTTGCTCGACGATGTTAACCGATATTGGATCCACCAATGATGTAAGACCTATATGAGTTTGCATGTCAGAGCCTTTGCTTGACAACGTTAACCAGTATGGAAGAGGTCGGGAGAATCCGCCAAGGATGTAAGACCTTTCCGAGGTTGTATGTAGCCTTTGCTCGACGACATTAACCTGTGTGGAAGAGGTCGGGATAATCCACCAAGGATGTGAGACCTATCCGAGGTTGTATGTCGGAGCCTTGCTCGACGACGTTAACCTGTGCGGAAGAGGTCGAGAAAATCCACCAAGGATGTGAGACCTTTCCGAGGTTGTATGTCGGAGCCTTTGCTCGACGACGTTAACCTGTGTGGAAGAGGCCGAGAGAATCCACCAAGGATGTGAGACCTTTCCGAGGTTGTATGTCGGAGCCTTTGCTCGACGACGTTAACCTGTGTGGAAGAGGTCGGGAGAATCCACCAAGGATGTGAAACCTTTCCGAGGTTGTATGCCGGAGCCCTGCTCGACGACGTTAACCTGTGTGGAAGAGGTCGGGAGAATCCACCAAGGATGTGAGACCTTTCCAAGGTTGTATGTCGGAGCCTTTGCTCGACGACGTTAACCTGTGTGGAAGAGGCCGAGAGAATCCACCAAGGATGTGAGACCTTTCCGAGGTTGTATGTCAGAGCCTTTGCTCGACGACGTTAACCTGTGTGGAAGAGGTCGAATCAAATCCCCCTGGGATTGATTTTGCTTTGATTGGGAGGGGGCGAACGCCGCGTATATCCCGAATCAAAAATGAAGAAGGTCTATCTTTAGACCGTTACTGCCTTTTTTGAGATCGATGTTAAGACCTTGCCCAAGGAGTAGAAGTCCAACAAGGGACTGTATAAAGCTTGCAATTGATTTGAAGTATCCTTGCATTTGCTCAGATATTCCTAAAATATCAACTTGATGTTGAAGGTATTGGAGGATCTATTTGACCATGGTTTGAGTCAAAGTTGCCCCCCAGTCTGCATCTGATGCAACAATGACTGATGTCAGAAAGTTGATAAGAACGATCTTTTAGGATTTGGAGCAAAAGTTGCCCCCCCAGTCGGGAAACACGTTCCCACAGACGGCGCCAAACTGTTGCGTGCGAGAATATACACGGCGGTAAAGTTTGTAAATTCGCGTCCTAGCGTTGCACGAGTATTCCGCACACAAACAAAAAAGAGAAAGAGGGTCTAGCATTTATGAGACACCAAGATTTTTACGTGGAAAACCCCTGTAAAAGGGGGAAAAACCATGGGGCCTAGCCCAGTTTGAATGAATCCACTAGTATTGCAGTCGATTACAAATGAGGCCCTTCCTTGGTGGAAGGTCTTAGCTTGATGTACATCTTATGGAGTACATTACATGATGTAAATACAAAGAATCACTATTGACATGTTCGCTTTGTTAGAAGGACTGCAGTCGGCGGGCGACGTAGGTCAGGAGGATCGTAATCAGCTGGCGACAGAGGACTGCAGTCGGCGAGTGACATAAGTCAGGATGACCGTAGTTGGCGGGAGACGAAGGTCGGAAAGATTGTAGTCGGGGGGCGACATAAGTCAGGAGGAACGTATTCAACGGGCGATGGATGTCGGAAAGACTGTAGTCGACGGGCGACGTAAGTCAGGAGGACCGTAGTCGGCTGGCGACGGAGGTCAGAAGGACTGTAGACTGACGACGAAGATGTAACACCCCAGGCATCCATAGTGAAAGGATTCGTCTGACATTCTGATCAAACTCCATTCCAGTTGCCTTGCTCGGACCTGAAATTGTTAACCACATATAATGAGCTTACAAAGCCCAGCAGGTCACCAAAGCCTACAACTGAAATCAAAGCACGGCGATGCTATCAATATGCATGTCAATCTATCAATCTGAATCAGTCAATGGCCAATGAGTCTATGCAGTACGAAAATTCAATAGTCAATAAAGCCAGTCAATGCAGCAGCAAGCGAATCGATAAATCAACTCAATAAATCCATGTCAATCTCAAAGAAATCCGTACGCAATAGGAAATCAATCAATCCGTCAAATCAATCGCTATCAAATCAAATCAATGCGGTCTAATCAATACTATTTATTCAATGAAATCAAACGAGGAAAGCAGTACGATAAATCTCAATTTAGTCTAACAATGAATCCATGCAGCAGTCAATACGGTGCAGAAACAGTAACAACAGTGAATCTCAAGATCAATAAATCCATAGGCAGTAGTAACAATAAATCTATAAGCAGAAATCAATGAATCTATAAGCAACAGTGTCAATAATTCTATACTATTCATGTCCATACTATCAATACAATATATATATCCATCCATTTCTATATCAATGCTCAATGTCGATGCACAGCAATCAATCAGTGAAATCAATGAAATCGTACGATCTAGTAAATCCAATCAAAGTCGATAAAGCAGGAATCTATAAAACAGTGAATCCATAAAGCAATACAATAAACATGCAATTCAATACTATATACTGGACAAGTATAATCAACTGGCTATGTTGCTGTTGTAGATATCCATACATTGGTTCTATCAATAAGAGTCGTCACTCTTTTTCGCCCGTCGGCATTTCTATAAACTCCTTATGACTCCCAATCGTTATATCAATGATCAATGGTTTTAAAGGAAAGCCCGTCGGCCCACCATCCTGTACAGGTCAATATCAATCTTCAACCAATGTTCAACCAGGCTATACGTGTTTCCCAGTATCAAAAATCAATCAATAATCAATTCAATAATCAATATTAATGCAATCTATAACAATCATATCAATAATCATAAGCACATCAATCTAATCTATCAATTCCAAGCAAATCAGAAAATCTACGAAAATCGGGCAGCGTAACGGCATTTGGTCAAATTTTACACAAAAATCTGCAAAAAGGCACAATTTCCAAATCTCACCAAATTACAGTAGAATATCTATAACATCAATACAAGACTATTATCCTATAGAAACCAAATCAAATCAAGTCCTGATATTTTTCTGTTCAATTAAAATCGCGTAGAATCAATTCCGACCGGTAAAATCATCGCAGAAAGTACTCAAATCGTGTACAATATTCATATTTATAACATACTAAAAGTTGTGCGGTGAAAGTCGTGTCAATACAAAATCAGGTCAAAAGTTCGACTACAAAAACACAAAACAGTGCACAACTCGATCAAAATACAAAATCTTCGAAAACAGAAATAGGGTTCGGAGTCCTTACAGCGAGACAAACAAATCTTCTAACAGCGTCGTCGGACGAAAAGCGCTCCGTGGCCTCCAAAACCAAGCTTCCTTCTTCTCTTCCTTCTCTTTCTCTCTCTTGCCTTTTCTCTCTCTCCAAAATGAATCCAAAATATCTCAAATCCGATATTTATTAACACTGATCGTCCTGGACGATCCAAATTTCGTCCTGGTACGATGGGTTATCTGGACAGATTTCGTACAGACGAAATCCAAATTCGTCCCGGGCGACTAGCTCTCTGGACAGATTTCGTACAGACGGATCGTCCCGACTGCTCCAGGTTCGTACAGACGAAAATGGCAGATTTCTTCACAAATTTCTTCAGTTCGTCCAGTACTAAATCCAGTTCGTACAGACGAACTGCACTAAAAAAAATCAGCTTTTTGAAGGGTTTTACAGAAGATCAGTAGGACAGCTTCAGGAAGAAGTCCAGCAATGGAAAGAAGTGCATCTTCGCATAGACGTCCAATGAAGTCCGATAACCGGTAGAAGTCCGGCGTCGGGTAGAAACTTGGTGAAGAGTGAAGGTCCGACGTCGGGTAGAAATCCGACGTCTTTAGATGGCAGAGGAGAACTCCGGCTTCACTTGGGCGGAGTTTCAGCGTCAGGAGGGAACTCTGTTGTTAATTGGGAAGGATTTCAGCATCACGTGGAAGTTGTGCAGAATTCCTGCGTTTCCTGAAAATCCGGCAGAGTTCCGGCGTCTTCAGGCGGCAGGGAAAAGCTCCGGCGGTGGTCGAGGAGGTGAGGAATCTCCTTTTCCCCTTTCTCCTTCTCCTTCTCTTCTTCTTCTCTCTCTTTCCTTCCCCCTCTTCACTTCTCTCTCTTCACTTGAGCCCCCTTGGTGTAGAATGAGGGCTCTATTTATAGTTTTTCGGGAGTGGCACAGCCCGTAAATAGGCGTGAGATCAAGGGCGAATTGGGAGTGATCCGAAATGGACGGCCGATATCGAATCCTTCGATCATGCACCGTTCGTTGGACATTTGAAGGCCTTAATGATTTTGGAATTTGATGATCTTGGGCTCGTTGGATTCGTCTCGTCGAGCCGTTCGATTCGAGTATAAGCTCGTCAAAATCGGAGACCGTTTGGTAACTCAAATTGCGGTTTGAACCTCCCAACAGCGCTTCGAACCTTTGATTCGGACTCATTTGGGCTCGGATTGGGTTGATCTTGGTGTCGTTGGGTTTTTATTTCTGAGACGTTCAGTTTGACTGTAAGCTCGCTGAAATCGGAGTTCATATGCTCCCGAAATTAATTTTTGAAGTTTTCAACTAGCTTTTGCCTCGAGATTCGTGCCCGATCAAGATAATTTTGCATGATGTATCAGTGCCGTAGTTAAAAATTAATATATTAATAAATTATTGAATAATAATTAAAAGAATAAGAAAAAATAAATCTTTAGGCCTTTAGAGTACAAACTGAAAGACCAAATGATCCCCAAAATATGAAACTCCTCTAAATATATCATTTAAGCATCAATTTATTTAATGGATTTTAATCAATATAATTTATTGAAATATTTCTCATAAAAAATTTGTAGCAATGTAGCATATAAATGGTGGATAGTGACAGTCCTCAAGTACAATAAAATAGGGTTTGATTTGTCAAAATAATTTATAATTATAATTTTATAATTTATCATCTATCACCCACACTTATTTTTCAGAAAAAAAAATAAATAAAAAAGGTAAAAGGCTGCAAAGAATAGAAATGGCAATTAAACAAAGTCGGCCAAGCTTTCACCGTCTTGTCACCATCTCCCTCTCGCTTTTCCCCGCAAAATCCTCCTATTTCTTCTCATGCCTCTACACATATAATAATTACTAATAATAACATTTCCACAATTATTATTAAAAAAAAACCCTAATAGTAACCCTTTATTCCTAATAGAAACTAATTATTAAATAAATATAAGAAATATTTTATTCTAAAAAAATTAAATATTTAATTAATAATATTTTTTTTCTTAATAAGATTAATAAACGTTCATCTTCCACTTTTTATTTTAACAAATAATTTTTTTAATTGAACAATAATCAAATAAAATTATGCTTTTTATCTATTTTTATTGATACACCTAATCTAAGAGAATATATCTGACATAATTTTTTTTTTATTATTTAGAGAATGTAGATCATATCATTCAATTAAAATGGACACTCTTCAAACTTACATTTAAGTTAGTTTTGGTGCAGCTAAATTTAATTATTTTAAAAAAGATTATAATGTATTAAATTCATGAGCCTATTATATATATATATATATATATATATATATATATAGCAAGTGGCTTTGAATTTTGAATGAGATACACTCAATATTTTTTTTATTCTTTTATTTTTATTTTTTATAGCAAAATATTTTAAAACTGTTGTCTTTTTATCCTAAAGTACTTATCATTTATCATATATTTTTTATTCTGTTTTTTTTTTATTAACATAAATTAACAGATATTTATTTTTTCTAATTATATAGGGATTAATAAATTTAATATTTTAAGACACTTAATAAACAAAATTAAAAAACAATAAATATTAAATTACATTTTATTTTCTTTTAAATTTTCATATATATTTTTATTTCTTATTAAATATTAGCATATAGAGAGAGAAAGACCCACCAGTCATTAAATAAAGACTTCTTCTCTTGAGAGCGCATGCATCACTGTTAATAGTGTTCATCTGTAGCAAATTCTATAAAGTCATCCCGTCTCTCTCCTCTTAATGGAATGGACTGTAAGAGCCCTCTCTCTTTCTATCTCTAGAATTATCCCCCGTTTGTTTGCCGGAACTTGTTTTCTCTCTCCTCTTCTCCGCATACTTACTTATCCTGCGGTCTTCTGCCACCTGACAGGCCTGACGTACGGTGCAGAGGGTCGCATCAGTCGATCCCGACGGCATTGCCCTGGCTCACATGACCACACTCTTACCCTCATGAGTTCATCCCCTGCAGCCTCCGAACAGCGAACACAGTTCGGGTTTCCAGTGGCTGCCCATGGGTGGGGTCCCTTATCTACAGGCCCACTTTGCCGACGGGCCCACAGGCTTTGTCCTTTTCCTGCCCGCTTCTCATCAGGCTGACGATCGATCACCCATCAGCTCCAGTTCGCCATCCTTTACTGCAGTTAAAGGAAAATATTTTTATTATTTTTTTTCTGGGGAAATTAATTAATGAATATTATTAATAAATAATTTGTTAAGTATTAATTGGGATTCAGTGTTTGGGTAGCTCACAAGTCCCAAGTTCGGGTCCCGCTTTGGCAGATTTGCTCTCCGCTGCCTGCCCTTTGCGGTTAATGCATCTCGCTTTGTTGCCATCTTTCATTAAAAATAAATCAATAAATAAAATATATTAATATTTTAAATTTAACTGTATATTATTTAAAATTCAATGTCTCTTTTTATATGAACTAGTTTTTTTTTCTTTTAATTTATTAATATTCTTATCTTTTTATCAAAAAAGATTTTCTTTTTTTTTATAATGAATGAGTTGACTTACGATTATATTCAGATTGATCCATTGATAAAATTAAGTTTAAATTTAAGTGAGGAGTAGTTTCATTTCTTAATGTTAACACACGTGATAAGCTAGCAAGCTTATATAAGCCAAGCGACTTATATCCCACTGCTCCACTTCCTCTGCAGTGCATCATCACCGGAAATGGACTCCACCAGCGCCGCCTGACTCCTCTGCAACTTCTGATTTCTCCAACTAACTTGACTCCTTTTACTATTGTTAAATACTAAAATGTATCAGCAAAACTACTATGGAGAAATGAATACTGAAGCTTCCTCTTCCCCTGTTCTGCTTCTTCTCAGTTCTAAATTCTAAGTTCTGCTTTATCTAACCTTGTCATTGCAGGTTATTTCATGGTATCAGAGCTAACCAGGTTTAGCTCCTCCTTCAAACCAACTCATGGGAGATAGCAAGATCTCGTCGACGCCGCAGATCGTCTCTGCAACAGCAACAGCATCGGAAATCACCATTCCGGTTTCTTTAAAGTTTATTATCTCCAATATAAAGCATATTGTTAACATTCAGCTCAATAGTGACAATCATGCTATTTGGAAACTACAAATACTCAAAATCTTTTCGGCTAATGGTTTTGATGGGTTCCTTGATGGAACCGAAATCTGTCCTCCAAAATACAGCCCTTCGGCGACTGGAGATGTCGTTTTGAATCCAAAACATCAACTGTGGCAATTAACGGATCAAAATCTAGCTGCCGCCTTGTTTTCAACAATTTCACCGAGCATCCTTCCATACGTGCTAACACTCCACACTGCACATGAAGTCTGGGAAGCATTGGAGAAGCGCCTTCAACCAACAAATCGTTCTAGAGTTATCCAACTCAAGAATGAGCTCTACCGCATCGAAATGAAGGACCTCTCAGTGAATCAGTACCTCACTCAGGTAAAAGCCTTAGTCGATAATATATCCGCTGCTGGATCCAATGTAGATCATGAAGATATCATTCTACACATCTTGAATGGACTACCTCCATCCTATAATGCCTTTAAGACAGCTATACGCACTAGACCGTCTTCCATTCCACTGGATGAGCTCTATTCACTCTTGATCAGTGAAGAAATCAACATACAAAAGGATCTTGTCAAAGACACTACAGCCTCCATGGAAGCCGTTGCTCTAAACGCCTTCAAAAATACGTCCTTAAGGAGTGCTGCTTCAGATCAAAACAGATCTAATAGAGGTCGGTTCAGCTCAAACAGAGGATCTTCATCGCGACCACTCAATTCAAACAGTCGACCTCCCCGTAATCAATCCACGGCTCGAGTAATGTGTCAAATCTGCAACAAACCAGGCCATATAGCTATACACTGTTGGCATAGAACTAATCTCTCATACACTCCCACGGCGCCAACCACTCAGCGAAGTTTCTTCACAAATCAGCAAAATGCATCTCCTACAGATTGGTACTTGGACTCGGGCGCTTCCTCTCATCTCACCTCCGATCCCCTCCAACTTCAACACCCGTCGCCTTATACAGGTTCTGACAGTATCTCCATAGCAAATGGCACCTCTCTCCCGATCAATTCCACTGGCCAGGGCATACTTCCTCTACCCAATACTCCACGTAAGTTATATCTTCAAAAACTCTTACATGTCCCTTCACTTACTCACAATCTTTTGTCCATTCAAAAACTCACTGCTGACAACGATTGCTCCGTTTGCTTTGACACCTTTGGCTTCACTATAAAGGACAATCAGACCAATCAAACTATCCTTAAAGGTCGAAGCCGAGACGGTCTATATGTCATACCTTCCACCACCATCACCGCTCTCCACAATCAACAAAAATCAACCACAACGTGGCATGCTCGGTTGGGCCATCCTCATCTCCAACTGCTTCAACACTTAGCTAGGCATAACTCTACTATATGTTTTTCAACTAGTACTTCCTTTCAATGTGACTCATGTAATGTGGCCAAAAGCCACAAACTATCTTTTACCTCTAATGAAATGAAAACTTCTCAACCTTTTGCAATTGTTCATTCCGATGTATGGGGCCCTGCTCCTTGTTCTTCATTAAGTGGTTATAATTACTATGTATTATTCGTTGATGATTACTCTCGCTTCTCATGGATATACCCAATGCACAATAAAGCTGAAACCTTCTTAAAATTTTCAGCATTTCTTTAATCTCATAAAGACCCAATTCAACACCACTCTTAAAATTTTAAGATCTGATGGTGGCGGTGAGTATCGTTCCACCAACTTCAGCACGTTCTTATCCAAACATGGCATTCAACATCAAATGAGTTGTCCCTATACACCGGAACAAAATGGTGTTTCGGAAAGGAAACATCGTCATCTCATCGAGACTACTAGAACTCTTCTCCACGCCGCTCACTTACCTCTCAAGTTTTGGTTGGAAGCATTACACACAGCCAACTATCTTATCAATCGGCTACCATCTAAAACACTTCACTTCGATACTCCCTATCACTTACTACATCGTCAACAACCCTCCTACACTCATTTAAAAACCTTTGGATGCCTATGCTACCCTTGGCTTAAACCATCTACACCCAATAAACTACACCCACGATCCACCGCATGTATCTTTGTTGGGTATTCTCCCTCACACAAAGGTTACAGGTGCATAAACATCCAAACTGACAAGATTCATATTTCCCGCCACGTTGTGTTCCACGAACACATCTTTCCCCATCCCATACCTCCGTCTTCTACATCTAACTCACTTCCAACAACCAACAGTTCACCTCTCACACTTATTCCTATTTCCACAATTTCTGCACCTCCACATAATCCTCCCAAATCTCCCTCTGTAGATCCCGTCACTTCATCTCTACCTTCACTCAATTCTCACCAACCTATCTCATCCACGGATCTTCCTACACAATCCTCCTCATCCCATACCATCGTTCCACCTCAGCCCTCTCCATCTGAACCACTTCCCACTACCTTTCCTCTGCCTCATCCTATGATCACGAGATTTAAAACAGGTCATCTAAAACCCAAACAGCAGTTCAATCTTCTAGCCACTCAGCATCCTCACTTCACCCCTACCTGCTTCAGCCAAGCTACCAAATCTGTCCATTGGAGATCAGCTATGTCTGAAGAAATTACAGCTCTTCAAAAACAAGCCACGTGGTCATTAGTTCCAGCTCCTGCCAATCGAGTTATTCTTGGAAATCGGTGGACCTTTCGCACTAAACTCAAACCCGATGGCACCCTTGAACGATATAAGGCTCGCCTAGTTGCACAAGGCTTTAACCAACAATTTGGCATAGACTACAAGGATACCTTTAGTCCAGTTGCAAAAATGCCTACTATTCGCATCTTACTTACCATTGCTCTGCATCATAGCTGGCCTGTTCTACAATTGGATATCTCCAATGCATTCTTGCACGGGAAATTACAGGAGGAAGTATACATGCAGCAACCGCAAGGTTTTATAGATGAAACGTATCCGGATTATGTCTGCAAATTACATAAAACCATTTATGGACTTAAGCAAGCTCTGCGAGAATGGTTTCAAACACTCACTAATTCTCTCCAGTCCCTCTGGTTCACCTTCAGTAAATCAGACCCATCTCTATTACTCTACAAACATAATGGCATTCAAATTTATATGCTGCTGTACGTTGATGACATCCTAATATCCGGTAATGATCGGTCCAGCATTTCTTGGCTCATCACTCAATTGCAGAAACAGTTCTCCTTAAAAGAACTAGGCCCCGTTTCGTTTTTCCTGGGCATTCAAGTTCTTCATAAGCCAAATGGTTATTTCCTCCATCAGTCGCAATATGCCCAAGAAATCTTACAATCCGCTGGCTTAACAGATTGTCAACCTTCACGGACTCCAATTGCTCTCAAACCGATTCTTAGTTCCAGCAAATTTCTAGATTTCGACCCCAAGAAATACAGACAAATTGCCGGTTCTTTGCAATACTTGACCATCACACGTCCAGATATTGCATACACAACTAATCGTATCTGCCAACACATGCATAGTCCCACGGACCAAGACTTCAACACTCTCAAGCGGGTGTTACGCTACATCAAAGGAACACATTCCTTCGGTCTTCCAATCACTAGAGGTAATCTTCTTCTCACAACCTTCTCTGACTCTGATTGGGCATCAGATCCTCAAGACCGCAAATCAATCTCTGGATTCTGCACGTTTTTGGGCAATACACTAGCTCTCATGGTGTGTGTCAAGAAACAACTCATGTATAGATCACTAGCCGCTGTGTCAAGGTTAAAAGTGTTCCCGCAACACAATACTTATGCTCTACAAACAATCCTGTTGCAAATTATCATTTCATTCCATTCTTTCTAAAGAGATCGATGTGCAGCACATACATTCAACCGATCAACCGGCAGATATACTCACTAAACCATTGTCTCTCGCTCGATTCACTATGCTTAGAGACAAACTTACCGTTCAATCTCTCGAACCATAAGTTTGAGGGGGGCTGTTAACACACATGATAAGCTAGCAAGCTTATATAAGCCAAGCGACTTATATCCCACTGATCCACTTCCTCTGCAGTGCATCATCACCGAAAATGGACTCCACTAGCGCCGCCTGACTCCTCTGCAACTTCTGATTTCTCCAACTAACTTGACTCCTTTTACTATTGTTAAATACTAAAATGTATCAGCAAAACTACTATGGAGAAATGAATACTGAAGCTTCCTCTTCCCCTGTTCTGCTTCTTCTCAGTTCTAAATTCTAAGTTCTGCTTTATCTAACCTTGTCATTGCAGGTTATTTCACTTAAAGACTCATACATTCTCTTACTTCTTATAAAAATGCAGTTTTTTTTAACAGGAGTATTTAATCGCTGTCACTTCAAAGGAAGCATTTGACGGCGTAACTAATCAATCGGCGTAACCTAACGAGGCCACCCTTCAACATTGAGCCCACACTTGTGTTGCCCCACTGAAGAGGAGAGGTCGTGGTAGAGGGGATTCAAACCTAGGATGGGAGGTTTCCAACCGTGCTAGCTTACCAATCACCCTAAGCCTCGGTGGATATAAAAATACAGTTTTAAAGGACAATAAAATTAAACCATTAATTAGATATTACGATGATTCTATAATGCCTCAACTTTTTATATTGTTTCGACCTAAGTTGATTTATGAAAATATTTTATTTAATACATTGTTATGTACTAGAAAATTCATGAGAGAGAGAGAGAGAGGTATTTCTACAAAATTTAGCATACACAAAGATAAAAGATAATGCAAGAGACACTAGAGTTTTTATGTCATAAATTTAGAAATGAAAAAATCAACGAGTTTGGCCTAGTTGATATGATTTTTTTTTTTTTTTTTGTATATGTAATCAATCAAATGATGATATTTTTCATGTTGGGTAAGGTATTGATATATTACAATAAACATACATAATAAATAAAACGTGTTTTGTAGTGAAATTTGGTAGAGCCCGTCATTTGAGCGATCTTAAAGACATCATTTACTGGTTTTTTATCCATTCTTCTTTGAGAAAGGGGAAACTAAAATCAAAATAAAACATAAATTTTGCTGCTCACATCGGGAGTTATAGATGGTCTCGATGATACTCCTTTGCCTTATTTATAAGATTATGATGTTTTAGATTGTTTATTGGTGCTTTCGGTACTCATTGAATATGTACTTAATGGTATTTTATCATCATATTTTTGAAGATTTACATTCTGCTTTAATCTTTAATCTTTTTCAATATCTTTCATTTTGACACATATTTGTTACTTGAATGACGGTGTCTAGTTAGTTATCTTTTTATTTAACTTTTTCAATGCACTACGTATATATGCACCTCAATTAATGGGTACATAAAATTTATAGAGAATTTCATCAAAAACAGAGGTATTCACCTTAGGAAACCTCATCAGACAGGAACTTAATCAAGGAAGCATATGCCCCATACAAATTTGTGGAAATAACTCAGTTTAATGAGAAATTATTACGTGCGGTCATCAGACTATTCCGAGACCAATCAGGATGTACTACTTGATCAGATCCACAACGGTACATAGTAAAAATGCATAGTAAATTAGTGACGTGGTGCGACCTGATTAGCTAACCTCCGGACGACATTCAGCAACCGAACATAATAATTTCGCCACCTTAACATACCTTTGCCAAATGAGGTACTTGCTTGAGCAAGGTGATTATCCAAAAGAACTCATCCCTCCAGAAGATCAACTCATAGGAAGTCGCCAATAAGACTAATTGTTTAGTTTGAACCATCTCAGGTTAACTGACATAATAAATACATATAAATTGCATAATATATATAATATTTATCTCCGTCCTTATCATAATTAGTGCAGAAAATGTAGTTATTTATCTTAATAAATTGATGTGGTTTTATATTTTCAGAGATTGCGGCAGGCTAAACTGATCATTAATTACTTCAGGTTAAATATTTTCATATTTTCAATTAAGATAACTTTTTCGATAAATGACAGAGAATCCAATATCCAAAAAATGCTGCAGCTTTTTACAAAATTGTTTGTAATGTTTTCCATTTAAAAAAATAGTTTATTTATTATTATTTTAAAAAGCATCTATTCATCATAAATTTATCTAAAAAGATATAAAAAATCAACATAATAATAAGTAATAAAATAAAATTATAATTGCTGTCAAACAAATTTTTGAAATCAATATTATTTAATGTCTATTTGAGATTGGTGTATTTTTTTGTTAAGATGATTATAAAATTAATATGAGAAAAATAAATTTTTATAATTTTTTAAATAATTAAAAATAGTTAATATTTATTATCATAAAATGTTAAATTTTACATCATATAAAATGAAATTGTGTATTGTCAAGAATACTAAAATTAAATAATAGTTAATAAATCAGAATGCTACACATAAAATTATGCTCTTGTAAAAAAATTAAAAAATAAAAAAATATTTATTTACACAGCTCATCTTGGCTTGTTGGTTGAGAGCTTATGCTTCCAACTAAGAGGTCTTGAGTTCGAGTCTTTGTGTATGCGTTGTGTGTGTGAATTTGTCTTAAATGATCTAAATGTCAAATATATATATATATATATATATATATATATATATATATATATATATATATATATATATATATATATATATATTAAAAGTAAATATTCACTTTTTCTTATTTAAATTGTAGCATTACTATAGCATTTTTTTTTTTAATTTGATGAATTCTGTTAGTCAAATCAAAATTACATTTAAAAAAATTTAATCAACGTTGACGAGTCTTCAAATCATTGAAGCGGTCAGATCTCGCGACCATGCCGCTATCAGTAGCTGATATTAGGCCTAGGCAAGTTTGTCATTTTTCGAAAGTATTTTTGTAATATTGACAAAAATAAATTATACAGCCAATTAAATATTTTATTTTTATTTTTTTTGAAAAAATTGGGCAAACCCATTTCATTGACTAAAGATAATTACATGAGGTTGTGCTGAAACCAACGCAGCAATTTTTTTTTATTAGGTAGGTAAAATTTTATTAGGTATCTTATTGACAGGATTCTAAATAAGTCACAATTTCAAAATTTTAAGTTCATTTGTTACAACAATATTGACATGTTATTGTTAGAATATATCGACAACTAAGCTAATCTACTTACAGTTTGATTATTGGAGGTCATTTAAAAAAAAAATTCTATCCATGAGATTAAGCATCACATATAATGAGATTTAGCAGTAATATTATTGAACGACTCACTTTATCGTTAGAGAGAATATGAAGAACTAAATTCCTTTGAAACCTCCAAGACTTATCTCGTCACACTCTAAAATCAAAAGGGAGTGATTTGGCCATCCTATTTAGCCAACTTATCTAACAAACTCTAGCATAATATAAACAACAATCCCATATACTATAAACAAATCATAAGTCTATAATTGATAGATTTAAAAATAGAGAAATCACAATTTCACAAGGAATTCTAAAGCTCTAACCCATATTTTGAACTTCCAGTTGGCCTCCTTTGGTGTTAGGCTTCTCATATGCCACTATGGTTAGATGGCCTTCTCGATCTCCTAACTATAGAAGAATCACATACTTCTAGCCGTTCTAACATCCATTTTCTGATGAAGCTCAAAGGCTGATTCTAATACTAACCTTTAACCCCATTTTACATAACTATTTTAGCCAACACAATATGGGACAACCTATATAAGTCCTTGCATCATAATCTCACCTTTTTTCCATTATTTTAAAGGTGGAATATTATAATTACATATTTATGCTAGTAGAATTATTTCAACTAAACTAAGCCCCATATATATATATATATATATATATATATATATATATATATATATATATATATATATATATATATATATATATATATATATATATATATATATATATATATATATATCTTTATTATTTCTTTATTCTACTTATTTAAAGTTTTAAATAATCTTCATATAAGCCAAAGTTATTAAAATTATCTTTACCACCAAATTTTTTGCTAATGTGCAATAAATATTATTACTAAGTATTAATGGATTAATAAGGCTATTATGCACAAACCAACTAAATATGTTGTAGAGTTCCACAAATTGAGTACCCAATAGAATATTCTCATTTGTTAGGAACATGTAGCTGAGCATTACTAGCATGTAATAATTGGTGAGTTTTATTTATCAATTGCCCTCTATTAAGTTTTTCATTTACTCTTAAGTGACATATTCTCGATAGTATTATTAAATACTCACAATCAACATGTACTGATTAGAAATTATGACCTAAAAAATTAGGCTCATATTAATGGTGATTTGACCATCATTCTAAATTAACTTAAATCAGTATAGCCCATAATATTGATACCCTTGTAGCATGATTGTACAAACAAAATCTAAAGTGTTAAAAGAATGGAATATAGAGATATAAGATAAAAGAAAAAAAAAAACTTTATATGAACTAAAGTAGCTGCATAACTAAGTCTTTCCATTACTTAGAAAGATCATACTTGATTGTTCATACTCAATAATTACCTAAGAGATATATTATTGATTAAATGACTTATTAACTCCACTAATTAGAAATATGATATAATTACCAACCACTTCAAATAATAAAGGCTAGAAATTGAATAATTGAACGTTAAAGAATGAAAGGGAATTATAAGACGTAAGGGATAATTCATGATATTCCAAAACTTATCCCAACACTCAAAAGGATCTAAACCCTTACATCAACAGAAGCATACATCTTTGAAATGGCAAGTTGAGTGGAGAATTTAATTGCAAATCCAAACAAAAGGGTTGTTTTCCTTTCCATGCATTGAACACATGCAACACAATATGAGAATGACACCCAGAGGACTACATGGGAACCAAACCTCATGTAGGAAAGATATTGTTCAAGATAGCCCAAAGAAAAGGATGATTTATATCACGATACATATGTGTAAAACAACATGAAAATGGTAACATGAGACTTATATGGCAACAAAAAAAAGGAACATAACTCAAAAGAAGAGTGTCCATACCAAGAAAAAGAAGCATGTATTATTACACGCCTCGTCAATGTGACTTATTTATAAAATTAAGATACAAATATTTCAAATAATTACAAAAAAAGATCTTACTGCCTTATCAATGGGAGTATTGTGCCATAAATGTTTAAATTATTCACACAAATAGATTGCACATAACAACACTATATACTTTACATAAATTTATACATAATATACATATTTTTTAATTCTCATAAACATATACGATTTACTTTTTTTATATAAGTCATGCAATGATGCAAACATCCATATCATCAATATATAGAAGTAAATTAAAAAAAAAAAAAAAAAAAACTAAAGTTCTCTATTCAAATTTTTTGAGAATATATATTTTTTTAAGAATTATTCCTTTATTAAATTCAATTTATGAAATAAATTTTAAAAATGTAACATTAGCTATCATCTTTGCAAATATTGAACCTATTTTTATGGGGCCACCTAAAGGAGTAGTATTGAGGAAGCATATCACACAAAAATAAGAAATATGATAATTAAGCAGTTGGACGTTACGAGTTTTAGAGAGGGTCAGGCAGTTTGCTGATGCCCATAATCAGAGGTAGAACTAGGAAAAGCTCAGGGTGAGCTTGAAATCTATTTTTCTTAAGAGAATAAACATTTTAACTATTTTGTCTACCTTCAACAAATAAAGTTGCACAAATTCTAAGAAAAAAATTCATTTTTTTTATTTTATACTTAAAATTATGCATTTCACAATCTAAATTTGTCACCTTAAAAAATGAGGTTAGTTCCGTCTATGCCCATAACTCTTAAGTAGTTATTAAGAACAAAGAAGGCTGGGTAGAGGCTATTTTGGTAGTTCTTTCAAAAAGGGTATTTATTATCTTATAAATCACTTAGTGAGTCTTATAAATATAATCATAAAATTCATCTAAGATACACAAATAGTAATAACACACATCACAATTAAGCCTCAATTTGAGACAATTTTTACCACAACTTTTTCACTAATTAACAAAAAAATTATACTAGAAACAATCATAAAAATCAATAAAAAAAATTCAAAGGAAGCCTATTTAGTGAGATAGAAGAGAGAGCAATCATTTTGGAAGCCCTAATTTACAACATTGTAAGATCTGAAATAATTTTCTCTTGATAATTAAAAAAATATATACAAGATAATTTTTTTTTCTTCTGATAATTAATTTTAAATTTTAATAAAAATTATATCAAATCATTCAAGACAAAATGTTTTTCCCACTCCATTTTTGACGCGACGCCTAATACTTTTTCACCGCGGAATTGATGGAACAGTCTAAAGTGAAAAAAAAAAAAAAAAAGATTTACCGAAGCAGTTAATTTTTAAATCTTAACAAGAAAATCTATTAAAGCGGGAAATAATTACATAAATAAGAGAAATATACGAAAAATAAAAAAGAAAAGGTCGGGGAAGGTTAAGTAGAACTCGTGACTATTAAGACAATGCGATTAAGCAAGTAAAGCGTAGAACGCGACTGAGATATCCGCAGAGGGGCGGCAGGAGGTGGCGACAACGCTCTTCAGCCGAAGTCAATCCAATCGCCGCCGCCGCCGGCGACGGCGAGAGCGTACACTACGATATGGATTTTGACGAGCATGATGACGGCGACGAAGAGATGGGTATTCCGACCTACAACCTGGGGCTAAGCAATTCGGGCCGGGCCAAGCCAGGCGGAGTAACAGATCTCCCTGCCGGTAACTTTAACCGCAGCGCCGGCAGCGGAGTACGTTACCGCGAGTGCCTGAAGAACCACGCGGTCTCTATCGGCGGCCACGCCGTTGATGGCTGTGGTGAGTTCACGGCTGCGGGTGAGGAAGGCACGATTGATGCCCTTCGCTGCGCCGCTTGCAACTGCCACCGTAACTTCCACCGCAAGGATATGGAATCCGGCGGAGGCACCGGCGGCGATCGCTCTGGTTTCCACTCGCCGTACTCTCCGTATTATCGGATGCCAGTGGGATATCTTCAGTATAACCAGATGGGGATGGCGGCGGCTGCTGGACAGCATCGGCCGATGGGTCCATTGGCACTTCCATCAACGTCAGGGGGAGGGCAGAGTAGGGAGGACCCGGAGGATGTCGGTGGTGGCGGTGGCGTTGGAGGACTTGGAGCATCGTCGTCGTCGTCGGGAAAAAAAAGGTTTCGAACAAAGTTTACTCCTGAGCAAAAAAACAAGATGCTGGCTTTTGCGGAGAGAATTGGGTGGAGGATTCAGAAGAATGATGAGGCGGAGGTTCAGCAGTTTTGTGAAGAAACAAGCATAAAGCGACATGTTTTCAAGGTTTGGATGCATAATAACAAGCATTCTATCGGTAAGCAAGCCATAGCTCCATCGCCTCCTCTTCCTCCACCACCTGAGTCCACCGACCATTAGGGTTTTCTTCCAGTATCGACTTCCTAGTCTCTCTCTCTCTCTATTTATATCTCTCATATAATTAATTTCTTCTTCTCTAAATTGCTTGTAGCTGTTTATCTGCAGGTTAGCTTTTGTTTGTTTCTGTTGTATCTGTTTTCTTTCAGGAGATCATGATGTTCTTGCATGTATGGTTAATTATATAGCTTAGTAGAGGGGGCCATTGCTCATTCAATTAGTACTACTTGTAATTTTAGCTAGCTAGCTAGCTAGCTTATTAAGAGTTGGATTAAACTTAATGGTCCCAAGTAGTAGATTTGTTCTTTTTCGTTTGGTTTATTGCAAAATATTTTTTAATATCCATCTGCTTAATTTTCACCTTCCTGTAAGCTATATATATACTTCTTTGTTGACATCCTCTTCCTCTCGACGACGTCTCTCAAGCTGTTTCTTTGAAAATTATCTGAACAGGTATTTTATGCAGTTTTTCTGCTCACATTATGAACTCTGTATGTATCTGTGGTTTTTTATATCATGTTGAAGTGCTCTATTGATTAGAGGTGGAGGAAGAACAATAGCTCATTCCCTATCTTCTCCCATGGTTTAGCTAGATTCTCCTGCAGCTAATTAAGTAATCATTATTTATAAAAATTATGGAACGATAGAGTGAGCGAGAGGGCATGTTGTGATCATCAAAATTGGATTTTTACGAATGTATATTCATAAAGATTCCATTTTTATCAATGCATTCTCTCAAATCTCTCATTCTCCACTTTCCCTTCCACGTCTCGACCTATCTTCCCCCTCCATCCGCATCGATCCAACGTAGGCATGAGCTCAACCTTTTTGGTTTTATTATTAGTTGCCATTAAATCGTCAATTGTGTTGGTCAGTAACAGTGGGAAAATGATTTGCTGATTCATGCGTCGCATTTAATATTACTTTTTTTTTTTCAACTTGTTGTGGGTAAGTGGAAGCAGCTCCCCGCCATTAATTCTGCACATGAAAACCTCTGCAACTCATTCTCTCTCTCCTCTCTTCATGTCATAGAACCCTAAAACCCGTCCTCTGACTCCTTTCCCTGTCTTTCTACTCCTTTTTACTCCACAGACGTGAGTCCTTCTGTGCCCTGAGGAGAGATAGAGGCAAGAAAGACCAAAGCGAGAAGATATACATTGTTAGAGATCCGCAGGCACAACCTTAACTTGTTTGTTGTCGAGTAATATGCCAATAGAGTTCGATCTGTCCTTAAACAGTTTCTGTGGGCTCACGACAACTAAATGGTAGAGTAGGGTTCAAGTGGTCAACAGAACGGTGGGCCGGAGATAAGTACGGGTGAGCTAAAAGCGGACCGGGAAAGTGACCGCAAACGGGGACCATTTCAGCTGGGATATGTGTCTTTCTTCTTCCATGGATCCATTGGAAAAACGACAGAGGGATTGAGATGACTTATATGGTGTTTTTTGGATTTGAGTGGGTGGAGGTGGGTGAGTGGGTGGGTGTGCCTCCGATGAGGAGGGATGTCTCGATTCCTTGAGCTGTCTCCAAATGAAGAGAAGAGAAGGGAAGAGAAGCTTAATTTATAGGCTATTATGCTTGCTTGCTTTTTAGGGTTTGCCACCAAGAAGGTGGCAAAGAATATACAAACAGAGTTGGAAGAGACTCAAATGCTTTCTTTTTAGAATGTAAGAGAGAGGTTCTGTTTTTTGTGGGTCTTAGCTAGCCACGAAATGGCAAATTATTACAACCAGTGTCTGGATTCGTCCGGACATCAATTTTGACGCGCTACGTCACCAAAATATATCGGGACTCGGTTTATTTGGGTGACATGGCTTGTTTGGATTTGGTGTCCGGTCACCGGACGTAATAATTCGCCCCACGAAATCATCATTTGAGTTGAGAATATTTATTTTAGCTATTTTTGTTTGATAATTAATTATATATATATATATATATATATATATATATATATATATATATATATATATATAATTTATTTTTAAAAAAATTTAAATAATTGAGGGTTGAATTCTCAATGAAATTTAGTAAAAAAGATTATTCCTTTTATTTTTGAACTAAGTTTTTTTAGGGCTATTTTTATCTTTTATTATTATTATGGGTAATATATGGTACTTTTTTCTTTTAATCGGATCTGATTGATATTTTCAGTGGCAAATCATGTAAGGTGATTCTCTCTATTCTTATATCTTACTATAGCTATCTAATCTTTTCATGTCAATATTCTTTTCACATGATGTATCTAAGTGAAGTTATTTATTGATTATAACATTAATTTTTTAATATAAAAATACTAATATATTTATGTGATGATATGCGAATTAGGCATTAAAGTGTTATCTTTGAAATTTTAATTTTTTTTTTGTGCTGACATGAAGTTTTTCTTAACTAAATATGTTAATTGTGGCAGCGTCATGGATTTATATTTCAAGCTTTATGTATATATTTGGATTAGAGCTGTCAATAATGGACCCGACCCGAAAACCAGACCCGGACCCGACCCGAAAATTTCGGGTTAGGGTTGACCCGAATTCGAACGGGTCGGGTACGGGTCTAAAAAATTGACCCGTTTGCAAAATCGGGTAGGGTTCGGGTTGACCCGGAAACTCGAGAATGACCCGATTTGACCCGGAGCAGTCCCGCGTAAGCCTCTCCCCGCGTCGCCCCGCATCTGCCCCTCCCTGCGTTGCCTGGCTCGCCCTGCGTCGCACTAGCCCCGCCCCGCGTCATGCCAGCCTCGCGTCGCACCCGCCCCGAGCCGCGTCATACCTGCCTCGCGTCGCGTCGCACCGCCCCGTGTCGCACCCGCCCCGCGTCACGACACGCCAGCCCCATCGCCTGGCTCGCCCCGCGCCTGGAAACAAGCGGGTTCGGGTCAACCCGACCCGAACCCGAAGCGGGTAGGGTTCGGGTCCACGAAATTGACCCGTTTGTCAAAATGGGTCGGGTCGACCCGAACCCGAACAGTGCCGGGTCAATTTCGGGTTTGACCCGAACCCGACCCGTGACTCGAAATTGACACCCCTAATTTGGATGGATGCCATTGTCTTGAAAATTTAGTTTTTTTTTTGTGCTGACATGAAGTTTTTCTTAATTTGACTATAAAGTTGTATGAATATTGTAGATGTTTTTCGTTAAAAGGTAGAATCCTCCTCTCTCTCTCTCTCTCTCTCTCTCTCTCTCTCTCTCTCTCTCTCTGCATATATGAGTTGACAATTTTCAAAATTAAATTTGGGACCATCCAAACTACAATTAATTTAATCAAACTTATTATCAAATTGAAAGCTAAGTCTAGTAGACGAATCCAATGACAATAAAATTGGTCAAATTCGAGCCCAAATGATTCCATATCAATGACCCAAAGCACATCTAGAAGGTCCAAAGTATAAATTGGATGACAAATGGTATCCAAATAGAACATGTTTATAGTCAAATTTAGCGGCTCAACAAGAAAAATCTAATGAGCCCAACAACGGTTAATTTTGATATCATTAAGGTAATTAAATATTGAATAAATATTTTATGATTAAGGGAATTAATATGAGTTGTTTGGGGTAGTACTCCAAAATTATCTTGGGTCTTCATATTTATGGAGGATTTAACTCATAAAAATATATAAATAAGCCTATGTTCTCTTCATGAAGGGACCGTTTGTATGGAGATTAGAGAGAATTCTGGGATCTCAAGTATCCCAAAGTTCTACCCAAGCACCATGGTCGACGAACTCTGTTGATAGTCATTGGACCATGCTCACTTGCTGATTGCCGTCTGACCTACGCTCGTCTCCCTATTACCAATCATTGTCTAACAACCTCCCATTCGCCGACTGTCGTCGGACCCCTACTCGTTCACCAACACTCATTGTACCAATGCCCATATGTCTACTGTCGTTAGACCTCCACCCGACCACCTAATACCGTCGGACCTCTTCCCGGCTATCTATCACCGATCGCCAAGATCTCTACCCATCCGTTGATCGTTGCTAGACCGCCGCCCGTTCATTAATCTCCGCCGGGTCGCCAACGGTCGCCAGACCTCCGACCACTCCAACCACTGGCGCTCATTTAATATGGTCCCTCCGACCACCGTCAACCGTCGACTACAATCCCTACGACCACCGTCGCAGTTGACTATGATCCCTCCGACCACCGTTGCCTACCGACTATTGTCCCGTCGCCCTCCTATTAATTTCTCACAGACCTTTATCGCCCTCCAACTATGATCCCACTAACCACCTTCACATGTTTACTAGTCTCTTGGACCTTCGTCGCCTGCCAACTATGATCTTATCGACCAAACGAACATACTAACACTTTATTTAAAACAACTCTCCTATCAATAAATTCTTCTAACTCCCATCATATAAGTATGCTCTATATGATTTATATTTCCTACATCGAGCAAGTGCCTTCCCCCAAACGAAGAGACTCATTTGTAATCAACAATAAACACTAATAGAATCATTTAACCTGAGTCATACTTGACTTATGAATCACGTTCTAAGAGTAAAAGATGAGACATAAGATAACTTTGGCTTTGTTTAAGATAATTTTCTTATTGCTTTTAAAACATTTTTTTAATATAAAATTTTTTGAACTAAAAATTATTGTATCAGAAATTTGCTTTAGAAAACAATAAGAAAAGTATCTCGAATGAAACCAAAGATTTTGTTTGGGACAATTTTTTTACAATTTTCTAAAGTAAATTTTTAATAGAAAAAAAAATTAATTATGAAAATATAATATCAAAAAATTATCCCAAATAAAACTTAAATCTTCAAGATTTTCTTCATGAATTGTCCATAAAAGATCTAGTTGAGCCTATTTTACAAAGATTGGCGAGTGGAATTTAGTTATAGAGGCAGCCCAAAGAGAAATTTAGAAGCTTAGAGAGGAACTTTTATTTGGTCCGGTGTAAGGATGCAGAGGAACATCCGGTTGTAGGCAAAATCCCGTCTATACCGAGGTGTTCCTCTACATCCGGTCGGAGGACGTAATAATTGTTCCCTAGCCTAGAGAGACCCCGCTAGCTTGCTGATTCATATTTCAACTGATAACACTATTCATTTTGGACTGTTGGATGAGAGTTTTGGCTGTTAATTAAAAAATTTTAAGTTTAAAATCTGTGTATGTCATAACTACTCATAAGTGTATAAATTTATCTTAATAGCTCAATTATTAAAATAAATATAAAAAAAATTAACTTATACTATCCATCTTCGATACCTCTGACGCTTATCACAACTTCCTTGTTATAGCTACAGCTATGACCCCTTTCATTTAATGGTATGTACGTTGGCAAATCATGGATAGTATAACATAATTTTGAAAGAAAAAAAAATTATTTAATTCAGTAAAACAAGTTCAATTAATTAATTAGTTACTTTTATTTCAAAATAAAGTTAATGAATACATTTATCCTGATTACGATATTCAAAAAGGTTAAGAAATCATAACAGCAATTTTAATAACTTTTTTAATTAATTCATTGAAAATTTTTATTTTACATTTTTCACCCAATTTAAGAAAAAAAATGAGAATATTTTATCAGTTCATCATTATAACTCAAGTTTATTTTAAGAAAAAAAAAATAAAACTTCAATCATATAAAAAGAACTTGACAATTAAAATTTCAATTATTCCTATATAAAAAAAAATCAATTTGTTTTTTTAATAAATTATATTTATAATTTCATTTCCTATCTATCAAATCCTTCAAAACAAACTCAGCCCAAAAATCCAAATAGGCATTACTGAATGGCCACCTTTGAAAGTTAAAAAGAAAAATTCTTAGTAAGCTTAAAATTTGATATTTTCATCAACATTATGATAGTAAGCAAACAAAGAATTCATATTTATTCATATATATAGAACTCAAGTTATATTCGATTATTTACACAATTAAAATTTAAAAAAAAAAATTAAAATTATTTTAAGAATATTGACTCGCTTGTTTATTTATTTTCATAAGCATATTTGTTTCTTGTATAATAAATATGTTCTTTTCCTGTTTAACAAGCAGATCAATAAAAATACAGTAAAAAACTTATTTAATAATGGCTTAATTGTTTATTTGATGACTTATTCTATGTTGTTGTATAAAATTCTCAATAATTTATTTTTTTTTTGTTTGGGATTTTTTTGTTTGGGAAGAATATCTTACTACTTCTTAAAATAAATTTTTAGTACAAAAATTAAAATTTTTGTACTAAAAAACTTCTTTTTTACGAAGCAGTAAGAAAACAATTCTAAATGAAGATTATGTGTTTTAAAAATAATATATATTATTAGATATATATTTATGATGAAACGTCAAGTAAATAAATAGATCGATTTAAATATTTTTTTATTATTGTTTAAACGTCACCAAATGACTTAAACAGGCATGCATTGAGAATTTTGCCTAGGCTTTTTAAATATTTTATTACTTATTATTTTTGTATTCGTTAATCTCTACATATAAAATCCCACAAAATATAAAGCAAAATGCTGATCCACCTACAAATTTTATTCGTATAAAACAATCTAAGCCCAAAGAATAGATAATTTGGGCCGGGCCAAGGCCTTTTTAAGTTTAGGCCCAACTTGAATTGAAGCTAAACTTTTTCTCTAATTTTATATAGCGGAGTCATATACTTTAAAATTTATCTATTATAGTTTGAAAAGAAAAATAAATAAGAAAAAAAATAAGTTGAGGCAATAATGAGAGATGAAAATTTTAATTATTTTAATTTTTATATAAAATATTGTATTGTAATATATTATAAATTTATTTTATATTATTATTTTTAAAAGACTTGGCTCAAAAACTGTAGAGTCAGTTACACATAGGATCAGATTTATTTGTTAGTTAAAAAATCATTTAGCCATCTAAATTTGAATAGATTCAATCTTATGACATAGACCCTCCTGACGTGTTGATTTTCATAGATTAAGAAATGTTTATAAGATAAGAAAATTAAAAAATAATATCGATAAGTAAATAAATATAAATGTTTGAAATCTATTCTTACGTAATTTTTGTCCAGCTGAATGAATCCAGTAGCGAAATTAGGACAATAGAGGGGTGACAACAACAACATTAAGGTTTGATTTAGGACATATTTTATTATTATTTCTTAAAGCGGCTTTAAGAAACAGTCAAAATACTAATTTAAATTTAATAAGAAAATATCATTTCTAATACTTTCTAATCATATCTTATTTAGATCTGCATCTAACTTTCTTAACATAGATCAGATCTTATATATCTACTCTTCTAAACGTGACATCAGAAACATGATGTCTTATTTGACCAAACTATCTAATGCAGCTCTCTCTAATCATATGTATGGAAAAAAAATTCTATTAAGATAAATTCAAATTAATTAGAAGTTGACTCTCTAAAAGGGCATTAAAAAACAAAAATTTAATTAAATAAAATTTAAAAATATAAATAACCTAAAAAATAAATAGTTTTTTATTCTAATATAATTATTATGATTTGAAATCTTAAAATTAAACTCAATATTTCTTTATTACATGAACATTATAAACCATTAATTCTACCTTAAAAATAATTGTAATATCCTTCTTAATTTATATTACCAAAGATCATGCAAAAAAATAAAAAATAAAAAATCATCATCTTATTTTATTTTTTTTCTAAATAATCTTCATACATGAAAATGCATAAAATTTAATTAATATTAAGTTGTAATTATATAGTTAAATCTAGATTGAAGAATGTTTAATATAATATAAATATTAAAGAATTTCTTCCTTTTATTTGTAACTTCATAGGGCTTCTTTTACACAATTTGAATAATTTTCTTTTTAGAAGCCTTTGAATTGTAATTTCTTAAATAGAAACGTAAATGTGAACTTTTTAACAGCAAATATTTGATGCGTTTGGTTCACTGAAAAGTTAGGAGATACAAATTTGTATTTTGCGTCCTCTAAATTCTAAGAAAAATATTATATTAATAAAAATAAAAATCATTTCTAATTTTTATTTTTAAATCAACTGATTTATTTTTATAGCTTCAATTTTAGGCCAATAAAAGTATAAGGTCGTAGGCTTTGTTTGCATCAGCATGCAATAACACATATTTAAAAAAAAATAATATTTTATATTAGTATTGACTAGAATCTTAGCATTAGACTAATCAAATTTTGTTTGGAATAAATTTCGTATTATTTTGTAAAGCTGGTGAAAATATATTAATTTTTTTAAAAAAATTGTTGTATAAAACATTTTTTTAGAACAAATTTTTTTTTAAACAACGAAAATATAGAGACGATCATTGAAAAATTATCATTACGGTATGAAGATCATGCAACATGAAGTGGAGATGAAATGTAGAAGAGCGAAGAAATGCGAGAGAGAGAGAGAGAAAAGAAGAATAAGAAGGAGAAGAAGAAGATAAGAGAGGCTTCACTGTGGATTTAGAGACAATGCCGCTGAACTTTCTTTTGCCTAGAGTTGTTTTAATCACGAGTTCAAAACTTACATTATTAATCTAACTTATTAAGCCCAATTCAGGATCTCACAGAAACTAAATTAATCTAATCTACCTAATCCTTCACTTAATGTTTAATTATGTCTACTAACCCTTCAGTGCAGGCCCATTAATTAAATATTAATTTTTGATGCACATTAGCTTGACTTAATGCTTAATTACGCAACCAGATATTCTAGCAATTAACCCAATAATGAACGATTACCATAATTAATTAATGATATTGCGTCCAATAATTTATCGGGTCTCATTTAAACTATGGCCGACCAAAATTGGACCCCAATGATGACTCCCTCATAAATACGATGCCCTGATCGACAAAGGCCAATTTGGTCCCACACATTCTTTTTTTTTTTTTTGGGACATTTAGGCCATTTAAGGCAAACTCACACACACAACGCATACACAAAGACTCGAACCCTAGACCTCTTAGTTGGAAGCCTAAGCTCTCAACCAATAGGCCAAGGAGAGTTGTGTGGTCCCACACATTCATTGAACTGAAACCCGCTTCCATCATTCATCAATCAATCATGCAGCTCAACTTGATTTATTGATTAGAAGTTTTGACTATCAACTAAGAGGAAAAATTAAATTTCAAAAACTAGAATGTTCCTCGCGTTTTGTCTGCTAGGGTTTCGCCCCCGTCACTAGGGCTTTTGCCCTAGCTGCTTTCTTGCCCGTTTCGCCTCCGTTTCTTGCTTCATGGCAAATAAGAGGTTGGATCCGGGCTTCCTTGAGGGTAAGAACTCCAAATCCTTCAAAGATGTTTTGTCTGGCTCTGTAGATTCGATTAGCTTTCCGGATTTTCGCGTATCTACGATTCGCAGTTTGCCAGCACTGTGGTTTTCGGAAGATGAATTCATGTATCTTGCTAAACCTTTTGAGTTTGCTTTGGTGGGGAAGTTTCCCCTTAAATGGACGATTTTGGATGCAATCCGAAGATTTTTTTTCAACCTTAAGTTATCTGGTGATTTTTCCGTTACTTTGCTGGATCAGTTAAATGTTTTGATTAAGCTCTCAAATAATCTAGATTATGGTAGGGTTTTTGCTCATCGTTCATACTTCGTCTATGGCTGTTTCATGAAAATTATTAAGTGGTCGCCTACTCTGGACCTTTCAGAAGAGTCGCCAATCGTCCCTGTTTGGCTTTCGTTCCCGGGTCTGCGTCCTCACCTCTTTTCTTCTCGTATTATTTTTGGGCCGGGTTCTGTTTTTGGTCGCCTGATTCAAACTGATAATGTCACGGCTGTCGGTTCGGGTCCCTCTGTCGCACTTATTCTCGTCGAACTTATATTTCCAAAACACACCTTGATTCTGTTTGGTTGGGTCCAGAGAAACTGGGGTATGTGTAAAAGGTTGTTTTTGAAGGTATGCCCAATTTTTGTATACATTGCAAAGCTGTGTGACATAAAAAATTTGAATGCTCTAAGCTATTTCCTAATTTACGTCCGGTTGTATTCTCGGCTTCACCACCGTTGGTTTCTGTGTCTAATCCTGTAGTAAATTCTGGTGATTTGAATTGTGATATTGCTATTAATGCTATGGAGGATTTTGTTTTACCCTGCGGGAAGCCTGAGTTGAATGTGCCTGTTGATGTGAACTTTGATATCTCTAGGGAGGAGTTTGTAGTGCTGGAGGCTGTTGCCAATAATTATGATGTTGTGGCTACTGTGTTGTCTCCTAATGCTATATCCCTTGCGGTATTGCTGGTTAATTCGTTGGATATATGGTATTTGTCTTACGGAAGGGGTTGCTGTCGTGGTTCCTTCTGTGAATCTTTGTGAGTGGTGGCTCCTCTGTCTCAGGTTAATGTGGATTTGATGCCGGTGGAGTTGGTTGCTCCGTTCAGGTCCCTGTTGTTCATAATGCAATGGCTATTGTTTCAGAATCTCCTTCGCCGGGTGTTGAGGCTTCGTGCAATCCGATTGTAAATGTGAGTAATATTGCTGATTATGTGGATAATTTGAAAGAAAATTCGGTGTGCTCTAACACTTTAGTTGATGTCCCTGTTAATTTGATCGGTACGCGAACTATGGTTAATCGTTTGGGGGATCATTCTGGATTTGATATGAGGAACCATATGGATTGGCTAAATGATTCGTCTGAATTTGAATCGAAATCCGAGTTTTCATACGGTGGTTTGGCTTCTTCGAATTTCTGCGGTGGGTCGGAACCTGGAAATGATTTTACTTTGGTTTGTGATTGGCCTGTTATCTCAGTGGCCGCTCGTGGAAGATTTCGTGGGAGGGGACGAAGGAGAAGATAATTTTTCTGTGATATGACTTTTTTTCCTCTTGCTTGTGCGGGTTGGTTTTTTGAGATTTGGTCGTGCGCTCGTTGATTGGGCTATGATGTGGCTGGGGCTCGCATCCCTTTAGACTTGCTAGTGGCAACCATTGGTACAGTTCTTAGTTGGTGTTTTGGACGTGGATGTCTCCTTTTGGATGGTTCGTGCGAGGATTCTGGGATGCTAGGAGCCTTGGCCGTTTTTGCCGAGCCCTATTTTTGGTTGTTTTTGTCTTTTCCCTTTTTATTTTTAGTTCATTCGCTGTTGTAACCTTGGATTTATCTTAATATATTTTTTTTTGTTGAAAAAAAAAATCAACTAAGAGGAAAAATTATTCTGTGCGGTCATCGGATCATCCAGAGACCAATCAAAGTACACATCATCACCTGGTACATAGCAACGGTACATAACAAAAAAGTGATGTGGCGCATTCTGATTCGCCTCTGGACAACGTTTGGTGACTGCACAAAATAATTTCTAAAGACACATCACATACGTAAAATTTAACCCAAGATCTCTTAATTTATAGTCAAAACCCTCAACTAACAGACTAAAGTGAGCTGAGTGATTTGAAACTTGCATATATAATTTGTAAGTGAATTTAATTTAATTTACTCAAAAGTCTCAAAAAAATATAAAATATAAATTTTTTTTTTTTTTTTGCACAAAAATGCTCGCATATATGATTTCAATGTGGAGTAAGACAAAAAAAAAAGGCAAATATATACAAGAAAATTTTCAAATGGGTCATCTAATTTATTCCAAAGGATCAAAGTAGTTTTTGATTATATAAAAGTATCACTTTGATCTTTGACTTTTTAAATAAAGAGCAAATTAGTTCTTCATGAGATCATTTAGATCCTTATTTCAAAAATTCAATAAACTAAAATGAGATTTTTAAATACTTACCTATCATTTTGATCCTTCATATATAATAAGAGATCATTTTGATCATCATCATCTCTCTCTCTCTGTCAATCATTAAACTTATTTATATGTAAAAACCTTCCATCAATTTACTCATCAATGGATCAGCTTGAGACCTCCTCAAGAAGCTTATACCTTCTCACTCTGCCTCTGAAAGGCTGCCTAATTACCCTTCCTGAACCCGTCAACACCATATTTGATTTCTCCTTCACCTCCGATTTCGTCGCAGGCGGCGGCAATCCTTCCGCAGCCAGCTTCAGCTTCTTCACAGGCTTAATGGTGAGATGAAGTAAAGGAACTCCTCGCTGTAGCTTCGACGCCATGAGAAGAGCTTCGCCGGAGGAAGACGAGCTGCTGCTACCATCCGACATAGGTTCGCCGGCGATCGATTTACCTCGCGCTTCTCTCAGACACCAGTTGCAGTTACTGTATGCCTCTGCCTTTGGGTACAGCTCGCTGCAATATCTGCAGAAATAATTATCTGATGTTTTACAAAACGTCCAAAAAAATATTTTTTTTCCAAATTCTATAAATAAAAATAAAGATTTTTTTTAATATAAAACTATTAATCAAGATTCATATTATATTTATCTAAAAATTTATTTTAAGACAATTTTTTTCTACAATAAACCCTAATATTACTCTGTGACAGCAAAATCCTCATGAAACTATCTATAAGATCTCCAACCTAAAAATCCATTTTCCACTTCAAAATGTAGTCATTTTTCTCCATTCGAATGTCATTTCTTCATCTTTCGTGCTAACTGCGAAGCTAGTCATCTTTGGCACGTTTTTCTCCTCTTTCGTGCGCCTCTTCGGCAAATCCCGCATTGAATTTTTTTGACATAGGTGAACAGTCCGACGCCAATATTTGCGTCGCACTGTTCGCCTACCGTAATTTGACGTGCGATTTAGAATTCGAATGAAGCAAATGGCGGATGACATACGATGGTACGGAGTTCAGTTGGAGATGATCTAAAGACTCCTATCTTTATCATCACTCTGTTCTTCACTGTTCTAAAAGATTTTATAAATGATCTATGAATACATATCTCTAAACAAGCATCAATCTTTAAATAAAATAAGCGATGATTCAGAGCTTCTTGAAATCAATCTTTCTACAGTATTTCCATCCAGATTACGTGGTCTCAAATTTTGCATAATTGATGCAGGCTAAAACAAAGCAGAAAGAAGAAAGAACTAAGCTGTTTCTCACTTGTGTTGGGATCTAAAGATACATGACTTGCATCTAAAGAGCTGTTCAGGGAGCCCGAGATCGCCGCACATACAACACACAATCGCCGGCGAAGTCGAGGACGCTGAAGCAGATGGCGCCTGTGAGCCTCCTGAGCCCGCCATTAATAGAACAATCGATTGAAGATTTGTTGCAGAAGAGAGAATAACTGTAGCAAATATCTGAGCTTCAGATATATAGCAGATGATGAGTTAATTTATGCTGTAGGGTGGAATCGTTTGATGGGCTAAAGCAATAGCAGGTCAAGATGGCATTCTCAGAAACTTTTTAAAAAGCAATTTGATGCTTATCTTCCAAGCGTTTGTTTGTGCGATTAAATTTAGTTGACGGGAACTGACCTGCTGTCATCAAAAGCTAAAACCAATGTTGAGATGTTTAGGTGTGCATCACTAATCTTCATTAATTTTATTTAAAAAAAAAAAAAGAACGTTATGACTGCTTCTGCCAACGCCACATGGCGCTTTAAGGGACGCACTTTGGGCAAATGAAGAGACAGGTGTAGCACTGAGTGGTATTAAAATGAATAATATTATATCAGAGCTGAAAAGAATTACAAGTCTGACGATGAGAAGTATAGAGTAAAAGAATATTTTATCTCCATTACCTATATTTTATATTGTATGGAGTGGTTGTCCTGCATGCATCATATGTTTTTAACAATGGGCGCAGCTGCACAGGTGGCCTGATTTGATGAGATCAGAAGTGTGGAACACTGTGGCTGAAAGTGAGGGAGGATTATGACATAAATATATAGAGTTGTTGGATGTATTCTTTGATCCATTCTTTGAAGAAATATAAATAATTTTTTGTTGATATAGCTAGATCAAGTTAAAAAAACAAGGGTTTTAGGAAGAGAGAGAAATAAGGGCTCTATGATTTTTTTTTTGGAAGGATTAGCTCACATTCGGGACGGTAGAGAGATAAATAGATTAATGTCTTAGTTTTAAACGAAGATTCAGTACACATGGATATAAAGAGAGAGGTGAAAGAATCATAAAAGACATCATAATTTTTATGTGAAAAATTCTGAAAAAGGAGAAAAATCATATGTCTTGCCCTGTTGAAATGAATCCACAAGTATTTGTTGATTGCAAATGATGCCCTTCATCAAAGAAAGGCTTTGTCTCAATATAGAAAATATATAACACATTACATAATGGGAGTATGAAGAATCTAGTGATATGAGAGTCATTCTCAAAAGAACGTTGGCTATTTGTTTGGTCGGTATGATCATAGTTGGGCTATAGAGTTTAGAGGGGCCGTAGTTAGGAGACTGGGGTCGTAGGGACAGTAGTCGGCGGGCGACGGTGGTTGGAGGGACCGTAGTTGGTGGGTGAGGGAGGTTGGATGAATCATTGTCAACAGGTGATAGAGTTCGGAGGGACCATAGACAGCAAGAAACAATGGTATGAGGGACCGAAGTCCACGAGCGATGGGGGTTGGAGGGACCATAGTCGTTGGGTGATTGTGATCGGAGGGATAATAGTTGCCTGGCGACGGTGGTCGAAGGGACCATGCATAGTCCGCGAGCGACGAAGGTTGGACGAATGTACGACGATGGAAGTCGGGCGGAGGTTCGACGGAGATGGTCGACAGACGTCCATCAAAGGTGGTGGTCTGATGGTGATGGTTCTCTAGGATGGTTCAAACCTCAGAGTTCTCTTAAATTTCTAGTCCATGATCTAAGCTTCCAAATATCCCAACCCCCTTTCATGTGCAAAGAAGGGATAAATTTACGAAGATTTTAGCCTATGAAATAGATTATTCGGGAGCTTTTGTTAACCTCTTTAATTATAGGCAAATTATTGCGTCCGGTGTCCGGATTCGTCCAAACACCAATCCGGTGTCTCCACGTCACCAAAATACATCGGAATCCGGTGTATTTGAGTGATTTGGCGTCACCGGATTGGATGTCCGGACATCCGGTGACCGGACGCAATAATTCGCCTTAATTATGACTCTACGTTACCCTTTGTGGGTCTCCAATGATATATTTTACGAGTAATTGTTACTCTGTCATTTCAACCTAATTCCACATAGTTATCCACTTTACCCTCTTTTATTTATCCATGATTGATAATTTCTAGTAGATAAATAAGATTTTAGAATTTACACTGTGAAGTTCTGTCTTTGAAGAGAAATCAAAGAAAGATTGACTTGCCTTGTGACTTTACTTAGAAATATGATTCACTTTCTTGTTCATTACACAACAAATTTCAAAATTTTCTTTGCATATTTTATCTCCACTTGTAAATAAAAATGCAAAGTAGATGCTATTTTCGATAGCTACAGCTTCGTTTGGGATAATTTTTTATCACTATTCTTTCGCTATTTTCTTTAAAAAAATTGTACTAAAAATTATTATAAAAAACAGTAAAAAATTATCTAAAAAAAAGCCTATAATAAGAGAATGATTCTCTTCTAAAGTGGCAAAGATTTCTCCACTTGTTGGTTGCAATAAAGAGTTTCACTCAAGTAGGAAAATCTTGAATTATAATGAGCTTATTCATTTGAATTAAAAATTTTTGTATAAAAAAATTGCATCATAAAGCAGTAAAAAATTATCCCAAGAGAAATCTAATCTTAGGGCTTAATTATGCTTAACAACAAATTAGCTTTAGGGTTATTGACTTTAGTAGAAAGACCGCAACCATTAAGATGATTAAAATACAATTAATTATAAGGGTAATCCCAGAACATTTTTAATTAATGAAAATTAAGCCAGAATTGACTCTGAAGAAACGGTCAAGCACTACGAGTTGGGTCTGAGAAATTAATATTTGATAAATAAAAAGATTTAGGACAGATCAAATTAAATTACAAAAAAAGAGTCAAAAGTAAAAGTAGTTTTTAATTAACGGTAATTCCTTTTAAGAATCTGCAATTGAAAATCGCTCATGCAATGGACGCGTATAAGGAATACAAATTACCCCGCATGCGACCGGGTGGTTGGTCCATCGATTATGCGGTCAGCTGATGCTTGACACCGTCCACGTAGATAAAAATGAGCGGCCATGATTTGTTTAAGCACATTTGTTTAGGCCCTTTTTTTGTTACAAAAAGACAAAAATAGCATTTTTAATTTGTATTTGAAAACAATAAAAAAGTTTACAGCTGTTTTTTTAAAAAATTTATACATAAAAAATACTTTAAAAACAATAAAAAATTAGCCTCGTAGCCATAATTATTTGTATTTATATAAGAGAATATTTTTAAACTAGGTATTATTTAAAATTTAATAATGTAATTAAATATTGAAAACAATAAATTTAAAATCAGGTAAAGTCGCCGATCAAACGGGCGATTTATGCTGACTCAGGCTTGCTGAGTCATGTGCCAGTCGCCGAAATAACATGCAACTTATTAAAAAAAAATTACTATTGTAAGTTGCCCGTTAAATATGCGACTTGCTACAGTAAATTCTGAAAAATAATTTAAAAAAATAAGTGAAAAATATAAGAAATAAATATACTTGAAAAATAATAAAAAATAAAAATAAAGAAAAATAATATAATTATGATATTTGCTTTTGAAGCCTATGTTTAAGGAGAAATTTTGAATCGTTAAAAAAAAAAAAAAAACTATGAATCGTTATTTTTTTTTTCTGTCGCTTTAATTTTTGATATAATGCCTATCCATTAAATATTCCAATTAAAATTTTAATACTTTCAAAATAAATAAAATTTTTATCAAATTTTGATGAATATCTATTTTTTAAATGATTAACATCTATTAAAATATAGAAATTATAGCTTACATTAACATTATTTATTTTTGTTTTTTCTCTATTTTTTAAGTATATTTATTTAAAATTTTTTCACTTAATTTAATTTTAAATTATTTTTCAAAATTCACTATAACAAGTCACCCGTTTAACGGACAACTTACAATAGTAATTTTTTTTTTAAATAAGTTGCATGTTATTTTTGCGACTGGTTACATGACTCATCAAGTCTGAGTCAGCATAAGTCGCCCGTTCGATGGACGACTTTGCCTATTCTTAAATTTTTTTTTTCGATACTTAATTACATTATTAAAATTTTAGAAATACCTAATTTAAAAATTTGTCCTTTATATAATTTGCTATCGAAGCATTTTTCGTATATGACAATAATTTTATAAAGCATAATTTCAAAATAAATAAAAAAACAGGATATTATTATATGAACTAAAATTTTTATGCATTTTTTTAGTGAATTCTTTATTTGATTTTTTTTAGCATGAGATTCTAATATTTGTCATTTTTAGAATTTTTAGAGACATTATGGTTAATTACTCATTTATTCATAAGTTTTCATTATATTCATACATTTTTTATGCCCCATTAGATATAATTAAATTATTTAAGTATAGTTTTAAGGGTATTTTAATAAATACAATTCTCATTATTCTTTTAGTATCATAAGTAAAGTCATTAGTTTCATCGGGGATAACTTTCTCAATACTTAGATTTTCATATCGCAAATACAATTTCGATAAAAAAATATTGCAATAAAAATCTACTTTCTACAATATTAAAAAATCACTTTCTCTACAACACTTTATAAAATAATAAAAAAATTTGTCTAAAGCAAAGACTTTATACAAGGCCTAGAATCTCAAATCTCTTAATTAAGAGCCAAATCTCCTCACCAACAAGCTATATTAGTTATATATTTATAGAAGAATCTTTGAACCAAATATAATCCAACCAACCAGCATTTGGAAAGTTCTCAAACTATACTTGGCTATAGAATTGCAGAGAACAATAGCAGGTCTAACAGTAATAGAAAGTTCTTATTGGCATAGCAGTAACAGTTCTAACTAAAGGCAGCGAAGATGTCAGGCAGTTAGTCTCATGAATAATTGATTCCAGCTTGGTATGGATCAAAATGTTCATTATGTTGTTGAAAAATAGTCCCAAATTCTCACAAATTATCATAATATAAAGAGGAGGTTCCATCCCCGAAAAAAAAGAAAGCCATCGTTTCATTTTCAAGCTAACAAACATGCTTTAGTTCTTTTCAGAAGACAAATCTCACATAGACTATAGCTACTAAAACACTAGTTAGAAAGCTGTTATAAGAAGCAGTAAGAAGCCGTCGTCTCAAATGAGATTAATTATTTTGTGCAAATGCCGAACGCCATCGGAGACCAACCAGAATGCGCCACGTAACGTCTCGCTCGGTACCACGGCTCAGTACTGCTTGGTACCGCTAACATGGCATATTTTGATTGGTCTCTAAACTGCATTTAGCGTCCGGACTCCGCAAAGAATAATTTGGGTAGGTACTATAGATACACTTAGAAAGGAGGTTAGAGGAAATAAAAAATTTTCACACAATCACTAGAATGAGGCAATCCCGAGTGCACAAATTTATCATACCCAATACATTGCATAATAACTTATGATAGTTAACAACATAAGGAAAATAAACTTAAATTTTTTGAAATTTACTGCAGATCCATGAACAAAGCAAACAAAGAAAGATTAAATGTGCTTATTAGATGAACAGAAAAAATAATGTCAACAGGGTTAGGAATGAAAAGTGGTGGATGTTAAATAATGTAAAATTGTAAATAGAAGCTTTTCAAAAGGATTTACACATTACTTAATAGGAACAAATGAAAAATGAGAACTAATAAATCCAATCCAAATATATGGGATAAGGCTAATGATAATGATGATAATTCTATCCAATAACTTAGAGTTCCAATTCAGCATCAACACTAACCCAGTCTTAGGCTTGTTAACTGTACTTCAAACAGATAATTGAGCTTGTTAACTGTACCCTAAACAGAAAATTAGAAAACAAACCAGCCAATTATTTTCCTGCAAGGCATAATCACTACTGGTATTGCAGCTTCAATCATAAGTGTATTTTTCTGGAGTTAACAATATGCCCTCCTAAAATGGTGATAAACAACCTAAACACCTAAGCAGATTGAGTATGCTACATAATATAAAATGAGGAAATGAGAGATAGGAAGTCCAGGTACTTATAGTTAAGAGAAAAAGGCCAAAAGTTTCAGTAGCTGAGACCATTTATCATAGACATCAAAGGTTTGGTAGCTTATGTGCTTACAGGCAACTGACATTACGGTCCACCTCCCCTGAGAACACCTCTACTATTGCTACCACAAACTAAGCTTCATCTATCTGATCCTGTGAATGATGAACACTTCTATTCAGTTAAAAGTTCATATTTTCTCGAAGCTAGTTTATGAAGAAATGGTTACCTGAGCATCAGAAGTCCAGAGAGTGAGATTGTCTCGCAATAACTGCATTATAAGAGTGCTGTCCTTGTAAGACTCCTCACCCAGACTATCCAGTTCTGCAATAGCCTCCTCAAATGCCTAGATAAACAACAAACAATTTAATGACATATTGATATAGGTAAAAATTAACTTTGTATTTTATCCATGGTGATTTTCTTTATTTGGTAGAAACATTTACATTTGTATACAGCCAAACGGTGAATTATTTAGTAAGTAATATATTTGTATACACCCAAACAGTGAAAATGGGTCATCACATTGGTAAGACAACCGAGATTATTCATTGAAATGGCGGACAATGCCCTGGGAACAATTCAGGTCAATCTTCTTTCTTCTTACCAATTCGATCGGTTTTCTTTTTTCTTCCAATTCAAAGGTACCAAAATGTTTCATAGCGGAGAAGCAATCTTTGGTCATTTAAAAATATGCATCTGGATCATGCATGTTATCTTAGGCTTCATTTGAGACGGGTTTCTTATTGCTTCTTAAAACAGTTTTTTAGAAAATTTTATACTAAAAAACTGCTTTAAGAAGCAATAGAAAAGCCGTTCCAAACGAAGCTTTAATTTGTAAGCTTACATGCAGCAAATGCTAGAAATTGGTGATTGGAATCCATAAATTAGCAGTAATACCGTAATTAGTTACAAATCCAAGCAAGCCTAACATTCAAAAGATGGCTCAAAATCATGCAGGGAAAGACAATATTGTTTGACCAACATTTAAAGTGTCAAGTAATTAATACACAAATTTGTCTTAAAAACCAAAAAAAGTAAACGCTAATAATTCAATATATCTCAACAGACTATGGATTCGGATGATCGAAAAGAAAAGCTGGAGAATCCACAAAAACAGATATTTCTTATATAGAAATGAGATAGGAATTATGTAGCACATATCCTATTGGCATCAGAATGCATTATAGTCCTCAGCTACAATTAACACCACTATGAACCACTAATTTCACCAACTGAGATTTAGCTTCAACGCTCAACCTAGAAAATTTTTAAAACTGGTTTGCCTAGCCTCAAGGGCGGATCCAGCCTTAATTTTCAGGGGGGCAAAAAAGTGTAGAGATTTTTTTTTTGCCTTGAAGTCAGCTTGACCCCTATTTGTTATATCCTTGATCATTGTACGTTTCGAAGATATGTCGGGGATCCAAGGGGGCAGCGCCCCCTAGCGGGGTTCGACCTGCCCGGTCAGGTCACGGGGTCAAGGGGTAGCACCCTTGTGGGGGTTTCCGGGGGCAGCGCCCTCAGAACAAATTTTGATTGTAAGAACATTTTTAAATTTTATTTACTATTTCTCTTTGTACTTCACAACTAGCGATTTTGGAGGAGCCATTTTGCTGAATAAATATTTGGTAAATTAAATCAACAAACAACATCAGTAAATGGTGAATAAGTAATAGGATTTTGTTTGTGAAGTAAAAACATAACTGGAAACGATGTGTGAATCACAAATTGGAGTACGAGGCTATGTGATGTGATGCATGGATGGAGTTACACAAGAGTTAAAAGAGAATTAAATTCTAGCTCAACCAATTATATAATCATGTATCAAAGTTAAGTCGATTACAAGGAATTCGTGATGTTCAACTTGCTAGGCAAAGAAATTTCAACAAGATAGCCGAACTATTTAAACAAACACAAAGGAAAACATAAAGCTAATACTAGTAAATAAAAATCCCACAATTAATACGGAGTTGTTCACACCTTGAGACCTTTTTTTCTCTTTCCTACGAAGACTAGGTTGAGCGGCGGAAGATCGTCCAAACTAGTATTGAGGTTGCCACGAGGAGGGAGGAGCCAAGGAACGTCGTCGTGGGGAAGGATCTCGGAGGTGGAGGGGGCACGGTAGATCGACCTTTGATGATCCACGTGTAGACGGAGAAGTGTTCGTCGATGGAATCCACTAGCGTTGGTAGGATCTGGTCCAAGTATTCTTCGACGGTGTCGTCGAAGACAAAGCCGACGTCGAAGAACTGTGATCTAAGGATGTTGACCCTTCCGTTGTTGTAGTACTCAAACCCGAAGTTCCACTCGGGTTCGTCCATGCATTCTTGCAAGGGAAAACGGGTGGTCGCCGCAAGAAGATCTCCAATGGGGGGAGAGAGGGGCGGCGGCTTGGAGATGGAAGAGGGCCGGCGGTGGAGCAAGGGTGAGGGGCGGGTTTGCTTGAGATTAAAACTGAAATTTAATTTCAGTTTAATGTAATTGGGAGGGAAGAATTAGGGATTTGAATTTTCAATTAATGTAATCAATGCATTAAATGAAAATCAATTAGGGGGAATGTTAAGGGGGAACCGGCGGTAGGAAGAGAGGGGATTAGGGAAATAAAAACTGAAATTATTTCAGTTTTAGTATAAGTGGAGGGAAAAATATTTAATCCTAATTTGAATTTCAAATAGGATTTGGGAATTAATTGAGTAATTAATGGGATTCCCCATAGGGGGCCGGCGGCATGGCTAGAGAGGGAGGGAATTGGGGAGAGAGGAAGGGGGATTTCCAAATAGGATTTGATGACTAGGAAAATTTGAAAATAGATCCAATTTCATGTAAATTTATTTTTGGATTTATTCAAAAACTTTCCACAAATAGAATTTCCAAATTTGGAAAGAGAGTGAAATTTGAAAATCAAATTTCAATGAGGAGTTGGGGAAGGAGATGGGGAGAAGTGGTGGAGAGGGAGGGTGGCCGGCGGCAAGGTGGCCGGCCGGCGGGACTAGGGTGGCCTGCGGGTTGGGCTCCAAAGATGAAAATGCTCACTAAAATTTAGCTCCTTCCAACGGTTGACTATTGCTTGTGGGAGATTTGGGTAGAGAAGATGAAGGTAGCATGTAACGACCTCGAGAACTCACTAAGAGATCTCTAGAAGAACTCACAAAGAGATCCAAAGAGGGCACTCACAAAGAGAACACAAAACAGATTTTCATTTAATAATTCAATAATCCTCATACAAGATACAAGGGGCCATATAAATAGGCTCCAAATAAAAGTAAATGCAAAAGTCTAAAATGCCCCTTGGGGCTACAAGAGCAACTAATACCCTCAGGGGTAAAATGGGAAAACTAAGAAAATAAATGCATAACATATAAACTGCTAGTACAAATAAAATCAATAATAGAGGCTCTCCATCATGGTCGTCGATCTCTGTGGTCGTCTCTGATAAACGCGCCTAAATCTCCTATCGATGACCTCATCACTATGACGCGGTTGCTACTTATTACACACCTCCAGCTAATCACTATGAAGTCAGACATTACTTCTTTTGCCTAGCACTCCAAATGCAACCATGTTCAGTTCTAGACAGGAACCACCGACAGAAAGTGATAATGCTAAGTTACAAGACTCCAAAACCACAAGCAACGTTAGTAAGGAATAGTGCTAGGTGTTTGTTGTTAGGCTGGAAATGCTGCACAGTTCGCATATTATGCCATCAGTTGAGAATGCAATTTTCTGTGCTTTAAAGCGGTTAGTAGAAACATAGCTTATCTTGGCCTGTTGGTTGACAGCTTAGGCTTCCAACTAAGAGATCTTGGGTTCGAGTCTTTGTGTATGCATTGTGTGTGTGAATTTGCCTTAAATGATCTAAATGGCCAAAAAAAAAAGCGGTTAGTAGACAGTAAAAGTTCTTGAGAGATGCTATTTTTTTAAGACAAGCTCGCTTCATGCACATGCACAACCAAGAAAGAGCGAGACTCCCTCGAGGAATAATGACTTAAAAAGGCAATGATATCTAAACCCATGAGTGAGTTTAAAGTCAAGAGAGGAGTGCTGACCTCACTTTTAAAAACAAAAAGAAGTGAAATTTCAATCTAAAATTTTCATATTCTTCAATATTCAAAATCTCTTCGATTAGTTTCTTTCCTCTTGGAAAACGATTGTACCAAAGGCATAACATTCCTAATGGGTTATATAAAAGTTGTTAATGTCATTTGTAATGCGGAGGAAAGATCAAAACTTCAGTATTAAATCTTTTCAAATCTTTCAAACTTAAAATACTTCTCGCTCTAATAGTTAGGATAACTCATCAGTATGTCTGACTGTAGTCTGAGTTAAGGAGCGCTAATAAGGGCTTGGATCTTCGAATCTCATTTCTAGTGTGACATTAGGTATATGCTAGAGAACCTTTTCCAAGTCACCCAATTCGTCTTTTAGGAATAGGTGTGAGTCCCACACTTAGGCATCCTTTCCCTTATGACTCATTGAGCTAGTGTTGGAGCACGCCTTTTACAGACACCTTCCTAGTTTAACCTTCCATACCAAATGTTTTAAGTTGTCCTTTAAGAATAAGTGTAGGTCCCCACACTTAGGCATCCTTTCCCTTAGGACCCAGTTACCTAGTGTTGGAGCACACCTTTTACAGACACATTCCTAGTTTAACCTTCTTGACCAGATATTTTAAGTTGTCCTTTAGGAATAGGTGTGAGTTCCCACACTTTGGCATTTTTCCCTTAGGATCCGGTTAACTAGTGTTGGAGCATGTCATTTACAAGCATCTTCCTAGTTTATCCATCCAAATATGTCAGTTAGTCTTCCAAAGGATACGTGTGAGTACTCACACTTAGGCTTCTTTCCTTAGAAGTACCCTCTAGTTTGTTGGAATAGGTGTGAATCCCATACTTAGGCTGCATTTCCTTGAACTAGAATGAATTTAAACTTTTAACCCTAGAGATAGGTGGGGATTCATATGTTCAGATACCCTCGTTTTAGAACGAGGGACCCCTTCAAATTCAATCTAATTGAATTCATCACATCTACTAAATCAAATTAACTTTAAACTCTTCATCTCATGTCAAGCTAAAGAACTTGAAAAACATCAGTCAAAATCAAATTTTTACTTCTTTTTGGATCTTGTTGATTACTTCGGTCAATGTCAATATGTGTGGCGTATTCTTACAGAGTCCACCACATATTCTTACAGTCCAATTGTTGAACTCACTTTTAGTGAGGTCGACCTTCCTCTATGGTTCTCCTAGCACTTAGGGCTCCTTACCATAGTGTAGAAGTCTGTTGACCTCCATATAATATCCAAAGAAGAATAAAAATGAAATGTATACCTGCTCCAATCCATCAGGTCCACGAATATTGTCGGATATCCCGCATACCTCGGACTGTCGAAGGATCCCCGAAATCCTACGAGCTGCTCTGATTTGCGATCAAATCCCGCGAATCCAGCTGAAACATCGCGTACCTCGGACTGCCTAATCGATCAAATCCCGCTGCAACTGCGATCACTTCTCCGTTATTCCCGTGAACCGGCCTCGATCGAGCGTCCGCAGAGGTCGTTAAATAGCGAAGGAAGGGAGGCTTCTCGGGCTAATCCCGATCCCGTTGCTCTCCCACGATACTCCCTCTTCCCGCACAAGAGCTCACGACCTTTTCCATACTCACCTCCTCCACGCGAAAGCCCTGCTTTCGTCGCTGCTTCCACCTCCCGATCCTGTTTCCACTCAACCCGTCGCCTGCTCCCGCCGACCCCGGCTCCACACACGACCCTCCGATCTCCAACAACCCGCAACTCCTTCGGGTTTGTTCGATCCAGAGAAACAGAGAGAGAGAGAGAGAGAGAGAGAGAGAGAGAGAGAGAGAGAGAGAGAGAGAGAGAGAGAAGCTTCCTCTCTTACCTGAGCCGAACCCAATCCTCCTCTTCCTTCCGCCTCCCTCAGCGACTTTCCCTTCCTTTAAGATCGGAAGTTACACCATTTTGATCGGGAATAACAGCGAGATCCCGTTAGCTGAGAATGTAACTTTCTCCCTTTCGTGTGCTTCATTCGGCCAAATACCGTAAACCTCCCTAACCGAGAGAAAGGGGGAGAGAGGGATTAACTTTTTATTTTATTTTTTATTAAAATTAATTTTAATTATTTTAATTATATTTATCCTAATTAATTTTAAATTAATTATAATTAATTTTAGTTAAATGATTATAATTAATGTTCATTAATTATAATTAATTTAATTAAAATTAATATTAATTAATTATATTATAATCGGTTTATTATTAATTATGATTGATTAATATTAATTAATTAAGGTTAATTAATATTAATTAGTTTTTTTAATTAATTGAAATTAAATATAGTTAATTATCTTAATTAATTATAACAATTATAATTAATTACTTTAATTAATTATAGTTAATTTTAAATAAACATAATTATTTAAGGATAATTATAATTACTAATTAATTATAATTAATATCCTATCCTTCTCTTACCTCGAGCCGACACCGTCGACCCCGCACAGGTACAACTTCTAAACCCTAAAACCCCAAGAACCCGTTTCAACGCATTTGTCTAGACAAAACGACCACCTATGCACGCTTTTTTTAGCGTGGTGGGAGAGAGTGCGTCCCGATGCTTGCGACGAAGCGGGTAATCACCAAATTCCTTCTTCGAAGTTCGTATCGCCTTGGAAACCCCGCCTATGCACGCTTTTCTTAGCGTGGTGGGAAGGGATCCCGGTGCAATGCGCACGACGAAGCGGGGATACCCATAAGTACCCGCTTGCGGGGAAATAACTGTTCTTTTCTTGCAAAATATTTTCAAAAATAAAAAAAAACTTTTTTTTTACAAAAAAAAATACCCATGCATGCTTTTCTTAGCGTGGTGGGGGATCGAAAAATTACACGGCCGCGGTGTCCTCGAAAGAGGGCATCTACCATGCACGCTTTTCTTAGCGTGGTGGGAAAGGCCCAGTTTTCTGTAGTTTTCCCCTAAACGGGGGAGACGCCGAAAGGCTGCCGAAATTTCGGGTGAATGCAATGCTACATTTGGATCTCATTTGAACTCAAGAGAACAATTTGGAACTTGGACTTGATTGCACTCGGATGACATGCAAGAACGACGAATGGCTTGTAGCTGGACTCATTTGAACTCAAAAGACATTAATAAAATGCTTAATTCAAACTCAAAACCAAACTTGGATAAATGATGAAGGACTTGTGTAAGACTTGAGTCGGACTCAAGCTGAACTGAACTCAAACTTGATACTTGAACAAAGTTGAACTTGAACTTGATTCAATCATTTGAAATCAAACAAGGATTTGGTTTGGACAACAAGACTTGGACTTTCATTTGAACTCGAACTGAAACTTTACAAGACGACAGAGGACTTGATTTGAGCTTTAATTAAACTTAAACTCGCACTTGGTTTGGAAATCAAATGATGTAAGCAAAGACTTGAATCAATCTTGAATCATGATCTAAACACCAAATCAGACGGACAATAGAAGACAAGTGAACTTGAATATAATCATCAGAGAACTTGAATTGGAAATAGACTCATGCAAAGAATTTGTACTTTGATCACAAAGAACTTGGACTCGAATTCAGAAGAGAACTACAAGGAGCATGAGCCAAACTAGAACTTGGGCACCACATGAAGTTTAATACAAGAGAATTTGAGCTCAATTATGGAATGAGGGCTTTAACTTAGCAAATACTCCATCATATCAATATAAATGCTAGAGATTGAATGAAGAAATGTAGCATATCTATAAATGATCAAAGAGGTTCATGGAAGGGACAACAATCATACTATTAATACCAGCCATCATATGAAACATATGCATGTCATCTACACATTTGGAAGGAATATCCACCAGATGTGATTCACCTACAAGTATAAATCAAGGAACCTGTAATATAGTGGCCCTTCTATGGTCAGTGCAAGTTAGCATGCAAGCTGTGATCTACTCCAAAGGGGGTTAAAAGATTCGTAATGCTAATGTGACTTAAACCCTTGAATCAAATTGGTATGCATGCAACGATCAAATGAAGAATATGATAACTTGCCATGTAACAAACTAACAATAGATCTGTAAAATATTGAATGAAATATTTATGAATGATGGCAAGAGGTATATAATGATATGCTCATGAACAATACATGGAATGTATACATCAACATGAAAAATGTAAAGAAAATAAGAACAAGATTCTTATATGCATGCAATGATTTACCCATGGATATTGCAGGGGTATGCTCATGAACAGAATTGGAGATCTATCAATATCTCCACTATGGACATGATAAGCATAGAAGTCTACAACCAATAGCATGAAGCTTCGCACAATGTTGAAATCCTTCATGCTAGACAAAGGGTGAATATCAAACAAATGATGAATATCAAATTTATCATGTATATGCCAAATTTTCTTTAAAGGTTAGGAGTTTGCAATTGGAACTGGTTCATGAGCAACAATGTAGGCTCTTGATGAACACGATGATCATGTCAATCAATATGCAAATAACAACATACAACAATATTGAGAGGTTACAATAAGCATAACAGTGAATGTTGTAACACTCATACAGTCAACCATATTCAACCTTACAAGCAATACAATAGAAGAAGATTTCGCACAAGTCATGGAGTATAATGTGGAAGTTCGTATGATCAGCAACGATTCAACACAAAGATCTGCAATACATACATTCTCTTTACAAATATGGATGTATGTATAATATGTCACTTATGGTTAGATGCAGGAGGACTTCAGTAAATGCAGTATCCTGAAGTCAATTTCAGCCTATAAATGAAGACATCTTACCTATCTACATGTAGCAGTTGCAGATGTACTGAAAAGATCAAAGACCATAACAAAATGTATGGAGAATACGACAAGTGCAATCATATACAAGTATAAGGCAGGAGATTAGTTAGTGCACTATGACCCGCCTATAAAAATCAACAAATAGTGCACGACAGTCTACCTGTACGAAGCAGCGAACAACTCTATTCAGAAGCTGCTACGCCATGCCACCGGATCTGCAACATTCGTACAAGCAGACAGAAGGCGTCTACAATTAATTATAAAATACCCCATGCATGTGCACTATAAATTGTATACACATAGGTACACTAAAGGGGAAAATACAATCTAAACCCGCATGGGCCCCGGCGAGCATGTTATTGGTACACACGTGACGTCTAGGGATGCTGCGCGGGTTGACAAGTGAATTCTAGTTCGAACCCGATCCTCCTATACGGGTCAATAAGAGTCGACAAGGTTCGAACTCTCAAACAAATATACGATTGCTACGACCGATATATTTGTCTTAATACATTCATATTAGGCTTTTAAGGCCTACGACAATGAGAATTCACTATCAAAGGGTATAAAGCCTACGAAACCCGATCCTCGATCAATAGCTTGGTCGAGTTGACAGGGTTCAATCAACAAAAGAGAAATGACCCCACAACACCCCGATGATGGCCGCATTGATTGGTTATCTCAACCGGAGGGGTTCACAAATATTTTCAAATTCCATCCAAATGTCAGAAAATCTAAACTCCACAAAGTCCAAATCCAAAAAAAAAAAAACCAAAATCCTAGAAAACTCCACAAAAATCTCAAAATCCCAAAAATCCCAAAAATATTTAAAAATGAAATAAATCCATCAAAAACTTACATCCACCCTCCGCAACAGTTTACCAGGGTGGACAAATTCAAATAAACTCTAGCTCACAAAGAGCTAAATGCCTAGTCGAAAATATCACTAGGATCCATTCTCAAACCATTCTCTTGCCAGTAAGGACGTGGTACGTGTCCTCTAACCGGCAGTTTCGCCGCCAAATGGCACTGCAGGTAAACGGTTATGACCCGGGGCCCTCTGAACCGAGTGGTTTTGCCGCCAAATGGCACCACAGATAGCGGTTATGGCCAGAGCCAATACGCTCCTTAATGGCGTTAAATCCTTGAGATATGAATCAATAGGATATGATCGATAGGGCACAAAGCCCTCTGTAAGCTAAGGTGGATTTAAATTTGTCCCCTTAGACAAACATTCAACCCCGGTCTATAAGGTCCCCTTGGACGAAGCAACCCATGGCTGCCGACAAGGATCCTTCTATCAGGTTGGGTCGACTACCTCCTCTGACTAAGTAGACCATGGACCACGATGACACGGGACGACGAAACCATGGGATCTTGATCGGGTCTATCATCCATTCCCCCACCATCCGCTTTAAGTGCTAGATGGTGAATTTTCTAGTTTAAATATTAAATCTTTCCAAATTTCCAAGATTCTCAAATCCAAATTCAGTTCTCAAATACCCAAACCCATGCTGCTACTATATGCCAGATAACACGTATTCTATACGTATCTGATTGACGACTAGCCTTAATCGAAAGTTCTCTCTCACGATTGAGAGGGGTAATTAACTATAGGAGCTTGCGCCTATAGGAAACCAGAACTCAGATCATAAAGTCCTCACAAAATGAGGGCGAAATCTCTGGGTAGTGTCTTATCTACAAACCCATCTGCCTTCCAAAATTTACCTCGGAACTTAGTTCGTTAAAACTCCCTCGCCGAATAAGAAAAGCGAGTGGAGGCCGAGGCCGAATTTTCGGAGCCCACAAAGTCACCCTAGGATTTCCCTTAGGAGGATGTCAGATGATATAGTGTCGACTCAATCTCGATCGCATTGATTTGATTTCAATCAAATATGTTTACACCTAATCAAATTTTAATTAATTCGACTTCAAGTTAATGAAGGCCAATTTAATCTAAATTATGTTAAATTGTACAATGTCGAGTTAATTTAATTCAATGTAGGGTCAGCTCGACTCGATTTGTGTTTGATTCGACCTATACGCCGTCGTCAACCTATTAAATTGAATCGAGCCCAGTTCGAATTGATCATAACTAATCTAATTTCAATTGAGTGACGTCGAGTCGATTCAACTTGACTCGATGCAATTTAAGGCATGACAATTTTAATCGACCTAATTTGATCTGTTTCAACTCAATATAAAACAAATTAATATCAATTAGCATAAATCGATTTTCTTAAATGAGCCCAAATCCAAATATAAACAAAGTTTGGTTGCTTAATTCAACTTTATTTAGAAATTTAATCCTCTCAATTTGGCAAAGCAAGTTTCATCCCTTTGATTTGGAATTAGAGGAAGGGCAAGATGGTAATCTTTCTTCCTTAATAGCCATTATGTCAATTTAAGGGGGACTTGGGGGCGAGTTCATGCGGCTCGATTAGGGGTGAGAGCGGAGGCGACGACTGGCTCTTGCATGTGTTCTACTTCGGCGAATGGGATATGAGGTAAGGAGATGCTTGCGTATGCGTATCCTTCTCCCTCCGACCCTTTGATTCTAGCATGCGTTCCATCTGGCCGAGCATGAGAGGGCAAGGGGGCGGTCGGCTATTGCATGTTCTCCTCCGACTACTTTGTCAATGGTTGCTATTTGTTGGTAAAGAGCTATGCAATGATGGATGTTAGAAACACAATGAACATATACTATACTTCTTAGCATCTTCTCTTTTTCCTCACATTAACATTAAGTTAGCCATTTCATATGAATTGATGATGAGAACTGCATAAACATTTACAAACTAGAATGATTGAGTATAAAGCCCACTCCACCTACGATCCCGATGGTTGATGTGGAGTATAGGTAGAAGCTCCGACACTAGATTTCTTTAGTCTACATCTTTTCCATTCACATCACACTTCTTCATAAGCATGTATATAATTTAAGTGTGGCATCCTAGTGTAGGTAACATAGAAATAGGTGCACTATCCCTTAGCCTATGCACCTCCCAATTGTCAGCCTGGGATTAGGTTCCCCAACCGTTTAGCCTACAAGGTCCCCTTAGATGAGATAGCACATGGTTGCTGACAAAGATTCTTAGGTCAGCACTTGACCAGTAAGTTAAGGACATTGATGAACCCAGGACGATGGACAAACATGGGACTAAGAACATGATCTAATTCATGATCATTCGACTGATGAGGAAGAAGGCCATCTCATCATCTTGATCCATACCTTATGGATGACTATAATTATTACCACAAGATGGATATAATTTTCACATGATGAATAATACTTTTGCAACAAAAAATTTGGATTTAATTAAAACTTTTGATAATATATGTAAATATAATAACTATATCAATTTTTTGAAAGTTTGCAAAAACAAGCACTTCTTACATGCAAGTTAGTACACACAATGTATGAGGACAAAACATCATGTATACAGCAGCATTTCATGAGGTTCATGTAGCCTAGCACGAAATATAAATTTTATAAGAAGCATATGTGGTGTTGGTGGCTGCAGTTCTTGTAGCTCTTAACTCATGCAACAATTTGTGACTTATTGACAATATGATGTACCTTGGATGTAAAAACAACAAATAAAAAAGAAGAACATAGGAACACCACGATAGGGCTGATTTTCTTATTTCTTATTCAATAATAAAGTAAGATATAATTGATTTACCATTCGAGAGCTAGACCATCTCTCCTACAAACCCTAAACGCCATTAGGAACTCACAACAAACACCAGGAAAATAAACTCAACAATATCATACCCTAAACCATAGACAAACTCCGCTTGCCCTAGAACACAATAAAACAATTAGAACCTCCCTAATCAACACAAACATAACTTATCAAAACCATTCAAAATAATTAAACATGATTTAGAAAACATTCTTAAACAATTAAACATGATTTAGAAAACCTTCCTAAACAATTAACCATGATTTAGAAAACTTTCCTAAACAATGAAACATATTTTAGGAAATATTCTGATAGGAAATACTTGAGTTCGCAAGCAACCCTAAGGGAATACTTGAGTTCGCAAGCAAACCTATCACTAATTGGACAGAAAACAGCGAGAATAGTGCAAAAATCTGGGTGTAATCAGCCCCAAAAACAGTAAAATAGCAATAACGAAATAGCAAACCAACAATAAAGCAAGATACAAGTGATCCTCTATTCGAGAGGATGATCGTTCTCTCCCAATCTCTAGACGCAAGGTCTAGAGCCTCAAACTCCAAGAGAAACTCAAATCTAAGCATGCCTCTCCCTTCCCCCTACCTCTCCTATTTATAAGCTCTCCACCGTCCACCCCTTTCCTAAAAAAACAATATTCAAATAAATTTAAATACATGGGGTCCCACATATAGGCGGCAAGCTTAATTAGGTAGGAGTGAGGCGGTTTTGAACCGCCTCCTATAGTAAATTGCCGGCCCAGGTGGGGCCGGCTGAGGCGGTTCAGACCTGAACCGCCTTAAGAGGTGGTTCCACAGGAGCCTCCATATCAATATCGCCCTCCCAAAGAATCACCTTGTCCTCAAGGTGAAAATAAGGGAATTGCTGTGTTATCCTCTCATATGGCTCCCACGTGGCCTCGTAATCTGGGAGGTTCTTCCACTTGATCAACACCTCTTTAGTTCCATCTTTGTTTTGGCGAACCCATTCTAGCTCTAAGGGTTCTAGAACCACCTCTAAATCCTCAGTAAGTTTTGCTGGTAGCTCGGGACTGACTGTGTAGTCACCAATGGCCTTCCTCAATTGCGAGACATGAAAAATTGGATGTATAGTTGCTGCTTGTGGTAATTTCAGTTAGTATGCTACTACCCCAATCTTCTCCAGCACTTCATAAGACCCAAAATACCTTGGAGCCAATTTTTCGTTTCTCCTGTTGGCAACTGTCTTCTATCTATACGGTCGGAGCTTCAAGAACACCTTCTCTCCTACTTCAAATTGGATGTCCTTCCTATGCCCATCAACTTATTTCTTCATAATTTGTTTAGCTCTCAGTAAATGTTTTTTTTAACTCCTCTAGTATTCGGTCCCTCTCCTCTAAGTACTCTTCTACGGATGAAACAGGGGTACTGCTGCTACCAAAATGTACCAAGTGTGGGGGATCCCGCCCGTACAGTACATTGAATGGGGTCATCTGTGAAGCAGAATGAAAAGACGTGTTGTACCAGTATTTTGCCCATGATAGGCACTTGGCCCATAGCTTGGGTGTCTCTGACACAAAGCATCTCATAGTATGTTTCCAGGCTCTTGTTGACTACTTCCGTCTGGCCGTCTGTCTGTGGGTGGTAAGTTATGCTCCTTTTGAGAACTGTCCCTGTAATCTGAATAACTCTTTCCATAAATGACTAAGGAACACCTTATCTTTGTCTGACACGATTGCATCTAATACCCCATGCAATCTGACAACCTCTCTAATGAATGCTGAAGCCACTGTCACTGCGGTGTAAGGATGTCGGAGGGGAATGAAATGAGCATACTTGCTCAATATATCTACCACCACCAAGACCAATGTGAATCCTTCTGAACGGGGCAGCCCATCAATGAAATCCATAAATATCTCCTCCCAAACTCGTCCTGGTAACGCCAACGGTTGTAGTAGTCCTCCTGGTGACATAGCCAAATATTTGTTCCTCTGACATATTTCACATCTCGCCACCATATCTTCGACATCTCTATGAATTCCCTTCCAATAAAGCTCGATCGTAAATCTCTTGTAGGTTTTCTGCACTCCTGAATGGCCCCCAACTGCGCTTCCATGAAATTCCTGAAGTAAATTTGGGATGTGGATTGAGGTATGAGGTATCACAAATCTTCCTTGGTATAACAGTTTGTCTCACTCTAAAGAGTACCCTGGATGGCTACTCTCTTCTTTGAGCAAATCTGTCCTGATCCTTCCCAATTCTTCATTTTTAGCACTTTCTTCCCAGATGACCTCCCAGTCAAGCATCAAAGGAACGGATAGTGCCACAATCTGCAGCTCCCTCATACATCTGGACAAAGCATCAGCCGCTTTATTCTCCACCCCTGGTCTATACTGAATCTCAAAATCGTATTCTGGCAGCTTAGACAACCACCTTTGATGCTCTTTCGTCACCATCCTCTGTTCTAGCAGGTATTTCAGGCGTTGTTGATCTGTCCTGACAAAGAAATGCCTCCCAAGCAGGTAGGGCTGCCATTTCTGGATGGTCAAAACGATGGCCATTAATTCTTTCTCGTAAATTGATATCAGTCAGGCTCTAGCCGTCAATACCTGACTGAAATAGGCAATGGGTCTACGATTCTGCATTAGTACTGCACCCAATCTGTACCCAGAAGCATATGTCTCCACAAGGTATGAGTGAAATCTGGCAAGGCTAGGACCGGTACCGTAGTCATCGCCTTTTTTAAGCTCTCAAATGCTGATGTGGCCGCCTCCCTTGTAGGAATCCGTCCTTCTTCAACTGTTCAGTGAGTGGCCATACTAGGGAGCTGTATCCCTTAATGAACCTTATGTAGTAGCCTGTCAATCCTAGGAATCCCTTTAACTCCTTCAGATTTTTCGACATTGACCACTTTAGCATTGCTTCAATTTTGAACTGATATGCCGCCACTCCTTTTGAGACCACATGGCCAAGTACTCCACACTGGCTTGTGCAAAACAGCATTTCTTCAAATTAGCCCTCAGCTGGTGCTCCTCCAGTACTTCTAACACCCTTTTCAAATGCGCTCAGTGCTCCTCCTCTGTCCTGATGTAGACCAGGATGTCGTCGAAGAATACTAGTACAAATCTTCTGAGATAAGATTTAAAAACCTTATTCATAAGGGCCTAGAAAGTAGCGGGAGCATTGGTGAAGCCAAAGGACATCACTAGGAACTCATAATGTCCTTCATGTGTTCTGAAAGCCGTCTTGGGTACATCCTCCCTCTTCATTTGGATCTGATGGTAACCCGATTTTAAGTCTATTTTGCTGAAGATCACGGTCCCACTTAATTCATCTAGCAGCTCATCTATGACGGGTATAGGAAACTTGTCGGGTACATTTTTCTTATTGAGTGCTCTGTAGTCTACACAGAAACGCCAGCTTTCATCCTTCTTTTTCACCAATAGAACGGGGCTAGAAAAAGGATTGATACTAGTTCTAATGATCTCTGCCTCCAGCATCTCTCTAATTAATCTTTCTATTTCATCATTCTGGAACTGAGGGTAGCGATAAGGCCGGACATTGATGGGCGCCACACCCTCCTTCAATACGATGGCATGCTCCTGCTCCCTCTGAGGTGGCAATCCCTGAGGTGGCTGAAACACCTCTTGGAACTGCTGAATCAATGACTGAATGGAGAGGGGTATGTCTCCTCCTCCAATATCGCTTCCTCCAAACTGTGTAACTCCACCAACTACCCTCTGCCTGCCAACTGGATGTCACTCACCATCGTTTTATGAGAAACCAGGGATTTGGAGAGCCCCGCATCCCCCTTAATCACTACCTTTATTCCATCCACCATCAACTCCATCGTGAGTGCTCCCCAATTTACTTTGGTGTCTCCCAAAGTTTGCATCCATTTCATCCCCTAGATGACGTACGTGCTCCCCAGCTCTAGTGGAAGAAAGTCCTCCCTCACCTGTATCCCTTGGATCGTCAGTCGTACTCCTCTATAAATCCCTTGACCTTTCTCCATCTTCCCCTTACCCATCATCACTCCGTAACAACCACTGTCCACCAATCTCATTCTCAGTTGGTCTACGACCTAGGTGGAAATGAAATTGTGGGTAGCCCCACTATCAATCAACACCACAACCTCTCTGTCCTCTATCTCTCCCTTCACTTTCATGGTGTGATTCATAGTGAATCCTACCACTGAGTTTAGGGAAACCTCAGCCAGATCCAAGTGTAGCTTCTCCTCTTCCTCTATCTCCTCCTCACCTCCCTCAGTTTTCTCGTCATTGCAGACGATGAGAATCTAAAGAGTTCGGTCCTTGCACCGATGTCCTTGTGTATACTTTTCATCGCATTGGAAGCACAACCCCTTAGCCCTCTTCTCATGCATTTCTTTCTCTGTCAGCCGCTTGAAATTCCCTCCTCCTGTTTTCTACTTGGTGGCCTCTTTACTCCCTCTTGTTGCAGGACCTTTAGGTGCGAGATGAGTGGTTGTCATTCTGTATGTGCCCCCGATGCTGCTACTCCTGGCTCCCTTCTCCAAATTCTTCTGATTTTCCACCAGTTGGCCCAACCTCATGGCCTCCCCCAAGTCACGGGGCATCAAGACCTTCACTGCTGCTCGGATCTCCGACTTCATCCCTTTCATGAAATTTTCCTCCAACATTGTATCTAAGAGTTGCTCCACCCTGCTAGCTAGGTGCTCAAACTGTTCCCAGAAATCTGTTAATTATCCCTCCTGTGTCAGAGCAAAGAACTGCTCATAGAAGTCTCCTCCCCGATCGGTTTGGAAGCACTCTATTATGCAATCTTTAAATTCCCTCCAGTTCCTGATCGGCCTCCTATGGTCTCTCCACTGAAACCACGACAGGGCTTTCCCTTCCAAGCATAATCCAGCTGCAGTCAGCTTCTCCTCCTCCGTTAGCCCATTGACAGCGAAGTATCGCTCCACCTTGTAAATCCACCCATACACATCTTCTCCTTCAAATATGGGAATCTTCAACTTCCTCACCTTTTAATCCCCCTATAGCCCCGAATTCTTCCATAATTTCCCCTCTCCCAAGTGCTAGGTGCACCCTAAGTTTCCCGGTCTTCTCTTGCCTTGCCATAGCCCAAACCCCCTTCGAAATCCCCCCTTCTTTCTTCAAAATCGGTGCCTTGGCGGTCATAGTACCCCTTCTGGCGTTCCCCATATCTGCCTCCTCTTTCTCCCCTCTGAATAGACTCCATATGAGGTCTTCTTCCCTCTCCTTCTATGATTTCCACCTCATCTTCCTCCCTACGAATTTCAGAATTCGTACATTTTCCCTCCTCAAGTCGTCGTTTGGTTTTGAATTTCCATCATTTTTTTCATCATCTCTCGAAGATCAGCGACCTGGCCTTCCATTGAAGAGATCCTTTCCTCCACCGTCGTTTTGATTTGATTCATCTTCCCTTCAAGTCTTTCCTCCAAGGTATCCACTTTTTTGGTCTCCATCACAATTCGGAGTTTGTAGATTTACAAAAACAGGATTTGGAAAAGAAAAACAGCAACTTCTTTCTATTTGAAGCGAAAAAACTGCTGCTGGAATCCGTTGAAATTAGCCATCCACCGGTCCCGAGACTTGCTCTGATACCAATTTGATAGGAAATACTTGAGTTCGCAAGCAAACCTATCACTAATTGGAGAGAAAACAGAGAGAATATAGCAAAAATCTGGGCGTAATCAGCCCCAAAAACAGTAAAATAGCAACAATGAAACAGCAAACCAACAATAAAGCAAGATACAAGTGATACTCTATTCGAGAGGAGAATCGTTCTCCCCCAATCTCTAGACGCAAGGTCTAGAGCCCTCAAACTCCAAGAGACTCCAAGAGAAACTCAAATCTAAGCATGCCTCTCCCTTCCCCCTACCTCTCCTATTTATAAGCTCTCCACCGCCCACCCCTTCCCTAAAAAAACAATATTCAAATAAATTTAAATCCATGGGGTCCCACATATAGGCGGCAAGCTTAATTAGATAGGAGGAAGGCGGTTTTGAACCGACTCCTGTAGTAAATTGCCAGCCCAGGTGGGGCCGGCTGAGGCGGTTCTTTCTGAACCGCCATATCATATTCCTAAACAATTAAATACTTCGTTAATAGCATAAACAAAATTATGAAACCTTCCTATACACCCCCCCCCCCCCCCTTTATTAGGAGCCTTCCTAAATAATTTCCTAACTTTCCTAAGCCACTCCCTCTTGATTAGGAACCTTTCACACCTTCCTAGCTGTGGGACCCCCTAGCATTGCACAGTAGTTCATGCACTAACATATGAACCATAGCAGAATCATTTATTAAGATTGCTATAGCAAGTTGCGATCTTTTGTTGAGTGAGTTATGTAGCCTTGTGATATCTATGAATGGTTATTCCACGCTTATTTAGTCAATTGGAGATAATCCACTTTATTGTTACGGAAAAGCTAGAACTTGCGTATATTCTCATGTTGCTATCTACTTGAATCAAATAGAGAATTTGAGCTGCAATGATTTTTTTGAAATTGTTGATGTAAGTTAAGGATTAGATGCTTATAAATAGTAAATCATAATGCACATAAGAAAGTAAATTTTTTTAATTTGTTTAACTTTGGCATAAAACGGCGGCCTTTCAATGACCCGGTTAGGAGAGTAGAAGTATTAGATTTGACTTATGTTAAGAAAGGTAGAGGCAAACCTAAAAAGACTTGGTTAGAAAATATTAGGAATGACCTTTCTTTATTAGATTTAAACGAGAATTTGACCTTTAATAGGACAAAATGGAGAAAAAGGATTCATATAGCCGACCCCACGTAGTGGGATAAAGGCTTGATGTTGTTGTTGTTGTTGTTTAACTTTGGCATGCCCTAGTTGGGTGTTGAGTTCATTGAAAGCAATACATGTGTGACTACTAATGGTGGGACAAGTTATCTCCACATGCTTGTGGGAGATCTAGATTTTTGTGTTTGGTGATTTCTAACATTATTTTATTTTTTCTAAATAATTTGATATTGGTTTGAGAGTAAAATTGATTTTTAGTCAAAAAAACTACAACTGCTTTCTAATTATAGTGTGCATTCCAATCGAAATGTGGTTTTTAATGGCTTAAAATTTTTAGTTGAAATTTCCAGGTTAAATAAATCATTAAATTGTTATTTGGAGCATATTCTTTGTAATTTTTGGATTGCATCAAAAGTTAGCAAATAATTGTTTAAATGACATTCTTTGAACTACGAATTTCTAAATAATATTTGTGTGAACTTCATATGTTGCATCATCAGTTGCATTAGGATCCTAAACCTTGAGACGCCTTATATGAGGATGCATAGAAATTTATATGATATTTAACTTGAAAATTATGAGGAATAAAACTTAGTCCTAACTTTTAAAGCTTCTAAAAGAAGAAGAATCATCAAAAAGATCTGAGCATTTTATAATTAAAAAACTTTAGAAAATAGTTTACCTCAAGCAGTATTAAAAAAAAAAAAAAAGATATGCAAACACATTATAACAATAACACATTGCAATCAATCTAGGAATCTGAGATTATTTTACAACATTCAGCTTTAGCATGCACAGTGCACACACGGAATTTGCAAAAGTAAATTCAAAAACCTAATAGATCCAAAGAATTGATCCATGATTGAGAGGATGATTCATGCTTCAACTCTAGATGCCAGGGGATCATATGTTTCATAGACCAAAGCAATGTGTCTAGCCTTGAATTTTTAAGGACTTCTGAATGATTAAAATTAATTTAGGGTTTCATGTGATCTAGGATTTTATGATGGTCCGTTACAATAGAAAACCAAGTAAGATGTTCTTCTTGCAAAACTTAGAGCAATGGGACTAAGTGAGGGCATGTGTGAATGAAGCAGTTGAGTATTAAGAAGACGTGAAAGATTAAAATTAGTAAACAACTAGTATACTTTTAAACCTATGAGTTTGCTATAACCATAAGAGGTTCCTCTAATAAAAGTTCCTTTGTTCTGCTCTGCCTTTTCTTCCTCGCACTTCCAATACTCTGACTCTTTCCATGGCTCTCGGGAAAGGAGAGAGTGAGGGTTCAATTGGAAAAAGGAATAAGGGTTATGATCAATTAACATGGAAGAGAGACCATTGGTCTGCTATGAGATGTGGAGTGGAATTTTGCTTATTGAATTGATTAAGTAATTGAATGAACGAAAAATCTAATAGAAGTTATAGACATGTACTTGAAACATACTGGATAAAGAAATTATAAATATATAGAAAAAAAGTGAAACAACATAGAGGATGACAAGAAACCATAATTTTGTTAAGAAAGTATGGAAACAACAAACATAATAAATGCAACACATCATGAATAATTCGAATGCTGATAATTCACGGACATCATCAATATCAGTTGCAATATTTATATTATTCATCACACATTATTATGCAAGTGTGAATGCATCAAAAGATTCAATGATGAACAAAAACCTTCATTAAAAAAAAAGAAGAAATGGTACACTATCCAAAATGATAATATCTAAAAAGTCTATGACAAATAAATTACATAAGAATCCTAAATAGATGAAGTTGATCCAACTTTAAAAAACAATAGCCTATGATATTCATAAGAAGATGTTATAGATCGAGAAAATGACTTGAAATTACAAAATGAGTTTGCATAGGATAATTTTGAATTTGAATTGGCATGTAAAATAGATCATATTCTTGAATATAAACCTACACTTGACCAAAAATTTAAATAAGAGTTTAAAAGCAAAATTGAATATGAGTTCATATTTGAAAAAGAATTTCCCATGGAGATAAAACCTATAATTTGATGTGAAATTGGATCAATCCTAGATAATGTATTAGATATAACTATTGATAAATTATAAATTGGTATTGTTTCTATCATAGATGACAAGACTAATATTTATTTTCTTTTTTATTTGTGGTTTAAGGCCATTTGGTGGCAAGTATTTAGAATTTTCGATCATTCTAAATGCAAAGCAAAGTAACTTCATTGTATTTGAAATACTTTATGATATTTGATTGTTTGAAAAATAAATTTAAGATATTATATTTTTGGTATTTGGATTGCTATGAAACAAGCCCCATCTTTTTAAGTTTTTTGAATGAATTATTTTCCTAGGTCATCGGGCAAGCAACGATGATGACGACATCTGGAAGGCAGTAGCCAACAACAGGCGGCAACCAACAACAAGTGGAGAAGGATACATAATGTATTAAAAAAATCGCCCAAATTGAACAAGATTTTGGAATTAAAAATGAAAAAGTAAACTCCAAATACAAAAAAAAAAAATACTATGCATTATTTTTCATCCAAATAAACAACTTAATTTCCAAAATCCTTGCATATTGTTTACATTACACTCAAAATACTTCAAATCAAACAACCCGTTAGTGACATTTAGGTATATAAAATGAATCTCATGACATGAACTAAGTTGCATCAATATTTTAGGGAATTGTTAATGATACATGTAATTAAAGAAAATTGAAATGTAAAACTCTATTGATTTGGTCAATACTAAAGTTTAGAATTCATCAAATTCACATTTAAGGAATTTGGGATAGTTTTCTTTAAAGAGGTTATCCGTCCATATAAGGATATCATAACTATGTGGCTTGCCTACTTGTACTTTCATTAGCATTTCATTTTCTAGGATTTAATTATATGTTAATAGTAGTATCCCTTATGATGCATATTAATATTTTTTGCCTTTTATTGCTTGTCTCATATCATTTACATAATTTGCATGATTTGCACAAAGTGAATAAGGATTTGTAAAAAATTGGTTGTTAACTCTGACAATTATAAATTTCATGCTAATGTAAATGGGTGATACATGGAGTTAAATCAAGTAATAAAATCAGGGTGCTTTTAACAAAAAGATTTCTCTCAAGAACCTTTAAGAAATTAAATGCAAAAATCATAGAGCCATTTAAAATTTTGTAAATCATTGGAACTAAACCTACAAATAGGAAATATGAAGAAATTCTAATATTAATACAATTTTCATTGTGTTCGATTTGTACTTATTTCAGTTATATTTATTTTCATCTCTTCATTATGAATCCACATTCAATCCTCCGCCAAATGTTTCTAAGTAGCTTGTTTAGGGTTATTCTGGATGACAAGATTATGTCCATTATTCTGGGTGGATTCCAGTAATATATTGTTCATCAACAAGGCAAACTTGTTTATAATGAATCATGTATTACTTTGCTAGCATCTCATGTATTATTATTTGCACAAAATTTGCTCTGATTTGCTAGCATCTCAAATGCTAAATTCTAAGCTAGATTTAGCCAATGTGATTAGGTTTGATGAAAATTTGGACATTCATTCTCAATGGAAGCATCATACAAATTAATGTTCGATACAAAGTTTATTATTTTAAACTTTATTCTCATGCCGTGATTTGCTAGTTGATTTATTTATTTTATTTTCAAAATCAATACTTTAACATGCCTATGATGATGTCCTTGAAAAAGGATGTACATGGTAGTTCTAATGTTAGTTCATATGGTTAGATACAAGTTCCAATTAGTTTGGTGGTTAAATACCCTAAGTACTACATAGGATTCATATAGGATTGATGTTATGGTGATATCGAATGCTCAATTTATCGAAGTCAAAGTTTTAAAACTCAAGCATATAGATATGAAACTATAGGTCCCATACTTGTCAAGTGTCAAGGCGAATGGTGCATGATGACTTAAAGTTTTCCGTGGTGCCATGGCGCATAGTACATAGCACATGGCGCATAGTACATAGCACATGGCGCGATGCACACCATTTTAAACATTACGCACAATATAAAATACCATTAAATAGCAAACAATAGATTGATTTGAATAAAATTTAAGCATAAATATACTGTCAAACATAAAAAATGACAAATTTTAATTATACAGAAACTTACATCAATAGACTTAGTAGGATTTAAGCATAACTTAACCTAAATCATGCCAAATAGTAAAAATGACAACTTTAAGTCCTATAAAAAGTTAAATCCTTTAGTTTTTTGATAATTTATTAATTTAATATTTAATTAATTAATAATTAATTATGATATTAATACGTAAATCTTTGAAAATTAATTATAATTAACAATTTAAATTTTATAACATGTTAACAAAATTGCGTGCGTTATTTGTGACTTGCGTCATGCGCCGTTGCCCATGCATGGTGCAAATAGAGCGCTCTCTTTTGTTGCATCACGCCAAGCCAAGCAAATAGCACGTATGCTCCATGGCGCACGTCATTTTGCGTCATTGACATGTATGATAAGTCCCTTTACAAATTTTTGCTTTTAGTGGTAGGATTATTCTAGCATCTATATTCCTATCACTATTCTTTTGAGTAATGTTACATTATTTAATCATATCCCTATGACCCAGCTTTCACACAATTTATGCTCATATATACATACATGTATATTGGTCTAGAGTTCGAAGTAGAAGGGTAATTGGAATCATATTAGGATGATCTTCTGCCAAACATATCCACTAAACTAAGGATAAAGAATATATAAATAATGATTTTGACAAATGTAATTAGATTAGTTTTGATTGAAATTAGCAGGTGCAATTGGACTTTTAATTAATTCGAGTATGGTAAAAGTGCGATTACATAATTAAGAGAAAAATCATTCATTGTACAAGTGTGAATCCTTGATTTCTTAGTTAAAACTCTTTTCTTGGTCTAGTTTCTTCCATCTATATTTTCATTTACTTGTTAATTTTCATAATTTAGTTCAAATTTGACACAACTTGAAGTCTAATTGTGCTGAATAAATTGCAATCGCTCATTGATTTTGAGTGGTTTGAATTTTTTGTTGATTTGTTGGAATTTACTCACCATTGCATTATCTTTTGGATTGTAATGATCAAATTTATTGACTTGCATAGAAAGCAAGTTGTTCATTTATTGGTCTTTGATCTATGAATCCTAAACTCCCTCGTCATTCTAGCTGTATAAGAAAGCTCTAGCTCTAACCTATCCTACATTGAAATATTTCCATGCTGCCTATGTAATGAATGGCTCGCATCAAAATGTAAGAAAGATGCTAAGTTTCATTCATTTTAGAAGAGATAATTGCAGTAAATATACTCGATAATGAGATATAACTAATTATTCTTATTCTATCTGTTAATAAATCAACAATGGTTTATCCCTTCACTAGTTTCATCACAAACTACCCAAGGTACAATAAAGCATATTGAATTCCTATGTTCCAAGATCAGCATTCCAGAGAAAAGTAATGAATTCACATCAGAAGAAAATAAATGCAAACCTGCTTAGCCATAGCACAAGCTTTCTCTGATGAATTCAGGATCTCGTAGTAGTACACAGAGAAATTCAGAGCAAGGCCTAACCTTATTGGATGAGTTGGTGCTAGATGCGCAAGAGCAATATCCTGTCAAAACATGTAAAACGAGTACATAAGAAGAAAATAAATAAATAAATTCCCTAGTTTTGCCCAAAGCTATCTACTAGTCACCCAAAAGGTAGAAGGGTAAGTATAACAATCACAAACACTTGGTTCACAAAAAGGAAGGGGAATACAGTCCAAAATCATGTAACATACAGGATAGGGCCCCACAAAGTAAGGCTTACTGAAATAAAGTGCTAAAATTAACATTAAATTATTAATAATTAATTCTAAGCTGCAATCATATTAACAAATGTGAAATGTAATGAATACAACCATTAGCTGTGAAAAAGAAAATTAACAGAACTTCTCCCGTCAGTCATTTTTACAAATACACAGTAGACAAATCTAAAGAGGTGGTCCACCATATAGAAACTCCATCACGTGTAGTTAACATCAGTTTAATCCATGTTTATGTGAAAACTAGTAAATATAGATATCAAATGCAATTGCAATTTTTGCAAAATCGTCAATTATGGGAACATTTGCAAACTTGAAAGTTGTTATCTGGTGTAAAAGGCTCCCCTGAATGCGAGATCTAAAGAAGCATTTATAAAAATAGTCTTATCTTGTTTTACAAGGACATTTTTACATGACTCAAACCCAAAAATTCCACATAACGAAGAAAACCTAACAAACGCTCTAATCGCACCCCTTTGTCCTTTCTAAACTAAAAAACCAAAAAGGAGACAAATCAGCCTGTCAAAAAGGAAGAATATTTATTTCTAAATTTTAGTAGAGTCTAAGGCACAATCACATCTTAGGTTAGGTTTGTTAAAATTAGTAGAACTATATTGTTATAATACCAATATTATCACATGTGCTTAATATTTATTAAAAATTTATAGTATTTTACATTGTTATATATCTTCATTATGAAGGATTTTCTCCTATATTGTATTTTCGTTATTGTTCTATTACATTGCCTTTATGAAGGCATGTTTGAACTAGCATTATAATCAATCCAATAAGAATGCATTATTTTTATTTGTGATTTCTAACAAGTATTAGAGTAACTTTATCTATAGCGTCGATCTAGAGCATCTTTGGCACATAAGAGTCCACCACCGATATGCTCTACTATAGTGTGTCACTACATATCCTCCTGAAATCTTGCATCATCTCCCACAATGCTTTCAAAACCCTCTTCAATGAGTCCTTCAAGCTCTCCTTCGACACAATGCCATCCTCATGTTTGTAATACACCAATATGACCACTCTCCCATTGATCTACCACATCTCCCTTGAACCCTCTAGTGTTGATCTTTCTCTGACAACAGGGTCTTCATCTTTGTCTCAATGGACATGAGAATCCTATTTCCTATGTGCAGGTGTTGTTGTTGCCTCTTCTGTTGCTTTTTCTGCTCGTTTCCTGCTCAAGAACAGCCACTAGGTTGGCTGCTCATGCAGCCACTCACACCCGCTCATGTTGTCACTCACACCTAGCACTAGGCCTCTTCGTCTCTCCCAAGATTTACGTCTATGAACACTAGCATCTTTTAATGTCCCAAGAATTGGATTTCTTACTGATTAAATTCTTCATCATACCCTCGTCATGTTCGACGTATAATGATTCATCTCAGTATCAATTTGATGATCCGGCAAGGATCGTATGAGGATCCCATGAAGATCCCACGAGGATCTTATCTCTCATGATTATTTTGTCAACTTCTCTCTCTACAAAGGCTAACCCAGCATGAATCTATTTATTGTTCTCCATTTTTATCATAGAACGTCTCATTCTAGTGTCAGTTGGCTCGGGTAGACAAATTTGAGAAGTTGTTAACTAGTAATTGGCATGGATCTCTCAATTCTTTTTGCATTATACAAACTCTCGCTGCTCCATGTTATATCACTGTGAGTTTGTGAGAGGTTTTTAAGAGTTATTAGAATTTTTTACCTTACAATTTTAATATTATCACAAATGTTTAATATTTATTAGGAATTTAAAGTATCCATTCTTGTAATATATCACCATTATGGAGGATATTTTTCCTTTATTGTTATTTCGTTGTTGTTCTATTCTCTTTCCTTTAGAAAGGTCTGTTTGTAATGACAATATAATCAATCAAATGATAAATAAAGTCTAATTTATTTATGATTTCTAACAACATTAAACAGATTGAATTTACCCTTATACTCTTATGTATCATCAATCTTGTTAGATCAAGCAAGAGAAGAAACTGTTGGATGGCAGAAAGATTTAAGAAAAACTAACCTTGATATCTGTTTGATAAGGCAATTTAATCTAGTCATGGTGATTACTTTATTCTTTGTAGGGGTATGTCAAAGGCAATGGCTAAGTAGCATTTATCATAATTTACAGGTCCTAAGTTCAAATCATGAAAATAGCCTTTCTACAAGTTTAGGGCCAAAGTTTGTGCATAAATCCTAATCATACCCTGCATTTGTGAAAGCTTCATGTACTGGGAATGTCCCTTCAATATCTTGATGATTGATTCTTTGAATTGATACTAAAAAACTAATCAAATAATATTTTTTAACATAAGATGCTACAATTCTTCCTAAAGTTGTATTTCATAAACAATTATACCGCTAATGGTGGATGAATTTGCATATCAGACATTTAGTTGTGATTAAAACTTCCATTACTAAATTATTTGCTCACGAAAAACTAATTATTCTGCTAATAATGACTGAATTATAATTCAGGAACTAATCAAAATACTAACAATGGATCTATATGCCCAAATCAAGCCTTGTTATTTCTGATAAACGTAGTTTAATATTTTAATTACCATAAACAACAGAATATCTACACCCTCACTTAACGGCATACTTAAGGTGGTTTGTTGGGTTCAATTCGCTAATTAAATTTAAAATTGCGGCGACTCCATCAAATAGCAGAAGAGAAGGTAAAACAATAATCCCGTCAATAATATTGGCCTATTAATACCTGCGCTTCCTTGTAAGCAGCCATAGTGCTGTCTGCAGCAGCTTTACGCTCGTCCCCGGCTTTGAACTCAGCAAGATAGCGGTGGTAATCCCCCTTCATTTTAAGGTAGAAAACCTTGGACTCGCTGGATGCAGCGGAAGGGATAAGGTGGGAGTCTAACAAAGAGAGGATACCACCGCAGACGCCAGAGAGCTCATTTTCGATGCGCGCGCGGTAGTCCTTGACGAGCGCCGCATGATCGTCGTTGCGGCGGTTCTCCTCTTTCTGCTCGATGGAGGAGACGATCCGCCAAGCGGCGCGCCGCGCTCCGACAAGGTTCTTGTAGGCCACGGAGAAAAGGTTGCGCTCCTCCACCGTGAACTCTCCAAAAGCAGGTGTGAGCTTTACCATATCCTCCATGAATCGAGCCATCTCGTCATAGCGCTCCGCCTGCTCGGCAAGCTTCGCCAGGTAAACATACTGCTCACGAGTCAGCGCATGTCCGACCTCCATCGCCACCAACGAAGAGGAATAAGGGCACAAGTAGCGAAGGACTGCGGGCTAAAGGAGAGATTTTTTGTTCTTTGTGGTTCTCGCTTTATCTGTATTTTCCTCTAATTTTTCCCGATCGGAGGCGGAGTGCGGTGACCGTAGTGAGTTTAAAGAACCATCCACCCCCGTCCTTTTTTTTCGTTAAATAATTAAATATTTGGGGAAATCGTTAAATAATTAAATATTTATATAAGTTCCCATGAGTAAATACAATTTAAATTTTGTAGCATTAAATAAAATAAAAAATATAATATAATTGTTGCGTCCTGGAATATTCGCGGCGGTAGAGAAATATATATGGTTTAACGTCTTAGCATTGTATGAAGATCTAGCACACAAGCAGATAAGTGAGGGGGTGAAACATTCATAAGAGACACCAGAGTTTTTACGTGGAAAATCCCTTAAAAGAGGGAAAAGCCACGGGGCCTGGTCCAGTTTGAATGAATCAACTAGTATTTGTAGTTGTTACAAATGAGGCTCTTCCTTGGGAGAAGGCCTTGGATTGATGTAACAAATGTGCATCATGCAGATTGCATTACATAGTAGGAATTACATATACATGTTTGTCTGGTCGGAAGGACCGTAATCGGCAGGAGACCGGGGTCAGAAAGACCGTCGTCTGTTAATGGAGGTCGGAAGGAACATAGTAGGCGACGAAGGCCTGAAGGACCGTAGTCGGTAGGAGACTGGTGTCTGAAAGACCGTTGTAGTAGGGCGGTACTTTGGTAGAACTCTGGACGTCAGGTAGTGGCCCAGCAAAAGTCCAGGCCTCAGATGGTGTTCCGACAAAACAACGGCGTAAGGTGGTAGTCTAGCAGAGGAGAGAGCTTTCGGCGAAGATGAGGGCCTCTGGCGAAGGTGAGGGCCTCAGGTGAAGGTGAAGGCCTCAGATGTTGGTGAGAGCCTTTGACGAATGTGAGGGCTTCTGGAGAAGGTGAGGGCCTAAGATGAGGACGTTAGGCCTGAAAGTCGGGCATTGAGCAGAACGTTGGGCATGAATGTCAGGCCTTTAGTAGCACGTCGGACCTGAACGTCGGGCCTTGAGATGGTGGTGCGGAGAAACTCCGACGGTGGTCCGGCGAGGCTCCGGCGGTGGTCCGGAGAGGCTCCGGCGGTGGTCCGGCAAGGCTCCTACGGTGGTCCGGCGAGGCTCCTGCGGTGGTCCGGCGAGGTTCCGGCGGTGGTCGAGGAGGAGCTTCTTCCTTCCATTCCTTCTCCTCTTCCTTCTCTTCTTGCTTGAGTCCCCCCCTCATGAGAAATGAGGGCTCTATTTATATATTTTCTAGAGTGGCATGGCCCGTAAATAGGCGTGAGATCAGGGGCGAATAGGGAGTGGTTGAATGGACGGCCGATATTGAATCCTACGATCAAGCACCGTTTGTTGGCCATTTGAGGGTCTTAGTGATGTCAGAATTCAATGATCTTGGGCTCGTTGGATTTGTCTCGTCGAGCCGTTCGATTCAAGTATAAGCTCGTTAAAATCGGAGTCCGTTTGGTAACACAAATTGCTGTTTGAACCTTCCAATAGCGCTTCGGGTCCATGATTCGGACCCATTTGGGCTCGGATTGGGTCGAATTTGGTGTCGTTGAGTTTGTATTTCCGAGACGCTCAGTTCGACTATAAGCTTGCTGAAATCGGAGTTCGGGTGCTCTCAGAATTAATTTTTGAAGTTTCCAACTAACTTTTGCCTCGAGATTCATGCCCGATCAAGCTAATTTTGTGATGACGTATCAATAATAGTAAGTGTGAAATAGCTGGAATATTTTGTAAAAATAATTGTAAAGTTATTAGAATTTTTTTTTTAAAAAAATTATTATAAATATTATAAATAAATTCTTTTTAATCAAAATTATTAATCAAGATATTACTGAACTTGTTGGAAGTATGTGTGAGATGTTCAATATCGTTGTAAATACAGCATTACAGTTATAAGGGCTAAATATCATTACTTAATGTCTTGACAAAAAGAAATTCAATAATACTAAAGGTGATACAACTCGGGTCCAAATGAGTTCAAATCGAGCAACTAAAAGATAGAAGTTTTGAAAAATTGAATGAATAAACAATGTCACAACCCCAAGGATCTAACTTGAAATAATTATTTATTTAATCACTTAAACAATCAACATACCAGAGCTATCTATGTCAACACCTGTAAATAACAGTACAATATATTTTATAATTTAGAACATCAATATACACATTTATTAAATCCCAAAAGTCATTTATATTACTTAGGATCTTCGCAATTATCATATTTCCATCATATCATGAGTACAAAAAGAATCACTATAACAAAAAAATAGAACATGAAGAATCCCGGTCAATCTCACACTCCTACTCTCTTGCCCTGACCTGAAAATCATTAACCACATATAATGAGCTTAAAAAGCCAGTAGGTCACCAACCTACAATTGAAATCAAAGAACGGTACAAAATTAATATGCATGTCAATCAATCAAATCATAGCAATCACTTACGCATGATCATTGAGTCAATGCAGAGACAGAAATCAGTGCATAAAGAGTAATATCCACAATCGACAGTATTAAATTTTGTAAACAATATAAAAATTCATAAAGAAATAAACCCGTACGTATGCCAGATCTCTACAGTAATCGTCGTATCTATAACCTCAGTTAAATCATTAAAGAAAGCATCGTATCCATAATATCAGTATAATATAAAATTGTCTGCAGCGTCAAATCAATACATCGGTAATGACTGTTAAAATCAAATCAATATAGTAAAATCATATTGGAATTATACGTGTTATCAAGCTATTCTATATCACGTACCAGTGCATAACATGCATAAGATCAGTACAATGAATCAGTAGTATCAAATAGTACCAATGTTTGTATCAGTATCAATATCAATCCAGTGACAGAGACAGTAATGCAATAAAAGTGAAACCGTGCAGTAACAGTAAATCTGTACAATAACAATAAATCCGTACAATAATAAGAACAATGCTTCAAAACATACATTTCAGTACAATAGTCTTACTAAACAAGTAGAAGAGCTGGCTATTACGGTATTTTTCAGTCTTGTATCAGTATCAGTAACATTATTCGTTGTCTCAGTAAACAAAGTCGTTACTCTATTTCCGTCGGCACAGTAATTATCTCTTTATAACTCCCAATCAGTATCACGTGAATCAGTAGAGGATAGCACCAAACCATATTTAAAGAAAAGCCCGTCGGCCCACCATCATGTACACGTTAATCAGTCTCCAACCAACAGTTCAACCAGTCTTTACTTGTTTTTACACACACAGCCGTATCACAGTAATATAACAGTACTTTCAATCATATAATCACATTCATTTTCATCTCATCAGTACATTATATCAAACAGACATAATTTAGCTTAATTTAGAAAACCCTTAAAATATCGTACAGTAAACAGAAATCATTGTAAGTCAAAAATCATCCGATGAAAAATCACAAATAAATACTCAAAATGCTCGTAATCACATTCTCTATAACATACAAAAAGTTACGGTAACGGAAACACAAATCTTAGCAGAAAAATATCAAAATACAAAATCTTCAAAATCAGAAATAGGATCTGAATTCTTTATAGGGAGATGAGCAATTCTTCCAACTGCGTTGATGGACAAAAATTGCTCTGCGGCCTCTGAAACTAAGCTTTTTCCTTTTTCTTCCTTCTCTTTCTCCATGGGCGGATCCCCATAGAAGTGAGGAGGGGGCAAATGCCCACCCTCAAAAAAATTTTTTTTTTTTAATTTTAGAGGATATTTTTTGGAATATTTTGGATATTTTGGATATTTTGCCCCATCTAAAAAAAAATTTTTGTCATAATTTTATCAATCATAATCATTTTTGCCCATCCCCTACCAAAATTTTTTTTTCCCACCCTAAAAAAAGAATCTGGATCTGCCCCTGTCTTTCTCTCCTCATTTTTCTCTCTTCAAAACGTGTCAATCGGTCCATATATAGAGAAAAGATATTTTCGATCGTACTGACGATATTTTTCGTTCGTACCGCGATGAACGACTCTAGACTGCATTCAGACCACATTCGTACTAATGATATTTGATTTCGTACCGGGACGATCTCCTCTATTTTGCACTGTTAAGTTCGTACAGATGAAGTCAGCTCGTAATCTGCAAAAAATCATGAAATCTAAAGGGTTTTACAAACAATATGAATTTTTTATGCTTATAGACAAGATGAACAACTCAACTAGATGAATCCAACAAACCTAAGTTCACTAAATTATGAGGCCATTAAAATACTTAAATGTTAAATTAAAGAACTATGATCAAAATATTTGATATGAGACATTTGATTGAATGTTGTAGAATTTTCTTTAAGTTTAACAAAATGCTCACTCTTAAAGTATTATAAAAAACTAAAATTTTCAATATAAAGAGAACCCAGGCTTAATTTGTAGAAATTTGGAGATTTAAAGAACTCTAGAACTCTACTTAACTTCATTGATGACTACCACCGCTAACCACAATCATTGTCTAATTGTCATTATTTCAATGTCATTGCTCAACTGAGATGATCAAACCATTATCTTCTAACTAACATAATCTAACTATCATTTTCTAATAACTATCTTTCAATCGCCATCATCCAACTGTCGTTTCTTGATCATTATCATCTGGCCATCGTTATCCAATCACAATAGTTCATTAACTATCATCCTAATTGTCATCATATGACTACCATTATCAAACCATCATTGCCCAATTGTTATCATTATGCTAGTGTGGATCATCATCGCCCAATAGAACCATCTAATTATTGCATCTCTAATATTCTCCCTCATATTTAGATAATACAAATATATATTACATACCAATTGATGGAGGGAACTTGATAATCTATTGAGAATTAAATTGGTAAAAGTGAGCGACAATATTTCAGTAGTGAGAAGCATAAAAACTCACAAGCTATATTCATACAAACATTTGACATGACATGAAAGCATCTAATGACGACAAGAATGTCAATTATAGATTCAAAATGCTAATGGGAATAATGGAAAAGTAAAATGAGCAGCTTTGAATAAAGGTAGCATGAGAAAGCAAAAAAAGTGGAGTTCATCTACGTTAAGACAAATTATGGACTAGTCACCTGCATAATTGAAGTACTTTTGAAGTAGCTACCATTAACAGAATTCTATGTAGTTGAATAAGTAGGATGGATAATACATGTGGCGTCCTGAAATATTCGTAGCGGTAGAGAGATATAAAGTTTAGCATCCCAGTTTATACGAAAATCCTAATCTAGTTGAAATTGGACACCATAAGTTTTACGTGGAAATCCCTAAAAAGGAGGAAAATCAGGGGCCTGACCTAGTTGAATGAGGGTGATGGCTCAATGTAGCAAATATTCATTGTATATAACACAAAACATAGTTGGAGAATGGCATAACAAATGTTCTTAAAAGAATTAATGTTGATATGTTCATTTGATTAGTAAGATCATAGTTGGAGGGCGACGGTGGTCGGAAGGACCGTAGTCGGTGGGCGACAATGGTCGGAAGGACCATAGTCATTCCTCATTGGTGACGATGATCAGAAGAACCATAGTCAGCTAGCAATGGAGGTCAGGCGAAAGTCCGACGTCAATCGGTAGCTGGGAAGATTACGATGGCAATTGACAAAAGTTAGCCGGCTGTGATGCCGGGGTGGAGCTTCAACCTCAAAGCTCTTCTTTTCTTTCCCCACTTCCTCCTCTCTTTCCATGAGAAGAGTAGGTTTTATAGTCTTTCAGGAGTGGCCTGCTCTGTAAATATAAAGAAGATCGAGAGCATGTTAGGAGTGTTTCAATTAACGGCTCATATTGATCTCTTTGATCGTGGAGCGTCTATTAAGCGTTTGAGTGCTCAAATGATGTCAGAATCAAGCAATCTTGGGCTCGTTAGATTTTTCTCGTCGAGCCCCTCAATTCGATTATAAGCATGCTACATTTAGAAATCATTTGGCCATCCAATTTATAATTTGAACCTTTCAAACGTGCTTCGGGTCTTCGATTTGGACCCATTTGAGCCCGGACCAGGTTGAATTTGGTGTTGTTGGGTTCATCATCTCGAGACGTTCGGTTCGACTATAAGTTTGATAAAATCAATGTTCAGATGACTCCAAATTTAATTTTGAAAGTTTCTCACTTGAATATACTTCAAGATTTATGCCCGATCAAGATAAAATTTTTGGCGATATATCAACACATAAGGGTAATAACTGGCCATGCATAAATGAACAAGGTTTAAACTTTCACAATGGGTACAAAATGGTAAGATAGTTTGAACTGAATATTCTTGAAAAGTTATAGAAGAAATGGATAGATATCGTTCATGAAGAAAAATACGGGCCTATAATGAAATAAAAAGGATAACCAGAGGAAAGTATGGCTCTATCATTGATGAAATGATAACAACAATGGCAGCTAAAAGGATGATGAAATAACAATTAACAGTACAATTGATCAGTAGTCACAAGGACCCTTTATATTCCATTTACATTAGACTTCAATTCACTTTGTAATTTGTTTAAATCAGATTTATATTATTTTAGCAAGAAGTACAAGCCCTTACATTTGGCTGTAAACTTGTAGCCTCAAGGTCCATTTTCAGATCTGCAGCATCATGGAGAACCATTGACACAACTCTTTTGAAATTTAATATAATTATATTGTCTTTGTGTGATCGTGAAATAAAATCCTAATGTATTCCAAACCCCCTGCTGCAGTTCATTTCCTACAAAAAGAAACATGCCTATTTTGAGCGAAAAAGAAAATCACACCGGAGAAAAAGAGTTGGTTGTCGATGCCAATGGTGGGGAGAAGCACAAATCGGCGGAGATTTTCAGATTTGGATGCTCAGTAGAATCTGCGTGTGGTAACAGCTGAAGCTTGATGGACATTTTTCTACTTGCTCGAGCTTCGGACATGTCAACAAGCATCCCATGGCATCGTCCTCTCTTCCTTCCGATGAAGCCCGTTCCTCTCAATCATCGCTTCACCAACGCAACAATTTTGCATCCTTCGGCAATTCAAGCATTCCACCATGGAGGAGTGCAAATGAGGAGATTGAGCAGCATGCATTCAAAGCTCGGCGGGCGGCCGAGCGGATCGACCAACGCTATGCCGTCTCCGGATGCATAGGAGCCACCACATTCAGTTGCTTCGAGGGCACAAGAGATTGACTTTGTGCTTGAGATTAGCCTATAGGAATGAATGCACATTGAAAGAGAAGAATTTCTCAAAGCAAAAGCAAAAAATATTTAAGTGAGAACATTTTCAAGCTTATATGCACCAAAAGCAAAAAATAAATAAAATAGAGCATGCTAACCTACCTCTCTACTCATGTATCTGACTAAGATAAACATATCCAATAATGGAATTTATACGCCACCAGAAAAGTTATTTAATCAAGCACAAATTTTACAGTAATTTTCAATTCTCAAAGCACATAAATATTTAATTGAGAACATTTTCAAATTGACAGCAATATCTTTTGAACTTCTAGCAAACTTATGGTTGAAACAATACGGTTTGATAAGATAAACCTAAAAATACTAAATCATTTGGATTTATGTGCAAACAATAGCGGAACCATCTATTATTTTTCAGGGTGGACAAACTTATAAGTAACTATTAGCAGATATATCGGGGGTCCAAGGAGACAGCGCGCCCTAGCGAGGTTCGACCTGCCTGGTCAGGTCACGGGGTCAAGGGGCAGCGCCTAAAGACCATAATATTTTATATGGTTCATCATTCCCTGACAATAACACCTATACATAATGTGTTTAATTATACATGGGGCAATTGCCTAAAGACCATAATTTTTTAAAACTTTTAGGGGGGGGGGGGGGGGGCAATTGCCCCCTTTGGACATAAGGGGGTTACGCCCCGGTGTGCAAATGAACTTTAAATCAAGTACTTAGAGGTATAATATCAAGGTTTTGATATCATGTTAGGTATTAAATATCTAACAAGTTTTGCGCTATTATAATTAAGTTGTGCATCTTAGCAAGACAAATCCAATAGGTCCAAGGTTACTTATTACTTAATTTTGAGGTTAGTAAAATACTAAGATGTCATGAAAATACGAATGAAATCATTCAATATAGTATCTACCATTCTTATATAAATGATTAGAATGCCCCCTAAAGATGTCACACCCCAGGCCCCAGAAACGATACACTCTGACAACATGGAACACGGTGAAAAGATAAAATGTCATGTTTTGTACTCACAAGAAGGAAAAGTATGTAAATCAATAATATAATCAAGTACATCATAATAGATAATAAAAAGAAAATGAAAAATGTTTTGTACTCACAAGAAGAAAAAGTACGTAAATCAATAATATAATCAAATACATCATAATAGATAATAAAAAGAAAAAGAAATAATCATTTTATTAATATAAATTCAAATAATAATACACCAAATCAATATAACTACTACAAACAAAATAAGTCTTAAAAAAATAATAACATGCATGAAATATCCAACCCTCAACATAAAATGTATAATAATCTACTACAAAATATAAAATATAAATTATAATCTATTGTTGATAGATCTGCTCATAAAGTGGTGGTCTACCTAGAACTCCGACAAGACCTATTATGAAAAAGTAATAATGAGTGAGTTAAATAAATAAAACTAAACAAGTACCCCATATACCCCATATCTATATCAAAGCATAAACGAAAAAAGGATGAAATATATATTATAAACAACTAAAAGATGAGAATAACAATTTATAGTCACTAAATCAAAATAGTCATGGGATACATGATGTTTTCTATGACAATTTTTGATATGCTAATATAAGCCAATGCATATATCAAAATGCTACACACATAATATCATTCTAATGCAATAACTTTGGGTATCATCGTGCCCTCAAATGACCTATTAGTCATTTATGTTATGTACATATACAAAAAAAAAATAGAATACTAAAAGCTTTAAAAGGTAAATGTTCAAAATATTTTAGAAGGAGAAGAGTCTCAAAAGATTCAAAATTATCTAAAAACCTTTAAAGATAAATGCCTCAAAAGAACATATGTACGTAAAATCTCAGAATAAAATATCTCAAAAAATATATGTACATCTAAAATCTCAGATGATATAAGCCTCATAAGATATAAGAATATTTAAAATCTCAAAAAACTAAAAGTATCATAAGGTATACATTTCTTTGATTTATAAAAAAATCTTAAAGGCTAAAAGCCTCAAAAGGTACATGTATAAAAAAAAATCTTAGAATGCTAACAACCTAAAAAGATTCAGAGTTATCTAAAATCTTGAATATCTTAAAAGGAACATGCATTCTTAAAATCTGAGAAGAAAAAAAGCTCAAAATATATATGTAAATTTAAAACCTCGGAAGGCATAAACCTCACAAGGTATAAGATTATTGAAAAATCTCAAAAGATTAAAAGTTTTAGAAGATATATATTTATTCGATTCATTAAAACCCTCATAAGGCTAAAGCTCTAGAAGAACTACATTCTTCTAATATAGTTGCTCTAACTTGGGGCAATATCTTAAAGCATACCTCAAAAATTAGTTTCTTCTTGGGGGCAAGTTCATAAATCAGAATTATTCTTACATTAAAATGAAGCATTTATTACTTCCAATAAATTGAAAGCAAATATCAAGCTCATATAAATATCTCAAAGTCATAAATAATATTATTAGATTTACATGGTATTAATATAATACAATTCTACATCATATTTAAATATACATTCTTCATCTAATGCAATGATCTGAAAGAGAAAATTTGGAGCTTCAAAATACATTAAAAAATCTCTCGAAATGAAGATAGTCGACGTTCTTTCAATATAAAGATGAGCACTTTACAGTCAAAATAGAAATCTTAAATATCACTCATAACTATGCATGAAGAGTAACTTCTTTTATATATAAAATGAACACTGAAACTTGATAGGGGATCCCGTTTATTTACTACAGCTTCTTTCTCACAACTGTTTTATGAATAACTCTATAAAAACAATTATTTTTTAAAATTTTTTAGTTAACTAAAGACAAACTTACAAACACATGCAAATTTTATACTCAAGGCCCACTGATGAATTCAGCGTGGAACCTTGACCACTTGGTTTCATGAGAAAATATAATCTCCATTGAGGCATAGAAGCCATTTGTACTTTATGTTACCATGTTTAATTTAAACTATAATTAAAACTAGAATTACTCTTATACAGTTAGTAGATTATAGAATTTATTAAATTAATAAAAGAAATCTATTTTTTTTAAGATCAAAATTTTATTTTACTATTAACTATTAAAAAAAAACAAAAAAATTCAAAAAATTTTGAGAGTAATTTAAAAATAATTAATTACTCCCCCTTAATAAAAATTTTTAACCCCACCCCGCCAAGACCTCTTCAAAACTCACAATCAATGCGATTTTTGTATTACTCCGTATAAAATTTTTATCATGTACAAATCCGCCATTAGCTGCGCCACGTGGCTCTGTAATTATTTTTTTAGTTTTTTTAAGAATAAATATTATTATCTAAAATAAAAAAGTAAAAAAAGCAAAAGAAAACAAAAAAACTAAAGACCACGTCCCACTTAAACCCGGTTTAGTGCAGCGGTCGACGCCTCGTCCGTATAATCGCTGCCGTTGCCATTCGATCCACCGGCAGCGGCGGCAACGGCGGTGGTGGCGCCACCGCGGCTATCAACTGTAGTTTTAACACTGCTTGACTTCCTGCTTATTGACTTCTCCTTCACGTATCCTTCCTCCCGGCTCCTCCTGTTCCCCAACGAAGAAATCCTCGCAGACAAAGAGCGGCCGAAGAAGGACGGCCACCGGTCCGACCGCCCGAGATGAATAGTCCGGCCCCTTCGGCTGCTTCCTTCCCCAGCTCCCCTCGAAATCTTCCTCGTACTGGACTCGCCGGCACCACCCCCAGTCACCGTCACCGCGAAGGTTCTCGACCTGTGCAGCTTCCCAGCGGCGATGATCTCCTTCCTCATGTTCTCCGGCAGCCGCAACGTGAAACGATCGAGACCCGCCTCTCCTTGCGGCATCATCGAGTGCCCAGTCGAGTGCGACCTCGAAATCCTCTTGGATCGCCTCGGCCCATTCGCCCTCACCTTGCTCGCGATCCTCGCGAGCTCTCGCATCTCCTCTTTCCTCTCATTCATATCATCCACCGTGATCACCACATGATCCGCCGGCGGAGCGTCGGGAGGTAAAGCTGATGCCGGAGGCGCTGGCGCAACCATTGCCCCATCGTTTCGCGCGGGAATTCTGGATGCACGATCGGGAGAATAGAAGGTGTAATTAGCGCGGCAAACAGGGCAAGTGACGTGGGTTTCGAGCCAGGCGTCTACACACTCCTGATGGAAAACGTGGTCGCACTCGGGGAGGAGGCGGATGGTCTCGTCATCCTCGAATTCGTTGAGGCAGATTGCACACTCGAGCGCGCCCTTTCCGATTTTGTGCTCCTTCACTTCTGAATACACCAGCGTCGGGAAGTTCTCGAGAACCTCGGGATCAAGCCCTCGCTGAAACCTTATGCGGCCGGCGGCCATCGCGACAGCGTTGGAGACGGTGGAGAAATTGTCGTTCCCGTTGCCGCTGCACTGACGGATGTAGATGGAGAAGAAGCCGAGGAAGAAGAAGGCGGTAACGAGCACGACGATGATGATGGCCATGGATGGGTTAAAATTGGGCGACGCCCCCGGACCATTGTTGTTGCTGCTATTATTGCTTTCATTCGACGGTGATTGGGCTTCGACGCAGTGTCCGATGAAGAGAAGCACTAGGAAGACATGAAAACCGGCGACGGGACGGTGACGGTGCTTCACAGCCATTGGAGAGTGATTGAGCAGCTTAGGTTGCTTTGTGGACTTTGGGATAACCGGGAGAAGTGGAAGGTGGGGACAAGGGAGGTGATATAAAGAGTAGTGCTGATCTGTTAGCCGTCAAAATGGAAAGGATCGCGACGGCCAAGGTGGTGTGGGTACGGTCACCGCCAACAGTGCCAAATGGCAGTACGGAAGCTGTCCCAAAGGAAGGCTTCATTTAGGGTCGGTGATGTGGCACATCCCGATTCATCTTTGAACTCCGCACAAAATAATTTTTCCATTTAAGGACCCTAGAGAAATTATTTTGTGCACGGTTCGGAGAACAATCAGAACGTGCCGCGTGATCCGATACAAAGTGACATCGAGAAAAAAAGTGACATGACGCGTATTGGTCTCTGGACGCCGTCCGGTGTCCCACATAATAATTTTTCTCATTGTTTGGGAGAGCTTTTTTAATGCTTTATAAAATAGATTACTAATAAAAAATTTCTTGAAGTAAACTTTTTTGTAATAGAAAATAGTTTTAAAAAGGAATAAGAAAGCTGTCGCAAATGAAGCCTTAATCTGCTATGATATTGGTGGTTTTGGCTGTCTTTTGATAGTCGAATAGCTGTTAAGAAAGCTCAATAGTGTTACATTTGATGGTCGAATGAGTCGGGCACGATTGCTCCTAAATCTTAATTAAAAAAAACCTAATTAGCGCTTAATTACTTTGTAACATATAATTAATTATTAAATATCATAAGAAATAATTAATAAACAGAATTAGTATAAACTTTCATCAATGTTTATCTCGCTAATTAAGCATTACATACCCTTTAATTGTAAGTGGCTTATTAAAAATTAACTTATTTGGTTGGGTCGGTTGAATTTCTCATTGTGAGAATTGAACCTTTCATTTTCGGTAAAAGAAAGGCTACGTTCGATACAATTTATTTTCTTGTCTTTTTGGCTGTATTTATTAAGCTTCTGAACTCTTGAAAGCTGTAAATGATCGCTCTTTAATGTTTATTTTTATAGTCATTTTCAGTTGATTTCTTCTAAGTTGTTTTGACTCTTTACTTTCTACTATTTTAAGCAGAAATTTATTCCCAAAAAAATATTTTCAATTATTTATAACATGATAATTTTAGTTCAAAATAAATAAAATTGAACTGATTAATTATAACATATATAGTTTTACTTAATTATTACAGGCGTAAAAAATACTTTTAAGTCATAACTTTATATGAAGATCGAACATATAAACATATAGACTTTTTTTATACATGAAAAAAAGCATGAGTGAAACTAGGTGTGGACAGCTTTTGCCAAATGACAACGATCATAAGATTACAAGAGTATGATAGTTGGCAAAAAACATGACGGAGTTGGTATAGGATAAAAGTTGTTTGGACTGTTTTTGTCAAATGACAACGATCAGGCATTACTGGTTGAGCGGCGATGGTGGGGATTCAGATTGGGTAGAGACAATCATGTGATGGCGGTAAACGAGCGGCGGCGATATGACGATGGTCGTTGAGCGATGGCGGTCCAATAATGGTGGTCCGATAGTAGCAGTTTGACATTGGTGGTCTGATAATGACATTGGTCCAACGACTGAGGTCATACAGTGGCGGTGGTTTAGCGATGATGGTTAGGCGGTTGCAATTTGACAATTATGGTCGGCATGCATTTGTTTAAAATCAATGGTTTGACAATGATAGTGGTCCGATGACTATTGTCCAGCGGTGACAGTTCAATGATGGTTATCAAGCGAAGATGGTTCGAAAATGATGGCCAAGCGGTGCTCCAACGGTGGGAATTAGGTGGTTGTTCTCAAGTAGAGCTTTAGGTCAAGTTTTTTAGTGCTCTTGAATCTCTAGTCAATGGTCCCTTTCATGTAGAGAGCAGAGACATATTTATATATTTTTTAAGTGACATGCCTTATAAATATGGAGAAAATCTAGAATACTTTATTGGACATCCCTTATTGATTTTCTAAATCATAAAATATTATTTATCTTAGAAATGCCTTAATGCTATTTTATTTAAGCAATATTGGGCTCGTTGAATTCGTCTCATTTATATGTGTGATTCAATAATAATCATGCTAATTTTGGAGGTCATTTGGTTTTCCAATCAATGCTTAAAATATCTGAACTTTGCTTCAAGCTCTTGGTCTATAGGCTTATTTGTACTTGGATTTAGCCATTTTTTATGTCATCGAGTTCTTCTCATTGGGCCAAATGGTTTTACTATAAATTTTAAAATTAGAGTTTGAATGGCCATGGATTTAATTATAAAAGTATTCAATTAATCCAATGTGTAATGAGACTTGTGCCTAATAAACATGACTTTTAATAATCTATCAATTGCCCTTATTTTTGGACATAAAATTATGCATATTTAAAAATATGTTGAATTCAAAATATCAATTTTGCCACATGAGCAACTAAAGTTATGCAAAGTTAGTTGTGCGTGCATAGGGGTGGGCTCTACAGTCTACAACGCCCTAAACCCTAAATGTGATGGTGATGGGTAGCCTTTTGGTGAGATTGCTACTAGAAAAGGTTATGGATGGTTAGTTTGATTTTTATAGAAGTGTTTTGGAGTCTATGGTTGAAGGATGAGGAGTTTAGAGGGGTATATTACTAGAAATACTAAGATTAGTCCAGTTTGAGTTGATTTGGGCTTATTTGGAATATCACTTTAAAGAATAAAGAGCGCCTTTGTGTGAGATAAATAATGGTAAATAATGGTAGAATGTTAAATTAGGATTTAAACTTGTGATCTAGAGTTGATGGGACAATTTAATGGGGTTTAAGACGATGTTGAAGGATAGGGATTAAGACTAGTTCTAAGTGTTCAATGATTATATGGAAGTGTTTAGAAAGATTTTATGATTTTGATTACTAATTTATTGGTCTTATGGAATGCTTATGAAGTGGAGTTGCGAATAATTTAGAGTAGGCATTTATAATGATTTATAAACAATATATATATATATATATATATATATATATATATATATATATATATATATATATATATATATATATATATATATAATGTTAACTACATAATCTCACCAAATAAAAATCACACACTTGAATCCACCAAACACTAATCAAACGAAAATAAATTCTCGGCAAAATTATTTCATCTAAAAGATAGAAAATTATGATTTATATTAGCCCATATCTATATGCATTACAAGATAACTATCAGAAAATAAAATAGAAAAAATAAAAATGAAGATGGTTTGTGGATATTGAAGAGGAGTTCTACTAATTGACTCATCCCTACCTAACTATTTCATAATTGATCATTTAAGCATCTAGGTAGTAAATAAAATATAAATTATATTTAAAATTATGGGCTCATGATTAGGCTATTGTAATTGGACATTTTCTTTGATATTTTTGTTGGATTTTGGTCTTAGCTCTTGTAATTGGGATTTCAGCTTGATTATATTCATCCAAATGATGTGCTACATCAAAAGGCATACAATGCATGCAAATGCTAATGTGTTTTGGTTCTAAGAAAATATATTTTTTTTCATTTTGGGAAATTATTGTGGTAAACCCACTTTCATATAACTAGAAAAGGATGTACAAATGAGGCCTCAAAAAGGAGGCAAAAAGGAAAAAAAAAAAATTACATAACAAAAGCAGGTAAATAAGCTAAGGATGTCAAAAACAGCTTCATAAAATTACGTGAGCAAAACCATCCATTAAGGCACAAGGCTTGCTGGACTCAGGGTGCTACATAATCCATCATGATAGTTAAGAAGATAAACCAGAAAGAGAACCACATTAGTGACTAGTAGAACCAAAAAGTCCAAACGAAAGTTCCCAACAAACCACAGAGCAACAACATGCTACTAGACCAATATCACCTCTATAATTTAGCACCAAAACCATAATGAATAGGCAAAAAACTAAAATAGAAAATCAGCAGATTAAACTTAAATAATTCTCATCATTTTTTCAATCACTGATTATGGCTCTTATATCTTTTTTAGCAAAAGCAAAATGGTGTTAAAACAAGAAGAGGATCCCCCATACCTTCTTCCATTGTGTTCTCTCCACAGAAAATAAATTATAGCATAAATGACCAAGCAGTAAATGCTTTTAGAGTGCACAAAATAATTAGGGTTACCTGTGAAACCACTTAAGTAAAATAAGATAAGCTCTTAAACATCGAGGTCTCTTTTGGTGCAATGGTTAAACTTTCATTAAGAAAATCTACAGTTAAGTGTACTCATCCTAGAGAAATCCTATGATGAGTGACCTCATGGGATGTTACACCAATATGACAAAACCATAAGGCTCTTTGGTCAAAGCAGACAATATCATGATAGTTAAGAATTTGGGCTATAACAATTAATATTAAAGCAATACTACAGTCAAAAGATGAGAACAAAGTGTCATACAAGACAAAGTGATATGCCATGGGAGCCTCCTCTTAAATCATGTATAGAACAAAGTGCTATGTGGTGCAAGTTGCCTCTTGAAATTGTAGGGGCCACCTCTAGAATCATATATGCCTAGGGAATGATTCTGAGATAAATATTATGATGAGGATGTCAATTACTTAGATGTGGGAGATTGTAAAATACCTTAAGTAAAATAAGCTAAACTCTTAAACATCGAGGCACTTTTTTTGTGTAATAATTGGAATTTCATTAAGAAACTGTATGATTAAGCATGCTCATTAGTCATTCCAGAGAAATCTTGGGATCGGTGGTCTCCTACGAAGTTACGTTAACATGTCAAAATCGTGAAACACTTAGGCCAAGCAGACAATATCTTGATAGTTAAGAGTTTGAGATGTTATATCACCTTTGATGCAATTAAAACTTGCAAAATACTAGGCCGAAAACAAAAAATAGAGGCCCCAAGGAAATGACCAGTTAATAAACTGAAAGAAAATTTGCATTAAAAAAATATGTGGGTTGAATTTGAATGTTCTCAAAGATGTTAACGACGCAAAATTATAATATCAAAAAAAGATATGGTGTGACTGCCCTTGACATCAATGGGGACTTCTCCTTAAAATTGTGAATCAAGTAAATTCTCCTAAATTATATTATCTCACATCCTTGAAGTTGCACATCAATTACAATAAAAATTATCATAGAGTTTTATCTTAAATTTCTCAAATTACTTGAATTTATTATAAAGGCTTAGTGGGGCTCTAAAAAATGTTAAAAATGAGTTCATAATGTTATAAAAATATCCAAAGGACCTAAAAAAATGTCTGAAACATATATTTACAGCTGAAAATTGTATTCAAACATGTGTAGGCAACCATACCAACTAGCCGACTAATTGTTATATATTGTTGGTATAACCTGAAACTCCTATGCACCCTCATGCGCACTCATAGCTAGGAGCGATTATTCTATGTGGACACCAGACAAGAGAACTGTTCGGTTCCGCGCTCAGTACCGAGTGGTACCGAGCATAGTACATTTTTCGAAGCGACATGGTGTATTTTTATTGGTCTCCGGACGAATTTGGAACCGCACGTAATAATTTTTCCAGGGAGCTAGGTACTATGTATAATGCCCTAAATCCTAAATTTATTCAATACATGCAATTGTTGGTGTATTTTGGCTATTGGAAAATTCATGGCAAAAAATTATAAGGTGAGATCGTTCCTTGGATGTTAAGGTAGCAAACTAAATTCCCCTAAATTATAATATCACCCATTCAAAAAGTAGACAAGTCATTTAGAGCAAAATTGTCATGAAATTTAATCTGAAATTTCTCAAAATTGCTTAAAATTGTTTGTAGAGGCTTTGTGATCGATGCTCTTAAAATGCTAAAATTGAGTTCATAATATCAAAAAAATGATCCTAAGAATCCCAAACTGATTTATAGTTAACTTGTAATTGAATTTATTTTATATAGAATAATAAAGTAAAATGTTAGCATAATTATCTTAAACAAATATCTTAATCACAGTTTAACTGAAAAAGATGAACTGTTTATTTATATCTTAAAAACATCTAAGTTCAGTTCTAATTAAGTATTTTGCTATTTCCAATTGGTGTGATTAATGTCGAACTTGTTCGGCGGATTTAGTTAAGATAAATATTTGTTAATCAAAGGTAAATTATTCTGCATAAGATTAAGATAACATATAACTAATATTTTGTTAAAAAATAATTATTAATTAATTAGGGAGCCAACGCGCTTAATAATACGATAACAATTGTTAGGTTTTTCTTATGTAATAATAAAATAATTATAATACCTTTACGATTTTTAGAAATTAATTTAACGTTTTTTTTTTTTTTATTTTTTTGGCAAGACCAAAGTTTTTAGGTTTTTTCTTTGTTTTTATTTTGGATTTTGGGTCTGTATTTTTGTTGCTATGATTTTGAGTTGACTTTTTAAATGATTTGTTGGTCAGGATGAGATAATTAATTTTAAGCTAATTTTGACTTGGCTCCTAAGTTTGAGAGTCGGCTCATTTAAAAAATATTAATTATAAAATACTTTGAGAATTACAAATTTTATCTTCTTATTATTCTAATTATTAAATTTTTTATCATTTTATTATAACCATTTGAATTGCAATTGCCATCGCCATCTTTCTTTCGTGATAAATTAATTGTCTTTCGACTATATTAGAACTCAATGAATTAAATGCAAGATTGAGGTCGCAATATATTAATTGTTGCCCACCATTTGACATCTGTCCTCACTCATGATCATATTTTATCAAATCCATCGTTGCTTAGTTTGGTTGGTAAGTGAGTGCGGTTGGGAACCCCCAACCCTTGCTCAATTCCTCTCGAGCGGCAACACCTTTTAAGTGGGGCCCAATCAAGTGCAGGCCAAGAGATTTCTGTGGTGGGTGCCTCTTCTTAGTCAGCCGATGATTATTCACACTGCAAATCACCCTTTCAGGAGTGACAGCGGGTGGATACCCCGTTCCATATATATATATGATTTATTTTCTTAGAAAAAACTGATTTTTGATATGAGTAAAAATAGCAATTTAATAATATCTATAAAAAAATATTATTAAATTTATAGTTAAACAATTGGTTATGTTTTTCTTTAAAAATAGGAAGATGATTTAAAGTACGGCTAAATATGTTGCTTTTAATTATAATTTTAGAGAAACTCATTACTAAAATTTTCTCTATTTTCAGCTTTGTTACACTCTAAATCCATGAAGTTACAATCATCCGAATTTTTATAACAAAATTCCTCAATTATACAGTAATCCATAATCCAAATTAAGCATATGCTAATTAAGGCTTCATGTGAGATGACTTTCTTACTGCTTCTTAAAGCAACTTTTCAGTATAAAATTTTTATTTTTGTACTAAAAAGTTGTTTTAAGTAGTAAGAAAGCTGCTCCAAATGAAGCTAAGAATCTATGCGAGACAATTACATCTTTTAATTAATATTTTATTTGAGACAACTTTTTTACTATTTTCTATCACAATTTTCTAGCACAAATTTTTTTTGAAAGTAACAAAAAATAGCATCCAAAAGCGGTCTCAAACAAAAGCTTCGTTTGGGATGGCTTTCTTACTACTTCTTAAAGCAAAAAAAAAGCTGTCGCAAACGTAGCCTAAATTGGCTGTGAAGTTGATGTTGGGAAAATAACTTAGTTACTTTGATTGTAAAAAGCAACTTTCCTCCACAGAAACATTTGAAAAACAATGAGAAAGCAGTAAACAAACGAAACTACAGTTGCTATCTTAAAAACAAAACAATTACAAAATTGTCTCAAATATATCCTAAATTAATGATAATTAATAATTTATATAAAAAATATAATTTACTACACATAATCAATCTACATTTTAGACAATTTTATGCTTTGAAATCATTAAATTAGTTAAAAGTTTGATATATGACAAATAATAGAGTAATATAATCGATTTGTTTGTCACATCTCAACTTTTGAGATTAAAATTAATTAATAAGTAAGTTTTACAGTATATTACAATTGCAATTTAGAAAATGCTTATTTAAATCTTAAATTTATTCAATTTAATAACTAAATAATCTATGCAATGAGGCATTTTAGTTAATCCAACCTTCTTTCGTATTCATGTGGACATGTGTAAAGATTGCATTCGTATAAATTAACCAACAGCGTTAAAATGGCTTAAAACGTCTATAATTATTAATATATAAATACATTTTAATTTCTAAGAAATATTTAAAATGTAAATAAAATTTTAAGATAAAAAATAAAAAAAAACCATAAATTTCAGTAATTTATTTTTCATAATTTCAGTTTAGTCTTAATAATTTTTGCTAAAACTTTTAATATATATAATTGAAATTCTGCCTATCCCTTAAGGGAAACATGCTTAAAAGGGTAGATTGAAGCTAAGTAATTTTGAAAAAAAAATTCAAATTAATATTTATCATTTATTTTTTGATTAAAATATGGATATTTTTCAGATTTTCACAATTGGCGAGAGAAGAAACATTAGGAATAAGATGGACTGACCTGTTGATTATGGATTGATATTTTTCTACGTATAAATTATATTGGATCTAAACTTCATAGCTGATAATAATTCGCCTAATGGCGCATTAGGCGAGTTTTTTTTTTTTTTTTTTACTTTTTTTTTAAACAAAAAACATTTTATTGATAAATAAAAGGTTACAACAGAGATAGTCAAACATATAATAAAATGCAGAAATACAATGAAAGAAGGAAACTGATAGTAGATAGTTGGTAGTTGGGCTCAGTAGTTGACCGAGACATCCAGTGCCCCACCAGCATGCACGGGCCATCCAGTAAGGTGATAAAGGGTCCAGTCAACGATTCGCAACAAAAAGCACCAAAGGTTGTCGCCAGCAAAAAGATAGGGCACTCGTCCCGGCCACATCATAGTCCCATATAAAACGAAAAAATCTGTGAGACCGAAACCCATAATCGGAAAACCAAACAGATATGATTAACCAAAAAAACAACAAATCATTAACGCCTACGACGACCCTTGCCACGGCCCCTACCACGTGAAACCTTCGAACGACCAACATTTGCACGAACCAACGAGAAATCATTCCCTGGGTCAGATCCCCCACAGAAATCCGAAGATATGAAATAAAAATCCGAATGGTCAGAAACAAATTCACCCTCAGAAGAGTCATTTAACCAATTTATTTGATCTGATCTATCACAACACAGAGAATTCACCAGATTTATCGTTGCAGCCGCATGCACCGGAACATTCACGAACTGATTTGAGCTTTTAGATACTTCACTTAAATTCTCCACCGGCACAGCATTATTAACATCAACAACAGGTAAATCTAAATCAGCAAAAAAAACAACAGGCCCAACCGGAACAGACCGAGGGCTCGAAACATCAACAACACTAAAATCAGGTAAAGCATCAGCCCCCATCCCGATAGTAACATCCAGCAAAACAGGGGAAGCAGTGGTAACAGGCAAAGGCAAAACCTCCACCCCAACACCAGGTTTCAAACAAATCTGATCCGTTTCCATAGTATCAGCAATGAGATGATTAGAAGGAAGATTCAGGGATGGAGATAAAACAGGTTCAGGGGGGTTAAGATTTTGCTGTATCCCGGCATCCACTGGAGGAATAAGCAAAGGTGTCATTAGGCGAGTTATATTTTGGAAATGTGAAGTTTTTCTTTTGGCGTTATCATGGTCTCAAGTAAGGTGTCATTTGGTATCTTTTTTATTTATTTATTTTTGTTTTATTTATTTATGCTTTGCTTCGTAGCAAAATATATTTGATACATTTAAGTTATTAATTTATTTTTATTGAATATCGAAAAGATTGATTTATGTAATAGTGGTAGTACATACATGGTTTATGCTTTATTCGGGACAGTTTTTATATTGCTTTTTAAAACGGCTTTCTAGTAACAAAATTTTAAATTCAAGAAATTTTTGTACTAGAATGTTGTTTTAGAAAAATAGAAGAAAGCTATCTCAAACGAAGCCTTAGAAATCATTTGGTTCTTCAATTGAAATCCCAAAGTTTTCAATTAAACTTCAAGCGCTTGATCTGGTCACATTTGGACTCAGATCATATCATCTATGGAGTAATTAATTGATGGGTTTGTCCTATAGAGACAGTCAATCCAACAATGAGTTTGTTGAAATCGAAGTTTGCGTTGTCCTCAATTAATTTTCGAAATTTTATAATTCTAATATACATCAATATTTGTGCTTAATCAAGTGAATTTTTTTGTTGATTTATGAATGAGAATATTTTGCTATGAGAAATCATATGGTATTGTAACAACATGAGTTTAGAATGTAACAAAGTAGAGGGTCATGATGAGAGTTAGTCATGTATCTATTTATATATATGATTAGGACTCTCAAAATGTCCATTTACGTTTCATTTGAGATCTCTTTCTTACTACTTTCTAAAGTAGTCTTTTAATACAAAAATATTTTGAATTAGAAAACTTTTTAGAAAACAGTAAAAAAGTTATCCCAAACGAAGCCTTAGTTATAGATTATTATTAATATGAAGGATTACAAAACCTAAGTCATAGATTATGTCATGAACTCTCAAAATATCTATTTAGCCGCCTTTGGTAAAGGTCAAGTGGCCAAATCATTCAAGTTACAATTGAAGGTTGGCAATATCTAAAGCTACTGAAGTCATTCAAGTCCTCGTATAGGATCCTAATGCCATGAAATAGTCTTTTCTCTTCTTCTGATCTAATGTAATAGCTTAACTACATATTTTATCTTGGGTCTAAGAACTACTATTATTTCTCTTCATTTTCTCTCGAAGTCTTGTGAAAAACTCTATGAAAACTCAATGCTCTTATGAGTGTACTCCAATGTTTCTTTTTTAGAGAGCATAATTCTGCATTGGGTATATCCATACCCACACCCATCTACGTACCCACCTTACATTGGATTATGGGTGGGTACGGGTTGGTATGGGTACGCCCATGATCTCGTAGATGGGTATGAATATTTTATTTTATATTCATCAGTTCAATTGTCTTGTGATGGATTTTAACTCATGGACGCGATACATGATTGAAGCTTCTTTTGATATCAAGAGATTTGAAATTTTGCTCATTATATGTAACTTGATCAATTGTGAAGGAATTTCATATATAACATAGAGCATCATCATGATGCCTGCTATTTTGACCTCATTGAATATATTAAATATCTATGTCCACAATTGCACAAATATCAAATATTTTATTAAAATTCAAATGAGATGTGCATTAATGATTTTTCTTCATACAAGTTGAAGAAAAGCATATATAGAGATGCAATTTTCTTCACCATGTCAATGACTAAGAAGGAACATAGCCATTAGTCATAAAGATGAAGGTTGAACATGAAGAAGATATTGATGTTCCTATTACTACTCTCTTTTCTTCTCTATTATAAGAATTTCACCTACAATAAAAGGGCTAGTCCCGCTCTCCCTTCTCTCTCGATCTATTTTATGTTTTCTTATGATTGTAGGATGAAAGGGTAACTATTAATTTATTCTTCTTTTATACAACAAATATGATGGTAGAAGTAAAGGATTGGATGCAAATAAGATTTTGAATTTAAGGGCTTTCTTATTGCTTCTTAAAGCAGCTTTTTTATATAAAAATTTTAATTTTTATACTGAAACATGCTTTAAGAAGCAGCTAAAAAGCCGTCTCAAAGGAAGCCTTAGTCCAACTTTTTCCCAATATTTTCATGTATTTAAAATGACCATTTAAAATCAAACTTCCGAGAGAAAAATGTGGAGATAAACTCCACTTACCTTAACATAAATTATAATTCTTGTGGAGGAGTTTTGTTGCACCACACAAGAAAAGGAGAGAAGGAAGGTCGGGGTTACCTTCCATCTCTGTTATGGAGGCACCAGCTAGGCCAGCGTTTTGGCTCTACACTTGTATTGGGTAAATATGTCTGTTAGCGACAAAGCTGAAGAGGGGAAGCTTTGGCCGGTGGCGTCTTCCTCCTCCTACAAACGGAGAAGGAGATCGAAAAATGGAGGAGGGCAAGAGTGCAACTTCAAAGATAATAATGGCCCAAAAGGTTTTCTCAACAGGGATTGACATATATAGCTCTTTGGGCTTCGAAAGCATCGCCATATGATCTGCTAGCTTCTTTGACCTTCATCACCTCTTTCACTCCAATGCTGAAAATCTGCAGTTAACATAGCATCATCTCCAGGCATTCTACGTGGATCAGAGCCGCTGGCTGCAAGATCAACGGTTGTCACTGAGTTTCCCTGAGACCTTAAAATGGCTACCACCTTATACCAACACCAGGCACCATGGCCACATCCATGAACTAAAATGATCTTCAGATTATTCTGCTCACTCATCCTTTCTTCTCCCTTGATATCCTTCTCTGTCATGTCTTTCATGCCATTTATATATAAGTTTTTTTATGAAATATTTTCTTTTTATATTACAGGGATGTATGTAATTTTGATAAAATTTAAAACTTAATCTTCTCTGCCTAAATATTTTTTGTTTGACGATATGTAAATAAATGAAATTTAATTTATATCAAATGTATTGTATGTAGAGTCTCTTAGGAATGACTATAATTTTTTGTTAAGTGATTGTGAAGCTGTCGTGGGAAAAAATAACTTCCTCAAAACAAATATAAAAAAACAAATTTTTAACATAAAAATTAATTGAAAGTAATATCCAAATAAAATTATGATTGTGATCTAAAAAATAAAGCAACAAGAATTGTGTACCAAATAGACCCTTAATTGAGAGCCTTTTGAGTGGCTAATATAATTCATCTATTTATCAGAAACTGCTTTTTGTTAGTTATTTTGCAATATGTAAAAAAAAAAAAAAATTTTAAAAGCCCGCCTACAAAAATCTAAACCATCCTTATTTTTGAGAAATTATTGTGTACGCAATCCGAACGTGTTCGGATGTGCATACACACTGCGTATTTTGTTGCGTATTTTTTGATACATAATTTTTTCTACGTATTTTTTGCGTATTTTTTATGTATTTAGTGAGTATTATTTATTTGCTACTTATTTTGCCACGAAAAAATTATGTATAAAAAAATACGCAACAAAATATATAGTGTGTACACACATCCGAACACGTTCGGATTGCGTACACAATAATTTCTCATTATTTTTATACTTTCACTAATTTATGTTTCGTTTGGTATAACTTTCTTAATGATTGATAATTATGTTTTTTTTTTTTTAATTTGAAATTTTTATACTAAAAAGTTGCTTTAGTAAGAAAGTTGTCCCAAATGAAGCCTTAAATGAAAAATTTTCTGGCTTTTTAGAATGATAAAATGGCTTCTCATCATTTTTTATCAAATAAAAATTATCATTTACTTTCCCAATTACAGTTTTGCAGCTCTAATAATCAATTACACTCACAATAATTTCTATACACAGTGAAATATTTTATATTGCAAAAGCAGAAGAATTGTTAGCATAATAAAAAATAATTTATTTGTTATGATACGCATTAGATGAAAATCATTACTAAAGATTAAAATGAAGTTGTCTTATTGAATATTGGCCTCCACATGATAATGTACTCTATCATTGATTGACTTAATCAATACTTGTGTGATCATTTATGTCAAGTGGCGCTCTCTTGATACTTAATGGAAAATTTTGGCATATTTTTATAGGTATCTAATCTAATCTTCTGTTGTAATTAAAGTGATCAAGTTAGATATTATTGACCTTATTTTGGCTTCATTTAGCACAGCTTTCTTATTGCTCTTTCAAATCCCTTCCTCACTCAAAATTGTCATCTCCAACATCAAAACCTTTGTTCTCATCCAATTATCCAATGACAACTATCCTATGTGGAGCTCCCAAATACTGGTGTAGGATCCTGCACTAGAAAACTTCAAGTAAAACAGATTCAAACCAATAGAACAGTAAAAGTTCTATAGAAGCTGCTGGTAAGCAGAATTTTCTATTCCAAAGCAAAAGACCCTCTATACCTTTCTCCTTCTAAGACTAAATAACTCCTTCTCACAGGAAGGACTAAAAACAACTAACAGAATAAAAAGTGGCCACATGGTTTGTTGTGCTAAAAACAGAAAATGAGTAGTGGAGCCTAATATTAACAGAACAGTAATTATAAAAGTAGTAAACTAAACCGCAGGATATTCTTGTTAACATGCTCCGCATCATTCGCCCGTGCCGTGAAAATTCATGCTTTCTTCTGAAAGCAATGGAAGACCGCTATCATCCGGTGGGGTATATGAGTAGATGTCAGTCACATTGAAAGTGTTGGATGTCTGAAATTCAGGTGGCAAGTCAATAACATAAGCGTTATTGTTTATACGTTTTGTGACTGTGAATGGACCAAATTTGCGGCGAGTGAGCTTAGAGTGCTCGCCAGGAGGTAACCGTTCCTTCCTCATCCTGACTAGCACGAGATCACCGGGATTAAAAATCTTCTCTCTTCTACCTTGGTCCGCCTGTTGCTTGTAAGCCTGGTTTGAGTCCATCAACTTATTTCTGACGTTAGCCAACATGTCTGAAAATTGTTCTGCTAATGATGCTGCGGCTTGACTAGTGCACTTCGGTATAGCTGCAAGATCAATAACCGAATTTGGTACTTTAGTATAAACAATACTAAATGGTGACCTACCCGTCGATCGATTCATCATCGAGTTGAAAGCGAATTCACATTGTCCCAGAACTTCATCCCACAGCTTCGGGTTCTCCTGCACCACACAACGTAACAGGTTGCCAAGTGTTCTGTTCACCACTTCCGTTTGTCCGTCTGTTTGGGGATGATACGACGAACTAAGCTGCAATCTAGTGTTCATTCGTTTCCATAACTCGCGCCAAAAATGGCTAATGAACTTGACGTCACGGTCAGAGGTGAGCGAGCGGGGTATACCATGTAATCGAACTATTTCACGAAAAAACAATTTAGCTATGTTTAGTGCATCAAAAGTCTTCTTACATGCTATGAAATGCGCCATCTTCGAAAATCTATGCACGACCACCATTATAGAGTCATTTCCACGCCGAGTGCGCGGCAATCCCAGCACGAAGTCTAGACTGAGATCTTCCCAAATTGTCTCTGGTACTGGTAGTGGCATAAATAATCCTGTGTTCTGCCCGCCTCCTTTGTACTGCTGACACACAGAGCAGCGTTCCACAAATTTAGCAACATCCCTTCTCAAATGTGGCCAAAAGAATTTGGCTTTTACTTGAGCTATAGTATTGTCTCTTCCTGCATGAGCGGCTAAACCACCACAGTGAACTTCCTTGATTATCTGCTGTCTCCAAGATGATTTGGGAATACATAATAAATTCCCTTTGAACAGAAATTCATGCCGTATAGAGTAATCTTCTAATGCTTCTCTGTTTTTGCACTTGATCCAAGCATTGCTGAAATCCGGATCCTGCTGGTAGAGTTCGGTCAGCCCTTCCAGCCCAAGAAAATCTGTCTGTAATTGCGTGATTAACGCCGACCTTCTGCTCAATGCATCCGCAACCCGATTTTGCTTTCCACTTTTGTGTTTCAGCACAAAGGTGAATTTCTGCAAAAACAGAATCCATCTAGCATGCATCCGGTTTATATTTTTCTGTCTGTTGATATACTGCAATGCCTTGTGATCGCTGCACAAAACAAAATCTTGCTGAAGTAAATAGTGTTCCCATTGGCGTAATGCTCTCACTGCAGCATACAACTCTTGCTCATAGACAGTCCAACGTTGTCTTGGGAGGCTTAACTTCTCGCTAAAAAATTCTATGGGTCGATCTTCTTGTGATAATACTGCTCCGATTCCCACCGTGGACGCATCAGTTTCTACCATGAATGGTTTCTCAAAATTGGGCAATGCCAGCACAGGCGCTGTAGTTAACGCCTCTTTGATCTTTTCGAAGCTACCTTGTTGTTCATCACCCCACTCAAATTTTTTTAACTTTAACACATCAGTTAAAGGTGCCATTAAAATACTGAAGCCTCTAATGAATCTTCGATAAAAATTTGCCAATCCATGAAAACTACGAATTTCTGTGAATGATTGTGGTGTTGGCCAATCCCGTATAGCCTTGATTTTGTCTGGATCAGCACTAATGCCATCACCCAAAATTTTGAATCCCAAGAAAGATACTACAGGGGATGCAAACTCACATTTAGTGGCATTCAAATAGAGCTTGTTCCTTCTTAATGTCTCCAATATATCCCTCAGGTGTTTTAAATGCTCCGCAAAGCTGCTACTAAATACCAGTATGTCGTCAAAGTAAGCAACACAACAGCGATTTAGGAACGGTTTAAGCACCTCATTCATCATCCTCATGAATGTAGCCGGAGCATTACACAGACCAAACGGCATCACCTTCCATTCGTATAAACCTTCCCGTGTTTTGAAAGCCGTCTTCCACTCGTCTCCGGGATGGATTCGTATCTGATGATACCCACTGCGAAGGTCAAGTTTAGAAAAGACTATCGACCCCGCCAATCTTTCTACCATCTCTTCCATTCGAGGCATAGGAAAACGGAACTTGACAGTAATTTTATTTATTGCTCGGCTGTCCATACACATTCTCAAATTTCCATCTTTCTTTGGCACCAATAATACCGGTACGGCGCACGGACTCAAACTATGTTGTATCAGCTGGTTGTCTAAGAGCTCATCCACGATCTTCTGTAAAATCTTGTTTTCATTTGGGCTGATTTTGTAATGTGGTAAATTTGGTAGTGACGCACCGGGCATAAGATCAATTTTATGCTGGACTGTTCTCATTGGCGGCAGTTCCATAGGCTGTCGTTCCGAACAAACGTCCGCGAATTCCACAAGCAGGTTTTGTAAATCTACAGAAGGATTGGTCTTTGAAGGAATTGCAGCAACTTCCTTCACAACCAATGCAAAAATACTAGAAGTCTCCTTCCATGCACTCATCATGGCTGACACAGAAACAGAATGCAATGCAGTTTTTCCACTAGACTCCTTACTCCCCTGTCCAACCGCAGTTGGTAACAACCTCAGACGACGCCCCTTCCAATCAAAAGCATAAGTATTAGCTCGGCCATCGTAATTTGCTCCCATATCGTACTGCCAGGGTCTTCCCAAAATGATGTGACACACATCCATCTCAAGTACGTCACACAACACTTCGCTAGCATAGTGCTTACCAATTGAAAAAGAAACTTTGCATAACTCGGTCACAGATAACTCCACCCCTTTTTTAACCCAACTGATCTTATATGGGTTAGGATTCTTCGTTGTTTTATGTTGTAATGCTTGCACTACTGCCCTCGATATTACGTTCTCTGTGCACCCACTGTCTATCATCAAATCACAGATCTTGCCGCCAATTGTGCACTTGGTTCTGAATAACGCATTGCGCTGCGATGGAGAAGGCTGTTTCGGCGCCAATATTAATTTTTCTAAAACACAAATGAGGGGTTCTCCGCTATCACCTGCTACATCTTCAAAATCATTATCTGGTTCCGCATCACTTCTAACTTCTTCGTCCTCAGCCTCCGCGTCAACCAGCTGCAATTGAGGTCTTGCCGGACACTCATTGGATTTATGCCCTTGTTGAAAACAGCGGAAACACTTAATATTTGAAGGCTTTGCATATGGGTTCTCTTTAGCTGGTGGTGTCCGAAACTTCTGTGCATCTCTTTGATCACTGTTTTTACCAATTGCATTATTTGTACTGCTGCTCACTGGACTGGCAACTGCTTGTTTCGGATTGTGGCCCGTCTGAGAGAAGGATTGCCTTGCTCCATCTGCTGGTGATTCGGTAAGTTTCCTAGAAACATTTGATCGTCCATGACGCTGTAATTGCAGCTCCACTTTCAAGGCATAATTAACGGCTTGGGATAGAGACCACACCGAATTTAACTCAAGCTTATCTTGAATCACTTCCTTTAGACCCCCAATGTACCGGGCAACCAATTGGTTGGTATTTTCGTTCAAATTATTCCGGGCGCTTAACCGATAGAATTCCTCGGTGTAGTCATTGACGGATCGCTGACCTTGGGAGCAATGTTGATACTGCATATAAAGCATTTGCTCGTAATCGGTAGGCAAATAATGTCCACGCAATAACTGCTTCATACGACTCCATTGGCGCACCGGCATCCTACCTTCTCTTCTTCTTGTTTGAAGAACTTGTTGCCACCATGCACTAGCCCCACCTCTGAGCTTGCAAGCTACATACTTCACCTGCCGGTCCGGATCAATTTCCATATATTCAAAGAAATTTTCGACAGATCTCTCCCAATCTAGATAATCTTCAATATGCAGTTTACCATCAAAAAATGGTATATCCAGCTTAACCCGGTATTCACCATGACTACGGTCATTGTTCTGTGGACGCCTTCGACGAACATTCTGCACCTCTTCCTCCGAATCAGTTAACTCCAGCTGCTCCAGGCGATCCAAATCATCATCCGAATCTGAAGGTTCCAGTATCTGCGATTCTCTCTGCCTCTGTCTTTCAACGGTGGCGTCTCTCCTTGTATCGGGAACGGCTGTCGGATTGCAATGCCGATTCGCCTGCAACCGATCTAATCGCGCATTGACTTCGCGCAATCCCTGGCGAAACTCATCGCGAATGCGGTGAACATCCGCGGCGATATCGTCGGCGAGTTGAGCCAGTTTATTGTGTTCTGTCCATAGAACATCAAGGCTGTTGAGTCCCTCGGGAGCCACCCGCCTGCTACTTTCAGCCATCTAGCTATGATACCAATACTGGTGTAGGATCCTGCACTAGAAAACTTCAAGTAAAACAGATTCAAACCAATAGAACAGTAAAAGTTCTATAGAAGCTGCTGGTAAGCAGAATTTTCTATTCCAAAGCAAAAGACCCTCTATACCTTTCTCCTTCTAAGACTAAATAACTCCTTCTCACAGGAAGGACTAAAAACAGCTAACAGAATAAAAAGTGGCCACATGGTTTGTTGTGCTAAAAACAGAAAATGAGTAGTGGAGCCTAATATTAACAGAACAGTAATTATAAAAGTAGTAAACTAAACCGCAGGATATTCTTGTTAACATGCTCCGCATCAATATTGGCCTCCACATGATAATGTACTCTATCATTGATTGACTTAATCAATACTTGTGTGATCATTTATGTCAAGTGGCGCTCTCTTGATACTTAATGGAAAATTTTGGCATATTTTTATAGGTATCTAATCTAATCTTCGGTTGTAATTAAAGTGATCAAGTTAGATATTATTGACCTTATTTTGGCTTCATTTAGCACAGCTTTCTTATTGCTCTTTCAAATCCCTTCCTCACTCAAAATTGTCATCTCCAACATCAAAACCTTTGTTCTCATCCAATTATCCAATGACAAATATCCTATGTGGAGCTCCCAAATCAGCAAACTCTTCAAAGCTAACGGCTACTCAGATTTTCTGGATGGTTCGACAACACCACCATCACCAATCATCCAACATTCTGATGGCACCTCACTACAGGAAAACCCCATATTACCGGCGGACGAAATCCGCCGGAAAACATAGATATTCCGACGGAACTATAAGTTTCGGGCGCACGTTGCGGCGGAAATCCATACGCCGGTTTTGATCGCGTCGATAAATTATTTCCGGCGCCAATCTTGCGTCGGAAATTTCGTTGAGTTTAAATACGCCGGCGTAATGTCCGCCGGAATTGTTCCGCCGTAACGTGCGACGGAAATGGTTCAGGCATCCCTATACAGTCGGATTCTCCGGCGGAACCGGCGTCGGTACATTTACGGCATATTTTGCGCCGGAAAGGTTGACGCAAACTTTACGTCGAGAAAATCCGCCGGTACCTGCGCCGTTTATTACCGTCCAGAATTTTCCGCCAGAAAATCCGACGGTAATCGCGTGTTTTCCCGTAGTGCCTCACAGCCTAATTCAGCTTACAATCAATGGACACTGATAGATCAAAATCTTGCCGCAATTATCTGCTTCACTATCATTACAAGCATTCTTCCTTATGTGCTTCAAATCGAATCCTGCTACGCCATCTGGGCAACCATATCCCGACGCCTGCATGCCTCCAACAGTTCCAGGGTCATACAACTCAAAAACAAGTTACACTACATCTCTATGAAGAACATGACAATGATAGAATACCTTCAAGCAATCAAATTCATAGTGGACAATATAGCTGCAGTTAGTTCACAAGTGAACGCCAAAGATATAATACTTTACACTCTCAACAGCTTACCAATCACATAGCAAGCTTGGAAAACATCCATGAGGACTAAGCTAACAATTATCAACCTAGAAGATCTATACTCCTTCTTATCAACGAGGAGATCAATATTGCCTCAGAACAGGCAAGAGCAATACAAGCCACAGATTTCCACAATGCGCTATACTCTTATTGTGGTCGAGGATACAGAGGATGTGCCAGACTATCTCGCAACCCAGTCTCCAACCGATCAACCCCTACAACACCTGTTGTCAACTGCCAAATCAACCAAAAACATTGTTATTTTGCTCAACACTAGTGACACAGGTTCACCATAAACTACTCCCCACCTCCGTAAATCAAAACCCTTGCCGTGAACACCATTCCATAGTCGTCCAACTGGTTCATCAACTCTGGAGCTTCATCACATCTCACACATAATATCGACAACATCATCCACCCTAACATTTATCAAGATTTAGACCAAGTTGCTGTTGGAGACAACAATACCATTCCATTAGCACACTCAAGACAAGGAATACTCCCCACCCCATCCCGTAAGTTCAAACTTCTTAATCTATTTCATGTTCCCAACTTATCTCACAAGGATTGAAGTCTTGAATGCCTGATACTGAGATGGCAGGCCGTTGAGAGTGTAAAGAAGGATATCTTCAGGATTAATAGTGGCGCCGGCAGCTATGTTATCAACAAATGTCTTGATGATGGTAAGGTACTGAAGCATCATAGATTGTCCCATAGATATGTTATGCAACTCGTTCTTGAGTTGAATGAGTAGGGAATGATTTGTTGCTTGTAGTCGACGCTCAAACCTCATCCAGATGTCCGCACATGAGTATAGGTTAAAGACATATGGAAGAATGGAGGGAGATAGAGTATAGAGCAAAGTGTGGTGGTTAGATTCTGGTCTATGAACGTCCATCGGGTAAACAATTTGTTTGGTCGGGAGATTTTGTCTGGCTGTATACGAGGCGAGGTGGAACGGCTGCTGAGGGATCAAGGAAGGAGTTTTTGCTCTGAACAACTTAAGGATCTGGGATTTCCATGAGGGGTGGGCGATGGGGACAATATTTTTTATGTTGGAGATAAAAAATTTTAGAGAGGAGGGAATGGTGGTGTTGTCTTGAACGTCACCTAAAAGGTTAAGGCAAGTGTGAGAGGAGGGCAGGTATGGTCTGCGAGCCAAGAATGGCTCTGATACCATGTAAAACTGAAGCAAATTTCAGAACAAAGAAAGTAAAACAGAGAGCAGCATGCCAACGCAAGCAGATAACATAATTGAAAAACAGGAATTCATTTTACTGTTTGAGATTTAAACTATGACAGAAGAAAAACCAGAGAAAGAAGATGATTGAAGTCAACAGTTGCACACAAGTACAGAAGCATTTCGAAAATAATAACTGACCAAAGACTTTCTCTGAAATCATAAAAGATTCAGAGACACTTTAGTAATCACTTAGCATAGTTGCTAACAATTGTTGTAAGGCATTGGCATAGCTCTTTAGGCTTTGAAAGCATCGCCATATGATCTGCTTCTTTGATCTCCACCACCTCTTTCACTGGGTTATTCTGAATCATCCAGTGCTGAAAATCTGCAGTCAACATAGCATCTTCTCCACATATGATAAACACTTTGTCAACAGATCCATATCTCTCTTTGGAGAATGCCCCTTTATTGTTCAAATCTTCTCGAAAAATTGATGCAGGCCTCACCATTATCTCCGCCAAAGTCAAATCCTTAACAACAAATTATTATTTCTTTGTTTAGCCACTTCAATATATGAATGTGTTTTGTTCACATATCAGAACTTACTACTTAGGTTTCACTTGAGACGACTTTCTTGTTGCGTCTTAAAGCAGCTTTTATATAAAAATTTAGGCTTTATTTGGGACGGCTTTCTTTTTGTTTCTTAAAGCAACTTTTTAGTACAAAAATTAAATTTTTTGTGCTAAAAAAATGCTTTGAGAATCAATAAGAAAGCTGACCCAAACAAAGCCTTCATTTTTTACTAAAAAGTTGCTTTAAGAAGCAACAAGAAAGTCGTCCCAAATGAAACCTTAGTTTATCACAATGAAAAATTAATTTATCATCAAATCCAATGTTCTAAAGGATGAGATTTACTTCATTGATGCTAAATCATACATAATCACCAAAGCAATTACCTCAAAGGAGCAATTTTGGTAAAGGTAGCTGGCGAGAAATGTAGGCTGTAAGGTCGAAAAAATAAATGGCTCAGATCTTCCTGGAATTACAATGCTCTTTGTTTCAATTTTAGCGTACTTCTCTGGTAATTGCAAATAATGCTGCTTGTATAAAAAAATCAAAACTTGTTAATCCAAAGTTAAAAAAAAAATTCAAATTGATGAATTTGATTGTTGCTGTAAGTGACCGTAGGAGTATTTACCTGATCGAGGATATAAGAAGGTGAATGAATGGTATCAGGCATGATTGCAGTGACAAAAACAGCTACTGCAATCTTCTCAGGAAAGGCATCCATGGCTTTACCCAAGCTTAATCCACCAAAACTATGACCAACTAACACTACCTTCTCTCCTTCAGCCACTGAAGCCATCAAGTCCATTAGAGGTTGGGCATACACATCGAAGGTGGAGACATCTTCAGGCATTCTTCGTGGATCAGGGCCGCAGGCTGCAAGATCAACAGCTGTCACTGAGTATCCCTGCGACCTTAACATGGCTAGCACCTTATACCAACACCAGGCTCCATGGCCACCTCCATGAACTAAAATGATCTTCTGACTATTCTGCTCACTCATCCTTAGTTTCCACTCTTCTGATCTGATCTGCCTCTCTTGCAACTAAATCAGATCATTTATATAAACACTTTTGATGGGTATTTACTTCATTTCGATAAATTTTATGTAAACCATCTTTGTCTTCATTGCTTGGTCCAAGTTCAAATAATTTAGCCTTGAGAGATTATGAAGATGCTTTGGAAGGGGTCAAATTGTTCTATTTATTTAGCAAAAAAATAGGCCTTTCCAAATGGGATTTAAATTAAGGTTTTTATTTGGGGCGGCTTTAAGGTATGTTTTTGATAGTTCTTCGCTGCTTTGTTTTTTCGAACAACGACCACAATTTTATTTGGCTATTGATTTCTTGTTGATTTCTCACTACTATTCACGAGTGGAAATCTATTTTTTGCAACTATAATAGCTATCTCAATTTTTCTCAACTTTAAAACAAACTTACAGGACACTGACCGTCCCAAGCAGACCTTGACTTTTAGGGTTCGTTTGGGATGGCTTTCTTACTGCTTCGTAAAGCAATATTTTTATATAAATTTTTTAAAAAAATCTTTCCCAAACAAAGCCTTAGTCATACTCAAAATAACTTCTCTATGGTACTGAAATATTCTATCTTGCAAAATGAGACAAATTTTTTTGCACAATTAGTCTTTTATTAGCTTTGAAAACATCATTACTAAAGGTTAAAATGAAGTTGTCTTATTGAATGGCCTCCAAATAATAATATACTATTTTCCTTTATTGACTTTACCAACACTAGCACAAGTTACATACACTTCGTTTGGGATGATTTTTTTATTGCTTCTTAAAGTATTTTTTTAATAGAAAAATTAATTTTTGTACTAAAAAATTACTTTAAAAATATTAAAAAATCCATTCCAAATGAAGCCTTAATTTATGTTGAAGAAGTATTATGAATAGACCAAATGGAAAAAATTGGCAAAAGAGACCAAATCGGGCATCTAATTAATTTTTCAATAAAGGAAATGATATCAAATTACTCTTAAGTTTGAATAGTTTAGCATATTTTACTAATTAACACAGTTCAATGTTAGGGAGATGTTTTACTAATATGTGCATTTAACTATCTTTCATTAGCAGCTAATTAGCTTTCTTAAAGAGCAACATATGTGAATCATCACATAAACTTATTTCTAATATCTATAATGTATTATCACCCTTGTAACTTAAGTAATATGGTGAAATATATACACTCAAATACTCAAAAAATTGGATTCAAATCAAGTTGGTCCTATTTAAACTCGGCCGATAAGATTCAAGCCCAGATAATTTGGTCTGCATGAACTTAGCTCAAAAGAGACGCATCAGTGTACAAATAAATTCACCTCGTTCATGTCACCGCAATCTAAGAATTCATGCCAGTCATACTTAAATTAATTAAATTAATTATGTGATGTTTTGAATTAATCAGGCCCATTAAACATAAAATTATTTTGAAGTGACAATTGTTTTTAATAAATAAAAATTATTTTGATGTTTCTGGAAATAACTTGTTTTATTTTTTTTAATAAATAAAAAAATCATAAAACACATTATATAAATATATTTTAAAATAATAATAATAATAATAAACAAAAGTGATCTCACAAGGCTTAAATGGGTTAATTAAGAAAATAATTAAATTCCGAGAGTCGTTAGTGCTTAATTACCATAGTTGTTAAAAGTAGCAAATGAGCATTATCAAAGCTCTTAGGCCTTTGAAGGCATTATCATCTGCTTATTTGATTTTCATTATCTTCTAAATCTACGGTCGACAAAAATCCTCAACATCAGATTTTTTTTTTTTTCAGAATTATTTTTTGTGGAAGTTTCTCTATCCACTTTATTAAAAATGTTTATCTGTTGTTTAATTATTAACTCTCCTGAAAAATGACTCTGCATAAGAAGATAATGCTTTTATCAATATTTTAACTTAAATATTACTTAGTGATATGATGATGAAAATAATAGAAAGAAATCACAATAAATAAAAATAAATTAGCTGACAAAAATTATTATTATTATCTAATTATTATTTTCTTTGGTCAAACATATTATTATTGGCTTAAATTATAAGAATCAAAATAATCATTAGCTATATTAAAGAATAATTTGGTTCTCAACTCTTTAAAAAAGAATCGAAGTAGTCCTCCGTAGGATCATTTGTTTCTTTTTTTAAAGACTTGAGTGATCAAAATAATGTTTTAATATAGTTGGAGATTATTTTAATCCTTTATAAAAAGTCAAGAGACTATTTTGATCTTTTTTTGGACTAAGAAAATACTTAGCGAGCAAGTGCAACTAATACATAAATTATCTAATAACCACCAATGTTAGGTGATCAATTAAAACATATTTAACAAATAAAGAAAATGCAGAAATAAACCTACATGCAATTTTTCACCCACCAAAATAAGCTAAATATTTCATTCTTCACCAATCAAACCTTCCACTTTGATATTTCTCACTTTTTTTTTTTTTTGAAAAACAGATATATTAATCATAAGAAATAACGGTTACATGAGCTGAAGATAAGAAAGTAAAGCGTGATCAGAAAATTACAATCAAATAGCGAGCTCAGTAAAGCAGCCGAGGCTTCCAGCGTCCCTGAAGTCTCGCACGGACCATCCAATAATGGTGGAAAACAGCGTCCAACATCCAAACCAACCCAAAGAAATCACACCAAAGGTTTCCACCAGCGAAAGCGACACGGACGCGAGCTCCAGCCCCATCATAGCCCTTAATCCAACGCAACCACATAACGAAAACCAATAAAGCACAGCAACACCGAAGAGAGAATAGGGAAAAAAACTACATAAACAAAAAAATTAACGTCTACGCCGGTCTCTACCACGAAACCTACTCCTATATTTCTCACTTGTATTATTTAATGGTTGAATTTCCAACCACTTTATTTTTCAATAACCAAATCATATCAGCATTGTTTGGATCTCTGTGCAGGCCTAACTGTTGTGATTGTTATCTTGTCTTCCTGTGTCATTGCTCAATATTTATTATTATCCTGATTCCTGACTAGCAATATAGTGACATATATGCAATTATGCGTTAGGAGGATTGATTTCAAACCACTTAAAATCTCTATATAGCTCTGTACATTTTCTTGATGATCCCCTATGTGATTTCTTTTTGGGAAATTTTAGGACTAAGCATCATTAGTTCTTTAATTAGGAAATTAAGCATCGATAAAAAAATATAAAACTAGGCATAATCGTCCATTGCGATAAACGGGCAATTTAGCCTTGGACCAATTTTTTTTTTTTTTTAAATTAATTTTAGATTCTTTATTTTATTTAATATTAAATAGTAAATTATGCATTTTATCGAAAATTGAAAATTATGCATTGATAGAATAAGCCGTTGATATTTTGGAGCGTATTTTCAGAGAAAGCACGTATTCAGAATTATTATATGTATTAAGAATTTAGGGCAGATGAAATGGATTACTTATATCCAACAGAAAGTTTATCCAAGCTGACATGCTTTGGGACATAAAGTGCGGGACGTCCAATATGAAGTCGCTACGAACACCAAATCTGAAGCGCTTACCTCGAGCCAGCGAAGTTGCACAGCAGTCGAAGGAGATCACGAGAAGGAACGGCCAAGAAGGAGAAGAATAGGTCAAGATCGGCCTTTTAAAAAATTTATGGGATTGAAGCTAATCGCTCGTCTAATGGGCGATTTATGCAAGCATAGCTAATCGCCCGTTAAACAACCAATTTACGTATGCATAGCTAATCGCCCATCTAACGGGCGATTATGTCTAGTTTTAAATTTTTTTAATGCATTTTTAATTAGCTAATAACATTGTTAACGATGCTTAGTGTTAAAATTTGTCCTTTCTTTTTTCATTTTCATTATGAGGAATGAGATTTAGTTTGGGACGACTTTCTTATGGCTTCTTAAAAAAGATTTCGAGTAAAAATATAATTTTTTTATCAAAAAGCTGGATTAAGAAAGCCGTCCCAAACTAGGCCCAAGTCAATTTAAAATGCAATCCCTTCTCAAAAAAATACATAGAAAGGAAAATCAACAAGCTCACATCACCCAAAAAAAAAAGCTTGGCAATATTCCTTCGATTTCCTCATGGAATTTAAACCATGACAGAAGAAAAACAAGAGAAAGAAGACGCTTGAAATCAACAGTTCCACACAATTACTGAAGCATTTCGAAAATAATAACTGAACAAAGACTTTCTCTGAAATCATATAAGATTCAGAGACATTTAGTACGTAATCACTTAACATAGTTGCTAACAATTGTTGTAAGGCATTGGCACAGCTCCTTAGGCTTTGAAAGCATCGCCATATGATCTGCTCCTTCGATGTCCATCACCTCTTTCACTGCGCTATTCTGAATGAACAAACGCTGAAATTCTACAGTCAACAAAGCATCTTCTCCACATATGATAAATACTTTGTCTACAGATCCATATCTCTCCTCGGAGAATGGAGCTTTATTGCTCAAATCTTCTTGAAAAAATCAATGTAGGCCTCACCATCAGAGTCGCCAAAGTCAAATCCTGAAGAACAAAATTTTATTTATTTTGCTTAGCCACTTCCATAAAGCTAGATTATCGATCGGTTTAGTAAATTCTGGGTGTATTAATTATCTAATTAATTATTTAAGTATTTTGTACTTCTGACTAATTATTATTTAACATACATCATGTTAATTATAATATTAATTATTTAATTACTTCAGCTTAATTATTTAATTATTATTTAACATAAAAAATTATTTGATTATTAATTATAATACTAATTATTTAAGCATTTTTTAAATAGAAATTTAATTTTTAAATTATATCATTAATCATTTAATTAATTATTAATAATTTATATTATTTTAATTAAGCTAACTTAATTTAATTTATAATTAAAATGATAGGGTTTGCTTTTTAACTTCTCCATTTTTTGTTGCTGCTTCCCACCTGATGTCGAGATACGTCCTCCCAGAGCTAAATTCGCGCTAAAAAACGAGAAATACCGAGCAATACCAAACAATAACGAGGAATATCATCATGTGAAGACCAATACCAAGTTATACCGAGCTATACCGAGCAATACAAAAAAATACCTAGTTTTTCCTAGAAAGAACTCGATATTTTTTTGTACTGCTCGGTATTGCTCGGTACAGCTCGGTATAACTCGGTATTGGTCTTCACATGATGATATTCCTCGTTATTATCAAATAATACCTAGCAATACCGAGCAAAAACCGAGTTTTTTGGTGGTGGAAGGACGTATCTCTATGTCAGGTGGGAGGACGCAATAAAAATTCCGCTTCGCGTGCCTCGTGTGAAGTAGTATTTCGTTGATGTTACTTCTCCTCACGACCATTTCTTTGTTACTTTTTCACTTCATTTGATGACATCGGATTGGAAGTCGCTACGGGAGTCCGCT